>CM029622.1:29251869-30519369 GCA_017311315.1 Dendrocalamus latiflorus
AGTCAGACTTTGTTGGTGATTATGTGCACATTTATTATTCAAACATTGGATAGTAATTTGTTGTATATGTTTTACTCTAGTCGCTTGTCTGTGACATTGTGTTGGTCCCATATTTGCTTTTTTGCTTTTGCTTCTGCTTCTACTTCCACTTTTGGTTCTCTGTGATGTAATATTTGGCCTAACTGGCTCGCTGTGTAAAACTCTACCTGGTATGAGTTATTTGAATTTTATTAATATAAATAGCTGGTATGGTTCAATGTGATGTAGTGTGTGACCCATCAATGTATCTATGTGCACTAGCTACTGATTCAGAGAATAGTAAGATGTAAATACATAAGGTTCCGAATTGCAAATTCGGGGCCAGACATACTTGTTCCTTTAAAAACAAAAAAGAAAATCTCGAGGAAGGACCCCAAGTAACACAAAAAAACTCCAAACAGTAGAATTCAGAAATCCATATAGTATAGAACTATAGATGAATCCTTCTATTTTTTCAAATCTTAAATAAAATCTAATATTGTAGGGTTTAATAAAGTAAAAATGTCATAAGAAGGAACATTTCCAAAATTCTGGGAAGGCCCCTGTAATCGACAAACCTGCCGCCTTCCTTCTCCTAGACCTCCCTTGAACGCCGTAACCAAAGGCATCTCCTCCTCCCCCGATCCAGCCATGTCGTCGTCCGCGTCGCCCGCCCACCAATCCAAACCCTCCTACCATCGCCGCCACCCGAACGCCGCCCCGAGGCACCACCACCACCAGCAGCGCTACGTCCCCAAATCCACCGCCCCATCCGCCCCTAAACCCTCTTCCCCGCCATCGCTGCCATCGCTCACCACCGCCTTCCGATCATCGGCTGCCCCGTCTGCATCTGGCGCCGGTGGCAGAAGTGGCGGTGGAGCGGCCGATGGGTTCGTGGCTTACCTGCCGCACGACGAGTCGGTCGCTGCCGGGCTCGGCGGCCTCGACGCCCAGGAGTCGCAGGCCGTCGTCGACCTCCTCAACGACGCCCTCGGCGCGCTCCTCCGCGCCAAGCCCCGCGAGTTCTGGCTCCAGGGTAACCATAGCACTCGCTGATCGAACCAGTGCTGCCATACATGAAATATTTAGTTTGTGGATTGGGGAACCAGATTTGGATGCTTAAGCTGTTAATGTTCGGTATTTGGTTCAGTAGTGTTGCTCAAATGCATTTAGCGCGACTTCTGATGCTTTTGCATTTTTCGTAATTAGCTTAGTCTGTGGATTAAACATGAAATTCTACAGGATATTGACTTATTCAGATGGGTTTGATTCACTAAAAATGATTGAAAGCTTAAATTCCGTGATGTATGAACGTATGGTATAGTAGCTTAGATTGAGGCTTCATGTTTGAACTTTACGTCTTTACCTATTTTATCTATAGAACTGTAACACGCTGTAAATCTGATTGTATTTTTATGTCTTACTTAACAATTTAATTGTTTTTTTAAATATTACCTGCATTGTTATGATATTTCCTGCCTATATGTAAACGTGCATATCAAGGTTGTTAACAAATATATTATTTCGAGTACTGTTTTGGTTAATTAAAGTGACTGGTTCATGGATTAAACATATTTCCGGCTAGTTATTACCAGTTGTATTTTCGACTATGCTTGGAATCTAGTGAAGATATCTGCTAAGCTGTTGAAAGTCTTAATCTTTACTGGTTTGGGAGGCTGTTGAAAGTCTTAATCTTTGCTGGTTAGGGAGGCTATATGCAAGCTTAATTGCATTGAATTGCTGTCTTCCAGCTGGCATGCCTCTGCAGTGCTTTATTTATAAGTTGTGGCAATTGGCACAGGCGCACAGCAGCTCAGATGAGTCGCTCTAACTCAAGTGCACCAGTCAGATGCTTAAGAATCCAAATTTTGTTTTGCACTATCAAGCGCTAGATAGCTATGCACATGTAATTTCTTACGACATTCCTGAATAGGTAGCTACAGAAACAAAGTAAATCTGGTGGGTACATATTTTTATTAGTTATCTATACTACTATTAGGACTTAACTGCATAAGGCTCTCTGTTGTTGTGTTCAGGATTCTTTAACCAGAAGTTATCCCAATGAACAATAATTAAGTGACTAGATGAGTTAGCATGAGAAATTGTAGATGACAAAATATGTCTATATCTGTGATGTGTCCAATGTCTTTGCTCCTAGAATTGGAAGTTATGAATAGAGCTGCATGCATCTGAACTTCATTAATGACATCTTAATGCTTATAGTAACTTTTTCCCAGTGGCACAGAATACTTCTCTGCATGACTTTCTAGATAGTTACCTACAATTCAGGCACCGATGGTATGATTTGCCACACCGGGGTCCCAAAGGGACAGTTGCTGGCTTGATTGTTGGGGAGCTTGAGCTTTGCCGTCGTGTCTTTATGGTCTTGTACCGCATGTGAGATTTCTATCATTTCCCACCTTTTCTATATACAACTTGTGTCATAATATAGTGTACGCTGTTAAGAGTCACACGGTATCTGTTGTGATATGTCTCTTGTTTATGTGGTAGATCTTCAAACAAGGATCCTGGAGCAGGCCGGGGTGAGTCCCTTAGCATGAAGGAGCATACAGGTGAGAGTAGGACTACTCATTTGATCATCATGTGCATTTACTGAGTTTAGTGCAGAATGGAGTGGAATCATTGGTTTAATTATATTGTATTCACATTGCTCCCTTGTAGCCCTTCTGCAGGAGAGAAGATTGCTTGATCTACCAAAGTTGTTGGATATATGTGCTATTTATGGGCATGACAATGACAAGTTGACAAGTTCGCTGGTTAGTTCCTGAAGCATTTTGTTGTTGTTGTTGTTGTTGTTGTTGTCTTTATTTCTTTCTTTTTGCACATGGATGCTAAATTAAATGTGAATTCTATTTCATTCCTATAGTCTCAGCTAACCTTTTTCTTTTCATTAGTATGATGTATAAACATTTTGATTAATAAAGACTAAAGAGTGCATATTTTCTGTATCTCCAGGTTACAAATGCTATCAATGTGCAGCGTAATGTTCTGGATGGCATTAATATTGTTCTTCCTCAATTCCTGGGCATTTTCCACATGATGCAAGAGAGGTGCATGAAGTCATTACAGGTCATTTTTGTGATTTTTACAAACCTGTTTAACGGTGCATGCCATCTATAGGACTCTCTTCATTTATTTGGAAGCAACATCTCGAGGATAGCTTGATAATATCTGTTTGTATGCTTTAGTCTGGGGATATGATATGTGGGTATGGTAGAACGACTGACATTTCCTTTAGCTCATGTAGTTTTCTTCAAATCAAGTTTTTGGGGAAGTGCATTTGTGTTGTTTGTAAAAGGATTTCAGTTTGTTCATTTGCCCTATAAATGAATTTGCTCCTGATTTATGACCAATAATAATTTAGTATGTGTTTAACTGGTGCTGTGAATGCCTGAATGGGTGTCCATATTTTCCAAATTTCACCTACCGGACCACTTTTTTAAGTGCAAAGTGTCTCCTGTTTCCTGGACGGCTGGACCTTCTCATTCTACTTTTCTGTGCAAGTGCAACACAGTCATATTGGTTTTGGATCTTTTTGTAGTGCCATATGTTGCGAGCTCAATATGATATATATAAGTTCATAATCTCTTACCTAATAGTTTTTTTCCATGTTGCTATATCAAACTTTCTTTCAAATACTCTGTTCCCTGTTACTTTTAGCTTTCCTGGTATGCTGCTAGCTTGGTCTGTTAATTGTTTAAACCATGCATCAGCAGAATAGAAGTTGGTGACAATGACGTTTAATGGTAGATATTTTCTTTTTTTTTAAGTTCTGTTAACTGTTTAAACCATGCATCAGCAGAATAGAAGGTGACAATGACATTTAATGGTAGATATTTTCGTTTTTTAAGTTCAAATTGAATATATTATTTGCTTAATATGATTAAATGCTGAGGACCTACGATAGCTAAAGAATCGATCATGCATTTTCAGCGATTTGATAGCAGTTTATGATAGATCTTAGAGAACTATGCATAAACATTACGTAACCATAATTGACTTACAGGTGCTCACTTCACTTGGACCGAATGATAGTGGATATACCC
The DNA here is from genome assembly GCA_017311315.1 of Dendrocalamus latiflorus. NCBI lineage: Eukaryota > Viridiplantae > Streptophyta > Magnoliopsida > Poales > Poaceae > Dendrocalamus > Dendrocalamus latiflorus. The sequence continues at coordinate 29,255,955 of CM029622.1, forward strand.
AACTTCAGAAAGATTTCTCGGAGGCAAGTTTTATCTATACTGGATAGTTTCTGATATGTCTGCTGTCCTTTTGCCTGATTTTTCTACATTGTCTTAAAATTCAATTTCCCTCAGGTGTTGGATTTTGTAAATGATGCAATTGTCACTCTGGATGCCTTTGTTGATGCTTACCAACCTGCTGCTTTATTGTTCTGTACTTCTTTTGAAACGAGGTCAGCATCTACTCATTCATCCCAATGATTGTTGCCTGTTTCCCGACTACGCACTGGTGCTTATCTACTACTTGATTTGCAGCTATGGAGTTGAAGAATTACTGAACACCCTTGCAAGATTGTACGATTTATTGTTACCATCATTGCTTCAGGGATTTCGAGTTATGTCCAGGTCCCTAAGCAATGGTGAGACTTCATCTGACAGTATATTTAGTGACATAGTTCTTGGTATAAGGATGCTGTCAAAGAGAACTGTTAGATTTGGTTGGAGATTATTGGAGTTCTGCTATTTAAATGATCAACTTAAGGAGCATGATGCTCAAACTTCTACAAAGATGTTTCCATCCAAAGTCCAAGACCCTATGATCAGAGGAGACATCTTAGTGCAAACACTCAAGGATATCAACAGAGAAGCCACTTACCTTTTTCAAGAGAATCCTGGAAAGACATTCCTCCAAGCTCTTGAAAAGGAATTTCAGTTGATGAGCCGGATTGGCAATATTCGGAACAAAGGTACATGATGAAAATTCCCAATGAAATGCTTACTTAGCTGCTTGTCATATTTGTAAAGTTTAACACAACCTTTGTGTCCCCCTGCTGTTATCATGTCAAATTGTCAATCAATATATCTTATCTCAGTTTTTTCTTTCGCAAATAGCGTAGGATCAAGTAGCTTTATTTGTAGAAGTCATCATAAGGTTTTAGTGCCTCATATAGCGACTTTCTACATATATGTACTAAATTTGTTTATCCTGTTGGCACACTGTTACAATGCCTGCTGTCACAATCTCTGAATGAGTTAACACAGTTAATAGGCTTATATTCTTCAGTGGTGTTTCTTAGAAGCTTAGAAGATCCAGTTTGAGATAGTAGAATCTCTCAATCAATGGCAGAACATGGAAACTGGAATTGATGTTAAAAGGAAATGCTGTTCTAGCCTGTTGGAATCACCATCCTGTAGGTTTTTTTTCATGCTTATGAGTTTCTAATGGCTTCTACCGTTCTTCCCCATTTAATGCACCAATAATATTTCCCTACTATTCGAGTGCTGTAGTACTTCTATTTGTGCTCCTATCATCTTGGTGTGTTGAGTTAACTTCATAATACAGCACTCGTTTTGGTTTCCTATAGATTCTGTCATGTAAAGAATTTACAAAACTGACAGCATCATTCCATTAATCTACATGCGACATTTCCTTATTTCTTACCTTTGATCCTTAGAATCATTTTATTGTATCTTACAATTCATTTTCGTGCTAAAAACCTTATATTGATGCTTTGATGTATTCTTTGTGTTCCAAATTTCCAATCTTTAACAGGATGGATATACATGGACGATGAGCAATTCCAGTTCATATCACATTTGTGTGGATCCACTATCACTTCTTGGAATAGTGTACCTGATTTGCCAGTTTCTTCCCATGGTGTTGAACTACAACAGAAGGATGAGGAAGCTGCGATCACTGAGTCCAAGATTAGTCAGATAAGGGACCTTTTCCCTGATTATGGGAAGGGTTTCCTTGCCGCTTGCTTGGAAGCTTACAACCAGAACCCTGAGGAAGTTATCCAAAGGATATTGGATGGAACACTTCATCAAGATCTTCTAGCTTTGGATATTTCATTACAAGAGATGCCGCAGCAAAGACCTGCACCTACTGTTGGAAAAGATAAAGGCAAAGGCATACTAGTGGAGACTGTGCCTCAGATTATGAATAAATCCCATAAAGTTGATACTGAGATGCATCGATTTGTTGAAGATGCCCCACCCTCTTCAGTTTCATCAGCTTCCCAGGGTCCATCCTCATCTGTATCATCAGTCCCACAAGGTAGATTTACAAGGAAGACCAATGATGATTCACCTGATTCCGCAACTTTAGACTCACAAAATGCTAAAGATGCTGTTAGGTCAACTGTCCTTGAATCCCAGTATGAATACGAGGATGAGTATGATGACTCATTTGATGATCTTGGCTTCAGCGTGGTGGAATCAAGTTATGAGGAAACTGATGGCGCCAATGATGCTGAGACTTCCTCACATGGCCCACGATGGGCTTCACAGAAGAAGCCCCAGTTTTATGTTAAGGACGGGAAGAACTACAGCTACAAGGTTGCTGGTTCAGTTGCTGTATCTAACGCTCGAGAAGCGGCAGTCATGCGCCATGTTCAAAAAGAGACGATCCATGGTCTTGGCCGTGGTGGAAATGTACCTATTGGAGTTCCCAACAGGCAACATAGAGATGTTGAGGAAGAGGAGGGTGATGATGCAAACAACTTCAGCAGAGGAGGCTCAAATCCCCGTGGCCGAGGTAGAAGAGGTGGCAGGGATCACGGCAACCCTCCAGAGGAGAACGAGAACTCTGATGGTCCACAAGGTTTTGGCCGTGGTGGAAGAAGAGGGGGCAGGAGTCACGGCTACCCCCCAGAGGCAAACGAGAACTCTAATGGCCAGCAAGGTTTTGGCCGTGGTGCAAGAAGAGGGGGCAGGAACCATGACCTTCCAGCAGAGGACAATGAAGATCCTGACGCAGTACAAGGTTTCGCTCGAGGGGGGCCAGCCCCTCGTGGAGGCGGCGGAAGGAGAGGCGGCCGGAATCATTACCGGAGAGACCGGGCGATGAAGAAGCATATGCAAGGGATGACAGGGCTTTAGATTCTGGTAGCATCATCGTTGAATGAACTGTAAATGCGACAACTTTTTTGAGGGACTCGGCTAAGTTTGTATACCTCTTGTTCCATTTAGCTCATATGGTGCCATGAAGCACTCTCATAGCTAATTGCTTGTATTGTCAAAAACAGAATACGAAATTAAGACGAATTTCCTGTATTGCTGTTTGCATGCTGCACTTCTCTCTTTAATTTCTTTTAGAAGATTTCTTTAATTAAATGTGAAATACTAACTGCCGGTATACGGTCCACGCATCCTCTGATGGGATAGTTGCTTGGCATGAAGCTCACGACGCACTCGCTTCGGACTGTTCCCGCACGCATGCGTCTGTCACTGGCTCATTGCCCTCTCGCAGTCCGCCCCCCCCCCCCCCCCCCGTCCACCCAACCGCGCCGGCGACCTCCCCGAGCACCGTGGCCTCGCCGTCGACCCTGCGCGCTCCACGGCCTTGCCTTTGTCCCGTGTGCATCACGGGCCTCGCTGGTAACCTCTGCACTCCATCCATCACCACCAGTCCACCACCTCGCGCGCCATCGATGGGTGAGCTCTCCGCCCACCACGCCTTGCTGGCATCCCCGCCCTCCACAACCTCGCCGTCGATCTCCACCTACAGATGACCTCCCAGCGACATCTCTGCATGAACTATACTACCCGTTTGTGTTCAAACCCCTCCGCTGTTGGACGAAATGCCAATATAGGAATTTCTTCTCAAGTTCCAGGCATGAAACTTAACGGGAGCACAAACGTGATTGGTAATATGTGATGTGGAGTGAACTTCGATTTTTATGTGATTGGAAATCGTGGTTCAATCATTTTTTGCTGTAGCTTGCTTACATGCATGAAAGCTACAACTATTCCTACCACTTGTGCTCTAGGTCAGTGCGTCCTTTTTTTTTTTTTGCTTTTCTGGATATTGGTACTTGGTAGCTCTGTTACTTCCGTAGGATTCCAAATTGACCAAATGATGATCCTCTGGTACTTTCATCTAGAAGTGGGTGGCGTGTGATCCTCTGGTTGAAATTCCAATGACATAACAATGATGCATATCAAGATGAACTCTTACGCTGGATAACATGTGAAGGGTCAATAGCTGATGCCTGATGCCATGTTAAATCATCTAAATTTCTATCGCTGATGGATCTGTAGAATTGCTATGTATCACTAACAAAAAGCATTGAATCTATAGGGCTACGGGCTAGTTTTGCTTGTTCATTTGGTTATAATGCAGTTAATGCACACATATCTCGTGGTTGTGTAAGGAATGCCATCTTATAACACCACAGTAATGTCCTCCCGAGCTTCCAAGAAGCTTAGAACACCTTAATAAAAAAAAAGGGGTCCAAAAATCATAAGATTCACTGAAGTAGGCTTGCTAGTTTCATGTACTAACTATGCACCGAAAAATTGTGAAAATTCAGGAGTTGAGCTTAGCTGTAACCACTGCAGCACTAGTGATTGATCTATCATTGCTTGGCATATCAAACTATGCTTAGGAAACATTATTTTACTAGTGATTTGATCTACATTTTTGTGCTTGAAAATTTCGTGAGATTTGGACCTAATTTGTGAAGGAAATATTTTGTACTGGTTGAAAATTTACTCGACATGCAACTTGTATCTAATTTCTGTTCTCAAGGGTTAAGTTTCATGTTCCAATGGTTGGTGTGTAGTGCATGTTTCATGGTTCAAGTGAGTTTCAGTGGTTCAAGTGAAAACAGTTATCCTCCTATTTTCAATGAGTTTCATATGTGTATAGCATCTAGTTTCATCTTGGTTTAGGGTTTTTTGGATACTTTCTTAAAACACGAAACCCAAACAAAACTAGCCTAAAATCTGAAACCTCCATTCGTGTTGGTCGATGAAACTCACTTGAAACTCAGTTCAAACTTGACCAAAATATGGAACTTTTTTCTTCTTCCAATGGTTGGGTGCGGTGCTTCATGTCTCAAAATTTGAATTATTTGTGAGACTTAGATGAAACTTCTTGAAACAATAAACCCATACGAAACTAATATGAAACCTCCATCAATGTCAAGCAATGTAAACTTATTTCAAAGTACTCAAAATTTGACTAAAACTTGAAAGTTTTTTGTGGCTCAAGACTTCAAATTAGTTTGAAAAAATGGAACTTAGATGAAACTAGTCTGAAATATGAAACATCCATCTGGGTTGATCAATGTAACTTACTTGAAAATGGTTGAAACATGAAACTTGTTTTCCAAAGGTTACATGTTGTGTTTCTTGTTTCGAAATTTAAAGCGTGTGTGAAACTTACTTGAAAGTTTCTTCAAACAATGAACCCGAAGGACTATGTGAGAGGGTCCTGGATTTTATTGTGATGAACCATGGCAATCTAGATAGTTGGAAGTTTGAATTTGCATTTTGTTGAAAAATGGATGCCATGCATGCATGCAGCTGAGAGAAAAATCATACTTGCACTTATTGCTAGTCAATGCATTAATTAGCATGCCGTGATGCATGCATGCAGTTAAGTTGTTGAGTGCATTGATGCAATTGAGTTGCATGCATGCACTTGAGTCACTAATGGTTTCCATAGTTAAGTTGTTGAGTACATTGATGTAGTTGAGTCGCATGCATGCACTTGAGTCACTAATGGTTTCCAGACACTCTATTAATTACTGCCATGATTCCGTGATTGTCAAAACTAGTTAATCAACAGAGCGTCTTCAGTTGTGCCAGGGAGGTCGAACCGGCTGCCAACTCCAGTCAAACCAGATGTAGTCAGCGATCTGATCGGTGGCAAAATTCGGTCAGATCCGCTGAGGTAGAGAGGCTTCGGCCAGGGAGTGTCCAGTTTGTGATTTTTGTGTATTGCGATTAGTTTGGGTGATTTAGGTCAGGGTTTATATGTTGCATGGGCTTTGTTACTGCTAACGTGTGAAGAATTTATGTCCGAAAATAATTTCTTCGTCTTTAGATGTGCAGAGTCGCTTGGAGTCAACAACGTGGATCGGGGCTACGCTCATGGAGGAGCCGAGGCTTAGAACGATCGAGGATGCTGGGTGATATGGTTAAGCTCAAGTATGGCACGAGAAAGGCGGAAAATGTTGAAGGAAAGTTCGAACGACGAGGTTGCATTATGTGGCTTGGTCGGTCCAAGTGAGACATGGTCCGGTAGAACCAGAATGAAAGAGACTTATCAATGCCTGGCTTAGGTCAAGGAGAAGCTCAGAAGATCAAGATGGATCAACGCTAAGGATTTAACGGATTCAGGCTTATGTGCTTTGAAAAGCATACATAAGTGTAGCGTGTGAGTTAAAATACATGTGTGTGGGGTTATCGGGTTTTCTCCATTGTGCTAAGTGGATAGTATCCACTAAGTGTTAAATATGGCTGGTTAGCCCATCTATTTAACAAGTTGAGATAAAGACTTGTAGTTAACCATCCAACTTTCCTCTTTTGAGACCAAGTGTTCACAAATGTTAGGGTTATTGTTTGAGAGGAGTGTTGTGATGTTCTCTTTGTCCTTCAAGGTAGAGTAGCTGTAAAGTTTTCCTTCTCAAGTAGCAATACATCAATATTTATTCATCTCTATGACTGTTGTGTTGATTGATTTGTATTTGTCTTGGTTGGTTTTTCCTCTTCTCTTCTCTCTTATTGATCTTGCTGTGCCAAAAATGTATAAAAGATGGAGATAGCTTCTGAAAATCAATCTCTACTCATCTAAGCACTTTGGTAGCAAGTTCATAAACAAACCCAATTTTACTTGATTTTGACCTCAACGAATGATTTCGTGATCCGAGGGTTTTGGCTTGATTTCTTGGTGTTCTTGCTTACTGTGACATGTGAGAATTCATTTAAAGCCATCTTGGCCATCTCCTACCCACGAGCAAGTTGTATTCACCGTTTTCATATTTTACCCGGTTTTGTTGCAATCTTACTTCAATCTCAAAAAGGACTGAACTTTGACATGGATTTCTGCGATCCATAGATAGAATAGGTTCCTGAGATCTTAAACAAAGTGTGTGCAAAGTTTCACGGCTTTTGGATCATCAGATGGAAAGATACATGGAATTTTGAATTTGCAGCAATGCTGATTTTACTGTTCCTTTGCCTAAATTTACTGTTCATAGCAGTCAGACTGGTCCTGTGTTGGAGGTTGGGCCTTTAGGGTTTGGATTTTCTTAGAGTTTGATTTCTTGGTCGATTTGATTTGGGATTTTGGCTATGAATTCAATTCTCAGTAACTCTGTAATTATTTGAGAAGAGCATCTAGAATACTTGAGGAAAAATTTTGGACAACACCATTCACCCCCTCTGTTGCCTTTTGGTCCTACAAGTAGTATCAAATCTTGATTAGCTCTTTCCGTATATCTTAATCGGTCTTAGGAGCCATGACAGTAAACAAGTATTCTACTAAGCCACCTGTTTTTTATGGTGTCAATTTCTCTTATTGGAAGGCTCGAATGCATTCCTACATTAAGGCTCAAGGGCACGTGATTTGGCTCAAAGTCAAGAATTCTTATGTCGTGTCAGCCAATGACGATGTGATCGCTCCCGATGTGGAAGCAAACAGCAAAATTCAAAATTTTTTGATCCAAGAGCTTAGTCGATCTGAGTTTGAGCATGTCGCTCATTTGAGATCTGCTCACGATATCTGAAAGATCCTCACTTATTACCATAAAGGCTCTACCGCTATCAAGGAAGTGAGACAATACCAACTAAAGAAAGAGTACTTAAAAATCGAACAAAGGTCTGGTGAATCTTTGGATGAGTTGTAGGAAAGGTTTTTCAAGATCATTCATGATCAGCGAGTTGTTGGTCTTGTGTTCTCTAAGCCTGAAAATGTACGTCAACTCTTGGGTGCACTTGATATGAGAGTTTGGAAGATAAAGATCATTTCCATCAATGACAACACTATCATAAATGAGCTTACCATAGACAAACTCTATTTTAGGTTGGAGACATATGAGATTAACTTTATCTTACGTCTCACCAAGATAGAGTCGATGGCACTAGTGGTTGATCCTTTCCATAGTAGCTTTTCTGATTCCTTGGATTTTAGCTCATCTGGATTTTTCTTGTCTGCTTTGCACTCCTTAAGCGATGAGCAGTTAAAGAAACTACCTGAGAATGACTTAGTCGTCCTATTCACAAAATTCACGAGAGCCCACAACAAAATGAGGAACAAGAGGAGATGTGGTCCTGTCACTTGTTTTGAGTGTAGTGAGTCCAACCACATTCGGGCTAAGTGCCTCAAACTGAAGGGCAAGGAGGAGAAGGACTTTCGGAGACGTCCTCAAGCTTGAGACGCGAAGGTTAAGAAGCCCAACTACCGGAAGTTCTTCAATCGGATCCTTACTACTCTTGAGAACGTCAACATGAGCGATGTGGACTCAGGGATGGAGGACGACTTCCACGGCAAGAAGAAGGCCAAGGACTTCATTAACATATGCTTCATGGCCAAAGGTAGTGACGATGTCAACTACTCCGATTCGGAGATGGCCCAAGGCCTAATTCAGAGAGAGCCTGAAGGAGTCAAGGGAACCGAACTTGAGGACGGTCCGAGTGGAGTTCAGAGAACCTCAGCACGAATGGACCCCAAGGTGGAGCCCGGAGGCCCACTGCATGGTAGGTGCGTGACTTCTTGCTCGAGTCCCCATATACGACGCCAACTGTTATCGGTACGAATCCGGACAGTAAATTTAGAAGCACCTCCGATTGGATGCGGAGATTATCGAAAATGCAAAGGGATTCAAGGAGAAGCACATAACCACCAAGTATATTTAATATGAGTGCTCTAGGGTTACAAAATGACCCCCTCTCCCATTACAAGGGGTTCTATTTATAGAGAGAGGGGAAGGAAATGAAGTTACACGATTGCTCCTAGAGCCTATTTTACTCCTAGAGATATTTGCGTTATTTGCCTCATGCGGACTCCGACACGTCCGAGACTCCGAGATTGGTCCAGGGTCGGGGCCTCGGACCTCACCCGGAATTGGCCCTACATACTTTGCCTAGGGTTGGCCCCGGACCCCTCCGGGGTTGGTCTTAGGGACTTGACTTGGGTAGACTCTCCAACAGGTATCGTCCCTCGGGATGGTCGTAGATCCAAGGTAGCACAGGGATCCGCCCCCAACACCCCTCCAATCCATTACTCCGACTGATACAACTCAAAAGAGAACTATGTACTCAAGGGTAATCATGGGGCCACTATGGACCCATCATTTCTCCCATTGCTCACTGCTTCTCTTTGCTGCAGTGACATTCTTCCTTGTGTGCCTTTCTCACATGTAGCAGTTCACTTCATTTACAGACACGAACAGGAGAGAAACTCATGAAGCTTGGAATCATTCATTCGCCTGAGAAAAAAGGTTAGAGGGATACTTTCTCCGTAGCTATGCTGCCCCCATGCTTTCTTTACGCAAACAGATGGCGTGCTCAAGTGATCACTTATCACCTGCGCAGAGGAAAAGCGGCGACAGCGATGAAGAAGGCTGCTGCTGGCAATACAGGAGATTATGATGGTGGCTTTGCTGGCAGTTATTCTTGCCCATCGTTTCGCTTTACTGACCTTTACAGTTGTAGTTATCACAAACATAGTGATAGTTCCTTTTTATTTACATGTATTTTATTATTCAAAAAATATCTTTATTTTGCTTTGCAGATATCTGGAAGGATGGCTGTGCTATGTAGTAGTACTTTTGTATTAATATAAAGCTTTCATCCACTAAGGTGTGATCTGAAGATGACAGATTTGCTGTTTGTCCCAGAAGAAGGTTTGACAAGCTATTTTAAAAATAAATTAGTTACAAATTATTTCCAGATTACAGGCACAGATTAAAATTTACCATCTGGCAATGATTTCCAGGTTATACTACTAGTCCGCAACTAGAACATCATTACATAACGAAAGTGTACCATCTACCAAGAAACTGCAAGATATTACTGAAGTGAGCCTCTTTTCTAAGCCTCGGTATTGCGGATTACCCAACAAAAAGAGAAAGAACTTGCTATAATTATTCCTCTTTTGTACAGAAAAAATTCCACATAATCCAAACGTATACACCCTGGTCTCCTAACCTTGGTCTTCCCAAGATTAAATATGTGCTTCCTTGTCATTGTCATAGTAACATTTGCTGCAGCTGCTAGAGCTGTCAAAGTTCATGTGGCTATGTTCATTCCAAAATTCAGTTTGTTCCTTGATCTCCCTGTCCTATGACGACGAACTATCATCGTCGGAGTTGTTCTCCCTTCGTTGACCGTACAGGCTTAGAACTGGCAATGAGGTCGTTGTTAGAAATTAGAGTTCTAGCAGTAGATGAATTTGAGTTAGTCTCGGACTCTTGTTAGGAAGTCTGAATCCTGGTCGTTGTTTCCTGTTCTCTGTCCGACAACTGCAGTCGTAAGCAGAACGGACTGTTAGGAGGTTTCCCTTTCCTTCTCTCTGATCTCTTCGATTGTAATATGATTCGGTGTACTCTGCCTTGTATAAATTAACACGAAGGGATCGGAGGAGGTCCTTGCGGCAAATACCTAGGTTTTCTAACTTGGTATCAGAGCTACCATGTCTTCCTTTCCTGAGCTTACCGATGGCAACGCCAATGCTGTAGTTGCATCGCCTCATCCACCACCGATCAACTTTAGCAATTTAATTACCGTCAAGCTCAATAGAGGGAATTTCCTCCTCTGGAAAGCTCAGGTGGATTGCGTTCTTCATGGGCAGCAACTCTACGGCCATGTCGACGGATCTACACCAGCACCATCAGAGAAGATTATGCGAGGAACAGGCACAAGTGCCATTGAAGTCACAAATCCCGAGTATACTCGGTGGTTTGTCCAAGACAAACTAGTCCTAAGCGGACTTCTTGCCAGTATGACGGAGGAGATTCTCGGTCAGGTAATCTTACTAACCACTGCAGCGCAGGTCTGGCAAACATTGCACACTATGTTTGCATCTCAAAATCAAGCAAGGGTGACCCAGGTGCGAATTCAACTAGTCACCATGAAGAAGAAAGATTCATCTGCTGCAGCCTATTTCCAGAAGATGAAGGCGCTAGGAGACATAATGACCTCCATTGGACAACCTCTCAGCGATGGCGAGATGATTGCCTACATCTTGGCAGGACTCGGATCTGATTACAGTCCATTAATCACTGCCCTCAACGTGCGCCCCACACAGGTCACCTTGACTGATCTATATTCACATCTTTTGAGTTATGAAGCTCAACTGGAAAAAGAAGCAGATGAGGTTCAGAACTACGGCTCCTCGGCAAACAATGCATCCCGCACAAATCGGGGACGTGGTCGTGGGCCTGGAAGAGGCCGTGGACGTCGGGGAACACCTGAAGGAAATCGAGGATCAGGTCGCAGCCGAGGAGGTCGCAGTTCAAGACAAGAAGATGACAGACCAATGTGTCAGATTTGCCACAAGGTGGGACATGAAGCACTTCGATGTTGGCATCGATATGATGAAACTTATTCAGAACAAGCCAATCATGTTGGATCTTCAGCCACAACTGGAGGGTACAATGTTGATACAAACTGGTATGCAGATTCTGGAGCAACAGATCATCTCACAAGTGATCTTGATCGCATGACAGTGCAGGAACGCTATGGCGGAAAAGATCAAGTTCAAATTGCCAATGGTACAGGTTTGCAAATTTCTCATGTTGGTCAATCTTTTATCTATGGCTCAAAACCTCTAGCTCTTAAAAATGTCCTTCATGTTCCCAAGCTAAACAAACATCTTCTATCTATTCACAAATTGACAAGTGACAATAATGCTTATGTTGAGTTTTATCCGGATTGTTTTTATGTCAAGGATCAAACATCGAAGGAAGTTCTTCTGGAAGGTAGAAGCAAAGGAGGCCTTTATCCTATTCCAATCAAGAGCCCTTCTGTGCTACGCCATGGCCTCTCGGGTGCGAAAGTGTCCATGGATCAATGGCATAGAAGATTAGGACACCCTTCATCAATCATAGTTAAATCCCTTCTAGAAACAAATAAGATAAGTTTCCTTCAAAATAAAGAGCATAGTATCTGTAATGCCTGCCAGCAAGCAAAGTCTCATAAGTTACCCTTCCATAGCTCAGATCATGTGTCATCTTGTCCCCTTGAGCTTGTGCACTCCGATTTGTGGGGGCCAGCTCTTTTATCTGCCGGAGGATACAAGTATTATGTCAGTTTTGTGGATGATTATTCCAAATTTTGTTGGGTCTATCTCCTCAAACAGAAATCTGATGTTGAACAAGTGTTCTACAAATTTCAAAGTCTTGTTGAAAGACAGCTAAACACTAAAATCCGTAACATTCAAACAGATTGGGGAGGAGAATACCACAAACTCAACCAATACTTTCAGAACATTGGAGTTAATCACCGATTATCTTGCCCTCACACATCCCAACAGAATGGCACAGCTGAGCGAAAACACCGTCATCTAGTAGAAACTGCTCTTGCCTTGTTAGCTCAAGGGTTCTTACCCTTACGGTTTTGGGATGAAGCAATCCTCACAGCCTGCTACCTTATAAATAGAATGCCTAGTCGAACAATTGACAATCAGACCCCTTTGTTTCGTCTTCTTCATATCAATCCAGATTATAAATTCCTAAAGACCATGGGGTGTGCTTGTTGGCCCAATCTCCGAGCTTACAACTCTCGCAAATTGGAGTTTAGGTCAAAACAATGTGTTTTTCTTGGCTATAGCAGCAGGCATAAAGGTTACAAGTGCCTAGATAGAGCAACAGGCCGTGTTTATATTTCACGGGATGTGATTTTTGATGAAGCTGTATTTCCTTTTTCTCACACCGCTGACAAAAAGCCTTCTCAGCCTCCCTATACCATTGCATCCATCTTTCCCCAAATTGAGCCACAGATACAAGATGATCATATGCGAAATATTATTCCACCTACTAATTCAGAAGAGGCAGATATAGCCTCTGGTTTGGATGCAGGGGGAGATACAACACCACTGTTGTCGACAACAGCAGAAGCATCCCCATCGCTACCGATGTCATCTGCAGAACCAGCAGGATCAGCAGAGTCTACTGCATCTTCAACTGCTCCAATACAGGCTACAGACACTACAATACAAGTGCCAGAATCGAGTGATCATCAGGTAATGACGCGACTACGATCTGGGGTTGTCAAGCCGGTCATCAGAACAGACGGTACTATTCCTTATCCTTTGCCCAAGAAGCGAAGAAGTGCCGGGATGGCTGCTATTCCCCGAGAGCCACTGTCACTACAAGAGGCTATGTCTGATTCCGGGTGGCAAACAGCAATGCAGGCAGAATATGATGCACTGTGCCGGAACAAAACTTGGACCTTGGTACCTAGACCTCAAGGGAAGAATGTGGTTGGTTGTCGGTGGATCTATAAGGTGAAACAAAAAGCTGATGGCAGTGTAGACAGACTTAAGGCTCGCCTTGTAGCGAAGGGGTACACACAGAGGTATGGAATAGATTACTCAGATACCTTTAGTCCAGTGGTGAAGCCAGCCACGGTGCGGTTAGTATTATCCATTGCAGTGTCAAAGGGCTGGAGTTTACGACAGATTGATGTGCAAAATGCTTTTCTACACGGAGATTTAGATGAAGAAGTATATATGGATCAGCCTCCAGGATATGAGGATAAGTCTCATCCTAGGTATGTGTGTAGATTGCAAAAGGCATTATATGGCCTCAAACAAGCACCAAGGGCATGGTATTCTAAGCTACGAGATAAACTTCAGCAATTAGGATTTGAGGCATCAAAAGGTGACACTTCCTTATTTATCTTCAACAAGCAGGAAATAATCATATATGTGCTTGTTTATGTAGATGACATAATCATTGCTAGATCAAGCAACCAAGTTGTGGAAAAATTACTGCAGGAGCTAACTGCCAACTTTGCTGTCAAAGATCTGGGGGAACTCAGCTATTTTCTTGGATTAGAGGCTACTCAGACCAGTGATGGGTTAGTACTGAGTCAGTACAAGTATGCATGTGACTTGCTAAAACGCATGAATATGGCAGAATGCAAGCCAGTCTCTACACCCATGGTGGCTGGTGAAAGACTCTCCAAAGGACAAGGTCGAGCTCTGAAGGGAGATGAAGTTTTTAGATACAGAAGCACCGTCGGAGCTCTACAATATCTTACTCTTACCAGGCCAGATCTATCCTTTTCAGTTAATCAAGTGTGTCGCTTTCTGCAAGAACCAACAGATGTACATCTCGAAGCAGTCAAAAGAATTCTGAGATACATCAAGGGAACAGTTAATACAAGTCTATTGTTTCGAAAATCTGAGATGTCCTGTTTAAGTGTATTCACAGATGCAGATTGGGGAGGTGACTCAGATGACCGAAGATCTACAGGAGGTTATGCTGTGTTTCTTGGCAGCAATCTAATCTCTTGGAGCTCAAGGAAACAACCAACCGTGTCACGATCAAGCACAGAGGCAGAATATAAAGCCCTTGCAAATGGCACTGCTGAGGTCTTCTGGGTACAGTCTATGTTAAAAGAACTGAAGGTGCCCTTGAACCGAAAACCAATAATTTGGTGTGACAATTTAGGAGCAACATACTTAAGTGCTAATCCTGTTTTTCATGCCCGGACAAAGCACATTGAAATAGATTTTCATTTTGTGAGAGAGAAAGTTGCTTCAGGTGAATTAGAGGTCAGATTTGTTGCCTCCAAGGATCAACTTGCAGATTGCTTTACAAAGGCTGTTCCCAAACATGCATTGCAGAAATTATATCACAATCTCAATCTTGTGGCAGGTTGAGATTGAGGGGGAGTGTTAGAAATTAGAGTTCTAGCAGTAGATGAATTTGAGTTAGTCTCGGACTCTTGTTAGGAAGTCTGAATCCTGGTCGTTGTTTCCTGTTCTCTGTCCGACAACTGCAGTCGTAAGCAGAACGGACTGTTAGGAGGTTTCCCTTTCCTTCTCTCTGATCTCTTCGATTGTAATATGATTCGGTGTACTCTGCCTTGTATAAATTAACACGAAGGGATCGGAGGAGGTCCTTGCGGCAAATACCTAGGTTTTCTAACTGTCGTTACTGAAATACGGAATGGCCTCGCCGACCCGATGACGGTTCTGTCCTGCTGCATCCGACCAACCTCCTTGCAGACATGATCCAACGTCGAGAGGAAGTCCCTCACCACCATGAAAATCCTCAGAGGGTGTGCTTCCTCTTTCGCGGCGTCACCGTGGAAATACTCAGTGATGTCTTTTACTCTCCCCAGAGCCCTCTTCTCCTCACCTCGGACTCGCTCGATCTCCTTTTCAGCTTCCTTCAGAAAGCCTTGCATTGTCATAAAGAATCTCTGGCCTTGCGTGCATTGCCTCTCGAGCTGCAAGACCGACTTGATCTTTTCAAGACCCGTTTCGAGCTTATTGACATAACCATGCAGAACGTCAAAGTCCATGGTAGCTGCCTTCTTGACGTTTCCTAGCTCGCTGCTCAGCCCGGACACAACTTGAAGGCCTTGCTTACGAAACTGCTCATCTTTAGAGCTAATAATCATGGCACTTTCTTTTTCAGATTTTGCATCTTCTGATCGAATGATTTCTTGGACAACAAAATGCAGAAGCGTGGTTTTACCATCGGCGCCCTTGACATCTGCGAGTTTTAGGAGAGTATCAAGCTTGAAGGCTTTTGCCTCACCCCGGTTTGTGCCAACATTCATCCTGTTCCCGGTTCTCCGCACTGCTTCAAGAAGTTTTAGGAACAACCTACTGCCTCTAAGATCCTCACAAGCTGCCTGAAAACATGTGCAGAAATGACAACTAACTATAAGTGTAATAGCTGGAAATGGGGATTGGTACCCAAGCCAATAATGGTATGGTAGTAAGGGCATATGAACGAAAATGGGGCAAGAATGACAGCAACTTAGGACCAGCAGTTTATAGCACTAAAAAAACGAAAATTGAATTGTCATAGTAAACAGATTTATGCAGTATAAATTAAAATTTTAGCATACCTCTAGCGTTTCAAAAGATTTCCTTAGGTAATTTATCTCAGTCTCAAAATTGGCTCGGTACAGCATAGCATCAACTCTTTTGAAGGCAAAAGGTATATTCAGCACGGCTTTAAGAAAGCGTTCTGCAGAACCAAGCTTCGATAAGTCACCGTTGTAATCTCGTAGTTTGAGTTCTTCCTCTTTAGTCGGTGCCATCTTGACTAACGTTTCCAAAAGTTCAGCCCCCAAACATTCAGCATTGCCTGTTCAAAAGTACAGTAGAAATAACGTAATAGTCAGTGGACTCTATTGTATACAAAACAGTAGTATGCCCCAGTGAAAAACATTAGAATATTATGTATAGTGACCGTTTTCTTTTAGTAAATACAGGAGGTGGTTCTGGGAAAGAGTTTGATTCGGACGAATTATGACTGTTTGGAAATATGAATTGCTGTGATAATAGTAGCTTAATGATCAAGATGGAATATGAGGACAACACTAATGGCTTAAGGCAAATTGGGATTCACCAAACACATCAACTTCAGTTTCCGTAATGTGAACTGAGAAAACAGACACAAGTCCAGATAAGCAATATTTTCCAGGTAATTTCATCCCTCATTGTCAGCATTATTACCAGATAAGTGATACCACCGTCCATAATAGCAGAAAGGAAAAAAGTTCAGTGTAACAATTTTTTTTAGGGAACATAGTTCAGTGTAACAATTGATGGGTGTTTGTTCCATAAGAATGTTCACAACCTTCCTACTAGAAAAAGATTGGTCGAGCCATCTAATTTCAAGTCCTTGTAATTTCTGTTGAGGTCTTATTACCAAGAACCAGAATTTTCTGTTAATTCAACACTTCTTAAGTACCTGTCACTATTGAACGGGCATGCCCACCAAGCTCCAAAAACAAAATCTCATTGAAAGCAGAACACGAGTCAAAAAAATTTGAAAAGAACGTCCTACCAAAGCATCCTTATGCCAAATGGCTAATGACGATCAAACTCAACTAATCCAATTTAAGATTTGCAAAAAAAATCGTTTTTGAGTTAAAGAATAGTAGAAGATGGTTCAGTATAATGGATATCAAATCAGGTCAATGATTTACTGTTAGCAAGAAAAATATGCTGATAACTTCATCCAAGCACGCAAAATTGTCACTGCAATCGCACAAGCAGCGCTGTACTAACACTCACCATCCAACAGCGCATCCGAGACCTCCTCACGCGTAACATTCAACGCGCGAAGCAGGATGGCAATGTTCTGCGCTTTCTTGGGATCGAGCACCCTCTCCTCCTGCTTGAACGGCGGCACGCCGGCTTTCCTCCCGACCTCCCTCGGCGGCGCGGCTGGCGTCGAGTTGTTCATGAACAACGCCTCGATCATGCCCTCATCCAACCTGGATGAAACGCCTCAACATCACGCATAATTCAGAAACCAACCTAAAGCAATCACGCATTTAGCATGAACCATGTCTCAACTGGAATGAGCTTGACTTCAGCTGGTCCCAGACCATGGCGCGGTCGGAGGTCGCCCGCACCTTTTCCCAGTGCAGCGGCTTCAGCTTCGGCCGCGGCTCCCCGCTGCCCAAGTGACCATCGGCTTCGTCGTCCCCTGCCCGTATCGACGTGCTCCCGTTGTTATCCACCGTCGTCGCCGCTGTGATCGGCATCGGCATGGCAATGCGGGGCCCTTCCGGAGGCAACGGCTTGAGCAACTGGCGCCTCGATGTCGGCCCGGACGACGGCTCCGCCGGCTTTGGGAAGTTATTACTTGACGGCATCGGTGGCGGTGGAGGAGGAGGAGGTTTTGGAGTTGCGTTAGACTTCGGCGGTGGTGGTGGGGGAGGAGGCGGAGGTGGTTGTGGATTGGAGGGTTGCACCGGCCGCGGGGATGGCGAGATGACTTGTTTGATGTCGGGGGCGGAGCCGGTGGAGAAGCGCGTGCGCGGGGGCGTGCGGCGGGAGCGCGCAGGGGGCGGGGGTGGTGCGGCGATGGCCCCGACCGGGGGGAAGAGGTCGCTGGTGAGGCTGCGGCGGGAGGCTGTGGTGGTGGTGGGCGGGCTGGACGCGCTCGCCTCGCTCCACGCTTCGCCACCCGCGCCATCGGATGCCCCCGAGCGCTTCCTTGGCGTGTAGTACGCGTCCTCGTCGGAGGAGCCCAGCGTGGTCGCGCGCTGCAGCGGCGGGAGCGGCCGGAGCTCCGGGCTCGGGTGATCTGTGGCCTCGTCGCGGCTCACCCCGCGCCGCGCGCGCTCGCTTCGCAGCTTGCAGTACGGGGACCCAACGAGATCGGCGGTGTTGGGCCCGTGGTGGTGGTGCGCGGGGGTGCTGGACTCCACCATGCCGACGTAGAGGAAGTCGGTGGCGGAGGGGCCTCCGCGTTGGTTCGCCGGCCCGCGGTCTGGGCCGAGTAGCTTCTGCGAATCGCTGCGGCGGCGGCCGAGGCCGGTTATGAGGAACGCGCAGGCGAAGCCGAGCAGCGCCACCGCGGCAGCCGCGGCCGCCCCAGCCGCGACTATGGTCGCCTTCGTGGGACCGCCTCCGTGGCGGCCAGCAGCGGGGCCGGACGGGGTGTTGGAGGGGTCGGCGGCTACGGTGGTGAGGGAGGACGTCGTACCACCACCACCAGCAGCAGCAGCAGCAGCGGGCGTCGGCGGTGCCGGAGGGAAGAAGTCGCCAGGAGGTCCGTCAGGCGACGCCAGAGGGCAGGGGTCGGAAGTAAAGTCCGGAGCAGGCGGAGGCGGCGGCGACGGGGGCGGCGTCCACTCAATGGGGAAGAGCGGCTGGTGCAGCACCCGCCGCGTGCCACCGTCGCCGACATCGCCGGAGCACAGAAACAGCGTCGGGAGCGTGAGGAGCAGCGTAATGGCGGGAGGCATTGGCGGTCCGAGCAGAAGGGGGGAGAGATACAAATGAGCAGCTGCGGTTTCTGCTTAGTGAGAGAAAGAGATGGAGAGTGGGAAGGAGAGAGGAAGCCGCCATTTGCGGTTTTGAAGTAGCACCATCGCCCATCAGTGTGGAGATCAACGGCCTTCCTCACACCGTCACACGTGGCATGAGAATTTGCTTCCTTTTGCCTTTTCCCCCTCGCTTTTATTTTTTCCTTTTCTTTTCTTTGCCTCTCAACTTTAGGGTTCCACTTGTGAAAGAACACGTAGATCCAATTAGTGCATAACCTTTTTTCTTTCACAAAATTTGGAATGGGGATTTCGTGTTTGCCTTCGGAGAATTGGAATGGGTTAAAATATGGCTTATGGTAGGTAGGTACTTACTACTTAGCACACAGATATACGCTGAGTTTTTTTAAAGTTGATTTATGTCTGTACTATCTATAGTAATTATCTTTTAAATATTATGTTTTTTGAAGACAGGATCAATAAAAAAATTATAGTAAAAAGTGTACTGAATTCAAATGTATCGGTCAAAATCATATGCGATTATTTCTCTCTGCATAACGTCTCTCGCAAACAGCTAGAATTTAAATATTAAAACTATAAGTTATCAATCAAAAAAATTCACCCTATAATATAAAAAAGAAAATATTCCACACTAAACACATGATGAACTGTAACCCGATACTTTGCGTACCAACAAGCTCATCATGAGTTCTGTATTTTGTATAAACAGTATATCCGTGATGCCATGATCATGTGAGCCTTGCTGATTTTTCTTTCGAGGGGCCTTGCTGATTTCTTTCTCTCTTTTTTTTTGGCGAGGGGCCTTGGTGGTTAACATTTCAGCATTAGGCTTGACTAATTTAGCTTGTCTAACTGAGAGGTCTTTTTTTGCGAGATAATTGAATATATGCCACTCTAATTGTTCCACTTTTGAAAAAAGGATAATTCATACTATAACACTCTAAAGGTTGCCAACCACTGAGATACCACTATAAATATTTTTCTTCAGAAAATACCACTTCAAAGACTTTTGGATTCACACAATATCTGTTGTGATATAAGCACAACAATAGGTACAAGGTACCCCTTTCTATATTAGGGGATATGGAACTAAAAGAGTTAGAGAACCAACCAAGAGAGAGAGCTACCAAGTAAAATGAGTGGATTTGGCACTCTCATACCCCTCTAGGGGGTTATTATACATTAATGGGATAGGATGGAAAATTCACACCCTACCCCCTAATAATTACAGTACTCTGTCAATAGGAAGCATGGAGATCTCGAGGGGTAAGCTGGTGTGACCAATTGCCCTAGCTCCCTGTTCCGCGACAGCAAGCACGAAGGTCCTGAGGGGCGAGCTGATGCAACTGTTAGCTCCAGCCCCTAGGGGTCTGGACGCTCTAAACCTCCCGGAAATAGGGTTCTTATTTCCCTAATAATGATGTGGTTGTGGAGTCCCCCGACAGAGCCTAAGTCGTCACATCGAGGTCATGCCTTGGATGCATACAACGCGTGGAGGCGGAGCTGGGGACTAGGCCGTCCCTCTAAGGCGATGCTTACGAGGAGGACGATGAAGTCCATTGGCGCAGCCACCGCCGCATCGAGGTCATGTTTGGAGTATCATTTTTCAAAGCCACGTAATTACGGTGATATTTTCAGAAGTGGGATAATTAGAGTGACGTATATCCTGATTTTTTTTTTCTGCAGGTGTCTGTGATTACAGATTGGGAACGACAATCTCGCAACATGTACATGCACCGTGTTGCAATGCGATGTGAAGTTGTGAACGATACTACCAAGGAGCCGCGCGTGGAGCCAGATTTCTTGTGCGCGCCGGCGCCGCGGCGGCAACTGGTGTTGCACGCACTGCCGCATACTAGCAACCGTTTCGACAGTGTTGCAGACGCATTGGCTAGCACGTACATTTGCACTGTCGCTGAACTGAAGCAAGAACTTGAAGTAGCTGCACCATGATCAAAAGAGAGCGGTGTCATTAGTGTTACATCAAAAGTAATGTGTCGTTGAATGCCGCCCGACTGCCCTAGTGCTGTCTCTTTTTTCCTCTTTGCAAACCCTCTGGCACTTTCCCATGTATCATTCACCCATTCCCTCTAGCTGCGCTGGGATCTTGAGATACTTTGCTTTCTTAGTGCTCGCTTAATTATAGCTTTAATCGATCGAAAGCGTTTTGCGGTGGGGATGCTGGATGCATGCGTGCCTCCTGCTGTGTGTGTGCAATGACTCATCTGTGGCCTTGGGCTTCTATTTCGTCCGCTTTGGCTAGTCGGCATGTGGATTTCTATAATTCGCACGTCAAGCATCCCGATCCCGGAGCGCAGCGCGCCGTCTGCTCTCTCTCAGCTACGCCGCTACGGCGACGGGACGACGGCCGGTGCTGTGGTTTTGCGTTGCTGCTCCATCACGCGGCCACTACGCACCACACACTCCTATGCATACTGTTTCTTTCCGATCCATTTCCGATACATGCCAATATGCATGCCGTGCGTGATTGAACAAATGCTGTTGAAACCACGGGTCAATCTATACAGTAATATACTGTCCCACTGCTACTTTTCACTGCTTGATGCCGGACCAACAGGAATTAATAGCGTTGTATTATTTATGTGCGCTGGAAATCGATTTGTTACACCTAAAATGGTAGCACAATTAAGCTCCCCGTCCGCGATGCAAATGAAAAAAAAAACTACGGTTCCGTTCTTTTTAACTTATAATTTATAGCTTTGTCCAAACAAATAAATAGGATGACTTCTTTATCGCTTTTTTGAAGTGCCTGATCAACTTATCGACATTCGGTTCATTCGCATAAATGCTCACGCTAGTACTAAAAGTCATAAGTAGCAACTATGGGGCATTTATATTGATTTTGCTGATGGCTTTGGATGTAGATTATAGTGTTTAGCTGAAATAAATAGTAGTGGCTAAAAAATGACTTAAGGAAGGCGCGAGCAGTGGGAAAAGTAAGAAGAGATATGTGTACACGACGAGAGAGAGGAGTGGGGTGTGTGATACACCCATGACCTCTGACTTACCCAGAGTGGAATGGTAGTGAGAGAAGCGAAAATGTTACTTCGAAAAGCCGAGTGTTTGTATTGATTTTTGGCTTTTCTAACCAAAAATCAAAAATAGAGGCCAATACAAATAGAGCCATCATCTGCAGCTGAAAGTACACATCCAGAATAATACAAAACAAGTAGTACCATTGTTCTTATACGTACGGAATGGAAACTAGCTTAGCTCTTAGTTTTGCACTAGTATAGTGTCCGTGCTAACGTCACGGCGGCATTTTAGGGATGCACACAAAATCAACCAAACGAATTTTTGAATGGCCATACATGTTTTGTTCCCTGCTTTCTAAGCCAATTTTTAAATGGCCATATATGTTTTGTTTGGATAATTGGGTTCCTCCCCGCCGCACCGCGCCGCCGCGCCGCGTCCACTGCGTGCGCGCCCCGCACCATGTTGACGCGGGTCCACCCCGCCGCGCCGCGCCGCCGCACCGCGTCCACCGCGTGCGAGCCCCGCACCGCGCGGACGCGGGTCCGCCACGTCCGTCTCGTCCGCCCCGCCGCGTCCACTGCGTGCGCGCCCTGCACCATGTGGACGTGGGTCCGCCGCGTCTCGTCCGCCCCGCCGCGCCGCCGCACCGCGTACACCGCGTGCGCGCCCCGCACCATGTGGACGCGGGTCCGCCGCGTCTCGTTCGCCCCGCCGCACCGCGTCCACCGCGTGCGCGCCCCGCACCGCGCGGACGCGGGTCCGCCGCGTCCGTCTCGTCTGGCCCGCCACACCGCGCCGCCGTGCCGCGTCCACCGCGTGTGCGCCCCGCACCGCGCGGAGGCGGGTTTGCCGCGTCCGTCTCGTCCGCCCCGCCGCGCCGCGTCCTCCGCGCCGCCTACGGCACGCCGCACCGCGTCTGGCGCGTCTGCGCCGCGAGGAGCTCGTAAGACGACGCGACGTCCGCTAAGTTCGAAGCTCGTAGACGAAGCGACGTCCGCCGCGGGAAGATCGGAGCTCGAAGCCGTACCCGCGAGACGAAGCGATGTGCAAAACTGAATCGTCGCGACCTGCATGCGAAGGAGCCGAGGAGGAGGCGGCATGGATGCGAAGGAGCCGAGGAGGAGGCGGCGACGGCAGCGCGGCGTGGGGAGGAGAAGGTGAGGGCGAAGCGGAGGAGTGGCGGCAGCGCGGGGTGGGGAGGAGAAGGCGAGGGCGGAGCGGAGGAGTGACGGGAGGAGGCGGCGGAGCGGGGGGAGGAGGCGAGAGAAGCGAGGGCGGAGCGGATCTGGCGGTGAAGCAGCGAAAAAACCGAGGGGGCGCGGGGGTGGGGAGGAGCAGCGGAAAAATCAAGGGGGCGCGGGTGGGGAGGGGAGGAGGAGGAGGCGGCGCAGGGTGGGGTGGGGAGGAGGAGGCGGCGGCGGCGCAAGGTGGGGGGAGGAGGAGGCGGCGGCGGAGCGGAGGGGTGGGGGGAGGAGGAGGCGGCGGCTGAGCGGGGGAGGAGGAGGAGCGGGGGAGACGGAGGCGGAGGAGGAGCGGGGGCGGAGCGGATCGGCGGATATTTCGCGAGTGGGGGAGCGGGACGCGGGAGGGGTACTGCAGATCCATTGAAGGATGACCGTCGGATATGGTTGAGTAAGGAGAGAGAATGGAGGAGAGTTAATCTGGTGCGCACGTTTTTAGGATGGTGTATTTCTGGGTGCATATTGTGGTGTGGATGTAGTTAAGGTCATGACTGTGGAGCAGGTAATTATTGGGTGGATGTAGGATAATTTTAACTGGTGGTTTATTAGATTAGATTAGATAGATAGATAAAAGGTGTACGGACGGTATGGTAGTTTTAGAATCATGGGACGGCGAGTGGTGAGATAGTTACTTATTAAGCATGAATATTATTTTTCTGGTTTTCTTGTTTAATACTACAACGTTGCTTAATTGTATATACGTGGTATAATGCGTGACAGGTCCGGTCTATATTCTACAAGCACCTTCGCGTAGGAAAACCATTCTATAAGATGTACGGCGTTTTACTTGCATAATGGTGAGGTCGTGCAAAAGATTACAAAATGGAGAAATTGTGGCTTAATATCGTGGGCAATTGCCAAGAGACCCGATTATATAATGACATGCCAGCCGTAGGGACTGCGTACTTAAGTCTGTATTCTAAAGTGTGTTGTACCTTTTAGCTGTTTAAGTTTTTTAATTAAAGAAAAGTAAACAAAAAATAGAGAAAAACATGTTATATCTTCACGGATAATATAAAAAAATTACATTAAAAAGTCAATATATTTCAAATAACTTTTGGTTTCTAAAAGCCAGAACCTAGACCTAAGTTGATTGGTGGCCCCATGCGGTGGTCTTAGGAGACACATGTATTCCGGTTAATCCTGTTCTTATACTGTGGTGACTACCTAGGCTACCGATGATGTCCGACGACAAATGAAGAATACTTTAAGTTGGCATTGGATGGCCGCTCTCTTAAACAATCTTCTTCGGGTTGTTGTTTTGAGATATAGTTTATAATTTTTGATCTTAGTGCGAGTACTTATACGAATGAACTAAAATTCGATAAGTTACTTCTAAAAGACTATCTTAATAAGCTGCTTCGAAATGGCAGCGGAGAATTTGTCCCATTTGTTTATTCGAGAGAAGTCATAAGTTATAAGTTAAAATAAGCTAAAAGAATAGATCTTTTTTTAAAAACGGAGCTAAACAAATTCTTTGGCGTGAGTAAAAAGGGTCGAACGTGTTTGAATGGCTGAATTACCGTGACCATCGATCATCTAAACCTTAACTTTTTATGCAGAAATTTGTTGGCCATGAATTTTGGCACGGCATTAAGGGGAGTTCATAGTGAATTTTGATTGTAGGTTATGATTTTTAGTTAAAAATAAATAGTAATAACTAAAAAAGTGACTTAGCGAGCAGTGCAAAAATGAATAAGAGATATAAGCGCGTGACAGGAAAGGGAGGAGTGGAGTAGGTAATACACCTGTAACCTTCTATCTTATCCTCGGAGTAAAATGAAATAAAGAAATCATTTTAAAAAACTGGTTGCTCAT
This sequence comes from Dendrocalamus latiflorus, assembly GCA_017311315.1. Classification (NCBI taxonomy): domain Eukaryota; kingdom Viridiplantae; phylum Streptophyta; class Magnoliopsida; order Poales; family Poaceae; genus Dendrocalamus; species Dendrocalamus latiflorus. The sequence continues at coordinate 29,280,716 of CM029622.1, forward strand.
ATTAGATTTTGGAGAGAAGTAAAAATTAATAGGAACATGTCTAAAACATTATTGAAGATGCTCTTACAAAGCGCATATATAATACCTCTCTAAGAGATGACCCGGGCCACGCTATGCCCGGATGTGACCAACGGTCGTTGTTTTGGTGCCGCGGGCCTCACTGCTGCTTTTATTTTGCCCATGGTACACGCATCTGTGAGTCTGTGTAATGCTACGTCTCACCTCATCTTTCCTGAATCTCTTGCTTTAGAACAACTAGCTGAATGCCCGTGCGTTGTTACGGATTTTAAAAAATTTTAGAATATATTTGTATGCATATTCTAAAAAATTTTACCACCCGTTATTTTCAAAACATATAGTATGATAAAATTTTAAAATCCGTAACAACGTACGAGCATTCAGCTAGTATGTTTATTAATTTCGACATGTCACGGGGACGAGACGGCACGGCACAGACATTAGGGGGGACATCGATCTTACAAGACACCTCAACTGTAGCAGACATTCAGCTAGTATGTTTGCTTTGGTGATTTGGTTTTCATCCCACAATCATGCAGGAGCGAGAAGAGTTAGCTTACCTTGCCATTGTTGGGACCGAATCCATCAACTTGTTGAGATTTCAAGACGAATGGTTTCAGGACAGATTCATCAAAAGATAAGCTTTGATGCACATGCTCACCTTGTTGCAGTTGCAGCGCTTGGTGATCTAGTGTGGTGATTCTATAGTCAACAGAGCATTATAAGAGGAACCAACCAGAACCTTCAAATGTAATTATGTAACACACAACTGAATAGATCAATGCTGCAGCAGCTTACTGGCACCCAAGAGGTAGCAAAACGTCCCAAATCCAAGAACACCCAGCAAGTGTGTGACCTACAACATTGAAAGCTAGTACCGCCTTATTAGAGCATCCCCCCATCCAGCCATGAAATTATCATCATAATCTTTGCATGTACATACTTCTAGTGCACGACAATAATTGAACAAATTGGCACCTATAGTATCCCATCCTACAAGAAGCTCCAAAACAGTAGTCGAAGCATATCATAACCAAGGAACAAACAGATTACGCTTACAAGCACCAAGAATCGCCTAAGTTTCAACAAGCAGAGCACGGGCACGCCAAGATTTGAGCAACAGGCCGCCTAATCAACCCAATACCAAGAAACAAAAAATTTTAAGTAGGGGAAGGAACACCTTATATCAAGATCAAAGATAAATTCCTTTATGGGACCAATTAAGTTCTTAAATCCACAAAAGTAGCAACAAACACACGTATAATGATATCAGTCCTAAAGTCTAGCCAATCACACGTACAAAAAAAGACACATCAATTCCTATCACACGCAGTAAGTTCCTATCAATACTTCAAATTGTCAACACAATCAAGTTTAATCATGAACTTTTTAGAATCTTAGAACACCCTTTTCCCTATATCCACCAATATTTGGATATTGCAGAACTTTGCAAAAACTTACACTGAATTTTATGTTAACACCTGATATTTACCACATAAATATATTTGCATGAATAATTTAAATCCTATCAAGTCTAACATAAAACCAAAAGGGCCAAAGAAATAACACAAAGTATTTGACTTGGCTGTACATGCGAGCTCAGTTTCAGCAATGCATATTCAGTTATAGCTTCTTAAAAAGAAATATCATGAATAGGCAAACTTTTTTTGCTTGATGCAACAAAAAAAAGTTTTCTTTAGACATTTAACAACTTCTGACTTCTAGCCATGTTCACCTTATAAACATGCATAGAATGGCATTAAATATACCTTGACCACTAAAGCCACAAGCTTTGAATATGAATCAATTGAGAAATATGAAATCTGGAGTTGCTGGGCTGGCTGCTGAGATATTCCACCAGGAGCAATAACTTGCTCAGAGACTACAGTGTGTGACAGCAAGTTTGATCCACAACACAAATATGATAGGAATGATTTTTTGCCCCTGCAAAGATCAAATGATTATTCATAAATTGGAGTACAAAACAATATCAACAAAAAACATGGATCCAAGAGCAAAAGCATTAAAGCAAATGGAATGAACACAAGGTAAAATAGAACTTTGTTCTTTCTAAGAGCAAAGGACAAATGCTTATTGAAAGGGAAATCAGGAAGCTAGCAACAGATCATTCGTGGTCAGAAGTCGTGCGTTGCTACGGATTAAAAAAAATCATATCACATGTTATAAAACTCATCAAAACAAGCTAAAACAATTGTTATCATCAGGTATACGTGAGTGTCCGCACATTATTGTTAACCTACAAAATAATTCTAGTAAAATAGGATAGAAGCAAAGTACTCCTGAAAAAATGGACGACAACAAATTGTTACCCTATTTCTCTAAAACAATATATAACCCAACATGTTCTTTCCATACCACATAGTGTCTGTGACCACACTACAATTCCCAGGATTTTATGCCTTTATGCGAACTATCTATTTAGATCATCCAAAAGGATGGTTTAGTGCAAACACAGAAAAACAAACATTTTTGTCATGATCAAGTAAGATAAGGAAATCATGTTAGTTGCCATGTATCACTTTTACCCTTCAAAGTTTCAGTTTCCCATGTGAGAGTAATTTTGGAATATGAACTAACAACAAATAAACTAAAACTCCTAAAAATGCATTATTGCCAGGCCTTACAAAACCCAAGGAGATACTCCATGCATGCTGGTTCAACTGACATGCCGTGAAAAAAATCAACCAGGAAGGATTTACACTAAGTGATGGATGATATTAGTGTCAGCTAAAAGCGCAATGGTGATGGATGAGAAAATATAGAGTTTCTCAGACTGGAAGGATGTAACAAACCTGTCTAATCTATCGGTGCCAGCTAATAATAGGATCTTTTGTACTGGACAAGATAAGAACTTGTCTGAAAGACCTTCATACCTAAAACAGAAACATGTTTCTATATCAACCAATAACAGAAGAGACAAGCAAATAACTCAACACTCAACAGTATTGCCAAATACAAACATTATTCCTCGAAATTTTTATAGCTCATGAAGTCTGCCCTAGTTCATCTGTGTTTGCTGCTACTATGTTTGGCAGTTACGATAACTCAGAAAGGCTATTTTCTTTCTTACAATTGATTGAAGATAGCTCACACTTCCAGACATCAATAAGAGTATAATACAGTAGCAACAATATTGCTAGGTAAGAATTAAAGAGTTAGATTCTTATTGGATTAAAATATATACCACCTTCTTGTATACTGTATAGACCAGATAAATCAAACAGAACAATACTAATAGCATACTTATAATAATCATAGAAGGGCATGTGAAAACAAACATGGTTTTAGTAAAAGGGATAGAAATATAGCATAAAGGACATCATCAGGTTGAAAGCATACCATCCTTTCCAGTATTTTTCTGTTTCCTCAAGAGGAGTATGGTATGTATAGCTGAAACAGGGTACAACAGTATATTTAGTTTTCCAAATGATGGTTAGTATTAAGTATGCACAATTTCTTTTCTATCAACATTAAGCTGCAAGATACAAGCATGTGCTATGCAAGCTATTGCTTACCATTTCCTTGATTCATCATATTTCAAGGTAGATGGAATGGAAACACGAGCGGACTCAATGTTCCTTAACGGCCCACCTTTGACACTCCATTCAATCTGCGTAAGTTAAGTTTGAGTAAACAAAAAAGGTGAAGAATATTATTTAAACAGGGTTTAGTGGAGCATTAGTAAGCATGGCTATAATCACTTGGCTTTTATAAGTACGGCACTTATTCAAGATTGGAAGTAGTTCCTAATTGTTGTTTTCTTATATCTCTTACTGTTATGTCTTGTGGCCATGTTGTGTACAACATCAAATGATCAAATCCATGCCTCCATAATCCATATCTTAATTGACCAGGAATGCTCAATGAGCTAAACAAAAGCTGATTTGACATGGTAACAAGTAATATAGGTCTAAATCAACATACTGCTTTTTCAACGGTCGGGAAGTGCTGTGCTCGATTTGCTAAGATCTTCTGCATATGAACCAAGTGCGGCGGAGCAGAGGAGTAGGGGGAGGAGGAGGCAACGGTGGCGGCACGGGGTGGGGAGGAGGAGGCGGCGGCGGCGCGGGGTTGGGTGGGGGGGGGGAGGAGGCGGCGGCGCGGGGGTGGGGAGGAGGCGGCGGTGGCGGCGCGGGGTGGGGAGGAGGCGGCGGCGGCGGAGCGGAGGGGTGGGGGAGGAGGCGACGGCGGAGCGGGGGTGGGGAGGAGGAGGAGGCGGCGGCGGCGCTGGGTGGGGGGAGGAGGCGGCGGCGGCGGAGCGGAGGGGTGGGGGGAGGAGGAGGCGGCGGCGGCGCGGGGTGGGGAGGAGGAGGCGGCGGCGGTGCGGGGTGGGGTGGGGAGGAGGAGGCTAGGGCAGAGCGGAGGAGCGGGGGAGGAGACGGCGGCGGAGCGGAGGAGTGGGGGGAGGAGGAGGCGGTGGCGGTGCGGGGTGGGGTGGGGAGGAGGAGGCGAGGGCGGAGCGGGGGAGGATGCAGCGGCGGAGCGGAGGAGTAGGGGGAGGAGGAGGCAGCGGCGGCGCGGGGTGGAGAGGAGGAGGCAAGGCCGGAACGGCGGAGGAGTGGGGGGAGGAAGCGGCGGCGGCGCGGGGTGGAGAGGAGGCGAGGCCGGAGCGGCGGAGGAGGGAGGGGAGGAGGCGAGGGCGGCGCGGCGGAAGTGTCGGTGGGGAGGAGCGGCGGAGAATCTGTGGGAGGAGGCTAGGGAGGAGAGAGGCGACGGGAAGGAGGCCAGGGAGGAGAGAGGGGACGCACAGTCTTCGTGAGGAGGGTGGGTCCACACGTGAAGGAAGTGTAGGATACACCATCACCTTGAACTCCTATTTTTAAGGAGTAGAGACTAGGTACGACTATTATATATCGGATATTTTTTTACTGTGGTTGATGATTGTTGCAATAATTTTTTTTGAAAAATATTAAAGAAACTATTTTATTTATTTGTTTAAAAAATTATAAACCATAATTAAAAGGAAAGGCAATCAAAATCAAGTACCCGAGTATAGTTAGGGAGGAAAACGGAGCAAGTACTCCACTTAATTAGCCGACGCGCGTAGGCTAGTTTGTGAGGCTTAATCTCGCATTCTCGCTGCCGACACGCGCTACATGCCAGATCAGGCGTCGCAGTACGCCCAAAAGGAGTAGTACATGCACAGTACAGAAATGTCGGTGGTCAGGTGTGCTTTGGCCTGTAGTCGTGCTCTCCGCAGAGCAAACGAAGGCCGACCGACACAAACGTGGCAGCTTGTGCACTGCGACTCGAGCGAGCCGCATCGATCGTGCTGGATAGTACGTCACTGTCGCGGAAATCCACGCATATATGCGATCCAAGAACAACCTGACACTGACTCCAGTGTGTGTGTATAGAGCATCGGAGTCAGATGCCAAGCCACTGTCCCACTGTCTGCTGGTCCTCGCGTTTAAAAGCCTTGCGCTTGGATCAGATGTGTTTAGGAGATTGTCGGATGCTAAAGTACAGGCATATACTTGGGCGATACTGTACTTTTGTTCTTATTTCTCTGCCCAAGTGATTTGAGGCACCATTTCTGGGCCAAGCTAAACTGTGTGGAGCTCTCTATCATCGTTATTGGCAGCTCCTCAGACCCTAAAACTAGCCCCAGTCTAGTTAACGGATTTATTATTACAGAATACGGATGATGGTTTTTATTTATTGTTAGAGCTTGTAATCTTATTTCTTGTTTAGAAGTCAAAGTCGTAAATCGTAGTCATGTTCAAGTCAGAAAGTCGAAATCATGTTCGAATCATTTTGGTCGTGCTCGTGGTCGTGGTTGTGTACGAGTATGAGTCTGTTCATTGAGTCCGTATCGGAGTTGTAGGAGTCACAGTCATAGTCATAAAGTTGAGTATAAAGGGCAGAGCATTATACCAAGAGAAGGCAGGGAAAATAGAGAGAGCGACCAAGGTGATCGTAGCGATTGGTGTGATTGAAAGAAAGAAATAAAGAAGAGAAGAGCAGTTCGGCTCTAAGAAATCTATCGAGTACGTTGAGTTCGCAGACGTGGTCGTAAATGGAGTTACGACCACGGCGACGAGCGGAGGTGTCCGCAAGTACTGAAGACGTGGTTGTAAAGGAGTTACGACCATGGTCATGGAGCAGAAGTTGTGGTCGTAAGGGTTACAACAATGACAGTCAATAAAGCCTTCAGCGTGGTCGACAGAATCATTGTATGCTGTAATCGAGTTACAACTACTGTGATCAAGCCTACTTCGTGGTCGAAGGAAGTGCAGCGCAACGGCAGTGAACGTGATCATAACTTTAGCTGAAGTTAACGGCTATATGGTCGGAGCAGCGAGACGTAATCGGAGAGGTCACAACGTAGTCATAATGACTGTCAGGGTGGTCGGAGAACTAACAGAGTTATCGTAACGACTCAGGAGGTGACTGTAACGACAACAGCGTGATCGTACGGCCTCTGGGAGTGATCGTAAGACTTCAACGTCGATGTAGACGGTACACACGGTTTTAAACTTGAAAAGCTGTTTAAAGAATCCGCTTTAAAAAGCTGCCCTTTTTATATTACCTTTTAGAGAAATCAAAAACCTAAAAAAACACGACCAACGTAGGCACAAGAATAGTACACTACTTTAGTATACTAAGTAGCAACAGTATTTTCGATCTTGGGCTGTCTGGTGCCGAGGCTTTTAATGGGAAAGGTACAAAATGTGCAAAAACAATCTGCACTGCACTGCGTTGCTAAAAAGATCTGGATACAAAGCCCAGCGCAGCCCAGCCTACCCATTACCATAAACCGGATAAAAGTGGGCGGGGCCAGACTCGCCGGCTTCTCGTCCAGGAACGTAAATACGTAATGGCATGATGTAGGGCCTGTTTGGCAAGTCACAAGCCGATCGGTTTTTGGCTTTTGCTACAGTACCTAACTTTCAAACGGAGTATTTTCTTAAGACGGGGTCTACAAGTTAAACGTAGTACACGTTAAAAGTCCAACATCTGTACCAGCCAAAATCGTAAGTGAGTATTGGTCTCTCCGTAATCTGTACCGTAAACAGCCAAAATTCAAAAATTTCAACCAAAAGCCATAAGCCGCAGCCAAAACAAACAGGCCAAAATCGTAAGTGAGTATCGGTCTCTCCGTAATCTGTACTGATCTGCGTAATCTGAAGACTTTGCCACAAGAATCACAATCCATTAAGCCACGCAGAGAAAGATTGCTATTAACAGTCTTAACATGCATGAACATTTCCTGCTCGTGTAGGTACAGCGCTGTTTTTTTTGTATTGTGCCGATAGTTTATGGCTATAATCGATAATTTTTATTTATATTTTTTTGAGATAGCAGCAGATGACAGAGATGTTAATACAGACAACACATACAGTTCTAAGTTTAGAAAATCATTTCAAGATTTTGTTTAAAAAATTATCATATTTATTTTGATTTTTAGAAAAGTAAAAAAGAAAAAAAAACGAGTGGGCACTGGGCAGCTCATGCGGAGACAGTACACTGTACCTCTATTTGCATGTGCTTCGAGTGCGCACTGTATGACACGCACTGACAAGAAGTCAAGAACGTACTCACTAATGAGTAAAACATGACGTTTGACATTCCCTGCAAGAAACATCTGTGGAACACAGGATATATATCTCGCGACGCATACGGGCTACGTATCTTTTGCCAATTACTGGCTTCTACACTACAGGAGCAGCTGCTTCGCTTCACGTACAAGCGTACAACCGATCGAACAGCGGAACAGGTAGATTCATTTGACTACTTGGGATGTACTACCTGTATAACCATCGCGCGTACACGCAGTGCGTGCACGTACTCGGACACGAATCGCGTCCGTATCGAATTCTGCAATTTGTTCAGCGAAGGCTACCAGATGCGTTGCACATATTCATGGAACACTTTCTCTTGATGGGCCTTGCCCTTGCATAGGACTACTCTTTGAAGAACAGCAAGTAGATCTTCGCATTTTTCCCTTTGCAGATGCACAAACAAAAATGATGGGAATCACGTATTTAGGGGACATTTCTATTAGCTTTCGCTCATAGTTTTTGACTATAATTTATAATTTTTAACTAAAAATAAATAGTAGTAGTTGAAAAAAATGACTTTTAGAAGATGTGGACGAATGGTGCAAAAATTGAGTGAGAGATGCGTACACTTGGAACGAGAGAAGTGAGGTAGATGATGCACCTGTGATTCCTACCTTATCTTAGAGCGAGACGGTAGCGAAAAGAATAGAGAAACTGATTCGATACACTGAGTATTCATATTAACTTTTGTTTTTTTTAAATAGAAATCAGAAACAGAAGTAAATATAAATAGCCCTTGAAGGCTATTGCCATTAGTTGGGATCGAGTTGGAACATTGACAACTGTGCTTTTGAATTCTCGGCAACAAGCGTATAGCCGTAGTCATAGAGCAAGGTCCATCGGCACATTGCAATATTGCATGCACCCTCTAGTCGATCACTCCAGGCAGTGCCAATATCCTTACCCATAGGACATCCTCCCCCGGCATCTGCCCTTCAGTTTGCTTTGACTTTGTTATGTATCCATACTGTTGATATGTATTCACGTGTACTGACCTCAGTATCATGGGTTTCCTCACACGTGCCTTCCTCAATATATGCTCGTTGTGGGCCCCAGCGTCGGAATGGAGGCGTCAGAAGTGCCAGACGCACACCCGCATGTGACTACCAATGAACCCCATCGTTATCCTCACCGTTTCCCTTCCATTTTTCTCCGCAGACATTGATGTCTTCTTTTGAACTATAAATTTAAAATTTTAAATTCTGACAGTTTACAAGTGATAATGCATAAAGAAAAATAGTTACATATGATTTTAATCGGTATAACCAAACGCAGTATAATTTTTCCTACAATATTCATGTTAACCCCGTCTTAAAAACACACCGTTTAAAAGGTAGTTGTTGTAGCATAAGTCATAAGCCACGAGCCGTAAGCCTAACCGAACACAGCCATGCTCCTCCTCAGACACATTCCTCTCTGAAAAAGTTATCAATTTAAAAAACATGAGAGGCATTGGTTAAACAAGTAGAATGGTTTTTGGATGGGCCACTGAGGTGAAGCAAATGGTTATACCAATGGAATCACATAAATCCCTAAAAGTGAATGCATCAAACTGAGTACCGTTATCTATGGTGAGTTCCTTGGGAACCTTGGCATCTCGTTCATGCACTTGACATAGACTTAGTGTATTGGTGCACTTAGGTAAACCAAGATGATTTAGGTTTTAGTTGTGCAAAAACGATTTGATTTATGCATCCGCACTTAAATTTGGTTTTAGCCCAAAGAAAATTTTAAACCGTCTATTCACTCTCCTCTAGTCGATCTCCTCGTCCTTACAAAGTTAAAAAAAATCATTAGATCAATATTTCTCAAGAAGGGTTCCAAATCAAGCAAAATCGGGCAATTTCAAAAACTTGCAATCTACAATGCCTAGAACTTGCAGAGAACCAATAAGACCAAGAGCAAATCAATCAAGACAAAAAAGATTCATAAGAGATAAACAAACTTGATTATATTGCTACTTTAGGATGAATGTTTTATAACCACTTTATAAGAACATGCGAGCATGCCGCAACATTCATCATTTCTCTCAAACCCTAACTCTAGAATGGTTAGAATGGTTAGTATGCAAGCCTCTACCGCATCCACTAATAGATAGAGCAACCAACCTATATCTAACCCTAATGTATACTATCCACTAGCATAAATAGAAGAAACCCGTTAACCCCACTCAACATAGATTTTACACTTACACTTCACTTAAGCATGCTTTTCAAAGCATATGAGCCCGAACCTGCTAAGTTTTTAGTCTTTGATCCACTTAATGTTCTCAACATCTTCTTGACCTAAACGCAATTTCAAAGTGTCGTGGTTTTGATCTAACAAAGTTTTTTGGTATTTGGCAAAATATCAAAATACCCTCGCCTTGATCCGATTTTTTATCTTCTCTTACAACCAATCACTATGTTTACCATATGTAGATGCCCCAATGGCTTGCTATGTGTCAGTAAGTCTCTCCCGTTCTGGTTCCACTAGACCCCACCTTATTTTGACCAACTAAGACACTTAGTGCAACCCATTGCTCAAACCTTCACTTCAACATTTATTGCCTTCCCTATGCCACGTTTGAGCTTAACCATCTCACACGGCATCTTTAACCGTTCTGGACCTCGGCTCTTCCACAAGCGTAATCCCGGTCCTCGTCGTTTACCATAGTTGACTTGAACCTTTCCTATACATATAAAGACAATAAAATTATTTTTAGACATAAGTTCTTCACATCAAACATGCTTCATACCACAGGAATTCACTCACCTAAGACCAAATTTCCCAATCCACGTCCAAATTCTCAAATTTTAGAACTCATTGCCGAAATCAGAATACAGTTGATTAGACCGATTTCTCGGCTAGCCTGATCAGTTTCACCGGCCGGTCAGACCGATTTCCCAACCAGTCTGACTGCTTAGTCGAACCAGTCTGACCGCTAGGGGTGAAAACGGATCGGATACGGTCGGATAATGCCTCTACCATATTTGTTTTCATATTTTTTTTCGGATACGAAAACGAATACGGATAACTCGAATACGGATACGAATACGGATAATATCGAATACAGATACGGATCGAATACGAATCGAAACGAATACGGTTACGAATATTTATCGGAACATGAAAACCCCTTAAACTATACATCCAAAATTAACGAAAATACGTAAATAGTTCATCTTGTCAAAACATTCATGAAATCTAAACAAGCATAGTCTTTTCATCCACAATGAAAATATATCCGATAGTCTAGCTAGCTAACGATCTGCTGTCTAGCTAGCTAACGATCTGAAATCTAAACAAGCATAGTCTTTTCAAACTTCAGTCATGAACTCCCCAATTTCCCCAATTTCCCCATTTCGCTGTCTAGCTAGCTAACGATCTGCTGCCATTCTGAAGATGCAGTGAGTTTTATCTGACCTGACCTGACCAAGAAAATCTAGCTCCAACAGGCAAAGCATTCAACACAGATGCTAGGCAGCAGCTCACTAGTCACTACACATCAGCTCATTTTCTCACTACACTTAAATTTCAATCCAACATTCCAACTTCAGTCATGAACTCATGATGCACTACTCATAAATCTCCAACTTCAGCCATACACTCATACATCGTCAGAAATCAGAATCAAGTTATCTAACCTAGCAGTGGACTCCAAGTTACCCGGCGGAGGAGGAACCCGGCGGATGGTCGGCGGAGGAGGAACCCGGCGGAGGGAGGCGGTCGGCGGAGGAGGAACCCGGCGGAGGCGGTCGGCGGAGGAGGAACCCGGCGGAGGGAGGCGGTCGGCGGAGGAGGAACCCGGCGGAGGCGGTCGGCGGAGGAGGAACCAGCGGAGGGAGTCGATCGGCGGAGGGAGGCGGTGGCGGCGGAGGAACCGGCGGAGGGAGGGAGGCGGACAGGCGGTGGCGGCGGAGGAACCGGCGGAGGGAGGCGATCGGCGGAGGGAGGCGGTGGCGGCGGAGGAACCGGCGGACGGGCGGAGGGAGGCAGGAGATTTGGAGCTCAGCCTTGGAGACTTGGTATTGCAGGGCGGCGACGGCCGAACCGAATGGAGACATGGAGTGCAGCGCCAGCGGCCGAAATAACCCTAGTCCCACACCAGCACCGACGGCTGGATCACAAGGACGAGCTAGAACGGACGGCTGGATCACACGTAGAGTGGGTATGGGCCATATGGGCTGGTTATGGGCTAAAATCCCGGATATCCGTTTTCGTATTATCCGAAAAATCCGTATCCGTATCCGTATTCGACGGATACTAGGCTTACTGTATTCGTATCCGTATCCGGGAAAAAAATCCGTATCCGTATCCGATCCGAGAACTATCCGAAAAAAATCCGATCCGACAAAATCCGTATCCGTATCCGTCCGGATCCGGCGGAAAATATCCGATCCGTTTTCACCCCTACTGACCGCTAGGAACCAAAACCTGATAGAAAATTCAAATCTTTTACAGATTTAAAATTAAATTTCATACACATTGATAATATTTCATTACAAAATATTATGAACCTTCTAACATGCTTCTAACATGGTCCTGGTCATCCGGGATCAAACCACGCACAAACGAAATGTAGCTATGCTACCCATGCGTCGTCTAACCCTCTGAATATTCACGCACGCACCGGCGCCGCCCGCGACAGCGAAACTCGGGGCCGAGGCGCGTCGCGTCACGTCACCTACGCCCCCGGTCGGGGCAGCTGCGTCGTGAGGTCGTGCCTGCCGCTGCCGGCCGGCCACGCGACCGATCGGCGTCGTCGTACGCCCGCGCGCTCGCGCTCGCACGTACGTACGTAGCTCGATCGCTGCGCAGCGCCCAGTGATCTCGTGAATCCGATCCCACCAAGCGCTGGCCGGTCGTCGCTCACAAGCTGCTAGCTAGTACATGCCAGTGCGCGATCGAGGCCTAGCTAGCTAGCTAGTCTCCTTCTGGCCGTGATGCACGCATGCCCCCAACGAGATCTGTCTCGTGCAGATACAACAAGTTACAACTAAGAGGCGGTTGGCCAAAAGGCGATACTGGTACGTAGCACAACCGCGCAGCGCTGCATGCAGAGAGACCTCTAATTGGAGGGTTGTCCTTTAGCTGCTCATGTATCTGGCAGTTTGTTCGGACTGTGATCCACTGCATCCAGTCGTACTAGAACAATCAGCACCGTAGTAATTAGGAGCCGTACGTACGTGTGATCGAACGATCGACGATCGATCTGGAGCTTTTCCTTCGGGATGGGTGGTTGATCTGGAGAGTTGATTCCCAATCCAACGACACGCGTGCCATGGATGCATGCACCATTACTGCTGATTTAGGCCATGGTGCACATACCAGAGCAGCTGGGAGAGATCCAGAGGTCTTCCATCACATGCAGAATGGATCAAGTGAGCGAAGTAGCCAAGCATTAAGCTAAGGCCGTGTTGTTGTACAGCGTCGACGCAAGATCCAATGGCCAACCAAACATTGCAGGTCTGCAACGGCGTTGCTGGCTAGTTGCATTAATATTTTTGCATCATTGGAATGCAATTGATGAGGATTGACTTGGTGGTGCAAGCATGCTACCCCGGTACTGCTCGACTACTCGGTTTCTGTCAACTCTGCGCGCGGTTGATTGGCGCTATCAGCTGCAGTAGATAGATAGATCGCTGGTTACATCTTCAGAAGTTTAACAAGTATCATTGATAAAACTAATATCAGCGTAGAACTATGATTTTCATGTACTTCATACGAATACAGGAACGGAGTACATACAGGCTGCAGCCATGCGTACGTGCGCTAAGACGAGAGCCGGTGAGTGCCATCAGTAGGCAGGTACGTATACACGGCTCCCCTAAAGCGCGCAGGCCAGCGGGGCAAAGCAGGCAGCAGAGGCCACGCCACTCGTCGTCGTCTACTAAACCCTTTCTCCACTCTCCACTCACGCAAAGCCCCGCACGCATCCATCCATTCCAACCCACGCGGCCACGCCCCCACAGCTCAACTTCCCTCCCAGTTCCCATTTCTCTCTCCAATCCATCTCTCATCTCTCGCTCTCTCTCTCTCTCTCTCTCTCTCTCTCTAACCGCACATTTCCCTCCCCTTTCACCGCGCGCGGGTGGGGAGAGGGAGGGAGGAGGGAATCCTTTTCTGTTCCGCCCGCCCAACTCACCCGCATGCCTCCTTTTCCTCCGCCTTCTTGCTCCCACTAGATCTTTTTTCTTCGCGTTTCTCCGCGCATCGCATGCACGGCCTTTGACGCCGCCATGCGGGACGCCGCCGCCTCTACCTCCGCTCCCGCCACGCCGACCTCCACCCTCATCTGCCGGGAGGACGGCAACGACCTCTTCGCCGACGTCGACGATGGCGTCGCCGGCGACGACCGCCTGCTGCTCTTGGATCCGGACGAGGAGTACGTCGCGCTGATGCTGTCCAAGGAGGGCGCTGCCGCCTCCGGCGGCGGCGGCGGCAGCGCGCTGGGGGAGGAGATGGAGGAGTGGACGAAGGCCGCGCGTGCCGGGTGCGTCGGCTGGATTGTTAAGGTCGTTCGCGCGTTCTTTTTCCCTTTCGTCTGTCCCAAGTTCGTGCAAAGATCGGATCTTTTTTATGGATTTTTTTTGGTGTTTGCAGACGAACGCGAGGTTCCGGTTCAGCAAGAAGACGGCGTACGTCGCGGTGACATATCTCGATCGGTTCCTGGCCCACCGGCGAGTCGATGTAATGATGACCCGCACCGCCCTCTTCTTGTTGTCTTGCGTTGTCGAGTGTTTGATGTAATGCCTAACTCCGCATTGCCGGTTTTTTTTTTGGGGGGGGGGGGGGGGTGTTCAGAGGGGCAAAGAGTGGGCCCTGCAGCTCCTCTCGGTGGCGTGCCTCTCGCTGGCGGCGAAGGTGGAGGAGCGCCGGGTGCCGCGGCTGCCGGAGTTCCGGCTGGACAAGTACGACTTCGACAGCGCGTCCATCCTGCGGATGGAGCTCCTCGTCCTCGGCACGCTCAAGTGGCAGATGATCACCGGGACCCCGTTCTCGTACTTGAGCTGCTTCGCGGCGAGGTTCCGGCACGACGAGCGCAAGGCAATCATCCTGCGTGCCGTACAGTGCATCTTCGCCTCGATCAAAGGTTTATCATTTATCCCTCCTCTGCTTCCGCTCCACCGAATTGGACCACGAAAATTCAATCTTTCTCGTGTCCATTTGCAGTGATGAACTCAATAGAGTACCAGCCGTCGACCATTGCTCTAGCATCAATCCTTGTCGCACGCAACAAGGAGACAGCATCTCCCAACCTAGACGAGCTCAAGGTGATCTTGGGCTCATCATGGCAGCAATTAGACACCGTAAGTCCTCCCGTTATGTTGTTGCGATCCCTTTGGGAAAACTGTTCATGGAATGGGCAATGATGAGTAAATGCGGAACTGTTCTCTGCCAGGGGCATGTGTATTCCTGCTACAGCGTGATGATTCAAGAGGACAGGTCCATGCAATCGAGGGAGGTGACTTCCTCCAGTGTCTCTGTTGCCCACATTGCGAGCTCGGACAGCTCCATGGGCGCCAATAATGCCACCACCTCGGCGGCAACTCCGGACAATAAGAGGAAGAGGTTGCATTCACCTCAGCGCCAGTAGGAGCTGCAGCTGGACAGGATGTTGGTCGGAGTCCAGCTCTGCATTCTAGTTCATTTCACCATTTTCTTTTGTTTCGGCAATGTTTTCCAGGGGTGGCCAAATGGGGGCGAGATTTGATTCGTCTGATTGTGCAATTTTTGCAGCTGATTGGTAAGTTAGCATTGGAAAGATTTTGGTTTTGAGATCTTTCCCAGGCTCAAAAGGGGAGTAAAAAGAGGGGGAGTGTAAAGAGGGGAGTAAAAAGAGAGATGAAAAGGGCTAAAAACTGAAAAGAGCTCTTGCTCAAAGTGAGAAAGTCCTCATCACTGAAGTGAAAAGAGGGAGAAGCCCAGGTGGAGTGGGGAGTCATTTTTTTTGTGAATACTGTACCAGCTAGGCTAGCCTATTCCTCCTAGAGTATCTTTTTTTGGTTAATAGCCTGTCACTCCATAAGTGGCAGATACTTAACTGGATATTCATATGATTATGGTCCTACTCATTTTTATTTAAATTTCTAGTTTTTGATTTATTTATTACTATTCATAAATTTCGTTTTTTAGCTTTTTGTTTATTTTGAGCTTTTTTTTACTGGTTCTTTTTTCTTGTATTATCCGTGATGGGACAAAATGTTTTTTCTATATTTAAATTTTTTAAATTTAGTTACGTCAAATAAATTATTATCAACTATAATATAATTTTAATTAATTACAATACAATTTTAAATATAAGTTAGCTTATTTCAGTTTAACTGAGCGGCACCTATTTGTTCCCTCTGGCGAGTCATGCTATTCTGGCTCACTATCATGTTGTTTAGAAGTAAAACCAAACGGTATTGTTCCGTCATGCATACCCTCTTTCCTTACGCTCTTGACAGGACTAAAGCCCTGACAGTCCGTGTGCAACTGCTGAGCAGGGGTCATTGGGAGTTGTTTATTGTTATTTGTGGATGAAAGAAATGGTGCTTGCTTTGCTGCCTTTCTGATGTTGCCTTTGTGCCATGTCATGAAATCACCTGCTTTGCTGCTTGCAACAATGGCTTGCTGTTCTTTTTTTAGATTACAAACAGAGTACGTACACCACAAATTACACGCACACGCGATGCGTTCTAAAACATTCAATAGGTCTTTAAGTGAAGGTTGCTAAATAAATTCTAAATTTTTCCAAAACATACCATAGGACATAAGGTTGAAGTTTGCTGAATAAATTCTGAATTTATCCAGTACATCACAGAACATAGACATGTAGTTTCTTATTAAACGTAAACCCATGATGACGTGAAGCAGACGAGACCGATCCAGGGAGTCGGGCGAGAGCGAGGCTCGCCAACCGAGCTACTGCCTGTTTGTCTCTCTCGCACGACTGCACGAGAGCTGCAACATTGCCTTCTTTTAACTCACTGTATTCTGTATCATGCGATGCAAAATTACTTGGACATGGTAGGACAGGTGAAATAGGCCAAGAGAGGTCCTCTTCAGCTTCCTCTCACCAGCTGCTGAGCTTTTATAAGGTATTCTGATCTGGGGCAGCATGTGAGTGGATCTGTTTCTGTTCTTTCCCTCTATTTCTTTACTGCCTTCAAGAACAGTGTGTTCCTGTGAAATGTCTGAAGTACCAGAGCTCTGAGTGTGTGTGTGGATCTTGACCAAAGAAACCCCTCCCCATGTATGATCAGATGGCTGTGGATGGCCTCGGCGCTGCATTTCTTTAGTCCTGGCCCATGCAGTCAAAAGCTGAGAGAGAGGGAAACTCGACCTGGTAAAAATTTTGGTGTACTGTCTTGTTGGGCTGTCTCGTGCCTGGCAGCAGGTAAAAAATAGTTCACAGGGCAGGGCTACTGGGTGACGCTGTTGGAATGTTATTCCCAATGCTCACTGCTTCTTGCAAGCCAGGAAGCATATTGTAGTGTAGCCTAGTAACATGCTTTTGCTTAGGGCATGTGTATATTGGCTACGGTTAATGATTTTTAGTTAAAAATAAATAGTAGTAAGCAAAAGAAATAATTTTTAGAAGAAAACAGATGGTAGAGAAAGTGAGGAAGTGATACGTACGTCGGACTGGAACGAGAGGGATGGGGTATGTAATGCGTCTGTGACCTCCTATCTTATCTTCAGAGCAAGACATGAGTGAGAGAAGTGAGAAAACTATTTTGAAAAGCTGGATGTTTATATTGATTTCTAATTTTTCTAAGAACAAACAAGTAGCATAACATAATATATGAACAGACCCTAGTCACTGCCTGGACTGGTCAAAAACATTTTGTATTGGCGCTGGGGGCAGTAGTGATGCAAGCAAGCTGCTTGTGTGTCAATTGTGATGTGTCAAGATAAGCCTGGGATGCCTATGCACTAGGACATACTACTGTTCCTTGGTGTATCTGCTGATGCTGGCATTTGGATCGCAACAGATTCCTGGTCAAAGTTAAATATGACGCGCTTGGATCTTGGAAGCTAGCGAGGCATTTTCTTGGCAAATCGGAAATGCTGCATCATTCAGATTTATACCTACACCCAACCAAGCTAGCAGATGTAGCAAAACAAGTGATGCTTCGCATCAAAAGAAGCACATTTTATTGATACAATCAGAGCATAGTCACACGGGAAAAGAATAAATATAGCATTTTCCCGGACAAATAGAGTTCATTGATTTTTTTTTATTGCCAGTAACTTTGCTACACTTCCAGAATGGCCACAAAAAACATCAGGATGGCAATAAGGGAAAAACTTTACACAAGTCAATCCAAACTCTTTGTCAAAGGTGTAGCATCAAACAGATGTCTCCAGTACTTTAGGTTGGTGCAAACTTATCAAGCCAGCCATGTACAGTTCCAAGCTCCAACGTTCCAGGGAAAGAACATGTGGGAAACCACAGGAGCTACAGGAGTCTATTAAACACTTTTTAAAAATCAAGCCCACAATCTTGGCTCATCCTACGGATCAAATGCAAGAAAACAGGGCATATATTACAAACGTGTTACAGTGTAAAGAAAGCTTTCTTATGCGAATGGCAATGCCCAAAACTGCATTGGCACCATCAGCCTGTAGTCCTACCTGACTTTAGTATCCGACTGATTAGTTGTGGTTTCCTACTTAGAACCGACTGGGATCAGCTTGACCACAGCAGCGATAGGCATGCCTATGAAGCCGATGAAAATGCAGGTAACCCACTGCTTAAATGTGAGAGGGGTAGTGTTCGCGAAATCACCGAGGAATTGTACTATTATGAACTGGAATATGACAGTGCTACTGAGGACGGCGATGAACACGTTGTTGTTTAAAATGCCTTCAAATACGTTTATCCTCTCCATCTCTCTTGAGCTCACCTCATTGAACACCTGCAAAACAAATAAAAAATAGCAGACTTACACGCACTATCATTGACAAAATTTGGTCTGAATTTTTTTTTACCTTTATTTGGTGATGTTATTTGGTGATGAGGTTGTCAGACTTATTGACTTGTCAAATCATCATACTTTGACAGATTTTTTTCAGTGGAAGCACTACATTCTAGTTCTGTTAGTAAGGATTCTAGGGAATTATTTCCCACATTTTCTTGAAATATAATAAGTTCTTTGCAGCAAGTAATCTTAAATGCTGTTTTTTATTAGTATTTTTGCTGAAACCATGGTCTAGTTGACAAAACAGATGACATCATTGGAGAAAGAAACAGAAAACATATCCAAATGTAGCCTAGAGAATTTGTCAGTCATCAAAGTGGATTTAGCAAGCACTTCCAAATTACCTGGCAGAACACAAAGCAATTGAAGATCAGCGTGTTCAAGACTAGATCGGAACTGTCACCCTTGATTCCAAATAGCCACTTCCCTTCAGTCTGCAGATACCAAATTACAAGGAATTGGTAGAAGGCCTGCCCCAGGATGTTCCTCCACATAATGTTGCTAATGAAGTTCCCTTTCCTTCCAACAGGAGCTCTCTTCATCAGTTCATTGTTTGGAGGTTCTGTGGCCAATGCCAGTGCTCCTAGTGTGTCCATGATCATGTTGACCCAGAGCAATTGCACAGCAGTAAGAGGAGCACTCCCTGAATTACCAAGCAGAAGTACAAGAATAGTGAGAACTGAGAACTAGGTTATGAATCAAAACTAGGAAACTTAAAATATGACATTAGTATAAGAACGTTCAAATCAACCTTATTTTAAATATTTGTTCAACTCTTAAAGGGAAGGTTTATGTTACAATTTACATTAGTTGAAGTAATCCACAGCAATGGTCATGATAGGGAGAAGGGATAATTAGAAAAGTTGATTGGATGAGTATGCACAGCAGTAGAGGTAACATCATAAATGAACCAATATAAAGTTGACTATATAACATTACATTTGACCTTCATACTATATCCTTTTACAGAGTAGAATCTAAAAGAATCAGAATTTCATATGTACCTGTCAAGCAAGCTGAGGAGAAGTTCACAATGAGAGCAACCACATTGACTGTCAGCTGAAACTGTACAAACTTCTGAATGTTGATGTACACTGACCGACCCCATTTGGCAACAGTGACAATAGTGGAGAAGTTGTCATCAAGAATAATGACATCGGCACTCTCTTTTGCCACCTTCAAACAGATGTTAAAATGAGTCAAATTAGGAGTAAATAATGAAGGAACTTGAGATAATACGTAATTGAATGAGCAACGCTTGGAGATGCTACAATGATGCCAACGAACAACAGAGAAAAAAATGAAGCTGACAGATATTACTGGCAAATGCATACCTAGATACATAATATCAGCCATAGTGAGTTATCTAGAAGAATATTTGTAATATTTTGTTCATTGAAATGACATCGCTAGTTATTTTCCCATGTAAATAAGTCTTAACAATTAGCTTTATGGAAATTTACCTCAGTTCCAGCGATGCCCATTGCAAGTCCGATATCAGCCTCATGAAGTGCAGGTGCATCATTTGTCCCGTCGCCAGTCACCGCAACAACTTCATCAAACGTAGTCCGAAGATGCTTCACCAAGGTGTGTTTATCAAGTGGCGAAGATCTAGCCATTACCTGATACATGCAATCAGAGCACGTTGATAAATGATATTTAGAAAGGATAGCCAAGGAAAGTGCTCCAAAAAGCGACGAACTTACCTGTATTTTTGGTATCAATTCATTCAGCTCTTCTGCACTTTTGGTTCTAAAGTCTGGGCCTTCGATGGCAAGACCACCTTCAGTCAAAATGCCGCATTCCCGGGCGATTGCCTTCGCTGTATTGATGTTGTCACCTGTGACCATCCTGACAGTAATGCCTGCCGACCTGCAGATGGCAACTGATTCCTTCACACCGGGACGCACTGGGTCTTTAATCCCCACAATGCCAATGCAGATGTACCCATCTTCAGGAATCTGATCATTGGCGGAAAACCCGTCATTGACTTCGATGTAGGCGAGACACAGAGTACGAAGTGCCTCGTTTGCAAAGCTATCAATCGTGGCCTTCAGGTGATCAACAGTTGCATCATCGAGGGGGACGACATTGCCTTCATCGTTCAGGTACTTGCTGCAAGATGCCAATATGATCTCTGATGCACCTTTGCAGTGAGCATGCAATGCTCCCCCTGGGAGCTGGATGACCACTCCCATTCTCTTCTTCGCTGAGTTGAATGGCTCGACTTTGACGAGCGTGCTCGCTTTGCGCACCGCCTGAAAGTCTCCCCCGAGCGACAGGCCGAACTCCAGAATTGCTGTCTCGGTTGGTGTGCCCAGTATTTCGCGTTTACCATCCTCGTTCAAGACAACGTCGCCGCCAGTGTTGTTAAATATGGACTGCAAGAGCACTGTCATGACAGAATCCGGCAGCTCAGAGAACAAGCTCTTAGTCTCTGAAGAACTATCCACTTCTTTGATTTTGCCACAGATGCAGGCCTTGACAACGGTCATGTGGTTCGTCGTGAGCGTGCCAGTCTTGTCGCTGCAAATGGAGGTTGCTGAGCCCATGGTCTCACAGGCAGCAAGGTGTCTGACGAGCGCCTTGTCGTTCATCATCTTCTTCATGGCAAATGCAAGGCTCAGGGTCACGGCGAGTGGCAAGCCTTCGGGAACTGCCACGACGACAATAGTAACAGCAATCGCAAAGAATTCGAGCAGCTCCAATGCATCATCTCCAGTCCAACTCAAGTACGAGCCGTCCATGATCTTGCGCCGGAACAGGCCTTCAGTGAGCACCGCAAATGTGACGACTGCAAAGATGAGGCCTATTTTACCAATGATGGTGGCAACACCGTTCAGCTTGACCTGCAATGGCGTCTCGTCATCACCACCTTCACTAAGAGTTGCCATCAGTTTACCCCATTGAGTCCTCATGCCAACCATCGTGACAAGCATCTTGCAAGAACCGTCCTGAACTTTAGTCCCCGACAGAAGGAACGGGCTCTCGGCATTGACAGCAACCGGCTCGCTCTCTCCAGTCAGGCTCGATTCATTGATCAGCAGCGAGAACCCTGATATGAACAAACCATCAGCGGGCACTTGATCACCAATGGAGAGGTGCACAATGTCACCCACGAGAAGATCATATATCAAGAGCTTCTGCCGGTACCCTCCCCGGGTGACCTGCACCGTGATCTTCTTCTTCTCCTTGTCAAGGTCCTTGAACTGCAGCGACTGCCGGTAGTCGCTTGTCGCGGTGACAAACACAACCAGAAGAATGCTGGCCACAATGCCGAGGCCGTCGTGCGCGCCCTTGGGCCACCCCTCTGTGGCAATGCCTACGATGAGCGAGAAGAACGCGCATGCTGCAAGGATCATGAGAGTCATGTCCTGGAGCGCCTCCAAGACGAAGACCCAGAAGCTGCGGGCCTCCGTCTCGGCGAACTTGTTGGCGCCGAAGATCTCCTGCCGGGCCGCCAGCTTGCGCCTGGACTTGGGGAGGCCGTCAGACACTGAGGTGGACAGCTTCGATGTGAGGCCCTCGACGCCGCCATGTGATTTGAGTTTCTTGAGGTCGTGGCTTTCGACGATCGAGCTCAGCTCCTCGGCACAGATGCCGAAGCCTGCCGCCTTGGCGTCGTCAGGGACTGTGTACTCGCTCTGGGGAGCAAGACCTGTGGCAATGTGTTGGTGGTAGGATTGAGATCGAGAAGGAAATAGTTAAGTGTAGGTTATTTTGAGCTGTGGATTTCACTCCTGGTTTATGATTTTTCAATTTTAGCTTAGCGAGAGATATCACGAAGAGTAAAAAAATCATATATGATTTTAACTGGTACAGTTTAACTCGATATAATATATACTACAACTTACTTGTAGACCTCATTTTGAAAAAGACATATTATTTAAAAGCTAATTACTGTAGCAACAGAAACTATAGCAAAAGTGAAAAAGAATTCTGGGATGCTCTGGTATCGTACCGTGGATGAACTGAAATGCAGCCTTTGAAACAAGCACAGCAACGCGCAGCTTCTCCTGAAATATGTATAAAGTGGGAGTACGTCTCAAGAACAACAATTGTTCTCAAAATTCCATAAAAGCATCTGCTTTGGCACTTCAATACGTTTTAAAAGACAGGAAGCTCCAGAGAGAGATGATAGTGGACTAGTGGTATCTAATGATACACTGGTAAAAAATTTGATTTCGCTGCTTTTTTAGGATGAGTTTGTTAGTTTATATTCACAGGAGAGCTAACCTTCCATTGCTCGAAGAACTTAACAGTTTCATGTCATAGGCGTGGGCCTTAAGCTTAGTCGGTTCATTATTAGGAAATAGAGATTAGTTTCTATTTGAGTCAGAGATTAGTTTTCTTTTGTTAGAAATATAATTAGAGATATGATATGAGTTTCTATATTTGTTAGAGATATAATTGAGGTTAGATTATATCTGTTAGGGGGAACCCATCTTTATAAGAGGGCTACCGTATGCTATTGGAATTAATCAGAAAAATAACAAAGTCTTCCTCGTCCATAGTCTCTCTCTCTCCTTCTACGCCGACGTCATCCGGCCATCTTCTTGTTGGTGCTTATTCCCTATGAACTAAGATTCATGACAATTTGGTATCAGAATAGTCAATCCCTTCCAACGACTTCTGCTACCATGGTTCCTGCTGCTGAGTCGTTGGCCACTATAAAAGCTAACACTAATGAGATGGCCAGCATCGACAAAAAGATGGCGGACATCTTCCTCAACATGTGTGCTATCTTGGAGGAGATGGTCGCGATTCGAGAGAAGGCGCAACAAGTGCATGCTTGTAGAGCAGAGGTACATCCTGATACAACAAAAACGATTGACACTGACTTGCCTCCCTCTAACAACGAGGAGGATGAGGCCGACCACGCCCCCCTCGCAGAGATCATCGGCCACGGCGAAGACGACAATTCCTCCCTCGCCAAGATCGCTGGCCACTTCGAGGATGCGTCCAATCTCTCCTCCCTCGACAGCTGGCCCCTTGCCTCCAGCCTCCAGATCAACTCTTCCTCCCCAGGATCGAGATCGCCTTTGAGTTCGCTCCGATGGCGAAAGTGTTCCTCCTCTAGAGCGTCGTGGGGAAGGTGCTCGTCGCGCCGACGTGGGACAAGCGCTCGACCGTCCAGGCCTGGCCGCCGGAAGAAGAAGAAGATTGCGCCGGCGGTCAGACCGGGAGAAGAATGACGGTCAGACCGGGAGGAGGACGGCGGTCAGACCAGGGAATTAGGGTTTGCAGCGGTCAGACTGGAAAGAGGGAGAGCAGAGTTGAGCTGATGCCGCCTGGATCCACGGCCGTCGCCGTCCTCGGTCGCCGGTCGCCATTCACTACCCGGATCCACGCTGGTCGTCGTCGCCGTCCTCGGTTGCCGGTCGCCATCTGATGCCCAGGCCGTCTCCGCCCGTGCCGCCGCCGCCCGTGTCGCAGCCATCGCCACCCGGTCTACCTCTGCCCAAGCCGCCGCCGCTCCGCCGACCGCTCCGTCGGCTGCCGCCCCGCAGGCCGCCGCTTTTCATCATCGCCGCTCTTCGTCGTCGCAGCCAGGTTGCTGCTCCGCCGGCCGCCGCTTTTCGTCGTCGCCGCCAGGCCACTGTTCCGCGGGAGCCGCCGCCGGTCCACACCGGTCGCTGCTCCTTCAGTCGCCACTCTCGCCGAGGGTCACCACCGACCGACGCGATTGGTTTGCACGTGTTCGAGCGGCTTTTGCAACGATTGACCGACCGGAGTTTAAAAAAAATTAAAAAAAAGAAGATATATATATATATATATATATGCAGGTGTCGTTTAGCCAAAAGCACTACACTTCGTCGACATGAAGCTGCATCCAGGGCCTCGCCTAGCAGCTCAAGGACGGGTTGCATGTCAGGGAGGGGTGTAATGTCATAGGCGTGGGTAGGGGTGAAAACGAATCGGATAGTTTCCGCCGGATCTGGACGGATACGGATACGGATTGTGTCGGATCGGATTTTTTCGGATAGTTCTCGGATCGGATACGGATACAGATTTTTTTATCGGATACGGATACGGATACAGTAAGCCTAGTATCCGTCGAATACGGATACGGATTATTCGGATAATACGAAAACGGATATCCGAGGGGAGGGGAGGGACTTTAATTTTTATTTTTGATTTTTGGATTTCAGAAAAGCCTGGGAAATTCATTTAAGCTCAGAAAAATATGAAATAAACTTAAAAAAATTCTAGGAAAATTCACAGAAGTTCCTAGTGATATTTTGGACTTAATAAAAATATTTCCAACTAATATTGGTATTTAAGTTTCATACTTAAAAATACTTTTAATTTTAAAAGTAGACCTTTAAATTACAGAAAATCCAGGAAATCAAATAAAAGCCAAATAACTCCAAGTAATTAATTTAAAGTAGGGTTTTTTTATAGAAAATCAAAATATCATTTTATTCAATGTCTATTTTTTTGGTTTTCACTTAATTTATTTTTCAAATCAGGCTTTTTCAAAAACAGAAAATCCAGAGCAAAACCCAAAAATAAAATTTAGCAACAAAAAATACTTATTTTAATTTAAATTTTATTTTAATTAATTTTTATTTATTTATTTTTATTTTAATAAAAACCTGGCTGTTACAACTTGATGGATGAAATGGAGGAATGAAATGTTCTTATGTTTGTTCAAATTGCTATCATGTCATCATGTGTATTCCATGAATTGCACGTTGTTGTTACTTATGTAGTTATGTTATGATCGACTATTGGGTATATTTTCATTGTGGATGAAAAGACTATGCATGTTTAGATTTCGTGAATGTTTTGACAAGATGAACTATTTACGTATTTTCGTTGATTTTGGATGTATAGTTTAAGAGGTTTTCATGTTCCGATAAATATTCGTAACCGTATTCGTTTCGATTCGTATTCGATCCGTATCTGTATTCGATATTATTCGTATTCGTATTCGAGTTATCCGTATTCGTATCCGTATCCGAAAAAAATGTGAAAACAAATATGGTAAAGGCATTATCCGTCCGTATCCAATCCGTTTTCACCCCTAGGCGTGGGCCTTGGGTCTAGTCAATTCATTATTAGGAAATAGAGATTGGTTTCTATTTGAGTTAGAAATTAGTTTCCTTTTGTTAGAAATATAATTAGAGATATGATATGAGTTTCTATATTTGTTAGAGATATAATTGAGTTTAGATTCTATCTGTTAGGGGGAGCCAATCTTTATAAGAGGTCTACCATATGCTATTGGAATTAATCAGAGAAATAATAAAGTCTTCCTCGTTCATAGTCTCTCTCTCTCTCCTTATACGCGGACGCCATCTGGCCATCTCCTTGGTGGTGTTTATCCCCTATGAACTAAGGTTCATGACATCCAACAGCACAAACCACGTCAGAATCCAATTATTTAAAAAGGATTCAGCCTGAAATTTTCTTAAATCTAAGTTAATTTTTGTAACCATTGGATTTGTGTAGAAATTGATGTGCCATATGATTGGGTGCTGATCTAATGGATAAAAAAGTGACTTATGCTTAAGAAAATTTAGGCCACCTTACAAACAGCCATCCCTATTTAAAAATGTTGCAGCCGTGGCCGGCAAAAAAAGGTTGTTCTTGAGTGAAGTACCACAAAACGCTGTTTTTTTAAAAAAATAAAATAAAATTTGCTGCAGGAGCTTCCACGCTGCACGAATGCTGCGCTTTTTATACTTGCCAGAAATTGATGAGGGCTCTAGCCTCTGAATGGGGCTTCTCTATCTCCCTCTCCCTATTCCCCTCAATTTAGACCACTCACATCTCATCCAATGGCCAATATTTTTTTTATATTTTCAACATTTGCCCATCCATCATAAATAATAAAAAAATACAGAAAAAATAAAATTTATTTTTTATTATATTTTTTTTATAGAAATTATAAATTTATTTTTTCTGTAAAAAAATTATAATAAAATTTATTTTTTCCTATATTTTTTTATTATTTATGATGGATGGGCAAATAGTGAAAATATAAAAAAATATTGACCATTGGATGAGATGTGAGTGGTCTAGATTGAGGGGATAGGGAGGGGAATAGGGAAGCCCCATTCCTAGCCTCTACAGCATTCATTTGGTAAGTTGCCACAGTATGCATAAATATGGAAAGTTCAAATTCGGTAAGTTTGATTCACATAGGCATCCAAGAGTTTTAATTAAAAAGGACTACCCTATTGAAATTTTGTTGTAAATCAGTATTTTTGAACTTTAGTGTGTGCATTATTGACAGGGATGCTCCCTCTGTCCTAGAATCCATGCCATTAAATTTTCTAAAGCTTGAACACTATAGGTTTAAAATTATCTTGATTAGCTATATAAAAATTATATCATTAGTTTTACGTTAAAAATACTTTTATAATATTATAATTTTATTAGCAAATTTTAATGTAAAATTATAAAAAAAGTAACGGACAAATTCATGTCACGGAAACCATAAGACGTAAAGTAAAAGAGAACGGATCGAGTATAATGTCACGTTCACTCTAAACAAAGTTGTTAACAATTAGTAAAAGTAAAGTAAAGATCAATATCTTTACTTTTTCTATACATCTCAGATGTTTACTTTCGTAGTCCAATAGTTATTTTTATGTAAAAAGAGTGCAAGGAAGGCCTGATAGCCCGATAAGGACTATACACTTGACAATCTGATATGTTGCATTCTGCAATTCTCACCTTCGCATGTACAATCTGCGCTCCCTATGTATGCCAAGAAAAGTGAACGAAAACGCCGACATTGGCAAAGCTCGAAGCCGATCCAAGATACGAACGGGAACTGCAAGGGCAGATTCGTCGCGTATCTATCTGCCTAACGCCGTTCCAATCTAGCCTCTCTGTTCTAAAACCGAATTAACGAAGAATTGCAGGAACAAGGAAACGCAACGTGGAACGGGAAAACACGAGGAGCAGAGCAGGTACGTACCTGGTTGGATCGCTTCATGGCAGCGACCTCGGAGCGCTTGTCGAGGTTGGCGGTGAAGCGGAAGCGGCGCTTCGGGTTCTTGACGACGCCGACGACCTGGCGCCATCGACCCAGCGCCTCGTCCGACGAGTGCTTGGGCTTGACGCCCAAAAAGTTCTCGTTCAGGTAGCTCTCCATCTTTGCCCTCTCCTCCCCTCTCAATGAACCAATCAACCCCTTCGATTTCCGCCACCAACTTCGCCTACCTATATAGTACGATGCTCACGCCGGCATTTCGATGGAAGAACCGCGTGGGACAGACCGAGGTTGACGCGTGAGAACGTGGGGGCCACTCGGGCACGTCGATCGGTGACACTTTCATGGAAGTTTTTTTGTGCGGGAAGTGCTTAATTTCATGGAGCCCGCGCGGGGACCGGAGACGGATGCGAGGAGGAGGAGGAGGAGGAGGAGAGAAGCAACGAGATGGAGATTAAGCGAGTGGCAATGCCATGGGTGGCAGCTCCCCCTTCCTTTGCTCTTGGGAACGGACCGGAAATGGAGGAGGGGTCAAACGAACCGAGTCTTCGGCGTCAGCCGAGAAACGTTGCGCTGCGCTGCACGTCTGCACCCTGGCACTCCCCATCAAACGAATTTGCCTGATGCTTTAGCATGGGTAGGTTCGGCCGGTTTCAGACTTTGGTTTTATCACTGGTTTTATCACTTTTCATTATAGTACTAGTTTTAAACAGTATCTCTTCTTAAAGCGAAGTATACAGATAAATTATAGTAAACTCTATATCAAATTCAGATATATCCACCAAAATCACATGTTACTGGTTTCCTCTGTGTACTATCTCTCATAAATAACTAGAATTAAAAGGCTATAAGGCAAAAACTAAAGCCAAAGCTCAAAAGAACCATCGTAACAGCTTTTGGAAGCTAAAAGAGAGGAGAGAAAGAATAAGCTTAATACTTATGCAAACCTCAAGTGTATTTAGGAAAAATCTTTCTTCAAACTATTCCTTCTCTCTTATCTAAATATAAACTTTAGCAACAAACTACTAGAGTTGTTATATTTAAAATCTTATCTAATCATTCTCTCTCCTCCACTAACAAAACATAGGCCCTGTTTGTTTCCACTTAAAGTTGTTATAATCTAGCTTATAAATCATAAGTGGAAACAAACAGTCCAGATTATAAGGTAACTTATTATAATCTAATAGTCCAGATTATTGTAATCTAATAAGTTCAAAAAATGAGCTTATTTCAGCTTATAGATCCACCTTTTATCTTAATGACCATAAAACTTTAGGAATATTACCCACCTTTGTCATTCATCCAACCCCCAACTCCCGTGCCTCTCTCTCCCAGGGCATTGTAGTCTTTAAACATTCAAATACAACAATCCATAACTCTGATAATCCAAGCTGCCAAACACCTGACAGCTTATTTCCCACCAGCTTATTATAAGCTAGCTTATATAATCCATACCTATAAGCTAGATTATAATAATCTTAAGTGGAAACAAACAGGGCCATAGTATCAAGCTGTTCAGAATGCCCTTAGTTAACAGGAGGCAGAAAATACATAGCTTAATAGATTATTGAACATGGTCCCACGATGCACGACCCTCATTGGTTTACGTATAGCTTAATAGATTATTGAACATGGTCCCACGATGCACGACCCTCATTGGTTTACGTATAAAACGCGTCCTGGTAACGTGCAACCGCCAAAGAAAACGACCTTTCTTAGCAGATGTTAGAAGAAAAAAATTTATGCTACAAAATTTAATCCGAGACGCTTTGTTGATAACGACGTGTTATCAACTTACCATCTCGTCGTACTATAAAAAGAGTTGCTTAAAAGTTGCCTTCATTATCCGTGAGGAAGTGAGGCAAACGCTTTCTTTCCTTTCGGAGTGAACTAGTCGCTCGGTTGGTCGGTGAACCCTCAGCTAAATAATTATCAAGTACACAGGCAGTCAGGCACATCCTAAATATTTTTTTGTACATGCAAGGGCAGAGCCATCAGCCACACCGCGAACAACATAGACTTCAGTCTAAGATATAAAAAAATCTAATGTACAGGCCGGGTAAATTCAGTCTAACATAAGTAACATTTTTATAGTCTAATCTAGATAGCATAAATCATTTCACCACTAAGTTTAAGGTATAATCAAATCATGGCTTCTCCACTAGGTACATATATACACATTAAGTGATTTTTGAGTACGCAACTACATTCTAAATAATTTACTGATAAGAGACGCATATGTGTGTTGTGTGGTTGTGCCCGCGTTTGCCCATAAAAAACTGCGGGTCAAGTCAAGACGGCGATAGCGAAGATACGCCGCGTTTTCTCCGCGGGGAACTGGAAACATCGCCGCGACCACGATCGGCGCGTTGGGCCGACACATCCGGCAAGCCGCACCGATTCCGTTGCCGCCGCGGCGCTTTTGACCCCTCCGCTGGGGCACGAGTACATTCCCAAGGCAGCTGGGATGCATGCGCTGGGTCCGGCCATTTATTACCATTTTCTCCGGCCCCAACATCATTCCTCGAAATGACAACGGGCCCAAAGTGCCCATAGTTTGCCTCATATTTTGGAGGACTGGTAGCGCAACTTCGACAGACATGGGTATGTGAACGTACTCAGGAACTTCCTTTTTAAAAAAAGACTAATTTCGGAATCAGTTCGGCACGACAAAATATTTCGCGAAGAACAAGCTTAGGGCATCTCCAATGGTCTGAGTCAGCTAGTTATATGCATGTACACATCAGCATATATCCTATGTGGAGGAAAGAGAATATGCAAAAAAAAATCGAGTCAGCCCTTCTTTAAGGGCATGTACAATGGTATGATCTAGTTATTAGCTGTAAGATAACTTCTCCAATGATATTAACTTTTAGCACATAGCTCATAACATGAATAGTCCCACATGACATCCTCATATAATCTTGGAATATGTGTATGAGACTAGCTCTTGATCAAGAGCTAGCTTTTCTCTCTCTTCTATTAAAATATGAAATAATATGTTTAGAGCTAACTCATAAATCACTATTGGACATGCCCTAAGCACTAGTCTATAACGCCAAACGAGGCAGCCTCTATAAATTCTGTGTGTGCATGTAAACATCAAATAGCTATCCTTATAGATAGTTCTTTAAAATGATAGCTTTAGCGTGTACTATATAGATGATGTGTAAGTCTTATAGTTAGTTGCTAGCTATAACCATTGGAGATGCCCTTCATATAAACATGCGGAGTTTGTAATTACTAAATGCCCCCGTAAACATGTGTACACGTGTGTCTTCTGATCTCCTTCGTGGCACGATCTCTCTAGGTTCCACCGGGACTCGTCCATAGAGCTGGCCAATGGGCCGGGCCGGGCCGGCACGGCACGACACGGGCCCGGGCTCGGCACGGCCCGTTAAGGCCCGTGTATTAAATGGGACGTGCCGTGCCGGCCCGCTGGCCGCGGTGGGAGCCCAGGCACGGCCCGGGCACGATTTCGGCTAAACGGGCCGTGCCGGCCCGCTAGCCCGTTTAGTCGGGAAAAAATAAAAATTAAGAAAAATTGTAAAAAAATTGTAGAAAATTTAGAAAAAAAATATAAAAATTTGTAGACATTGTTAATCACAAAAATAAACATTTCCAATGACATAATGAGCTTTATTAACTTATTAAATTACATGGGATGGCTGCCTCATTAAAAACTTTACCAAGTAAAAACTCAATTTGAGAAAACCTTGGTAAATAAAAAAGAGTACAGCCTATAAAACTCATTAGTGACCACATGTGAAGAAAAATATTGAAAATCCTATTCATTGCTATCTAAATACAAATTCTCAAAAGATTCTTCTAAATCTTTATTATCTGCAGTATGTTGGAGTCTTGATTCAGCTTGTTCCCAGTCTTTGACGGTCATAAGTACTTCGACCATCTCGTTGGAGAGACTTGTTTGTCGCTCCTCGATTATTCTTCCGGAAAGACTGAATGCTGACTCCGAGGAGACTGTAGAGACAGGAACAGTCAACACATCCCGCGTTAATATGGATAGCACGGGATATGATACCTTCTGGGTTTGCCACCATGAAAGGATGTTCAACTCCTGCTCGAAGCTGACGCTATCACTGTTGAGATAGATTGATAGGTCTCCAGTGCTTTGTCGCCTTCCTCCTCCTAACTGCTGTGTACCTGCACCTGCACGAGAACTAGACAAAGAACCAAAAATCTTGCCCCATTGCATAGCCCCCCTAGAGGTGCTAGGGACTACGGGGGGTCTTTCCAAACGCACAGATCCAAACTTATTTTCATATTTATTATATACCTCATATAATTTATCCTTAACTAATGCAAAGTATGAACAATAGTCTAAATCGGTAACCTCACTTAAAACTTGTAAAACATTTATAAATCGTTAGAGTTTAGCCCTAGGATCCAAAATAAAAGCAAATGCATATAAAATAGGAATTTCTCTCCAATATTTTAAAAACTTAGATTTCATGGCAACTACAGCATCCCGTAGTATAGGATCATTTTCAAAAGCCTTTAGGTGAGTGCAATTTCAACAATATTATGAACAATCATAGGAGATGTAGGGTAGTATACTCCAGAAAGACAAACTGTAGCTTTATGGAAAATTTCTAGAAAGGAAAATATTTTTTCACCAACAACTCAATCGTCCTCAGTAAGTTCAGGGTCTCTAACTTGGGTTCTACTGGAAGAGCTACGAGATTGATGACTTTGGGTGTGAAGGAAAACAGATAAAGTGCTCTTATATGACAATATATGTTTAAGCATAAGGTAAGTAGAGTTCCATTTAATAGGCATGTCTAAACCAAAATTTCTAGGACGAACATTCATTGCTACGCAAAAACTCTTATATGCGGCTATTCGTTGGTTAGAACAATTAATAAATGAAATTGCATCTCTAAAAGAATCAATACAAGCATTTAATCTTTTTAAACCGGATTTAACAATAAGATTAATAATATGACAAGCACAACGTTGATGCAATAAGAAAGACTGTGCATAAGTATTAAACAAAGGAGTAAGAATTTCCATAGCTTTAGTATTTGCAGCTGCATTATCTAAAGTTATAGAAAAAATCTTATCCGTGAGACCAAAATCTTCTACAACTTTAATAATGCTTTCTGCAATATTTTCAGCATTATGTGAAACATTAATTAATTTAAATCATATAATTCTTTTTTCCATTATCCAGTCATCATTAACATAATGAGCAACAACACTAATATAATCCTCTCTAGCCCTACCACTCCATATGTCGGATGTCAAAGCAATAGAGAATGTATATGTATGAAACATTTCTTTCAATTTATCACGATAATTGTTATAATATTTAATTAAATCTCTAGTTGTTGTTTGCCTAGATACAGTACTAAATGGAGGGTTATGAGCAGTCCTAATATATTTTTGGAAAGCATCAGATTCACCAAAATTTAAAGGTAAATCTTGAGAAGCAATTAATCTACAAAGAGATTCCCGAGCTACCTCTGGGTTGTACTCCCACGTACGTACCGAGCCGTCAGGGTTATATTGCAGCTGTGTCTGGCGCATTTGTATTCCTTGCCTTTTCTTGCAGCTTGCAGCATGTCGTTGTAGATGACCCATCCCACCTGAAGATTTTGCACTCAATTTATTACCACAAATTTTACAAACAGCATACCTCACTTCAGTTCCATCATTGTCGGTCTTGATCTTCTTGTCGAAATCATTTCAAACTGTTGATGTACTAGCTCTTGTTCTTTTTGCACCCGTGCTTTGGGTCGTGGATGCACTTGTTGAGCCAGCAGAAGATGGATCGATTGGATCCTGCGCCACCGGGGCCGTCGTTTCTTTGGCATCTCCAGTTTGTACATGTGGACCTTCCGCGGATGGATATGCTTGTTGAAACGATTGCATATCCTCTGCCGAGATCCCGAATTCGGAGAGTTGAAAATTGTAGTTCTCCATTAATCAAGTAATCAACTGCAAATTGAAATAGCAAAAACGATTAACTTACTATTAAACTTACAAATAATAGCAACAAATTAATCCAACAAATAATACCAAAAAATTAAAATAAGACAGCATTATTACCTCCTTTGCAGCTCTCACAAAAAAATTTGAAGATTTTTGAATTTTCGGAATTTTGCTTGAATTTTGACCAAATTTGCGCTAACACTTTCAGATTTTTCACAGCTAAACCGAGAGAGAAGAATGAGATTTGAGGTGTGGAAGAAGGAGGGCGGATGCCCCTATTAATAGGAAAATTTTCAGATTTTTCTGATTTTTTTGCTATTTTTCCCGAATTTTTTAGCCTCCAACGGTCACAAAAAACGGCTATTTTTTAAATTAATCGGGCCGGCCGTGCCGTGCCGGGCCGGCACAGCCCGTTTAGTGCCGTTGGGCAAGCCGTGCCCGATTTCTTAACGGGCCGTGCTGCGCCCTCGGCCCAGGCACGGCCCGGTCCGCCGTGCCGTACCGGCCTGACCCGCCTCGCCGCCGTGCCGTGCCTTCGTGGGCCGGGTCTACATGGACATCTCTACTCGTCCCCTGCAGAACTTTGGGCCGTGCAAGGTTTGCCGAGACGTCCATCCGCCCAAAACCCCGCCTGTTCCGGATCATCTCATGCCCAAATTCCTGCCTGGGCCGCGCACGTTATGTGGTTCGTTTGGACTTTGTAAGCACGCCCGCGCAGCACCCGCCGTTTCGACTTTCGACCGGGCCCCGGCGCCTCGGCACGTCAGAACCGTTGGGCCGCGCGACCTGCAAAAATCCACCGGGTAGCACCGACTGCGGGTTGCGCGGATGGGCTGACGCCCCTGCTCGCGCGGTGGCCTGGGTGACGGTCATCCAGGCCGCGCTGTTTGCCAGTTTTTCCTTCAGCCGCGCGCACGGTCAGGCGCGGTGTCAGTGTGTACGCTTCACAGTCACACACAGCAATTGGGACAGAATAACAACGCTCATAAATTGCGAGTCTCACAAGTTCGGTGAAAGCCGTGATTACGATCCAAATATGCCATTCGTTGCAGTGACCTCAACTCGGCCTCATGAGTCATGATTTGGACGTCATTCTGTCTACAATCGCCCCATCTTGATTGCTAATGCAATACATGATCCGTGTACTTATGGCCGTTTATATTGGCTTGACTTTTGCTGATGGTTTTTAAGCTTTGTGGTTTTTTGTTGGAAATGAATGGTAGTGACGAAAAAAGTGTCTTTTAGAAGGAGAAAGCGAGCGATGCAAAAAAAAGCGAGGGAGAGATGCATACATATGACGAGCGAGAGAAATAGGGAGGGTGATACACTCGTAATCCCCTGCCTTATCCACGGAGTAAGACAGTAGCGAAAGGAGTAGAGAACCTGAATGTTCGTATTGGTTTTTAGTTTTTCTAATCAAAAAATAGAAGTAGAAGCTAATATGAAAATATCTTAGTTTAGCCCTAGCTTGCAAAAACATGTCGGGTAAGAATAAATGGTCAATTTGCTCCCAGACCCGTGATCAAGAAAAGCCACACTCGATGCCCTCCAAAATTTCTAGCAACAAAACATATCTCAATCCATGGTCCATCCAACTCTTTCCAAGCATGCACCGCCATATCGAAGAATTTTAGGCAGCAAGGCTTGCTTGAGCACTCTGTGAACGGGGAAAACACTTGGGGTATGTAGCACTAGCTAGCACTATCTCCATCTTAATTAACTTTCCATTTTAATAGTTCATTAAAGGGGACATGTCTAACGAAGTTAGAATCTTAAGATTTTAAGATCTAGATTTAGCGGGCTGATTTGATCCTATATATGATCTTACTTTGATAGAATTTTAATACTTTTACAATTCTTAAAACAAAATTTGTAGGATTACGATCAAATTTTTTGTACGATTATACCGATTCTAATAATTAAATATAAATACTTTTCTAGTATATGTCTTTCTAAATGTAAAATTTCACCTCTAATACATTCATTTATATTATTATTTTTATAAAAAAAACAACACATCTTTTATTTAGACTATATTTTATCAAATAAAGTTTTTTACAGTATAATACCAAAAGGATATCACTATTGAAATACATTGTATATTTGAAGAAATGTATATTTAGTACAATCAGATAGATATTAGATTATGTAATTCAATCCTACAATACAATCCTATGTGAGAATCTCTTATTCGATTCAAGATCACGATTGGTGGGTTCTTTTCGACTGTGATTAATAACTTTTGATTCTAGCAAAACAAACAAAATATCGATAAACCGTTTTGAAAAGATGATAAAATCATCTCGTATATTTGTCCTGAGAAAACCATCAACCATAAATGGAAAAGAAGAGGACCCATGTTTAACGGCTGCTGATACAAAAATACAAGAGATTATTGTGTGTTTGATCGTGAGAAGTAAATAGCACCAGCGACGTTGGCCACCATCATCATATAAATATGAGAATTTTGGACACTATTGGACCCATGGACACCCGAATTTTCATTTTTGGCCCCCAAATGAAAAAAATTCCAGATTTGGACCCCTCCTCACCGCGCGTTTACGACAGCGCGACACGTGTCCCGGTCGTGCGGTGTGGTACCACACGATCGCACTGTAGCACGGATCGTGCGGTACCACACCGCACGACCGCCTCACCCTCCGCGCCGGCCGCCCGTTTCTATTTTTTGACCGCACGACCGGGACACGTGTCGCGCTGTCGTAAACATGCGGTGAGGAGGGGTCCAAATCTGGAATTTTTTTCATTTGGGGTCCAAAAATGGAATTTTGGGTGTCCATGGGTCCAATAGTGTCCAAAATTCTAAATATGAAAAGCTAGTGGTAAGAGCAGTGTTTCTATACTTTTCTCTTTAACAAAAGCAGCATTAATCTCAAAGTAAATAAAGAGATAAGTTACATCTATCAACCATTCATCATACTTTAAAAATTATGCAAATCACTATTAAGAAAAATATAAAAACACCCCTAATGCTAATAGCATCTCACAATAAACTGAACTCTCACGTTGATTGAACAGCTCAGTTTACAAGCTTGTGAATTAATCGATGCACTCCTGCTTAGATCTATCTTGTATTGGCTTCTGCTAAACTAGAAGTCAATATAAATACCTGATTTCTTAAAACAGTTTCTCTTCTCCCATCGCTCCTATCTTACTCTACACATAAGTCAAGAGATCATGAATACATCACGTATTTTATTTATCTCGACGCACATATCTCTCCCCTATTTTTCATGTTACTCACCAATCTTTCTAAAACATACTTTTTTCAACTAATATTATTTATTTCTAACAAAAAAACTATTGATCACACCCAAAAAGCTACAAAGTGGAGCCAACCACTCAGCCGGAAGATCATCTTCAATAGTGACTTATGAGCTAGCTCTAAGCATATTATTTCATATTTTAATAGAAGTGAGAGAAAAGCTATTTCTTGATTAAGAGGTAGCCTCATACACACATTCCAAGATTATGTGAGAGTGTCATGTGAGGCTATTTATGTTATGAGCTATGTGCTAAAAGTTAGGCCCTGTTTGGCACAGCTTCACCAACAGCTTCATGAGCTGTTTTTTGCCAAACACCTTTTTGCAAACAGCTTCATGGGTGAAGCTCCTTTTTCTGCTCTCACAAAGGAATGAGGAGAGGTGAAGCTGAAAAAAGTAGCTTTTCAGAGCTCTCTCCCTCAGGCCCGCAGTCCTAGGAACCCACTGCCCCTCTGGTTCACCAAAATTACATGCATTTGCCACTAGTCCATCCCGTTCACCTCTCCCGTTCACGAAACATAAACAAGGCACTAATATTGCTTCCTAATGATTTTAATTTTTTATTATTTATTATTTTAATATTTTAATTCATACTGATTCAAATATATTGTTTTTTAATTCATATGACCATATACAAACATACAACTCTAAATGTTAGAACAAGTCAGGTAGACAGGGGCATCTTGGACAATTGCCCTCTCTCAGCCATGCATGAAGCTGTTGGTGAAGCTGTTTTGCCAAACAGTTCCCAAAACAGATTTAGCTTCATCGGTGAAGCTGCTCGTGAAGCTGAAACAAAAAAAATAGCTTCACTAGTGAAGTTGAGCTGTACCAAATAGGACATTAATACCATTGAAGAGCCTATACTGTTGGAGATGCTCTTAGCATCTCGTACATACATCCCTCAAAGCCGCCTTTGTTCGCTCCATCACGAGGAGCGGTGCTAGTTTTTGTCTCGCCTCCCAAGAAATATCTTGGATCCTGTTCATGTGGCAACTGGACCGTACCAGTCGACAAGACAAGGGTAGGTCACCCATCCATCATTTATCGCTTCGCCCTAGGAAGAGCACCAGCCACAGGTCCTTCCGCCGGGGCCTCCCCCCCGCCGCGGCGCCCGCGGTGCTCCGTCTTTTCGCCGTGCGCCAACAGTGGCGGACACTGTATCGCGACGCGCGACAGGGGACACGTCGGAAGGCAACGCAACGCAGACTCTTCTCCGCTCCCGAGAAGGACAAGGAAGGCCACGCGGTACGACGCGACTCACGACGAGAGAGGCTGCTCGCTCGCGCGCATCCTCTCCACCACCGGGGCCCCATCTTATCGCACTCCGGATTCCTTCAATTCTAGAACCGGGGCAGGCCCCGCCTAAAAAGGAGGATTGAAGGAACCTTACCAGGACGGTAGGCACCAACAAATCGCTCCTCGCCCCCACCCCAGATCTCCTCCTTCCTATTCTTCTTCTTCTGCCCTCCCCACGGAACGGAATCCTCCTCTCGTTTCTTTCTTTCGTTTCCTTTTGGTGTGTGTGTGTTCTCTGCTATATATTCCCAGAGCAAGCTAATCAAGCCGTTCTGCCTCGTCTGATTCGGGATTTGTACATGGTTTTGAGTGGGCGCGCGCTCATGTGTGTGATCAGTCGGCACGGGAGTGGAGGAGCACGGCGAAAGGGTGGCGCTATTTGGCCTTAGCTGAAACCGCAAGGGAGCACGGGTTCGATTGGACTGGTTCTGCTCTTTCGTAAGCGGGAAGGCTCTTCTGATTGCTAACTAGCGGAGAGGGTGATTTGGTGAGATTTTATAAAACAACCACCTTAATAATTTAATACTAAATCTTGGTACTAAAGGGCTCCACATTATTGTATGGAGCTCTCATCTCGAGAGAGGCATAGACTACTAAAATAGTATCAAGCTTTTCAGTGTACCATTTGTTGCTACTATTTTTTTAATTTTCCTAAAAAGACTTAGGCCCTGTTTGTTTCCACTTAAGATTATTATAATCTAGTTTATAGGTGGGGATTATATAAGCTAGCTTATAATAAGCCGGTGGAAAATAAGCTGTCAGGTGTTTGGTAGCCTGGATTGTCAGAGTTATGGATTGTTGTATTCGAATGTTTAAAGACTACAATGCCCTAGGAGAGAGAGGCACGGGAGTTGGGGGTTGGATGAATGGCAAAGGTGGGTAATATTTCTAAAGTTTTATGGTCATTAAGATAAAAGCGGATCTATAAGCTGAAATAAGCTCCTTTTTTAAGCTTATTAGATTACAATAATCTGGCCTATTAGATTATAATAAGTTACCTTATAATCTGGGCTATTTGTTTCCACTTATGATTTATAAGTTAGATTATAATAATCTTAAGTGGAAACAAACAGGGCCTTATACATGTAAGAGTATGAAACCCATTCTCTTTCTTTCATCTCTCTTCCATCAAAACAAAAATCTAATACAATATGGCTATACTATCAAACATAAATGACTATCGAAAATGCCCCAAGATGAGTGCATTGGTTTGCGGATCGGAGTATGCAAATGTGAAGAGCCAATATGGTTGTAGAAAGACTTATGACCAAAGAGTAGTCGCAGTAAGATTTACAACTATGTGGTCGTAAAAAGGCTTATGACTAAAGAGTAGTCGCAGTGAGACTTACAACTTTATGGTCGTAGAATGACTTACAACTATGTGGTCATAGAAAAATTTACGACCAAAGAATAGTCACAGCAAAACTTACGGCCATGTGATCGTAAAAAGACTTACGACCAAGAAGTAGTCACAATAAGATTTATGACTATCTTGTGGAATATCTTCCTTATTGATAAGGGGTATACTCGAATAATATAATGACGTAATAATTAGATAATTATTATATGTTTATCGTCTAGCTTCCAACTTCAAGTGAAAGTAACTTACTTAATAAAATAGGGTCATAGAAGAAAAGATAGTCGAAAGCAAAGCCTTCTTGATTTTCTTCGACCAAAATCGATCTTGGTCAATAAAAAATTTTTGCTTGGATTATAAAGACATACGAACCTCGAACAGAGGAATTAATGAATTCCAATCGATTTCCGTCGATCTGTCCGTCGGATCGGTTTCCGAGACAGATAACTCACACGGTTATAAAAGCTTACCTTAGAGTAACTTTTGGTTTCCTTACTTTCCCCTTCCAATCCAATCTGCTTCGAGCTTTCTGGCGCCGATTGAGTCATCTTCTTCCTTCAATCCCATCCAAATCTAAAACAATTAGTCAAGAAAATGACAAAGCCATCGTCTAATTGGCCGGTGTCGGACATGGACATTGCGAAATTGAGGGAGTCCGAGAGCGCTGAGAAGATCCCTCTGTGGAAATTCGTCAGATGAATCGAAGCTTTCGAACAAAACTGGCCATTGAGGGAGATTGGACAAATCCCGGTGTTTCCAGGCATATTGTGAGTGCGGCCTTAATCTTCCAGCTTATCCTTTTCTTACAATCGTACTTGAATACTTCGGGATCGAATTAGTGAACTTGGTTTCTAATTCGATTACCATGTTGAGCATATTTGTGTACCTGTGTGAGGCTTATCTGGGAATTCCTGCGGATCTCGAGCTCTTTCGGTATTACTACGAATTGAGCCGACAGATTAGAATTGCCGGGAGCTGCGGTCTGAGGCTCCATGACAGCAAGACGGAGCTGTACATTCAGATATTTACTTGATCTTCATGGCCGTATTGGAAGAAGAAGTGGTTCTGCTGGTAGACGACAAGTGAAGACAACCTTTCCTTTGTGGGGAAGGGTGCCGAAAAGAGCACTTCTTGGAACTCAGTTCCAAAGGATCTTACTCGGATAGCCCCTACATCTCAGAAATATGTCGGAAATATGTCGATTGCAGAAAGACCCATGACCACAAGGTATTCGTAGGATATCTTACGAATACATGGTCGTAAAAAGACTTACAATTAAGGAGTAGTCACAATATAACTTACGACTATGTGATTGTAGAAA
Source organism: Dendrocalamus latiflorus (assembly GCA_017311315.1). NCBI lineage: Eukaryota > Viridiplantae > Streptophyta > Magnoliopsida > Poales > Poaceae > Dendrocalamus > Dendrocalamus latiflorus. Next base: position 29,321,435 of record CM029622.1, read on the forward strand.
GACTTACGACCAAAAGGAGTCGCAGTAAGACTTACGACTATGTGGTTGTAGAAAGAATTACGACCAAGGAGTAGTCACAGTAAGACTTACGGCCAAGGAGTAGTCACAGTAAGACTTACGGCCATGTGGTCGTAGAAAGACTTACCATCAAGGAGTAGTCATAGTAAGACTTACGATTATCTTATGGAATCTCTCCCTTATTGATAATGGGTACACTCAGATAATATAATAATGTAATAATTAGATGATTATTATATCCCTGTCAAGTACATTTTTGGTTTTGGTTGTGGTTGGGCTTGGGGTACCCAAAGCTAAGCATCATACGGATTGGCACATTACCTAAGCTAAGACATGTTATATTCACCTATGTTTCAAACTTCTATTTAAAGAAATCAGAAGCCAATTTAAATATTCAGTTTTTCAAAGCAATTTTTTTACTTCTCTTGCTCCAGAGATAAAATAGGGGGTCACAGATACATCATGTACCCCACTCCTCTCTCGCTCCTTGTGCATGTATTGCTCTCTCACTTAAGCACCGCTCATCAGTATTTCCAAAAGTTACTTCTTTCAACTAATAGTATTTATTTTTAGCTAAAAACTATCTGTCAATGTGAATATTTAAGAACAGCACAAACTTGATGTCAGAAACAATCAAGTAGAAAAAGGATAACTTAATTTTTTGGGATAAATAAATAAATCACATAATATAGCTACAGTTTTAAGTCAGGTACGCGGAGTTCATGACGAAAGGCCGGTCTTGTTACAGTACATGACAAGACTATCTCTACCTACGACTAGTAGCCAGTACGAGTCGCCATTGGCGGCACCAAAGCTGCTGGTTTGGTACGCCTGGCCATTTCTTGATTTCTCTGGGCTTAGGGTGCGGTTAGATGGCATGGTCAACTTCATTATCGGCGATAAATGACGATAAGATGGGCCATGCATGTCGTGGACAACGATCTGCTGGGATGGCTTAGCTTTATAGCTACTAGCTAGGAGCAGAGCGCTTTCCTTCCCTGCACTTATCCAAACGCAATTATGCACATAAATAACGATGCCGATAACATCAGCACGGTGATCTCAACAATCTCGCCGCAGTAAATACGAGCTCTTCCAGATGGACAAGACGCGAGAGGAAGAAGGAAACAAGCTCGTGCACTGCCTCGAACTCTCGATGCCCACGTGGCACGAGCAGGCCAACGCATCCGTCCATCAGCGCAGAGCATGGCAGTGAAAAAGCGGCAATTTTCTATCCTTGTGCAAGCGGAGTAAAACTCGTGAAGGTTAGGTAAAAAATGAGTGCTAGTGCTACAGTACACTCTTGGCGCGCGCGAGCACACAGCAACGGCAACAGCACAGGTCGCGCCATTCTTTTAGTCTTGCGAGAAGTAAAATCGAGAAGGTAAAAAAAATACAAGCTGGCCGTGCGTACTAGTAACATATATAATTACCAGCAAGTTTCATCATCTTGTTGCTTTTACCTGAGCACTGCACGTACGTACGATGTTTTCTAATACCGGGCGAGGGCGCGGCGGAGCACCTGAGCGAGCAGGCTGGGGGCGCTGAGGTGGGGGAGGTGGCCCTCCGTCTGCAGGAACTCGACGGTGGTGCGGCCGCCGAGGTGGGCCCTGAGGTAGGTGGCGACGGAGGCCGGGACGGAGACGTCGCGGGTGGTCTGCACGACGACGCAGGGGGCCTGCACCATGCCCAGCACGCCGCGGAGGTCGGTCTTGAACACGGTCTGGCAGACGTGGAGGGAGATGTCGGGGCGCATGTTGAACAACGTCCGGCTGAACTCCTGCACCGCCGCCGGCACGTCCGCGCCCACGGCCAGCGGCGCGTACCCCGTCGCCCACGCCGAGTAGTTCGCCGCCATCGCGTCGAACACCTGCTGTATCTCCTCCCGCTCGAACCCGCCGTGGTAGTCGCTGTCGTTCAAGAACCTGCTCCGATCCGTCGTTTTTTTTCTTGCTTCGATTAGTTTGCAACACAAGGAAGGACTAACTGACTTGTGATTGAACCTGCTCGCTCTTAATTGTAATTTGGTTTGATCGGTGTTAGTTGTTACCTGGGAGAGGCGCCGATGAGGACAAGCTTGGCGAAGAGCTCGGGGCGGCGGATTGAGGCGAGGATGCCGATCATGGCGGAGACGGAGTGGCCGACGAAGGCGCAGCGCGGGATGCGGAGCGCGTCGAGGATGGCGAGGAGGTCGTCCACGTAGGCGTCGAGGTTGTCGTAGCGGCGGAAGTCGAAGTGGTCCGGGTTGACGCTGCCGGCGCAGACGAGGTCGTAGAGCACGACGCGGTGCTCGCGCGTGAGGTACGGCAGCACGCGGCTCCACGCCGACTGGTCCGTCCCGAATCCGTGCGACAGCACCACCACCCGCTCGCCGCTGCCCACCACCCGCACGTTCAGGATCTGCAGGAGCTTCGCCCCGCTCGGCGCCCCGCCGCCGCCGACCATCTTCTTCTCGGAGCTGGAGGCCGGGGCCGAGCCGCCGCCGCCGGTGGGACTGGGTGGATGCGTGGATCGAAGCATGAGACTGGGATGCCGGGTTTGGAAGCAGAGGCGTGCCGCTCTTATGTACTAGTTGCAGCGGCCATGGGAGATGATGGTCTCTCTACAAGCTTTGCTCCCTTTCTTGCTTTGGTGTACTACTAGCTTTGATCTCTCTCACTCTCTACCTGCTCTCTAGTCTCCGCTTTATTCCCCTCCCTCTGCTTCTTTCTTGGTTTCTTTAGTTTGGTGTGGTGTTTGTAGGCTTGCAGATGTGGGTGACGAGGAGGATTGTTTTTGTTTTGTTTTGTTTTGTTTTGTTTAGGGAGGCTTGATTGATGCCCAATTATCCAGGCCACAGCAGATAAAAAGGAGAGGCACCTATAATTCTCTAGTTTATCGTATATATATTGCTATGCTGTGACTTCCCAGCCTCTTCTCTGTCATACATGTCACTGTAACAATTTAGTATGTCGACTCACCGTGGAGCTTGAAACATCACTGTCTTCTCCTTGATTATATAGGAGGAACTGCGCGCCACTGTAATTTTTAGTGCTAGATCAAGTTCAGTAGAAAAAATTAGTTTTTTGAGACGAACAATGGCATTGAGTAGCTACATATGGATAAATTTTATAAGAGAAATCATCACTGTCGATCAAGGAGGCCAAGAAATTCAGAACATATTCCCAAATGATTCTGATCTTATTGTCCACCTCAATCTAGACCGAATTGTCATCGAAGAAGGAAGGCAGCTCATAATTTCTGATATTAATACAAATAAAATCCACATAAATAGTTTGGTTTGACCATCCAAATTACAAACCAAACAGTCATCAGATACGAAAGGCAGCTCGTGCCTTGTACTCCAATCAACAGATACTGATACAGATCACACAAGATAAGAGGAGTCCATCTCATACAAAACCACTCCCTACACGATCTTTTCCCAAGTTTTTTTCGCTTCTGTCAATTGCTACTTTATTTACCGCATGTTCTCCGTAATCTGAACTAACCGTGCACTAGCATGAGGGCAGAACTCACAGCTCAAGACCAGCCTTCTTCTTCTATGCACGCAAAACGGCTTTGTGTTGTTACAACTTGCAAGTGGTTCTCACAAAGCAGTCAAGCCACGCGAAATGGGAAGGGCGAGGCTTACCTAAAGTAACCAGCTGCTTTTGGCCCACGAGTGCGTGCGTGAACCCTCCCCACGAGGGCCTTGCAGCTCATTGGGCGAAAGTTCAACAACTGCCATCATTGGGCGAAGTTTCAAAGGAAATTTTTAGGCGCCAATAAAAGTATGTAATTTTGTTTGTGCTATCTAAAATTTTGTCATTTTGTTTTTGCCATCCTTACATCATTGTTTATTTTGTTTTTGCCGCTCTGTCCACTTTTTCATGGAGTAAACAGGGTTAAGCATTAAAAATAGGAAAAAAGAAAAAAAGAAAATCATAGAAAATAGGAAAATTTCAAGAAAATATCCAAACATATATAAAATTTTAAGGATAACTTTGGAGAATTTTGTTTTTTATTTTACACTAGGAAAGTTTCTAAAAAAATTAGATGTAGGAAAACATGTTAATCTTTCTCAACTTTTATGAAACATTGCTAACATTTTCTTGATGTAAAAATGTTGCGAAATTTTAAAAAAAAAATTTGTTCAGAAGTGGTCCCTTAATTTTTCTGTATCTTCTAGTATTTTTATCTTTCCGATATTTTTGTATATTTATTAACGGCCAAACCATGTTGACTTGACAGAAAATTGAACGAAATGACGAAAACAAAATGTACACTTACAAAAAAAGCCAAAAATAAAATGACAAGATTTTGGCTAGCATAAGTAAATTGCACACTTTTTCAATAGCACCAACAAAATTTTCCCGAACTTCAATGGACCACAGAACCAATCCTAACGATTCGTGGATGATTTAGGGTGTTTTTATATTGACTTCTTTTTTAGCTTATGTTTAGTGAAGTTAGAAGTCAAAATAAGACATGGGTTACGGAAGCATCATACACCTCACTCCTCTCGTTTTCGTCTTGTGAATACATATTTCTCTTACTTTTTTATCGCTCTTACTCTTTTAAAAGTCATTTTCTTCGTCTACTATTATTTATTTTCAATTAAAAGTCTTAAGATGCAGTCAATATGAACGGATTAGTGGAGCCCTGAGGCCGCATTTTCTCCCGTGCACTCTTCCGTGCTCACGGGGTGGCCACGCACACTACACCGCACCGGAATACCTGAAACCCTATCTAGAACGTGGGAATCTTGCGATATTTTCGAAGGATAAACTTTACGCTATTTCTTGTAAAATTACTGTGTTCGTGGCTATAGCTCGGCATTGCCTGAGTTATGCTTGGGTTAAGCTGGGGACAAGTTGGATCAAGGTCAAAATCATGTCAAGCTTGAGCTAGTACACCGAATCCCAGATATTTCATACCTTGCCAAACTGCACAGCCTGGCCATAAGCAGGCTATCAAGCACGTGCCATGGTTCTTCTCCAACTCAAACGTGCTCCAACTACTGTAGCTTTGGGACGCACGATCCATTGTTCGTCTAGAAAAGCACTGTGCCTTGACGCTAACACATAAGGACTTCTGAACCTGTTGCTGGTCGTAGCCCACGTGAAGCCAAGGGCACGTCGCCGTCGATCGACGGGAGCTAACGCGACCTAATAGCAATCAATACCAATGGCTCCACTCCACGATCGTCCATCGCTCCAGAATAACAATATGTTATATGTTTATGTGATCCAATCGCAGGCGAACGCAAGCCACTAGCCGGCGGTGGCATGTGGTAGTAGCTAGCTTGCTGATCTAGCTACCTTCCAAAATTCAACGAGCAATCGCTTCCTCCACATCACCAACGAAAACTTGCCTTTCACTTCGCAACGAGCAGTGTACTAGATCAGATTTGATAAATCAAACTTATGGTTGATTGATTTATCTGTCTTTTACTCAGTATAAAGTTCTAATCCTTACTTTTCTCAACTAAGACCAAAACCACATACCCAGTGCATTTCAGGACAGCACCACAACCCATACCAAATCCTTCACCCTAGGACGAGATTATAGGCTCCAACCATCAAGTGGCTTCCCACTAATTAGCCTTAACCCTAGCATCATTTTAAAATCTATCGGTAAAATGCCAAAAATAATCTTAGTAGTTTGAGTAAAACATTTAATTGCCCAATCCTACTAATGATTAATTATATGGTAATTAATTATTAAGGCTATCAAGGTAAATATGGCCTTCAAGTATAATATGGCTTTTTCAATGGTAGGATCTAATTAATTATCAAGTCATTCTAAACTATTGTTTTAAATAAATAACAATGCTCAAATAATAATAATAATAATAATGAAAGTATTGATAATTGAATAATGATACGGGAGCAACATGATAAAGACACATGTAATTTGCCTTCCTGTTCAAACTCTTCAACTGGTCCTAAGTCTCCTACTTGTTCTGCTCGTGTGACAGACTGCTCTATGAATCTGGGTGCTATCACAAAAGGATTAACAAATAAGTTTTTGCTCAAGAGAATATGAGCTAGGATAAATAAAAGAAATAAAAGAAGTAAAATATGAAAAAGGCTTAACATGATTGGGTTTGGATGGTTAGAGTTTAAACGGAGCTTGGGTGGCTTAAACGGAACTAAAAATGGTTTAAACGGGATTGAGGCGATCAAAAAGGATATAAACACGTTTAATGGATTTTGAATAAATAGTAACAGATTGATGCTATTCCTAACAGGGCGGGTTGAGTGAACAGTAATAGGTTTACCTGGTTTTGGTGTCTATACAGTAATGGGCTAGGCTATTAATAGTGTTAGACTGAACGTGAATAGTGCTAGGGGCTGTGAACAGTGCTTGCCTACTGAGCAATGTCAGGCTTTAGGCCAACTTGGCCAGCCCAGCTTGAGCTTATGCTCATGGTTGCTCGGGCAGAGGCGAGATGCAGTGATGGCAATTTGGCAATGGCGATGGCTATCAATAGCGAGCGATGGTGCGATAAGGGCTTGTAATACTTGGGTGATCCATTTTTGGTATGTGCGTGGTCAGAGAAAGGTTGTAGGTGGCTAGCGGTAGTGGTGACTCGCCGGAGTAGAGCCATGGCACAACGATGCTTTGGTAGGGTTTCAGTCAAGCTAAAGATGATTTAAGCATCTATAGCACATGGGGATGTTAGTGATGGTGGTGGCTTAGGCTAGTTTGATTTGTGTGTGGCTGTCCATGATGGCCATGCATGGCCGATGGTGGTTCCCGACGCTGGCGTCCTAGGGGCGACGAGGTGGGTCAGCATGGTTGGGGATGGCTTCGCAGTGTCCAGGAGGTGTTATGGCCGTGGTTAATTGGATTGAGATCGAGGCTATGAGAATAATCGCATTTTGGAGCTCATTGGCGTGGGCTCGGCGGTTCTCGGCCGGAGTTTGGGGAAACGCCTTATATGCTATCTTCATGTCTAGCGCTTAGATCTAATTTGAATGGTTGAAGGCATAGGTTCGTCGGGGGTCAAAGTTAGGTTTTTGGGTTGACGTCGGTGACAATTGAGAAGGCGGGCACCATCGAGCCATCCTTCGTGCCAACAGTTGCTGTAGGAGGCGGCAGCAACGGCGACACACAAGGAAGGCAGTGCTGGCACGGGTGACAATTGGCCGTCAACTAATAAGTTTGGTATATAACATTGTAAACAAGGTTTCCATAGGGCTACATGGCGTTGCAACATTATCAGGGTTTATTTATCAATCATATGATCTTGTGGGGACACAGAAGCAATTCTCTCCATAAGAATTTTCACTAGAATCACTACCAGTAAATTATGTTAACATTTCCAAAATAGGGTCATCCACCCGCCACAAAATTTAAGAGGCTAGAGAGTTAAATTACAGGTGAATGTGGCGACCCTACCAGCCTCGTGTTATCTGAAAGAAAATTCTTGTGAAAGCAACTCAACACCACCAAACGACTAATGTGAACCATTCAAAGATATATAGAACATATATATCGAGTATCGAGTAAGGTAGGCTTCTCTTGAAAAAAAGTACAGGGTTCTTTCCCTGGACTTGTAAAACATTGATTTCTGCCCTGGAATCTATATTTTAGTGGGCGGCTGTATGTAGAAAGATAAAAAAACTGGCAAATGATGTATTCCTTGATAAACAAACTCTAACCAAGTTAGAATAAATTTGAAAACTATTGTGTTCACAAAAACGCCCCATCCATCTCTCTCATCAAAGAGAACAACTACTGGAAGAGTGTGTGGTACAGCAGCGAAGGGAAAAAAACCAAGTACTACCTAAGTACTACTGGAAGAGTGGAAGGTACAGCAGCAACAAATATTAAAGCATAAATTAAGGGTAGATGAGTGCTACTTAAGTACTTGAATTTATACAAATTTATTAGAGGGAAAAGTATGAAAGCACTACTAAAAAACTAAAGGAGGATGGCCCAAGGATAAGATAGTTATTTTCATCCGAGTCACCTACGATTTGATTCTTTCTTAGCTGATGTTACCAATTACTGTTGCAAGGACCCAATTTGCTCCGGTCTAAAAGTCGTCGAGCACTACAGCTACGTACTTCAACTTTATCTTATAATAATGTAGCAAAAGAATTTGGAATAAGCTCATGCCGGTACCTTTGTTAAGAACTGTCTCATTACCAGTACAGACAGTTTCTTCTACAATACAAAACTTGATCCTTTTGTTCAGTGTTTTTTCTTAGCATAAATTAAGGATTTGTCTACTTTGTTAAAAAAGTATTCATAAATATATATAAAAGATATTCCTTGAAGTGTACATCGATGAGAAATAAAAAAACTAGAATATGCGAGATGTAGTGTGGGTGTAGCAATTGCTCTTTTTCCTCCCATACTGATATATGTTCAGATGAAGGTCCACAACTCAAAAAGTATACAATTCAAGCACACCAAAGATGACCAAATGGAGCCCCAAACTACACTGGTAGGCTGTTGATTGGAGAGTCCTAATTAAGAATGTTAAGCCTACTTTGCTGCTATGGTTGGTGAGGTGTCGGCGTTAGGGACATCCTTATCACCACACTGCCATAAGCATATCGGAAGGAATTTATTTTCCAGTCACATTTTGGTGATATTCTTTGTCCATTAGGAGATGTGAGTGAGCCTCTATCCCTCCGATCCTTCGCATACATGACACTATAGTTTTTTAAAAAAGAATATTATTCTTCGTACGTTTATTTTTATAAATCTAGTCGTCTTTTTAAATTCAGTAGCCACGGCAAACGACACGTGTCGCCTGTTACGCTACCGTAGCTCGGCATGACTTGTCGAGCAATTAGAGCTCGGTAGGAGCATCTACCGAGCAACCACACCTCGGTACGGGGATTACAGTGACTAACTTAAACATGATTAACACTAATAAATCAAATTAGTATGTGCTAAGCTGTGGTAGCACGACAAGTGATACGTGTCACCTATCGCTACTACTAAGCTCAGAAAGATGGCTATATTTGTAAAAAACGGATGTCTAAAAGGTAAATTTGAAAAAAGAAAAATACCTGCCAGATATGTGAATGACTTCTATGAGTTCTATCCCTCGGTGGCCATGTTGCCAATGCGTTAGGTCTCGGCACTATAGCAACTCCGGGATGGCTGACTCGGACACTATGATCGGCATGAAATGCAGTCCACAAATCGCAGACAATATCGCTTTGAGTAGGGGCCCATAAACGATTATAATAAAGGTATCACTTGTTCTAATTTATTTTCTAGTGCATCTTTAGTTTAAGAGCCTATTTGTAAAGCAGAAATTTCACATTTTTTAAAGAAACACTGTAATTCCCATAGGATTTATAAAAAACCTCTCATGTTCTAAATGGAGCCTAGGCTTTTAGGACAGAGCTACAAACACGACTTCTGTGTACATGGTTCATTCGGACTGAACCCTCCATTTGTACTCTTCATTTTTCAAAGAAATCTCACGCCAAATCTAGTTAAATCCACTCTCACTACCTACCAATTATCACCTAACCGCCAAAACATTAGATTTTTACTATATAGTACTATATCTGTTTTTGCTATATTTATCCACAGTCCGTCATACACACAGACCAAAAAAATATTAAATATAAAAAAATACTTAATGAGAAATGATTATACATACCTCTATTAAATGATATATCACAATAATTTAACCTCCACACAAAAATCATAATTTTTAAACCTCATTTCCTATATCTAAAAAATTATTACATTTTCAATATGTTTCCATGAAAAAATAGAAAATTTATAGTTATCACGGGAGACTATTACACCAACAAGCGCAGGAAGCAAACCGAACAACAGTACCGTGCGCTACAGTGGTCGTGTGGTCCTCGACTGCACGCCCTATGTGGCTATAGTGGTCGTGTGGTCCCCGACCGCACGATTTGAGTCATGCGCTCCCTGATTGCACAATTGGACACATGTCACGCTCACGTAGTTCTACGCTTAGGAAGAGGGCTAAAAATGGAATTACGGTTATTTGGAGGCTAAATTTGGTATTCGCATGACAAACAGTGCTAAATTTGAGCAAACCTCGCTGAGGCAACGGACCTTTTGGGGGGGGGGGGTGTAGGGTAGGGTAGATAAGTTCAATATGGTGGCGGCAATGGAGTGCAGCGATCGGCGGCGGGAGCTGCATAGGGTGGCGGCGGCGCCTTGTGTTTTGAGGGGATTCAAGGGAGAGACTATTTTTATTAATCGATTATAGTAAACACTATATTGGTTTCAGCTATACCAACCAAAATCGCACGTGACTATTTTTCTTTGTACTTTCTCTCGCGAACAGCCAAAATTTAAAAACCATAAACCGCAACCGAGAAGAACCACCCAAACTCTTCATTTATATTAGTAGAAAGTAGACTAGGGTGCACCCACAACTAGTTATCACCTATTTTTTTCCCCGAAATTTTCAATGGCCATTTACACCGATAAAGGATGCATAGGTGCATCTAAAGCGTGAGATGCAACGGATACGCCCTCTACGTCCTTGTAACATTTCAAGGTTACCGTGCAAACAAACCATTAGTTTCACAGCTTCAAATGCAGTGTTTTCTCCCATTAAGTCCTCGTTTGAAATACATGAATCTCACGTGATACGGTTCAATCACTATAGAAACCTAATAAAAATTCACTTATTCCAAAGGTGGCCTAAATCGTACCGGGGGCAGATATCACCGTATCAATTGCCACCAAATCGACGGAAAATACGGCCAGACCTATCCATCCACCCTGCCATCCCACTACCGTTCATCAGTTCCCTGTGGTAACTCCAGGTCCCCCATGTCTACTTAGCTTGCACTCCACTGTGCAATGTGTCGAGGCAAGGCTGGTCCTGGCAGGGAAGCTACCGCGGCATTGGGGGACTTGTGCTGTACAGAGCCGAATCGTGCGTGCCATCTCCTCTCTTGGAGCCTTGCAACCCGGTCACCGGATTGGAACTGCCCGTGCGAGGACAAGAAGAATTGATGGGATATGGATGGCTGCGACGGCCAATAGATGGATCGGAGGATGGCCGGCGGATGGCAAGTCGGCAATGGCACAGCGCCATTTGTGCGACCAATGGTGTAGCAGATGGTGAAATTTGGATATATTTGAACCCTTAAATATCCGAAATTCTATTTTTGACCCCCTAATAAAAAAAATTCCAAATCTGGACCCCTCCCGAGCGCACGTTCAACTGGAAGCCGACACGTGTCCGGTCGTGCGGTGTGGTACCGCACGACCACACTGTAGCATGGGTCGTGCGGTACCACACCGCACGACCGCCTCGCCCTCCGCGCCACACCGCACGGCCGATGTTTTGACCGCACGACCGATTTTTTGAGCGTACGACCGATTTTTTGACCGCACGACTCGGTTTTTTGAGCGCACGACCGATTTTTTGACCGCACGACCGATTTTTTGACCGCATGACTCGGTTTTTGACCGCACGACCGGACACGTGTCGGCTTCCAGTTGAACGTGCGCTCGGGAGGGGTCCAGATTTGGAATTTTTTTTGATTAGGGGGCCAAAAATGGAATTTCGGGTATTTAGGGGTCCAAATATGTCCAAAATTCGCAGATGGTCTCTTCCTCGCCGGTGGTAAATTGGCATTTTGTCGATAAGAGACTGGGACGCTGATATGGGTAGAAGCCTTGTTTGGTTTGTTGTTACTGCACTGCGCCACACTAAAGTTAAGTAAGCTTTATCTTTTGTCGCCACAGGTTAGTTCATGATTATAGCTATAGCGTACCACATTTTCTTAAAATCCTGATCCCCCACCATAGACACATTTTCTTGCCAGCCTTTGCCTAACTTGTAAATATGATATGGTTGTCACAAAATGTGTGATTTATCTTGTGACTTAGGTCAGCTCGGTTGAGCTGAAATAAGCTAACTTATGATTGAAATTGTATTGTAGCTGGTTGAAATTATACTGTAGCTGATGTTGACTTATTTGGCGTAACTAAATAAAAAAATAGGTTAGCTCATCATGGGGACAACGCAAACGGAATACGAAAAAAAGAACCGCCAAAAAACTAAAAAGTTAGAAAAAGACAAACTTAGGAATAGTAAAAAATAAGCCAAAAATCATAAGCTTAAACCGACATGAACGGAGCTGCAAGCATGGTCCAACTTCTCCTTTTTTTTAGAAAATTGTTGACCTATTCTCACATACAAGAGAATAGTTCGTTACTTGTAGTGTGACTGTCTGGCTGAGATCAAGGAGTGAAATCCAATTTATCAAGTTAATGACATTGGTTTCCAATCTCCTGTAATTTGTGGGTCTTGGATTTATGTTTCGGCTCACCACCTCCACGAATGCCATGCAAATGATGTGGATGCCTGAGTATAATCTAGATGCATTAGATATTGCATCGTGCACGACGTGCATGTAACACGCGACACGGCCAGCTTTATCTTTTTTGCTGGACTTTCTGGTTTATAGTGGGAGAAGGGTGCTGGCTGCTTACTAGGAGTGACAATACTTTGGGACACGCGGTCCAATGCTAACTGGAGGCAGAGCTTTGCAACTAGTAGTGCTGGTTGGAGGACCAAAAAGTCAGCAGCAAGGCGAGAGAGAGAGAGAGAGAGAGAGAGAGAGAGAGAGAGAGAGAGAGAGAGAGAGAGAGAGAGAGAGAGCCTCCAAGAAGTCCAATCCCTTTTTGTGCATCCTATGTAAAGGATGTTGAATTGAGCTAAGCCTCATGATGGCTGGAAGACAAACCTGGAACTAACAAATCAAGCACCATATCTTGATGGGGAAAAAGCAAGAGAAAAAAAAGCTTGTGCACACGACGATGGGTGAGGAAATCCTGAAATATTGGATTGAGATGAGCATGGAAATATTTGGGTCAACTTGTTGGCACAGGGTTGACTAACAAATCTGCTCTTTTTTAGGGGGAAACCATGCACTTTACCCCAGGTTGATGCGACTACCCTGCAACCATTGTTCAATGGACGGGAAACTTCACCCATGCATTGTCTTTTGTAAAAGATGCGTTTTAGTTAGAAACCACAAATCAAGGGGGAAAAGAATTTCAAATCATGCCTTCAGGCCTCTAGATAAACAGCCAATATACTTAACATACAAGTATACAACAAAAAAGTGGATTCCACTTACAAAAATGCAACCAAAACCCTTTCCAGCGATGCTTCGATAAGAAATCAATCATGAGGAGTCGGCCAATTCCACGTTGATGCAGACTAAAAGCTTTCATGTCCAAATTATATGAGGTGAAATGCATGTGTTTATATTGTAAAGAGCAGTGCAAAGAGACCATTTCCATCACATAGGCCTTCTGAGATACCCGAAGCACAGTGTGGTGCGCACACATGTGGATCAGGCTGGAAGTGTCCAGTCATCACCAAAGAGATGGATAACACATCGTGGGAATCTGATTCATCCCTGTGCCCTAGCCAGCCTTTTTATCCAATGATAGTGGCTACTGTGTGCGCGTGTGCGCCCGGCTTTTGGTCCCTCTCGCCGATCTTGTTGCCGCATCCACCTAATTCCCCAGCATGCCCCACCATGTGTAGTACATCACACCTTCCGTGGTTCCCTTATCCCCACTTCCTATCACCTCAGATATTCTCTCGTGGCCGTGAAGTGACACTGGCCATGACTTATATCGGAGGGAGCATGGATTATCCCAAACCTCTTAAGTCGGCAGCTTTGGGTGCAAGACAGCAAGAGCGGTATTATAAACAGGATTGCACGAATATGTGTACAAGAGTGATCAGGATTCTTGGTAACTAGCTACACTAATAGTCTAACACCAATCCCTGACCCAGAGATAAGTGGTCCTAAAGTGATCTGGATGAAAAATTTAAGATCAATGCTCCCGAATTTCGTTTTGCTGTATTCCCCGTTTCCCCCTGTTAGCTGCTACCCCACTAGGGTCTGCAACGTGCACCGGCAATGACCCACAACAATAAAGTGGACGGTGGCGACCATAGCCATGGCAGTGGCAGTAGAGACGGTGGGCGATAGCAACCAGATTGCGTCGGTGTGGGAGAGGAATATTAAAAGAAAAAGGAGAACCAAAAAGAGGGATGCAATCTTGTTATTAGGGCAGATAAACCAGTTTAGTGTCTGAAGGATAAATATGACACTGGATTGCAGCAGACACTTGTGAATTTGGTTAATTTAGAGAGGCACCAGGAGAACTCCCCCAACTTTCTATCACACATCTAAACATATCCTTTTGGGAAATTGTGATCTCCTTTTGCATTATAAATTTATAATGCTTTGATCAGTAAAGTCCTATTGAGTGAGTCAAGTAATCATATGCAAGCAAATTATAACCACCGCATTACCTTTATCATTGTTAGCACCTTTGGTGAAAAGAAATTTAATCTAGAGATATAGAGTATGGCCTGAATATCTAGGACAAGTTTGCTAGATATTACCCCAAGATATGAGCCACCGACATGCGCTCGAGATTACCAAGTTAATTTGAAGGGATTTACTATTAAGTATGTACAATTTGATTTGTTCCTTTTCATCTGTTACAAATACCAGCGGGTTGATTTTATGAGCCTTAATCTGCAAAACGACGAAAAGAAACTAGAACCGATCACCTATTTGTTTGGCTCTAGTTTGAAAAAGGTCGATTGAAAAACCTTCAATAACGACCAAATTCTCTCCAGTTGCTCGAAAGTTTGGTGCATAGCCATTGAGCCATATTAGTCCACCCTGAACCCAAGATCATGCAGAATATGATGCGCCATGGATTCCATATTGGACTAAGCAGTGTAAACACCAAGTGTTCCAAAAAAATCATTAGCAAGTTAGACTAGATTTTGCCCTGATACTGGAAGTGTAATTTATAATCATACACCAGATTAGCAAGAGTGGTTCGGCATGGGCCCTCTGCAAAGCCAAAGAATGAAAGAATTATCTTGGGTGTCAGATTTGTATTTATAGTAGTTAAAGGACGAGGAGTTACGGACCACCCAGATATGTGTGGAGCTGTTGAAAATCATTTTCTTCACAGATATCAATTAGGGAGTACACCTGGTACCGCCCAGGGACCTCAGTGCGTAGCTATGCGCCATGGGAGGTCTTGGCCAGGCAATTCAAAGCCCAGGAGCCGTAGCGGCGAGCCCAGTACCACATCAGGATCAACAGCAGCTCTGAATGTTCTAACAGCATCACATAGCCTAAAAATGGAGTGGGAAACCTACAGGATGAACCAAGGGAGAGAAAGCATCAGATTGAAAATCAAACAACCAACCCAATGGTAATGGTAGTCTGCAAAATATTCAGATATTGCTAATATAAACATTGAGGTAGGCAATGGAAGAGCACAGAAACATGAAAAAAAAACCAGGAAAAAGATAACCATCGCTTGTTTGCCAATCTTCTGAAATAATGGAGTGAGGAAACTGCAGAAAATAACTGCTGAAAAAGTACATAACCAACCTGACGAAGCTCACTGAATGTGTAAATCACTTGGGATGCAAGCCTTGAAATCCTTGAGGCTAGTAAAAAGCAGGGTCTGATGTCCTTGGAAGATGCATTAATAGCAGAGAAAGCAAATATCATTAACCATAATTTCACAAGGTCGCCCCCCATGACCTTGTATTCAGTTTCTAAAAAATGATCAACTGAAACAACAATCTCAACAAACACTAAAGGTAGCATCTTCTTAATGCTTGCATCTTCTAAATGCACAGCTGACACCCAGAATTTGTACATTTTTTTTCCGCCATTGAGATTAAGACCCCGTAAATGTCTTGCAAGAACTTGAAGTAAGATCCTTCTGATGTATCCTCTGTAGGTACATAGATTTTCTCTTCAATAAGTGTTGTCAATATCTCATTAATAGACTTCAGCATGCAATAAATTTCTACTAGCCTTGTTGCTCCTAAATTAGAAAAGTCCTTTTGTGAATATGACTCATACTCTGATACCAAGGGTTCCATAAACTGCATAAACACTTCAAAAGGTGAATCTCTATGATGCTGGGGTTCTTCAGAGCCCTCGCTATTTTTTGCAAGCTATTAAATGCTGATCCCCTCGGTATTAAATATGTTCTTTGATTTCTAGCTCTGCTAACAAACAACTGAAACAAGTAGCCAAGCCCCGCCAGCAATACAGCCTTGTTTTCTGCTTTTATTCCTTTGAATCGCTCAAATAGATGCCTATGGTAGCTCCTTTGACATCCTTAGCAGTAGATGCTTTATTCAAATTCTTGAGGCCAAAATATCCGCTAAGATGTTGGGGGATGAAACAGTCCATTTGACAAAATTTCTTCAACAATCAACATGGTCCCTGCCTATTTTTGCTCAATGGAATTTGCTTGCGAATTAAGTAGAACTAACCATTCCAACAGAGGGTCAAGAATCCTATTAACAAAAGCACGGAAAACATTCTTAGGATTTGCATAGAATCTCAGAAAGTTTGAAAATTGCTCAAGCAGACAATTTCCAAGATTCCGAAGAACAGGACAGCTATTTTCCTCATCAGGTGAAACCTTCTGGGCAAGATTGATAACCTCGATGGCACAAGAGGCCCACGAATCCATGCCTGCATTGAAGAAGGCTCTTGTATTGGAGGAAAAAGAAAGGATATGCAGTCTAAAACTCGTTCGAAGAGCTCAAAAGATTCATTGTGATCACATGAAGCACCGGTATCAACTCTGCTCAAACCATCCTTTGCAACATGACCAAGTGATTTAAGTTCAGGGAAATTGAGATGGATGGCTTCTTTTCAATACAAACTCTCAAAATAAAAACCCAGTTACCAATAAATGACACCATACGTAATAACTGAGTGCTGTCCGCTCTATGGCCATAGCTTGATTGATCTGACTCTGTAGTTAGAAATTTGTAGGCTAGTTCAATCTTCCTGCATGATTTAACATCATATTATTGTCAAGAATCCAAACAGCAAGAGCATAATAATGTTGAACTAAACATGATTTAACAAACATGTTCTGTCACCAATTAAAAAGGCACTGAAATATGTACTTGAATATAAACCAAACAGATCCTATTGGGGATTTGGGTCGTACAAAAATACTGCATGTACAGAATATGCTCAGTTTCTGCCTTACTGCTTTTGAAATTTCAGAAATTAATTACAGAAACCACCATATGACCTAAATCAATACAACTGTTTTCCTAAATTAATATGCTAACTCAACATCGATCCAATCAGTGGACATGTAAACAACTAGCAACATCGAATCCATATGAAGCACACAGCTAAGATGAAACTACATCTCTTAAGACCCTATCTGCGTTGAATCAGATAAATGTCCTGGTACAGTTAGTTACAGCAGCAAACAAGCATTTCCAAATCTACATTGACCGAGCAGGCTAAACAATCAAACCCGAAGCATGGGAATTGCCGACTAATTCCCACGCGTAGAGTTACATGAGAACTAAGCTGCATCAAATTGCAAGCAGAAGCAGTACCGGAATGACCTTTCGAGCGAGACCTCCTTGCCCTGGAGGGAGAGGACGAGGTCGAGGTTTTCCCAGCCACCCCTGGCGCCGCCGCCACCGCTGCCGAAGCGAGGCCTGGCGGGAGGTTGGATTGGCTCCGCCGCCGCTTTCTCGCCGCGCCGCGGGTCAGGAGAGCCGCTCCGGGGCTCGCGGCAGCCGGCTCCATGGTAGTGCGAGAGCGGAGGGAGGCTAGGGTTCTGGGTTTTGCTCAGAGCGTAGGCAGGCAGCCTCGTTTGATAGTGCGTGCCCAAGCCACGCGTCGTGTAGGGTCGGTTCTTTAACGGTTTCTATAAGGGTATCTGTAGTGTATACATTTCAGGGGTCTTAAGCCACCTTAAGGTTGACATTATACATTACAGGGGTGACCTTAAAGAGTCTATAAGCAAAAAAAACTTAAGGCTGGTCCTCAAGCTAAAGACCTGACCACAAGCATTAAAATACAATTTTCTTTACATCTGATGTTCTCTCTCCCCAACTACCAACTACCACAACCCCCAACCACCAGAAACAACTCTTCCAGAATGGCGCAAATATGTATCAATGCATCCAGAATGGCGTAACTCTTGCAGAACAAAAAAAAAAACAGAAGATAAATGACGCAAAGCTATATCAATCCTTTTTGAATTAACGGTAGGCATATCAATCTATATCAATCTCTAAAAAACTTGATGAATTAACGGTAAACAACAGCAGCAAACTACACAGCACAGCACAGGAACAGCAGCAGCAAACTACACAGCACAACACAGGAACAGCAGCAGATGAACAGCACAGCAACAGCAGCAGCAGCCAACCCCTTGATATCCCCCGAACCACCACATTGAACAGCACAGCAGAGCAGCAGTTTTATCAGCAACAGCAGCAGCAGTTACAGCACATCTGCCAACCACCACATTGAACAGCAGCAGCAGCAGTTTTCTACCATTGAGCTCCTCTTTCACCTGGATATAAACCAAAGGAGAGGGAGGTTAGAACCACAGCGACATGGATCATTCAGGGAAAAGCTTCACTAAATTGATGCAAGAGACTCCAAATCCAAGCTCAGAACATCCACATTTTGCCCAATTTCAGTTTGGCCAAAACATTCCACCATCCCAATTTCCTCAAAACATCCCACCAACTCAGTATGTCCAAATCATCCCACCATCCCAGTTTACTCAAAACATTCCACCCTCTCAGTTCATGCCAAACATCAATCCCTATAGTATCCCAGGCAACTATCAACAATATGGTTCACCAAGTTTTCAGAATGTACAACATCAAGGAAGGTCTTTGCACTCAGCTGCAAACTTTGAAGCTGCAGCTAGTGGTTCACCACCCATGGCTCAAGGAGCTGGAGATCGAGAAGGAAGCTGCAGCCAGCGAAGAGAAGAGATCGAGATCCAAGATTCAAGTGGTAGCAGCCCTGATGAAGGCAACAGAGGTGCTCGCAGCAATTGGAGTGAGGAGGAGAACATACGGTTGGCTAGTGCTTGGCTAATGCATTCTGTTGACTCAATTAAAGGTAATGGACAGAAGGGAGATGCCTACTGGAAGAATGTGGCTGCAGAGTTCAATTCTAACATGCCTTCAAGTGGAAGAAGAAGATCATCAAAGCAATGCAAAAGTCATTGGGCAATAATTAGCAAGCCTATCAAACATTTCAGTGGTGTTTATGCTCGTGCAAGAAGCACTTGGTCTAGCGGGCAATCAGACGATATGCTCATGGACAAAGTCCGTGAGATGTACAAAGGAGAAGTAAAAGGTAATAAACCCTTTGCATTTGAGTATCTATGGAGAGAACTCAAAGACCAACCCAAATGGTGTAGAATTAGAGAGGATGGTGACCACAACAAGAGAACAAAGATATCTGAATCAGGAGAGTACACCTCATCTGGCAACCCGGACAACCAAGAGGTAGACACAAGGCAGATCAGACCGGAGGGACAAAAGGCAGCAAAGGCAGCAAAGCTGAAGAAAAAGGGGAAGGGGAAAGACAAACAACCATCTTCTAATTTGGAAGATGACCAGTTTAATGAAACTATTGCAAGAAGATCTGCTGCATTGGAAAAATTGGCTGAAGCACAAAAAGAAAAGGCAAAGAATGCCAGGCTGAACACATACTTAAATTTGATGGAAAAAGATACATCACATTATGATGAGGACATGCTTAGGAGGCATCGACAACTCCTAGATGTGTTATTCAAGGAATTATTTCCTTAATCTGATGTTTAGGCTTATATGTCTTTGTATTTGGTGTGATGTCCATGTAGCAAGTGGGTTGTTTAGTTGTAATTTGTGGCAAGCCAAGAGTAGCAATAGCGCTGCCATTTTATGAACTGAAAGAGGGCAACCCCTTGATATCATCTTTGGTAAAAAAAGCTCTGAGTTACAGAGAAATCACAGAATGATTCACAAACTGGAGACTAATTAGCTAACAGAGATACTCTAACAAAAGTATTATATGCTGAGAATAAGATAACTACACACACCTGATAATGGCAAACTATGAGGAAGCAACATTCTGCATTAGCACCTAAGTACTGTGTCTCCATGAGAGGATCCTTTCAATTTCATTCGCCTGAAACCAAGGAATATATGATAAGGTACAGAAATTAAAGCCAGCAATAGCTGAAAGAAAACATTAAGTACAGAAAGTTATCTTTGCTGCTCTCAAGATGCTTCAACTCCAATTTGATTGAACTTTCTGCAAGATAGCTGAAAGAAAACATTAAGTACAGCAAAAGAGCTGTTGGGAAACATTAAATACATGCAAAAGAGCTGTTGGGAAACATTAAATACATGCAAAAGAGCTGTTAGGAAACATTAAATACATGTGAGGCTATTTATGTTATGAGCTATGTGCTAAAAGTTAGTACCATTGGAGAAGTTGTCTTAGAGTTAGTAACTAGCTCATACTGTTGGAGATGCTCTAAGCAGATTTTGATTTTTGCTACAGTATCTAACTTTCAAATAAATTTTTTCAAAACAAGATCTACAAGTTAATTGTAGTACACGTTAAAAGTTCAACATCTGTATTAACTAAAATCACAAGCGAGTATCTCTCTTCATAATCTCTATCGTAAATAGCTAAAATCTAAAAATTTCAGCTGAAAACCAAAAGCCGCAGCAATATCAAACATGTCATAACATGGCCTAGTTTTCTGCCGCGTCCGACCGAGCACGACTCGTAAAGCTGGCCATGACCGGACCGACTCGCCGCGAATGATCTGGTCGGGTGGTCGAGCTCGAGTCCACAGCTTCCGGTTCCAGATAGAAACCCTAGCCCAGCTCGGCCGCTGGAGCGAACTGGGGAGAAGACGACGATGACGACGAGGGAGCCGCACGAGGCGTCTCGGCGCGAGGGGCGCGACTCGCACGGGAGGCGCCCCCACTCCTCATCCAGGTCGCGGCGGGACGATCCCAGGTACCAACCAACCCACCGCAATCCCATCGTTTCCTCGATCTGAATGGATTTAGGTTCGTATGAGGGGACTTTGGGGGTTGTTGATTCCTAGGTCCTGCAATTTCTGACTGGATTTCCGTACAGACAATGCAATTTGGTCTTCTATTAACCCTTGCCGAAATTCCATTTGGTAGCCCAAGGAGGAGAAGAGATGAGAGGAGGCGTGAATCAGATAGAAGTCGTAGAGCTCAGTATGGCAGCCGAGCGGGAAAAAGTGCCAAAAACGATCCTCCCGCAAGGCATGATGAGAAGAGGAATAGGCAAGATTCTGCGCAGCGCGATGATCCTCTGCGTGCGGAGGGGGAGTCGCTGAGCGATGCAAAAAACGACCCTCCCGCGAGGCATGAGAGATCTCCTAGAGGAACCAAACGGTTTGCTGAGGCAAGGGAGGCTTGGGGGCCTCGATCTTTCTTTCAGGTTCTTGTCTTTTCTCCATGTACGAGAAGGGATTACCACCAATGGTTTATGTTCTTTGCTTCCAGTGGTTTGATAGCTATTAACAGTGTGCTTAGTAGCTACTTAGAATATCACGGCCTGAAGAACTGTTTGCATGTACTGGAACAGTAACCGCCAATTCCTATCCCACTTCTCGTTATACAATGTCTACCTGTTATCCTATCTAGAAAATACAAACTCACAAGAGAGCCAGCTACCTTAAATTGCATCCCATAAGTTCATTTTGTTTCTGCAGTTCAATATACATTACATTCGTATATGTTATATGTTGCGAGTTATGTCCTGTGTTTGTCAGTATGTAGCAGTGTATTATTGTCCTATTTCAATGGTATATTTTTTGTCTATTGGAGACAAGTGTATAGATTAGTTAGATCCATGGACTGCCAGCTATGCCTCCCTATGAGATACAAATTTACACATTTTGATGGTTTTCTGATTCAGCTTGGTTGAGTGAAGGCTCTATATGTTCTTTCCTAAGGATTTTCAATCTAAAGCCAAATTAAGTTCTTCTTTCCTAAGGATTTTCAATCTAAAATCAAATTAAGTTTTTGTTTTGTTGTAGTTTAGATTATAACTGCTCATGTTGTATTAAAGCACACAGATCTTGTGATGATCTTCTTCCTTCTACAACTCATAGATAGTGAGCAAGGAGAATGTATTTTCTTGTAATGGCTTCCAATGGTAACTCAAATATGTATATGTTTTGAGTTCAATTTGGAGTTCCAGGTCTTTCATTTTTGTACACTTACATTGGTTGTCATGTTCAAGATGTTTGCTCATACTGTTGCAAACTAGGTATACATATGCAGTGAGAACGTTGGGTTGTGCTAAAGCATATTTTATTGTCAACTCATCATGCATAAGTAATATATTTCTCGTGATGTAGTGGGACTTCTTTTATGACACATACCTTCAAGTGCCCACTGTATTTAACAATGCTAGGCTACCTATGCTTGTATGTACAGCACGATGAACGTGGCAGTGCTGGGCAAGGTGGTCGACGCTATGACCGCCAAGCTAGTGGTGAGCTGCCTTCTCATTTCTTTCTTTCTGCACTTATTTATTTCTTCATCTTTTCATTTAGGTTAACTTATTGTTGTTGTTTTTTAAGACTATGGAAGACAAAGGGACCAAAAGGAACATCTTAGTGATAGAGATAAACACAAGTCTGAGGAACACAGTTTGCAGCAAAAGGTTGAGCAGGCTCAACAACAGAATGATGGTGATTCTACATGGAAGCATGATAGATTTTTCAGGTTGGAGGAAGAAGAAGCACCCCTTGCCAAAAGGAGGCCAGCATTTAAGGAGATGGGAATGCCACTGGAGGGGCAAGAATCTTCTCCTGCTGTTACAGAACTGGATTCAAGATCACGTAAACCAGATCAACTTGGGCCAACCTCTGCAATGGGAGAAGAAAGGGTAAATTATCACACCCGGGGATTCATAAGGCCAGATGATCCAGGTGCCAGGAGGAGATTCTCTGACCACAGGAGTGCTGGCCAGAGAAATGGCTATGATTCAAGGGGGCGTTTTGCTGGCAGAGGAGGAAGGGGCAGAGACAGGTTTAACAACCCATATGATGGGAGAAACAGCATGTATCAGGCTGCTGGTGATCAAGCAGAAAAATGGAAGCATGACCTTTATGATCAGACGAACAGGAGCCCAACTCCAAAGACTGAGGAAGAGCAGATTGCAAAAGTTGAAGCGTTGCTGGCGCTGTAGTTACCTTTTGTGTTGTTGTCTGGTGTTAAATGTGATGGCTAGTACTTGGTTTCATTGGTGCCGAATGTTGACAATCTACCCTGATATCGCATGCTGCTGGATTTTGGCGTCTTATCTAACAATTCATTTAGATTGAAAATGTTTTCTTCTTCCTCTGTACCAGATATTCTCAGTTTACTTCATGCAGGATCCGTGGAGCAAAAACGAGTAAACAATTTGCCTCCCCTTAAAATGTTTTTGAAGGTTGAAATGTTCTTTTAACATGTTAAATCCCTATTGAATTTGTATTTGGTACAATATTTTGAAAACTAGAAAACTAGGATCAAATTGGTTGTCAGCATTTTTTGCATTTAAGCGTTACTGATAAGTACTGTAGCACCTGAAAAATAGGATCTCCTATAACTCTCTCCCATCTCTTATATCTCTTGCTTGTGTCTCACTCTCAACCTCTCCCTCTCCCATTGAGGGGCCGACCAGGGCCTCGGCCAGCTGCGGCCTGCGGCACATCTGGCGGTGGTGGCGGTGGCCGACAGAGGCGGCGATGACGCGAGGCCAGCCGGGCGATGGCACGTGGCTGGAGGCGCGGCGGCCTAAGCGCGGCGAAGCCAGGAGGCGGCGCACGGGTCGGGTGTAGGTTGAAAGGCAGCTCACGGGCCAGAGGCAGCCGGGGAGCGGCGCATTGCCGATGGTGGTGAGCGGTGCATGTCTGGTGGCGGCACGCTGGCCGAGCGGCGCATGGCGGAGAGTTGGCACAACGGGCCCATGGCGGTGCGTAGGACTAGGCGATGGCCATGGTAGTGGCCATCGAGGCACAAGTGGCAGCCAGCGCGGGCGGCATGGCGCAGTGGCTATCGCGGCATGCAACACAAGGCGCAGGTGAAGGTGGCCATGGTAGCACTATGGCGGCGGCGGTGGCCGGCGACCGTTCTTTTTCACGGTCACGATTTGGCTGGCCAAGGGCACGACCGAACTGGAGTTAGCGTGAGGGTTTGGCAAGCCTTGCAGCGGGATGTTGTTCATGTGGCTGAATGGGTGTTCGGTCAGTCGAACGACGATTCGCACGACACAATTTTTCCAACTGAATGCACTTTCGTCCGTCCTTCCACAAGGTTGTGTCAACCCTGATCTAATTTGTTCCTGTTCCACCTTGTAGGCTCGCATGTGGCCACGGATGTTCAGGCAGCTGTGCATCTTTGATTCTTCGAGTAGCATGTTCATCGAGCATGCTCAAAGCAAGTACCTCATGTCCGTAACCTTTTCCGTTCCACATACCACATATTTCCAGATTACCTATCACCTTTGCCATAGAGTACAATTGTCATGTCACTCACGCTTGCCTAGCAATTATCATATCACTAAAATTACCTAATTATTATCTTATCACTAAAATTACCTGGCTATTATCCTATCACTAAATATTACATGGCTATTATCATATCACCAAAATTTACCTGGCTAATATCATATCACTAAAGATTACCTAGCTTTTATTCCATCACTAAAGATTACATGGCTACTACCATATCAATAAAGATTACCTGACTAATATCATATCAATAAAGATTACCTGACTAATATCATATCACTAAAGATTACTTAATTATTATCCTATCACTAAAATTACGTGGCTGATTTCATATCACTAAAGTTACCTGACTATGCACTTATCACTAAAGTTACATAATTATTATCCTATAACTAAAATTGCCTGGCTAATTTCATATCACTAAAGTTATCTGGCTATTAACTTATCACTAAAGTTACCTGATTATTATTATATCACTAAAATTACTTGGCTAATTTCATATCACTAAAGTTACCTGATTATTATTATATCACTAAAATTACCTAGCTAATCTCATCACTGCAGTTACTTGATTATTATCATATCATTAACATTACCTAGCTAATTTCATATCCATAAAGTTACTGGCAATTCACTTATCACTAAAGTTACCTGGTTATTATCATATCCCTAATGTTTGTTTGATTATCATATTGCTAATGCTTGCCTGGTTATTAACATATTATTAATACTTGCCAGCTTTATACTTTTAATATTGTATTTATACTATGACGTTTTAGGTTATCTTGTTTCACATGCTTTTATGTTTATTAGATTACTTAGTTATTAATGTTTAGAGTTCATGCTTACATCGTCAATGAGAGTAGCGGATGATCATGTTGTAGACTTAGGTTAAAACCCTTAGCAATCTTTTAAATATCAATTTCTATGTTTAATCTTTCTGATATCATGGTATATTGCTGGTATGGTTTCTTATGTAAGTCATGACCGACAGGGGCGGATCCAGCGGTGGGGCGGGGGGGGGGGGGGCTCGAGCCCCCCTACCGCTACCGGACCCTTGGAGCCCCCCTGGAGCCCCTCCTAAATTTTTAGCCATGGATGTATAATGTAGAAGGGGCTGAGGTCGAGCTGAAGGTACTTCAGCCCCTCCAAAAAATTTTCCTGGATCCGCCACTGATGACCGATATATATTAACAAATGTTAATTTGACTAATAATCACCTGTCACGTAATAAAACTTAGTTGGTTGTCAACTCTTGTGTGAGCTATGTTATAATACCTTTTTAAGAATAATTTCTAGACCATTATTACCGTGTTATAATTTATATCAACATCTATTGAGATCTAATGGTTCTCCATTTCAAACCTTTAACGAATCATTCCACTTATCATAATCTCATCTTAGCCTTCACTTAGTTCCATTAAATTCACACTATTTTGCATGTTAACAATATATCAGTTACCTGGCCTAGGGTTATACACTTATAGGGGAGATTTCCACCCAACTGTTAACGTACAGGGGGTCGTACACTCTCGTTACTCAAGATATTACATCCCATCTGTGGTTATACAATCGAGGACAGTATTGTTCCTGATATTCTCGTATAATCAAATATGTGGGAAGTAATCGCTGGTGCCATTGTTATAACTTGCTAAATAATGATTATTCTTAATGTCATTGTTCCGGTTACCTCTACCCCTAACTTTCATTAATATTTTCGGTAGCCTAGTTCCATTGCAATTAACCTGTGACAATTACTTGTCCTTTACTCACCATGTTACAATCGTTGTTGGGTACTTATTGAGATTTTTAAATCTCACGTTTACTCTTTCCATTCTTAGGTAAAAAGCCAGTAGAGTGATAACAACATGTATGGATGGGAGCACTCGAGTTTTCAGCACCACGGCTTACCACTATTTATATTTTCTTATTGACTCTTATTTGGTTAGAAGGGGACCGGTCCCCTATTTTAAGCATTTATTTCGACTTCCGCTAGTTCTGTTATAAAGTGCTAATAAAGTTTTAATTCTTTGTTATTTCTATTGTTGCTCTTACTTATTATTCACTTTAACGATAATTTTTCATAGTAATATCTTATATTAGTATGTAAGATGTTACACCTAAGTATGTAAAAAGGAAAAATTGCAGCCCCCTAGTTCCGTTCAAGCTTTAAGCAATCCATTGTTACGCAATACAACATTGTGAACGTCTTAACTGGACTTTTGTGCGTGAAGGAGTGCATAATCACTCATTTTGTGCTCCCAGACGTCTCGTGTGTTCGAGCACATTTTTCTGCTGGGGGTTTGTCGCTGCCCGCTGCTTTTTGCAAGTGAACTTAGCCCCATGGATGACACTTTATTTCGGGAAAATTACTAGAATTTCATCGCAATTGCAAATTAGAAAAATAGTGTCGCTAGTGAGAAAAAATAGGTCTTGGGTTCATGTTAATAGGAGAGATTTGGCTCCTTTGACTCAGAAATGAAGGCAAAGAAGCATAATGGCATAACTTTGCATGATTCTCAGCCATCTGATAAAAAAAATAACAGTCCAGAGCAGCATATGCAATGTTACAATACGAAACAGTATCAGAACTGTAGTGTTTTTGCTACTTAGTTCATCACGGTGTTGCACAATACTTTTTACTGCAGTGGTCAGCAGTTCACCCTCGTTATTTGGCACGGTTCTCCTCTAATTTGCCTCCTTTACGTCAGAGGATTCTGATCCGTGTGGAAGACATTAATCAAAATATAGATAAAATGCTATTCTATTTTGCTCCACATGTAACCTTACAGGTCAATGATTACCCGAATATAACCTTACAAAATTGTAGCTATATATATGGTAATCACACCAAACATATCCTCAGATTAACTTGCGTGCTAGATTATTCCGTCATTAATACTACGTGCTGATAGATAAGGGCAGAACATAAACTCTTCTCGAGTCTCGACTCTGGTTACCAACTTCTTAGAAGAAAAAGAGAAGACTCTGATCACCACTTGCCAGTTACCACAGCAGCCGATCCATATTGGAGGTGTTTTTTTGGGCTACGATTGATAGCTTTTGGATATAACTGATAGTTTTTATTTGCGCTTTTTTGACACGACAACAAATGGTGGAAACGTCAACGCAGATGTCGCACACGGTTTAGACTCAGGAAGCCGTTTGGAGAATCTACTCAGGAGGCCAATTCGGTGATCTTTGTAATGGTACCAAGCAATTACATGTTAGACTTGTATTGCAGTATAGCATGGTCCTTATCGTATTGTCTGGTGAAAACTTTTGATATGCTGATTAACTTTATGCTAATTTTTACTCATGTGTTAAGCATACTTTTGGCTTATATTATCTTTGTGATTATGGTAGTGTGTATCTATGGTCCATCATGGTGCAATTCCTGCTAATATTTTGCTGAACTATTGAGTTTTGTTTAGGATTGAAGCAGCTGAAAGATTGAATTTTATTTAGGATTGGAGTAACCATTTTAAATGACAATTTGAATCTTAATATTGTATCATGTACTGCAGGTTGGAATTATCCATGCCATCAACAAACACAAAGATGATTTTCCTAATATAAATTTAGTTGTGTCATTGCATGCTCCCGTCTAAGGCAAACGTTGTCAGATAATGCCTACTGCCCGAGCCTTTCATTTAGGAAAGCTAATGAATGCGCCACAATCCTATCAAAATGAGAGGTAAGATTACCAAAATGCCGTCACTTATCAGTTATCAGTGTCAAATATTAGAATAAAGTGTTTTGAGTTTTGATGAACACTTCCATTTTCCATCACACCAAGCAGACAATCTTTATTGAGTACATCATGCTTGATGGAGTTAACGATCAGGAACAGCATGCCCACCAGCTTGGTAAACTACCTGAAACAGTTAAAGCGGTGAGATACTTTCTGTTGCATTACTACATTTTTATCTTTAGTTCCTGATTATCTTTTTATAATTATTTCTTGTATCTGCTCTAAAAATATTGACAGGCATCTAGTTGCACTAAACTCACCCTGGATATTCATCATTCTACCCACTCGTATTGCTGGCAGTGGTCTTACTGTTCTATGATTGCCTATTTGTTTGCAGTTGACCTCTGTGTTTATTTTACTTGTTTTTTTGTGAGTGGCCTCTGTGTTTTAGTCTGATACACCAAATTTCCTTTAGGTACCTTGAGCTCACACCAACATCTTCAATTTGTCCACTTGAGGTTGTCTTTTCTTTTTTTTTTTGGTGGCAAAACTATTGGCAACCATCTGAACTGCATGTGCTCTGAATGTGTGCTCCAAATCATTTTTGGTTTAGTCAGCAAGCGCATGAAGCTATGACCATGATGATTTTTTAAGTGCTTTACAATACATCTTATATCTTCATCCCGATGCCCGCGAATTGAAATAGAATCATCACTCTGTTCTCTTAATCACTAACTGGTTGTTAACCTGGTACCATTCAATCCAATTGGCTCGTCAAGCAATCTCAAGACAAGCGGCGACCGGAATGTGAAGAGGTTCCATAAGGTCCTAAGAGGCACCGACAGCATCAGAACCACTGTTCGCCGGCAGATGGGTCAAGACATAGCTGGTGCTTGTGGCCAACTGGTGGTTAGCCTCCCTGATAAAAGATCAGCTGGTGGTGCAGGTGCCACCCTTCTTTCAGACATCGAAGACCTCCGGATCTGACCTCTCTTCCGTCTGTTACTTTTGCCATCTCATCAAAATTAAAACCTTAACGATCAACCTTACATTATACTGTAACTAGCGATGTAGTCCAAGTCAAGCTGTAAAATATGGGCATGCTGATTTCAACCATTGTAGTGTTTCCCTTCAGACATGGAAACACAATTTTGCTGTTAACGCAGTGGCGAAGACCCCAACTTTTGTGGATAGGTAGCAACTGGAAAGGTTCACGACTCGGTATTGTATATGGGATAATGTTATCTCAGACTTGCAATGATCAGATAATACCATCGCATTGCCCATCTAGATTGTTTTCTGTCAAACTCTGGTTGTAACCTCGTTGCTCTTTGATTGGTTACACATCAAGTTCGGTGTCGCTGTGTTAGTGGGTTGGTGTGTTATCAGAGCGAAACCAGCCCAAGCCCAAGCTCTGGGCTGGCCAATTGTTCTTAGACTAATGGATGTTCTTTTGCGCAATGTAGGTTGCTCCCGTGCTGCTGCTCACTGTCTCAGGCCTCATGGTATATAGCTCAGATAGTCTGAGATCCGGTTCCACAACTATGTGATATGATGGTGAAAGCGTTATGATGCTATATGTGTAATGTGTAGGGCTGGCATGGCAATTGGTGGACTAGTGGCTAGGTGCAGCACATGAGTTGCGCTGCTCGTTTCCATTTTTTAAAAATTCGTTCTGGAATTGAGGATGCTTGGTGGAAGCGTGGAGCTCTGCTGACTTTTGAACCTCATCAACTTCGACCTTTTCTATTGGATTTATTGATCATATACTCTCTATTTAGATGGAAATTCAGGATTTACTCTCCTAGTCCACGTGTCAGTGACTTATGATGATCCCACGTGTCATTGAGATGAGGAGAATAAATCCTGAATTTCCCAACTAAAGAGAGGGTATATGATCCAATCCCCTTTCTATTAGCCACATGTGGCTATTTCTTCTAAAAAAAATCTTTTGAGATGCTAGTCGAGGTTTGGTCGTCGGCGAAATTTCGTCTCGGCCTGGTACATCTTTGAGATACGTGCGCGCTCGTAAGAAGAATCACTGTTCCTCATCTAAGATCGATCGGTCTCAAATCCTTCATCCGACTGGGAACGCAGTGCCGTGCCGTGTATTCCCCCTGCTCGTGGAGCCTCGCCCAACACAGTGTCTCACACACCACCTGTGGCGGAACGGAACTTGGTGGCATCTCAGACCCTCCTTTTTCCTCGTCTTCGGCGGCCGCCTCCCTTCCCTCCCCTTCTTCCCCAAGCCGCCGCCATGGCCATGAAGGGACCCGGCCTCTTCTCTGACATCGGCAAGAAGGCCAAGGGTACCTCCTCCTCCTCCTCCTCCTCCTCCTCCGCTCTCTCTCTCTCTCTCTCTCTCTCTCTCTCTCTCTCTCTCTCTCTCTCTAATTTGTTTTGTCTTTTTCGTTTGGGGTTTTGTGATCTGCAGATCTGCTGACGAAGGACTACACCTACGACCAGAAGCTGACCGTCTGCACCGTCAGCTCCTCCGGAGTGGTAAGGAACAATTCCTCCGATCCCATCGCGCTCGTGTGATTTGATGGTGTTGAGCTCGTCTTCGCTTGTTTGCGCCTGCAAGCCTTCGATCTAGTTACGACTCTGGCTGTGTTTTAACCTTGCTATGTTGCCTTGTGGAACGCTTGCTAGATGTGGCTTGCTTGTTGTTTCTGTCTGGGTTTCTCGAGTTGTTCTATTGCTTGGAATTTCTGTGGTTGCTGCATCCGCATGTTGTTAGTATGTTGTATGCGAATGGACGCCATGTTTGGTATGTGGTAGTTGTGTGGTAGCCTGACGGGAAACGGGAATTTTGTCATAACCTTGTAGAGCAATGTAGTTTCTTATTGGACAAAGTTGATTGGGGAACAATACCATCGAATTCTGCTCGCGCTATAGGGGGCCTTGTACTCAGCGAGAGTGGTTCAGTTGCTGGAGTTGGAGTAGTTTGTTGTTGGTTCTTTGGTAGCCAGGATCATATTCTGTCCTGTTTTATGAAAGGTTATGCAAGCATCTGAAGCAATAGAGTTGGTTTTTGACTTGCTAGTTTGCAGTTTCGGTGCTTTCTTTGTGCGCTGTGTTGTCTTACTAGTACTGCTGGCTGCCAATGGGGTTTTGAGAATGATGAAGGCTTACGAAATGTATATGCTTAGTTTGTGACATGAAATCTTGGCGGCCGTTCGTTAGCCCTTTCATTATCTGCCAGAGTAGTGAGTTTGCTATGATTGGAGAAATAGGAGAAACACAGACTGTGGCTATGATGGGAGAGATAGGAGAAACGCAGACTGTTTTCTATCATTTGAGATATTTGATAACACATTAAGTGTGTTTAGGTCATAGTTATATCATTGCTCTGAAACAGTCCTTTCAGTGAAATACAACCTTATGATTAGTTCGTTTGTTTCTGCCGCGCGTGATTTCTGCAGTCCATTCGCACTCCTCAATCTATCTTTGGTTATTGCACTTGCCAAACTCTCGTTTGTGTCAGTATCTGACCAATACAAACACGGTTCTGGCATGAAAATGTTAAGATCATTGTGTGCTGACACTTGGCAATTGATATATCCAGTTGTTGAATTTAACAGTACACAACACGCTTATGTTTTCTGCCTTTTTGTTTAAAACTTTATTTCTTCAATTGCTATTTGGAAGGACACTAGCTGTAGTCGAAGGTTTCTTCTAGGATAAAGTTATAATCACTAGATGCTTTCGTTGGATGTACTGAAAAATCAAAATAAGATGCAACTGCAGCTGTGCAATTGGTGTGTTCATTTGCACCAGAGTATATTAATTCACTAGCATGTCCGTCAAATATATGTCAGTTCTGAGGAACTGAAATGTTTTAGGATAAGATGTGCTTACCATGCCATACTACCAATACCCATTCCCCTCTCATGATATGTGACATTACTGATTTTTATGTTTTTATTATATCAATAATTTAATAAACTATATGGTCATTCTGATTATTGCAACAATTGTTAATTAGCTGGATTGAGCAACCAGTCTATCACAAAAGCTGTCTTCCCTTGAGCATGAAATGTTTGTTAGAAAAGGTTGAATTTCTAGTTTTTTTGTTACTTTCAAGTAATTAAGTCTAGAGAACAAATTAATACAAATAGGTGATCATGTAATATTAGGGTAAATCAATTTTCAACCGGTGAGCAATAGTCCATTCTCCTTGTAGACACTATACAAACCAATGATTTTTGTTTACATGCCTTCAAAAAAAAAGATTGATAAGTGAACATGCAAATTGACTTTCATCTTCAATTTTGAAAATATAAACTACATGTACATGTGATTGAACCACCCTGTAACTTGTTGAAGCTACATCAAGCATTGTATTTAGCATTTGCATTTGGAAATGTGTTGATTATGTGGTTTATTTGCACATGCGCTCATCCATCATTGTTATACAATTAATGATCATAGCTTCGACCAATGTGCTGAAGAGATTTTCATTTTGGTTGTTTAAGTTAGAATAAGATATATCCATTTCTCATTCTTCTTTGTACGATTATTAGTCACCCATATATTGTTGTTACTTGCAATAATAAATTAATAATACTGGTGTACTGTCTCTGTTATTTGAACTTATTTTATATGCTCATTTGCCCTTTATGAATCTGCATGCCATGGATTTTGTTCTTGATTTTTCAGGGCCTCACATCAACAGCTGTGAAGAAAGGAGGGCTTTATTCTCTTGATGTCAGTTCAGTTTACAAGTACAAGAATTCTCTTGTTGATGTTAAAGTGGACACAGAATCAAACGTTAGTGATATTTAACACTCAGTTTCCTCTTTGTAGCCTTTTGCTAGTTGTAACACATTTCTATTATTTCTGCAGATCTCTACTACCTTGACTGTGTTGGATGTCCTGCCATCCACAAAGCTTGTGACATCTGTGAAGCTGCCTGACTACAATTCTGGAAAGGTAATTTCATCTCGTGTCGATTTATGGTTGTTGAATTGAAATCAGTCCATGAGCTGAATTCTTCTTAACAGGTGGAGGTGCAATACTTCCACGAGAATGCAAGTTTTGCTACTGCTGTTGGCATGAAGCCCTCTCCTGTGGTTGAATTTTCTGGGACAGTAGGTGCTCAAGGTCTTGCGTTTGGTGCAGAAGCTGGGTTTGACACTGCTACAGGGAAATTTACCAAGTACAGTGCTGGGATAGGTGTAACCAAGCCGGACTATCATGCTGCATTCATTCTGTAAGTCCATACTTTATTGTGATTTGTCATGACATTTAAGATTGGAATGGTAGTATTTTATTTTATTTAAGGCAGAATGCTAAGATTGATACGGTACACCAACATGTACAGGGCCGACAAAGGTGACACCATTAAAGTGTCAGGTCTGTATCATCTTGATGAGAAGCAGAAGGCTTCGGCTGTGGCTGAATTAACCCGGAGGCTCTCAGCAAACGAGAACACTCTCACCGTTGGTGGCCTGTACACAGTTGACCCTCAGACAGCCGTGAAGGCAAGGCTCAACAACACTGGAAAGCTTGCTGCTCTTCTCCAGCATGAGGTTAAACCAAAGTCATTCTTGACAATCTCTGGTGAATTCGACACCAAGGCCTTGGACAGATCTCCCAAGTTTGGCCTGGCACTTGCACTCAAGCCTTGATCACATCATCTGCGGTTGATGGCTGTCAAATTTCGAATTCTTTGGTTGTTTTTGCGAAGTTACGGCCAATAATTTGTTCCGCAGACTTCTGTTAATCTCTCGAGGTTTCGGTGCTCTGTGGGCAGGATCCGATGGGCCTTTTACAGAATTTTATCCATCCGTTTTGTTGATGAAAGCATCTAGTCATTGATAGATGTATGCTGCTTGTTTCTTTAGAGTCAAGCTCTCTTCCTACTGTGAGCACGTGAGCAGCTTTCGCAGTAGCCTGTTCCTTGCCAAAGCTACATGTGATTTTCATGCGGTGTTGATTGATTTTGAAGCTCATTTATTCTCTCTCTCTCTCTCTCTCTCTCTCTCTCTCTCTCTATATATATATATATATATATATATATATATATATATGTATGTATGTATGTATTCTCACTTCTAATATACCTATTTAATATTGTTATTATACCTCTTTATTTATTTGAGTATACTCTAATAATTATAAGATACTTCAAATTGAGTTCTATGAAAAATTTCACCAAAATCTATTTTTATAGCATAATTTGTGTGTGTACTCCTTTTATATATGGAAAAGTGTATGTAGCAAAAATAAAGGATTTCGATAAAAATTTTCGAACAAGTTGCATTGAAGTATCTTATAATTAGTATTTAAGTATACTGAAAGCGATAAAAAGGTATAAAATATCTGTTTAAGTGGTATATTCGAAGTGGGAGTATATACTAATGGGAGTACAAAAAGGCTTCATACACATACACACACTATTCAGTGGCTAAGCGTAGAATAAACGCGCCCCCTAGCGACGTGACCTGAATCCAATCAGCCAATCGCAATCGTGCCACCCCTTTCAGTTGGCCTATGCATGGTTGAAGGTCGTGTTGTTGGTAGATCGGAAAAATTACTTACGGTTATGCATAAAGTTATTGTATATATGCAATGAAGTTACCATCTGTAGGATAAAGTTACCATCCATACGTTAAAGTTATTGTCTCCTACACAACAAGTTATCATATACAATTCATGAAATCACTTATAGTTATCACGTGCGTTAAAACCGCGCTCCCGGGTCCCATGTGACCTTTTTCGGAGATTTAGTGGGGTATGAAATCCGAACGGTTTTTAAGCCCACTCGAGAATTAATCTTCATCTTCCCCCGATTCGATCTCTCCCTATCTCTCCATCTCACTCGGTACCACGTGTTGATTTCGACCACCGCAACCTTCAACCGCCCCCAAGATCTTTGACCACTCTTGTGCTCAGAATCTTCGACTGCTCCACGCTCTAATCCTTCGCAATACCTCTCAGACATCATTCAATGCTTTAACACCACTCGAATCTCGTCCGATGCTCTGAAGCCGCTCGAACGCCATCCGATCTCTGTTGCTACTCGAACGTCAATCGATTCTCCTCTACTACTCGAACACCGTCTGATACTCTTTAACTTCTCGCTCGAAGTCGAACTTCGATCGTCCACCCGTCTTTGTTAGTCGAACTCGAAATGTTATTTGCGGTTATGCATAAAGTTATCGTCTATATGCAATGAAGTTACCATCCGCATAGTAAAGTTATCATCTATAAGGTAAAGTTGTTGCCTTATGCACTATTTATCATATGCAATACATGAAGTTACTCACAGTTATCACGTGTGTTAAAACCGCGCTCCCGGGTCCCATATGTCGTTTTTTTGGGATTTAGTGGGGTATGGAATCTGAACAGTTTTCAAACCCACCTAGGAATCTTTCTTCGTCTTCCTCCGATTTGATCTCTCCTCGTCTCTCCACCTCTCTCGCGAGAGCGCCTCCCTAATTCGGCGACTTCACCGCCTCATCGTCGGCCGCACGTCCTAATCCGGTATCTTCTCTCGCCACCTCATCATCGGCCGCACCCCTAATTTGATATCTTCTCCCGTCACCGCTTCGACCGCACACTGTCAGTCGTTGCCGTCGACATCACCCGACTGTACCTAGGGTTATCTATTAGGTTAGATGTTCCTTATATTCTGGTTGTAATGTGGCCGATTTGTCATTGTGATGTTGTTCCTGTGTTTTATACCTAATCCCCATTATTATAAAAAAAATCCGTGTTAGGAGAGCAAATGAAGGCGACGGGGAAGGCACCATCCAAAGCAAGCAAAATCACAATTGCAGATAGCTAGAATGCTTTGGAAATCACTCTCAGCCCTACCCAAGCAGAACCCACCATTGTGAAATCCGTCAGAAATGCTCACAGCACGAAGAGGAAGAGGGGCGACAATTACTGCAAATACAAGGAAGTACTTGTAACATTGTAATACACATTTTGTAAATTACTAGTGGATGTATAGTAAATTTCTAGTTTATAGTTGGTAACTTTATAGTGTATGGTTGGTAACTTTTAGATCAATGGTCTTTAACTTTTTTTATTTAGTAGATGGTAACTCCATAGTGTATTGTCCGTAACATTTAGATTACTGGACTATAACTTTTCTTATGAATCCAGTTGTTACAGTACTGTTACAAGTTACAACCATGACGCTACTTCGACCACGGCTTCCGAGTATGACCGAATCACTTGGTAGCTACAGTACCCACGACTGCAATAGCAACCGCTACAGTAACCATGACTGTTATAGTACCTACAATTACTGTAGCTACGACTACTCACTGTAGCTTCGACCATGGCTTCGACTTCTCCTTCGACACCACTCAACATGTATATGACAATTTTAATCCACTTCAGCACCACTCGAACGCCGTTCGATGCTCTGAAGCCGCTCGAACACTGTCCGATACTACACTGCTACTCGAACATCGTCCGATCTTTGTTGCTACTCAAAGGCCGTCCAAGTCTCCTTTGCTACTCGAACACTGTCCGATGTTCTGAAGCTGCTCGAACACTGTCCGATACTCTGTTGCTACACAAACATTGTCCAATCTCTGTTGCTACTCGAATACCGTCCGATTCTCCTCTGCTACTCGAACACCGTCCGATTCTCCTCTGCTACTCGAACACCGTCTGATTCTCCTCTGCTACTCGAACACCGTTCGATACTCTTTGACTTCTAAGTCGAAGTCGAACTTTGACCGTCCACCTAGCTTTGTTAGTCGAACTTCAAATGTTACTTGTGGTTACGCATAAAGTTATCATTTATATGCAATGAAGTTACCACCCGCAGGGTAAAGTTATCATATACAATACATGAAGTTTTCGGGTTTTAGTGGGGTATGGAATCCGAACGGTTTTTAAGCCCACATGGGAAAATCTCTTTGTGCCCAGAAAGTTACCTGCATTTGTTAGTAAAGTTGCTTCTAAATACACATACAGTTACTGTCGATAATCAGTTTAAATGCTAGTAACTCAACATGTATATTATAATAATTTCATTTACAAACGCCAGTAACTTTCCGGCTCACTGCAAAACATTATTAGACTACAATTGGTGGCAATAACTTAATGTTTAACGACATGTAACTTGAAGAGGGCATGCTAGTAACGTTTTACAAATTGAGAAATCTTCAGTTATGCATGAATCATGGTGAGCTAATAACTCCTGCTTTGTCCAATGTTAACTTTCACAATGCAATACTAGGAAAGTTATTGTCGATCCCGTTATGCACGAACCACTGATTCAAGCCAGTTAGCACGCGCGGGTTGGCCTTTTCAGTGCAAACATGCAAACACGAATCAGGGCTGACAGATCCAACTTCTACGCCTTAGATTTGTGCATTGGAATCCCTCAAAACTTAACACACTTTTGCACTTAACCCCCACCTCCCCGATAGCCTCCCCCAACGCCGCCCCGACCTCCCCCGGTGCCTCCTTCCTCGGCTTTCGTCGGCGTCGCCCCCTCTGGCCTCCCTCAGCGTCGCCCCCCCCGGACTCCCCCAGCACCGCCCCGACCTTCCCCAGTGCTGCCTCTGGCTCCCTCCTCGGCTTCCCCCGATGTCGCCCTCCCCAGTCGCTTCGCTCCCTTCCTCGCTTCCTCCTCCATGTCGCTCCCCTCCGCACCGCTCCCCTCCTAACTGTCGTCGTGGTCGAAGGCAACCGTGGTCATGGCAGCTGTGGTTGAAGGCGGTTGTAGTCGTGGTCGAAGGCGGCCATGGTCGTAGGCGGCTGTGGTCATCGCGGCCGTGGTCATGGTTGAAGGCGGCTATGGTTGTGCATGACTATGGTCATGAGCGGCCGTGGTCGAATCGGCGCGGGGAGGGAGGAGCTCAGGGCAATGGGGAGGTCGGATCTGGTGCTGATGGGGAAGGTGAGGAGGGAGGATCTCGGGGTGGAAGGGAGGAGCTCGGGGGTGGCAGGGAGGCCAAATCTGGCTCTGAGGGCGCCGGGGAGGAGCTCTGGGCGCGGCATTGCTAGTGCTGCCCTCAAGGACAACGTGGGGGAGGCCAGGGAGCAGCGTCGAGGGAGGCCGGAGGGGGCGGCACCGAGGGAGGCCGGGGGCAGCGCCGAGGGAGGCCGGGGGAGCGACGAGGAGGGGCGAGGAGCAAAACACT
Organism: Dendrocalamus latiflorus; assembly: GCA_017311315.1. Classification (NCBI taxonomy): domain Eukaryota; kingdom Viridiplantae; phylum Streptophyta; class Magnoliopsida; order Poales; family Poaceae; genus Dendrocalamus; species Dendrocalamus latiflorus. The sequence goes on from CM029622.1 coordinate 29,359,634, forward strand.
ATCGGGGAGCTGGGGAGTTAAGTGCAAAAATGCGTTAAGTTTTGAGAGATTCTACCTGCACAGATCAGATCTGTCGACCCTGATTCATGTTTGCATGTTTGCACTGAAATGGCCATATGCATTAGATATGCTCCCATATAGGCTGAGGAGCTTGGGTGGTGTTGAGGGGAGGCGATAGTCGCCTAGGCCCAGGGGGAGGCGATGGTCGCCGAGGGCCGAGGGGAGGCAGCAGTCGTGGAGGGAGGCAATGTCCTAGATTTCAAAAGGTTTCAAAGCATTTCAAGTTGAAAGACCTAAGTTTTAACAAAGTTTTAATAAATTTCAAGTTTCAAAACACCATGTTTCAGTAGATTTCAACTTGTTTTGAGTTTGAAAATACCGTGTCTCAGCTAGTTTCGATAAGTTTCATGGATGATCCAAGTTTCACAAAAGTTTCAAAAATTAGAGCGAGTTTCACATAATTTCAAGCAAAGTTTCATTCGTATTTCAGAAAGTTTTGGAGAAGTTTCATAAGTTTTAACCAAAAAATCAACTCAATACATATTTCCAAGAAAAGTCACAAATTTCAATTTTCAAACTTGAAGATCATGGATCTAAGTGCGAATTAGAGCTTATCCACAAATGAGGAGGATGAGAATGAGCTTAGTTGTGGGCCTTCATGTCGTTGTGGCAGTGGAGCATGCTACACCAGCTACTACTTGCCACATGCAGCGCATAAGCACCACCCCATTGCGCTTAGTCACTATAGCCTGCATGTGGTAGCTTGTCCACATCTACCCGTAGCCGCATGCATTTGCCGTGCGACGTTGCTCTCCCAAGTAGATTAATGGAGGAGATCAAGGCAGACAAAGGTAATGATTCGATTTGGGGGAGGAATGGGAGTAGGTGGATTCCATTTGGGGAGGGGAATAGTCAGGAGAAAAAGGAATGAGAACACAGAGAGGGCTAGAACATGCATAGGCTTGGATGATTCCATCGGCCGGCTACCACCGTGCATGCTCCTACCTACCGTCGTCGTGCCCAGCTCCTACTCGCTGTTGTCGCTGCAAGGTGGCTCGATGGAGAAGGGCATACCGCAGAGCTGGGGGGAAGGAAGGAGGAGGAAGTGGTTGTTGTATGAGTCACGGGGGTGGAGTGGGTAAGATTGTGGTGGACATCAACAGATCAATGGATCCAAGGGTTTATTGCTATCCCGTTGGATTGGCTTCCAATGGTATATCGATCAGTAGTTTTCCTATAAAAAATGCAGCGAACATAAAAAATGCAGCGAACATACTCAGGTGCCAATCTAAGGTCTCTGTTTTGGCGTTGAGCTTTTGGTTTGGATTCATGTTTTGCAAATTCAAATCATACTTTGAAATTTGAACGGGGTTGATCATGGCAATACTTTAACATTGCGGAGGTGCTTGCCCATGTGGCACTACGTATTTTCCCTCGCTAAGAAAATTTTTGCTATGTAACGGTTGCACAAAACGATCTGTGTAATGAGCCGACTAGTGTTTGACATATGGCATAAAAATACTGTACCAAGTATTGTAGTATACTGTAGCACAGAAAAACAAAAAAAGATGCAGTGCCATAGCGTGTGTAAAATGCTTTCAGTGCTACAGTATTTTTCGCCATGTATCATTATGTGATTGGTCCGTTACACACATCGGTAACCGTTACACAGCAAAATTTTTTTCCTCGACAGCATGGTTGGCCGCTGGTCGTCGCAGGCTCGAAGCCCGTCGCCTATCAATAACGCAAGCACCGCAAGCGGACACGATGTGCTGTCCTCCTCCCCCACTTTCCCACGGCACCACCACCTCCACGGCTCCACCCCCCAACAACGGGAAAATTGCACATATACCCCATAGTTAGTAAGCACTTGTAAATTTGCCCCACACTTGAGTGACCTTGTAATTTTGCCCCATACTTGACATACCTCCTTATTATTTTGCCCCATTGCCCATTTAGCTGCTATTTTAATTTCGTTTTTCATTTTTTGGGGCAGGAAATGACAGTAAAACCCTTTAATTGGTGAACCTCCTCTCTTAGCTGTGTGTACAGATGCACAAAAAGGTTTAGAAAATGCAGTAAAAATATTTTTTTAATGTCATTTCCTGCCCCAAAAAATGAAAAACGAAATTAAAATAGCAACTAAATGGGCAATGGGGCAAAATAATAAGGGGACATATCAAATATGGGACAAAATTACAAGGCCACTCAAGTATGAGATAAATTTATAAATGATTACTAACTATAGGGTATATGTACAATTTCCCCCGCAACAACTCGGGAACCAACGGCAATTCCTCACGATTCCACCGTCGGTCTCATCCGTCTCGCCAGCGCCCGGTCGCCCACCTACCGCCGCAGCCGCAGCCGCAATAAACACCTTCCCCTCCCCTCGAGATCCAAGGCGCGCTCGCTCCTTACTCCCTACCCACCCCCGCAATGCCCCGCTCCTGACCCATGTCCTCGCTCTCGATCCCGCCGCCTCCATTTCTGCGGGCGTCGCCCTTGGCACCGGCGGCGGCGAAGGCGGGGAGGGCCGCGGTGCGCGTGCGGACGGCCGTGGCGGCATTGGGAGGTTGCGGCGGCGGCGGCGCGGGAAGCGGGATGGAGCAGCACCGCAGGGACGCCTCGCGCAGCCCAGGTTCGTCGCTTGGTCTCCCATTGAAGGCTCGGTGGTTGGGTGGGCTCTGGGGCCAGTGTCTCAGCCCGGGTGGCTCTAGGCGTGGTGTTTATCGTATCCTATCCACTTGCTGTTTCCTTAGTAACCTTTGCGGTGTCCCGATTAGGATGCGATAAAACGTAGTAGGATTGAGGATGTTGAGGATAATGACAAGTTTAGCGATGATAGATTATTGATGGAAGTAAATGCATGCGTGTGGAGCTGGCATTGAGCGAATGGGACACCTTGACCGCGATGTGGTTGGACTTTTTAGTTTTGGTCGAGGGAATGAAGGAACTTTGTATAATGGTTGCGACTCGTGGCAGTGATTGGGTCGTGGAGGGTGCTGATTGAGGTCATGGCAGAGAGGATGAAGTTTCTCTTTCCATCTGATTGATTTGAATCATCTACAGGGTGTACAAGATAAACAACTAACAGTAGAATTGGCTATGTTGCAGAGTCTGATTTACTTACAGTTGACTATGGGGACCGGGCATGAGAGTGGTGATGATTTCAAATAAGCTTGAAGTGTGAGTTCACCACTCGTGTACCATGTTAGGAATTTAGGATAAAGAGAAAATGAAAACTTGTTTGATTGATAGCTAACATTGGCTACAAGAAGTCGAATGATAAGTAGAGAAAGTAGTAAAGTGCTTTGCTTATAGTGTTGTTTCTGGAGCATGGAGAAGTAGAACTCAGCTTATTTGTGTGTGTATTTAGCAAATAATCTGAGTAGATCTTTTCTTTTTTGTATATCTAATAATGGGAAAGGAAAAAACTCATAAATTTTTTTTTCTTTGGTCATGTCTCCTTTTTTGGGTACTATATTGCAAATGGATTTACTCAACAACAGGAACAGCGTTGCGCTAACCATTTCTTGGTACCCCTCATCAGCGCGAGAGAGGCCTGTGATGTCAAACAGTGGCAAATCAACCAATATTCTATGGCATAATTGCCCAATTGGACAACCTGAGAGACAGAATTTACTGGGGCAAAAAGGATGTGTCATATGGATCACAGGGCTCAGTGGTTCAGGTATGTTTTCAGTGTATTACTCTCTATTCACACCCAGGTGATTACCTTTTCACTTTCTTGGTCATTTTTCTATGATACGGTTATTTGTTTTGGTCAAAAGTGATTTCTGGCTGCTATTGTTGTGATAACTCGTCCAGTTGATTTGTTAGTGCTAATACATAATAATTGGTCATTTAATTTGAGTGTTCAATCTTGATCAATGGGTTCATGAAGGTTTAGAGATGTTATCTATTAATTTAAATCAGCCATTTCCTTTCCATCTGATGATATATCTGGTTATATTGAACCAAATCAATTTGAGATATGAACAACGACACAATCTAGGCACTTCTTTCATAGGCTCATAGGCTTATGTTAGTTATTATGCTCATATCAGTGTCCGCTCTATAGGAAGCTGACATCTTGATGACCATGAATTACACAAAATGTAGTTTGCGCAGTTTACACAATAATTTGTCACAGGTTGTTGGACTGCTTTGTTACCACCTTCTTAATCAGTAATGTAACTGGCATGTGCTTTTTATTGGCATCACTAGAGGAAATAGCCTTAGCCTCACCTTGCTTCTACGAAGTTCAGAAAACCATTTTCGTTGTCTTTTAGCATTTCCTTCTGCTAGATGATGGTTGGTGGATACTGGATAGTGATTAACACCATATTATCTTGTGAATGTGATTTTAATTTTGTTCATATGAAACTAGGTCTTTTTCTAGACTGGTTCTGAGTTAGCCCGTAAGTTGTTTTCCTATCTTTCCATGTTGCAAAAGATGTGCATCTTTCAGCTGATTTTGGAGGATCATGAACCACTGTTAGGGATCTCTCAATTCTCTTGTAGCTGCAAAAATATCCAACACATAAGGAAATTAACATGAGGAAGCCATCATGAGGACCTACCATCTTTTCATATGCCAGGAAAAAGTACTCTTGCATGTGCACTGAGTCGGGAGTTGCATTGCAGAGGCCACCTCTCATATGTCCTTGATGGTGACAACCTCAGACATGGCCTAAATCAAGATCTAAGTTTCAAGGCAGAAGACCGTGCAGAAAATATACGCAGGGTTGGTAAGTTCTGAAAAAAAAATGACCATCCGTTAGAAACGGTTTCACTACAGTTTAGATTTTTTGTGCAGGAGAAGTGGCAAAACTTTTTGCGGATGCTGGTATCATATGCATTGCTAGTTTGATATCTCCATACAGGAGAGACCGTGATGCATGCCGTGCCCTACTTCCGGATTCTAGATTTATTGAAGTATGGTTACCTTATGATTTTTGAAAGCCTTATTAGTGTTAATCATCTAACCACACACAAGCTTTTAATCATCTAACAACACACAAGCTTTTCTAGGTATTTATGGATTTGCCACTAGAAATTTGTGAAGCTCGTGACCCTAAAGGTCTATACAAGCTTGCACGCTCAGGAAAGATTAAAGGTGCGGACAACCTTTGAACCTTTTTTAGACATTAAGTTCAATGTTTAACGCATCCAATGTCTATCAAAAGAGCTTGCATGCTGTAAGTACAAGGGTGTGTATTTTTACTCTACACGCTGCCTTTTGACAAACAGGTTTCACTGGAATTGATGATCCATACGAACCACCAGCAAATAGTGAGGTAAGCCTACGGATCATACTGTGCCTTCCCACTTGGGCACAACCTACAATTCCATACAGTAACTGGAAGTGAAATATAGAGAGCCCTCACTATTGAATAAGTGGTTTACTGCCGTCACTCTGTGAGCTACTACTGTCTAGTACGAATAAGCACATTTTTTGTAAGCTCATGCCATAGAAATATAGAACATTTATTCCTTTCCTGTTCACTTCTTCATGTTTTTGTGTGTGTATATCTGTCACCATTAACTCCAGTGATCATCATTCAGTGAGGAAATGGCAAGATGTAAAAAGGTTAAAATTAAACAACAGTTGGAATTTTTATATGTTAATGCATCCATCATGGATTACTGTAGTAGATGACGAGCGACCATTGATATTTAGCTATGTGCTAATGCAATATGGGATGCAATGGACACTTCTGATTTGTCAGCTCTGCCTAGTTAGATTTATGCTGGAGAAAATAAGTGTGTTTTATTTTCTTTTTCTTTTTTGTACCTGAGATACATGTTGCGTTTATAGGTTAAATCTGAATTGCTCATTTACTGAAGACAACAATTTTGGTATGCTATATGGCTCATCGTTCAGCAATTAACCTTAAGGCCCTAACCCCTAAAAGCAAAATTAACCATTTGCTTAACAAAGCTGAATCTGTCTTTTTGGCCTTCTACAGATAGTAATCAAGATGAAAGATGGGGAATGCCCTTCACCCAAAGCAATGGCCAAGCAAGTTCTATGCTACCTTGAAGAGAACGGATATTTGCAGGCTTAGCATATATTTGAGAAGATTGGTCTGATTGTTGTGTGTCCATAACTCGTGGACACAAGCATGATCCATTTGGTCCAGAATAAGAGGCATCACTATGCAAGCGACAAAAGTTGCCTTTCATTCAGAAAGAGATGCAGATCCATTCGTTTTATTGGCGTAGATTACTGGTTCTTGTGTATTGTGCTAGTATAGCTGTAATTTATTGACTTAACTTACGCGTTTCTGATAAAAGGGTGTATGAGTTGTGTTGATTCTTAGTAATGTGTAATTTGATTACTGGGCCTCTAAGAAGTAACAATTTAAGCAGCACTTGTTTCTACTTGGAATTAAATTTCTGAGGAAAATCTGTAGCACCCTCCATACGTTATGTCGTGTTACTTCCCTCCCCCCACAAGTTTACTACGAATTTAAAGACCTGCTGTTAGTTTTTCAGTCAAATATAATGGATCGCATTTGAAAACAGAAAAAAAGATAGTCTTTTTTTTTACACAGAAAAGATAGCCCTCACTCCTCAGTGACTGCTGTACTCATATAACATTTGGAGCGTTGATGTCTTCCGTGATCTTGTTGGTGCTGTTTTTCCAAGTGTGCAAATTCATTTTTTCTGACATCATCAACTAGTGTAATAATCATGAGCACCAAAGCAGTGAGAGCACTCAGACAATGAGCCGCAAAGCAGTCAGAAACGAGCCCCTCACTCCGGTGTCAGTGTAGCCGACCAACACCTGATCTTGATCTTAATTTTGACCGAGCCTGGAAGAATGATTCAATTCACTGGACAGTATGGTCACTTGCAAAGTTCCCATGCCTTTGCCTGATCACCCCAGCGATTAGTGGGCACCCCATTCAGCCGCTCTGACGTCTGATTCTCTGATGTTTCAAGTCCTGGCATTCATGCTCTGAATTTCTCAGGGTTCTGACCACTTTTTCTCCTGCTTGGAAGAAAAGCTGTACTGACGATAAGGTATGGGTGGTGGTGAGGTTGGGGCACAAATCACATTGCACCAAGTCCAGCCCAAGTTACCTAACTAACAGAAACAAACAAGCAAAAGCATGAAACTCTAGCTCTTTCCTTTGCTTTGAACTCTAGCTTTCAAGTCGGTATACACGAATGGTATGTACTGCTATAACGTAGACGACGGTGTTATGTCTAAAAAAAAATCTAGCGGCTGTAAACAACGCAGAGAACTATCCAAGTCAACCAAGGAGCTGTTCTACGCCGTCGATCACTGCCTGCCTTGCTTGGTCAAAGTCGCAATCCAGACAACAAAAAAGAATTCGATTCGATTGACCTAACATTTTCCCGCTCAATCCGCACTAACAGGTGAGTAAAGCATACCCTCACACCTGACGTGACCGTGCATGCATCGGAAGAAAATTTGCCGGGCTAATCGCAAATCACGCCAAACATTAGGCGAAATTAGGGAGCGATTATACAATTTGATGGAATTTGATGCAGACTACGTGTGGTTTGCGTCCATGGACGAGACAATTTAACATTCTAATCCTGCAAGGTCAATTCCAAGATCTGGCATGCAAGTTAGGGTAGTGGCGATCGAACCCAAGCTTGTCCAGTTCGAGTTCGAATTGACTCCGACCTCGCCCCAGTACGTTCGTCCAACGTGTGGGTTGGAATTAATTAGGCTTCGACCTGAGCACTACAATGCATTAAAAAATGGATTTTCTAGAATTGCTACCGAACAGCTGACTTGTTTTCCCAAAAATTAGTCGGAACATATCTCGAGACTCGAGATGTATGCTCTCAACCATAGATTTTGGCTAGTGGATAACAGTGCAGTGAGGTAGGGAAGGCGCTGTCAGACACGATAATAGAGGCTCAGCAGTATATGATATTAGGTTTACTGATGATTTTTTGTTATGATTGATGAATAATAGTGGCTGATAAATACCAAAGCTATTTAAATCTTTATACGGTTGCAAATTTCTTTAGATCCAAGACTCTCAATCCCCCTAGCTCTATCGGGCAACAAACTTTGTTCTAATTGACTTTGCATTTTCCTCCTTATGTATCTTTGGTTGCTTCTCGCAAGAATTTTTATCTTACCCTATCAAAGTTCTTCAGTAATTTTTTTTGATAGTTTCAATGTTGCCAATAAATATGTCTGTAGCGAGCTGAGGACGGATTTTAAGAGCAAAGTCGTCCCCTAGCGATAAATGCTGCAACTTAAAGCTATATTATACTATACCAAACCATGCAATATAATTGAGCGGGCCAACATTGGTCTACATAAAGGTCCTTACTGTCACGTGCGATACATCTCGGTCAAATTAACCTGCTGGTGATAGCTAAAGGACATTACTTTACTATCGTGCCATCTCCACTTCCGCCTTGTCGATTGGTTGGAAGTCTTGGACCCGGTTTGAAGGGTGCCTGCCCGGCCGGTTGCTGTCCTTCGACGCTCGTACCGAACTTACCGGCCTCGCCTGTAGAAAACGAACGCAGAAGGCACGAACAAATCCAAGCAGCAGCAGCAAATAAAAAATGTGCAGCCATGTGGCCGTTACGTGCGCAATGCGTAACCGTCCCGGTGATCGATTGACGTGGTGGCGCCTTCGTCCAAGATTTCACAATGGCACGGGAGCACATCTGCGCATGCATGTAGGGCAACCCAACTTGAACTCCTGTTCGCCCGCACGAACACGCCACGAAACTGACGAGCCAATTTGTACAAGTGTGCAAGACAGGATTGCTCTGATCAAATTTTGATCCCCTTTTTTTTAGTATTGCTATACAACACTCGACTGTTTTTTAGGACAAAAACAATCAGATTGATCTAGGACGTTAGATCTCCATTCAACGGATCCACCCATACAAGCCCCTCTAAAAAAATGACTCCCTAAAAAAAAGATATAGGACGTTAGATTTTCATCTAACGGCTCAAAATCTGACTGTTTTTATCCTAAAAAACAGTCGAATGTTGTACAGACACTCTTTTTTTTGGGGGGTTTCGTAGAGTATCTGTGAACTGCATGAGGACAGAGTGGGTTTTGTTCGCCTGGTTTGCAGCCTGGCGTGGCGACACGGGGTGTGATTTTCGTCTGAAGGTTTGTCAGACGATAAGAGAAAACCGCGCGGGCAGGGCGGTAATACGTACGAAACAGAGGATTGGATTGGTGGATGCGGCGTGCGCTGCCCAATTGGTCGACGTCGCTGTTGCATTGACAAAATCAGGTATCCACGCGCGCATCATGGCGCGATCCGCAGAATGATTTTACCGATCCCTGTCTCCAGGCGCGCGCGGAATGTACCTCTGATAATGATACGGGCATCTCTCACATAATTCTCTGGGGATCGATTTCGCCATTTCAGCCAACATGCTGCATGTACTAGTCGCTTTTGATCCGGACAGAGATGGGCACAGTCGCACAGAGATGCGGAGCCTATGCTTTTGATCCGGACAGAGATGGGCACAGAGATGCGGAGTCGTTGCCATATATAGCGTCTTTTTAATACGTATTTATAGAAATAACCATACATAAACAATATTGATAAAATAGCGTTTCTATCGTCCGGTGACACCAGACGACAGCGTCCAACAATCGATATGTGGCACCTGCCGTTCGGCCAACAGCGCTGCTAGCAGGTGGCCTGCCATCTGCCCACAAAACGGCATGTGATTAAGCTAGCTAATTAACCATCTTAATACCTGTCTAAATTCATAGTTTACATTATAATTTTTTGAATTTATAAATATAGCAAATTGGCTCAAAAAATTACGCCATTTGTGGTGGAGCTTTCCAAGACGTCGTGATATATTGTGTAATTTTTTTATAATTTTTTAAACCATTTGTTACCTCTAAAAATTCTTGAAACGATACATAATTAACTAGACGATTAAGCAGTTATATACAACTCTAAGAATTTTTAAAGGTAGCAAATGGTAGTGAAAAATTACAAAATTTTTTATGAAACTTCCTGATGCAATGTACTACATTGTGTAATTTTTACATAATTTTTTGCATCAGTTTATTACTTCTAAAAATTATTTAAGCAGCACATAATTAAATAGATGATTAAAAGCTAATGGCCGGGGACTAATGGCCTGCCATCTGGCCACTGTGCAGCACCAGGCCTGCCGCACAGTAGATGGGCTGCAGGCCATTGGTCTCTGACCATTAGCGCTTAATCACATGTTTAATTATATGTCGCTCAAATAATTTTTAGAGGTAGAAAATTAGTGCAAAAAATTACATAAGAATTACACAATGTAGCACATTGTATCAGCAAGCTCTATAACAAATTTTGTAATTTTTCACAACCATTTACTACTTTTAAAAATTCTTGGAACAGTGTATAACTGCTTAATCGTCTAGTTAATTATGTGTCATTCCAATAATTTTTAGAGGTAGAAAATAGCCTAAAAAAATTGCGAAAAAACTAAACAACATATCATGATGCCTCGGAAAGCTCTACCAAAAATGTATTTGTTGAGCTCATTTGCTATATTTACAAATTCAAAAAATTATAACGTAAAATTACGAATTTAGACAGTTAGCTAGCTTAATCACCTGCCATTTTGTGGGCAGACGGCAGGCCCCTGCCGTCTGCTGGCCGGACGGTAGGTGCCATGTGTCGACTGTTGAACGCTGTCGTCTGGTGACCGGACGGCAGAAGCACTGCTTATACTTAGCTATTTCTATAAATACGCGTTGAAAAGGAGCTATATATGATAAAAAAAAACTCCAGAGATGCGTGGCTTCTGTTTGCTGAACTGAACTAGGCGTCTGCTACGCATGGGAAACCTGACTGCGGATTTCAACTGTTGCACGGTCATGCACCCACAATTTCTCGTCCGCATGTTCGGGGTAGTGTCGTTCACGCAATGCAAAGGGCTAAGAGTAAATTTGGAGAAACATCAGAAAGAACAAAAAAAACGGAAATTTGGAGTAGTGTTTGTCGACGAAATTCAAAAGGGTTAATCAATCAACAAGACGTCGTGAACGACTAATGCCAGAAGCAAATGCCTCCTATTCTGGTGTTTACTTCAGTGGGTTCGGGCCGGTATTAGCTTTGGCTTTTATTTTTATTATAGTAACTAGATTCAAATGGTATATCTTTTCAAGACATGATTTAAAGTTGATTATAGTAGATACTATAGCGAATTTAGTAAATCGTATGTAACTATTTCTCTCGTTGTACTGTTCCTCATAAACAGTCAGAATTCAAGAACCGTAAACCTAAAAGCTATAATACACAATCCAAAAGAACCCACTTTTGACATAGCCTGAAAAGATGGGTGCTGAAAACAAGTCGTCTTCCGCACATCCGGTTTACAGTGAGAACAGACCGAGACGTCATACATATGGCCGGTAATACACGACAATGAGAATGAGACGTAAGAGAGAGAATTACTCGGTACACACTAATTAAAACGGTGCGTGTGTGTGTGTGTGTGTGTGTGTGTGTGTGTGTGTGTGTGTGTGTGTGTGTGTGTGTGTGTGCAGCATTTTATTGCTTGCAGTTGCATATATCCTGCAATCATGCTATCGCTAGCTAGGCTGAAGCCTCGCGTTGCATGGATGTGTATGGATTGGGGCTGGGAGTGTCCACTTCCGCCTCGTTGCCCCCGCGACACTCCACTCCACTCCCTCCACACGCGCGCGCGGCCGCACGAGACGATCGAGAGACGCTCGGGCCTCGTGGTATGGCGTGCGTGATGGTTCGTACATGCGTGATGCCCCGTAACTCTTGCGCCCATCAGCAACCGCTTCATCTTTGCAATGCAACTGACCATGGTCGCCGAGTGAGTTTGTTAACAACCACCAGTTCGATCCACTTGTGGCAACGCCGAACACCAAGGTTTCGATGTCCAAAACTTGGAAATATACGTTCCAATAAAGAGATAACTGAAGAAACATAATTCAAAGGCAAATTAGGGTATGTATACGTTCCAATATAAGCTGTCTATAAGAAACACCACATAAAAGTTTTGCTAAGATGAATGAAAGAGAACGAGGAGAGAGAAGAAGATCGACTGTAATTTTATAGACAGTCAAAACGCGAGGAAATAGCCTACTATAGATAACTTTCGTGCCACTGTATCAATATTGTCTATAAATAGCCTGCTATAGACGGTTTTTATGTCATTATATCAACGCTGTCTAGATTTACAAACAGCCTATTATAGACAATTTATAGGCAACCCATTATAGAAGGTGTCTTTAGTGTTGTCTACAGATGATATAGAAGTGTAATATAGACAGTAGCTATCTGTATCACTATACATGCTCTTAAAAGTTAAGGTGCTAATCGATCTGCATAGGCAAGTAATATAATCATATTAACTCACGGATGATCGACATAATGGATTAACCAATGCCATGTTCTTCAAACCAAATGTTTCGAATTGAACACCTAGCTAGCTAGGAGTCAGCTCGCAGCATGGGATGGTGAGCTAGAGATCAGTGGAGGTCGTTTTTTGGCTTCTAGTTTATTGTTTTATATAAAGTAATTAGCTTTTAAATAGTGTATTTTTTAAGATGGTATTTATAAGTTAATTGTAGTAGACATTATACCAATTTTAATTATATCGGCTAAAATCGCACGTGAGTATCTCTCTTTCCATATTCCCTCTTATAAATAGTCATAATTAAAAAAATTTAACAAAAAAATAAAAAACCGCAGTCTAAAAATATAAGGAGCTAGTAAAAAAGTGAAGCTAAGTTAGGATTAGCGTGGAGGGCGCGCCACTAGGTGGTAGCTTTTCGAATTGAGCACCACCATGCACGGCAAACGACTAAAGTCCCTTTTTCCGTTTGAACATAACTAACAAGGAAGCAACGCGACGACAGCGCGCGGGAACTTACAGACATATGCGCTACAGTCTCGATCTAGCCAACTCCCTCGCGCCGTCGCGCGCGTATAAGTAGGAGCCCACGCAGAGGCCTCGGCATTCACGGTGCAATTAGCTTATCTTAGCTCGCTCTCTCCCTCCTCTTCGAACCATCGCGCCTTCCTCAGCACAGAGAGAGAGAGAGAGAGAGAGAGAGAGAGAGAAGAAGATGAAGATCTCGATGGAGAGAGCTGTGTTCTTGTTGGTTTGGGTTGCCCTGTTGAATGGTAAAGCCATATTTTAAGCCTTCTGGTTTCGCTCACTCTGATCAATCATGTCATTAGTTAAAGAAAGCGCACTAATGATCGAGGTTCTTTCTCTTCCTTTCTCCAGCTGCTCGCATGGTGCAATCGATTCCTTACGACCACTCGTCAAGCTCTGAGGTATGCACGAGCTCTCTCTGCCTCCCTCCCTCTCATCAAACAAGGTGAGAGGAAGTGCCTGTAACCTGACCCTGAATCCATGCATCATGGTACGCCTGCGACGTCGTGCTCGCCCCGAGGCCTACCAAATTGTCAACAGCACCACGCGCTAGCTCGGCAGTCGGCAACGAGCTAGTGATTATGGAGTGTGGTCTATCGATCCATCGGACATCCATTTTGTATTGCATTGCAGAACATGTCGTATACATGAGTTAATCATAGCGCTAAAAGGGTGGTGCATGACACCTGCGGCTTGCACACCCATTTACCCCTGCTTAGTGCTGCATGCTGCAAACCAATTAAGTTCTCACTTGCCCGGCCGACCGGTTGTAGTTTTAGTTGCTTTGCTCGAGTCAGACGCATATACTAGCGATAAAAAGATCGCATTTTGGACATGCCTTTTCAAGTATGCGCAGTTAACACCGGCCGTTGTTAGTTGGCTGTGCGCATAGCTAAGCTGATTTGTTACTGACTAGTGACAAATATGTGGGCGGGAGGCGTGGGCCATGCACTAGCTACACAGGAATATTTTTCTTGCCTTGTATGAGCTTGCTGGCCTGAGCCCACTACTCACTAGTGACGAACTGACGATCGAGAGAGACGTGCGTATTGCGTAGGTAGGTCTCATATATTTAGTGATCGATAATATAAACTTAAAACGGGGAGCTTTGGACTTCATTTTCCATTTAGTACTGATATTCAGGCACAATAGTCCAGCTCTTTTGATCAGATGGGACGACATGGGCATGGTGCGAACGGACCAAACAAATAGTTTTTGCACAGTTAAAGCCGTGGGGAAACATGAAGCTATCACACCAACAACCAAAAGCACTTCAAAGACCTTACAAAACCGGACCAATTGCAACAGGGAAAAAAAAGTTAGCTGCGTATATACCGAACCAGACACGCCCGATCGTCCTGACCCAATCTGACCAACCGACTGATCAGACTAAAACGCGCAAGTCTAATTCGAGCCTAACGATTAATTAATGTCCATCTTAATTAATCTTTGCTGCAACAAGCCTAGCTACGAACTACTAATCAAGATCATCCCTAGATAAAATAGGTTGGCCTCCAAATGCATAATCGAATTGATCATGAAACGCGCCAACCCAATCACCCAACCTAACCAACGACGACGATCGCGCGTGCATTCAGTGCAATACATGGGGTGTGCTGCAACTTGCTCGCATATATATATCTTTGCTGATTACTGTGAACACGTCTTTATGGCAAAGAAGGAGCTCACGATCGACGGTCAAAATCAGAGTTGGGACATACGGTTAGCTTTTCGGCGAACGCCAAACAGGAGAGGGCGTGTGTACCCCAGTGTCTGCCACACACTGCATGCCCCACTCCGCTCGGGTCTTATTGCACAAATCATGCGCTTACTTAGCTTTAAGATAACCTTTTTTCTGTTTGTTTGGTGAAGATATTGCCGACTTATTCTTTCGGTTACAGTTTATAATTTTTAGTTATGATTTATTAATTTAATAAATATTAATTATTAAAAAAATTTAAAAATAGCTGAAAAAGCTAAAAAGAATAGGGCCAGGAAAGCTAGCTCCTTGTATGTGTGAAACTGTCTAGGCCAGGAAAGTCTCAAGTGCTTACAAACAAGGGCCCAAATCCATCGCTACCAACTTTTTGTAATTTCCTTTGGAGAACCCGGTTCAAAAAAAAATTCTTTTGGAGGAACCATTAGGTTTTTATCGTTGTTTATTTAGACACAAAGAATTTCTAGGGGTGAAGCTCTTCTTTTTTGTGAGTTTTCTTTTGTTAGTCTTATGTTAGGCGCGCAGTTAGATACGCAGCCACTTGGACTTTTGCAGGGAAGTCAAACGACATTCTTGTACTACCTGCTTCAGCTTGTGGTCAAATTACTTAAATGGAAGACCTTGCTTTGGCATGAGCGGCGCCGTACCGAACAAAATCTGGCATGTGCGTACTAGTCTGAATGTGTCATAGTTTGGTCGACAGTTAGTTCCGAACCGTACACAACCTTTTTAGTGCCTTTTACTGAGATCCTGACAGGGCCGGTAGTTTTGACAGTTAAAGTTACTACGCTGTAAAGTGTAAACCACCGTTGGGTTCAATAGCCAAACTAGTAGGACTCCACTACTTTGGAGACCACAAAGAACTTGGTTGATTCGTTGGCCCCAAAATAGGCCCAGTAGAAACACAATTTCCCCGGTGCATTGCTGAAGACGACGAACTAAAGTTTTTACATTTCCTATGGATGTGGAGAATGTATCTTTTATATCTGGATTACAGGACACTCTGACTTTACTACCGTCGAAATCTATTGCTACTGTTGGTAACTTTTATTGAGCTGAACGTTCATGCTGTGGAACGTGAATGCAGTGCTTGCCTGAGCCGCTGGAGCCTCACTACGGAGGCGGCATCATCCGCAACCCGGACTTCAACGCCGGCCTCCAGGGCTGGTCGGTTTTCGGGTACGGCAGCGTCTCCGAAGGCGCGTCGGCGACGGGAAATAGGTACGCCGTGACGGGGAACCGGACGCTGCCGTACCAGAGCGTCAGCCAGAAGGTGTTCCTGCAGAACGACACGCACTACACACTGTCCGGTCTGATCCAAGAAACAGTGCACTTCTGTAACTTATTTTGCCATGTTCAGAAATGATCGGAACGGTAGCTCAATGCTGGTTTGTCTTCGGTCGCGTGCAGCTTGGTTGCAGGTTAGCGATGGGAGCGCCGACGTCAGGGCTGTCGTGAAGACGGCCGACGACTTCATCCACGCCGGCGGTGTCGACGCGAGGTCCGGGTGCTGGTCCATTCTCAAAGGTGGGCTCACCGCCGCCGCCTCCGGGCCGGCAGAACTCTACTTCGAGGTAAACAAAACTTGGTGAATCTTGGTAAAAGATCGATCATTTATGTGCTCTGTTTTTGTAACAACTTGTTTGCTGCTACGTACGTAATTGCAGAGCAATGCGACGGTGGACATATGGGTGGACAACGTCTCGCTGCAGCCGTTCTCCAGAGAAGAGTGGGGCGCCCACCAGCACGCGTCCATCAAGAAGGCCCGCAAGAAGACGGTGAGGCTCCGGGCCAGGGACTCGGCCGGCAACCCCGTGCCGGGCGCGCGGATAAACATCGAACACGTCCGGAGTGGCTTCCCGCTGGGCTCGGCCATGAGCAAGGAGATCCTGACCAACCCGGCGTACCAGCGGTGGTTCACATCCCGGTTCACGGTGACCACCTTCGAGAACGAGATGAAGTGGTACAGCACCGAGCCGTTCCCCGGACGCGAGGACTACTCGGTGCCGGACGCGATGCTCCGGTTCGCCAAGAGCCACAGCATCGCCGTGCGCGGGCACAACATCTTCTGGGATGACCCAACGACGCAGATGGGGTGGGTGGCGTCCCTCGACGGCGCACAGCTCCGGCAAGCCACGGCGAAGCGCATCAAGTCGGTGATGTCGCGGTACGCCGGGCAGGTGATCGCGTGGGACGTGGTGAACGAGAACGTGCACTACGACTTCTTCGAGGACAAGTTCGGGGGGGAGGCGTCGGCGGCGTTCTACCGGAAGGCGCACCAGATGGACGGCGACGCGCTCATGTCCATGAACGATTTCAACACGCTGGAGCAGCCCGGTGACCTCACCGTGCTGCCGGGCAAGTACCTCGGAAAGCTGTGGCAGATCAAGGCGTTCCCGGGCAACGGCAACGCCGCCAGGATGGCCATCGGCCTCGAGGGCCACTTCGGCGCGCAGCCCAACATTCCCTACGTCCGCGCCGCGCTCGACACCATGGCCAAGGCCAACGTGCCCATCTGGCTCACCGAGATCGACGTCGCACCGGGGCCGGGCCAGGCGCGCCACCTCGAGCAGGTGCTCAGGGAGGTGTACGCGCACCCGGCCGTGCACGGCATCATCCTCTGGACGGCGTGGCACCAGAAGGGCTGCTACGTCATGTGCCTCACGGACAACGGATTCAGGAACCTCCCCGTCGGCGACGTCGTCGACAAGCTCATCTCGGAGTGGAGAACGAGCTCGCACGTCGGCGTGGCGGATGCAGACGGCTACTACGAGGCCGAGCTATTCCACGGGGACTACAAGGTCACCGTCACCCACCCGGCGGCGAACTCCACCGTCGCGCAGAGCCTGAGCGTCGATAAGGAGTCCGACAACGAGTACACCATACACGTCTAGCTAGCCTCTTGGAAGATTGATATTTGCATGTGCATGATTGTTGATTTAGAGCATTGTCGTTGTAAGTTTATGAGTCATAGGCGCCCGGCCATGAGATTAGATTCTCATTCCTGGAGAGGCGATTGATCTTATGTTCATATTAAAGGAAGAATAAATTCGATTTGTCCTTCTTTATGCATGCAACTTTGTGTGTCATTCGTGCCGACCTCGATCATACAGGAATGGCTTAATGGAGATGCACCGTATGTGTCAAAGCAGAACGTGAGCAGCTAATGCCTAATAGAGGCACCAAAGGCCAGACACATCAATTACCAATTACCAAATGAATGGCGTCTTCTTGCTACATTTCTTGATCAACATATATAACATTGAACCAAGATATATGCAAAATTGCATGTCAGCTCCTCTTGCTTTGAAAATTTATGCAAATCAATCCTTTCACTTTCTATTTCAGCAATGGCGCCGCTGTATTTGAGACTGTTAAGTTTCCGCGGTTGGAAAAATGGCACCGGATGTTTCATCATTGATGGGGCAACCCGCAACCGATGTGTTAAGTATTGAGAAATAGAAATGGTGGGGGGTTATGTGAAACACCCCAAAATTTTGAACTTTTTGAAATTTTATTGAATTTTGATTAAATTCGGATTTCTTTCCCTTTTTGGCAAATTACAGTGAAAATGCGCTTTCCTCTTTTGGCAAATGCGCCTTCCCCTTCTCCCTGGCGTCCCTGCCGTGCGCCACTTCTTCTTCTCCTTCCCGCAGCCGCGGCCATTCACGCGTCACCACCTCTTCTCGCTGGACTACGTCGCTCCGCTTCCCTCACCTCAGCGTCAGCCTCTACACACCGGCCCACCAGTCAGCTGCACCTCTTCACTCCTTTCTTGCCCCGTGCGTAACCTCCTCTGCGTTCATTCCCCCTTGCCGCAGCCTTGCCAGAGCCATTCCCCCTGCCCAGCGTGAACAGAGCGCGACCAAAGCAATATATCCAGGTGAAGCTCCTTTAGACACTCCCAACCATCTCCCCAAGCAGCCGATTGCTCTCTCATCGCCTCTGCTGCCCGCAACCGAAGCCCCTGAGCCGGTGAACCCTAAAACTCAATTCCTTGATTTACTTGAATATTTTTCGATTCCTTGCAATGCTATGGTCCCTAGGAGATTCTAATCACAGTGGTACCTTAAATTTCTCAATATCATTCGTCTGCAACGCTCACACCGGAGACCGCCGTCGGTCGCAAAGGCCTCACCGTGGCTAGCCCACTCCAGCGGTCCCCGAGCTCGACCACCAATTTCCGGGTGTTCTCTAGGGTCCCTAGATGGTTAAATTGCAGCCAATTGGACTTGATCCTCACCGGAGCTCCTTGTCACCGCCGTGGGGATCGTGCTCTTCTCGGTCGCCGCCAATCATGGTCATCCATTCCCATCTCCCCAAAGCTACCGAAATGGAACCCTAAGCCATATGCGCACACCCTGGTGAAAACAATTCTCCTCTCGTGCTCTATAGCCGCCACCCCACCGCCGTCGTTTTCCTCTGCTCCTCGCCGGGAGTGTCGTCTGGAGGTTGAAGACGACCTCCCGGGGGCGTCGTGGCTCAATCGCAGCCATTAGCGTCCATCCATCCGGAGCGTCCACGCCAGTTTTAAATCCCGTCCGCTGATGCGGTTACGGTCCCTCATCCGAGCGCCCACGCTCGCTCCATCCTCTCCATCCGTAGCTGCCGCGCGTCGTCCATCAACCGGGCGTGCGCGTGTATGCGCTGGGCTTCGCCCGCACGCGCGTGGGCCACGGCCCTCTCGGCCGAGAGCGAAGCCGGGCCGTCGGCCGGTTCCTTCGCGCGGGAAAAAGGCCGCCGCTGCACTGTGCAACTCGGGCTGGGCTGCACTGTTGATTCCGGCCGAGCCCAACACTATTCATATGATGTTGGAAAAATCCAGAAAAATGATTAAAAATCCCAGAAAAATCTAAAAACCCCAAAAATACCAAAATACATCATTGTAATCAGTTTAATACCCTAAATTCAAATTTGGCCTCCATTCCTTTAAAATTCAAATTTTGTTAATTCAAATTATATTAATTTAAACCTTATTAATTCAAATATTATTAACTCAAGTTTTATTAATTCAAACGTCACCCTTCCACCATATTTATCTCCAAGTATAGTCGAATTCTTTCATGTTGCCAAATTAAATCTCGATAAAATCCAAATCCATCCAATTCAAAGGTCAACCACCCGTTTTTAAGTATTTGTCTTTCATTTCCAAAAATTGGCCTGTCACATATATTGCTTATTCGATCGTCCTAAATTCATCTAATCCAATTTAGCCGTGTCAGCCATCAAGCCCCGTTGAACCTCGACCTCCCAACCCAACCCATTTCTTTTTGAGCTCTTTCTTATTTTAATTTGGATTTTGTTCCCAGCTTGCATTCTGCAAAGCAGGAACTAGTGGGTATTCGTTTTCTACGCTAGTGACGGGACCAAGCGGATTGGTCAGCGGAAGGGCAGTAAAGACATTTGAAGCTGATCAAGGAAATCAAGGGCAACAAAAAGGAGGCAAGTCACATGTTTTTGATCATTTTGAATCCCATAATATTTAGATTATTTACATACAGTACTTTCATTAATATTATTTGTGAACTGCTACTTGTTTAAAACAAATGGTTAGAATGACATGCTATCTAGTTAATCCCACCACTGAAAAACGCCCTGTCTTGATTGATGGCCATATTCACCTTGACAACCTTAGTAATAATCTAAATATTGTACCAATGTATATAATGTCACCTCAATCAACATTTTACACTATTAAGTGACTTTGGCTGCGGGCCATTAGAATTTAAAAATGAACATCACCTAGGGTGAAGGTGTTGTGGGAATCCGTGCGACGGACTTCGCCCACCGCTTGACCCTAGGGTTGGACTTAGGGTGAAGGTGTTGTGGGAATCCGTGCGGCGGACTTCGCCCACCGCTTGACCCTAGGATGGGATTACAGGTAGAGGTGTTGTGGGAATCCGTGCGGCGGATTTCGCCCACCGCTTTACTCTAAGATGGGATTGCGGGTAAAGGTGTTGTGGGAATCCGTGTGGCGGACTTCGCCCACCGCTTTACTCGGGAATGGAGGCTGGTTTGGTTTGGTGGTGGTTGGTGCTGTTGAGCACAAGGGAAGCTGTGGTGGAGTGCCTCAGGTGAAAATATAAGGACAAGAACCTTGTGCCAAGTAAACTACATAGTGATCGCTCAAACCACAGGGGTTGACTTGTCAACACGGGTTTAGTAGCTGCTTCATTCAATTGAAAACTCTACAGGATGAGATGATAGGATGCTGGGGAGTTAGGTATGCTGCGGGTACCTAACAACGGTAGTAGGCACTTAAAACGGCAGGAAGAAGTTGTGATATTATGTGTGGCCGTGACTGAGTGATACTACCGGGTAGAGCCTATATAGAGAATTGAGCAGTGAAACGACCTGGCTTTCTTAACTCAGTCATGAGGGTTAAGGAATCGTGTGGGTAAAGTTGAGCAACTCTGCAGAGACAATTAAATGGTATTCGAATACGCCGTGCTTCCGGTTAATGAAGCTATGTTAATTGGGTGATTCCAACAATGAGGCATAAGTAGGATTGGGATGATTTTAATGTGGTTAATGATAAACTTTGTTAATAAACCCCTGATCTTTAGGAGCAAATGTTTTAAATTTTATTTGTTTGCAAATAAAACTGCATCCACCCACTGTAATAAAACCAATATATTCCCACCCTTGATTGTTCCTTGCAAGTAGATATACAGTATCTCCACATGTGATTTGCTGAGTACGGGGTTGGAGTACTCAGTCTTGCACAATTTTCCCCACAACAGATATCAGAAGGAAAGAAAGCAAATCAAGATTTCGTGTTAGGGTTACGACTGCACTCAAGTGTTCCTGTGGAGTTTTCTTCGGCTTTTACTGTATGTAAGTTACATTTTGGGCTTGGACGCCCGTATTGTTATTAAAATTGGCCATTAGGTCTTATTTCAATCAAATTAACTTGTTTTAACTGTGTGTGAGCAGGCTTGATACACTGTGGGGCCGCAACAGAACTCCTGGGCTGTTGCGGGCCGTGCGACGTCCCTGTTCCCAAAAGTCGGGGGCGTTACATTATGCTGACTACTTCCACAAATGCAAGCATGGGCTTTTTTAGGCGAGAAAATTGTATTTTTGCCATCCGAAACAGTGGGCTTCGCAACTTTACCCTCCCAATCGTTGGTTTCGCAAAAATGCCATCCAAAACATTTGCTTCTTGTTTTCTTTGCCATTTTCTCTATTTCTCTCCTTTTCCTTTTTCTCTCCTATAATCAGCCACGCAAAAGGACAAATCTACCCATGGGCAATTTCACGTACTTGGAAACCCAATCGACGTAGGCACCGATCGGTGTTTAGCCTTGCGGCCGCTTCGTCTCCTGCCACTCGCCCGGACGATCGCCGTCCGCCTCACCCCATGGACGACGGCCGCCGGGCTCGGCCCAGCCCGACCGATGCACCCCCGCCGCCCGATGCTTCCCCGTCGGTCTTGCTGCACGAAGCGCCGGATCCGCCCGATGCCCTAGCGCCGCCGGTCGCCCTTGCGCCGCCCGACGCCCTTGTGCCGCAGCCTGATGGCGCCCGGAGGTTGCTGCCCGACGCCGTGCAGATGGTTGCCCATGGGTAGATTTGTCCTTTTGCGTGGCTGATTATAGGAGAGAAAAAGGAAAAGGAGAGAAATAGAGAAAATGGCAAAGAAAATAAGAAGCAAATGTTTTGGATGGCATAGCCCACTGTTTCGGATGGTAAAAATACAATTTTCTCTTTTTTAGGCACAAGTAGTATGGATTAATTACCTCCCTACATGTGCTACTGACTTGCTCCTACTTTTTTTATCTTTTTATCTATTTATTTCTAAAAATCGATGATTGGCATAAGCTGCTAAGAAATTCCACAAAAAAGCAAAACATCTGACCCTTAATCAAGTGGGTCTTAATTAAACAAAACTATAGTAGCCATCAGATCTTATTACTTAAAGATATATTTATTTTTAATTTAAAAGAAATGATCATCTTTATTAAGATGTTATTGCCGTCTTCCTCATGGCCGTCGCCTACACGGCGCTCAAGGTGGCCTTACTAGATGAAAAAAAGGCGAGACAATCGAAGATATATACACAGGTTCAGCAATTTTTGGAAGCGCAAATTTGTTTCAGCAAAAGTTAGGTGCATAATTAAGTTGGTGCTTCAATGATTGACATGAAGAAAGCTTATAAGGTTTTGTCAAGCATCCGTGATATCTGTCAAGCTCAAATGCTCTAAGCAACAAATTAGTTCTACAGTCCAACTCCGACAAACAAGCATGACCGAGTTTTACTTTGGTTAACGTACGGGAGTCGTTGAATTTTAAGGAATCGACAGCAATTGTGCCATTGACGGACACGAAAAAACAACGACGAACACCTGATGTTTTCCTGATTCTCCCGAGTCTCTCCAGTTCCCTTGTCATACCAGAGGTGTTCGATCCGCATCGGAGGCTACATGCGCTAGCATTCTTTGCAGGTCATGCATCTCTGACTTTGTCTACGTAGCTGAAGCGGGATACATCTCATTAACAGAGGTAAGGAAGAATTATGACCTGGGCCAGAAGCGCCCGCTCCTCGCCCTGATCGGCGAGCAAGGCTTCGTGTTTCAGGGCGTGTTCCATGCGTGCTTCCGCAGGCCAGAGGCCCAGGTGTCCACATTGAGCCAGTTCCTCCCAGCGGTGGGCCTGGTCCTCCGCGACACGGAGGTGACGATGTCCGAGGAGAAGCTCCTATACAGGATGCCCGGCGAGCGACGCCAGCGTGTAGGCTACTGAAAGAAACAGTTCTCTGATCAACATGTGCATGGTATAGCACAGCCAAGCAGGGCGTGAATTGTTGGTAGAGGGTAAGTATTAGAGATGGTCTCTCCGATCACCGAGAGTCTCCTCCTCCTAGGGCAGTGAGCCAGTGACTTTAAACTCGAACCTAGAGTACTGATACCCCTTATTATAAAACTCACGACAGAAATAGATGATAAAAAAAGGGAGATATAGATTTAACGTGAAAAACTCTTTCAAGTGAAAAACCACATACATACAATCGACGAAATCATTATATGAGAAGTTACAAGCACGAAAAACTTCGGCATGTATCAACTGTGCGACTACAAGGGTATATATATGCTAGAAATCAGAGTCCGTAAGGAAGAAATGAACAAAGTTCTAGTCAGCAACGAAATAGAGACCTACTCGAAAACTGTAATAGTAACCTTCTTGAAGACTGGAACAAATCCCCGCTTGGAGAGTCTTAGAAGATAACTGTGAAGAGTCGTAATCGAAAGTGCCTCGAACAACCACGTCTGACTCCAGTCGGCACATAGTCCATCATAAACACAAAGATAATCTTAATCATAACCTTTGATCAGTTCTCATTGCTTTGAGTGAACATTAATTGGACTTGAAAAAAATCAGCAGTAGTTAGATCTGATTAGAAGTGATCAGATGCGACTAGATTCGGATCACATTATACAATTGAATCCATGACCAAGGTGATTTCCATTCGATGCCAACACTGAGTGCCAAAGAAACAAAATCCATATATAGCTAGCATTGACACAAGCAAATCACTGAAATGCATGGTTGGGACCGGTGCAAGCAGGAGCGCAAGAAGAAGGTGAAGATCACCGTCCAGGGCGCTGGCGGCAAGCCGCTGCCGGAGGCGGAGCTGTCCCTGGAGCGGGTGGCGAAGGGTTTCCCGGTGGGCAACGCGATGACCAAGGAGATCCTGGACACGCCCGAGTACGAGAAGTGGTTCACGTCGCGGTTCACGGTGGCGACGATGGAGAACGAGATGAAGCGGTGCAGCACGGAGTTCCACCACAACCAGGAGGACTACCAGGTCGCCGACAAGATGCTGGAGCTGGCGCACAAGCACAACATCTCGGTGCGCGGGCACAACGTGTTCTGGGACGACCAGATGGCGCAGATGAAGTGGGTGAAAGCGCTGAGCGTGCCGCAGCTCAAGGAGGCGATGGCGAAGCGCATCAAGAACGTCGTCTCCCGCTATGCCGGCAAGCTCGTCCACTGGGACGTCGTCAACGAGAACCTCCACTTCAGCTTCTTCGAGCACAAGCTCGGCAAGGACGCCTCTGGTCAGATCTTCAAGGAGGTGGCCGCGCTCGACGGCAAGCTCATCCTCTTCATGAACGAGTTCAACACGATCAAGCAGCCCAACGACCCGGCGCCGCTGCCGACCAAGTACCTCGCCAAGCTCAAGCAGATCAGTCCTACCCCGGCAACAGCGGCCTCAAGTACGGCATCGGCTTGGAGAGCCACTTTGCCACGCCCAACATCCCCTACATGAGGGGCTCCTTGGACACGCTCGCACAGGCCCAAGTCCCCGTCTGGCTCACCAAGGGACCCAAACAGGTGCATAAACATTCTTGTTAATTTCTCGTAGTCCAACTGGTAAGGCACCCGGTTGTCATATAATCTGTTATAAATGTAAGTAGTAGTTTTGTGGAGTACTTGGAGGAGGTGATGAAAGAGGGGCTCACGCAGCAGGCGGCGAAGGGCTCAGTCCTGTGGGGGTGTCTAGCACATTAAGGGCCTGTTTGGAACAGAGGAATTTTGCAGGAATTTTGCAGGAAACAGTTCAATTCCCGCAAGAATCGGGAAAAATTCCCGCATTCCAAACAGGGCCTAAGGGGTGCTACGTGATGTGCCTGATGGATAAGTTCAAGAATCTCCCTGTCGGCGACAATGTCGATAAGCTCATCACCGAGTGGAAGGCGGTGCCCAAATCCACCAAGACGGACGCCAAGGGCGTCTACGAGGCCGAGCTCTTCCACGGTGAGTTCAAAGTCACTGTGAAGCACTCGTCGCTCAAGTCCGCCGTCGTGCAGACGGTGGACCTGGACTCCTAGGCAGAGGCCACCATCAAGGCGAAACTGACCTTAGCTAGAACCTTTTTTTTTGTGTTTATGCTATTTTCTATATAGCTTTTAGGCTCATTGCATTGGATTGTTGCAATAAGACGGCCGAGGAGCAGAGACCATGGCCAGTAAGTAAGATGGTTGAGTGGTCCGCCTTGGCATTGCGATCGCTGTGCCTGTGCTGAAGGAAGCTGGTCAGCGAACTTGTGTGTCATATTTTCCTAACGAATTTTCTTGTGTACTTTCAGTTTTCAAATGAACTCTTCCAGTAATTTAAAATTTATAGCTAGTTTGCATTTGTCCAACAGCTTTTCAACATTTTGGAGAACTGAATGCATCCACTAACAATTCAGTACAGTGTGTCACTAACTACTAAGCACAAAAAGGTAGCAGTCTTATTGTCAAAGAACATAAGCCATACCTCCTCATTCTAGTCTCAAGTACTCTCAACAATACTATTGTCGGTATATAACCTACTCAAGAATACAATTCTCGGTGGGGCTACGGGTTACCTTGAGTATGATCCACGTGCGTCGCATATGTAAAGAGCTCATACTGTGGGTAGAGCTCAAATATCCAAATCATCATCTGGGTCTTCATCCGAGTCAGGTTGTTCGTCATCAGAATCACGAATGTAATGAATTTCACCCTTTGCAGTTGCAGATTTAGGAGCTTTTATTTCATTCAGGAGAGCGGATGCAGTTAAGTTGGGATCTTGTTGAGCCTCAGGGAGAGCTGGCCGTCCATCGTATATATGGATAGGTTCGCCCTTTCCTGAGATTAAGGTGAAAATACTTAGTTGTTGATGCATCATCAGTGCAGTTCCCGCAGTATGAATGTAACTGATGAGGTCTAACATTAATACTGCCTAACATTATACCAACTTTTGGTAAATGAGAAGTACCTTGATGTTCAAAAGGAAGAACGACATTTGCCCTGTCACTGCGCTCCTTTTCTGACAGCTCAAGATTGAACTGAACCTGTTGAACCAACATATCACAATTCACTACCAACGTAAATCAAAACAACAACTAATGTAAGTGGTGGCTAAGACTATTAGTAGAAATGTAGGAACAAACCTTGGGCAATAAACTTTGGTTCACTTCTGTACTTACAGATGGAGCAAAAACAAATTTTACATCATTCCCCTCAACATGTAAGTGTTCATACTGCACAGGTAGGGACAGTATCAAGTGTCAATCCGAATATTTTGAACATCAAGGTGATCAGAAGCCTTACAAGATGCTTAACCCGTCCATTCCGTCGTTTCAGGCGCACATGGAACTTTGCTTTAGAATAATTTTCAAGGAAAGAAATGTTCCCCGTACTTTCTTCTCCATACACGGAATCTACAACTTCTGGCTCAACACAAGCAACCATGGTAGAAAGACATTCAAAAGCTCGGGAAAACTTGGGTTCATGGAGGTCCAACTGCATTAGCCAAAAGATTGATGATATTTGATCTGCAATTTGAGGACAACACACATTAACATTGTAAAAATTGGATGAACAATTATATATCATTGTTGCAATAAAATAATAGAAGACCTTTTGGACCACAAGAATGACCCTACTGATATTTCAATTCCTTTATACATCTGTCGCTCCCAATAAGTACAAGTATGGTCTCTCAGTAGATGTAAAATGTAATGCATTAACAATACAAGATAGATAAATGTACGATTTATGCTATATCACTAATATAAATGCAGGAAATTCTTTTACAACTACCATGAATGTTCCACACCATATCACAGATGGAAAATAGAAGAGAAGAAAAACAATTACCATGGCTTCGAAGATTACTAAGAAAGCTTGAAATTGATGACACTGAAGCATACCTTAACATAGAGCTAATCTGAAATATCATAAAGAATTTTGCTGTTAAGCATCAACAATTCAACATAAACTAAAAGAATATTGTGAAAGTGTGAAAAACATTCAATAATAAAGAATGCAAAGATGTTTTTGCTTCAAACAATAAACAATGTCTGCTTATAAGTTATAATAACAAAATACAAATGGCGGAACAGTTATGAGTGAAGTTGACGTTATACAGCTGGTGAGTAAAGTGATATAATGCATTGATTGATAGTCCTGATACTATCTAAATCTACTGAAATTACAACCTGCTGAGCAACAACTAAACTTCAATACAGAAACTAAACTACAAGACTAAGATGTGATATTCAATTTTAGCACATACTTCTGGAAACACAGGCTTAACTTTATTTCCCCAGTCTAATCCAGACAGTTCCATAAACAACGGCAATGCCAAATTATAACAGAAGAATACATCTGGCAATATAGGAATCAAACTTTGACAGCATTACAGCTAAGCAATTAACACAATAGGGACCCAATTTCATATATAGAAAAAAACAAACTTGTTGTATTAAATCTGCACCCAAGTAAGCTTTGCACAGATAAAAGAAGTTTTAAGAAAGGGACTCACTGAGTCAACAGCAATGGAAAAATAGTTTTTGCCCTCTCCTTCAAACCCTGATATCAGTAGCATATGCAAGTGTAGCAAAAGTTTTAGTATCATAAAGAAAGGATAGCTAGCAAGTAAAAAAGGTTCTATGGTGGATTATACCTTGTCCAAGATCAATAACAGAGCACATCAACTTATCAATATCCTTCACACTTCTGAAAATTGTGATATTCTCTTTGTTTGTTGGGCACTGCTTTCCACTGTCCTCCTGGTGCTGCTGACTTCGAATCTTCTGCTTCCATCCAAGTGGGTCTGAATAGCAATCCATTACCCGAACACTGTTGGAACAATGTAGAAATTCTAAAACTTATTGCACATTCATTTAGGGCCTGTTCTTTTTGGCTGCGGCTTACAGCTTTTGGGTTATTTGTGAGAGAAAACACAGAATAACAGAAACTCGCATGCGGTTTCGGCCAATATAAATGAAGTCGCTACAGTGTGTACTATAATTAACTTGTAAACCTCGTTTCGAAAAGACACTACGTTGGAAACCTAGTTACTGTAGAAAAGCCAAAAAGCAGCTTTTAAAAGCTGAAAAGAACAGACCCTAGATTCTACCATCAGTAAGACATTCTAAACTAACAAGCCATGTGAAAATGAGTGAAAACTGTCAGCTCAAGCTTTTCATCCAGCGGTGAGGTGCCAAATTAGTCTATTTGAAATTCTAGATTTGCCAAATAGATTGTACTACCATTTATCAACTTATGATTTCTTTGCATAGTGGCCCCATTGTTCCAGTTGTTACTTGCCTTACCAATAAAATTCTACCAAGACTTATTTGGTACGTTCAAGATACCAACAATTGAAGTTTATGTTCAGTCAACCAACACAAATAGGCGATCAAAATTACCAATGAATATAAATGCATAAGCAGGCCCAGAGTTAATTAATATAGGAGCCAACTTTGGTCTGCATTAAGGAAAAGCTATGTCGGATACACAGTAGAACATTTTAACAGAAAACAAGCTTTGATTTCGCAATTCAGCTCATATTTTAAGGTCTCAATTCTGCTCAAAATGCCTGTTCTGCTGAGCTCTGTTTTATTCTTGTCAGTTGTGTGAGATCGTACCATCCATCTAAAGCATTTGAATCAAGGCCGCGGCGCCGCATGAAGTCCAGGTACACTTCCGGACTCCGATCGAACGCCACAACCACAAGCCCCCTGCAACCACAAGTTCGCAACCAAGCTTGTTACTCTCGTCATTAGCCAAACGAGGCCAAGCTGACACAAGCTAATGCACCATACCGCGAAGGGGCTAGTAATACCTGGCCTGCGCCTTCCCTGCGGCGGCGTGGGATGCGACGGCGGCCGCGACGTGGAGCATGGCCCGCGCGGCGAACAGGCAGCACTGGAGGGAGCCCTCCACGGCCAGCGCCGGTGCGTGCTCGCCGTCGAGGCGGCCGTCCCGGAGGCACCTCACGGCCAACTCCGTCATCTCAGCCCTTTCTCGTCGCCGGTGGCGGTCGCGCTCTTCCCAAACCTTAAACCCTAGCGCGAAGGGAACTTTTGCACAAGAGCCCCTCTCTCTTTGTGCCTCCTCGCGGTACAGGCTACAGCCCCCGGCCAGTAGGGTCAAAGGGAGCGGATATTTTCCGTCTAATCTAAAGGCTTGCAAATAGAGAAATAAATATTTAATATTATCTATATCTGATTTTAACTCTAAAGAAAAAACATGTAATAAAATATAAAATGGGTAATATCTATCTGTATGTGTCAATATATCATATGGCACACGGAATTTTGTTGCAACTTCACTAATGAACAAAATAAAAGATATGTGGATTGTTGTATTTGTGTAGGCAGGGAATATTGAGTGTTTTTTCTTCAACATCTTGTCGATTAATTACTTCATGTTCACTTTAATTGTATCTTAATGTCCAATATTCTATGTAGAGGTGCAAAATAAGTGAATAAATTTTCATCTAATTAATGATCAAAAGTTTATGGAACGAATATAAAAATAAAGAAATAAGTATCTAGTATAAAAATAAATAAATAAGTATCTAGTAGTGTTCCTATTTCACTAGGAGAAAAAAAATACAAATAAGACATGGTAAGTGATATCGGTCCAGTTCCACCCCTACCGGCTAGGACTTCGCAGAGCTCCCGGAGCCAGCAACGCACGCGGGGCCCAGCTGTCCGAGACTCGGATTCCCTTCCACGTGTCGGACATAATAATAAACTTGTTTTGACTCCCCTGTTCTAAGGTCTAGTTCTGCTCCTGCTGCACTGTTCGTTTCTTGCGCGGCGGCGGCGGGAGAAGGAAGAAGTGGAGGGGGGCGATGAAGGCGTGCGCGAAGGCAGCGGGGGAGAGGCTCCCTCTGGTCCCCCCACCCCCCAACACACCAGGCAACCGCTGGCTAAGAGGTATATCTCTCCTTGTTTCTCCGATTCTTGTTTGCTTGCTCCCTAATTGATGCCCTCATTTGTCAAGAACTTCACATGAGCATGTAGCTTTTAGCCTTGTTCCTGTTTGATATGCTTAAAGATTTCCAAATCTTTCTTGTATAAAAGAGCCAAATTTGGCGTTTGTCAAGCTAGTATGAAATGTTCTGCTGGTGTTCACCACGGGCATGCTAGTATAAGTTGCGGGTGTTAGAAAATGGCCCAATGAGCGAGGCCCATTTTCACGAATCCCAAAGCATGCATGGTTAGTACCATATTGCTAAGGTAGGGGGAGGAAGACCAATTTATAAGGTGGAATCCTCCCCACTCCTTGAATATGGAAAGGGATGATATGAGGATGGATCTGTCTAGTCACACACACGCGCACGCACGCGCGCGCGCGTATCCGCGTATTTTCGCGTGAAAATCGCGTGACTTGTGACTTGCGACGCGCGACCGTGCCGTGACGTGGCGCGTCACTTGGCAGACCAAGTCTATCTCTATTTTTGCTGAATCCTGCACCACTATCTCTCTGTTTGAATGAGATTCAAACATTTGAATGAGGCTTTATTGGGTTTGATGACAGACAGTAACTGACTGGTTGAATGTGTCAGTTACCAGTGGGTAAATGGCTGTTTTAATCATTTCAGTTACTAGTCTGTCTATATGTATACCTGGAGACGTCCAGAGTATGGTGTGTGAACCTGACTGCCTCCATTCTCTTCCTCCAAAAACTTTTGTGTGCTGTTGTGCTGCGCCGTCTGAACCTCGTCGACTCTTCTTCCCGGCGTGCACCGCGAAGAAGAGGAGCGGTATCTCCGAACCGTTGCTGCCGTGAAGACCTGCACGGGGGCGGCAATAAGGTTTCTGGGCAGCGCATCTGCGCGACCGCTCACTGCACTGCGACACCTTCGTTCTGCACTGCGTCAAGCCTGCGCGGCTTCCTGTTCTTCATCAGGCTAACAAGTAAGTCGTTCGTGTGCACGTTCGACTTTGTTACTATATTGTTTTTCTTCTTAATTTGTGAAGTATGATGAGTAGCTTGCTGTTGGTTGTGAGTTTTGCATCATTAGTTTATTATTTCTGTCTCCTAATAAATGTTGGAATTAAAATATTGCCCACATTTCCAACATTCCAGAAACCTTATTGTGAATTTTGTTGCAATACAGAAATGGCTAATGCTTCTGATGCGATGAAACCTGAGAGGTTTTCTGGTCAGAATTTCCGTAGATGGCAGACTAGAGTCAAGTTTTGGCTCATGTCTTTGGGGCTGTGGTGGGTTATCCACCCACAGTATCCATTTACGATTGAGCAGTACATGCAGTTTGAGGCTGCGAATAATACTGCTCTTGGCTGCATTCTGACTGTTCTGGCAGATCAGCTCTATGATGTGTACATGGACTACAAGTCCGCCACAGAGTTGTGGGATGCACTAGAGCAAAAATATGCAGAGGCAGAGGCAGGTCGCTGGCTCTACATATGTGAGCAATTTTTCGACTTTAGCATGGATGAGGCTAAGTCCATAGTTGGACAAGCTCATGACCTCCAGCTACTAGTCGGTGAGATTGCGCACTTGGGCTGTGCATTGCCTCCAAAGTTTGTGGCTGCGGGCATTGTTGCTAAACTCCCTGCCTCTTGGCGGGATTTTGCTACTAGCTTGAAACATAAGAGGGAAGAGATTTCTGTTGAGGATCTCATTGCAGCCCTCGATGTGGAAGAAAAAGCAAGAGCAAAAGATGCACCTAGCACATCTGGCCAGAACAATGCAAATGTCATACAGAGAAAGACTGTTGCTAAGAAGTACAAATCCAACAAACCGAACAAGACAACTAGTTTTAAGAAGAAAACTGAGAAAAAGGATTTGAAGGATATCACCTGCTTTGTGTGCGGTAAAGACGGTCATATGGCGAAGGACTGTCGTTTCCGCAAAATCAGAGATGGTGAACAGCCTAAGAAGAAGGTTGTTAACGTGACCATAGGCGAGGCCTCGACTTCAGGAGGGTATGGTAATTCACCTGTTGTCTTTTCAGCTTGTCAATCCACTAATTGGTGGGTTGATACTGGAGCTAATGTTCACGTATGTTCTGATATTTCCTTGTTTTCCTCTTATCAGGCAGCAGGGGCTTCCTCCGTCCTAATGGGAAACGGGTCGCATGCTTCTGTTCTTGGTGTTGGCACGGTGGATCTGAAGCTTACTTCAGGGAAGATTGTCCACTTGAAGAACGTACAGCATGCGCCTACAATAAAGAAGAACCTCGCTAGTGGTTCTCTCCTATGCAGGGATGGTTATAAGCTAGTTTTTGAGTCAAATAAAATTGTAATGTCTAAGTTCGGAAAATTTGTTGGTAAAGGCTATGAGAGCGGAGGCTTGTTCCGCCTAAGTATCTTAGAGTCTTGTTATAATTTGAATATTGCAACTGGTTCAAATAAATGTGAGGCAAATATTTGGCATTCTCGTTTCTGTCATATTGGTTTTGATAGTATTGCTAGAATGTCCAGATTAGATTTAATTCCAAAATGTGAAATTGTCAAAGGATCAAAGTGCCAGTCATGTGTGCAAGCAAAGCAACCTCGAAAACCTTTTAAGGGATTAGAGGATGAAAAGGACTTGACACCTTTAGATCTTATTCATTCAGATTTGTGTGAAATGAATGGATTATTGACAAAAGGAGGCAAAAGATATTTTCTAACTTTTATTGATGATGCAACACGCTACTGCTATGTGTATTTGCTGAAAACTAAAGATGAAGCTTTAAACTACTTTAAAACTTATAAGGCCGAGGTTGAGAACCAACTAGAAAAGAAAATAAAAAGATTAAGGTCTGATCGTGGAGGAGAGTATGTCTCTCATGAATTCTCCCAATTCTGTTCTGAGCATGGAATAGTCCATGAATTTACACCACCATATTCACCCCAATCAAACGGGGTAGCTGAGAGGAAAAACCGGACACTGACAGATTTGGTTAATGCCATGTTAGAGAGTGCCGGTATGCCTAAGACATGGTGGGGGGAAGCTATTTTAACAGCAACTTTCGTCCTAAACAGAGTAATCAATAAAAAGAGTGAGATTACTCCGTATGAGGGATGGAAGGGGAGAAAACCTAATATTAATTTTCTGCGAACTTGGGGGTGTTTGGCAAAAGTCAATATACCATTGCAGAAAAAGAGAAAACTTGGACCAAAAACAGTCGATTGTATTTTTCTAGGATATGCACAAAACAGCACGGCCTATAGATTTTTAGTAGTTAAATCAGAAACTCCTGAGATTATTGCTAATACAATAATGGAGTCTAGAGATGCTTCATTCTTTGAGAATATTGAAATCTTTGTATGGTCTAAAACAAGCACCAAAACAATGGCACGAAAAGTTTGACAAAACTTTAACATCCGCTGGCTTTGTTGTGAATGAAGCTGATAAATGTGTGTATTATCGTTATGGTGGGGGTCAAGGAGTTATCTTATGTCTGTATGTAGATGACATACTTATATTTGGAACAAATACTGCCTTAATTGACGAGGTCAAATCTTTCTTATCTCGGTGTTTTGATATGAAAGACTTGGGAGAGGCAGATGTTATTCTGAATATTAAATTGATCAAAAGTAAGGATGGGATTACTTTGAATCAATCCCATTATGCTGAGAAAATATTAAGCCGGTTTGGTTTTGAAAACTGTAAAGTTTCACCAACACCCTATGATGCGAGCATTAAGCTTCGAAAGAACCAGGGGTTAGGAAAAGATCAATTAAGATATTCACAAATTATTGGGTCACTAATGTATTTAGCTGGTGCCACAAGACCTGACATTTCATTTGCTGTGAGCAAATTAAGTCGGTTTACTTCTAACCCGGGAGATGATCACTGGGAGGCACTTGAAAGAGTGTTGCGCTACTTGAGAGGCACAACATCTTTTGGAATACATTATACTGGACATCCTTCTGTTTTAGAAGGATACAGTGACTCCAATTGGATCTCTGATGCGGATGAGATCAAAGCTACAAGTGGTTATGTATTCACTTTAGCTGGTGCTGCAGTTTCATGGAGGTCTTGCAAACAGACCATATTGACGAGGTCAACCATGGAAGCAGAACTTGTAGCACTTGATACAGCCACAGTTGAGGCTGAATGGCTGAGAGAGCTTCTATTGGACTTGCCATTGGTTGAGAAACCAATACCTGCAATCCTAATGTACTGTGACAATCAAACAGTGTTGGCCAAAGTCACAAGTACAAAGGATAATATGAAGTCCTCTAGACATGTGAAGCGTAGACTTAAATCTGTCAGAAAACTAAGAAACTCCGGAGTGATTGCTGTGAACTATATTCACACTGAGAAAAATCTGGCAGACCCTTTTACAAAGGGGTTAGCACGGAAAGCGATTTCCGTTGCATCTATGGACATGGGAATGAGGCCCATTTAAGTTACATTACAATGGTAACCCATACCTTCTTGATCGGAGATCCCGTGACTTAGGCAATGGGAAAAACAAATTGATGTTGTAACAAGAGAGTACATATTTATTGAACCCATGTCCTAATAAAAATGTACTTTCAACTGTATGGAAGGTTGGCATAAAGCCTTAATATATTCTGTTGTCCAAATAAGGAAAAGGTATTAGCCTGCAGGATACCTAGAAAGAATACACCTACTTGAGCCTAACTGTGTGGTCGCAGTTCACGAGAACGGGGCATTCTCTAGAAAGCTCATGAGCAGATAAGGGAGCATGACCATATAACGCTCCGTTTAGGCGTGGTTTATTGGCAGCCTAGTACTAGTTGAGATTTCAAGTGAAATCTGATCATAAAAAGCTGTGAATTCAAGGCATAGTCCATTCATCAGCTGTGAGAAGATGAATCTTGTCATTCTAGGTGCAAGTTCAACTCGTATGGGACTTACACTAAAAGACTGGTATATTAACAGTACTTCAGCACAATATCTTTGACTTCTAATTCTGCTTTGGAATTGGTGGGGGATTGTTAGAAAATGGCCCAATGAGCGAGGCCCATTTTCACGAATCCCAAAGCATGCATGGTTAGTACCATATTGCTAAGGTAGGGGGAGGAAGACCAATTTATAAGGTGGAATCCTCCCCACTCCTTGAATATGGAAAGGGATGATATGAGGATGGATCTGTCTAGTCACACACACGCGCACGCACGCGCGCGCGCGTATCCGCGTATTTTCGCGTGAAAATCGCGTGACTTGTGACTTGCGACGCGCGACCGTGCCGTGACGTGGCGCGTCACTTGGCAGACCAAGTCTATCTCTATTTTTGCTGAATCCTGCACCACTATCTCTCTGTTTGAATGAGATTCAAACATTTGAATGAGGCTTTATTGGGTTTGATGACAGACAGTAACTGACTGGTTGAATGTGTCAGTTACCAGTGGGTAAATGGCTGTTTTAATCATTTCAGTTACTAGTCTGTCTATATGTATACCTGGAGACGTCCAGAGTATGGTGTGTGAACCTGACTGCCTCCATTCTCTTCCTCCAAAAACTTTTGTGTGCTGTTGTGCTGCGCCGTCTGAACCTCGTCGACTCTTCTTCCCGGCGTGCACCGCGAAGAAGAGGAGCGGTATCTCCGAACCGTTGCTGCCGTGAAGACCTGCACGGGGGCGGCAATAAGGTTTCTGGGCAGCGCATCTGCGCGACCGCTCACTGCACTGCGACACCTTCGTTCTGCACTGCGTCAAGCCTGCGCGGCTTCCTGTTCTTCATCAGGCTAACAAGTAAGTCGTTCGTGTGCACGTTCGACTTTGTTACTATATTGTTTTTCTTCTTAATTTGTGAAGTATGATGAGTAGCTTGCTGTTGGTTGTGAGTTTTGCATCATTAGTTTATTATTTCTGTCTCCTAATAAATGTTGGAATTAAAATATTGCCCACATTTCCAACATTCCAGAAACCTTATTGTGAATTTTGTTGCAATACAGAAATGGCTAATGCTTCTGATGCGATGAAACCTGAGAGGTTTTCTGGTCAGAATTTCCGTAGATGGCAGACTAGAGTCAAGTTTTGGCTCATGTCTTTGGGGCTGTGGTGGGTTATCCACCCACAGTATCCATTTACGATTGAGCAGTACATGCAGTTTGAGGCTGCGAATAATACTGCTCTTGGCTGCATTCTGACTGTTCTGGCAGATCAGCTCTATGATGTGTACATGGACTACAAGTCCGCCACAGAGTTGTGGGATGCACTAGAGCAAAAATATGCAGAGGCAGAGGCAGGTCGCTGGCTCTACATATGTGAGCAATTTTTCGACTTTAGCATGGATGAGGCTAAGTCCATAGTTGGACAAGCTCATGACCTCCAGCTACTAGTCGGTGAGATTGCGCACTTGGGCTGTGCATTGCCTCCAAAGTTTGTGGCTGCGGGCATTGTTGCTAAACTCCCTGCCTCTTGGCGGGATTTTGCTACTAGCTTGAAACATAAGAGGGAAGAGATTTCTGTTGAGGATCTCATTGCAGCCCTCGATGTGGAAGAAAAAGCAAGAGCAAAAGATGCACCTAGCACATCTGGCCAGAACAATGCAAATGTCATACAGAGAAAGACTGTTGCTAAGAAGTACAAATCCAACAAACCGAACAAGACAACTAGTTTTAAGAAGAAAACTGAGAAAAAGGATTTGAAGGATATCACCTGCTTTGTGTGCGGTAAAGACGGTCATATGGCGAAGGACTGTCGTTTCCGCAAAATCAGAGATGGTGAACAGCCTAAGAAGAAGGTTGTTAACGTGACCATAGGCGAGGCCTCGACTTCAGGAGGGTATGGTAATTCACCTGTTGTCTTTTCAGCTTGTCAATCCACTAATTGGTGGGTTGATACTGGAGCTAATGTTCACGTATGTTCTGATATTTCCTTGTTTTCCTCTTATCAGGCAGCAGGGGCTTCCTCCGTCCTAATGGGAAACGGGTCGCATGCTTCTGTTCTTGGTGTTGGCACGGTGGATCTGAAGCTTACTTCAGGGAAGATTGTCCACTTGAAGAACGTACAGCATGCGCCTACAATAAAGAAGAACCTCGCTAGTGGTTCTCTCCTATGCAGGGATGGTTATAAGCTAGTTTTTGAGTCAAATAAAATTGTAATGTCTAAGTTCGGAAAATTTGTTGGTAAAGGCTATGAGAGCGGAGGCTTGTTCCGCCTAAGTATCTTAGAGTCTTGTTATAATTTGAATATTGCAACTGGTTCAAATAAATGTGAGGCAAATATTTGGCATTCTCGTTTCTGTCATATTGGTTTTGATAGTATTGCTAGAATGTCCAGATTAGATTTAATTCCAAAATGTGAAATTGTCAAAGGATCAAAGTGCCAGTCATGTGTGCAAGCAAAGCAACCTCGAAAACCTTTTAAGGGATTAGAGGATGAAAAGGACTTGACACCTTTAGATCTTATTCATTCAGATTTGTGTGAAATGAATGGATTATTGACAAAAGGAGGCAAAAGATATTTTCTAACTTTTATTGATGATGCAACACGCTACTGCTATGTGTATTTGCTGAAAACTAAAGATGAAGCTTTAAACTACTTTAAAACTTATAAGGCCGAGGTTGAGAACCAACTAGAAAAGAAAATAAAAAGATTAAGGTCTGATCGTGGAGGAGAGTATGTCTCTCATGAATTCTCCCAATTCTGTTCTGAGCATGGAATAGTCCATGAATTTACACCACCATATTCACCCCAATCAAACGGGGTAGCTGAGAGGAAAAACCGGACACTGACAGATTTGGTTAATGCCATGTTAGAGAGTGCCGGTATGCCTAAGACATGGTGGGGGGAAGCTATTTTAACAGCAACTTTCGTCCTAAACAGAGTAATCAATAAAAAGAGTGAGATTACTCCGTATGAGGGATGGAAGGGGAGAAAACCTAATATTAATTTTCTGCGAACTTGGGGGTGTTTGGCAAAAGTCAATATACCATTGCAGAAAAAGAGAAAACTTGGACCAAAAACAGTCGATTGTATTTTTCTAGGATATGCACAAAACAGCACGGCCTATAGATTTTTAGTAGTTAAATCAGAAACTCCTGAGATTATTGCTAATACAATAATGGAGTCTAGAGATGCTTCATTCTTTGAGAATATTGAAATCTTTGTATGGTCTAAAACAAGCACCAAAACAATGGCACGAAAAGTTTGACAAAACTTTAACATCCGCTGGCTTTGTTGTGAATGAAGCTGATAAATGTGTGTATTATCGTTATGGTGGGGGTCAAGGAGTTATCTTATGTCTGTATGTAGATGACATACTTATATTTGGAACAAATACTGCCTTAATTGACGAGGTCAAATCTTTCTTATCTCGGTGTTTTGATATGAAAGACTTGGGAGAGGCAGATGTTATTCTGAATATTAAATTGATCAAAAGTAAGGATGGGATTACTTTGAATCAATCCCATTATGCTGAGAAAATATTAAGCCGGTTTGGTTTTGAAAACTGTAAAGTTTCACCAACACCCTATGATGCGAGCATTAAGCTTCGAAAGAACCAGGGGTTAGGAAAAGATCAATTAAGATATTCACAAATTATTGGGTCACTAATGTATTTAGCTGGTGCCACAAGACCTGACATTTCATTTGCTGTGAGCAAATTAAGTCGGTTTACTTCTAACCCGGGAGATGATCACTGGGAGGCACTTGAAAGAGTGTTGCGCTACTTGAGAGGCACAACATCTTTTGGAATACATTATACTGGACATCCTTCTGTTTTAGAAGGATACAGTGACTCCAATTGGATCTCTGATGCGGATGAGATCAAAGCTACAAGTGGTTATGTATTCACTTTAGCTGGTGCTGCAGTTTCATGGAGGTCTTGCAAACAGACCATATTGACGAGGTCAACCATGGAAGCAGAACTTGTAGCACTTGATACAGCCACAGTTGAGGCTGAATGGCTGAGAGAGCTTCTATTGGACTTGCCATTGGTTGAGAAACCAATACCTGCAATCCTAATGTACTGTGACAATCAAACAGTGTTGGCCAAAGTCACAAGTACAAAGGATAATATGAAGTCCTCTAGACATGTGAAGCGTAGACTTAAATCTGTCAGAAAACTAAGAAACTCCGGAGTGATTGCTGTGAACTATATTCACACTGAGAAAAATCTGGCAGACCCTTTTACAAAGGGGTTAGCACGGAAAGCGATTTCCGTTGCATCTATGGACATGGGAATGAGGCCCATTTAAGTTACATTACAATGGTAACCCATACCTTCTTGATCGGAGATCCCGTGACTTAGGCAATGGGAAAAACAAATTGATGTTGTAACAAGAGAGTACATATTTATTGAACCCATGTCCTAATAAAAATGTACTTTCAACTGTATGGAAGGTTGGCATAAAGCCTTAATATATTCTGTTGTCCAAATAAGGAAAAGGTATTAGCCTGCAGGATACCTAGAAAGAATACACCTACTTGAGCCTAACTGTGTGGTCGCAGTTCACGAGAACGGGGCATTCTCTAGAAAGCTCATGAGCAGATAAGGGAGCATGACCATATAACGCTCCGTTTAGGCGTGGTTTATTGGCAGCCTAGTACTAGTTGAGATTTCAAGTGAAATCTGATCATAAAAAGCTGTGAATTCAAGGCATAGTCCATTCATCAGCTGTGAGAAGATGAATCTTGTCATTCTAGGTGCAAGTTCAACTCGTATGGGACTTACACTAAAAGACTGGTATATTAACAGTACTTCAGCACAATATCTTTGACTTCTAATTCTGCTTTGGAATTGGTGGGGGATTGTTAGAAAATGGCCCAATGAGCGAGGCCCATTTTCACGAATCCCAAAGCATGCATGGTTAGTACCATATTGCTAAGGTAGGGGGAGGAAGACCAATTTATAAGGTGGAATCCTCCCCACTCCTTGAATATGGAAAGGGATGATATGAGGATGGATCTGTCTAGTCACACACACGCGCACGCACGCGCGCGCGCGTATCCGCGTATTTTCGCGTGAAAATCGCGTGACTTGTGACTTGCGACGCGCGACCGTGCCGTGACGTGGCGCGTCACTTGGCAGACCAAGTCTATCTCTATTTTTGCTGAATCCTGCACCACTATCTCTCTGTTTGAATGAGATTCAAACATTTGAATGAGGCTTTATTGGGTTTGATGACAGACAGTAACTGACTGGTTGAATGTGTCAGTTACCAGTGGGTAAATGGCTGTTTTAATCATTTCAGTTACTAGTCTGTCTATATGTATACCTGGAGACGTCCAGAGTATGGTGTGTGAACCTGACTGCCTCCATTCTCTTCCTCCAAAAACTTTTGTGTGCTGTTGTGCTGCGCCGTCTGAACCTCGTCGACTCTTCTTCCCGGCGTGCACCGCGAAGAAGAGGAGCGGTATCTCCGAACCGTTGCTGCCGTGAAGACCTGCACGGGGGCGGCAATAAGGTTTCTGGGCAGCGCATCTGCGCGACCGCTCACTGCACTGCGACACCTTCGTTCTGCACTGCGTCAAGCCTGCGCGGCTTCCTGTTCTTCATCAGGCTAACAAGTAAGTCGTTCGTGTGCACGTTCGACTTTGTTACTATATTGTTTTTCTTCTTAATTTGTGAAGTATGATGAGTAGCTTGCTGTTGGTTGTGAGTTTTGCATCATTAGTTTATTATTTCTGTCTCCTAATAAATGTTGGAATTAAAATATTGCCCACATTTCCAACATTCCAGAAACCTTATTGTGAATTTTGTTGCAATACAGAAATGGCTAATGCTTCTGATGCGATGAAACCTGAGAGGTTTTCTGGTCAGAATTTCCGTAGATGGCAGACTAGAGTCAAGTTTTGGCTCATGTCTTTGGGGCTGTGGTGGGTTATCCACCCACAGTATCCATTTACGATTGAGCAGTACATGCAGTTTGAGGCTGCGAATAATACTGCTCTTGGCTGCATTCTGACTGTTCTGGCAGATCAGCTCTATGATGTGTACATGGACTACAAGTCCGCCACAGAGTTGTGGGATGCACTAGAGCAAAAATATGCAGAGGCAGAGGCAGGTCGCTGGCTCTACATATGTGAGCAATTTTTCGACTTTAGCATGGATGAGGCTAAGTCCATAGTTGGACAAGCTCATGACCTCCAGCTACTAGTCGGTGAGATTGCGCACTTGGGCTGTGCATTGCCTCCAAAGTTTGTGGCTGCGGGCATTGTTGCTAAACTCCCTGCCTCTTGGCGGGATTTTGCTACTAGCTTGAAACATAAGAGGGAAGAGATTTCTGTTGAGGATCTCATTGCAGCCCTCGATGTGGAAGAAAAAGCAAGAGCAAAAGATGCACCTAGCACATCTGGCCAGAACAATGCAAATGTCATACAGAGAAAGACTGTTGCTAAGAAGTACAAATCCAACAAACCGAACAAGACAACTAGTTTTAAGAAGAAAACTGAGAAAAAGGATTTGAAGGATATCACCTGCTTTGTGTGCGGTAAAGACGGTCATATGGCGAAGGACTGTCGTTTCCGCAAAATCAGAGATGGTGAACAGCCTAAGAAGAAGGTTGTTAACGTGACCATAGGCGAGGCCTCGACTTCAGGAGGGTATGGTAATTCACCTGTTGTCTTTTCAGCTTGTCAATCCACTAATTGGTGGGTTGATACTGGAGCTAATGTTCACGTATGTTCTGATATTTCCTTGTTTTCCTCTTATCAGGCAGCAGGGGCTTCCTCCGTCCTAATGGGAAACGGGTCGCATGCTTCTGTTCTTGGTGTTGGCACGGTGGATCTGAAGCTTACTTCAGGGAAGATTGTCCACTTGAAGAACGTACAGCATGCGCCTACAATAAAGAAGAACCTCGCTAGTGGTTCTCTCCTATGCAGGGATGGTTATAAGCTAGTTTTTGAGTCAAATAAAATTGTAATGTCTAAGTTCGGAAAATTTGTTGGTAAAGGCTATGAGAGCGGAGGCTTGTTCCGCCTAAGTATCTTAGAGTCTTGTTATAATTTGAATATTGCAACTGGTTCAAATAAATGTGAGGCAAATATTTGGCATTCTCGTTTCTGTCATATTGGTTTTGATAGTATTGCTAGAATGTCCAGATTAGATTTAATTCCAAAATGTGAAATTGTCAAAGGATCAAAGTGCCAGTCATGTGTGCAAGCAAAGCAACCTCGAAAACCTTTTAAGGGATTAGAGGATGAAAAGGACTTGACACCTTTAGATCTTATTCATTCAGATTTGTGTGAAATGAATGGATTATTGACAAAAGGAGGCAAAAGATATTTTCTAACTTTTATTGATGATGCAACACGCTACTGCTATGTGTATTTGCTGAAAACTAAAGATGAAGCTTTAAACTACTTTAAAACTTATAAGGCCGAGGTTGAGAACCAACTAGAAAAGAAAATAAAAAGATTAAGGTCTGATCGTGGAGGAGAGTATGTCTCTCATGAATTCTCCCAATTCTGTTCTGAGCATGGAATAGTCCATGAATTTACACCACCATATTCACCCCAATCAAACGGGGTAGCTGAGAGGAAAAACCGGACACTGACAGATTTGGTTAATGCCATGTTAGAGAGTGCCGGTATGCCTAAGACATGGTGGGGGGAAGCTATTTTAACAGCAACTTTCGTCCTAAACAGAGTAATCAATAAAAAGAGTGAGATTACTCCGTATGAGGGATGGAAGGGGAGAAAACCTAATATTAATTTTCTGCGAACTTGGGGGTGTTTGGCAAAAGTCAATATACCATTGCAGAAAAAGAGAAAACTTGGACCAAAAACAGTCGATTGTATTTTTCTAGGATATGCACAAAACAGCACGGCCTATAGATTTTTAGTAGTTAAATCAGAAACTCCTGAGATTATTGCTAATACAATAATGGAGTCTAGAGATGCTTCATTCTTTGAGAATATTGAAATCTTTGTATGGTCTAAAACAAGCACCAAAACAATGGCACGAAAAGTTTGACAAAACTTTAACATCCGCTGGCTTTGTTGTGAATGAAGCTGATAAATGTGTGTATTATCGTTATGGTGGGGGTCAAGGAGTTATCTTATGTCTGTATGTAGATGACATACTTATA
Organism: Dendrocalamus latiflorus; assembly: GCA_017311315.1. NCBI lineage: Eukaryota > Viridiplantae > Streptophyta > Magnoliopsida > Poales > Poaceae > Dendrocalamus > Dendrocalamus latiflorus. The sequence continues at coordinate 29,402,998 of CM029622.1, forward strand.
TTTGGAACAAATACTGCCTTAATTGACGAGGTCAAATCTTTCTTATCTCGGTGTTTTGATATGAAAGACTTGGGAGAGGCAGATGTTATTCTGAATATTAAATTGATCAAAAGTAAGGATGGGATTACTTTGAATCAATCCCATTATGCTGAGAAAATATTAAGCCGGTTTGGTTTTGAAAACTGTAAAGTTTCACCAACACCCTATGATGCGAGCATTAAGCTTCGAAAGAACCAGGGGTTAGGAAAAGATCAATTAAGATATTCACAAATTATTGGGTCACTAATGTATTTAGCTGGTGCCACAAGACCTGACATTTCATTTGCTGTGAGCAAATTAAGTCGGTTTACTTCTAACCCGGGAGATGATCACTGGGAGGCACTTGAAAGAGTGTTGCGCTACTTGAGAGGCACAACATCTTTTGGAATACATTATACTGGACATCCTTCTGTTTTAGAAGGATACAGTGACTCCAATTGGATCTCTGATGCGGATGAGATCAAAGCTACAAGTGGTTATGTATTCACTTTAGCTGGTGCTGCAGTTTCATGGAGGTCTTGCAAACAGACCATATTGACGAGGTCAACCATGGAAGCAGAACTTGTAGCACTTGATACAGCCACAGTTGAGGCTGAATGGCTGAGAGAGCTTCTATTGGACTTGCCATTGGTTGAGAAACCAATACCTGCAATCCTAATGTACTGTGACAATCAAACAGTGTTGGCCAAAGTCACAAGTACAAAGGATAATATGAAGTCCTCTAGACATGTGAAGCGTAGACTTAAATCTGTCAGAAAACTAAGAAACTCCGGAGTGATTGCTGTGAACTATATTCACACTGAGAAAAATCTGGCAGACCCTTTTACAAAGGGGTTAGCACGGAAAGCGATTTCCGTTGCATCTATGGACATGGGAATGAGGCCCATTTAAGTTACATTACAATGGTAACCCATACCTTCTTGATCGGAGATCCCGTGACTTAGGCAATGGGAAAAACAAATTGATGTTGTAACAAGAGAGTACATATTTATTGAACCCATGTCCTAATAAAAATGTACTTTCAACTGTATGGAAGGTTGGCATAAAGCCTTAATATATTCTGTTGTCCAAATAAGGAAAAGGTATTAGCCTGCAGGATACCTAGAAAGAATACACCTACTTGAGCCTAACTGTGTGGTCGCAGTTCACGAGAACGGGGCATTCTCTAGAAAGCTCATGAGCAGATAAGGGAGCATGACCATATAACGCTCCGTTTAGGCGTGGTTTATTGGCAGCCTAGTACTAGTTGAGATTTCAAGTGAAATCTGATCATAAAAAGCTGTGAATTCAAGGCATAGTCCATTCATCAGCTGTGAGAAGATGAATCTTGTCATTCTAGGTGCAAGTTCAACTCGTATGGGACTTACACTAAAAGACTGGTATATTAACAGTACTTCAGCACAATATCTTTGACTTCTAATTCTGCTTTGGAATTGGTGGGGGATTGTTAGAAAATGGCCCAATGAGCGAGGCCCATTTTCACGAATCCCAAAGCATGCATGGTTAGTACCATATTGCTAAGGTAGGGGGAGGAAGACCAATTTATAAGGTGGAATCCTCCCCACTCCTTGAATATGGAAAGGGATGATATGAGGATGGATCTGTCTAGTCACACACACGCGCACGCACGCGCGCGCGCGTATCCGCGTATTTTCGCGTGAAAATCGCGTGACTTGTGACTTGCGACGCGCGACCGTGCCGTGACGTGGCGCGTCACTTGGCAGACCAAGTCTATCTCTATTTTTGCTGAATCCTGCACCACTATCTCTCTGTTTGAATGAGATTCAAACATTTGAATGAGGCTTTATTGGGTTTGATGACAGACAGTAACTGACTGGTTGAATGTGTCAGTTACCAGTGGGTAAATGGCTGTTTTAATCATTTCAGTTACTAGTCTGTCTATATGTATACCTGGAGACGTCCAGAGTATGGTGTGTGAACCTGACTGCCTCCATTCTCTTCCTCCAAAAACTTTTGTGTGCTGTTGTGCTGCGCCGTCTGAACCTCGTCGACTCTTCTTCCCGGCGTGCACCGCGAAGAAGAGGAGCGGTATCTCCGAACCGTTGCTGCCGTGAAGACCTGCACGGGGGCGGCAATAAGGTTTCTGGGCAGCGCATCTGCGCGACCGCTCACTGCACTGCGACACCTTCGTTCTGCACTGCGTCAAGCCTGCGCGGCTTCCTGTTCTTCATCAGGCTAACAAGTAAGTCGTTCGTGTGCACGTTCGACTTTGTTACTATATTGTTTTTCTTCTTAATTTGTGAAGTATGATGAGTAGCTTGCTGTTGGTTGTGAGTTTTGCATCATTAGTTTATTATTTCTGTCTCCTAATAAATGTTGGAATTAAAATATTGCCCACATTTCCAACATTCCAGAAACCTTATTGTGAATTTTGTTGCAATACAGAAATGGCTAATGCTTCTGATGCGATGAAACCTGAGAGGTTTTCTGGTCAGAATTTCCGTAGATGGCAGACTAGAGTCAAGTTTTGGCTCATGTCTTTGGGGCTGTGGTGGGTTATCCACCCACAGTATCCATTTACGATTGAGCAGTACATGCAGTTTGAGGCTGCGAATAATACTGCTCTTGGCTGCATTCTGACTGTTCTGGCAGATCAGCTCTATGATGTGTACATGGACTACAAGTCCGCCACAGAGTTGTGGGATGCACTAGAGCAAAAATATGCAGAGGCAGAGGCAGGTCGCTGGCTCTACATATGTGAGCAATTTTTCGACTTTAGCATGGATGAGGCTAAGTCCATAGTTGGACAAGCTCATGACCTCCAGCTACTAGTCGGTGAGATTGCGCACTTGGGCTGTGCATTGCCTCCAAAGTTTGTGGCTGCGGGCATTGTTGCTAAACTCCCTGCCTCTTGGCGGGATTTTGCTACTAGCTTGAAACATAAGAGGGAAGAGATTTCTGTTGAGGATCTCATTGCAGCCCTCGATGTGGAAGAAAAAGCAAGAGCAAAAGATGCACCTAGCACATCTGGCCAGAACAATGCAAATGTCATACAGAGAAAGACTGTTGCTAAGAAGTACAAATCCAACAAACCGAACAAGACAACTAGTTTTAAGAAGAAAACTGAGAAAAAGGATTTGAAGGATATCACCTGCTTTGTGTGCGGTAAAGACGGTCATATGGCGAAGGACTGTCGTTTCCGCAAAATCAGAGATGGTGAACAGCCTAAGAAGAAGGTTGTTAACGTGACCATAGGCGAGGCCTCGACTTCAGGAGGGTATGGTAATTCACCTGTTGTCTTTTCAGCTTGTCAATCCACTAATTGGTGGGTTGATACTGGAGCTAATGTTCACGTATGTTCTGATATTTCCTTGTTTTCCTCTTATCAGGCAGCAGGGGCTTCCTCCGTCCTAATGGGAAACGGGTCGCATGCTTCTGTTCTTGGTGTTGGCACGGTGGATCTGAAGCTTACTTCAGGGAAGATTGTCCACTTGAAGAACGTACAGCATGCGCCTACAATAAAGAAGAACCTCGCTAGTGGTTCTCTCCTATGCAGGGATGGTTATAAGCTAGTTTTTGAGTCAAATAAAATTGTAATGTCTAAGTTCGGAAAATTTGTTGGTAAAGGCTATGAGAGCGGAGGCTTGTTCCGCCTAAGTATCTTAGAGTCTTGTTATAATTTGAATATTGCAACTGGTTCAAATAAATGTGAGGCAAATATTTGGCATTCTCGTTTCTGTCATATTGGTTTTGATAGTATTGCTAGAATGTCCAGATTAGATTTAATTCCAAAATGTGAAATTGTCAAAGGATCAAAGTGCCAGTCATGTGTGCAAGCAAAGCAACCTCGAAAACCTTTTAAGGGATTAGAGGATGAAAAGGACTTGACACCTTTAGATCTTATTCATTCAGATTTGTGTGAAATGAATGGATTATTGACAAAAGGAGGCAAAAGATATTTTCTAACTTTTATTGATGATGCAACACGCTACTGCTATGTGTATTTGCTGAAAACTAAAGATGAAGCTTTAAACTACTTTAAAACTTATAAGGCCGAGGTTGAGAACCAACTAGAAAAGAAAATAAAAAGATTAAGGTCTGATCGTGGAGGAGAGTATGTCTCTCATGAATTCTCCCAATTCTGTTCTGAGCATGGAATAGTCCATGAATTTACACCACCATATTCACCCCAATCAAACGGGGTAGCTGAGAGGAAAAACCGGACACTGACAGATTTGGTTAATGCCATGTTAGAGAGTGCCGGTATGCCTAAGACATGGTGGGGGGAAGCTATTTTAACAGCAACTTTCGTCCTAAACAGAGTAATCAATAAAAAGAGTGAGATTACTCCGTATGAGGGATGGAAGGGGAGAAAACCTAATATTAATTTTCTGCGAACTTGGGGGTGTTTGGCAAAAGTCAATATACCATTGCAGAAAAAGAGAAAACTTGGACCAAAAACAGTCGATTGTATTTTTCTAGGATATGCACAAAACAGCACGGCCTATAGATTTTTAGTAGTTAAATCAGAAACTCCTGAGATTATTGCTAATACAATAATGGAGTCTAGAGATGCTTCATTCTTTGAGAATATTGAAATCTTTGTATGGTCTAAAACAAGCACCAAAACAATGGCACGAAAAGTTTGACAAAACTTTAACATCCGCTGGCTTTGTTGTGAATGAAGCTGATAAATGTGTGTATTATCGTTATGGTGGGGGTCAAGGAGTTATCTTATGTCTGTATGTAGATGACATACTTATATTTGGAACAAATACTGCCTTAATTGACGAGGTCAAATCTTTCTTATCTCGGTGTTTTGATATGAAAGACTTGGGAGAGGCAGATGTTATTCTGAATATTAAATTGATCAAAAGTAAGGATGGGATTACTTTGAATCAATCCCATTATGCTGAGAAAATATTAAGCCGGTTTGGTTTTGAAAACTGTAAAGTTTCACCAACACCCTATGATGCGAGCATTAAGCTTCGAAAGAACCAGGGGTTAGGAAAAGATCAATTAAGATATTCACAAATTATTGGGTCACTAATGTATTTAGCTGGTGCCACAAGACCTGACATTTCATTTGCTGTGAGCAAATTAAGTCGGTTTACTTCTAACCCGGGAGATGATCACTGGGAGGCACTTGAAAGAGTGTTGCGCTACTTGAGAGGCACAACATCTTTTGGAATACATTATACTGGACATCCTTCTGTTTTAGAAGGATACAGTGACTCCAATTGGATCTCTGATGCGGATGAGATCAAAGCTACAAGTGGTTATGTATTCACTTTAGCTGGTGCTGCAGTTTCATGGAGGTCTTGCAAACAGACCATATTGACGAGGTCAACCATGGAAGCAGAACTTGTAGCACTTGATACAGCCACAGTTGAGGCTGAATGGCTGAGAGAGCTTCTATTGGACTTGCCATTGGTTGAGAAACCAATACCTGCAATCCTAATGTACTGTGACAATCAAACAGTGTTGGCCAAAGTCACAAGTACAAAGGATAATATGAAGTCCTCTAGACATGTGAAGCGTAGACTTAAATCTGTCAGAAAACTAAGAAACTCCGGAGTGATTGCTGTGAACTATATTCACACTGAGAAAAATCTGGCAGACCCTTTTACAAAGGGGTTAGCACGGAAAGCGATTTCCGTTGCATCTATGGACATGGGAATGAGGCCCATTTAAGTTACATTACAATGGTAACCCATACCTTCTTGATCGGAGATCCCGTGACTTAGGCAATGGGAAAAACAAATTGATGTTGTAACAAGAGAGTACATATTTATTGAACCCATGTCCTAATAAAAATGTACTTTCAACTGTATGGAAGGTTGGCATAAAGCCTTAATATATTCTGTTGTCCAAATAAGGAAAAGGTATTAGCCTGCAGGATACCTAGAAAGAATACACCTACTTGAGCCTAACTGTGTGGTCGCAGTTCACGAGAACGGGGCATTCTCTAGAAAGCTCATGAGCAGATAAGGGAGCATGACCATATAACGCTCCGTTTAGGCGTGGTTTATTGGCAGCCTAGTACTAGTTGAGATTTCAAGTGAAATCTGATCATAAAAAGCTGTGAATTCAAGGCATAGTCCATTCATCAGCTGTGAGAAGATGAATCTTGTCATTCTAGGTGCAAGTTCAACTCGTATGGGACTTACACTAAAAGACTGGTATATTAACAGTACTTCAGCACAATATCTTTGACTTCTAATTCTGCTTTGGAATTGGTGGGGGATTGTTAGAAAATGGCCCAATGAGCGAGGCCCATTTTCACGAATCCCAAAGCATGCATGGTTAGTACCATATTGCTAAGGTAGGGGGAGGAAGACCAATTTATAAGGTGGAATCCTCCCCACTCCTTGAATATGGAAAGGGATGATATGAGGATGGATCTGTCTAGTCACACACACGCGCACGCACGCGCGCGCGCGTATCCGCGTATTTTCGCGTGAAAATCGCGTGACTTGTGACTTGCGACGCGCGACCGTGCCGTGACGTGGCGCGTCACTTGGCAGACCAAGTCTATCTCTATTTTTGCTGAATCCTGCACCACTATCTCTCTGTTTGAATGAGATTCAAACATTTGAATGAGGCTTTATTGGGTTTGATGACAGACAGTAACTGACTGGTTGAATGTGTCAGTTACCAGTGGGTAAATGGCTGTTTTAATCATTTCAGTTACTAGTCTGTCTATATGTATACCTGGAGACGTCCAGAGTATGGTGTGTGAACCTGACTGCCTCCATTCTCTTCCTCCAAAAACTTTTGTGTGCTGTTGTGCTGCGCCGTCTGAACCTCGTCGACTCTTCTTCCCGGCGTGCACCGCGAAGAAGAGGAGCGGTATCTCCGAACCGTTGCTGCCGTGAAGACCTGCACGGGGGCGGCAATAAGGTTTCTGGGCAGCGCATCTGCGCGACCGCTCACTGCACTGCGACACCTTCGTTCTGCACTGCGTCAAGCCTGCGCGGCTTCCTGTTCTTCATCAGGCTAACAAGTAAGTCGTTCGTGTGCACGTTCGACTTTGTTACTATATTGTTTTTCTTCTTAATTTGTGAAGTATGATGAGTAGCTTGCTGTTGGTTGTGAGTTTTGCATCATTAGTTTATTATTTCTGTCTCCTAATAAATGTTGGAATTAAAATATTGCCCACATTTCCAACAGCGGGCTCATCAATTACTGCTTGTTTTTCCTGCTCTTCTTTGGATTATCAAGACAAACAGGCATATGAAATGTTGCATTCCCTCTATTCTTTTATCCGGGTGCGGTATGAAGTACTCCTACCGCTTTATTCTCAACAATTTATTATGCTTTTACTCTTAATTGAATATATGTATTATCACTGAATATAGCCTGCAAAGAAGTTCATGTTATGAATAGCGTTTGTATTCATATGAGGCCAATGGGCCGATATATATACACAAAGTACAGGTGGCAAATATGTAAAGAACTCCTCATAACAATGGGGAATAACAAACTATACATATATCTCTAACACCCCCCCTCAAACTCATGGTGGATCAACAACACTGAGTTTGGAGAGGTAGAAGCTGTGCTGTGCTCGAGTCTGGGCCTTCGTGAAGAAATCCGCTATTTGAAGCTCCGAAGGCACATACTGAAGAGTAATCACCTGATCATGCACACAAGTCCTCATGAAAGAAGCATCAACACCAATGTGCTTGGTGAGCTCATGCTTCACAGGATCACGAGCAATACTGATAGCACATGTACTGTCTGACAAGAGAGGGGTCGGTGTAGTGACAGAAACACCAAAATCCTCAAGTAACCACCGTAGCCAAGTAATCTCCGCTGTCAAGAGAGCCATAGCTCGCAACTCAGCCTCTGCACTCGAACGGGACACTGCAGTCTGTTTCTTCGTCTTCCAGGCAATAAGAGAACCACTAAGAAAAACACAGTAAGCAGAGATAGACCGGCGATCAGAGGGATCGCTGGCCCAAGTAGCATCCGAATAGGCCTGAAGCTGTAACGAGCTGGAACGTGGAAAGAAGAGACGGCGAGAGATAGTCCCACGAAGGTATCGCAGAACTCGAAGAAGATGGCTGTAGTGAACCTGAGTGGGAGCTGAAACAAACTGACTCAGAATATGAACTGGATAAGTGATATCCGGACGAGTAACAGCAAGGTAGACAAGACTCCCAACAAGATGACGATAGCGAGTCGGATCAGAAAGAGGCTCGCCATCAGAGAGTCGGAGGTGAACATTGAGCTCCATGGGAGTCTCAACAGTACGCTGATCAGTGAGAGAGGCGCAATCAAGAAGATCCTGAATATATTTCGCTTGGGACATAAAGAAACCATCTGGAGTGGAAGTAACCTCAATCCCAAGGAAGTAACGAAGAGAACCAAGATCCGACATAAGGAACTGCTCACTAAGACGAGCCTTGACAAAGGCAATGTACTCAGAATCATCTCCCGTAATGATCATATCATCAACATACAGGAGAAGAAGAGTCCGACCACGAGACGAAGTGTGGACAAAGAGCGCATGATCATGATCACTAGCTGAAAAACCAGCAGCAGTGACCACAGAGGAGAAGCGCTCAAACCAAGCACGAAGGGCTTGCTTAAGGCCATAGAGAGAGCGACGAAGGCGACAGACCATGCCCTCAGGAACAGAATACCCAGGTGGCGGATGCATGTAGACCTCCTCACGCAACTCGCCATTAAGAAAGGCATTCTTGACATCAAGCTGAGAAACAGACCAGTGGCGAACAGACGCCGCCGAAAGAAAAGTGCGAACAGTGGTCATGTGGGCCACAGGAGCAAAAGTCTCGTCGTAGTCAACACCATGCTCCTGCTGGAAGCCACGAGCAACAAGACGCGCCTTATAGCGCTCAAGAGAGCCATCAGAGCGAGTCTTAATCTTATAGACCCACTTACATGTGATGGGATGAGAATGAGATGGAAAAGGAACAAGATCCCAAGTACCAGTACGCTCGAGAGCAGCAATCTCCTCGGCCATGGCAAGCTGCCACTCAGGGTGAGTAACAGCATCCCGGTAGGAGACAGGCTCACGAGTAGCTGCGCCAGCAAAGGCAAAACGGGCAGGAGGCCGAATCGACTGGCGATCGCGGAGAGCATAGCGAGGAGAAGATGACCCATCTGGGGAAGATGGAACATCAGAAGAAGATGGAACATCAGAAGAAGATGGCTCATCTGGAAGATCCTCAATACGAGGTCGACGAGTGTAGAAGAGAAGGGGAGAAGGTACTGTAGTGGGAGGAGCCTGCGGAGTCGTAGGAGACGACACAGGCGGCGACAACGGCGGAGAAGCCACAGGGGGAATATGTGGAGACTCAGTGGGACAGGTGGACGAGGGCAACACAGATATAGGTGTATCTAGAAAGGTCAAGAAAGACAGAGACTCCACAGAGGAAACCGAAGGAGAGGCAGGACGTGGGTAGAATGGACGAGACTCGTCGAAAGTCACATCCCGAGAAACCCGCATCCGACGACCAACAGGATCCCAGCACCGATAGCCCTTGTGCTCGGCACTGTATCCCAGAAAGACACACTCAACAGACTGAGCGGTCAGTTTGGTGCGTTCTCGAGGGGTGAGGAGAACGTAGCAAACGCAGCCAAACAGATGAAGGGTAGAGTAGTCAGGAAGAAGACCACAGAGACGCTCAACAGGGATGGCTCCCTGAAGAGCAGAAGAGGGCTGGATGTTGACGAGATAGGTGGCAGTGGAAACAGCCTCGGCCCAAAAGTGAGGTGAAATAGAGGCGGCGATCATCAGAGCACGAGCCGTCTCAAGGAGGTGACGATGCTTGCGCTCAGCGACACCATTCTGAGCATGAGCACCAGGACAAGAGAACTGAGTGAGAGTGCCCTGCTCAGCAAGGAAACTGCGCAGGTAACGAGAGAGGTACTCGCCAGTAGAATCAGCACGAAAGACACGAATAGGAGTGGAGAACTGTGTGTGAATCATAGTAGCAAATTTTTTATAGATAGACAAGGCCTCACTACGAGAAGACATGAAATATATCCAAGTATGGCGAGAAAAATCATCTATAAAAATGATATAATATCAATGACCCCCTTTCGAAACGAAGGGAGCCGGACCACAAACATCTGAATGAACAAGATCAAAAGGGCGCTGAGACACAGACTCACTATGAGGATAAGGAAGCTGAATCTGTTACCTAACTTACAGCCCTGACAATCTAAAGACACGTCTCCTGAGACAGACCCCAGAAGACCACGACGAACTAAGGACGACAGACGAGATCCACACAGATGACCAAGACGGTGATGCCACTGCTGGAAAGAGCCGGTAGACGAAGTGGCAGAAGCGGAGAAACTAGCGGCGGTGGTGGCAGCGGAAGGAAGATGAAGCCAGTCAAGCTCCCAGAGACGCTGTGAGTCACGGCGCCGAGGGCCAGAACCAACCAGAGCTCCCGTGTGGCAGTCCTGAACACAACAAGAGTCAGAGTCGAGAATGACCCGATAACCAAGGTCAGTAATCTGCCCAGCAGAAAGAAGCTGCATGGTAAGGCGAGGAACATGAGCAACAGAAGAAACATGAAAGGATGAGTTGCTAAGAGATCCTCTACCAGAGACAGAAAGAGATGTACCATCAGCAGTAAGAACACTGACAGGTGAATCAAGAGGTGTAATAGAAGACAGAGTGGAAGGATCAGGAGTCATGTGAAAAGATGCTCCAGAATCAAGAATCCACGGGGAGGTACCTGACTGTGTAGGAGGTGGTCTCTCAGTGCCCGAAGAGTCAGTAGCAGAACCTGCAGAACCTGTCGAGGGAGAACCTGAAGCGGCAAGCAGGCGTCGAAGTCTGGCTATCTCCTGCTCGGTGAGAGAAGCTGCTGAAGAAGTCGAGGCAGACGTCGTCGTAGAAGCACTAGTGCCAGTAGAAGAACGGCGTGAAAGATGCCGCTTCTTCTTGTAGCACTGGGACTCAGTGTGGCCATCCTTGTCGCAGTAGGAACAGTGAGGACGGCCACCTCCAGACGGAGGACGGCCACCACCACCTGTGGTAGCCGCTGGAGGAGGCAGTGTAGCAGGCGGACGAGCGGCGAGCACAGAGGGGAGTGGCATCAGACCAGCACCACTCAGACGAGTCTCCTCCGCGCGTATCTCGGTAAGAGCCTCCAGGAGAGTGACACGAGGGTGGCGTGCAAGTAGCTGGGCACGCCTTTGCTCGAACTCAGGACGAAGGCGAGTAAGGAACTCGTAAACCCGCTGAAACTCCAGGTCAGCACGTACCTCCAGGCAGCACGGACAGGTACGACAGCCAGCAGTGCGGAGAGAGTCCAACTGACGCCAAACAGCAGAGCTCTGAGCGTAAAAGGCGTCAACATTAGCATCACCCTGCTGAAGAGAGTGCTCCTGGCGGACCACGGACAGGTACAGGGCATCACCAGAGGGCTCGTAGCGCTGACGAAGATGAGTCCACATCTGGAAAGCCGAAGGGAGTCCCACAACCTCAGAAGAAAACTGAGGCTGGACACTGGCGATGAAGACAGCAGCAGCCCGAGCGTCGTCATCGTACCACTGAGTGTAGACGGTCAGACGATCCTTGTAGGAATCCAGAGCCTCCTGGTAGGCAGAGACAGCTTTATCATCAGCAGCAGCCTTATCGGCTGTCGGAGGCAATGCAACAGGCGTAGGCTCCGTCGGAGGAATAGGGCAAGGCGGGCAGGTGACATCGCCAGAGAGGACGCCCCAGAGACGAAGACCACGCATGTGAATGCGCATGTGAGACACGAAGTCGGTGTAATTAACACCATCAAAAATCACCGGGCAGCGAGGGAGGGAAACGGTGCCCATTGGTAGGCGGCGCTGGACGGCGCGGCGACCAAGGCAACGAAGTCTAACAGGCGGCGCTGGACGGCGCGGCGGTTAGAACGACGTTTTTTTTTGCTTTTTTTTCTCAATCGGTTTACAAAACCGAGTAACCTCTCCCCTGGCCAAAACCTAGATCGGCGGCGGGGGAGCCGACGACGGCGGCGGCGGGGGAGCCGGCGGCGGCTGCAGCCGGCGGGGAAGCCGACGACTGCGGGGGAGCCAGCGCGGCCTCACCGACGGCGGCCTCGGGCGGAGGAGGCGGCGCGGCCTGGGGAGGCAGCTCGAGCGGAGAGGCCAGGAAGGCGGCGTCCGGGTCGGCGGCCGACCAGCCTCGCGGGCGGATCGGGCGACCGGGTGGGAGCGGAGGACGGAGGACGGCCGGCGGAGCGGAGGAGGTCGGCGGCCGGCGACCGGGTAGGAGCTGAGACGAGCGGGCTCGGGCGGAGTCGGGCGGGGCCGACGGCAGCAGAGGCGGCAGCGGCGACGCGGGAAGCGCCGGGCTGGAAGCGGAGACGCCGAGGCCGGGCGGGGGAGGCGCCGAGGCCGGCGACGGCAGAGGCCGGGAGTCGGCGACGGCGGCGGAGGCCGGGAGTCGACGACGGCGGCGGAGGCGGCACACGGGCGCGCAGAACCCTAGGTAAGCCAAAACCCTAGTTTTGGCTCTGATACCATGTTATGAATAGCGCTTGTATTCATATGAGGCCAATGGGCCGGTATATATACACAAAGTACAGGTGGCAAATATGCAAAGAACCCCTCATAACAATGGGGAATAACAAACTATACATATATCTCTAACAGTTCACAAGTAGGATCTTATGCCAATTGATCTTGTTATCCCTGCGGTAGTGACTTCATATCGATACTGTCTATTGTATCCGTACAATAAGATTCTGTATTTTCTTTAATCACGAGGAAATTGGGGAAGTATTATTTTCTTGGTTTGCTAGAGAATTACAGAATCACAGTAATGAGGAAATTGTGAGCACACACAAATTTCATCCTTAATTCTCCAAATCCATCATATTTATGTTACTGCAATCGAGTGATGCGTTCAAATTAACACGATTGCTTGAGAATTAATGTATAAATTATTCGTTGTTCATGGCAATCATTTTTAGCGCACTTGCAGTATAAATTATTCGTTTTCCTGGAAATATTTTTTTAGTGCACAGAAAGTGTTTCATTTATTGAAGTGTTATGGAGTCCTCATTCTGATTACTGCATCATGTACTGACAAACTCGTTTTGTTCTGCTTTGTTAGGGTCAGCAGATTATCTTTTCAACATGAGACAAAGTCTGCAGTGTTCTGCTCAGTTAGGGTGTCAGAACACATGGCACACATGATGGAAGATAGGGCAGAACACATTCTCCCAGCAAGGAAAGATCATGTCATGAAAGCAATCGACGCAATCAACAGGGGGCAAGCGACCGCAGTGCCCACTGATACAATATACGGGTTTGCTTGTGATGCATGGTTAGTGTTTTCTTAATTTCCATTTTGTGCCAAGAATTTTAATGTGTTCCTTGGCTTCTTGTCCTGCTGTATTACTACAAATTAGAACTTTCTGCAATGATGCACTGAGATTGTATAGCACAGCAAATCCAAAATTGTTTTGATGAATACATATATCTAAATTAGTCACATAATGAAAAAAAGATTCACATCATTTCAAAAACCTTCGTTAGTTCATTTTGAACCTTGCTTTCATCTAGAGTTAGACGGACTATTTCATCCATTTAAGCTAAGAGTTTATTTTGTAGATTCTCTGTCTCTATTCCAATTAGATGCATTCATCCATTGGTTCGTTTTTAAAAAGGCTCTTCATGACAGTTCTGCAGCAGCAGTAAATCGTATATATGAGATCAAAGGACGCATACAAACACACCCTCTGGCAATCTGTGTTGCTGATGCCCCAGACATATCACGGTTTGCTGTATTGGATCACTTACCCCATGGCTTGCTTGATAGTGCACTTTCTGGGCCTGTCACTGTTGTTCTAAAACGAGGTTCAAATTCCACATTGTGTTTCATAGTTATATCTATCATCTCTTTTAAACAGCATGAGGTGTTGAATATACTCTTTATTCATTTACATTTAGGTGAAAGCAGTATACTGGAGAGATAACTTAATCCTGGTTTGGACAGCATTGGAGTTCGTGTGCCAAATTTGGATATCATACGAGCCATTGCTCGTGGTGCTGGAAGTGCACTTGCACTTACAAGCGCCAACTTAAGCGGGCGGCCTAGTAGTGTTAGCGTCAAAGATTTTGTGGATCTATGCCCACATTGCTCATATGTCTTTGATGATGATATTGGCGCACAGGTGAGAGAGAGAGAGAGAGGAAGAGAGAGAGATGTAGATTGAAACCTGGATCTGGGAAAAAAACTACGCACGGAAAAGAATAGAGAGGTCCCCTTTTAAGACTATAGCTAGGTTAGGGTTTTATTATTACTATTACTATTTATTTTTTTCTTAGGTGCTACAAATACGAATGAGCCTATTGCAGTCAAAATAAGGGGTGGCTATGGGTAAAGCGATACAAACCTACATAACGCTGAATAAACTGTGAATTCACGCTTGTCTCCTGGACTGGAGGCTACGGAAGCCTACAGGGGATCTTTTCTCTGAGTACAAGTGATTAGCAGCTTTACAGACTAAAACCTGCCAATTTCACAACTTAAAAACTTATTTTAAGAATGATAATGAGAAGATATGAATTTTGATCCGATGATGTTTAGTATGAAGTTATATAGTTGCTATTAATACTTGCTACCCTTGCTATTAATCCTCCTTGTTAGAGGTGAGTCGGTATGACGATGTACCTGGTTATGCTGAGGCCTACGTAGAGAATAGCTATACCGAGGAAAGCGAGATCGGTCTGGAATATGAGGTGTACGAGATGGATGTTCCTTATGGAGATTGAGAGAGTAGGCGGCAGTCCGTAGTCATTTACGTGATTCCGAGTATTTTAGCGCATCCCTATTTAGTAGTTTCAGTATTTATATAATTATTTGTTGGTACAACTCTTAATTCCAAGTGTTGTAATATTCGGACAGAATTTGTTAAGCTATGTTTAAGACTGTAGCCTTGTGTGGCAATGGTATTATAATAATATGTACCGTCTCTAGTTATTGTTCTACTGTAACATTCTGATATGGCTATTATTCAATAAAATATGAATTTATTCTGTTTTGTTGAGTAATAACCACAGACTAGTAATATTATCAAAGATAGTAATAGCATGGGTTGTCACAGAACTGGTGTAAGAAAGCATTAGCCTTTTGTTTTGTCTGTGTTTCACTCGTGATTTCGCTTGTTTGCATCCGGATGACATCAACTCTTTGATTACTAAAAATAATAAAGTCAGAATCATGAGTTGAAATGATATCGTCTCAAAGAAAAAAATAATCATGAGTTATACAAGAGGGAAAAGGATTTGCCGCTCATATCAACAAAAAGAACTGCAAGTGAGTGAGAACAATTAAGTATCAAAGTGGCCGCAGCTAATCTTGACCTTAAGCGAAAGCCAATGGATGACGATAAGCTGAAGCATGGAACATTTCACTTTTGAATCTTCTAAAGTAGAACATAAATGAGCCTTTTCCTTTCAAGGTGTAAAATTGGTACATGAATAGCTAATCTAGTAATGGTATGATCTCCTTTTAGAATTCTGACACAACAGGTGATTTAACAGGTATGAATACTATGATCTCCAAAGCCCTGGAAATAATCTTTCATTACTCCTAGCAAAGCAAATCAACTTAGACCTGAATGAAGTAGTGATTCCCTGAGGCCAGCTCGACCTTGACGCTCTGCGAGACCGAGGTACTGAGCGACGGGTGGCTGATGGTGACATTGTACTCGCCGTGGGCGAGCTCGGCCTGGAAGTACCCCAGCGCGTCCGTCGTGCCGGCCTGCGGCGCCATCCTCCACTCGGCGATGAGCCGGTCCACCACCTCCCCCTGCGGCAGGTTTTTGAAGTTGTTGTCCGTGAGACACATGACGTAGCACCCCTGCGGCCGCCACGCCGCCCACAGGATGATCCCCTGCACCGCCGGGTGCGCGTACGCCTCCCGCAGCACCTCCTCCAGGTAGTACGCCTGGGACGGGCCGGGGGCGACGTCGACCTCGGTGAGCCAGACCGGGACGCCGGCCTGCGAGAGGGTGTCGAGGGCGGCGCGCATGTAGGGGATGTTGGGGACGGTGAAGTGACCCTCGAGGCCGATGGCCATGCCGGCTTGGTTCTCCGGGTAGGCGCTGGTGATCTGGGTCAGCCGCTGCATGTACCTGCCCGGCAGCGCCGCCATGTCGCCGGGCTGCTCCAGCGTGTTGTAGTCGTTCATGAACATGAGCGCCGACCCGGCGTCCAGCAGCCGCGCCGCGGCGTAGAACGCGGTGGACGCGTCCCACCCGAACTGCTGCTCGAAGAAGGAGAAGTGCAGGTTCTCGTTCACCACGTCCCACGACATGAGCTTTCCGGCGTACCGCGACACCACGGACCGGATCCGCCGCGACGCTGCGGACAGCAGCTGCGGGTAGGGGAGCGACTGCACCCACGGCGGCTGCTGCTTCGGGTCGTCCCAGAACACGTTGTGCCCCCGCACGCCGATGCTGTGCTGCGCCGCGAGCTCCAGCATGGCGTCCGGCACCGAGTAGTCCTCGCGGCCCGGCGCCGGCTCGGTGCCGTACCACTTCATCTCGTTCTCGAAGGTGGTCACCGGGAAGCGGGAGGTGAACCAGGTCTGATACGCCGGGTTGCTCAGGATCTCGCGGCTCATGGCCGCGCCGAGAGGGAAGCTGTTGCGGATGGTCTCGACGGACACCTCGGCGCCCTGCAGCGGGTTCCCGGCGGAGTCCGTCGCCTGAATCCTCACTGTCTTCTTGCGCGCGCTGTCAGTCGACTCGGCGCGGTGCGCGGTCCACTCGTCCATGGAGAACGGCTTCAGCGAGACGCTGTCCACCCATATGTCCACCGTCGCGTTGCTCTGTGTGCACGCACATACGTAACACACGTTAGTTGCAAGAATTTCTTCAGTTATCTTGTGCATGCAAAATTTGCTCGTTTCCACTTTCCATTCAGTACTAGTTAACGAAGTTTTTTCCCTGTACCTCGAAGTAGAGCTCGGCACGTCCGGTGGACGCGGCTGTGAGCCCGCCCTTGAGCATGGACCAGCACCCGGCCTTGGCGACCACCCCGCCGGCGTGAACGAAGCCATCGGCAGTCTTGACGACCACCCGCACGTCGGCGATCCCTTCGCTCACCTGCAACCACGCTGCAGGCGCGCGCACCGGAGCTAGCTTTCAGTGTCTCTTCAAATTAGTACAAACCAAACGCAATGGACGAGTCGATCGGTTCTTGGATCGGACCGGACAGAGTGTAGTGCGTGTCGTTCTGCAGGTACACCTTCTGGCTGACGCTCTGGTACGGCCGCGTCCGGTTCCCCGCGACGGCGAACCTGTTGCCCGTCGCGGAAGCGGCCTCGGCGACGCGGCCGTACCCGAACGCCGACCAGCCCTGGAGGCCGGCGCTGAAGTCGGCGTTGCGGACGATGCCGCCCCCGTACTGAGGTTCAAGCGGCTCCGGCAAGCACTGCAGATCATGCACACGGACGTCAAAATGTTAACGTACAACTCGACCGATGTAACAGCGAGTTTGATACAGTTCGCGGCGATCCACGAGACGTCAATTTGCACAATTAGATAGACGGTTCCAACCCAATGCCCGGTCTAATCACCTGATTGAATGGGTGGATATTTCCTCTTAGCTATGACGTGACCGGAGAGATCGATCGTTTCTACATAAACTAATCGATTGAGAATAGGAAAATCGGTGCCACTTCGCACAAGTTTCATCTACTCGGCATCCTAAATGAAGGCACGCATGATGTCATGTTCCTTCGATCTTGGGAACAAACAGATACTTTGCTTTGCTGTACAGACCTAATGAGATCAGCAAAGAAAAACTATACTCGTGCAGATGAGTCTACAAATGTATGATGCATGCATTTTTGTCGAGCTAGCTTACGTAACACGTCTACACGACACGCACAGCGCCGGCCGGCAGCTATCGTGCATGGTACTGAAAAGCATAGTGTACTACTAGAAAATTAAGAAAGAAATTCCATGCTAGCTCGCAGCGGAAACGCATTGCGTGCGATCGATAATTACGTTGTGCGACCCGTTATAATCCGAGCCCATGTAGGCGATGATCTGCTAAAAATTAAGTAGAAATGCCGGACGCCGGCGAAGTTTTTATAGGCCTTGTAGATGTACTATCACTACTATACACACGTACGAGTTGAGCAACAGGGTAGCAGGGGGGCTAGGGACTTGCCTCAATGCTTGCCGAATAATCGTAATGAAGAGATTTCACCATGCAACCTGCTGCATGCAGACAAATAATCAGCAATATATATTTTACAAGATACATACTGCAGCTATGCAGGGATCAGTTAATTGAAAACCTCTTGCTGGTGCTGCACTAGCTAGCACTCCATTAAGCGACGTGAACCAGTTAAAGCCTACTATATATTACCTTCCAGGAGAGCAACCCATACGAGCAAGGACACCAGCTTCTCCATCAGACCAACCTTCATAGTCTCTCAGTATTCTGCAGTAAGCATCAAAATGCAACCTTCTTTCTAAAACGTTTCTTGCCAATGCTAATTGATAATCTACAAAGAAACCGAGAGCTCAGGTAACAGCACATGTATTACCCTGCAGAAACCAAGGTTTTCGTCAGTACAAGTAGATAGAGGATCTTGTCCTACGGTTGTACTGCTTCGTTGTGTGGAGAGCTAAACATTTGCACCATGCAAGCAATGATCTTTGTGTGGCCTCCAATTTATAGGGGGAGGGCAAGACAAACACCACTGCAATGAAATTTGCATTTGCTTGTTGGTTGTGCTCACCCACTCCGCACGGGAGAACTTGCCAAGCAAGCGTGAAAGAGTGCGTGCTGGGATTTTGACTCGGCGATCGATCGCCCGCACAAGACACTTGCCCTTTTCATAATATATTACTTAGTGCCTACGAAGCGTGACTTGCCAGACGCATGCAAGTCATTCGATCTGCACGGGCGCATTCGTTAAATCTTAGATTCCTAGGCCTGCTATGAGAAATGTTGAACCAAAAAACAAAACTTTTCTGAACTTGCATGCATGTGGTGAAGCAGAAATCTGGACAGATTCTGGTTCCCCCAACATGCAGTGGCCGCGTATACCAAAGTCGAAGTTGAGCCTCTCAAGCTTTTCCTTGTCTGTGCTATGTACATATCTCCTCATGTGAATGTCTGGGTCATATTCAGCTGGAGCTGCGGTTTTAACTTATACAGCTAGTTTTTTCACTGACGCCGGACTACGTCGATCACAAGCTAAACTCGTGGTTCGGTATCAAAATAGTTTGGGCACACAGACAAAAGGCCGAGACTTCATGTGAATATAGAAGATACCAGCAATCAAGAAATGAATGTCCTTGCTGCTGCTATCCATCGTTACCGTTCCTTCGAGGGCAAAGAAGTGAAAAAGGTAATTTCCTCCTCTCTTTGCCCTTCCTTGCTTGGGTAAACATATATACTTAGCGTGATGTTTCATTACAAATGGAAGAGAAAGTGCTTAGCGTAGATATTTGTTGGTCTGGAATTATTTTTCTTACATTATCGTTTCGTTTTCGTTTTCACCAAACAGTATATATTCTTCACGTAGAATCTCTTCCCTCAATAGTTAGTCAAGAGCGAGTAAGAAAAGCACCAAACCTAAAGTTCTCTTTCCAAAATGGTAGTAAAACAACATTTTGTTCATGCCAATGGAAGAGCAGTATGCAGCATAAAGCCATAAACAAGATGATCTCTTCCCATAAGATTAGCAAAGATGACAACGCTTACCTCAAGGCACTCGGCAGTCGCGACCTTCGATAATATTTAGTGGTCGTCTAATACCATCAGAACTGAAGCTTCGAAGTTCGAAGTCACATCATAGTAGCCATTGACTCTCATGCAGTGGAGCAATAAATAGAAATTATGCACTCATACAGTTACGAGCCGCACAGAGCTATAATCTTAATTACAAATTATTTAATTACAAAGGAAGGACGAGGATTTATACCTTATCCCCTGACGCTCTTGCTCCACTAGATGTCTACTCGTCCCAGCTGCCATATAAGATGTCTACTTTACACTGGTCCTCAGCGTGATCTCTCTCATCCCATGCAGCCTCATCTGCGACTGTGTATCCCGTATCCCACTCGGGGTACTCCCCAGTCGGACTGGGGTCTAACAAAGGAAAGTAATAGCAAGAGTGAGTACTGCTAAGGAACCGTCGCTGACGAGTCCAATCCAATCGATTCCTCATAGACAAAAGAGATAGATCAAGCACAGGTAATATAAGAAAATATAAGATTAAACACAAGAGATGGGGAACTCCTTCCTTTTTTATTACTTTCTCCTCCAAAAGATACAAGTGATGACAATTGAGACCCCTATTTATAGACTACATGGTGAGATGCCCACCATGGGCTAAGGCCTTAAGCCTAAACCCAGGTTTTCCAACACTCCCCTTTGGGCACTCATCCGACACGTTCATGCCTCATCAAAACTTCATAAAAACCAATGAAAAAATTTAGAGAAATAGTACATGATACATGTTATGTTATGTTGCACGAATTACCTCATTAAAAATTTTGGCCAAGAAACTTCCGAAAAACTCGTTAAGGGGAAAAAAAGAGTACAATCCATCTAATTTCATTTAATCTATAGAATTTGCTATGTTGCACGAATTGCCTCATTAAAAATTTTGGCCAAGAAACTTCCGAAAAACTCGTCAAGAGAAAAAAGAGTACAATCCATCTAATTTCATTTAATCTATAGAATTTATTCTTTAAGTACTTGATCTTCATGATCAAACTTTAATAGTGAGCTCGAGAAGAATCTCCCCCTGAGTTCTACACTTCTCTAAGTCTCATCATTCCAATTTCACGTACACACCTTTCAAAGTTAGATGCTGAAAGTGACTTAGTGAATAAATATGTAAGATTTTCACATGACTTAATATGCAGTATCTTCATTTCGTCCATCTTTTGCAATTCATGAGCATAGAAGAATTTAGGGTTGATATGCTTTGTAAGATGACTCTTCACGTAACCTGTTTGTACTTGTGCAACACAAGCAGCATTTTCTTCATAAATAATTGTGGGAGTTTGCATGATATTCAATCCACATGACTGTTGTATGTGATGAATCATTCATCGAAGCCAAGTATATTCTTGTGTGGGTTCATACAGTGCTATGATTTCTGAGTGATTTATCAAAGTCGATACAATACTTTGCTTAGATTATTTCTATAAAAATTGCAGTTCTACCACACAAAAATACATAACCTATTTGTGACTTGGTTGTATGCGGGTCTGACAGGTACCTGGCATCTGCATAACCAGTCATAGTTAGGTTTTGGTTCTTTCTGTAGAATAGTCCAAGATTTTTGCTTCTTTGAAGGTATCAGAAGATGTCCTTTATTCTCTGTCAATACCTCTTGGTAGGTTCTGTACTATACCTTACTAATAGGTTTACGACAAATGCGATATCCGGTCTAGTGCAGTTTGCTAAATACATAAGTGCTCCTATTGCACTTAAGTATGGGAATTTCGGTCACAGGACTTCCTCCCCCTCTTCTCTAGGTCACTATGAACCCTTGTCTTACTGTAAAGATCGCCCAATCATTGATACTTTTGATGGATACGTCTTTTCAAAGTCGAACCTTTCTAATACCTTCTGAGTGTATGCAGAATGATGTACTAATATTTCTTCCGGGACATACTCAAGCTGCAAGCCTAGGTAATATTTGGTTTTACCCAAATCTTTCATTTCGAACTCTGACTCCAAATAAGAGCTTCCTTTATATCTTCTAGGGTTCCAATGATATTCAGATCATCTACATACACTAAGATTATACAAAATCTATTCTGGAATTGTCATATAAATACACAGGGATAATACTCATTGTTCGTGTAGTCTTTCTTGTTTAAAAAGTCGTTTAAGTGATTATAACATATCCTTCCTGATTGCTTAAGTCCATACAATGATTTTCTGAGTTTCATACTATACATGTGTCTATTTGCACTGTCTTGGTTTGGGACAGGGAGACCTTCAAGCACCTTCATGTAAATGTCTAAATCCAAGCTTTCATAAAGGTATGTAGTTACCACATCCATTAACTTTATTTCTAAATTCAAGTTTACTGCCATTGATATTAAGTATCTAAATGTAATGCCATTCATGACCGGGTAATAGGTTTCTTCATAATCAACTCCTAGATGTTGAGTGAAATCTAGTGCAACAAGCCTTGCTTTATATCTTACAACTTTATTTTCTCATTTCTCTTTTGAACAAATACCCCCTACGGGTGCACATGGGGAGGCGTGCGGCTTACAGGCCCAAACATCTTTCTTTTATTTAGAGATAATAATTCAATTTCTATTGACTTCTTCCAATCCTCCCAATCTGATCTTTTCTTACATAACCTTTCGGAGAGGACTCATTGCAGTACGCTGTAGTGGAGGTATAGGTACATAACCTTTGCAACAAAACCTACGGAGGTGAGAAATTTTCTGTGCTGACCCTTGTGCTAGTGGCATAGGTGAATTGATGTTATATGTCGATGGTCTAAAGTTGATAAGAGTTGCTACATGCAGGTCTGCGTGTCCCCAACAGGTAGTTGATAAATTACAATTCTGCAAAAATGATCGGGCAATAAATTTAATTCCCTTAATTAATACTTCTGCTAGTCCATTCTAGATGTGGACATGCGATACAGAATGGTCAGGTTTAATTTTCATTGCCATACACTAATCATCAAATGGCTTTGAAGTAAATTCCCCAGCGTTGTCTATTCTGATGGACTACATATGATGATAAGGAAAATTATTTTTAATTTAAATTATCTGTGAGATCAATTTTACAAAAGCGTGATTTCTCGTAGATAATAAATATATGTGCAAACATTTTGAGGAAGCATCGATGATCACCATAAAATATTTAAATGGCCCTGACAATGGCTATATAGGACCACAAATGTCTCCTTGGATACGTTCTAGGAATGCAGGGACTTCATTCTTCACTTTTAGAGTAGAAGGTCTAGTAATTAATTTTCTAGTGGCACATGCGGGGCACACAAAATCTTCTTGATTCAAGAAATTCTTTACATCGATATTATGTCTCTATGAATTGTTAATTATATTTCTCATCATCTTAAGACCTGGGTAGTTTAATCTATCATGCCAGAGACAGAAGAGTTCATAGCTTCTAAATATGGTTTTCAGGGCAGTATAGGCTGCAGGTGCCTTAATATTAGTGTAGTATAGCCCAGTCACAAATGAAGGAAAGTCCTTCTAATACCCCTTTTTCTATTTGCTTCACGCTTTGTAATGAGTAGGTATTTCTTACTATACTCTTCTTCAATTTCAACATGGAAACCGTTAACACGAATATCCTTAAAACTTAAGAGAGTTCTGGTCGATTTTGGGTACAATAAAGCTTTTTAAATGATCCAAGTCGTGTCCATTGGGAGTATAATTGTGGCTCTTCTTGAGTCTATTATACATGCATCACTACCGACGATGGTGGTAAGACTGCCAATATTCTTGCTAATCGACTGAAAGAATTTTATCTCTCTCAAGATGGTATTCGTTGTGCCGCTGTCAACTAAACACACTTCCTCCATAGGGCGGCACGTGTTCTAACATAAAGTACTTTATTAATATGTAGTAGAAGGCAATCAACACATAAATAAAATACTTCAAATATCAAAACATATCATGTCATTGTTAACTGAATAAATAAATTAATTAATTAATATCATCCAACTATCGCGAGAAAATAAATTATTTAAGTACCATCAATGCAAAGTCTAACTTATTCCTTCCACACATGAAAATAAACGACAATTAAAGTCTAAATGTATTTTGTGCATTACACTGAATCTGCTAATAAACAAAAGACTTCAGCTACTATCTTCTCAGGGGTGAGATACTCTTCCTAGGAAATCATGGTGGTGCCAGCTGCAATGTCAAGTGGGGTGTTGCTGCAGGAGTGAAGTCAACCTTCATGGGTACAGGCAACTGCTTAGAATTCTCATCCTCAATGAAAGCAAAGTGGGTTTCATGCTGTCCTTTGCCACTCTTCTTCTTTTCGGCCTGGAAGGCATCGGCGACGTGTTGCAGCTCTTTACAGATCCATGGCCAATGCCCCCACTTGCCACACCTGTATCAGGTTTGGTCTTGCTGACCATAGAGCCTGTCGTCCCACTTTAGTTTGCTGGCCTTATTCTCCTGTGAGGCATTTGACTTGCCTTTCTAGGCTGTGACTTTGCCCTTACTTCCCCTTTTCTTCATTATAGGTTTTTGCCCTTACTTCCCCTTTTCTTCATTACAGGTTTTTGCACCTTGTAGCTCTCAGCGTTAGCCTCACGGCTAGCGGAGCTCCTAGGTGACTGTGCGACAAAATTCTTGTGGAGACCTTCATTATGAGCCTTTGCAACCTGCATAATATTAATCAACTCAGCATACTCCTTGTAGCCATCTTAACGATAGTTGCGCACAGACTGCACTGCATTGGGGTGGAATGTGGAGAGGGTTTTATCAATCTTCTGCTCATCTGTGACCTGCTTGACACAGACTTGAAGATTGGTATAATTTCTATATAGAGCAGAGTTGTACTTCCCAACCGTCTTGAAGTTAGCAAATTTGAGTTGGATCCATTCCTACTCTGCTTGAGGAAGAATGGTGCACTTTAGCTTCTCGAACCGCTTCTTGAGTGCAGTCTACAATGCTAGCACGCTCTTCGTTGCCATGTACTCATTCTTAAGAGTGAAAGAGAGGTGGTGCCTGAGAAAATGAAGTGCCTGATTATTTTTTCTCAAATGTGGGATTAGCATCTTCCGATGCACCAATCCCAATGGCAGCGTGAAGGTTCTTGGCTCCAAGTACAATCTCGACGTCGAAAACCCAAGTCAAGTAATTTTGGTCATGCTGGGCTAGCTCCTCGAACTCGCGGTTAGTAATGCTTGTCATCTACATGTGCATGAAAGGAATATATAAATTTACTACATGTAAATATGCATAAAATAAATTAGATAATGGTACAAAAGGTTCTCATAATGTTCCAAAATTTTCTATGCATTTTCTATAATTTTACTATTGATTTCAGTGATTAAAAGTAATTTAAATAATTACGATTAATAAAAATAGTAAATAAATACAAAAACATAGAGAGTAATAATAACAGTGTTAAACATGCTTCAGATGTTAAAAATAATGCAAAATTTGAATTCCCAATGCCTTTTTATGCTGGAATATGAATTTTCAATAAATTCTGTAATTTTTAAGGGCTTATCCGCTAATTTTCAATTCTGAGAAAATTTTTGGCTTAATTTTCCAATTTTTAGGGCCTTTTTACAAAAATCGTACCAGCCAGTTTTTTTTGTTTGGGCCAAAATTGGGCCCGTTCAACACATTTAATCGCCGACCTACTCATCCAGGTCAGCCTTCCCATGGTGATGGCCACTCACAGGTGGCACTGGGTGTCGGCGGCGACTCCGAGAACAAGCGGTCGCTCGGAAGGCCATGTGACGGCGACCGACGAGAGATGGCCTGGCGCGGCTCCGAGAGTGTGCACGATGGCCGCTCCGGCAGGTGAGCCCGTGCATCACCCGCGGCTTCGGGCAGCTCTAGCGAGTGGAGCGGCGGCGGCCAGCGTCTTCGAGTGTGGGCGGGCATGCGGGGCCGGGCGGCTGTGCGTGCGGTCTATATCTGGGCCTCTAGTGGGCTGGTTAGTGGGCTGCGCTGAGCCGAAAATGTTTCCGACCGACCCAGCGGCGGCTCGAGCCGTATTCCAACACGCGCCGAGCCGCGGACGAATCAATCAGCCGCCTCTTGCTTCTCTTTCCCGACCCGAGCGCTTCCCGTCGTCAAATCTCTCGTCCCACCTAGCCGCCGGCGAAACCCAATCGCCCAGTAGGGAAGCACCACCACCACCTGCTGGAGACGCGCGCTTGCAGGTTCGGTCGAGATGGGGAAGAAGCAGCACAGCAAGGACCGGATGTTCATAACGCGTACGGAGTGGGCGACAGAGTGGGGCGGCGCCAAGCAGAAGGAGGTCGCCGCGCCATTCAAGCGCCTCCCCTTCTACTGCTGCGCGTAACTACCTACTTTGCCCTTCCTCTCATGTTTTGGCACTAGCCGGAAGGAAGATTTGCCTGCTTCTGTCTATTCCCTTAGTAATTTAGGATCCTGATTCAGGTTTTGGGAGAGCTTGAGCTTATAGGGTTTCTTCTTTAGGGCATGAACTTAATTTCTATGCGTTCTGTGGATCCTTTAGTTGATATGTTACTAGTTAAAGCAGTTAGCCTTGTATGTTCTTTGTCCTGAAGTTCATCAGTTCTTGATGATATTTAACCTTTAGATGGTTTAAATTGAGCTCAGCTTAGCACTTTAGCGGTTGATTAGTAACTAAAATTAACTGCCCTTCTTTAGCCACTGATTATTATTTCATTGGTTTGTTTAGGCTCACGTTTTTGCCATTTGAGGATCCGGTGTGTACAGCCGATGGAAGCGTCTTTGATCTAATGTAAGTGGGCTAAAGTTTACTGTGCATCTTTGGATGACTTCTTCGTGGAAGAGCTGAGAAGATTGGGGTTCTAATGGTGTTGCTTCTGAATGTAGGAGCATAATCCCGTATATTAAGAAATTCGGGAAGCATCCGGTAACCGGAACACCGCTCAAGCAGGAGGATCTAATTCCTCTCACGTTCCATAAGAACTCAGATGGTGAGTTAAAATTGATGGCATGAAAATGTCAATGTAGCTTGAACCAAATGGAACAGCTAGAACAATAGTAAGTTCTTTTGTAGCTTGAACCAAATGGAACTGCTAGAACAATAGTAAATTCTTCTGTGTTAGGATATGTGTGTTCTTGTTCTGTCTCATATATTAAATATGTGCTCTTTTTTGTGCAGGAGAGTTCCAGTGTCCTGTTTTGAATAAAGTTTTTACAGAATTCACGCATATAGTTGCTGTAAAGACTACTGGGAATGTCTTCTGTTATGAGGTGGGTTTTAGCCTTTAGTGAGCCTTAAGTGTTCAATTCGGTGTTATGGTATCTTCTTAGCTCATGGATTATTGCTTTATAAATGTAGGCAATCCACGAACTTAACATTAAGCCAAAGAATTGGAAAGAGTTGCTAACTGATGAGCCCTTTACTCGAAATGACTTGATAACAATTCAGGTAGCCCTTCAATCATTTTCTTATTGACATTTAGCCCCTTAGCCTAATTATGTTCACCTTTGGAACTTTGGTAGAATCCAAATGCTCTTGATAGCAAGGTCCTTGGGGAATTTGATCATGTCAAGAAAGGCTTCAAACTTGAGGATGAAGGTTCGACTATGCTCCCTCTTTCCCTGTTACTTATTTCGTGTCAGCTGTTTCCTATTTAACATACATAGTCTATTATTCTCAAAACGGCTTTACTTACATAGTCTGATTGCCTGACTGTTGTGCAGAGTTGCAGCGAATGAAAGATGACCCAACTTACAACATAAATATTTCCGGTGATCTTAAGCAAATGATAAAGGAACTTGGGACAGAAAAAGGAAAGCTAGCTTTTTTACATGGTGGTGGAGGGCAGAAAGCTCAAAAGGAAAGAGTTGCTGCGCTCGCTGCAATTTTAGCAAAAAAGGAGAAGGATGACTCAAATTCAGGCAAAGAACCTAAACCTCATCAACCTTTCAGTATCGTGGATGCTGCTTCCGCTTCTGTTCATGGCAGGAGTGCAGCAGCAGCAAAAGCTGCTCCTGCTGAGAAAACCGCTGCTAGAATTGCTATGCACATGGCAGGGGATCGAGCTCCTGTAAATGCTAAATTGGTATACTGTCATCTCAGCTTCATGTCTTATGTAGGCCTTGTGTTACCTATGCAATGAGCGTTGTCTTATAGAGATAATTCAATGATTTCAGGTTAAAAGTCGTTACACTACTGGAGCAGCTTCACGTTCTTTCACATCAACTGCCTATGATCCTGTTACCAAAAATGAATTTGAGTATGTTAAAGTTGAAAAGAATCCAAAAAAGAAAGGATATGTTCAACTGCATACCACCCATGGTGATTTGAATTTGGAGCTTCATTGTGATATAACTCCTCGAACATGTGAAAATTTCCTCACACATTGTGAAAATGGCTATTACAATGGTCTTATCTTCCATCGTACCATCAAGTATGTTCTGATTGGCTGATTGCATTAGTCCTTTCTCCCCAGTCTTTCTTTACATGTACTTATGGCCATGAATAATTGTGTCCGTTTAATCATCCCCTTTTTACAGAAATTTCATGATTCAAGGAGGTGATCCAACTGGCACAGGAAGTGGAGGGGAGTCCATATGGGGTAAACCTTTCAAGGATGAAGTGAATTCAAAGCTGCTACATTCAGGAAGAGGTGTGGTCAGTATGGCAAATTCTGGCCCTCATACCAATGGATCCCAATTTTTCATTTTGTACAAGTCTGCACCACATTTAAATTTCAAGCACACAGTATTTGGCATGGTGGTCGGTGGTTTGACCACACTTTCAACTATGGAAAAGGTGCCTGTTGATGATGACGACCGGCCATTGGTTAGTACGATTTATCTTTTTCTTCCGTCCTCATTTTTAACTTTTAGTTTTAAATATGACAATATCATGTATTTTCTTGCAAACAATATTTTGTGGCTATGAAATATTGGTCCGTTAACTTTGGCACAATTGCAATATTGTTTTTTAAGCATTATTTTCATATTCCTTTATCTTTGATTGTTGTACTGAGTTCTCATGCATACCTGTTTCTTGAGTGTACACAAAACTTTTCTGAATGTGGTATTCCTATTTCTGCCTTGATTTACAGGAGGAAATAAAGATACTAAAAGTCAGTGTATTCGTGAATCCTTACATGGAACCGGATGAAGAAGAAGAAAAGGCAAAGGAGGAGGTGGAGAAGAAAAAGGATGATGATTATGTAATGTTGCTTCGCATGTTGTTTCAGTTACAATCATGGACTTTTTGCATTTATTTATCTCCGATGGTTTTAACATTCAGTTGCATTAATTCAGGATAAGGTGGGATCATGGTATAGCAACCCAGGAACTGGTGTTGCTGGTTCAACAAGTGCTGGTGGTGGAGTTGGCAAGTATCTAAAAGCTCGGACAGCTGGCTCTGCTGATGTGGCGGGAAATGCTGCTGCAGCAGATGATTCAACCAAGAAGAGAAAAGTGAATGCTTCTAGTGTAGAATTTAAGGATTTCTCTGGATGGTAGATGCGTTATGTATGTGAATTTCCTCTTGCATCTCTCAGAAGAAACAGCTGGTGGAGACTTTGGTAACATTTTGGCATGTCCATTCATTTTATGATGTATTAACTGTCCAGAATGCTCAAGGTCCACAATTAAAAGTGTTCCTTGTAAGCTCTGATTCAGACTTGCTTGATATTGATGCTGACAAAGCAGGTTTACAGTTGAGTGATCCAATCTGCTAGGATTGCTGTTGCTGCAGCAAAGAGGTATTACTAGACTCTTCTGCTTTGAGTTTCTGAAGTGCTTGACCTAATTGGGGTCCGTATCATTAGCGGTTTGTTTCTTCTGTAAGAGCAAAAAAGCCTTTCCTTTAGTTTTCCATGCAGTTACAGTAGTTACTAGATAGCATTTGTCTTTGTTTCGCACTATATGCAGATTTGACCTGAATATGAGGGTTTTCTCAGCTTATACCCTGTTCTTTTGCTGTAGGCTGAGCTGTTAAAGAGGAAGAACTGGACTGGTTCAATAACTGAGCGCATGCTTCCGTCAGTCTATGTACGGATCATTACAGAGAAAACTTAGAAAATCCTAAAGTGTAAACCCAATGTTTTTTGCGCCAAGAGCCGTACTAACAGCTATGCTTACTGTTGTTCGTGGCATGTTGTAGTGATACATTCATCTTTCCAGGTAACCCGCTCGGTTGCTTTATATTCCTAGCTACCCTGGCAATGGAACACATTGCAGTTTCGTACCTTCATTTCGGTTAGTGTAGCATATTTACTGAACCAGAAATGCGTCCTACGCCTCCCGAGTGCAATGATGCGATCTGAAGAAATGCAACAACAAATGCTAGACTTCGCTTACAAAGTTAGGCAACGTGTTAACGGCAGTCTTGCAAGGAGGTGCATACGCCACCGGAGCGGTACAGCTTTGGTAGAATCACTTACCAGTGTAAGTTGTAAAATGCATGCGATAGATAGTGACATGTATCTGGGCGTATAGTCAGACCTATACGTAAAAGTAATTGCAGTGAAATTATCATATTATTTGTAACAATCCATTTTAAGCATAGGGCCGTCGTATTTCTCACAACGGGTTAAGAGTTCAGCTGCAGATAAAAAGAGTATCATATATGTTCACAAGTATTTAAAAATAATTAGTTTGATTAAAATATGATCGAACGGCCAAACTGCGACAGTTTTACAGATGTCTAAACCTAAAATTTTAACTTACATTTACAAGAATGATGAAATTCCACATGAACGCTAGAGTACGTTCATACTCTGACATGTTAACTGATACATTATTCCTTCTTCAAGTGTTTTTTTTATAAAAAAATAAACAAGTTTGAGTACACTAGGTACTCGACAAGCCACATGAAAAGGCTAATTAACTACCATACAAGGTGTTCAGTTGGATAGAGTTATAGGCTGTAATATGATAAGAATATATGCAAGTTTACTAGTAAAGAACTTTCCACTTAAAATAGTAAAACGTTATTTAATTAGTAATGGGTTTTGTCATTCACAATTTCACATCAAAATTATCCAAATTATACTTATGCTTTGTTATAGGGATCACTGAGAAAACACAACTCCATTGATCAGGAACACAACATATTAAAATATAGTTTATTATACTTTGCAGGGTTGCTCAACTTTAACCATAAGATATCTCAGACACAATGTTAAACTGTCGACGGCCTGACGTTGAGTGGACCTATCATTGTGAAGATTGGTAAGTAGCACGACAAGCCCAACTTCCATCTCATCGTGTCGTTCTAAATTATTATTTTATGTAAATAACAACGCTCAAATAACATAAATGAAAATAATAGTAATTAAATAATATGAGCTTAGCATGATCAAAGATATGTGACTTGCTTCCTTATCCAGAGTCTTTGATTACTTCTTCGTAGGCTTCAGGTTTGATACCATCTACTTCGGTTACTCTAGTAGTTTCTCTGTTAGTTAACTAGTTGAATTCGGATGCTAGCATAAAGAATGAATACAAGTAAGTCCCTGCTTTGTAGAATACAAGCTGGGAACAAAATAAAATAAAAAAATCCAGAGAAAACAAAAAAGAAGGTGATTTAGGCGGATAGGGTTTAAACTAAGATTGATTAGATTAAAAATAGGTTAGATGGGCTTGAAATGGTGAAAATGAGTATAAACAAGGTTATCATGTTTTGATTGAATAGTAATAGGATGGGTGAACAGTGCTGAGATGGTACTATTCTTGGCGGGTTGGGTTTGGTGAATAGCATTAAAGCCGTTTGCTGTGAAGCGAATCAGGTTAAATAGTGTTTGGGTTGGGTTGAATGAATAGTATTGGGTCGACTGTGTGTTATTGGGCTACACAATGTTGGGCTGGCTATGAATAATGTTGAGCTACACAGTGCCGACTAACCCAGTTTGGTCGGTTAGGCCAATAGCTGACTGGTTTGCCAGCCCACTTTGACGGACCAGAGTGCACATGGCCTAGCTTGCTCTAGAGTGAGTTAGAGCTCGCTCTCATGGAAGACAAGATGGGGGAATCGGTGGCGGCGTTGATGAGGGTGGATAGTGGCGAGAGGTGGTGCAGTGAGCAACTATGGGACGCAAGCAACCCATTTTGGACACATGAGCGGACGGTGGTGGTTTGGAGATGGCTGGCGATGACAGAGCTTGACCAAAACAGGGAACAATACAGCGGAGCTACGGCGGTGCTTTGGCCAAATCAACGGCGGTTTGACCATCAGTGGGGTGAGGGGAGCTTGGTAGTGATGATGGCTTGGCTCGAGGTAGCCTGAGGAGTTTTGGTGAAGGAGACCGTAGGCAGTGGAGTGATGGAGCACAACAACTGTAAGCTAGGGCCGGCAAGACTAGGCGGGAAGCTAGTGTTAGCTTCATGGTGGTGAGGAGATACTAAGGACGCGAGCAATTGGAATAGAGAGGAGACGGACGCGAGCAATTGGAATAGAGAGGAGACAGAGGCGAGGAATTGAAATTGAGCTCACCGAAGGAGATTTGGGCATTGGCGATTGCGACACGGTGTGGCCGAAGCGGAGGAAGGAAGGGTGGCAGTGGGTGCGGGGCAGCATGGAAAGAGGTGGAGATAGTATAGAGGCTCGGCTAAAGAGACGGCGAGAGGTGGTGGCACTAGTAGCGGTGTGAGGTGAGCTTTAGGGGTGGACATTTGGCTTGAGGCTTGCGAGCCGAATCTGCTCGTAACGAGCTCGAGCCGGCTCGGCTCGGGCTCGTAATTGATTCAAGGCAAGCCGAGCCCAGCGTCCAGCTCGTGAGAAAAACGAGCTGAGCTCGAGCCGCTCGTTGGCTCGTGCGAGCTCGGTCGGGTCCTAGTCAGCCTAGTGAATCAGTGATGCCGCAGTCGGCCCAACCCAGTTCGATCGTCCGATCGATGTGGTCGATAGTCGATGCGATGCGTCGATCGGCCGAAGCGATGCGAGTCGGCACGCGCTAACCCTAACCCTTCCCGTCCCCGATCGGCGATCGCCACCACGCCACGCGCTCGGCCGCCGCCCGCCGTCCTTCCCCCGTTCCTCGATTCCCTTCCTTCCCCACGCGCTCGGCCGCCGTCCATCCCCGAACCCCTGCTCTCTGTCTGTGAACTGAAGTTACTGAACTGCTCTCTGTCTATATGCTATGCTGAATGCTCTCTGTATGCTATGCTATTTCTGTGAATTTCTGTGAATCTCTGTCTGTGAACTTTTTAACTCTCTGTCTATGAATTTCTGCACTGAATGCTCTCTGTATGCTATGCTATTTCTGCTGCGCTGCTCTCTGTTATGCGTTTTGGCTCGTTCGAGCCATTTTGGCTTGTTCAAGCTATTTTGGCTCGTTTGAGCCGTTTTGGCTCGTTCAAGCCGTTTTGGCTCGGTAGGCATCTGTGAGCCGTTTTGGCTCGGTCCGGCAGCGGCGAGCCGTTTTGGCTCGTTCGGGCTCGCGAGCCGGCTCGAGCCGCCAGTCGAGCCGAGCCTCTCGCGTAGCTCGTTTCCGAAACGAGCCGAGCCGCAGTTTTGAGCGAGCTCGGCCGAGCCTGGCTCAAGCCGGCTCGGCTCGGCTCGTTTCCAGCCCTACGAGCTTAGCGTGTGGCGTGGACGGGCGTGCGGGTTCAGCCGTGACAACGATGCGGTGGCAGCGCAAGAGTAGTTGTTCCTCTCTGGAGGAGGAAAACAAGGTGGTGACGAAAAACAACAGAGGCACGTCGTGGATGGCTACGCAATCTTTGTGGGTGAGTAGGCGGTACTAGAGTGAAGGCGACGGTGGCGAAGCTATACTGGCATGGCCTGAGGTGGCGCGGGCGCTGGCGCAGCTTGGCACGGCTAAAGGCGATGATAGGTTGAGGCGGTGCGACGCGAGGCAGGCGAGAACATAGGAAAAAATGGGTTGCATGAATACGTTTCCTTAAGGTGAAAAGTGTAATTCCAAAAAAGGAAAGCTGGTGTTTGGCTAGAATTTTTGGATTTGGCAAAACCTTCCAAATTCAAACAAAATTATCCCAAATTCAAAATTTTCAACATTTTGGGTTGTTACAATATTCATCTTGCAAAACATGTTCACCCACGTGAACACAAACACTGATAAACCCTTCCAGTGACTTATTTTTGACCCATAGGTAAGTCAATCATTTGTTGAACTAAGAATAAAATCATGTCCTATCTGGCTCAAATTGTTGCAACAAAACCGATGTCCCAAGAACCAAACAACAATCCTACCATCTACTTTATTTTTATTCGACCTACGCACGCTTAAGCAAAACTACTATAATCGACGCAACAGCCAAGAGCACAAAGGCCGACGGGGCATTTGCAAAATCATTTTTGGAATTCATGATCAAAGTCTTCAACTTCCCCTTGGTCTGGCCCTCCTCGTTCGAGGTTGCAATGAGGTCTTGCATAATGCTTGAAAGGTTCGTCACCATCTCGGACACCAACGCCTTCATTCTATCCACGTAGTCCGTGAATGCTTCGCCAGCGCTTGGCGAGAGCTCACTGCTGTTTTGCACGCTCTCTGCATCATTATCCTCAGCTTCATCTTCGGTAACACTCGAAGATTCACTGAGCTCTGAAATAGAGAAGGTACATAAACAAGTTGTCTTATGGAAAGATTACCGAATTAGATAGATGACTGAACAATGTTGACGACTAGGTTAATGCTTACTTGTCTTGTAAAACTGCATTACCTTTTCATTCTTCAGCACAGCGTCCCAAACATTCTTATCAGAAGCAAGCGAGGCAACAACGTCCTGCAACCCAAAGGTTGTCAAAGAAACGATTTGCTATAAATACAACTATACAAGTCTACAAAGAGAAAAGAATTTAAAATGGAGAATTAGAATATATTCATGCAGTAGAATGGGAATATTTGGGGAATAAGTTTTTGCACCCAAGGTCCAAACTAACATAAAATAGGGACAGATACTCTATGAATAGGTGGCAGAATTTTTGTACGTACTTAGGGGAATATGTTATTTGTGCTCAAGGTTTTTCAGCTTTAAAATCATGTAAAATTAGAGCACATACTCTAAGGGAATAGATGTTCCGTTCATACTCAAACATGAAGGTAGGTCCGTGTTTTTATAGCTACGGTTGATGGCTTTTGATCCCAGTATAAGTATTTATACGAACAAACCGAATGCCGATAAGCTTTCGAAAAGACTGTCCCGATAAACTGCTTTAAACGACTACAGAGAAACCATCCCACTTGTTTGTTCAGAGAAAATCATAAACCATAAGCTAAAAGCAACTAGGCCTAGAAGGTATACTAAAGGTAAAATAGTTAAATAAAACAGGCCGTTTGTGCTTATGTCAATTCAAGTTGAATATGAAATTTCAAAATTGAGGTGGGTTGATATTTCACCAAGATATTGTAGTCATTATTTTTATGCTAATAGAAGACATGAAAAGAAAGGTCCTGACTTCCAGAAGCGGAACCTGTGAATAAATTTTGTCTTGAATCTTCACATTTGTAATACAAAGTTAGAGGGAAGTACCTGAGCTGCAGGGATCTCCGTTAGCATTGCGAATGCTTGTACAACACGTACAGGAGCTCCAGATGAAACAAGTAAATTTTCATAGCTATCTTCATGCTTAGATGTTTCCGAATGAACAAGATCCTGAGATGTTTCCGAGTGAACAAGATTCAGAAGTGCAGTGTCTTGATCAACCTTTGTAGGACCATCAAGGTCACTAGGTGAGAGATGCACGGATGCACCTTGGAAATATCCAGGTGAGGAACATGAGGTTCAACCTTAGCACTGATTACATGAAAATGAGTCATCAATCTGTTCTAAAACAGCGAAGTATACAGAGCAATTGCCACAAGAGTAAAAGGGCATAAAAGCTAAAGGTAGAAGAAAAACTAATCAAAGTACCAAAAAAACAAGTATTTATTTGAAATAGAATCTAATCATATGGTTTGGGCTACTTTATATGATTCGCTGAGATAATGTTAAATTTTCTATCAGGCATCCTTGCTGTATATATTTTGACATTCATTTGTTTCTGAAACATACAATGGAAACCCTTAAAAGCATGACCATGATGGTCAGTAAAGCAAAATTCTCATGGCACCACTCAAAACACAACTTTTTTGACCACTTTGCGACAGGAACATCACAAAAAACTTTAAAACATGTCTAAAATAAACATGATAGGACAGTCAAAAGGCAAGTACTTTCCAAACAAATTGTGGCGACTTACAGAAAATAACTTGATCCCTAATAATGGCAGTCTACCACTGTGCCACAACAATCTGTTGTTCACCGAAAGATGGAACAGAGCTTTATCATCCATTGGATGCCAATGCCTAACTACTAAACTAGCATCTGCATCAATTTGCAACTTTCCGTGCCTATGAACCAATATATTCCTACATCGCATTAAACAACACAAAACATAGCTCTTCAAATTAAGGAAAGATATACTATCCATGATGATGGGAACATCACACAAGCAGAGTCGACGGCGAGGAAAAAAGAGAGTGAAAGGCAAGTAAGATCGCGTTACGCACATCTCGGAGGCGTCCCTCAGGACGAGCGTGGCGGCCATGGCCTCCTCGTGGGTGGGCACGGGGCCGAACACCTCGCGGTCCGGGATGACCCAGTCGTCCACCGCGAAGGTGGACGAGTGGGCGGCTGTCGGCGGCGGACGACGAGGACGGGAGGATGGCGCGGCGGACGGCGGCGGCGGAGCGGTAGCCGCGGATCACGGTGGCCTTGGCGGCCGCGCGGATGCTCCCCCCTCCCATGGCTTCGATCGCCGCGAGATCGCGAGCGGTAAAAATAAAAGGGGGAAACACGTAAAATGCTGCGGATAAAACGCGGAGGATTTTTGATAAGATGGTCACTAGCTTCTGCGGGTGCGGGTCTCCCTCGCCCCGTGGATTCCTGCGGTCGGATCTGAACCGTCAAATCTAAAACGGATGGACAGATGTTGCAAGATCCACTGGATGGATGGAAATACAGCGGGAGACCTGTTGTGGACTCCGACCCGTTTCTGGCTGTTACCTTGCAGGATACAGGAGGCACTGTCAATATAGTAATATCAGCAATATCTATAGGTGTCACATAGAATTAAAAGTGAGATGGAATAGAAATTAAAAAAGAGAGAGAAGCAATATCTAATGCAAGACATTGCTTAGACATAAAATCCAACTATCAAGAACAAAAAAAAGTATATTGGTGGGAGGAGGGAGAGGGAGAGATATACATCACCTATTGAAGTTGTATTTATAACTATGTTTTTGTTATGTAGAGAATATAAATATAGCATAGATATAGCTTGTATTGGGAACACTCTCAAGGAAGCCTACAGATAGGAGGCGTTAATTGCGTAGGTAATCCCATCATTTTCCTAAAGTATACAAACCACGTGAGTTCGCTATCGATAGCACCTGCTCGCAACACTGGTGGACAGGTGGAGGCCCGAGACGTACATATTCCACTTTCGGTGGGGTGAGATGACGATCACTCTGCAGGACATCTCGTTCTTGACCGGTCTCCCTCTCCGAGGTGACGCACTTGTTCCAGCCCCTGCACGACGAACTAGAAGGAAAGACTGGTGGACCCGTTCGATCTGCCCATCCCGGAGGGTGCTCGTGGTATCCTCCATGCTTGGCTGAAGAATTTCAGTGTGTGCCCACAGGATGCACCGCTCGAGATCGTCAGGATGCACCTTGTCGTGCACTTTATGCAGCTCTTTGGTTGGAGCATGTTTCCAGCCACACACGACAATATTTGCAATGCCAACTTTGTCCGCCTCACCAAGTCTTTGGTTGACATGGAGTTTAGGGTGATGTCTTAGTATAGCAACTGGGGATCAGCTATCCTATACGCCACATATCGGGGATTGTGTGACGCTTGCCAGTGCGGCATTGCTGATAACCCCAGCCTGTTTGTCTGCTATGTGCTCCTACAGTTATGGAGTTGAGAGCACTTCCCTGTCAGGCGTCTAGCCATCGTGACACCAATGCACCTATTCTATGAGTTTGTCGACCTGATAGGCGGGCCCACTATGAGCTTCCAGTGGATTGGTGTCCGTCTGCAGTTGGCCAAGGGCAGACCATCGAGGTGCTACTTGCTGTGGTATAATAAGTTCGAGTCGTTGCACAACAGCGACATCATTTGGGGTTCCCGAGCAGATCACGCACAAGAACAATTTACAATGCTCGATCGATTGTCACAGCACTTCGCAGCAGCATGACAGCGTAAGACAGTTGTAATTTCTGATCGTTTCATTTACGAAATTCATACTGGTTATTATTGAACTTGTTTCGTATGTCACATCAGTTGGAGCGAGCATAGCACATTGCAAACACATCTGAGACTACCCTCACCAGCCCGAACATACCACCAGCCGTACAGAATACTTTGAAGTACATTCTAAAGCGGGCCAAAAAAATAGTGCACAACCTGAGTTATGGCTGTTCGACGGATCATGTCGTGCACATCGGGCACCCAGTGGGGCACCATTCTCACCAGCTAGGTCATCGCGACCTAGCAAATCCAGCCGGCCGTCACAATCTACCGAGTCTGCCTGGTATCGTAGTACTAGCCGTCGATCATCTGCGAGCTGTATCGATTAGGAGGTAACTTACGTACAAATCTACATTTTGTTTTTCTATTTGGCCTTACGTTCCACTATCATCATGGCATTCTCCCACCGTAGATCCGTCGTCGAGAGCATCACTTTTGACATCCGCACTACCTACACAGAGTACTGCTCCCCGTCGTTCATTTTTGCTGCACATATATTAGGACTAACATTGTTTCATTTTACATCCTCTAATTCAATTTGGGGGTGATTTCAAGTCCACCGATGACGATACAGACCTCCCGGATGTTTCTAGGGAGCAATACACAATGTCAGAGTTTGCAGCGTACGTAGAGTAGAGCTCAGCGTTCACACCATACCCAAGGTTTGGAGACTTCGGTGGGCAGAGCTCCTTTGGCTTCGCTACCATGTCGTACAGTCAAGGCGAGATCTCCTCCGCACCACAAGAGGGATTTCTAGAGTCATTTGTTGATGATATTATTGCTAGTGGCTCGTAGTTCGGCATGTCTCAGACCCGGTCTTTTATACCTCAGCCTACTGGACCACCGCCGGCCACTCAACAAACGGAACGATCTTCATACCTCCTCCGAATCAAGACGCAACCTCCAAACCGACTGACGTACCCCACAAGACATGCTCGTGCTCAGCGGAAGACAAGACCACGTATGGAGAGGTAGACGCGGCGAGAAGATAGAAGTGGCTTAGATCGGTGAGTCATATCGCATCCCGTACGATGCATTTTTTGTATTATTACATGTACTTTTATAAATATTCGTAATGTATGAAATTAAAAAAATAGAGGTCACGCACGGTAAAAGATGTCTGACCATTGTTAATTTTACGATTAAATTAACATGAAAAATTTAGAGCATATAAAATTCTTAAAAAATACATAATTACTATAACTATGTCAAAAGGCTTCACATAAAATTTTGTAATTTTTTGAGCTCATTTGATATATGTAACAATTTCTACAAATATCAAAATCGTATGAATTTTTAATCAACATTCACAATTGATAAAATTACAAAAAAAATTACACAATTAAGTACGTTATGTCAAAAGACTGCATATAAAATTTTATAATTTTTAAGCCCATTTGCTATATTAAAAAATTTAAACAAATAATATAAAAAATACGACAGGTGATTAAGCTAAGCCAGCTTAATCACCTATCGTCTAGCCATAGGACGGCAGGCAGTGGGTGGGGCGGTAGGCTGGCCAGCAGGGTAGCAGGCCGCCTGCTGTCTGCTGGCGGGATGGCAGGGGCCTACGCGTTAGCTCTCCCCGTGTTGCTGCCCGGCGACGGGTGGCGAAAACGATATTTTTGTTAATACAGCAGACATATGGCTATTTTTGTAAATATCGTTGTAAACAATGCCAAATATTTTAAAAAACTCAAAGTTCGATGTCAAAGGTGGGTAATTATCGCCCGTTCAAAAAAAAAAAGATGGATAATTATCTTTAACTTTTAAGAGTATTCTTGTTTGTAGTAGGTTAGTTTCTGACGAAAATCCACCTAAATGTTGCTTCTCATTGTTAGTTTATTTTCGAAAATCCACCTAAATGTTGCTTCTCATTGTTAGTTTATTTTCGACTCTACTTCTTACAAGAATCAGAATCCAATCGTTTTTTGAAACTGAGTGCTTGGTACAGCTCCGCGTGATCCGCAGGAGAAACTAGGACCAGGAACTATACCTAATAGGACCATAATAATCCCTTGCCTTGTGGGTTTTGCTGATCATATCCACAGCTCACGACAGAATTGAACAGCATAATTTTCTAAAAAAAGAATTGAACAGCATAATGCACAAGGGATGCATCTCGGAATGTATAGTTGTATACAGAATAAATATGTTTATGCTTGTGCAGCAGATTGCCCACATTCAGAAGACACTGAACCAATCTCATATCAACACGAATTTCATATCACATCACAAGCTAAATATCGATAATGAAGGTGACGCCAACATTATTCTGAAAAAACTAGGATCAAAACCACACCTCGTCCACAAGGCACAACTTATTATGTGATTTGAGAACAAACTCAAAAGGCTGCACATTTACAACTCTACCATCTACACCTGACCTATACAATAGTCAATACAGACCAATGTGTCAAATGTCAATGATTCGATATCTGTCAATGTAAACAGTGTGGGAATTTCAGTCCTAAAGATGTTTTCAAGAATCCCTCCACCCCTCAGGGAGCCGCCACCGTTTGTGCCAGTAAATTGACACCCGGGACCACAGAGGGAACATGAAGCTGTAATCTGCAGCCTCATCAGGTAGTCCACCTATTGTCAGAGGCAGCCACACGTATCGCGAATCTCTCAGCTCGGATGGGTTCCACCGGTCGGCTATGAAGATGAACAAACCTGGTAACCCTGGAAGTGGCAGCACGAACATACTCTGGGAGAAGAACGTTGTTGATCTGAAGATTTCATTCCCTCCCACGCAAGGATTCCCCAGTGTCTCCCAAGGTCCCATGATTGCCGTGGCCGCATGAGCCAACGCAGTGTTCGGTGCCCAGCTTGTGCAACCAGAGGTTATCATGTAGTAGGTGCCATCGTGCTTGAAGAGCACAGGAGCTTCTCGATGCTGTGCAATGAGAAGCCTTCGCATATTATCGGTGACATCAAGGTAGTCATCAGTTAACTGACCAATGTGGAGCTCACTGTTGTCCTCGGAAGAATATATCAGGTAGGCCTTCCCATCGTCATCCTTGAAGATGGTCATGTCTCTACTTTCACAGTCATGTGGGCGCTTGCTGTGGAGGTAAGTGAATGGGCCTGTTGGGGAGTCACTGATGGCCACGCCAACTGACGCTTTGGTGTAGTTAGTATCATCTATGTGCATCCACATCACGTATTTGCCAGTCCGATCGTTATAGGTCACCTTAGGCCTCTCCAGGACATTGGATTTGTGGAGGTCATGTGTCACATTCTTTTCCTCGCCACGGAGCACGACTCCTTCATTGGTCCATGCCCACAGGTCCTTCGAAGAATAACAACTTACTCCAACAATGTCAACCTGGAAAATAGTTTGTCTTGGTTAGGAATGACAAATAGGGACATGTAGAAATTCTACAGAATAGAATTGGAGTATATAGCAAGCTAGCAACAAATGACAACATAACTAGTAAGTTCCACTGCTGAATATCACAAACTTCTGAATGTCAGAAGCAAGATACATGTGTATGACCACATAGTGGTGCATTTTGTTTACTGGGAAACATAGAAAACTCTGCTGGTTCCCATGGTCAATCCAGTGTCAGTGCTCTGTATATCAGGACAGCCAAGTAAACTCTACCCAGGGAATTCTTAATGAACTAAGAAATGCCTCACACTACATCAGAACCAAGCCTTTTCTCCATTTTTGAAATCCAGTGCCATATTTCCCATCAAGCTGATTAGCTGATAATATCAGATGCTGTGGCACTATTGCAGTCACTTTGGATTAACTAAAGGAAAGAACTATAATTATGGTAAACTTCCTAAGCAATTTTTTCTTCTGCAGATTTAACCTCAGTGAAAAACCTACCACGTTGCTTCTTCCATGACTTCGTCCCAATACTCTGGGAACAGGGGCATCATATAGCTGACTTATCATT
Source organism: Dendrocalamus latiflorus (assembly GCA_017311315.1). Classification (NCBI taxonomy): domain Eukaryota; kingdom Viridiplantae; phylum Streptophyta; class Magnoliopsida; order Poales; family Poaceae; genus Dendrocalamus; species Dendrocalamus latiflorus. The sequence goes on from CM029622.1 coordinate 29,444,810, forward strand.
TAGTTTTCGCTATTATGCAAACTTCCACCTAATTCTGGGCATACTATTATACTAAAAGTATTCAAAAAAAATAAATAGGAAAGAACATAAATTATTTTTCATGCAAGAGTAGAGCATCGGACTAAAAGGTTTAAACCATAACCATATAATAAAGTTGTTCAAGATTTTATATATTTTTCATCTCTACAATTTACATATTAAACTACATTCCTAGTGACCTGCCTTGATGCAGCCCAGGCAACTTCCTTACCTTCCCAACATAATATTACTTCCAACATGTCCCCTAGCAACTGGGCCTCACCGACAGAATCTAAAAGGTCAGGAAAATTAGATGCATGCATTAGCACACACTACTCCACAGGTACTGAAATCCTTACAAGCATATTTAGAGAAAATAAGCATAGTATTATGCATATAGGTTCTAGTTGTCTGCGAGTAGTGTTATCCATCCATTGACATGATTCCTTAATATTTTCAGCAAGACATGGACTAGTATAATGATGCAAAAACGATCCTTGATGATTTTCCATCATTTTTATTTACATTTTCACTACACTATTAAGCCTACTTGCACCTGGTACGCTCATGTGCAAGGCTTGCTAAAGCAGCTCGATCAATTCCATTTCTATATAATTTATCTGACTTAAAAAATGAAGGGGTGAAGGTAATAAATTTCTCTGCTATGCCTGACTCTAAATTTAGCTAGTACATTTTGACTAAGGGAATAATGTATGTTTTGTGATTACTCTACCAAATCAGAAGCTCTTCAACACATAAATGATGCCAAAATTCAAAGAAGTAGAACAAGTTGACTTACCCGATCAGCTCCCTTACTGTGAGCTTTGTACGTTTTGCCATCCTTATTCTCTCCATACCAGAAATAGGTCTTGGTTTTCTCATCATACAGTACACCGCCTCCATGAGCTTGGATTGGATGGCCATCAGTGTCAAGCCAAACTCGCCCTGGGTGGTAGAAGTACATGTCGTCATTCCCTCCATTGACTGGATCCATAGCCATCTTCCGTTCCGGGAAGAACATAGCATGTACCGCAGAAGACTCGTCCAAGAACTCATCCACCACAGAAGGTGGCTTCTGCTCCCCCTTGCGCCGCACAGCCCGGGGATTCCTCCGGCTCCGGGGAGGCGGTACCCGGAACTTTTCCTCCTCGACCTCCTCCAGCTCCCTCACAATGGATCGATGGATCTCGTGTACCGTGGTGTTCTCATTCTCCTTATGAATGATAAGAAGATGTAAATTCACAACGATGACCAATGCCGCCAGACTCCAAACTACCAGAGTTAGGGAACGGTGGCTCGCCGCACAGCAGCGGAAAGCTAACGCTTTTGGCTGCTTGCTCCTCGCACCCATGCCGCCACTTATCTACTCCAATTGATATGCGCTACAGTAAAAAGAAAGTTCAGCTCGAACACTGCACAAATTAGACTTAAAATCAACATTGCTTAGAATCTAGAATTTTCTGTAACGGACAGCCTCATCTCTGTGTCAAATCAAGAAAATCACACAATTCGTTTCAAAAAAAGAAATGAAAAGAAAAGAAAGACACACAAGTGCAGCATCTAAACTGGAAATTCTCCAGAAAAGAATTCTCCCAAGAACCTACTCACTCACTCCACACACCCAAAATGAAAAGAAAGGGGGAGAGAGAGAGAGAGCGAGAGAGAAGCTCATCATGGCAGGTTAATCCAGAGCACTAAAGAAGACAGATTAAAGGCTAAACTAAACCCAATCCCATCAGGTAGGTACTAAGGTACCAACTAGCAGTAGAACAAGCTCCCCAACCACTAATAAAAAATCAGCGAAGCTCACCATGGGCTGGTGCTCTTGAGATCTCGGCAAATGATGGGGAGGGAGGTCTGATACTCTAGCCTAGCTGTGATCCAACCCCAGGGAGATTATGGGGGCTAGCTTGGCTTGGGCGGCTGGCGATGTCCCCCTGCCACTGCAAGTTGTAGCGGAGGAACGCGGCGAGTCACGGACAATGAACCTCGGAGTCGTTCTGGAAAGGTCGCCCGTCACGTAATGGTGGGTGCGTGGGGGGTGGCAGGTTGGAGGGGCACCGGACACCTGTGCTGTGTGCTGCGGGCGTGCCCGCGGTTGGGGGCTTGGGGCAGGGGCAGGGGGTGATGGTCTTCTGCGGCAGGTGGCCGCCGTGCTTGATGTGACCCCGTTTTATTGCCCTCCTCTCTTGGACGGAGCTTCCGGTCCCCAAATTCCCTGTCCCCTCCCTGTTCCTTCAATCTGAGGCGTTCACATGTGATCCAATGGCTACATTTTTATATTTTCATTATTTACCTATTTTCATCTCAAATTTAAAAATAAAAATATGTTAATCCATAATAAATAATAAAAAGACAGAAAAAAATAATTTTCATCTCAAATTTAAAAATAAAAATATGTTAATCCATAATAAAAAAAATAAAAAATACCGAAAAATAAATTTTATTTACAGAAAAAATGAAAATTATTTTTTTCTGTCTTTTTATTATTTATTATGGATTAACATATTTTTATTTTTAAATTTGAGATGACAATAGGCAAATAGTGAAAATATAAAAATGTAGTCATTGGATCACATGTGAACACCTCAGATTGAAGGAACAGGGAGGGGACAGGGAATTTGGGGACAGGGAAGCTCCGTCCTCCTCTCTTGTGGTTGAAGAAGGATTAAAGCCGAGAAAACGAACGTGTTCATTGGAAATGGAACGCCATTTTTGGTGATGTACTGCAACTTTTAGTCGTATGTGCTAAAATTTTGCTCCAAATTATGTAATAGTAATTCGTGTTGCACGAGACCACGAGTGGTGTAAGATTATATATTTTTCTTCTTTTCGCCATATTGTTGGAAAGTGTGGATAACAGAATACCTGTCGCGTGATTGTTTTGATTAATATTTTTTTTGGGTTCGTAAGAGCATCGCAGAGCCATGCTAGTCTCTACCCTTAAAATACACCAGTTCAGTTCTTTCCTACGTCTACCCCAAATTGTGCCCCCAGCAGTCATGATTTTTCCTGCGTCCACACCAATTCGTGTCCCCAGAAAAACCAATCAGTGAAATCAACGATCAAAGATCAATTCTCACCTTTCTCTCTCCTTACCCACTCATATCCAATGATCCAAATCCAAATTGTCCACCCCCTCCAACCGCCCGTGCGCCTGCCTCCCCCCACACGAGCCGTGCGCCTCCTCCCCCTGATTCTCCTCACTCGCGGCGCCCTCCTCTCTCCTGCTCCTTCCACCCGGCCGCCGTCGCCCTCGCCCTGCCTCCCCTGATTTCTCCCTCGCCTCCTCCCCCGCCCTCCGCCGGCGCCGCCTCCTCCCCCGCCCTGCGCTCTGCCGCCGCCGCCTCCTCCTCCCCACCCCGCGCTGCCGCTGCCTGCTCCTCCCCCGCTCATCTGCTCCACCGCCGCCGCCTCCTCCCCACCTCGCGTCGCCGCCTCCTCCTCCTCCTCCCCACCCCGCGCTGCCGCTGCCTGCTCCTCCCCCGCTCATCTGCTCCACCGCCGCCGCCTCCTCCCCACCTCGCGCCGCCGCCTCCTCCTCCTCACCTACCCCCACTGCCTCCCTTTAGCTACTAGATCCGCGCCGCCGCCTCCTCCCCCGCACACCGTCTCCGCAAGCTCCACCGCCACCCCTACCATTCCCCTTCGCCTCAAACCCCGCAAATGCTCCCCTCCGCTACCCATCTCCGCCTCCCAAAACCCTAGCCCCTCGCCTCGCCGCCCCCGCGTTAGCCAGTTGGATTCTATGACTCGGAGGACGTAGACGAAGACTCCGAGGAGGACGACAGCGACGATGAGGATGAGATGGGTGTCGAGCGGCGCGAGGACGGACGCGGCGTAGCTGCGGATTCATCGACTACAGAGAAGGTAGCGGAAGCGGGTGACGGTGTGGAGTATTCGGAGCAGCCGCCGGTGGCCATTTGCTATGTCTGCATGGAGCCCTGGGCCTCCGACGGCGCGCATCGCATCTGGTGAGACCAGAATTCTACACATAGTCAATGTGTAATTACCATGCCTTAGGGTCTTACTCTAGATCAGCGCATGCGCGCAAATTAAAGGAGATAGAAACTTTTACTACTCCCCTGTCCCCTTGGGCAGTGAACACGATGTGCTCGATGAAATGCCTGCGCTGAAGAGGGCCGCGCAGACTCATGCAAATGACTTTTCCTGACTTAATCGCATGTCGTTATGCAATGTTGTCAGATGGGGCATCTCATCTGGGAGAGGCAAGGATGACTGTCATCAGTAATTGGTATAGAAGCATTTTATTCTAGGTTTTGGCCTTTTGGGTTTTGTTGGGAACAAATGGAATTCTTTATGTTCCAGAAGACAAGGATGATTTCTGCGTAGCATTTAGGTTGCTTTATTATCTCCAATGCATGTTAGGAAACATCCCAGGCAATTTTTTCCTCGACAAAAAAAACATCACAGACAATTTGTTCATGAGAAGGTAATATTACAGCTAATCAATTTGGGAATCGTACACATAGCTGCTTAATAGTGAGGAGATTTAGGTGCATGTAAACAGTATGCATGTGTAGTTATGAAAGCAGCTTGCACTGAGATTTCATTGGTGGTTGATCAGTGGCAAGGATGAAAAACCAACGCATTGGAACTATTGAGGTTACTAATCACAGCCTGTGTGTTACTTGCAGCTGTATTCCTTGTGGACATGTGTAGGGGCCTAGGGTGTTCGCCGGCGTCGTGGATTCGTACGACGCCGAGGCGGGGTACTTCCGCGTGCTCTACGAGGACGGCGACTCGGAGGAGGTAGACCTGGGCGAGATGGCCGCCATCCTTGTTGGCCCCCCTATGCCGCCTCTGCCGCAGCCGTGCGCCGCCAGGAGGAGGACACCGAGAAGCGGGCCGAGGCCGCCGCCCGCAAGGCCGAGAACCGCCGCATCGCCGAGGAGGAGGCCGCCGCCGCCTCGGCCCCGTCCAAGACCGCCTCCCGCAAGGCCGCCCGCGTCGGCGCCCTAGCGCCCAAGGTCACCGAGGCCGACCTCGTGCGCCGCCGCGAGGAGGAGTGGATCTGCCTCGAGCGCGAGGCCGAGGCAGCCAAGAAGCGCACCGCGCGCGCCGCCGCCGAGGAGGAGTACGAGCGCGTCGTCCTCGTTGCCAACACCAACAGGGACGACTCCATCATCGAGGCGAGGTCCGTCGACGATAAGTTCTGTGTTTGGTTATATTTTTTCCATGAACTAACCAAATTCGTAGTGTGATCTCCCAGTTGATATACTAAGATAAGGTATACAGAGAATTTTCACCCATATAACACTTAGGGCAGTCTGATGGTTATGTGTCTTCTTAGTTATTGATAGCATTACATAGGTGCTTAAGTTTTGTCAGCATGCAAGTATTATGGCATTGGATCGTGACATGCAGTCCCAACAATGTAGTTCTTAACATCTTCTGCTTTTATCCTTTGAAGGTTTATTAGGTTTGTTTAATCATATTTATCCATGCTGGCTACAGAACACGGAGAGGGACTCCAAGTTCTGCACTATGAAGTTGGGCAGAAGTATGAACCTCACTTTGACTATTTTCTTGATGAGTTCAACACCAACAATGGTGGTCAAAGGATGGCTACTCTTTTGATGTATCTGTAAGTATGACAACATCCATAACATTTTGGTTACACGTGATCTTAATGGAATTTCTACTATGTTCTTGTAAAAATAATTTCAATGGAAACAGATCAGATGTTGAAGAAGGCGGTGAGACTATTTTCCCTGATGCAAATGTGAACAGCAGTTCGTTACCATGGTACAATGAGCTTTCGGAGTGTGCCAGAAGAGGTCTTGCTGTCAAACCAAAGATGGGAGATGCACTGCTTTTCTGGAGCATGAAACCAGATGCCACTCTAGACCCATTAAGTTTGCATGGTCAGTCCAATGACTTGTCCGCTGTTCTTGTTACCTTTTTTTCCTGGATGCCGAAATGTTTGCAGGACCTGAAGGATATTAGACTTGTCACCTTTGACGCTCTTGTTCCATTTTCCTTCTGGAAACTTCTTCCTATTAACGTTTAACTGATGCTCTTCCAGTTCTTTGCATGTGTTATATATGCTCTGAGCGCAATCCTCTTACAAATTTGCTTACATCACATTATTCTTGCAGGGGGGTGTCCTGTTATTAAAGGGAATAAATGGTCATCAACCAAGTGGATGCACGTCCATGAGTACAAAGCTTGAGCTTTCTGAAGTCATGATACCAAAGGTATCTTCTACTGTTCCCAGTGGATCTATATTTGTGCAGGCTGTAAAGCTGGTGTTGCTACTGCAGTTAATTTGCTAGCAAGTAGTATTGGTCCTCTTGGGAGACACTTCAACCCTATCATTCTTTTCACTGAGATTCATGAAATAATGTGGCTTTGATGAAGTAAATTTGCACCCATGCTTTGCATTTTTTTCTCCTTTAGTTATTACTCCTAGGCATGTAGTCTGTAGCAACATGATCCTTCCGTCCCTCTCTTATTTTGACTACTTGAGTGTGACAGTTAACAATGCATACCTTAATCCTCGTACTCAGATATTTTGATCCATAAACTGGGGGGCTGAGGAGGACGGTTTCAAACATATGGTGTTTGTGTTGTAGCTGATTAGTGTCACTGGAAGGAAGCTTTCCGATCTAAGGTTTGGCTAAAAAATGTTTGAGCTGATGTGCGGCTACTTTCACTTGCAGATGGATCGTTATGAGCGTGTGGTTTGGGGTTCTTTCCAGGATGGCACTTATGTAGGCTTTACAGATCAACTACCGCCGTATTCTTTGCTCCTTGAGGATATAATACAGCCAATAAGCAGGGGGCTTATACTGTGTTTTTGGAGATGATCCTTGCTGACTTGGCTTTTCTTTTTTGTTGCAGTACCCCAACTATAGAGGAATGATGTAGTGTTGGGGGCATAGGATTTGGAAGTTTATTTTGTATGTTTTCCGTGTATTACCCGCTGACATTGACACCAATGCTACTGTTGATGTAAGTTGAGTTGGTAATGAATAAAGGGGCATAGAATTCACCTATATATCGTATCAGATCCATTTTTGTGGGGAAGATATATAGTGAACAAGGCATAGTTCGTGGACATACCCGACCAGGGCCATCCGATCCGAGACGAGTGACCGAGATCAATGCAGGCGCGCACCTTATCTCCACTTTTGCTCTTTTTTACAGCCTTGCCGCCTTCTTCCGCGTCCTCATTGACCGATAACTTCTATGTTTGGACATGTGGAGTGTATGTAGGTAACTTGAGACTTTCTTGGTCATTGCCTCATTGGTATTAGAGGAGGAGTTTACAGCCTATGAGTGGTCGAACGGCAACAGAAGTGGTCGGAACCAGTCGTAATTGATTGGAACCGGTCGTAAAAAAGTCCTGGGAGGTCGTAAGGCCTTTACAACACGCTCGTCGTCGTCAAATATTATATATTGCAGATCAACAAATTTTATCTTGTTTTATATTTTATCGTAGCGTTAGCACGGGCACACTACTATTGGTATTAGAGGAGGAGTTTACAGCCTATGAGTGGTCGAACGGCAACAGAAGTGGTCGGAACCAGTCGTAATTGATTGGAACCGGTCGTAAAAAAGTCCTGGGAGGTCGTAAGGTCTTTACAACACGCTCGTCGTCGTCAAATATTATATATTGCAGATCAACAAATTTTATCTTGTTTTGTATTTTACCGTAGCGTTAGCACGGGCACATTACTAGTTAGGTAAGTGTGGCATATTGTTGAATGCACAGAGGCACACACGAAACGAAGTTTTACATGTTGTATGAGTATTAATCTAGAGGTTTGGTCTGTTAAGACAAGCGTCAATTCTTGTCAGTCCTGATCAACTCGGCTTCGGCTTTTGACTTCTGACTTATTTTTTACTATTCATAAGTTTCGTCTTTTTCTGAACTTTTGGCTTTTTGTTGAGCTTTTTTGTCGGTTCTTTTTTTCCCGTATTTGTTTGTATTATACGTAATGGGCTAACATATTTTTTATATTTTTAAATTTTTTTAAATTTAATTATGCTAAATAAGCCTCTGTCAGCTACAGTGTTTTTTTCAGTCAGCTACAGTGTTTTCAGTCATAAGCCATGAGCTTTTCAGCCGAACCGATCACCACTTAAACACTAGTATCTACGTAAGCTGCGATAACCACCACCACAACTATACACAAGCATTTAATCGAAAACAAATATAATTTTCTCGATACGCAGGATTGTATTCCAATCGCTCAAGGCTATAGTATTTGTGTTCACGCAAAGAATACCGCAAAGCTTCATCGAGCATGACACATCAACCTATCATCCATCCCATCCACTTTCAAAACGAAGTGATTGGTGCACATGGTGCGAATGATAATACATTCTTTATTAGGTTGGATCTAAGTAGTAGGGTTGCAAGAAAGATATAGCAAGGATAGAGTAGAAACTCTTACACACACATACTCATTCTTCTGATGAATTTGCAATGCACTAGTTCTTATTTCTCACAAGGTTACATCTGAAGCTAACGAGCTTATGTTTAAAAGATGTATACTAGTCTATTTATAAGCTGCTAGAACCGACTTAAGACACAAACCAGCATGAAGATTACAACTCACGTTACACATGTGCAAGCTAGGGTATTGCTAAAGTCATAATGATTTTTAACACATGAAGTTATTATAAATCCTCCTCATTTGTGGAATCTAATCTATTCATCCAACTCATGAAAAATATTAGTCCATAAAACAATTACCATCAATTATCAAACTTCACCATTAACACATAATAGAGGACTAGATTTTACAATCTTCCTTTTTTGGTAATTCATGCCAATATCAACAAATAATAAGATAAAAATTGAATTGCGAGTATACAACTATATACAATAATTGTATACTCTAAAATAAGCTTTCAAAGCAAAACTTACTCATTCGGTTGTCATTAATCATCTAACCATCAACACATTATGGAAGAATTAGATGACAACCCGATTATAAGTATATATGAACTACTGAAGTTATATATACTTAAGGGATATATTTCAAAGTAAAGATCCTTAATATGTAAAAATGGAGCTTGGTTCAATACTAATGAAACCACAAAACATACAGTGAACTCCCCATAAATGTGTGCATATAAAAATGAATTGTGAAAGCATATGCACATATTTAAGTTTTATTTATTTGGTGAAGTTCATTTTATATTTCGGATCCGATGAATACAATATGATAAGAATGTGATATTGAATGCATATCTCTTATGTTTTTCACCTTTTCATCCAAATAAGATTAAACAATATCATAATTAATAAATATATTAATCTCACAATTGTATTTGTTATTATCACTAAAACTAATTTAATGGAGCTTAAATTTACACTAGTGGGGATCATTTAAATGATAATATCTAATGCTTTGCATAAGGAGGCTAAGGCTATGCTTCATGCCATCAGGGTGACTAATGAGCTAGGCATGGGGAATGTTATTTTTGAAACTGATTGCCTGATACTCAAGCAAGCGCTTACCGAGACAGATTATGATCTTGCCCCAATTGGAGTTTTGATTAGGGAGGCTAGGAGTGCCCTACTTCTAGGCTTTTAGTAATATAGGGATGCTAGGAGTGCCCTGCTTCTGGGCTTTCAGCGATATCGTGTGGTGTTTTGCTCTCGTAATTGTAATTTAGTAGTGTATGCTTTAGTTGCTAGTAGTGTTCATAGGAATCAAGCTAACCACTATTTGTGGATAGAAGATTCCTCAGATTATGTAACTAGTGTAGTGGTCGGTGATTTAGCCGTGCACTTTGGTTAATGGAATCTCGATGTTCCATCTCTCTATATATAGTATAATTAACTAGAACATCATGATGTCATGGCACCATGATCTAAAACAAGCAGTTTTCCTATGTATCGGGATACATGAGGAAATGCCTATTTAAACTCGACACCATGATGTCATGGCAGCATGATCTAACATGTTCCATCTCTCCCTCTCTATATATTATAATTTTTTAGATGTCGAGTTTAACTAGTTTACTACCTAGTTCAAACAAGTTTAAACTAAAAAATCAAACTGCAGCTGTCTTTTTTTTATGATAGTTTGATTATAGATATATGTTGATTTTATATAAAAATCAGCAAAACATGTTATCTAAATTCTTCAAAATCTTTGAATTTGAGTACATTTGCTTCAAAGGTCTATGTTTTATTTGAATTGTTATAGATGAGTATATACCCTAAAACTGAAATCTTTGAAAAAAAATATACCTAAATTTGGGTTGAATTCAAGCATTTAAAACTATAGTACCCTAATACCTCGGTGTCCCGTATGTATGTATGTATGTATGTATGTATGTATGTATGTATGTATGTATGTATGTATGTATGTATGTATGTATGTATGTATGTATGTATGTATGTATGTATGTATGTATGTGTGCGTGCGCGCATATGTATGTATATCATTGCACTTGCATGCATCTAAAAACAGTCCCAAGGCAGGGAGGCTTAATGCCCAGACAGCATGGTGCCTCATTTTGGCATCCTAGATATGTATATATATATATATATATGTATATGTATATACGTATATATCTCTAGGCGTTGCTGGCGGGAGAGGCGGCGAATCTCCAGGCGCTGGCGGCGGTGAGGGCACGACGGATCTCCAGGTGTTGGTGGCGGCGAGGGCGCGCGGTGAATCTCCAGGCGATGGCAGCGGGAGAGGCGGCGGATCTTCAGGCACTGGCAGCAGGAGAAGCAGCGGAACCCCAGGCGCTGGCAGCGGGAGAGGCGGCTAATCTCCAGGCACTGGTGGTGGGAGAGGCAGCAGATCTCTAGGCGCTGGCAGTGGCGATGGCACGACAAATCTCCAAGCGCTGGCGACGGGAAAGGCGGCGGATCTCCAGGCGCTGCTGTCAGGAGAGGCGACGGCAAGGGCACGGCGGATCTCCAGGCGCTGCCGGCGGGAGAGGTGGTGGATCTCCATGCGCTGCCGGTGGGAGAGGCGGCGGATCTCCATGCGCTGCCGGCGGGAGAGGCGGCGGACCTCCAGGTGCTGCCAGCAGGAGAGGCGGTGATAGTGAAGCGCTGGCGACAGTGGTGGCGGCGGCGGTGACCGAGGAGACGTCAGGAAGGGGACGCGACACTCTGCTCTGCTCGCTACTGGGGATCTGCTAAGAAGGGGCTCGCTACTGGGGATCTGCTAAGAAGGGGCTCGCTGCTGGGGACTGGGGTTCGGGACGGGCTTCGGGTTGCCTCTCTATTGGGCCTTCGGGCTGTCTTTTCTATTAGACCAGGATTTAATTGGACTAATGTATCGCTATTGTATCGTAGCGTATCAGCACCGTGTCGGAATGTTTTTTCTTTTTTTGGGCCAAAATTCGTCGATACGTATCAGGAATGTGGGACTATTTCAACAATATCCCCCTTCACACATTGGTGTCTTTCAGCCCTTCACCGCCCCTTCACCGTACACCAATGGTCCCTCAAGGTCACAGTCAATCAGGCGTTACACACTAGTGTCCATTGGGCCAGAGATATTAGAACCGAGCTCTGATTTCAAGGAGGAGTATCATGCCTACTCATAAACATTTAAACAGGGTTAATTGGATTGAAATAGGACCTAAGGGTCAACTTTAACAACTTTATAGGCGTCTAAGCCCAAAAATTCAACTTACATACAGAAAATCGAAGATAATCCCTAAATGAACACTTGAGTGCGATCGTAACCCTAACACATAAATTTGAAGTATTCTTTCTTCTTTTGGTATCTGTTATGGTGAAAATATACTTAGATTGAGTACAACCAACAGTACTCAGCAAGTCCCTATAGTAGAATGCATTTATAGGACTATTATCTGTATGCAAGGTTAAATCAAAGGATGGTTTTATATTTTTTTTGCGTGAAGCCAGATTTTCAATATCATATCATAATTAGATTTCAAATCTATGACTTAGCCACTTTAACTAAAATAAAATAAATAAGTAAAATGTCTAAACATTTGACTATGTGGGAGCAACTCTCTTCATAGGTATTTCACATGTCCAGATCATGGACCTCAGCCCATATCATTTACCAAACTCCCATACTAATAACCATTTTATGAAAACTACACACTTTGGTATTTCAACATGTTGCCCATAACCAGGAGCACAGTTTTTCGAATAGATTATTAACAATCTGCAAAAGTATACAACTTTACCTACAAGATATGATTATCTCATAGTATCGGCCATTACACATTTCCGTAGACATATGACTGAGGTCGAGCTGAAGGTACTTCAGCCCCTCCAAAAATTTTTTGTGATTCCGCCCCTGCGAGGACGGACTATACCCCTCAACCCTGTACGTACGCGGCCGCGGGATTTCGCGCGTGCACGCCTCTGGCTGTGACGCGAACGGGCCGGCCGGCACGGAGGCGAAATGTTATTTGTGCGTACGTGCTGTCCTGTGCTGCCGCGCGCCTGCCGGATTCCGTATAGGCGTATACGAACCGTGCCGGGAGTTCTAGACTTCTAGGCCTAACCCGTGCGGTACAATACAAATCCTCTCGGCAATAGTTCTGATAGGAGGATCTCCGCTGCTGCGGCGCTTCCGAGTTCTTGTAGACGAAATGCAGCACATGCTATGTTCGTCTGCCCCAAGACTTTGGGCGGCGTACGTCTTGACGTGTTCTAACTTGTGTTGAGTCCGGACACGGTGGCAAGCTGCTTTTCCATTGATGCTGATGACACCCTTGAACAACTCCTTCGAATCTTTGGGCGTGGATGCCTGATGCCTCAGACTCGACATGAGAGCAGCTGAACACAAGGAAATTCCAAATAGTAGTATTGCCATTCTATCAAGTGACATATGATCCAATGGTGAAGTGCGGGCTCGAATCCAACAAGAAGTAATCCCATGATCGGGCTACGCTCATCCTGGCTCCTATTTGATCAGGCCCACTCACCCTTACAAAAAGAATTTGTTCGAAACATCATCCTCTTTGTCCATTCCTCCAAAACTTGCACACAGCACGATTGGCCCAGATCGACAACGACTCCAGAGGCGTAAATACCGGAACGGAACGGGACTCACGGATGGTTGGTGCAACAGCAGTACATTTATATATCAAAATCGAAACGGAAAAAAAAATCGAAAAAGAGAGCAGCCAGCCACGCGAGGCCGTATGATTTGTGGACGCCGATAATACCCTCTCTCTCTCTCTCTCTCTCCCCTCTCTTTTTCAATCCTCGCGGCCTCCCGTCGCTCCCGTCTACGCCCCAATCCCCTCCTCCCACCGCCGTCCTCCGCCTCCCCGCGACCACCCAAGTCTCCTCTTCTTCTTGGAGTGGAGGGAGAGGGGGAGCTAGCGGGCGCCATGGGTTTCTGGGAGGCCTTCCTCAACTGGCTCCGCAGGTACGGACATGTGTTTACATATGCGATGTTTGTTTGTTTGAATGTGAGCGGATTCGGTTGCTTGAGTTTTGATCCTCCTGTGCATTGCGGGGCGGGTGCGGGGATCGATGGGTGGGAGATCTGGGAGGTTCCGGGTTGGTTTGGGACTAGCTTCTCGTCATGAATCGGATGTTGTGAGCGGGCTTGCAGCAGGTGGGGAAGTGTAATGTTATGATAGTTATGAAAAATATAATATTGTGTTGATAGAAAGAAAGTTTCGAGCTGTAGGAAATGTGACATAGCCAATTTTGTTAACAGATGATGGTGTTTCTTTTACCGACTGCGACATGGTCATAGGAAAATTGGGCTCTTTTGGTTGTTCACCTCCATCGGGTAAAGTTCAGATTTTTGGAGCTTTACCTCTCTATGAAACGAACATAGTAACCAGAGTATTGATCGAACATGCTAATCAAAGTATTAATCGGACACGTCTATTAAAGTATTGAAAATCGAACGTGCCGATAAAATCGTCCGTACATAGGGGAGACAAAGGATCATGCGATTCGTAAATATTAATTTAGTTAAAAGACATTGATTTATTCTGTTCGGTGTGCGGTGTGCGGTGTGCTCATGTTTGGTATTTTTCTCGTTATCATGCAAAGTGTTTGTTGTTATCTTGCGCACTCATGGATTCTATCTCGTCCTGAAGAAAGAATCTATCTGCACTAGTAAGTTCTTGGATCATAGAATTAGACCAAGGTTCATAATGATTTTCTTGAATTTCAATCATTGGCATGGAAAAGAGTTGCTAGTAGGCTATGATCTATTTCATTTCTACCTACCAGCTAGGTAGGCTTTGGTTTAGATATACATACAAAACAAAGGAGCTTGCATTCAAAGGATGTCTTGCACACGCACTCATTCGGTGGTGGAGCACTACTTTGACATGTGTTCCAACTTCAAAGAAAAAGTACGAGTGAATATGAAAGAATTTTTGTTTGATGGAGCTTGAATCATTCTTTTCTGGGTATCTGTAGCCTCTTTTTCAAGCAAGAGATGGAGCTTTCCTTGATAGGGCTCCAAAATGCTGGGAAAACGTCACTTGTGAATGTCATTGCTGTAAGTATTGGCTTATGTTTTTTTTGGCATTATTCACTTACTGAAATATGATTTCTCATGGATTACCATGTGTTCTGCAGACTGGAGGCTTTAGCGAGGACATGATTCCTACTGTAGGATTCAATATGAGAAAGGTGACCAAAGGAAGTGTCACGATAAAATTGTGGGATCTTGGAGGCCAGCCAAGATTCCGGAGCATGTGGGAAAGATACTGTCGTGCAGTTTCTGCAATTGTGTACGTGTCTTTCTTGTCTAATTTGATGCATTTGCAGTAAAAAATAGCATTATACTCACCAGCAGTCGTGCTTAGTTGTTGGCATGTTGCACATTCAATCATTTTATTAGGTCGTGTTCATATCATTTTGATTTAGTTTTATCCATTATTGAAGTATAGGCAAATGCACTGCTACGTAACGTATCCATTAGAAACAGCTGGTCAATCAAACTGCTAGACAGCCTAGACCCAGAGTGGCATCATATTTTATGGGCATTCGCTGCTTATAAAGTTAGACCCCGAACAGTTTGGGTGAACCATGAGACTTGCCCAAATCTTATGGTTTTGAGTTTAGTCTCTTCATTTCTCAACTATACTGTTGTATAAAGGCTTCTTATTTTGCCCAAAAAAAGGGTTTCTTGTACTTTTTTTGTTGGCTTTGTAGTTGTCTTTGTTGCAAGGATCAGTCTGACTGTCTGAGTGTATTAGTTATTCTAGATGCCTTGATTATTTGTTCTGACTTTCTGTTATTTTGCTGTATTATAGATAATGATGGTGCCCTGTTTATTTGTTTCTGACTTTCTGCCATTTTGCTTACTTAATGCATGTGCTGAAGTTTGTGCAAACCGGACGGTTTACTATTCTGATTTATTCACACTAGTTGTATATTTTGTGATAGCTAGCTGTTACACTTTTTTTTTTCGAAACTTGGTCTATAATATTTGCTGGTGGTTATAACTGATACAACAAACCATAGAAAACGAAATTGATGTATTGTTGTGATCCCTAAATTGTTGTGTTTGTGCAGGTATGTTGTTGATGCAGCAGATCGAGAAAACATGGCCATTGCCAAAAGTGAGCTCCATGACCTTCTGAGCAAGCCATCTTTGACTGGTATCCCACTACTAGTCATTGGCAACAAAATTGACAAGCCTGAAGCTTTCCCTAAGCAAAGCTTCACAGAAGTGATGTAAGTACACTCGAAGCTACTACGAACTGGTAATATTTACTCATCTGTAAGTCTCTATTTGACAAATCATATGCTACATTGCAGGGGCCTAAAGACAATCACTGACCGAGAAGTGGCCTGCTTCATGATATCATGCAAGAACTCGACCAACATTGACTCCGTCATCGACTGGCTCGTGAAGCACTCCAAAAAGAAGAATTGATCTAAATATGTAGCTTTTCAAGTGCTCCAGATTCTCTCTTTTTGCATGTCGCGTAGCATTGGGGATGTAAATTATGCGAGGTCTTGATCAGGGAGGTTCTGTTCATAATTTTGTAACCTGCTTTGGCAATATGTTGGTAAACTGCACCTGGTATTGTGCACGCGTGTGCTCTGTTACAATTTACGAGAGGCTTCATCCTCGTTGCATACGTGCTTGGTGAATTTGAATCTCTGTGTGGTTTGTGCATTTCTTTGTGCATTTGATAAAATGTTGATGCTGCAAGCAATTGAACGTGAGCTGTTGAGGCAAAAAAAAAGCGGTAAAATATACAAAATGTATCATTCGACAAATCTAGGATACCCAGTTTCCATGATTTTATTGTGTCATTCGACAACTGTGAGATTCATAAGAAAAAGATTGGAGGAAAATGAATCTAGTATTTGATATCTAGTCTGGTCATGCAATAGCTAAAGTTCTCGCTTCCAGTTTTGTCTGCTAAGTGATTTAGGCCCCGTTTGGCACGGCTTCACTTCACAAGTGGAGCTATTTTTTTTGACTTCACAAGTGGAGCTGGGTGAAGCTACTTTTTTCAGCTCCACCCAAGCAGCTACTTTTGTCTCAGCAGGTTTTAAGGGACTCTTTGGGTGGAGCTATTTTGTTGTACCCTGTTTGGCACAAAACAGCTTCAAACAGCTCCAGGAGCCGATAGTGGAGCTGTGCCAAACGGGGCCTTATTAATCAATAATGCTCTCCACTTTTTTTTTGTGGAAGTCTTTTCAGCTTTTTAGTACTATGTAGGAATTTTAGAGCGGAATTGGGTTTCCTACGAAATTCCTATAAGAATTGTACTTTCAAGTGGGCCTCAAAAGGCTAAAATAAAATTTTGATTTGAATAGACATATTCAAATATAAATCAGGAAAAGTATTTTTTTGAAAAACTTTTAAACAACAGGAATAACATTTTTTTCCAAATTCTAATCCACTAGAAAAAAAAATAGAGAAAGAAGGTACTCCGCTGTTCTCGCCTCCTCCGGTCCACCGTCCACCTCAGTCCAAAGTCCAAACCCATCTCGGCCAGGCCAGCCCACCCCACAACCGTCGAGGCAAAAGATGGCGGCGTCGCTCTCCAAACCCCTCCGCCTCCGGCTGCGCGGCGGCGGGCACCGCCTCCTCCCCTCCCGGCCCTCCACTTCCCACGCGTCCCAGCCACCTCCGCCGCCATCTGCCCTCCACTTCCCACGCGCCCCGGCCACCTTCGCCGCCATCTCCTCCTCATCCTTCCGCCGCCACACAGCCACCCCCAGGTCCCTACCCCTACCGCCTTGCGAAATGTCTTGCAAAAATTCTGCGAATCAAGCCGCAGCTGCATTCTAATCAGGTTGGTTTCCACGCGCAGGGTCAGGGAAGGAGGCGAGCGCGTGGTCCAAGCTCGTCCTCTTCGCCCCCGGCGCCATCACCTTCGGCCTCGGCACATGGCAGCTCTTCCGGAGGCAGGGGAAGGTCACAGCACAACCGCGCACCCACTCCTTACTCCCCCATGCTTAGCGAACAAGACCTCACTCTGTGTTGTCTCTCGCTGAATCTCAGATAGAGATGCTGGATTACGAGAAAATTGATCATTTGCCATTTTGAAGAGTGAGCTTCGTAAAATTGCCACTTTCAAAATTGGTTTCGTAAAAATACCATGCAGTACATTTACCTCTTGATTACCATGCCATTTGAGCCATTTAACTCATTTAATATTTTTTTTTCTAATTTTAGGGGCTGGAAAAGACCTTTCTACCATTGCTACACCAATGGCACAAAAGTCTACCAGATCGACCTCACGGGACGGCGGCCGCTGTGGTCGTACCCGCCGCTGCCGGCGCCAGAGAACAACACGCCGCGCAAGGGGCCGATATGGTGTGTGCTGGCCGCCAGCCGCGGCGGCAAGAAGCTGAACGAGACGGCGGTGGGGAACGCGCTGGCGTACGCGTGCGGGCAGGGGAACGGGACGTGCAACGCCATCCAGCCCGGCGGGGAATGCTTCCGGCCGAACACGACGGCGGCGCACGCCAGCTACGCATTCAACTCGTACTGGCAGCAGTTCAGGATGATCGGAGCGACATGCTACTTCAATAACCTTGCAGAGCAGACTACTAAGGACCCAAGTGTGCTCAAACTCCATACTCCTCCATACATTGTGAAATTAGTACTTACTAGTACTCCAAATTTGAAGTGATTAATACCACATGAGCAGCGCAACTAGATTCTGTGATTTAGCGCGTTAGATTAATTTAACCGGTTACTTTTGATGTTGGTTAGTACCTGGTGAATAGAATAGATAGTATACATTTTGCTCATAAGCAGTAAGTGATGTCTTTAGCTGGCCGAGGTGATGAACTTTGTGAAAGCTAGTCAAGGTTAAGGGTAGAAAGGTCTTTTTCAGCCTCTGAAATTAGAAAAAAAATATTAAATGAGTTAAATGGCTCAAATAGCATGGTAATCAAGAGGTAAATGTACTGCATGTCATTTTTGCGAAGCTAATTTTGAAAGTGGCAATTTTGCGAAGCCCACTCTTCAAAGTGGCAAATGATCAATTTTCTCGCTGGATTACAAGACGCGGAGGTTGGAGATGGAGCCCATAGCGTGGAACGATGTGTCATCGTCTGCTGCCATGCATGATCCGGCCGCGCTGGAGTTCCGGAAGATCGTGTGCGAGGGCGATTTCGATGAGGAGAAGGCGGTGTTTGTTGGGCCTCGCTCCCGGAGCATCTCGGGTGTTACGGAGAATGGGTATTATGTGATCACTCCGTTGATCCCTGGGTCGACTGAGACCGGCAGGTAAATTATTGTTGGAAGCGATTGTGTTCTTGCAGTGAAACTCTTAGCATGGGTGAGCTTGATACCCTTTATTTAGGGAAGTTCTTGTTCTAAAGGTTATGATGTTGAAATAGTTAACATAAGTGTAAACCTGACTATGGTCGAATTTGCAAATGATAATTTGTTCCAGTAGAACTGAATTAAGGCATTTTCTTTAACACTACAAAGAAAGATGAACTATGTGAGGCAGAAGGCATCTCATGGTACAATTAAATGCCAATTTGCAGCTGCTGTGCTGCACTACGGAATCTAGGTAGTTACGGGAATGTTTACTACTTTACTAATTCTAGTAAGAGTTTGCTGTTATGGCTCCAAAAAATATGCTTTCAACCAACTGTTTCATCCAAAAGTGGAAATAACTAAGTGCTTTTGAAAAGCCACTGTCCACTGCAATGCCAAACGGAGCCTAAATTAAGGGAAAAACACAAGCTTAGCTTTGCTTCTTTTGTAGTTGTTAATGGGTTTTATACTCGTTTATTTGAAACTGGCTTGGTGCGTATGCCCCTCCATTGTTTTTCTTTGGGAGATGAAACCATCAGCAGGCAAGGAATGAACTGAGAAGGGAATTAATTATGTATATTTTAAGATCAATTTACAATAATAAGGAAAAAGCAGTCACAAAAACATTAAATATTCACACACTCCTGTGGATTTTCTTGTATCTTGGTAGGCAAAAGAGAAGGAGCAGCTTGTAATTATATGTTGAGTTGTGCATATTTGTCGTTTGGCATAGAAATGAATCATCAGATCTCTGTCTTGTAGCTGTCCTTCTGAAGAAGTTTTTTTTTTGTCTATTAACCTAATTAGTTATTCATGAGGAAAGCAATGCCATGTAAAAGGCCCAGTGCTTTCGCAGATTCACAGCAAACCCTTTATACTAGTACTAACAAAGAAGTCCTGTACAAACCATAAGTTCGAACAGGCAAAAATTACTGTTAAACATGCCAACAACTCTTGGCTCATATTTTTGGCAAGCTAAGGAGCCGAGGTTTCATTGTGGCATCTGCTATCTGCCCTCCATGCTTGGACCGGTACTTGCAAAGCTGTTAGTGATTAAGTTGCAATCTTGTTATGATTAAGTCTGATTGGACTTTATCTCCCACACGTTCCTGTCATAGAAAGCTAGTAAAAAAAAGAGTTGCCCTGATTCTGTACTGCATGTTCTGATCATAGAAACAAACTTTAGTGTCTTATTGCTTCTCTTTTTTCTGAAGACGTTTATCTTTTTGTGAAAAAACTTTAGTGACTTATTGCTTCTCTTTTTTCTGAAGACGTTTATCTTTCTGTGAAATGTTTTGTCAATTTGCAGTCACCTATCCTTGTGAATAGAGGGTGGGTTCCTCATGGCTGGTGTGATAAAAACATACAGGACAACCAGAGCCTTGGCGAAGTTGCAGAATATAAAGAAGTTGATGAAAAGACTGATGGAAAAGGTCCATGGTGGAAGTTTTGGTCTAAGGACCACGAATCATCTTCTGAGGTGATTTTCATCCCTTTTTTTTCTGCATAGTTTCCAATCTGTTGCCTAAAGATGTCGATGATTTGCCAATGCCCATCAGATCAGGTTACTACCTGTGTTTTGTATGTATTTTTTTTAATGCCATGGTACGTGAACTGCTTGTGCATGATAACATTGTGACAGCCCATTGTCAAATAACTTTTTTGTATCATTGTTGACCTGCTTTAGATCGTTAAATGCAGTCATTGATGGTTTCTAGAATGTTGAGTATGAAATGTAGGCTGGTTGTTGGGTTTTATGTCAATTGAGAGACAATCATGTTGCCATAATCATCTACGTTTTCAACAACCATTATGGTTGTCATTATCTTATTCTAGATATTTATATTTCTTTACTCATAGTCAGGCACAACATTGATGCAAGTTGCATGGTTTTACTCTATTTGCAGCTTGAAAAACCTGGAAAACCTCTTGTAAGAGTTACTGGTGTAATCCGAGGAGGTGAGAAGCCCAGCATATTTGTTCCTGCTAATGAACCCAGCAGTGGCCAGTGGTTTTATGTGGATGTTCCCATGGTTGCTCGTGCATGTGGCCTCCCTGAAAATACAGTTTATATAGAAGATATAAATGAAGATGTCTCTCCAACAAATACTTATCCTGTTCCAAAATATGTCAATACTTTGATCCATCACTCAGTGATGCCACATGACCATCTAAAATACACCGTTACATGGTAAGTGTCTCTGAACCCCCAACCATTTACCCATCCCTCTTTGCTGGTTGGGTATGTGGAGCCTATAATAATGTCTACACCTTTATTTAACAAGTTTCGCAAGTGCCATCTAATTGGTAAATGCTTGGACTATTCCATTCTGTGTTAGTTTTATTTTTTGACTGCTAATACAGTACTATAAGTATTAGGCTTCCTGATAGGAACTACTGCTTGCATCTAGAAAGTTTGTGGGCAATTTCTGGCTGTATCTGACATTTGCAATTTCTTTTTAAGTTTATTGCAGCTACAAATCCATTGCTGTTATTGGTTGACTTTGAGTCTGACAGTTCATCACTGCCAACCATGATAGCTGACATCTTCTTTCCAATCATATTTGTGCTGAACATAGGAAAGTCGTTTTCTATTTCTTTTCTTACTTGAACTACTCATCCATTGTGGATCTAAACTTCTTGCTTCTGAGAGTTGTGAAACCAAATTAGTAGTAAGGTATGCACATCTTATGCTCGAATGATGAATGGGTATGTTGCTTTATTTGTGCGATAAGCTTTTCTTGGATAAATCCACCTTACATCGTTTGGCAATTTCCTTTTTTTCCTTTACAATAGCCTGTGGTAGTGCAGTGATATCACTGGGAAATTTAACTTTTTGCCACTCATATGAACGTCACCTATCCAAATGCCACTTATATCGTTGCACTCAACAATTTGCCACTCTTAAGATGGGTTGACTCATTTTTTTGCCACTTTTGAGCCCACCAGCGCCAACTCCACTGCCATGTCAGCGCCCGCGCCATGTCAGCACCCGCGTCGCCGCCCGCGCGCGCGCCCGCGCCGCCGCCGGCCTCCCCGCGCCCGCGCCTGCGTCGCCCCGCGCCTCCCCGCGCCCGCGCCTGCGTCGCCCGACCTCCCCGCGCCACCGCCCGCGCCCGCGCCGCCGCCCGGCCTCCCCGCTCGCCCGCGCCCGCGCCACCCGGGAGGCCGCGCGGCGGCGCGGGGAGGCGCGGGCGGCGCGTCGCAGGCGCGGGCGGCGCGTCGCAGGCGCGGGCGCGGGGAGGCCGGGCGGCAGCGCGGGGAAGCCGGGGCGACGCAGGCGCGGGGAGGCCGGGCGGCGCAGGCGCGGGCGCGGGGAGGCCGGGCGGCGGCGCGGGGAAGCGCGGGCGGCGCGGCGCAGGCGCGGGCGCGGGGAGGCCGGCCGGCGCGGCGCAGGCGCGGGCGCGGGGAGGCCGGGCGGCGGCGCGGGGAGGCCGGGCGGCGCAGGCGCGGGCGCGGGGAGGCCGGCGGCGGCACGGGGAAGCCGGGGCGACGCAGGCGCGGGGAGGCGGCGCGGGGAGGCGCGGGCGGCGCGGCGCAGGCGCGGGCGCGGGGAGGCCGGGCGGCGCGGCGCAGGCGCGGGCGCGGGGAGGCCGGCGGCGGCGCGGGCGCGCACGCGGGCGCGGGGAGGCCGGCGGCGGCGCGGGCGCGCGCGCGGGCGGCGACGCGGGTGCTGACATGGCGCGGGCGCTGACATGGCAGTGGAGTTGGCGCTGGTGGGCTCAAAAGTGGCAAAAAAATGAGTCAACCCATCTTAAGAGTGGCAAATTGTTGAGTGCAACGATATGAGTGGCATTTGGATAGGTGGCGTTCATATGAGTGGCAAAAAGTTAAATTTCCCGATATCACTATACTGGTGCGCTGACTCACAAAATTACGTGTCGTTTTCACTATCTAACATTCTGACTGAAACGCTAGGATCTGGGATAGGTCCATTAAATGGAATTACTGTAGGACAAATTGAGTTGCAGAAATCAGAGAATATATGCAAGGGAGTAAGAATCTGGGGGAGGGAAAGCATAACATGGGATTCATCCCCTGAACTCTCTGAATTGTTAGTCTACTGGGCTTTCTGCTGTTTCAGCAGAGGCCAGAGGGCTGTTGTGCCTCATCTCCTGAACTCTCTTGAGTCTTAAAAGTGCTCAGTCTATATGCACAACATGTGATCAGCTGACAAATGGCATACATTAATGCACAGGCTAAATTTCCCATTTTCAATAATGCATTCAGATGATAATTAGATAATTCATTGTTTCTTTGATGGTATAGATGTGGATGCTTATTTCCTTGTTGGCGTCTTATGACCACTTTCTGTGTTTTGCTGTTATTAGGTACACCCTTTCTGCTGCTGTGACTTACATGGCTATAAAGCGGATAAAGGCAAAGAAGGTTAGGTTATATCAGGAATAAAGCCTAAAGTCCTCACCTGCATTGTGTACTTATGCGAACGAGCTTCTACCGTAGTGGTAGAGCGCTCTAGTAGCACCCCCCAGATCCTGGATTCGACTCAGGCTGGGGGCAAAAAAATCCCCTCGCTTGCCCCATAAGCCAAAGCACAGGCCGAAAGGCTCGCCCAGTCGCTGGTCGTTAGGGTCAGGGCCCAGGTCGTCTGGGCCGAGCTTTAGCTCCCCTAGGCGCTCTCACATGGGCTGATGCCGCTGTGTCAGGGTGGGGCAAGGGTTCGGGGATTTTCTCGATCTGTGAGAGGATCCTTCTTCTTAAGCTAATGCCGGGGGGTGTCTTGTACCCCTGCAGGTCGAGTTTTTTTTTTTTTTTTTGCATTGTGTACTTATTTATGAACCTCAAGATCCTGCTGCTTCGGAAGGAGATGTCCAAGTGTTTCTTTCATCTCTGGCAATAAGTAAAATATTGTTTTCACATTTGATATCGGCGTCTCGCAGTTGAGCTCAAGAGTACAACAGTTTTGTTAGCCTACTGCCTATCTTCCACGGAAAGGAAGGCCTGTAATTTCCTTGGAATATTTTTGTCAGGGAGATTACATACATGGGTAGACTTGTTAATTCTTCTTGTTCTTTAGTCTTTTTCTGGTGACTGATCTACGAGGGATTGACCCACTGGGCTGGCCCATATCTTGAAACGACAATTCATTTTCAATCACCAGAGTTGCTGCGAGTCCACCAGAGCAGCAAACAGAGTTTGTCACCTGAGGAATCTCCTGATGGTGCTGCATTAGCAGTTCTACAGTACTTGCCAATTTTTATCTGAAAAAGTAACGATCTAGCACAGCACAGCTCTTGAGAATGTGTGCTGCCTCTGTCCAATGTATGTATTCTTCACCTCAGTTACAGCTTACGATCATGCTCGTTCTAAACAGTTTCTGTTTTCTAGCTTATAGAAGGAAGTTGCGTTGAATGCATTAGCTTTTTTGTCGTAACTTTTTTCTTTGCATTGTTTACGAAGATATAATGGTTTTTTCCTTTTCTTTCCGGTTTTTTACTTTATTTTTAATTAATCTCTTAGTCAAAAACTATACTCCATTACAGTATTATTTCTGTTGAATGTTAAAAGCTATCATACCGCAACCGAATTGCATGCGGCCTCAAATCAAACTGTGAAGCTGCTTTATTATTATCCTCTGGACCTCTTGTTGTGTCCCTTTTCCTTCTCTTTCTTTACTGCAAAAAGGGTACGGGAGGGGCTGTTCCATGTTCTAATGGTGCAGGTGTGAATAGGGAAAGCGTTGGTTGTACCCTACAGTCGTGCGCTCTGGCAAAAGCAGGTCAACAATGCATGTGCCCGGTACCTCCAGGAGTTGATGGTAGGCTGCTAGCCTTGCGCAGGACACCGTGCTGCTTCAGTAGCCATCTATGCTCGTACGTTGCTGTCTGGTTTTATTATGATGATGTGCACTCAATCAAGGGGCATCAAAGTTATCAAACTAATGCCTTGCAATGACACTGTGCTTAGCTCTCACCATTTATAATCAAGCAGTACCCTGAAATCATCCTCACGAGAAGGGACGGACACTCCTAAATATTTCCTCCGTTACCGGCCACAACAACCGCGAGGACACATGTTTTGCACTCAACAATAGCTGCACATAGGATTCCTCTCTTCTTTGGAGCATCGAGCATGTATGTTAGCAATGCGACGTGTGGCCATGACCAGCAACTTTCAGGGGGGGGGGGGGGGGGGGGGAGGTCACATGACTTGCAGAGTGGTGATTAGAACGTATTAAACAACATGCCAAGATTGCAGCTTGCAGTGTGATGGCATGGTGAGTTCAGTTGAGGCCAGGAATGCCCCCCACACACTGGAATAGATCGATGACATATGACCCCGTAGATTTTTTTTCAAAAATGGTCCCGGACATTGGTTTTTACAAAAATGACTCTTCCCAAACTCGAAAGGTGTGACAAGCGACACCTCCTTGCCGCGCCTCCCTTGCTCAATAGGACAATGCAGGCGCAACGCGGTAGGCCAACGGAGAGCGTGGCAAGCAGGGCTACCGAGCCCCTTGGCTCGGCATCACTACTGCTGAGCTACCCTGCCTCGACAAGTGGGTGGGTGGCCAACCACACGGGTGCAACACGACGTGACCCGCTTGACAGTGATTCCAGTGGTTCTCAGCTGGACGCTGTCGCTAACTTGCGCGTCTGCATGGGCCTGTTAGTCGGCAATGCCTCCCCATGCACATAAAATGACATCCTCCCTCTAGTAGCTCATTCAAAGCCACATAGTTGAGTATCTTCCCTGCTGAGAGAGAGAGAGAGAGAGTAGAAAAGAGTTTGAATTAGTTTTTCATTGTGGGTTTGCTGCGATTTAGAGGATCTCACAGTTGAAATTAGTGTGATTCCGATGAAGACATTCACGAAGAGATATGCTCCATTTGCTTGTGGGAAATGAGCTTAATTTGCTATTAAAGTTTTGTTAGCTTAACGGTTATTATTTGTACACCGTTATTATTTGCTTAACAGTTATTATTTGTACACTGTTATTATTTGTACATTGTTATGATTTGTGCATTGTTATTATTTGTATACTGTTATTATTTGTTTAATGTATTATTTATGCACTGTTATTATTTGTGCACTGTTAATATTTGTACAATGTTGCTATTTATACGTTGTTACTATTTGCACATTGTTATTATTTGAACACAGCTATTATTTATGCACTCTGTTATTATTTGCAAATTGTTATTATTTTTGCAATGTTATTATTTGTAAACTGTTATTATCTGTACGTTTTTTATTTGTAATGTCTGTGATGTATTATCCGTACACTGTTTTTACTTGTACATTGTTATAATTTATAACTTTTTATAATAACAATAAAAATGTCACATTGTTTTTTGTACATTTATCACCGCCGTTTGCAAATTAGGTATGTATGTGTGTGCGCGCGCGCGTGTGTGTCTGCATGCACGCACGTATGTATATATATGTATTGGTCTGTCGCCATTGCCAATAATGTAGAAAATATCAGTGTACTTGTATTTTTAGCACATAGTCGTAGGCATTATTTGTAGGTCAGCTATGTATATACGAGTGATTATTTTGTATTATATTTAGTTGTATATAGTATCGTATGAAATGAGTGCATATCACTGTATTAGTGGTAGGTATCTTCTATTGGATTGTTCGTGTTCTACGGGGAGAGGACTGTATGGGGTGGACCTTTAAAATTATGAAAGGACCATAATTCAGGCTTCGGGGCTTAAGAAGATGGGTCTCCCTGAGCTTAGGAGGTGTGTGCAGAGTGCATTTGATAGGGAGGTTGGCAGGAAGAAGCTTGTTATCGAGGCGGTGATAGCCACGGTGGTTGGAGATTTGGTGGAGTGTTTCTGGGAGTTGAAGAATGTAGTTGGCAGTATCGCCTAGTGGTAGTACTGCAGCGATATATGGGAGGCTAGTGGTGTATGCATAGTTTGTGGAGAGGACGGAGGTGTCGAGCAGGGGCGAGGGAGTGGGAGTGGCGGCGAAGTGTAGCAATTGGTTGGTGGCAGCAGTGTGGAGTGTAGTATTGCTGGAGATAGTGGCGGCGAAGTGAAACTTGCTGGTGCTGGTGGTGCAATGAAAGATGGTGCCGGTCGGGATGATGGATGACTGTCGATGTTGGCTCATAATTTTTAGCCATCAGAAGGTGTAGGGAGATGGTGGGCGGCAAGTATTGACTAACATGAATATTTGGATGGCTTATCAGATGGAAGCCATTATGGCGAGGAGGATATCGACACAAACAGCAGTGGAGACGAGACTGGCGTAGGCGCTAGTGGGGGTGGTGCATCCGACAGTATTGTGTGCACGGATGTTGAGTATGTCTCCTCAAGATTGGATATTGTTATGTTGGTCTCCCTAGTTGTGCCGTCCGAAGATGGGTTGGAATGGTCCTTCAATGAAGGCACTCTCCTCGAAGAGCAACGCTTCCCCAACAAGGATGCCGCGCAGCAAGCCATCGCAAGATATGTCATCCATATAATCTGCATGTATCGGGTGCATAGGTCAAACCTCGATACGTATGTAGTGAAGTGTGTGGACGGCTCATCCTGGGGAGGCTCGTGCACAAAGATTTAGATGAGGAGCAACGGACTACTGGATAACGATGGTCAAGGACCACACATATGAGCTTGCCAAGCCACTGCACGGGCAACGTAATGTGACCTCGTCATTTGTTGCCAGCCTAATCAGTCACCTCGTAGTTGCGGATATCACAGTTTCATTGAAGCTGTTGATGGCCGATGTTGTGAGCCTGGTTGGATTCTCGGTGAGCTACAGTAAGGTGTGACGGGCTAGGAGGAAGGTCATACATGGGATGTACGGCACTTACGAGGACACCTATGACTTCGTGCCAAAAATGCTATATCAAATTGCCGAAGCCAATTTTGGGACATATGTAAACAAGATCAAGAGGGCGCACCCTATGAAGGGCCCCAATTGTTTCATCCTTGATTGGGTGTTCTGGGCGTGTCAATAGACAATCGAGGGGTTCAAGTACTATCGCCCAATGCTCATGATGGATGGCATGTTCCTCTTTGATAGGTACAAGGGCATAGTGTTAATGGCGGTGGCCGCTGACACAAATGACCAGCTACTCCTAGTGGCATGTGCAATTGTGGAAAATGAGAACGCTTATAGTTGGTTGTGGTTTCTGGCCAATATGAAGCAAACAGTAGTCCAAGACTTGGCAACGTCTACCTTATCACGGACCACAACGTCGAGCTGCTGTCGGCATTCAGCACCGTGCAGCAAGGGACTCAACCGCCCTTCCAGTGGAACGACGTGATGACTCGGTGGTGCATGAGGTATCTAGCAGTGAACTTCTACACCCATTTTTGCAACAATGAGTTGATGAAGAAGTTCCAAAAGATGTGCATGCAGAACCAGAGGCTCAAGTTCATCGCAATATGGCGAGAGCTTGACGAGTAGACTTCTAGGCATGTGAGGGAGTTGCAGGGAGCACAACCGGCCTCAGCTCAGGCCGCTCCTGTAATAATAGACAAGTTCACCCAATGGATCAACTTGCATGCCCCGGACGTGGAGAAATGGTCTTTGCTTCACGATATAGACGGTGGAGGTAGGGGATTATGACGACCAACATGTCGGAGGTATACAACGGTGTGCTAAAAGTGTGCGCTCCCTCCCGAACACTTCAATTGTGGATGAGAGTTGTAACCACACTGTTGGCTACTTCATTAACAGAGCTATGATTATGAAGAAGCACATGGATAAAGTGAGGCAACTCTCAGAATTCATGCAGGCGTTCGTGGAGTAGAAAATGGTGAAGTCTCATTTGTACGTTGCTCAAGCCATGGACGACGTGAAGTAGAAGTTTGAGGTTCATTTGAGGGAATGCAAAGTATGTGCATTTTAAGTTTAGTCCTAATGTTGCCATGTTATTTTATGTAACTTTTAATGCAAATTTTGTACAGAAGCTCAAACATCCTTTTTTGTCTTACAGAGAATCGTACTACTCCAACAAAAGTATGGCGAACAGGGCTAGAAGCAAGGCATGGGAGGGGATGGTGGGCACGGCTGGGTTTTGAGGCCATGACCCTTACCTTGAAGACACGAGCATCTACGATCTCTTGGACCCCAACCCCTCAAGCCTTGATCTATTGCTCAAAACCAGGGTGTTGTACAACCCTAGAAATCCCCTCCACGACTACCCACATATTTCCGAGCCTTGGCCACAATGCAAGCACAACCTCTATACGGTAATGTAGGTTTGTGATGACCACGTGCACTCAGGGCATCGATTCTTTTGCTTCATGGTTAGTGGTTCGTTACCTACGTATACTTGCACATATGGAATGCTTGTAGCCTTGTACTAACCTCATCATGCTTGCAAATAGCGGATTGCAACTTCATCAAGTAGGTGTATCCATTGTATCTAATACCTGCCAAGGTTTACACCCATAAAACTGCACATCCGCCTAGAGGAGTTACGGGAGAAGTTCCAGTCTGAGAGGGTCAACAACGATGAGCTCCGCAGATAGAGGATCAGGGAGAGGAACAACGTGATACAAACCAACTAACGGTGAACTCCAATTGATGCGCAAATAACCATATGTTTCGCGGTACCACCCACGAAACCTTGTAAACCAAAATGATATGATCGAATTGCAAGAGATAACTCTCGGCACAATCTGAGAACAAAGTATTCCCAACTTGTGTAGCAAACTCTCTTTCTCTCTTGCTGAAACTCACAAACCCTAATATCAATATCTCTTCTCTCTCACAACAATCGCTCAAATCAACTCAACTCATACACAAGACATGGTGCCAACATTGGCTTTTCTGAATTTTATTCAAAATTAAAACATATCATAGATAATCTAACTTCTGGCCTCCTAAGGGGCATGTACATGGGTTTATATAGCCTTCCAGACTTAGAACAAAATTAGACTCTAATACAAACTAAAAAG
The DNA here is from genome assembly GCA_017311315.1 of Dendrocalamus latiflorus. Lineage (NCBI taxonomy): Eukaryota > Viridiplantae > Streptophyta > Magnoliopsida > Poales > Poaceae > Dendrocalamus > Dendrocalamus latiflorus. The sequence goes on from CM029622.1 coordinate 29,474,429, forward strand.
GAAATACCTAAACTACGATCATCGGTTTGTTTCTAAAATTGTGATGTGACCATGAGGTTTTTGAGATTGGCACCTCATCCATTGTATGGGGCTTCAAGTCAGCTTTCGAACGAGTCCAAGAACACTCAAATCGGACTCTGTTTGTGAAAGTTATGCATGTTTTAATGTTGTCTTGCTAGCTGTCCCGAACCGAGTCCAAACTGAATTCAAATCATATCTTTGCTTTCCTGGTTTGGGGGCTTCCAAATCCGATTGTAACTTGAAAAAGGAATATTCTCAACCTTTGGAAAGTCATGGTGTGGCCGTATATTACCCACACTTGTCTTGTAATACACAAACTCTTTATATTTGGTAACTCTAATGCGTCTCTCCGAATAACCCGTGCAGCATTTAATGAAATTACCATAAATTTGTACAGGAAGCTCTAAATCACGCTCCGTTGATCCGTTGGAAAGCAGACTTCATAAGATTTTCAAATATGTGCTTTGTGCGCATTAGAAACCTTAGAATTGGTGTCAAAAGTTTCATGAACTTCATAGACAGAACTATGAGCACCAAAACTTGATTGATCTTGTGTCCTCTTGAGCCAAACTAGCTTTCTCTCTTTGCCATCCACATTTTCAGTTCCATACATTGTTGTCTTGTTTGCATTACGCAAATGAGTAATCACATAAATATCCACATGAACCAGGATTTTTTTCTCTCTCCCACAACCGACATCCCTCTCCTCTCGCTTGGTTGTAGCTCCTCGTTGCAAAACAGTGCCACATTGAAATGTAACTTTAGATTGTGTCTTGGAATCACAAATCAAAGTAGCACTGGCAATTGGTGCCGCATCACAACAAGGTCGTGCACCACATTAGCGACTAACACTCGTATTGCTACTGCGCCAACCCGAGTTGTAATTGCGCCTACCATTACTGCGACAACCAGCCACATCCACGCTGCCCGGATGACTGCCACGCCATGTTAGTGTCATAGGCTCCATATTTTCGCCCTAAGACTGTTGTAATTCACACCTTTATTGTAAAGTGCTATGTCATGCTACATATGGTCCATTTCTACTTTTTTTTTAGTAATGTATCTGGATATTTTGTTTGTATAACCTACTTTTCTCTTCCTAATTACTTGCTAAACTTAAGAGTAAATCATATTTTACTCTGGATTTTTCCCCAAGTTTCATCAAGTTTAGCCTACTTAAATATCTGTGTAACAACCCTGTAGTGTAAATACACAAGTCTAAACCATTTAGGCCAAGTAGCAGAGCTGCCAAGTCACCTTGGCTTGGCAGCCCTGCCTGTCGCGCCCTCCGTAGGCCTGCTGCACTCGCCCATCCGGCCTATCATGCTTGCCTCATCCTGCCGAGGAAGGGGGTGTGGCAAGTGGCAGATGTCGCCTGTCGCACCTTCCGAGCTTAGAGAGAGGGTCATTTTTGCTAAAACAACGTCTGGGGGTATTTTATTAAAAAAACAATGCTAAGCGACTACGTGAACAGTTCTAGATTGAGATTTGATTCCAGTGAGCGGCAGCAGGGAGGCAAATCTGGAAGGGATCCAAAATGCCAAAGTATAGCCGTCCTAGTTCCTAGAGCTAGAATCATGGCAAACTGGACTGGCATGCCCAGCATCTTTCCTTTCTTTTGTCAATAAAGCAGGCCACCTGCTCTACACTTCGTTCTCCCATGGCAGCAGCGCACAAAGGAGGCGAATAAAAATATGTTTGTCCTTCGATCCGATCATTAGTAAAGCTACCAAACTTTTTGTATCTAGCCTGAGCAGAACTCCAAATTCAGAATAAAAATGATATAGCACATTAAATTAAACCACATTTGCAACGTGGGGATTTCGCTGAAATTAGATGTAGGGTTTGGTACTGTGAAAATCCTAGATCCAAATGTTTGCAATCGTTTTTGGTAAGCCCTTGCAATCGTTTTTCGTAAACCTCGTTTGGAAACGTAATTTCCAATCAACAAAACCAAGATTTACACAGCTTTTACCTAAATTTCTCAGTAAAATTCTGCATTTTGCAACAAACTGCTACCAGTATAGTTGTACCTCGAACAGTCAGCTTGGACTTTGGAGGACATGCCAGGCTGGTACTGACGTGTAGAATTTTTTAAACAATATATTTTTATTAATATTAAAAAATATATTATCGCTAAAAAATTATATAAATAACGTCTGCCATCATTTGAAATTGTGACAATCTTACATGGAATCTCGCGTGCCAGTGAGCATGTCTCTATCGCTAAATAAATTGACGATAGAATCTCTATCGCCAATTGAACTGACGATAGAAGTATACCGTCAATTCAATTACGACATAGTTTTTATTGTCAATTCAATTAACTGTCAGGTAGGACTCTACCTAGAATTGTCACCATTTGAAATGATTATTGAAGCTACGGGACTTCTGTCGATATTTCAATTGACGATTCCTCTCTCTGTCATCAATTGAAATAACGATAGATGTTGTGGCACTCTGTCGTCTATTCATTTGACGATAAAGCTCTATCTTAGATTCAAATGGAACGGAATGTTATTTATATATTTTTAAATGGTAATATATTTATGTAATATTAATAAAAATGTATTGATTTAAAAAAATCATGATGTGTAACCCCGAGAAATGCAATGCATGGGGGCAAAATAGTAAAAAAAGAAAAGGAAGAAGAAAAGTACACCTCCCTTCCCTAGATCCCTTCCCTACCTGGGACAGAGCTCTCCTCTCGATGCAGCGCAGAGCAGCACAAGAGACCTCCTCTGATCCTCTGATCCTCTCACATGCCCATCATTCTCTAATCCCTCCATTCCTCTGTGCTCTCGGCTCCAACTGGCTGCGAGACTTGGGATCTTTCCCGCCACGCCCACTCCATGGTACGGACCGCCTCTCCTTCTTCTTCTTCGTCTGTATCTCTACTGGTGCGAGCTTGTTCCGTTCTACCCGCGCCACCTGCTTGATGCGCCGCCCCGGCGGCTCCGTTTCTTGATTCGTTGTGGGGTGCTATCGAGGTGGTTTTTTGTCACCGTTTCTTGTCTTTTACGGTGTGCGGGTGGTGGGGTGGGGGGGGGGTCGTTTATGGTGTGTGATAGTGTTGGGATTAGTAGTGCCTTCTTGAGTTTCTTTCTCCAAGGTGGTTTTCTTGGATGAAGCTTTGTTCGTGGTGCATTGTTTCAGTCGGTGGTGAATACATAGGTTGCATGTGAGAATTAGTTGTTTCATGGACTAGGTGACTAAGGACGGGCATGATGTTCTCTGTATTTTGTGGCTTCAGTTGGTAATTTAATTATGTGCTAGTGTTTCTACTGGCTTAATTTGGCTGTGGGCTGTAGCTTTGCTGGTACTACTATGTTAGTTGTCTTTCTATCTAAGCAGTGAGGTTTCGAGATCAATCCTGTTACAGAATCCTACCTGCCTTTCTTTGGAATTTGGGAAGAATGCCAGATTTCTGGTTTCGTGTGCTGTTTCCTGAAGCAGGAACAGTAGATTTTTTTGGTGCCATGCAATTGTTTGTGGATATCTTGTTTGTGAGGTTTTTTTTTTTGGCCTTCTGTGGTAAGGTTGATTGGAACTTGGGCAACAAATGTATTACTGCTTAGTCGATGCTGCAGTTGCGAGTAGGAATTGGCGTTGCTATGTTCTTGCTGATGATGATATATGTAGGACATGAGGTTTTGGACTTGAGATCTTAGTGTGAGATCACATTGGCCATTGTCTTCCTGAAGCATGTGTGTTTCAAACTTACCTTGGCTGCTTTAGTAGGAAATCGCCTTGGTGTTCACCTGTTTGGTATATTATATCCAGTTATGTATTATTGTTTTATGCCTGAAACTTTCGACCAGCCTTACTATTAGCTTCAACAAGTTGTTAGCATTAAACCGTACAGTTGCTTATTTTATCTGAGACATCAAATTTACTTGAGAAAAAAGATTGTTCGGATGTTATTTTAATGTTTAGTACTAGCTTACCAGGGAACTGTTAAGCCTGCCCTCGCTCTTAGATTTGGTAGCGGTGTTTATTTGTTTATATATACCTTGTCTTTATGTGCTACTATCATTTGTTACTAACATAACTATATGTTTGCTTATGTGAATTATTTGCTTAGTTAGTGTAAGATTGTTAAAATGTGCACTGAGCACCTTCCATTTTCTCTTGCCAGGTTCTGTAATCTACTTGATGAATGGTTAATACCATTGGCCCCAAGGGAAGATCCTAAGAGAGACAGGGCTTACATTGTTTATATAAATTAAGTGAAATTATCCGAGCAGCAGAAAATGTCTGCGATTATGTTATGCACTTGCAGCGGGGACCAATCCAAGTTTGAAGAGCTGCCTCGATCACCAGAATCTCTTGCAACACGGGATTTTTCAGCAAATGGTTCTTCTTTGAGGATAGGAAGTCGAGAAGCAACACCTGATGATAACCAAGTATATGAAGTGGAATCAGACCTAAGAGAGACCCTTTTGCTAAATTACGAGGTTTGGTTGAACCCTTCTCTCTTCAAGGAAGATAGGCCATTTTGCTGATTTGCTCACTGTTAGATTTACTTGGTTACATAATAGGAGGCCCGGGCATTGCTGGGTAGACTGGAACATCAGAGAGGAAACTTTGATGCAGCATTGCAAGTTCTTCAGGGAATTGATATAAGAAGCCTGAAACCGCGAATGACCAGTGCTATTGCTCAAAGTGTCAAGCCTAGAGGACCTCCACGTTCCTCAAGAAGGAAAGCCTCACAAGTGAATGGGATGCTAATGCATATGTCAATGCATTCTGTAAGTTTGCTTATAGAGGCCATATTGATTAAAGCAAAGTCTTTGGAAGGTCTTGGTAGAGTGACAGGTACTAACTGGATTTTTCTTCTCTGTGTCCGCTTGTTTTATACTTAAGCATCGTCATCTGAAATTTGGATAGTAGCTCCAGAAGCTTTTCAAAAATATTGTTCTAATGTACATGGGCTTAGTTTCCTAGTTTTTTTAAGATTAAACTGAAACAGAAACATATGTATTGGACAAAACCAAACTGTTGTGCTATTTCTGTGTACATGATACAAGTGAATACGCATATGCCTCAATTAAAAAGGGGTTATCTTTATATTGATAATTTCTGCATCTGGAATTTCACGTAGACTTACATTTTCTTGACATGACAGATGCTGCAGAAGAATGCAGAATCATCGTAGACATTGTAGAGTCTGCATGGCCATATGGTGTTCCTGAAGGTACTTCTGAAGAGTGTAAGCTGATAGACATGTTCCACTCAGCACTAGAATATCTTCCTAAGCTATGGATGAGAAGTGGTTGTTTTGAGGAGGCTATCATTGCATATCGGAGAGCACTTGCAAAGCCATGGAATTTGGATTCTCAAAGGTCTGCCGATTTACAAAAAGACTTAGCAGTGACTCTGCTGTATTGTGGTGTTGAAGTGAAGTTTCCTCAAGAATTCAATCAACAACAGAATCTGGTAACCCCTGGGAACAACATGGAGGAAGCAATTTTGTTGTTGCTCATACTTACAAGAAAGCTAGCCCTCCAAGAAATAGAGTGGAATCCTGACCTTGTGAACCATTTAATGTATGCACTGTCATTATCGGGGCATTATGAAGTCTTGGCAAGCCATCTAGAAATGTTGTTGCCTGGAACCTATAGCAGATCAGAAAGATGGTATATTCTTGCACTTTGCTATAGTGCAGCTGGCATGGATGATAGTGCCTTAAACATTATAAGGAATGGTTTTCGTGTATTAGAATGGAAGGGAAAACCTCATATCCCATCTCTTCTTTTAGGAGCCAAACTGTGCTGTAAGAATCCAAAGCATGCTTCTGAAGGAATAAAATTTGCAAATAAAGCCATGAAGTCTTTCAAAAGTCAAGATATGCATTTTATCAGTGTTGTAAACCATTTTCTTGGTGTTTGTTATGGACCTTTTGCTAGGTCCTCCACTTCTCACTCAGAAAAATTGAGATTACAAGATGATGCACTCAGGCTGCTGCAGGATGCTGCTGCAATGGCAAAGTATAATCCTGAAATAATGTATAGCCTTGCTTGGGAAAATGCAATGCAGCGTAAACTGAATTCAGCTGTTGAAAGTGCAACGGAATGCCTTGAGATGGTGACAGGGAGTTCAGTTAGTGCCTGGAAATTGTTAGTTCTTGTGTTGTCTGCACAACAGAATATACAAGAAGCCGAAGCAATAGCGGATATTGCAATAGATGAGGCTGAGAGAGAGGATCAGATGGGTATTTTGAAGCTAAAAGCACAAATTCAGGCCTCCCGTGGACAATTCAAGTCTGCAGTGGAATCTTATAGGGTTTTGCTTTCAATCATTCAAGCAAAGAAGGAAGTCTGGAAATTGACCCCTTATGACAAGGTAGCCCTTCAACTTCTTTTTGAGACTCATGATTATGTTATGCTTCTTGTTTCTTCAATATCCACTTGGCCTTCACAGTTTAAATCCCTACAGAAGTTAGAGATGGAAGCATGGTTAGATTTGGCATCAATATACACAAAGCTTGAAGCATGGCGCGACTCAAACATCTGTCTTGACAAAGTCAAATCCATCAATTTCTTTTCTCCCGAGTGCTGGCATGTCAGAGGTAAATATACTCAACTACTTGACTCTGCTATTGTTTTGTCTGTTATTATTTTACTGATGCTTATCATCGATGTAATAAGTTACGAGCCTATTTTTTAGACAAAAGGCTTTACCCTGTCTTTATTAGAAAGCTTCGAAGTTCTCACATCCGACCAGAGGCAACCAACTTGCTGGATTTACCAGCTTTGGCAACAGTAAACAGGAAATGACTGCCAAGTCCAACAAAGATTGCAAACATCTAAACACCTATTCAACACTAGTTTAACATATAAACCTTACCACCCTCGAAAAGAACCTCATGACACAGACAAAGTTTTACCAAAAGTACGTCACTAGGTGCCAATACACAGGCTTCAATCTATCAAACTATGAACACCAATTTTTTGTCAGCTACCATCAGATTTACATGTTACATGCCTATTGATGGCACTGGTATTTGTTTTTGTCAGACTTATGTTGAAAGCTGATTCCATGATCAAACTAGTAAACCATTTCTGTGCAAAATTAAGAACTTCAAAAATACGTTGGATTTATATGCGAACATCTTCAGCTTTTGCCGTGGTCAGTATTGTTGTAGACTTGTAGTTTGCTAATTTTGCAGGTAACTACCGGTGCATTATCGATCAACCGCTACGCTTGCTATTGTTCATTTCATGGCTTATAATTGTCGGAACTGCTAATATGACCGGTACCATTGCAGGCCTTCTATTGGAGGCTCAAGCCTTGCACCAAGAAGCCCTGACGGCATTCTCATTCTCCCTCTCCATCAATCCAGATTATGTCCCTAGCATGGTTTCTATGGCCGGGATTCTAAGAAATCTTGGAGAGAAATCATTGTCGATTGCAAGAACTTTCCTGCGCAACGCCCTCCGCTTAGAGCCTACTAGCCATCAAGCCTGGTTGGGGCTTGGACTTGTCTTGAAATCTGAAGGATCACTGCTTGAGGCAGCTGACTGCTTCCAGGCAGCATACGAGCTCCGAGAATTATCACCGATTCAGGACTTCTCCGAGCAACTCCCCATCATGCTGCATTAAGAACCCATAGCCACATAGCAGGTTTTCTTGTAGAAATTTGTATTTTCTGTCAGGGTGCTCTCATCTCTCCGACCTTACCAATTTTGTTCTCACTTGATGTGGCAAAAATAAAAGTGATGTGCATTACCTTAATTTTTTTAGATGCTGGATGTACCCACATATAGTACCTAACCCAATTACTTCCATATAGCGGTGGGAAAAAGTTTAGAGCTTGTTGACCGGCTCAAAATTATTGTAATTACACTTGTTAATTGGTTAAATATTAAAATTTTGAATGAAATTGGATTTCGCTTTAGCTCAGGTTAACTCGTTAGCTTATTCGAAAAACACTTCCAAAGTGTAAATAAAATAATATTAAATCAAATTATCAATTTCAAGAAAAGCTTAATTTCCAAACTGTAAATAAAATGATATCGAGAAAAGCTTGATAAAGGTGAGGACTTGCTCTACCCACCTCTGCTTCCTTTTGCGAGTGCAGATAAGTAAATTATAGGTAAGCTGCAAGATCTCAGCCCTCTTGAGGTGCAGGAACATGGCACTAATGCGACTCTACAGCTAGCTTTTCAAGATGTAACCTGATGCGATCAGACAAAAAATGGGAGCTCCATTGGAACATGGCCAAGAAACCTCACGTCACCAGAACATATATCCTCAGACGACCAAACAAGATCATGCTTATGACCGAATGAACTCAACACGTAGTTTAAACCAACCGCTATCCAGAACAAAAACAAAGCATATTGCCTTGGAAACATTCTTCATTTTTCATCCGACATCAAGTGCAATATTCAGGAAATCAGCCATCAAAACTGACTAGGAAATTCATGACACCCACCAGTCCCACCTAAGATAGGTGGTACATATATTTTCTAAAACATACAGCAGCAAAATAAGTGTCAAGACACTATCTCTACTCGGCAGCAACAACCTCCTGCCCTGACATGGCCTCATTTCCTTCAGCAGGCCTCTCCATCTTCACACCAACATCCTCCTTGTAGTCACCATGCACCTGGAATGAGCCACAAGCCACATAAGAATGCCAGTTCACATCAAGTAAGCTCAATAATAAGGCATAGCCAATATGCTTATGTGACAATTACCTCCATGAGCTTCCCCAGGTCAAATTTTGGGGCCTTCAGGATCTTCACCTTGCGGATGAACACATTCTGGAGGGGGAAAATGCTTGATGTCGCCTTCTCAACCTCCTTGCCAATGACCTCAGGAATGAACTTTGATACCAGCTCTTTCAAGTCGCAGGTTGAAGCCTGGTTGGCCATAATCTCAACCATCTTGTGACGAATCTACACGCATAATACAAAGCTAATATAGTAAAGAAGCAGCACCATAATTGTGGCATACAACGATTATAAGAGCAAAGACAAAACTAATTTACCTGTCTGATTTGGCTGGCTTGGGCATAGCAAGTGCGCTTCACTTGGTTGGGGCGTCTCTTGGTGAAGCCAATGCAGAACAGACGGAGCATGTAGTTATCAGTGGTCTTAACATCCACATGTGCCTCGATGAGCGTCTGCCACTTCCTCACCAAGGACCTGAGCTTGTCGGTGGTGAAATCCATGCCCTACCATGAGGAAGAACTGGTTAACACCGAAAAATGTGACCTAACAGCAGTAATTGTGTGCAATGAAGAAGAGATAATTACCCAGAAGTTTGTGAGCACATTCTTCCCTTGCACGTCCTCTGCACGAAGTCTGATCTTCCTGTAAGCCTGATCCTCATCATTCTGAAGATCAGCTAAGGATACCTCAAAAACTCTGTGCTTAAGACCATCAGAAGCAATCTAAAACAAAAAAGAAGTACTGAAAATCAGCAAATAATACCATAAACACTGATACAGCTACAGAGTACAGACAGGAATCAAGGACAAGACTATCCTCTTTCAGTGTTGATTCTATATTAGAAGACTATGCATTACTGCAAAAAAAAAGGAACTAAACAAAGCATAATCAGCGGGAATTAAATACTATAAGGCCCAAGGCACATTACGTGCTATAAATAGTGAAACTAGAAGCACAATTGGATTATAGCATAAAAAGAGAACCTCTTGGGATCAAACAACAATATTTGAATACTTAGATTAGGAAATACAATTGTGGTCTACAACCGGACAACCTAAGAACAAGATTGATTCATTCTATACAACCAGCGCATTTCTACAGTCATCTACTATCACTTTATCAGGAGTGCAGAACAAGAGCCATGTCTAATCTAAAATGATGGCATTAAAATGCTACCACGTCATTCCTTCGCTTGTTCTCTTAGCCCTTTATACACCATGCATAGATCAATCCTTTCATATACTGCCCTCATGTATAAACACTAGGGGTGAAAACGGGTCGGGTTTTTCCCGACCGATCCGGTACCGAATCCGGCTGGTAGCAAATTCGGTAAACTGGTTTGGTATCCGGTCGGATTCGGTTTCGGATACGGATATTTGTAAACGGATTCGGTAGCGGATTCGGTATAGCTGATATCCGATCGAATAGGTTCGGTATTCGGTTAATCGGATAATATCCGGATAGAAACCGAATGGGTATCCGAATTCCCAACGATCGACCCATCAGCACTCAGCAGTTCAGCGCCTCGGCCCACGTGCGGACGCCCACCGGCCACCTCCTCAGTCCTCACGCGAAAGGCCTCGTCAGTCATCACTCATCTCCTTCCCTCCGATCTCGCCTCCGATCTCGCGTCAACCAAACCCTAGCTGCCTCTCGATCTCGCCGCCGCCCCCAAATCCCTCCCCGGCCGGCCGGCCCCCACCTCTCGAACTCGCCGCCGCCGCCAAATCCCTCCCGCCTCTCGATCTCGCCGCCGCCCCCAAATCCCTCCCTGGCCCCCGCCTCTCGATCTCGCCGCCGCCCCCAAATCCCTCCCCGCTTCTCGATCTCGCCGCCGCCACCAAATCCCTCCCCGGCCCCCGCCTCTCGATCTCGCCGCCGCCCCCAAATCCCTCCCCAGCCCCCGCCTCTCGATCTCGTCGCCGCCCCCAAATCCCTCCCCGCCTCTCGATCTCGCCGCCGGCGCTGCAGCCAAAGCATCTCCCTCGCCGTCGCAGCCGGTAAGCCCCTCTCGTCTCCCTGTTCCCTTCCCCCCTCCCTTATCCCTCTCTGAGTCTCTGTGTGACCGTGTCTATTCGATTTGGGTGGTAAGCTTAATAATACCTCGCTTCTGGTCGGCATCAACGAGGAGAAGAGCTGGTGGTCGGCCGTCTGCATCATCGACTTCCTGCAGCAGTACACCTGGGACAAGCAGCTGGAGACGTGCGTGAAGGCCTCCGGCATCCTGGGCGGCCCCAAGAGGCCAAGAACGAGTCCGCCACCGTGTCGAGGTACTTCCTCGCCGTCCCCGACCAATGGTCCTCCTAAGAACTCTCTAGCGTTCATCCATTCACCCCTGTAATTTAACGCCGAGAAGCACCGGACAGAGATGACAGATTGACGATGTAACAGCTCAGTTACATGGTTTCACTGTACATTTGTGTTCTTGCTTACATTTGTGTTCACTGTAATTGTCGAGATAAGTTAAAAGCTGTGAGTTGTGAATTTATTCTGGACCACACTAGCTTGTGATTGCAGCTTCCTAGTTGCCGTACTGCACTTGTTTAGCTCTTAATTGAATAGATTCGTATAGATCTTAATTGAATATGGATTTGTTTGTTAGCTGTGCTCAGGATTTCTTAATTTCCATTTGAATGCTGGAAGGTGCATGTATGTTTTTACTTTTTTGGTTAACCATTCTGAGTTTGTCAGAAGTGACTGTCTTTAAGTTAAGCACATGTATAAGGCAGAAGTGACTGTCGTTTAAAACAGAATATGCAGAGCTCTCCAATTTGCTAGCAAGTAGTAACAGGTTTTAAATATTTTTTCTGGGTTGTGAGTTGTGACAATGTACAGGGGAATGGATGTTGACATTTTCGACTGTGGCTATTGTGGGTTGTGAGTTGTGTTCCTATTGTGGCTTGTATGAATTTACCACTTATGTATAATTTGTGTTCCTATTGTTCTCATTGCTTGAACTGTAATCATCCGTACTATCCGCCTATATTATCCGTTTCCGAGCCGAATCCGTTACATATCCGACCCGATGGTACCGTATTCGAAACTCCGAATATTCCGAATTCGTATCCGTATCCAGTCTTACCGTATTCGACTCCGAATCCGGAGAAAAAATGTGGGTTAGGATACGGTTTAAGTAATATCCGACCGAATCCGATCCGTTTTCACCCCTAATAAACACACCACACAAGCACAATAAATATACTACTAACTGGTCGAATTCATCACATGTCGAACCGACCGCATCACAATCTACATGCCTATGTGCACAAAGAAACGACTAAACGGCGCATCCCTAACACACAACAAATCAGAGAAGTTCCGCGGAGGCGAGAAAGAAGAGCACATACCCTTGTACCCTGCGTCCTGGACACGAGCGTCTTCCCGACGTTGCGCACGCTGAAAACAGACGGGGCCTTGATGTCATACCAATCCTTCTTGGAGAACGGATCGACGCTGCAAAAACACCAAGAAACCCAGAACCGCATCAGCACACAAACGCAAAAAGAAAGAAAAGAAATGGACGAATCTTGGATCTCGCAACGGAAGAGAGGAGGGGTGGTGGGGGGGCGCTCACGTCTTCTTCTTCCCGCCCTTCTTCCCCTTGGAGATGCGCTTGTTCTTGCCGACCGCCATGGCTGCCGCTTCTGTTTCTGGTGGAGTGGGAGTGGCGGCGCTGCCTCGGGTGGGTTTTGAGCGTCGGGGCTGGGTGCGCGCGGGACGAAACCCTATGTAGGCGAGGGGTGGTTATATACTCGTGGCTCGAGGGTTCCAGGGTTCGATCGTGCGGTTGGGAGGGGCGTTCGAGTGGATGGACGGATGAGATGTGCAACGGCCCATTTGGGCGCTTTGGGGATTGGTTTGGCGATTCGTAGGCCCGTTGGGATAAATGGGCCATGGCGAGGACAAACGGAAACACCGTGGCCCAATCTCTTCCTGCCCTTGTTCGTCTCCTCTCGCGTTTTCATTCTCTGCTCTCCAGTTCTGCATAGGGGTGGGCACTTTAAACTCGAGAACCGAACACCGAACCGAACCCGGATAGACCGAATTGTCGGTCTATTCGGGGTTCGGGTTCGGTCAATATTTTAATTTAGTTCGGTCTTCGGATTCGGGTTCGGTCTTTAGCCTACAAAACCCGAATAGACCAAATAACCCGAATTATTTGATGTCTCTTGTCTCTTGAATTCATGAACTTAATATGTGATGTATGTATTTATTTGATATGTCTATCATCTATTTACTGGTTGGCTACTCATTGCTTTATGCATGAATATTATTTGTTTTGTTTAGCTCATTACAATTTACAAAGATTTTAAGGGGTGACAAGGGTCCCCATCTTATTTCGGTCAATTCGGTGGACCGAATAGACCGAACAAAAAATTCGGTCTATTTGGGTTCGGTCCTTGTTTTTTTCTGAGAAATTTGGTCCTCGTTTTTTAGAACCCGAATTTTTCAAAGACCGAACCGAATAAACCGAAAAGACCGAACGCCTAGCCCTAGTTCTGCATGCTCATTTATCAATTTATCACTATCAATCTGCCATCCTATCTATGTTCATTCTGTTACTAATCGGTCTTGTCTGGAGAGCATGTTAATTAAGGATGGCATTTGCAAATGGAATATACGACAATGGCAACCATCTTTGCAGATACAAGTACGACATCTGATGGAAAGAACCATTTTTCTGGGTACCATTACGGGGTGCACCATGAACAGACAGAATATTTACAGCAACAGCGTTGTGTAGTTTCGATCATTTGAACCAGATGGAGTGTGCATTTACGTATAATTACATTGCCAAATTTACATGCACGAAATTGTAGCCCATAACTCTGAGGGGATCAACTGTAAGGTGATAGGGGTCCGGTCCTCCACTCCCCCTGTAGCTGTAGATTCACTCGCAGGCGGTCTGGCACACCACGAGAAAAGATAGCATTTGGTTGCACTCCATGTTAGAAGCATGCGTCCAGCAGGCAGCAGCAACAAAGGGCTGCGAGACTGGCCATACGAAAGAAAAAAATCAATAGAAAAATGTTAGTATTACGTCCTGTTCATTTGGTTTACGGTTGATAGTTTATATCTACGACTATTGGTTTTTAACTGTGCTTTTCCAGATAACAATGAAGCCATTGATATAGACAGCATACACAATTTTAACTCAGAAAACCGTTTGAAAAAATCGTTCTATTTATTTCGGCTTTCGAAGAATGCAAAGCTTAAAGCTAAAAAATATTTTAAAAAAAACCGGACATATGAGCAGGAGAAAAGCATGTTGCTGATTAATCCAGTACGACTGGGTAACAATAGGAAGAAATCAAAGCTAAAAAAAGGAACGGACATATGAGCAGGAGAAAAGCATGTTGCTGATTAATCCAGTACGACTAGATAACAATAGGAAGAAATCAAAGCTAAAAAAACAAAAAAAGGAACCGGACATATGAGCAGGAGAAAAGCATGTTGCTCATTATTCCAGTACGACTAGTTAACAATCGGCATTCGCATTAGTACGTACGTTGATCAGGACACGTTGCTAATTAATGTCGTCTATTCGGTAGGCATTCCGGTCGTTTTGCTTGCACGTATGGTCTACGTATGACAGCTTGGGACGTGTCGATGACTCAACAGCATGGCCGTTGTTTGTTTCTGTGTCTTTTTCTGTGGCCTGCAATGCAAAGTGAACAAGCCTAGCTGCCATTCGTGTTCTGACCTTTCTTAACCTTAAATTTAGACCATCAGATTCTGAATTTCTGATCACGGTTTCGACGTTGTCCATCGATCCTAAATCCTGATCATATAGACGATGGCGAAGCCAAGAACCGTGAGGTGAGGCTGCACGTAGCACGGACGTACCATCCTTGCGCGAAGGACGGGCCCTGGTTCCTATGCGGTGGAGGCGGCGGCGGCTGCGCGTACGGCGGCGGGTACATCGGCGGCGGCGCGTATCCATACGGCTGTGCGTACGGATGCGCCGGGTACGCCATCGGCGGCGGGTACTGGTGGTGGTGCTCGTCGACGCCGCCCCTCCCGTGCGCGTCCATCGGGTACCCTAATCCATCACAAATCACACACAACATCCCGAAAAGAACGTAATAATAAAATTGACACCAGTTTCGGCGACAATTCTTAATGATGATTGGTACGTCTCACCTTGTGGCGGAGGGACGCCGACATGGGCGTGAGGATTGTGGTAGCTCATCCTTCCTTCCTGCGGCAAAAAAAAATGATTCGGAGGACGAGAAGGGGGGACGGGTTGCCCCAGGGTTGACGAAAGAGGAGGCTAATTTGGAGGGGGAGGGTCGAGCTAGCTATGGGATAGTGCTATTCTTGGCTGCAAGACAACGCAATGATCCACCTCTTACACACGAGCAACATGTACGGTTAAGGCAACGCATGGCTATTTATTCATTCATCATTTCGTTGCGTTAATCAAGATACAGCATTTTTCTTACTACCGATCAGCGATCAAACTGACTGCCTGCTCTAGACCGACTATGGTAAATCGCACACAGCAATGCCCATAGGAAAATAAATCGATCCTACCAGCAGCTAGTAGTAGTACCACCAGTCTGGACGTGCGGGAGATCCGTCAGGTTACAGGAGAATCTTTTGCCAAAGCTCCTGTGTTCCCCAGCAATTTTGCCTCCCGGAGCTTTCGCTCATTCTACTTATGATTTATGGTTTATAATTTTTTTAATTAATAAATAAGATGATTTTTTATCACTATTTTAAAGCGGCTTATTGAGATAAATTTTTCAAAATAACTTATCAGCTTATTGGTATTCGATTCGTTCGCACAAACACTCAAGCTAGAATAGAGTCACTTGTAGCTTATAATTTTCTTCGAATAAATAAATAGGACGGTTTTTTCATCACTATTTTAAAGCGGTTTATCAAAACAGACTTTTAAAATAACTTATCAATTTATTGATTTTCGATTCATTCACACAAACACCCATTCAGCAAAGTCCTAGCAAAAAAAAACACGTTATATCTATCTATCCATCTACCAGCTAGGGACCCTGCACTCTGCAGGCACTTTTCTTGTCGCAAAAGGCTCGAGCCTGGGCTACACGCGTGCTACGGTGAGCCAGAAAATAGCTGCAGTTGAGGGCAATCAAATCGCCGGTCATACCCTCCCGTCGGGTCAGGTCAGGTCAGTCCCACCCATCTCCCACACGCATCCATCCATCCATTCCATCCTCTCAAAGACTGACGAAGCCCTGAGCACCCTCCCTCCAATGCTTTTCCAGAGCTCCCTCCAGAGACCAGCGAGAGATTTGATTCTCCTGTGGTGGCGATCTCCGTGCGCATCGTTGCTATGTTGCGTGTGTATTCGCTGCCCTCCAGCCACAGCCAAAGCCCGCGTCGCACGAGTGCACACGCTTGCTCGCCGGTTCGTCGAGGGAAAGTCTAGGTTCACGTGCGTGCATGCGTGCGTGCCCACTGCTTGGACCGGCGCCATTCGGATGCCAACACGAGCCGCGCTATGCCCGGGAGTAAATTAAGCTTCCTGGTTCCTGAAACAAGGGCATGCAAAGCACCAAAGCTCGAGCGGTTCGGGGACAATGACATGCAGGACCGTTATTAAAAGCTTATGGTTTATGGCTGAAAACACTGTAGCTGACTGAAAAAAACACTGTAGCTGACAGAGACTTATTTAGCATAATTAAATTTAAAAAATTAAAAATATAAAAAATATGTTAGCCCATTACGTATAATACAAACGAATACGGGAAAAAAGAACCAGCAAAAAAGTTTAACAAAAAGTCAAAAATTCAGAAAATAACGAAATTTATGAATATTAAAAAATAAGCCAGAGCTCAAGCTGAATTGATCAACCTCATCAAGTCATCAGTGCTTGGACGCCTGACGTGCCAACTGACAGACTATTTGGCATTCATAGACCAGAGCTCATAAATGGAAATCTCGATCGGTTCTGTACAGAAACGTCGTGCATGGCCTTGTTCATTCTAGTCACATGTATGTATCAACTATACGTGTACTGTACTTACATTAGATAAGGCACTTGGATAACGCCTACGCGTACGTGCCTTTGGTGAAGACCATGGGCCATTCTGATGCTTACATCAAGCGATCATCACGTCGGAGTGATCAAGATAGACAGCGATTTAAGAGCGCAATATATTAACCTGTCACGTTACACCCATCGATCCATAGTACTACTATATGTGCAGGCATATGGAGGATATCCACAAGGCACTAACTTATTTTACGCACGCTGTCACTACGTAGACGCCCAGTAACCATGTAAATTAAGCAGTCCGCAGCTGCCTGCCCTGCATTTCCTAATTTACTACTAGACTGTGATCAGCTTCTCACCGACCGGAACGGACGCTTCGGCTTGCAAGCTCACCGTCGTCGTCTCACCCTTCCGCGATGCTCTGCAGCGCGGGCCTCCATTGCCGGGCGACCCGCCTGCCGAGCACTACGCCTTGCGGCAGCAGCGCCTCCAGGTCGCAGTCGCCGGGCTCGGACGCCGCGTCGGCGTGGTCGCTTTCCGGTGGATCCGGCTCGTCCGACTGGCGCATGACCTGGTTGGATGGGAACACAAGTTTAAAAAATAATCTATTTTTTACTAAAAATACAGAAATATAACTACGCTACAATTTTTTTCAAAATAATCTATTTTCAGACACCCAATTGTTAGACGACTTGACCTTGTCGCTCAACAGCTGAACGACAGGCAGACAGTAGCTCTACCGCTGGATGATATGTATACAGTCGCCCACAGGTACGTGGTAGAATCAACATGGTCGACCAACGTGATTGAAGCAACATGATCAACACAATATGATCAAAGATTAGTGAGTGGTTGAAGAGAACAGTATGGTCGAAACAGCAGTCTAAACATTGTGAATTGTGATCGAAAATTAGTGAATGATAGAAGTGAACAACGTGGTCAACCAACATGATCAAAGTAACATGATCAACACAACGTGATCAAAAATTAGTGAGTGATTGAAAAGAACAGCGTGGTCGAAACACCAGTCTAAACATCCTAGTCGAAGATTAGTGAACGATAGAAGTGAACAACATAGTCGAAGATTAATGAGTGATCGAAGTGAACAACATGATTGAAGATCAGTGATTAATAAGAGGTGCTATGATAACACCTACGTTTAACTGTTGGGTGATTAACTGCGTGCCGTCCTTAGGTGAGAGGGTCCAGTCGCCTAACAGTTGGACGGCTGCAGTCCATTTCTTAAAAAACAAATTAAAACACAGGTTCTGGATTTTTGAATGAAAAAGAATTATTGTTTTAAAAAAAATCGATGAATGAACGCGTGCCCGTGCAGAGTGGTTGACACGGCCATTTCGGGGGCTTAACTAGTTTGGAATAGTTTGGAAATTGATGACGATTGGCAGTTCGTCAAAATTTTAGATGTGATCAAACGATGATTCGATGGCGACTGGACAGATCACGAAAGATTCGGCAAGATGGCAGTTGGGTTGGGATGGGATGGCTCGGTGTACTTGCAAGTGAACAAAATTTCGTAACAAGAAGGGAAAAAACGTACCCTTGCGAGTGACCGGTGGGATTCCTCGGGCAGGACGCCGCTGCTGCTGCCACGCCGGCGGCGAGGACGGGCCGGCTTCGCATCCTCCTCCTTGGCCTTGATCGTGACGCGGCTAAGCTTGACTTGCCGCTTCGACGCGAACTCTCTCAGCACCTCTGGTCGCACACCACAACCCATAGGAGCAAAGTTCACATTTGGCAGCAAAAGCAACATGGAAAAAAAGGAAGGCAGTAAGTGGAAACTAATCGGAAGTGAGACGGCGCCTAGTGCACCAACTTTCAGTGCCCAGAAATGCAAGTGTGATAATTACGGACAATCCAAAAAGGCGCTGCTTAGCCTACCGTTTTAGTCAACAACGGCACTTAACGAACGCGACACGCACGAATCACACCTTTGTTCGTATGCTAGCAATAGCATGCGAGCATCTCATCTCATTCTCATCTGTACCTACCAGCCGGCCTAACACGGCCAACAAGTACGGGCCGCAGCAAATGCCGAAACGTTAGGTGCAACGCCACGCAGCAAGCGCAGCCGCGCGGGCGCTAGGCTTCAGGCAAGCACGCACGTACCTTCGAAGCTGACGAGGCGGTAGACGCGGCCGAGCATGAGCGTGTCGTCGGGGCGGAGCAGCTTGAGGTGCTTCACGGGCGCCGCGGCGCCCGAGGAGGCGGTGGGCGGCGAGGTGATCACGGCCGCGACGTAGTGGCCCGGGTTGGCCGCCATGACGGTCCCAGCCGACAGCGCCCAGTACGCGCGCTCCGTGCGGCCGCCACCCGGGTGCTGGATCACCACCGTCGCCGCCTCCGCCGCTTGGCAGTTGCCCATATACGCCGCCGCCGCCGCCGCGCACGCGCGTTTCTTGCGCCCTCTTTGTTCTTGTGTTTGAGAGAGGAAGCCGGGCAAGCTAGTGACCGTCGCTGGTGGTAGTCGCGAGCGTTTTATAGGGTGGTTGATGACAGAAGAAAACAACTCGATGCCGATGGCCGACGTAGCACGGTAGCTGCATAGTCTCGGCTGGTTATACACAGCGAAGGGCACGTGATACGTGGCGGATTTATGGGGTTCCTTCTAGCAGTGACCATCGTGAAATCGGGAAATTAATCAAGAACCGTGACCCGGCAAAATTAGTGTGAGATGCGAAATGAATGGAAAGCGCTTGTATCGATGTATTTCCATGCTATTCGATGGTCGACATGTGATTTTGTCGATCTTATACATGCTAGGTAATCATATACGGTTTTAATCCAGAATCTTATCAATGCAAAGGACCGAAGGAGCATGTATGGTTTACACGTACAATACATTTGCGTACTTCATATGTACTTTTGTAAGTACAAACTTCAATTGATTAGTGTTGACGATCTTGATCTTACAAATTGCGGAGAAAATAAAAGCTATGTCTTTTAAAAGGATTTAGAAGAAGAATAAGGACTATCTTTAGAGCAACTCCAAGAGAAGAGCTAAATCATTTTCTAAAGGTAAATTTGGTTATTATTGGAGAAAAAACGTCTCCAATAGACTCTGTAAATGACTCTCCAAATTTAGTAGCTCTCTATCCCTCCTCCTTCGCTCTCTATTTTTGGATAGCCTACCTCGCTCACCATCCAGCCTCTTGGCGCGGTCGGCGTTTCCTTCCCGCACGCTGCGCCCCATTCCCGCGCGTACGCGACCCACCGCGTGCCCTCTAGTTTAGATAGCCTGTTGGAGTAGTCTTGTTTTTTTTTGATGAGATTCATTTTAGAGAATAGCTAAATCACTAAATTTAGATACTTCTTTTGGCTAATCTCTTGGAGTTGCTCTTATTGCTATGAATTGATCGTAAGATATTCTTGATGAGAGATTACAAAGGTGTTGCTACTAGCTTTAGGATCACTACTTCTTGCCTTTGTAATCTACTTTCCAAAATTTGTCTGTTGTCTATATATCTATTGTATCTTGTCTCGTCGGACCTTAAATAGTGCCGATGAGGTATCGGTTGTTCATATGAGTAGGTGTCTTGTTGATTCACCACGATCAATCGAGCGAATGGTTACTGCCAGCTAGAGAAACCTGATAATAACTGCTCTTCGATTATTATCAGTAGGAGAGATTGGGGACAACCGCAAAGTGGTTATCGTCAGAAACGTGAGGCCGAGTCATCATGCGATTAGGATGATGATAAAGCACGTACTTTATCCTGCCACGTGGGAGGAGTTGCCTGAAGGTGAGCCCACATATTAGCTCATAAGATCTTCGAGTGGTAACTGGTCGGGTGATTAAACAGTGACCCTCTGACCAGAGGTACTCGAGTAATATAGTATTTGGTAGATCACAGACACATTAGTCTGAGACCATAATTAAGTATTAAAGTTGTATTTAATGGATTACTTAATCATCATCAGCTAGCCCTAAACTTTAAGGGAATTTATAACTTGAATTTCTTTAGTCGGGGAATATTACGAGTAAAGAAGAAGTTTTTATTCACTTACGATTGAAAAGGCCAACTGAAAGGATTTTCGCCCATTAGGCACAAATCCTGTAATCACTACATTGGGTAGTTAGAAAAATATATAAAAATTGGTGTGGTACCTGTTGGTTTCACGCTTTCTAGAGAAAACTTTTTGCATTCTTCAATCTTCTCTGCCTCTCCGCCCTAGTGTTCTTCGACTTTGGCTTCGAATCTCTTCAATCTTCACTTAGGTCTGAGCCATTCGCCCATCCCTGTCGAAAAAAATTTGAATTGATCACTAAATGGTTGAAGTCCGAGTTAGGATCGTAGAATTTAAAGACCTTGGAAGATACGAGACTAATCTCTGATAAAGTTCTGATCCCCTTGGAGACAGTGATGGGGGAGAACTTTTTGAGCAGCAATGACCACGAGATTCCCATTTTTTTGGGCATAGTGGAATATGGATTCTGATTGTCGATGCATTCCTTCCTTTCGGAGGTGCTCGAGTTTTATTAAATCAAATTGGTGAACCTTGCTCCCAACTTGATCGCAATCCTCATTATTTTCGTCTACCTGTGTGAGGCATATCTGGGGATTTCGATGAATATGGAATTATTCAGATACTACTATAGGATTACCAGGAGAGCAGGGAAACCAGTGACGTCACCCAGAAGCTGCTCTCTATGTCTTTACGAGAGAAAGGCCAGGGGTACCCATTTTGCTATATGTCCCGATGATTCTCTATTTTTGAGAACTTGACCAAGAGGGTATCCAGTTGGCACCATAATTTTATGGGCCCGAAAGCAATGTCTTAGTTTTCTTGAAGTCATATAGAGGGCATATAATAATTTTTGTATTTCTAGATATCGTCGTTTTGGTCTATGTAAGACTTCGCTTATATAGTATACTGGTCATTGATATTGTCACGTTCAACTAGTACTACACTTACTGTTTGTGGCATAGCAACTAGTATAAAAGTAAGGATTCTCCCGGTCTTGGAGAAACTAAGACTGGGGCACTCATCAAGTATTTCTTGACTACTCAAAGGCATTAATAGCTTCTTCAATCCCCTCAAAACTTCCAGTTTTCCAAAGAAATTTAAAGAAATGTAACTCTTTTTCTCCTAATCATGCTATGAAATGACTTAACACTACCACACAGCTGGTTAGTATTTATACTTCTTTCTTTGTGGTTGGAGGACGCATCTGCTTGATGGTCACTATTTTCTTTGGATTAGCCTTTATTCCTCTAGGCGAGACTAGAAAGCCGATAAGCTTTCCAAAGAAAACTCCGAACATACATTTCTCCAGGTTTAACTTAAGTTTATATCTTCTTAATTTAGTGAAAGTTTCCTGCAAGTTAGAGACATGGTCTATGATGTTGACACTTTTACTATTAAGTCGTCAGCATAGGGCTCTAAATTTTGACTAATTCATAGAGTAAAGATTTTTTTTCATTAACCTTTGAAAAGTGGCACCACCGTTTTTGAGCCTAAATGATATTTTTACATAACAGAATGTTCCATATGGTGTGATGAAGGATGTTTTCCCTTAATCTTGTTTACTCATACAAATCTAATAGTACCCAGAATGTGCATTGTTCCAGGCCTGGCTGAGGAATCTTCTCTATTCGATCAATGGCGTTGTTCCATTTCACTACTTCGCTAGTGATGGCTAGGGCTGGAAACGAGCCGAGCTGAGCCGGCTTGAGCCACGTAGGCCGAGCTCGCCTGGAGCTGCGGCTTGGCTCAGCTTGGCTCATTTAGGAAATGAGCTAGAATCATGGCTTGGCTTAGCTCGTTTCCTGGCTCAAGCTGGCTCAAACAGTTCACGAGCCGCATTATGCTTTTCAGCCTTGAGCTTAACAAATCCGTGTCACATTTTGCAGCAAGATACTATCACCTTAGACCCTAACACCCACCACCATTGCCAGCAAAAATGTTGACCATGCTGCGTTTTGATGAAACAATTGAAGCCAGGTTCCCATCACAAGTTGACAACAAAATGTGTTTACAAACACCAAGATCTCCATGGACATAATATCATATGGCTGCTAACTCACAACAGAAAAAATATTTTTGAGTGAACAATGGAATAAAACATTTATAGCACACCCACATACAATTCATAAGCAGATAATCAACTGCATCTTTTCAATGCTACATGGATGCTCATACACAATAGTGCATTGCAAGCCTCAGCTCGGTTATTGATTCAGATTCCTATCAAATATGTAAAAATTTGAAAACCGGAGCTTAGGACATTAGTAAGGAGAATCTAAGCCCTATTCTAAATAACTAATCTAGCTATTCCTCTATTATAGCATATATTTCATCACAAGGATATCCCCTTACTAGCACAATTCCATCACACGGTATCACAAATCCGTTCACACAGATCACAAATGTTCAAGCACAAATACATCACACGGCATCTACACGGTCAGATCTGGAAGAATATGGAATAAAGAGTTACCTTGTTGTTGGGGAGAAGTCGCTGCCGCTGCGCCAGGAGAGCAAGCCGCCACCACTAGGAGGGGCGAGCGGCGCAACGGGCGATGGGAGGCATGGTGGGAGGTGGGAAGTGCGGCAGGCGGTGGGAGGAGCGGTGGGAGGTGGGAGGCGCGGCGGTGGTGGGAGGGGCAAGTAGGAGGCGCGGTGGGAGGGGCGGGCGACGCGGTGAGTGGCGCGGTGCCAGAGTGGACAGGGCGGGAGAGGAAGGGGATCGACCGACTGAGGATGGGAATCAGATCGGGAAGATGATTGCTGACGAGGATAGAATTATCCTCAAATTATTACATCATTGATGTTGTAAAGTTAAGTAATAATCCAAATTAGAATACTTTGCCAAAGTGCTGATCCAAAAGGTTTAAGTGAAGTATATAAACGCACACGCAAAGATCAATGTGACTCAATGCAAACAAAGGAATGAGCTATATAGAAATAATATGAAATTGAGGATTAATTAGCTAGTTTTGCACCAAGTACTAGGAGATATGCTAGCCAATTGCAAAAAATATGAATATAACGGCACAAGATTGCTCAAGAAATTAAATTACACGATCTGAGTTTATGGACTAAGAACTCACCCAAATTCGGCCAATATTTTTTTCTTCTTTATTTCTTTTTTTTGCTCAAGTTGTGGCTTCTTTTTTTATCAATTCTCTCTCTCTCTCTCTTTTCAAAGGCCGAACTAGATTTAATTGTTTCTTTGATTTTGCACAGATCACAAATATTCAGCAAGGTATAAAATACTCAAGAGCAGCCTTAGATGCAATATTCAACAGCTAATCTCAATTGATGAAAAAATATCAGCAAGATTTTTTTTGCACTGTAGCTCGGTGCAGCACTGTAGCAATTTTTTGAAAACACTATAGCAAACACGCACTGTAGCAGCGGACTGATCCAAAAGTTAAGTAATAATCCAAATTAGAATACTTTGCCAAAGTGCTGATCCAAAAGGTTTAAGTGAAGTATATAAATGCACACGCAAAGATCAATGTGACTCAATGCAAACAAAGGATTGAGCTAAATAAAAATAATCTGAAATTGAGGATTAATTAGTTCGTTTTGTAGCAAATATTAGAAGAGACGCTACCCAATTGCAAAAATATGAATATAAGGGCACAAGATCGCTCAAGAAATTAAATTACACGATTTCAATTTACAGACTAAGAACTCACCCAAATTTGGCCAATATTTTTTCTTCTTTCTTTCTTTTTTTACTCAAGCCGTGGCTTCTTTGTTTATCAACTCTCTCTCTCTCTCTTCCAAAGGCTAAACTAGATTTAATTGCTCCTTTGATTTTGCACCGGTCACAAATATTCAACAAGGTGTAAATACACAAGAGCAACCCAAAATGCAATATTCAACAGCTAGTCTCAATTGATGAAAAAATATCAGCAAGATTGTTTGCACTGGCGACGCGGCACTGTAGCAATTTTCTGAAAACACTGTTGCAAATGTGCACTGTAGCGACACTATAGAAGTTCGGGTACTGCAGCAACGCGGCACTGTAGCAGGTCGCATACTTTAGTAACATGGCACTGTAGCAGACCGCGTACTGTAGCAACACGGTACTGTAGCAGATCGTTTTTTCTTTTCTTTTTATTTTGATTGGACACAAAGATTAAGCTACGCAAAAGAACACAAACGATCAGTACCTAAACAAAATTTCTAATGGGCGAAAACTTAACAAAACTCACAAAATTAACAAATGCAAAAACTATGGTTTGAATTTTTTGGTGCAATTTTTCCGTTTAATGGACTATAGGACAGAAATAAATCAATCTGAAAATAAGGGTAAATAATTCTACCGAGAAAACCATACTCCGATACCAAGATGATATGGGGTCGCCCAATCTTCTCGACGTAGGATTGGATACTCACGTGCAGCCTCTCAAATCGTAGCGATCCTCCGTTGCAAATGCAAGAACGAACGCTCTTTAATTCGCAAGATCACACGCGCTAGACTTCACGACCACCAAGCGAAAGCCCTATCGCGCTCCAATTCCTATGGAAAGGTTGAACGATCTCAATTTGCAAGAATTCACAAATTTTCTATTGGAATTGAATTGGAATCACAATCTCGAAAACATGCAAAATCATGTCTTTCTCGTTATCTAGTCAAACACTGTTCCATCTCCGTTTTCTCATCTTCTGGTCGCGTGTCTTCCTCTGTTCCGTCCGTCCTGCGTATATATACGGCGGCAATTGTCTTCTGTAGCGTCTCCGTCCGCACACACGCGCACAAACGTAACGGGCCTAAGGCCAATTCTATCTGGTTCGGCCCCAAAAAATATACATGCAGGTTTAACCAGCTTAATAATAAACAAGGTGTCATAGCCAACTTAATGAAACTCTATTAATTCACGTATGCATGGCTACTAGAGTACTAGACAACACATGCAAACGTCTTGTCCTCAACTGCTTCAATAGCCCTTTCCTGTGGCTTGGCCTGGGTCGCGGTTCCAAAGTCTTCAAGTTGTTCAAATCTGAGAATACATAAAAAGTTTGTATGAGGTAGAATATTTTTCTCATCAATGTA
The DNA here is from genome assembly GCA_017311315.1 of Dendrocalamus latiflorus. Lineage (NCBI taxonomy): Eukaryota > Viridiplantae > Streptophyta > Magnoliopsida > Poales > Poaceae > Dendrocalamus > Dendrocalamus latiflorus. The sequence continues at coordinate 29,500,140 of CM029622.1, forward strand.
TGGAATATCATTAAGAAATAAATTCACCTGATAATATTTAATGCGGCTCAATAATTCCTTCCAGTCAAATAATATCTTTAACTGAAAAGCATAAGACATATGCATATCTGCATCAGAGACTTAGGTTTACGAATGTATTTTGTAAACATATTGAGTCCATATACCTATACCTTGTGTCGTGATTCTGAAAGTGTGCAAATGTGTTTTGCAACTTGTCGGGAATCATGGTTGATCCTTGCATACATGACTATAATTTGTAAATGTGTGCAAATGTGTATATGCACTTTTTAGTGAAATCGAAACTACCGCTAGACAAAACTACTGGCGTTGTGATCACGGTGCTACCGCGTCATTTAGTGAACCAACATGGTCGATAATGTGGTCGAAATCCTACGTAGTCAAAAACCAACGTGGTCAAAACCGACATGGTCGAACTAGCATGGTTGAACCAATATAGTTAAAAACATGATCGATAATGTAGTAAAAAACGTGGTCAGAGACCAGCGTAGTCAAAGACCGGTAGTACCGACTCTGTGTAAGCGGTCAGACCGGCCTGTGGCATTATCGACCTGTGTGGTGTGGTATGACTGATTTATCTGTGGTATATTTTTTTCTAGAGAGATATGTTTTGGGCAGTTTTTCTCTCCCAAGGAAATTGGTAGTTCCACATGTGTAGAGTGGTACTACCACGTTGCGGTAGTACTGGACAATAATTGGTGGTACTACAGACTCCTATCTGTAATGACTATTTTTAGACCGTTATGAGGGGAGCGGTAGTACCGTCCCCAAACCAACGGTACTACCAATTTCCCTGTTTTTTGTCCTCATCGCCTAGTTTCCTTGTGTGGAATATAAATACCTCTTTGTGGCCGGTAGTTTTGTTATGTGGGATATAAATACCTCTTTGTGGCTAGTTGGAGAGAGTGTAGTTTGACTCCATTTCATTTCTTTGAGCTAGTGTAAGATTCTCCTCTCAATTGTGCATATGTTGTATCTTGTGAGTAAGGATAAAGGCTCTAGATTGCATGTGTTGCATCTAGAGGTGAATTTTATATCCACTTGAGCATGTGCATTTATTGCACGTGGTGAGAGTCAAGCAAGGGCTTGACTTGTTAGTCTTGGAGATTGTCGACTACTAGACGGCGTTCGACGCGTCGTGTGCGGTGATCTTATCAAAAAAGGATATGAGAAGTCCCAACGTGTTGTGAAGGTTGGAGCTCATCGACCCAGAGCTGGAAAGAGCTACCACTAGTGGAATTGATGTGTTGGCTTAATTTGTGGAGCCGGTCTAATTCGTTTGGGTTTACCTCAATGTGGAGTATGGGAGACCAGGAAGTCTCCGAACACCATGGTAAAAAGGATCCGTGTCTTTATGGTTTATTTTCTTGTGTTCAATTTACATTCAAACCATTTATATTTATAGAATTAAATTGATTGCTTGTCACCATATAATTGCAAATCTTTGACATAGACTTAGGTTGTTGGTACACTTAGGTAAATCTACTTGATTTAGGATTTATCTATGTTAAAGCAAATTAATTTATGATTCTGTATTATAAACTTAGTTTTAGCCAAATAAAATTTTAAAACCAACTATTATCCCCTCTAATCGGCCTCCTCGATCTTACAGACGTGGGGTCGAGTCATCACGCGGTTAGGATGAGGATAAAGCACGTGCTTTGTCCAGTTGTGTAGGGGATGTTGCCTGGAGGTAGGTCTACATATCATTTCATGAGATCTCCGAGAGATGATTGGTCCGGTGATTGAACAGTGACTCTCCGACTAGAGGTACTCAGTTAATGTAGTCTTTGGTATATCATGACCACATTGGTCAGAAGATGCCATAATAGAGTATTAATGCCATATTTAAAGGATTACTTAATCCTCAATAATTTGCAATAACTTGATTCAAAATGTCAAAAATAAGAGATTTAGGGCCCTAGATCATCCAAATAAACTTGACCGGGTTCAAATTCAACGTCCTGGTCAAAAAATTACGGCATAATCATTCCTTTCTAGTTCATTTAATTTAAGAAATAAGTCTACTTTACCCACTTGAATTATTATGTTTGTCTAGACCAAGTGTAAAATCGGATGTTTGCCAACCCTTATTCACAATACCGGTTAAAATTACCCCTTTGGCCTGATTCCACCTTGCTTTGGCCCAACTTGAGGGTGGAATTAGTTCAAGGGGGTAATTTAATCGGTATTGCGACATGAGGGTTGACAAACATCTGATTTTTCATTAGGGGTTTGACATCTAGACAAACATAATAGTTCAAGGCGATAAAGTAAACTTATTCCAAAATTTAACTAGGCAGTACATTAGTTTCTGACGATAGCCAATCAAGCTCGACTCATTTCATGACTTTAGTTCACCAGTGGAGTCAACTTGGCCTTGAACTAATGAACAAGCTCCCAGAGTATGCTATTTAAGAAAGCAAGGAGATAGCACAGTCGTCGTTGCTCGCAAGCTCGCGCAGCTTGCAAAACGCATGAAAACATGTTGCGGTATGGAGGGCAGACAATTGCATAGGATTTTGGTGCTATCTCTAAGTAATCAATAAAGCTCTCTTTCTCTTGGAAAAAAACTCAGCCATGAACTGTCATGCACCAAACATATCCACACTGAAAACTTCCCCAGCTCTCCTCATATACCATTTTGGTGTATCAGTGAAATAGATTCTGGTCACTGACTGGTACATGCTTACACCAAACACTACTCTGGCCTCGTTCTATTTGCCTTTTCTTTTCTTTTTCTTTTTTGCTTTTGATTGAACTGATGTTGTAGCATTTGTTAGTTTTTTCTGAATCATTCAATTAAATCAAATTGAAGGATCACGTAAGAATGTCCAGGATTTTGTTATGATGAACCATTATCATTTTGGATGAGTAAAAATTTAAAATTTGCATATTTTTCTAGACAGCTTGCAAAGGTTGTGGTCTGATCGGACAGCTTATGTTGCTCCAATCAAAACGGATGATTTTGGAAAATCTAAGTCATAGGATGATTTGGTTTAACCTAAGCCTGTGCATATGTGCCGTATAATGCATGTTTCAGCTAACATGGATCAAATTCTAAAGAACTTGTGTCTGAAACCGATTTCTTTGTCTTCGGATGTTCAGGGGTGCTTGTAGTCAACCATGGTCAGCGATGAGGATCAAGACTACACTTATGGATAGGCCAAGGCTCAGAACAATCAAGGATGTCAAGTGAGGTGGCTAAGCTCAAGCACGACACAAGGAGGATGAAAAATGTTGAAGGAAAATTCCAGCAACGGGTTGTACCATGTGGATTAGTTGGTCTAAGTGAAACGTGGTCTGATAGAACCAAAACATAAGAGACTTGACGATGCGTGGCAAGCCAGTTGTGCATCTACACGTAGAAAGCGTGATGATTGCTTGCAAGAGAATATGAAGATCGGATCAAAAAAGGTATTTTCATAAGTTGACTAAAATACCGGAAACTACCTTGGCTGGTTGTCTTGTCTATTTAACGGGTTCGGATGGAAACTTGAAAGTTAACCATCCAACTATCCTAGCTTTACTTATTGAACCCAAGTGCACTAGGGTTAGGGTTTGAGAAGCGTGAGTGATGTGGTGTGCTCTCTTGTTCACTAGGTGGAGTGGCTATAAAATCTTCATCCTCAAGTATCAATATATCAACTTTATTCATCTCTTACGGGTCCCTCTTATTTTGGTTGTTTTGATCTTGCATCTCCCTTTCTTGATATTGCTAAATGCCAAAGATAAGTAAGTGACGGAGATATAACTTAAAAATCAATTCTCATCCATTTAAGCGTCAGATTTGGTTTTTGAAATTACTTGGTTTTTTGCTTGATTTGGCCTCTCTGAGTGATTGCTTGATTCAGTTTTTTACCCTTGATTTCTTGAGTGTTCTAGCTTAGTATGACATAAGGTAATACATCTGGAGTCGTCTTGGCCATCATTAACCCACAAGTAAGTCATATTTACTGTTTTTTGTCTGATTTTGGTGTAATTTTCCTTCAAATGAAAAAGGTAGAAATTTGGCAACAATTTTCTTAATTGTTGATTGGAATAGGTTCCTGGCATGTTAGAGAAGGCGAATACTAAATTTTAAGTGACTTGGTGTCTTGGTTTGAGAGTTGGCTTAACGTATGGTTTTGGCTCGATTTTGGTGCAACAAAGCTTCACGAACCAAAAAATCTCGATTCTCTTAAGTTATTTTAAGTTTTTTTGGTTAGAATAGGTTCTTAAGGTCGTGATCTAGCCTTGTTGAAGCTTCAAATCTTTTGGGCCTATGGATTAAAAGTTGCATATATTTGTGAATTTGAAACGGTGCTGTTTTTTTACTGTTCATAGAGCTGAACTTACTGTGGCGCGATGAATTTTCGGAATTTGGGTTTCTTGATCTTCATAGCTTCTCATAGCTGTTGAAGTGAAGAATCAACGAATAATTGGGGGAAATTTAAAGGCACCATTTACACCCTCTGTTCCCCTACCAGTTGTACAAAAAAAATAAAGAAAATGGGTAAAATAAAAAATATCATTATATCTTTACCGACAATGCAAATAAAAAAGAAAAATATCCATGTCAAGAAGTTAGTATGTTTCAAATGGAATTTAGCTTTTAAAAATTAGAAGTCAAAAAGCTATCTACAACTGCTCTCTAACCGGAGCTTGCAGTAAGCACCCAACCAGGACGTTCCAGTCTCCTCCTCCTTGATCGGCACGAGGCGCATATCTTTCTTTCCCGGTGGCCGGTGGTTACCTCATTGCTTTCATCTCAAGGAGGCAGTTGGGTCTCCATATTAAATTGGCGTCCGTTAGGGACAACAGGTCGTCAGCTGAGGCCTGCGTGCCCTGAAAATGTAACCGCAACGCAACTCTGAAAGCCTGAAGAAATCTCTGAACATGCACGCACAGTTACATCCCCCAAGAAATCCGTAGGTTGGGATGGGCGTGTCACCGGGGTTGTTGCGCTTTTCCCGTTGCACATGCTCAGCAGCACATGGATTGGTGTTCAAGCAACGGTGACCATCACATTGTAACCTTGCGGTCGACCTAGCAAAAAGGCCTTGGAAGACGGGGGATGGGACGAGAAATGGTCGGCTTCTGCACTTTCTGGTCGGCTTCTGCACTTTCTCCTCCTTGAAGAGTATCTAGCTATGGTGTGCAGCGCAGTGCAGGGAGCAACACATGGGCGGAGAAAAAAGTTTGGATAGGGGTAAGAAGTTGCGAGTTTGGATAGGGGATAAGAAACTGCAATCCTAAGCAAGGACGGAAGAATGCGTTAGTGCAACAACCCGTCCTGGCTCTACGTGAATGGTCCCGATCTGCGACGCGGACGCGATCCTGTGCGTTATGGCGGACGTACCCGCTTGTTTTATTTCCCGTAGTAGTGGATTAATGCACAAGTTAAAACCCCCTTTTCAGCTGGGGTTTCTGCGACGCGGACGCGATCCTGTCCGTTATGGCGGACGTACCCGCCTGTCGCTTGCTGCTTGCTTCATTTGCTTGAAATGGGGGCCTTGAGTTGGAGAGGATAGCACTGTTGGTATGAAAAGAGTTGATCAACTAATACAAACATTGGGAGCAGAGGGAAATCTGGATTTCTTCGGGAGAAACCTGGTGTTTCGTCCCAGTAGTTGAAATTACAGGCTAATTGGGATTGTGACAGTGTGAAGCCTTTTGTGCCCTGCTTGGGGTACATCCATTGCAGGCTTGGGCTGGAAGTGGATTTATTGGCCTAGGCTGAGCAGTGTCCTAGACGGGCCAGTAGGCTTGTACTGTTTTTCTCAAATTCTCTGTATAAATGGGCCGACCAGGCCAGATCCACAAATTTCCCCGTGTTGAGGTACGGCCCGTGTGGGCAGAGCCAATTTTCGACTGATAGTCTCCCGGTCATGGACCCTGCACGAACGATAATTAGCACACGTTTCTCACCTGGAGCTGTTGAATGCAGCTTTCCTGTTCTCTTCTCTCTATCTTTCTTATGTTTCTATGCAAAGATCTAAAACATAACGGGAGCTGTTGCTACAGGCCAGCACTTGTACTTTCTGCAGAGACAATTAATCAGTGCCCGTGAACGTCACGGAGCTGCTGCTACTCTCCAAATTCTTGCCACATTTGAAACGTTCCTATTTCATCTTCTCGCAGTTCTGCAGTGCCTCGAAATTGACTCGATCCAGAACCCCAATCTTGACATTTTTGACGACGCCGCCGCGAAACACGTACAGTGCTTACTCCGGCTCTACATAAACCAGTTCGCGATCGCCGGCTGGCGCAACCCGCACCACACGCCTCGTTGCGACGAAAAGGTAAAGTGTGCGGGCATAGATAAATTCGCCCGCCGAAGTACGAGCCCACAAGACGCTTGTCATTGTTGCACGACCAATTAACGGGGTGTGCTGCACTAAAATGGTTGTCACATGTTAACTGAGCACTATAATGATTTTTGTTTGAACTTTGCGGAGTAATAAGCAAATTATTCAACATGTACTTTTAATTAAAATTCGATCAAAGTGTCTTGCTTCGTCAATCGGACAAAATAAACTGCTATATATAACTACATCACTGTGGTCATGCCTGCAATTAGCATGTACTTCCTTCTGTCACAAATAACTATAGTTTTATATATTAACATGGTCTTTAAACACATTGTTGATCACCAATTTATTTTACAATATATTATAAAACCTAATGGAACTATAGTATTATGCAATTTTTCGAAACAATTCTACTGGTACTATTTTCATATACTTGGTGTAAATATTCAGAAAGATATCATTGATTGAAAGCTTGAAATTAAAATAGTTTGCCTACACTCATTCTAATACGACGCTTATTTTTAACTGCAGGGAGTAATACTCGACCAAATATAAAACTAAGTTAGGAAAGCTTGCAAGAAAATATCCACAATAATTAGTTGACTAAAATGCACCACACATATCATAACTTATAAGGTAGGTGCTAGTTGATCTTATGTCACTGATTTTGTTTAAATGGTGCAACGAAGTACAAATGAGACATAACGGCACATTTGACGATAGTTGTGCTTTCAGCGTGCCTCAAAATTGTGTGTATTAGACTTAGCATGAAAAAAATTACGAAGAGCCCCTAGTTTTCATTCTTTCTGTTATTTAGGCCCAGACCATCTCCTATTCTTACAAAGAAAGAGATTGGTAGTTTGGCACTTCGAGCGCGCCATCTGAAGGAGGGTTCGATGATCTAGCCAGAGTGCACAAATGGCGACGCTGGTACTTCGATCACCAGGAGTAGTGCCACCTACATACAATGAGTTGTGGACTTGTAGGGGAGGTGGACAAGGTGGAGAGGCACAAGGAGCGGTGGTGATAGGGGAAGAGGGCGCTGGGGGTGACAATGGTGGGGAGAGAGGGTGCATGGGGCGGCGGTTGTGGGTGAAAAGAGCATGGGGGGCGGCAGTGGTGCGGGCATAAGCCACGTGGGCAACGGTGGTGCAGGGAATCAATTGAGGGACAGTGGAACGCCGTCAAAACTCTACTAGAATCGATCAAGGGATTGGTAACTCTATTGGGAATTCTTCTCACTATAACTTTTTGAGAAAAGCTAGCTATTTCAATAACCAGGCAAACTCACATTACAATCATTCAGAAACACTGATGCAATAAACTTAGGAACTACACCTTGCCAAGATACATAGTTTTTAACAATACAGACAACCTTTGCTAAAAACATTGACTAGAAGTGATCTTGTTTCTGTGAGCAATTATCTTAAAAAGTGATCTTGTTTATTTAGCAATTATTACAAAAAAAACAACCAGAGGCTCTATCCACACGACGGGAGGGGGCAATCGCATGCATAAACCACATGATCTCGAGCACCACCTCAGTGTCGGGTGTGCCACTAGGTCTTTTTGTACCTCAATGTATCACTTAAACAAAAACAGTGATATAAACAAGCAAATTTACAATTATATGGCCTATTTGCACCTACCTTACAAGTTGTTGTACTTTATGATGCATTTTGCTGATAAGTAATTCATCCAATTTTCTTTTTTATTGACCTTTCAAATGACATTTCATGTGATTGTTGAGACATGTATGAACACTTTTTTAAAATATAATAATAGATAGAAAAAGAGTTAAAAAGGGGGCTAAACAAGAGCCAAAGAAAGAAATCAATGCCTAGTCAACGAACAGTAGAGCCAGTCAAATTTCTACAACTTGGCGCACCGTCCTCGACCCCCCTGAGGCCTCAGCACACTTCCATGTCCCTCCAGCTCAAGTAGACTAGGCTGGCCAGGTAGTGCGCGTACGCGCCGGCGATGACGAGGACGTGGAACAGCTGGTGGCTGTGCCCGACGAGGTCGAACCGCCCCGGCATCCACCGCTCCGGCACTCTCGTGGCGTACACCACCACGCCGGCCAGGTAGAACGCCCCCATGGCCATCTCGTAGCCCGTTGTGAGCACAGCCTCCGGGCGCGCCCCGAACACGAGCATCTTGTGCACGATGGGCACGAGGCCGGACATGCCCATGCACGCGAACAGCCCGGCGCGCGCCCACCGCAGCTCGGGCGCCTCGAAGACCGGCAAAAGCGAAACGACCACCGCGGCGGCGCCGAAGACGGTGATGAAGCCGAGGTAGAGCGTCTGGAAGAAGGGGTCGCAGAGGAAGGTGTAGGAGACGAGCGGGTAGAAGGAGGTGACGATGAGGCCGGTGATGCCGGCGTAGTCGAGGCGGAGCAGCACGTAGCTGGCGTGCTCCGAGTGGCAGGCCAGCAGGTGGCACGCGCTGCTCATCAGCAAGCAGAACATGGCGCCGCAGAGGTACGCGTAGAACGGCCACCGCGCCACCCGGTGTCCCGCCGACAACGCCGCCGCTGCGAGCTCCGGTTCGACGGACACGTTGCGCAGCGCCTGCATTGCCACGGCCGCTCCGTTGGCGCCGTAGCCCATCAGCACCATGGGGTTGCCGTTGTTGGCGGCGAGGCCTGTGGATGTTGCCGAGTGAGACACGGTGGTCTCCATGGGAACCATCGTGGCGGCGCAGACGGTGAGCGCGAGGAACACGAAGAAGCCGATCAAATGCCTGCAAGGGGGTGAAGAAAACGCTCGTCAGTTAAGGCGTGTACTTCGTGTTTCCGTTGTGTGACACGGAGGGCTTGTACGTGCTCTGAACGAACGCTTACGTCCAGACGTTGATGGTCTCGTTGTGGATGGAGAAGGCGCTGAGGAGCGCCTGCTTGATGGGCCATTCGCTGCGGTAGTAGTCGATGATGAACTCGTTGTGCTTGAGGAAGGCCGGGAGCGCGTCGTAGCTGACGAGCTTGTACTTGTGCTCGCAGCAAAGCTTCGCCCCGCCATCGCCGCCGCTGCCCTTTCTTCCTTCCAGGAGTGGGGACTTAATTGTTGGTGATAGGACGGCGGCATGGACGTCGACGTCGTGGCTCCGGATGGTGGTCGTCTTCTGCAATGTCACTGTGGAAGCCATCTGAGCTGGCTTAGGACAACAAACAAGTTCTTGTGCGGTGGCTCGGAGTTAGTGACTTGAGAGGGAAATGGAGGAGTGCGGTTTGCCTGGTTGGGTTTCTTGGGTATATATAGTTGTTGTTGACTTGTTGTGTGCGAGGTCGTTGGTATGGGCAAACTGGGTGTCCCTGAAACGGTCCGATTAGTGCAACGGCGGGCGCCGGGACGTGAAAAAAAATTGTGATGTACGGTCAGCGCTCTAGCCTTTGAGTTTATTCTTTTTTTACTATGGCTGATGTCTTATAATTATATCAGATAGTTTTTTTACTCTAGAGTAAATATGTCAATAAACCGTTTTAAGAAAAACTATTCTGATAAGGCACTTTAAAAAATATTTTTTTTGGAGGGGGGTGAATTTTTTTTGGAGGGAGTGGGGAGAATTTGTGGCCCTTGGATCTTTAATCCAACGGTCACAAATCTGGATGATAGTTAGAAAGAAAACATCCGGATGATGTTTATCAATACCCTAAAAAATAATAGTAAAATTATTCTATTTATTTATTTGATAGAAACTATAAACAATAAAAAAAAGAGCCTTTAGCGCTGGTTTTAGCGGACCGCGTGTCGTAGCGGTACTGTGACTAATTGGACGGTCGTTGCTCGACCCGGTGACTATTACGCATGTGTCCGGTGTCCTGTATTCCCATCAGTAGCAGATGGATGGCAACATAACACATCGCATGTGAACTATTAACAGCTTGATCATGATGTGACTGATGTTACATAGTACTACTTATGCTTTTACAGTTGGCAGCAGGAAACATAACAGTTTTGCTAGTGGGAAACAGGAATGGTTTGATAAGAGACTCGGAGCCGATCGGGGACATGCAGGACTTGTGCAGTACGGCAAACAGCCCCCGTTCACTTTTGGCGGCTTAATTCTCATCAGAAAACTGATCATAAAAGCTTACCTAAAGCTGGGTGGAGAACATCATCGGAGAAACGTTGCTGCTACTGCACAGAGGCGCATCAAGAACTAAATTTTAACCTACGATGGAGTCGTCAGTGCCCAATTCGTCACAAAGCAATGTGTAATTTTTGCGTAGCCACTAATTATTAAGTAATACACAGCATACATTATGGTAGTTGAAGCCACCTGACACAATAGTACCAACATCCTTAAAAATAATTATCGTAATACCCAAAAGAGATATAAGCATATAATATCATATGTGAAATATATGCTATACGACTTTACTATTTTACCATCAAGTATCAACAATATATCATGATGAAAGCACATGATTACCAAATTGGAACATCTTAACGATTCCTACCCGCACGAATATACAAAGCAAAAGGGGAGAAGAACCATATCCAAATCATCAGAAGCATTGGTATTTCCAGCATCCCTCTGCTCTACGCAACTCCACCTTTGCCCTCTGCTCAAAGCTTAGCTCTTTCTCCATGTGACCATGCTATTTAGCCCCCAGTCGGCCAGGCCTCCTCATCCTCCGCTGGTACTACCATGGGCCCTGGTGTTGCCCACGGTGGGGCCCCTGCTTTGCAGCACGTGTGATTGGCCAACTAATGCCACCGCCGACGGCTGTCCCAAGCCCCCAACCACCATGCACCTGGCCAGTCTCTGGTCCATCAGATTGTCAGTACTCCCTCTAGGGTTAGGAGGTGAAGGAGCAACTATGAGGTAGGAGAGGAATGAGCTTTGCTCACTTGACTTGCTCGGTCTTAGTGAGGTGGCTGCCTCTTGGCTCCTACCTATTGACCTTCTACTGGGCTGGTCAGGCTAGACCTAACTCAACAAAGGGATAGGTCACAGACTCATGAACGAAGAAATTGCGACGTTGGACATCATTGTCAGCGGAACCACGTCTCCAACGGCTAAGCGTCTCCGGGTCTTCAGTGCATGCAACGTCCAGCGTTCTCCGCGCACCCGTCGCGTCCACGATCCGCATAGCGCGCTCGTCCGCACTCGCCTGTACTATATATATGTAACACTTGAGATCAATAGAGAATGTCGGTTGATCTATTCCCTTCTACATGGTATCATCGTCCACGGTTCTTCTTTAGAATCCCTTCGCCACCTCTTCCGCACCCATGGCGCCTTCTTCCATCCACTCTGACTCCTCCGACGACGGCGCTCCCGTCGATCCAGCTTCCGCCACTGTCCTCCAGGCGGTTTCCATCCGGTCCCATGTTCCCGTCACCCTCGACATCGACGACGGGAACTACGGCCAGTGGCGCTGTTTCTTCGACTCGGCGCTCGGCAAGTTCGGCCTCGAGGGCCACGTTCGTTCGCCCACCCCGTCCGAGGCGCGCGATGGTGAGTGGCGTATGGTTGATTCATGCGTCGTCAACTGGATACTCACCACCGTCTCCACGGGCGTCTTCGACATTGTTCGCCGGGAGCGGAACACCGCCTTCTCCCTGTGGCACGCCATCGAGGGATTGTTCCTCGACAACGAGCTGCAGCGCGCGGTGTACCTGGAAGCTGAACTGCGCTCCACGCAGCAAGGCGACATGTCGATAAACGACTACTGCACCAAGTTGAAGCGTCTCGCCGATCAGCTCCGCGACATCGGCCACCCCGTCTCCGAGCCCAGCCAGGTGCTCAATCTCCTCCGCGGCCTCAGTCCCCGCTATCGCTACGTCAAGCCGGTGATCACCTCCAAGTTCCCGCCGCACACCTTCATGAGCGCTCGCTCCTTCCTCATCCTGGAGGAACTCAACGCCCAGAACGACGCCAACGCCGAGGCAGGGCAGGCCCTCGCCGCGACTCATGGTGAGCGATCCAGCGGCTCCTCTGGATCTGCCTCCCCGACCACCCACGATGGTTCCTCGGCCTCCAGCGGTTCCGCGTCCCGCTCCAACAATCGCTCCAACACCGGCGGCAACAACCGTTCAAACCGGCGGCGCGGCCGGGGCAACGGCGGCGCGGCCCCACGATCCAACAACCAGAACGCACCGTGGGCCGCGGGGTACAATCCATGGCAAGGCATGGTGCAGGCCTGGCCCATGCCTTTCCGCGCCCCTGGTGCCGGCGTTCTGGGGCCCCGACCACCGTTCCAGCCCCAGCAGGCGATGGCGGCCACACATCTCCCGCCTGTCTCACCGAGCGGCTCCTCCAACTCCTTCGACACCGGGGCTCTCTATGCTGCGCTCCAGTCCGCCGGCGTTCCGCACCAACCGCCGAGTGCGTCTGAATGGTACCTCGACACCGGCGCGACGTCGCACATGTCTTCTTCCCCTGGTAACTTCATTCCCTCCACCCTTCGACCGTCCTCTTCTATCATCACAGTAGGCAATGGTGCACGTATGCCAGTCACGCATCAAGCACACACTTTTATTCCTACTGCCACCTCTCCGCTTCAGCTCAACGGTGTTCTTGTTTCGCCTTCGCTCATCAAGAATTTGATTTCGGTTCGTCGTCTCACTCGTGACAACAATATTTCCATCGAATTTGACCCTTCTGGTTTTTCTATCAAGGATCTTCCTACCAGGGCGGAGATGCTCCGATGTGAAAGCAGTGGCGACCTCTACCCTCTCCGTCTCCCACATCATCAAGCCCTCACTGCATCCTCCGAGCTCTCCCTGTGGCATCAGCGATTGGGACACCCCGGACATCAAGTTACTTCTCAAGTTCTACAAACTTTTTCCTTTCAATGTAATAAATCTGTTGCCCATTCCTGTTCTTCTTGCCGGTTGGGCAAACATGTTCGTCTGCCATTCGGCAATTCTGCATCACAGACTTTTTTCCCCTTCCAGCTAGTTCATTCAGACGTTTGGACGTCACCTGTTCTTAGCCATTCTGGCTATAAATATTATGTTGTGTTTATTGATGATTACACTCACTATCTATGGACAATTCCTCTTCGTAATAAGTCTGATGTTCTTCCAAATATTCGAGCGTTTATTTCCTATGTTCATACACAATTCCGTCTTCCCATTCTAGCTTTTCAGACTGACAATGGTCGGGAGTATGACTCCACCGCCATGCGCCTCCTCCTCTCCACTCTCGGCATTCAGCTCCGTCTCTCTTGCCCCTACACATCGCAACAAAACGGGAAAGCCGAGCGTATTCTCCGCACTGTTAACGATTGCTTGCGTACAATGCTCATTCACAGTGCAGCACCACTGGCGTTCTGGGCTGAGGCGCTCGCCACGGCGACCTACCTGATCAACCGCCGCCCCTGCCGTGCCACTGGCTCCGCGACGCCGTACGCACTGCTCTTCGGCGTGCCGCCCTCCTACAACGAGCTTCGTGTGTTTGGGTGTCGCTGCTTCCCGAACACCATCGCCACCTCCAGCCACAAGCTCGCCGCGCGCTCAATCCCGTGCGTCTTCATCGGGTATCCGGCAGATCACCGTGGGTACCGTTGCTACAACATCGAGACGAGGCGGGTGATCACGTCGCGGCATGTCATTTTCGACGAGACGATCTTCCCCTTCCGCGACAACACCACGCCCACCGTCGCAGTGCCGCGACCCGAGGTGTGTGACACGACACCGCCTGCCCCGACCCGTAGCGCCGTGCTCACCGCGCCTCGTCAAGTCCTCCCGGCAACATCGCCGCCCCGACTCGCCGCCCAGCTGACGCAACATCCAACGCGTGCTCGCACGGCGCGTCAGGCTCGTCTACCACAACAACTGCCTGCGGCCACCGCCGCGGTCGAGCCATCTCCATCATCTGCGGCGGCGCCCGCGGTCAGTCCCGTGGCCTCGCCCACCACGACATCGACCGCCACCGACACTGCGGGTCACCCGATGGTAACTCGAGCACGCGCCGGCATCCAAAAGCCCAACCCGAAGTATGCCCTGACGGCGTCTGCGACCATCTCGCCTATCCCTCGCAGCGTCCGCGCCGCAGTCAAGGACTCCAACTGGTACGCTGCAATGAAACTAGAGTTCGATGCGTTGCAGGCCAACAAGACATGGACTCTCGTGTCGCGTCCACCAGGTGCTCGTGTCATCACCGGCAAATGGGTCTTCAAGCACAAGTTGAACCCCGACGGCACTCTTGAGCGCTACAAAGCTCGATGGGTCGTTCGTGGGTTCCATCAACGTCCAGGCGTCGATTTTGGCGAGACGTTCTCGCCGGTGGTCAAGCCGGCCACGATCCGCACCGTCCTCACGCTCGTGGCCACGAACAACTGGCCGGCTCATCAACTCGACGTCTCCAATGCCTTCCTTCACGGCAATCTTCAGGAACGGGTGTACAGCCAGCAGCCCACCGGATTCATCGATCCTCAACACCCCGACGACGTCTGCCTTCTGTCACGCTCGCTCTACGGCCTCCGGCAGGCGCCCCGGGCGTGGTTTGAGCGCTTCGTCGGGCATGTGACCAGTCTGGGCTTCGTTCAATCTAAAGCCGACTCCTCCCTCTTTGTCTACCACCGCAACGGATCTACGGCGTTTCTTCTCCTGTACGTCGATGACATGATCCTGTCCGCGTCATCGGCCGCGCTCCTTCGCCATATCATCGCACGGCTCCACGACGCCTTTGCCGTGAAAGACATGGGACCCGTCCGGCACTTCCTCGGCGTGAGCGTTCGGCGCAACAAAGAAGGCTTCTTCCTCTCTCAATCTCAATATGCAGAGGATCTTCTGGAGCGCGCCGGGATGTCAAATTGCAACCCCGTCGCCACACCTGCAGACACGAAACCGAAGGCGTCTGCTGCAGACGGGAAGCTCATCGACGACGCCACCACTTACCGGAGCATCGCGGGCGCACTGCAATATCTGACGCTCACACGTCCAGACATTGCGTACGCTGTACAGCAGGTCTGCCTCCATATGCACGCGCCGCGGGATGTTCACCAGACGATGTTGAAGCGCATCCTTAGGTATGTCAGCGGCACCACCGGCCTCGGCATTCAGCTGCGCGCTGCGACTACACCGACAATTACTGTCTACTCCGACGACACACGGAGATCTACGTCTGGATTCTGCGTGTTCCTCGGCAACTCTCTCGTCTCGTGGTCATCTAAACGCCAAACCACGGTTTCGAGGTCGAGTGCCGAGGCCGAGTACCGCGCCATCGCCAACGCGGTCTCCGAGTGCTCCTGGCTCCGTCACCTACTCGGCGAGCTGCTCTGCAAGGTTCCCTCCGCGACCGTGGCTTTCTGCGACAATATTTCGTCTGTCTACATGTCCAGGAACCCAGTTCATCACCGGCGAACAAAGCATATTGAGCTCGACATTCATTTCGTCCGAGAGAAGGTTGCCATTGGAGAGCTTCGTGTCACGCACGTTCCCAGTGCGCGCCAACTTGCAGATGTGTTCACCAAAGGACTCCCCTCAGCGCTGTTCTTCGATTTCAGAGACAGCCTCTCCGTCACTGCAGGCGACGTCGAGACTGCGGGGGGGGGGGGGGTGTCAGCGGAACCACGTCTCCAACGGCTAAGCGTCTCCGGGTCTTTAGTGCATGCAACGTCCAGCGTTCTCCGCGCACCCGTCGCGTCCACGATCCGCATAGCGCGCTCGTCCGCACTCGCCTGTACAGGCGTGGCCAAAGGCCACCGATGTAATCTATATATATGTAACACTTGAGATCAATAGAGAATGTCGGTTGATCTATTCCCTTCTACAATCATGTTCGTCTTCTACCTCACTCGGTAGTTAGCAGTCTCCTTACCGGTGGCTCATGGGTGCTAGGTCTAGGAGGCATAGAGGAGGGGGTTTGGCTGGCAGGGGAGCTCAGGTGGCCAACCCACCTCATCCAAAGGGATGGTCCACCCCTGCCACTAGGTACATTGCGGCCCACCAACACGGTTTGAGTCTTCTTTTGTTCATGTTTTGAACAACGCAGCTAGGTTCTTGTAAGTCAAGAACTCCAGTCTGGTCAATTTAGTGAAACACTGCAATCGCATGCAGTATTGAAATTTAACAGAACAACGGCATTAATTTTTTCCGGCATTTTCACGACCACGTCAAATCAGTGTCGAACATGGGTGGAGCCCCGCTAGTCTCTCTATGTCTCCGTGTTTCTTGAGGTGGGGGTGTGTTTCTCCGTTCGTTAGCATTAGCGACAAACTGACGATGCGTTTTATGCCCGTCCCGTGCGACGATCCAATTTTATGGGAAGATGGCAACCCCAAAGTAGCAGCAGCTGTTCTTGTCTATGCACTTCGCTTGGATCTTTGCTGAAACGTCATGTTTATGCCCGTACAATTGTATCCCGTTATATGGGAGGAAGTTGGCAACCCCCAAGTAGTGCTAGTACCGGACTGTAGGTGCAGTTGGTGTTGTGACTGCAAGTTTAGCAGTAGGGAGATATTAGCCCATCCAAAATGCATCCAACGTCCAGAGTCAAGTCAGCCTCCCTTGTCTTCTTTTTCCTCTCCCAAGGTCTGTCTCTAGACTCTACTGACTTCCTCCCCCGTTCGCTTCCTATTCTTGTCCATGGCGAGCAAAGAGACAGCTCACCTGCGAGCTGCGGCTAAACCCCGGCGAGTGAACCTGGTCGACGATCGATCCGAATGGCTGTAAGTCTGAATCGCCGGTGACCGCATCTTCTTATGGGGAATTGAGGTGTAAAATGTATATTGTCATGGATTTGTCACTACGATGGCCAACAACGAGAGTACCAAACTAGCAACAGTGGGTACTGTTTGAATGTGTATATGGATCCGTGCTTATCTAATTGGAAAGATTTGAGCTGTGAGAATGGATATTATCAATCTTTATCAAAGTTTGCTTGATTTACAGAAGTTACCAAAAATGTGTGGATTATACTTGCTCAATCCCTACAAGAATATGCATTCCTGCTTTCAAAAATGCTATAGGAGTGTTAGACGCTTTGGTTAACATGTTAGACGCATCGGTTCCTGGCCCATACTTTGTTGGAAATAATCTTGTTTAGAAGTCATGTGCAAATTTTGGTCGTGATCGAAGTCGAGTTGTAATCGCAATCGAAAGTCGAAGTCGAACTATAGTCAGAGTCGGAATCGGTTTGTACTCGTAGTCGGAACCCAAGCAAAAGTCGTAGAGCTAGGTATAAAAGGGGAGGAGTTATGTAATCAGATTAAGGTGAGAAGAAAAGAAGAGAAAAGAAAAACCTTGAGCATCGACTTCATTGTGTGATCTCGCAGGCGTGGTCAAAATCAGCTTACGACCACGGCAAACGTGGTCGGAAGGATTTACGACTATGGCAAAGTATCCGTAAACATGGTCGGAAGGCGTTCGACCACAGCAAAGAAAAACTAGACGTGATCGGAAGGCGTTCGACCACGTTGTGAAGTTGAACGTGGTCGGGAGAGGCTTCGACCATGTTGTGGAGCCATATAAAGTGTTTTAACTGTAACGAGTACGGGCACTATGCTTTGGATTGTCGAAGCAAGAAGAAGGACTGGGAGGTGAATCTCCCCGAGACAAAAAAGAAGATGAAGAACCGGGACTACTTCCTCCTCATATATTGAAAAGGCACTGGTCATAGTGATACTGAATGAGGGGAATGTAGTTCCAAAACTATGCATGAAGGAAGGTAGCACAATCACACAGATCAGTGGTACTTGGATAATGGAGTAAGCAACCATTTGACGGGATATCGCTCCATGTTTCATGAGCTCGACAAGAAGGTTTGGGGGCAATGTCAAGTTTGGCGATAGCTTTACGGTGGAGATAAGAGACAAAGGGATGATGATGTTGCAATGTAAGAACGGAGATAAGAAATTGTTGACAGGGATTTACTTTATACCAAGTTTGTGCAACAACATACTTAGTCTCAAACAGATAATAGAAAGAGGATGCAGGGTGATACTACAGGACGAGTTCTTGCATGTGTACAACAAGAACAAATATCTGTCGACGAAAGTGAAGACATCTCCAAATTGGTTGTACAAGATTTCATTGAAAACTTATAAACAGGTTGTGTGAAGAAAGGCACGGATGGACGAGGTGCAAAGGCAGCAGGAGGCAAGCATGACGCACATGCAGAGGTGCATGAAGAGAGCAGCGGCTCCAGAGCACACGCAGTTGGCAGGGGCGATGTGAGTGTCACTCCAATGAAATCATGCAAGCGGGAGGCATGTGAAAAGGTGCACAAGGTCCAAGAGGAAGACTTGGCGTATAGATTGGTGCAGTCTTTTGTGGTTTTGCAGAGGGAACGCAGGAAGCGTTGGAGACAGAAGTTAAGGGCTATGTAACCTCAGCTGAGGCGTATGCCGAAAAGTGGGTAGACTTGGTCCATGAGAGAGGAGCGGGAGGCTCACGTAACGGCAAAGCCAAGGTGGCTGTGGAAGCAGGTGCTCTAGCCTAGACAGGCATGCAAGGAAAGATGGGATCAGTCCAGATGTGAGACGTGGCAAGCATCGGATTGTGCAAGGCTCAGGAAGGAACAACGCACGGGAGTGCAGGTAGAAGGAAGAAGCGGAAGCGAAAGAGAAGATCAACGTGATCAAGATGAAGAAACAAGATTAAGGAGGTGATTGTTAGAGTTAGTAATCTTATTTTTGGTTTGTGGGTCTTAGTCATGTACAGTTCATGTACAAGTACGAGTCAGTGGTCATAGTCGTGTACGAATTCGTGTACGAGTACGAGTCAGTTTTTCGAGTTTGTGTCATAGTCGTAGAAGTTGAGTCGTAGTCGAGTCCATTTTCAGTCTATTTCTGAGTTATATGCTTTTCCATTTCTTAGTCGTAGAGTCGGGTATAAAAAAAGAGCAATGTAACAAGAGATAGGGAGGAGGAAGTGATCGGGGTGATTGAAACGAGAGGGAGAGAAATAAAGAAAGCAGAGTGCTTTGGCTCCAGGAAAATTATCCAGTATCGAGTTCAACGTATTCACAGATATGGTTGTAAACAAGTTATGACCACAGTGATCGAGCATGTTCCCAGCGCACTCGCGGCTCCAGACATCTTGCATGTTCCCAACGTGCCCGTACCCTCGCACGTGACGCCGACCGACATGCCTCTCCTAGCAGGGACTCCCCCTCGCCTGTCGCTTCGTCCACAGCTATGGTAGCACCCAGTGCTCTAGCTGTGGTTCCTTCCATGGCAGTGGAAGCACACGGTGCTCTTGCTGCGGGTCTACCAGTTGACTCACTAGCTCCCAGCAGGGTCGTTCTATCGCAACTCCCTCCAGGTGCTGTGCCACTCCAGCCGGTCGAAAACTCCCACGCCATGGTGACTCGTGGAAAGCACGGTTTTTGACAGCCGCTCACTCACATGAACCTTCATGCTGCCACCCTGTCTCTTATTCTGACCACATACCGGGTAGCTCTTGCCGACCCTAAGGACTCTTGTTCCACGGCCATCCAATGCCAATGTGGTCACTGGGAAGTGGATTTTTGGGCATAAGTACAATTTGGATGTCATTTTTGCCTGCTATAAGGCTCGTTGGGTTCTTTGTAGTTTCACACAGCGTTGTGGTGTTGATTTTGATGAGACTTTCAATCCAGTCATTAAACCAGCCACTGTTTGCACAGTTCTATCTCTGGTCCTATCTCAGGATTGGCCTATCCACCAGCTGAATGTTAATAATGCGTTTTTTTCATGCCACACTCTCTGAGACTATCTTCTATTCACAGCCGGTTGGATTTGTGGATTCCTCTCGCCTGGATTACGTTTGCTGCCTCAACAAGTCTCTCTATGGTCTTAAGCAGGCGTCCTAGGCCTGGTATAGTTGTTTTGCGGCCTACTTGCTATCTCTCGATTTCTTGTAGGTAAAGTCTGGCATCTCTCTTTTTGTCTCATCGAGGCAGTGACACTGTAAACCTACTACTCTATGTGGACGACATTGTGCTGACTGCTTCTTCGGACAGTGTGCTCCGCCAAGTGTTTGCTTCCCTCCAGCAGGCTTTTTCTATGAAGGATCTTGGTCCACTCCATCATTTCCTGGGTGTTTCTATCAGTCGCCATGATGGCAGCATGTTCCTCTCTCAGCGGTAGTATACTCTCGACATCCTGGACTGTACCGGCATGACCGCTTGGAAGCCTTGCAGCACCCCTGTCAACCCTCATTGCAAGGTCTCCTCTACTGCTGGCGCTTCTGTGGCTGATCCGACGTTCTACCGAAGTCTTGCCGGCGCTTTGCGGTACCTCACCTTCACTCGTCCATATATTGCCTACGCCATACAATAAGTTTGTCTCCATATGCATGATCCTCGCGAGCCGCACCTCATCGTGGTAAAGTGCATTCTTCGATATCTTCGCGGCACCATCGACTACGACCTACTTCTTCACCGAGCATCCTCTACGAATTTGGTTGTCTACTCCGATGCTGACTGGGCTAGTTGTCCCGACACACGCAAATCCACTTCGGGCTACGCCGTGTTCTTGGGTGACAATCTCATCTCCTGGTCCTCCAAGTGACAACATACTGCCTCTCGTTCGAGTATGGAGGTTGAGTATCGGACCATGGATAATGCTATTGATGAGGCATGTTGTTGCGCCAACTTCTTCAGGAACTTAACATTCTTCTACTCCGAGGTACCCTCGTCTACTGTGAAAGTGTCAGTGCGGTCTATCTCTCAACAAATTTAGTGCAACACCAGCACACCAAACATGTTGAGATTGAGTTCCACTTCGTCCGGGAACGAGTTGGACTTGGCAATGTCTGCGTTCTTCGCGCTCCGATGTCATTTTAGTATGCCGACATCTTCACCAAAGTGTTACCTACTTCTGTTTTCATCGAGTTTCAGTCTAGTTTGAACGGCCGCTCCTCCAACGCTCCAACTGTGGGGGTGTTAGACGCCTTGGTTAACATATTAGACACCTCGGTTTTTGACCCATACTTAAGGCATGGTATGGTTTCACACTTGTCCTCTCATCTGCCTAGTATGGTTTCACACTTAGCATGGTTTTACATTTTGACTCCTCATCTACTTGGCATGGTTTTACATTTGCCTCCTGACATGCCTGATATAATCTATATATGTAAATTTTGATTCTTCATTCTATTTATTGCATGATTGCACTAAATATTTCACGCTCTGAAGGAGGATGATCGGCTTGGGTAAATCTACCGATACCCGGAGGGAGCCGATCTGTCCGTCGGGGGTTTGGCTGCAAGCCTGCAAGTTGAGTCGCCTCTCTGCTCGCCATGGCCAATATCAAGAAATAGGTGCGGAAGGAGCCATCCAAGATTAGGAGTTGGGACGGAGATGGACTGTCTGATCCTGAACGTTGGATACGTTTTGAACGGTTGAGATTTACCCTACTGCTAAAGTTACAGTCACACTACTGACCGCACACCATCCCAGTCCGGTAGTACCTGTTGTCTATGCGCTTCCCTTGGATCTTCGCCGAGACGCGATATTTCACATCGACCCATTTTGTTGTCGTCATAAGCAGTAGACGCGATTTTTCAAAATTGGCTGTTGGGGCCGCGCTGCGCGATACTGGGCCTTAGCCTTTCGGTCCATTATGCCGATCAGTATTCGGCGTCTTTACAAGCGGGCCGAGAACGAACTGTGCCGTTTGCCCGTTTCCCAGGACGAACGCCGGCTGAGGAGCCGCCGAGAAATCTGACGACTTGCTCGGATTCCCAGAGGCGTACGTAGCTACGCAGGCGGCAGCAGCAGCAGCACTGGCCGAAAATGTCACGAAACCCCTTTCCCTGCGGCAGCCGCCGGCCTGCCACCCAGCATGTCCTAGCGAAGACCAACACCAGGCCCATACCGCCGCACGTACACATCGCCGGCATCGTATCAGCATTGCAGCTGCAACTTTTGCAGCCCCACCTCCAAGGACTCGCTCAGAACCCTGATCGGTGCATGCGTTGCGTCCAGCTGCGCTGTAACAGTTTTACTTTCCGACCGAGGCCTCTTACATTTATCGTATTACTGAGCTCGAGCGGCGGGGCGGCGCGGCCTCGGTGCGTGGTGGCACGGGAGCGTATCCACCCGCGTACGTACATAGACATAGTACGTGCGATTTCAGCTGGAGACAACATGCATGCGCGCGCCAGCGACCAGACCTGCTGCGCGCGGCCTGCATCCCATCACGAAATAAATCTCGCACATGGAAGCCGTTAGCGTCCAACGACATGACACGGGGAGGGGGCATTCATGCCGATCGAAATGTATGCATGGTCCCCGGAATCCGTTACAGCGAGCCAGCTATACTTGTATGTATCCCCTTCAAAGCACTAAACCCTGGCCTAGCTCGACGATCTGTCTGTACGTACGCGTATGTGCGCGCGCACCGTAAGCGCCGGAGAATGCATACATTTCTCATATCTGCCCGTACGTAAGTATGGCCAAAACTATAAGAAACGTCGAGAAGCACGCGAGAGAGCGCGCAAACATCGTGAGGTGGTGGTCCGTCGATCGATAGCATTAATTGATTGAGATTTTTTCGGAATATTACACATGCAAGTCAACAAAAAAACTTTGCTGTTTGATGTTACCATCACTAAAGTCCGTCTCAAATAACGTAAACCTATCTATTTATCTTATTAAAATAATAGAAAACGAAACCACCATGTTCGAACAGAAAGGACTAGAAACTCCTATGTTAATCACCGAAAGAAGAGAAAGATTTATATTATCAATTATGATAAGTTCAAATTATAACTGTTTAAATTTAAAAAAAGAATCTATGTCGAGAACAACTCGGAAAAATAAAATTCAGAATAAAAAATAAAATAAAATTAGCAGAGTCAATGTGAGGCACAATCCACAAATAATTAAAGTTCAGAATAAAAATAAAATAACACTAACAATTTGATTTCCATGCGAATTCCTAAGTAAACTCCCTAAATAAATATAATTTGAAAAATTAAGCAAAAAATAGTAATTAGATTTGTATACGTATTTCAACAAAAATAACTAAAATTTAAAATAAAAAATAAAATAAAATTAGCAATTTGATTTACACGTTCACTCCTAAGGACTAGAAATTCTCACGTTACTCGGTGGAAAAAGATAAAGATCTACCCCATCAATTGTGGTGAATACAAATTACAATGCTATAGATTAAAGAAATAGTCCATGTTAAACACAATCTAGAAATAATTGAAATTTAGGATAAAAATAAAATTAGCAATTTCATATACATACAAATTCCTAAGTAAAACCACTAAATAAATATACTTTGGAATGAAAATTAAACAAAATTTATCAATTGGATTTGTACACAATTCCAACAAAAATAACTAAATTTTAAATCAAATTAGTACTTTTATTTCCATATAAATTATAAAGTAAAAACTCTAAATAAATCTAATTCAGAATAAAAATTAGCAATTGCATTTGTACACAAACTTCAACCCAAAATAGCTAAAAGGATAAAAATAAAATATTAGTGAGCATCAGTGTTGTTGAAGAGAAGGGCAGAGTTGAAGGAGCCAAGGGCCACGACAATGAGTATTAAGCGTCGGTGTCATTGTAGAAATAAATGGCGAAAGAACTTCAATGATTGGTAAGCCTTGATAGGGAGTATATAAAACTTTGTATCGAAGACAAGCTATGGATAATATAGGGCCATCAGGTAGGTAGGAGCGTGTCATGTCTAGTTAGGGACTAAAGTAGATATACCGACATCAGCAAATATGGAAGATCGCGCGAAGTTAGTGAAGAAGTAACAACGTTGAATTGGCCAATGTTGAAGAAGAGAAACGACTGACATAGAATAAGAGGACATCGAGCACGTATAATATCATGCAAGTGTGTGTGTGTGTATACATACATGCATATGTAATGAATAGAAGCATGGGCGTACATAAGCAGATGAACAAAAAGTTCAGAGTAGAGATAATGTAGCTGTAGGGAATAGGCTTTGGGCCACCAAAGAAAGCATGGCGGGTGTGCCCAGCAGTGATCGACGACGGTTGCATGCGTTTGCGTGTTTAATATCACAACTATTAGCATTAAGCAATAATTGAAGAAAAGTACAAGATAACTATATGGTAGAGTATTGTATTGGAAGGGGTAGCACCTGTGAGGGATCGATCAATACTTAGGCTTCCTGTTGGAGGTTGAAGCAGAAAAGCTGTAGCAGCAAGAAGAGATAGAAGATACATGGTTCGATAGGGCAGCCGGCATGTGTGAAAGATAAGTTTAAGATATGTCCCCCATAGTGCATTGCTACTCTATTATCATTTAAACTAACAATATAATTTGTTGCACATATAATCAATATATTGCTTAAAATTAAATAGAAGTACATGTACATACATATATTTTAAAAAATAGTAACCAATGGAGGAAGAATTGAGGTATACAACTTTATGATTCATACATGATATAGAGTGGTTACGTTTTTAAGAACCCAAATAACTTTTGTACTCAATGAGTTTCTTTCGTCAAAGTCTACACTTTAATTACGTTTCTTAAGTTGTATTTTTCTTCCATAATTCTATTGTCATTTATAATGTTTATAATTTCTTTAAAATATAAATAACCTATAAAATATGTAATTATATTATCGAGTATCTAAGTTATATTATTTTATACTATAAACTTTGAAACAACCTGCTATGTTAGTTCTTGTTGTGTATACCAACGAAAGTTGCTCGATCAGAGTATTATGACACCATCAGATATTCTATCTACGGATGATATAATTCGCTCCGGCGGCGTACTAAGTTGTCGATCGGATGACATACAGTAGAGCTTGGATACAACAGTACACACGCAGGATAAAAATATGTCGTCGCATGTGCCTCTTCCAGGGAAATGTAAGTGCTACAGTACTATACGCGTACACCACACAACCACTTTACGAAAAACAGTTAACCAAAGGATGTATGTATATATAGATACATGCTGATATGGCTTTAATCTGTGAATCATGATTAGGCCACGATCGAGGATCACCTGGCCCCAACATCCACCAATCTTCATTCCCTTTTTGCTTGCTAGCTAGCGAGTACCGTATTGGTTTATGAGTGGTACGCATGCAGCATGCATCCATCTCCAGCTTAATTTGACGACCTAATCTAATCAATGGATCATTATGTTTTGCCACTAGAAGAAATGTACTTACGTACATGCATGCAAAGAAATTTCTTTCTTGTGCCGATCCTCCTGAGAAAAGAACAAGATCCTAATACGTGCACGAGGTTTCGCCGAGGATCGCGATCACTGCCGCCCTCCTGATTCTAAACATATGCACGAGGTTTCACCAAGAATGGCGATCGCTGCCGACCTCCTGCTTCTTCTAAACATACTTATGGCTCCTCTCGTTTCGACTTCAATTTCTAACTTCTGATTTATTTTTCACTATTTATAAATTTTATCATTTTTTGAATTTTTTGTTTTTTTAGCTTCTTTTTAGCATAACGGCTGCAGGGCCATCCGACCATGATGAGCTTCGTAATCAATCGACGGCGAGCGGTTCGGCGTTGCAATTTGCATGCATGCAGGACCATCGCGCGCGCCTTACTCGTGTAGCAAGCTACCGCACAACAAATATCTTGGAATACATGGCTATTGGCTGGCATGACAGATCTCGATCGAGCAGAAGTCTAGATATATAGATGAAACAATTAAGAATATACACCAACTGTAGATATTAATTCGAATCTTGTGCGTATATGTATATATATAAACAGCCCATCCAAATACGTCAATATCCTACTTAAAACAAACGTCAATTTGATGGCAAATTGGCAATATGAAATGTACGACAATGACCCGGATTACTAGGAGCCGAATATACAGCGAACCTAAAGAAGGACAGATATATATCGTACAAATTTATACCAAAATCGATCCGAATCGAGTGAAATCTATCACATGCCCGTCTCTATGTACACACGTGATATAAATCGATCATACATTTCAATGTTGTTCAAAAATTCAAATCCAAGTAGCAGTATACAAATTCGACCCATCTTTATTCCTACCTGCTTTCACGACCCGATCGATATTACGCATGTACAAAGCAGGTGCTCAACAAAATAAGACCCTCTTTCTCGCCACGTAGGATGATAGAAAAGATGTCTATTTTATAACATCAATGCTTAAGTAGGATGGGTGCATAACATGTACTTATGCCTATAGGTTACCTCTAATACACAACCATCTAATGCTTAACATGTACTTATGCCTATAGGTCACCTCTAATATACAACCATCTAAGTATCTACAACCATCTAAGTACCTACGAGGTGTTTGTATTAGAGGAGATGGCTTAGCCGGTGTTTGATGATGTGGCGCTTGCAGCGTAGGAAGGAGCTAGCACGTGTCCATGCATATGCATTACTGTGCCAAGTGTCCATCTACGTGTAAGTACGTACGCTTATACACTTCTACATCATGCCAGGCTGAGCCGCGCGTCGTGGGACGCCTAGGCAAAATTGCAAACCTAACCAAGCACACCCTATTGTACGTGCGACGCATGCAACACCAAAGGCTCGGAGGGGAGGAGGGCTAGCCAGCTATCGAGTTATGTAGGCCGTACGATGTCGCACGTGCAAGTTAATGTCCGTCGGAGCTGTGCGGTGGTAGTATTTACGTCGTTTCGCATGGATCCACGCACATGTGGAGCCATTTACGCCGGCGCGGCGTGTGCAGCAGCCAGCAGGCCGTGCCCTCGCGCGGTGGCCTAACTGTCGCGCGTCAGGTGCTCACTGCTCGCGCCCCTTAACGCCGGAATAGTATCGCCTGGGCCGGCGTAAAGAAACAGCTGGACAACTCAAGTCTGAATTAAGCTACTAGCGACTGTCGCGGATACAGACACATGCATGCATCTGTCGATTGAGCTCGACAGAGACTATTGATCCATCTGTAGTTGATACGATCAATGGTCCACCGAACTTAATTTGCCTACGATATATATGTTCCCTCAAAAATGGAATGGTCCACCTAACTTAATTTGCCTACGATATATATGTTCCCTAAAAAATGGAACAGCATGTATAAATATATATAATAAGTCTTTTCCGAAATACCGGGTAGTTACTCCCATATCTAATATACTATCTAAACGGATTTAAAATATTTCTTTATCATTTTTCGTACATCCATATGCTAATTATAAGATTTACATGTGAAAAAATTGTAAGCGGTTTTATAATTTTTAACGTATTTTGTAAATACCTTTATATTCACACATAAAAAAGAATGTCTAATATATATATACCACATCTAATATATATATATATATATATATATATATATATATATATATATATATATATATATATATATATATATATATATATATATATATATATATATATATATAGAAGACGCTGAAATGGGGCACCTAGGTGCCCAGACATCTAGACACCTAGATGATATTACGTATTGATATAGTACATGTGCATGCTCTTTATCTTGTGAGATATACGGTACAAGAAGTAATTAATATTCCTGAAGTAGAAAAGAGCCCCCAGTTGCATGCGTCGTCCTTCGCCCTCGATCCGCTGGCGCGCGCTTTCGACCGATCGGCGCAACCGTTCCGATCGATCTAGGCGCTTTGCGCGTCCAGCTGTCTCATGTCCGGTAGCGGATCTAGAGCCTTTACTCCGTGTACAGGGCCGGCCGGGGTGCAAAAACCATGCATGCTGCTCGTATTAATTACGTGCTCTGCTGTGATACTTCCTAGCTTCATACTACTACGGCATGGTACTCTCGTCTTTTCAAGACTACTGCTAGTGTAGATGGGGAAATTAAGAACCCACACGAGATGGCCAGGACCCCGACCGATGAAGCTACGAAATATCAGGACTACACATAGTCCTGGTGAATAACGAACTTCTTCTCCCAAGATTCGCAAGATTCAAATTCAAATATTCCCGATACACATAGTATGTGTGAGTACCATTTTGTTCCGTCTTCTCTCTTATAGTACCTCACATGCTATTATGAGATATTACTATAAAACGTTATCGTCAAAATGAGAACAAATAAAAACAATAATAAAAATCAGAGAAAGTTAAACTTTAAAAGTATTTTATTAAAGAATCAGCGGAAATTGAAATAAATGTTTAAAACAGGGACCGATCCACTTCTAACCAAATGAAGAATAAATAAAATAATATAAGTAGTGGTAAGTCATGGTGTTGAAAACTCAAGTGCTCCCACTTATACATGATGCTATCACTCCATTGACCTTTTACCTAAGAATGAAAAAAAACAAGCGTGAGATTTGGAAATCTCAGCAAGTACCTAACAACGGTCGCAACACGGTGATTAAATGACAGATAATGCAAGTAAGTAATTGGCACAAGTTAATTGTAATGAAACTAAGTTACCAGAGACACTGATTCCTATCGGAAATGGAGATAACGGAAATGTAAAATCAAGGTAATTGTTATTTAGCAAATTATGGCAAAGGCGCCGACGATTGCCTCCCACATACTCGGTTATACGAGAATAGTCAGACACATCCTTGTCCTCGACTGTATAACCGCAGACGGGGTGTAATATCCTGTGTAACGAGAGTATACGGCCCCTGTACATTACCAGGTGGGTGAAAATCTCCCCTATATGTGGGTAACCCCGAGCCAGGTAACTGTTATTTTCTTTATTAGTAAGTTAATAGGAAGCACTGATAATAGCCAGAGATAGAGGTAACAGGAACAATACAATTAAGGATAATCGTTATTTAGCAAGTTATGGCAATGGCACTAGCGATTACTCCCACATATCCGGTTATACAACGATAGTCAGGCACAACGCTATCCTCGACTGTATAACCACAAACAGGGTATAATATCCTGAGTAACGAGAGTGTACAGCCCCCCATATGCTACTAGGTGGGTGGAAATTTCCTCTATATGTGGATAACCCCAGGCCAAATAACCGTTACATTGTTAATAGGTTATATGGTACGAAATTAAGAGAACTAAGAAAAGACTAAGATAAGATTATGATAAGAGGAAGAACTGGCTAAGATTGGAAATAGAGAAACATAATTTCCGATATAAGAACGATGTGGAATGATAATATGCTGATGGAGAATTAGTAATAATTCTAAGAATATTACAACGTAGCTCACACGAGAGTCAACCATTCAAGTTTTATTATGTGATAAGTGATTGTTAGTCAGATTAACAGGTTTAATACATATGTCCTTTATGGCTCAAATACAACATCATATAATTAATGGAACATGATATTAGGAAATTAAAATATAACAGCCCTAATGTCAAAAGAGTGATAATAATTGAAACCTAAGTTAAAACATGTTCCTATGCTACCCTCATTAACGATTTATGTATGAATTCTAAAACATTAATTAAAAGCATGAATTATAGAACCTTTTAACTGAGCATTTTAACATCACGCGTGTGTTGCTTCCAGTTTGCCGCCGTCTCTATGCTGCGCCGCCACTGCCGCTGCGCTGCGCGCGCCACCACGGCCACGCCACCGCCATGCGCCACCTCTGCGCTGCACCACCGCCGCCTCCATGGCGCCTCTACCACCGAGCGCAGCCACTGCGTGTGCCATGGCCACCACTGCCGCGCCACGTGCTGCCACCTCTGCGCCCGCACTGCCGCCCCCCGCGGCGGCGGCTGCCAGTCTTGCACGCCAACCACGTGGAGAGAGAGGAAAGAGAAATAGTAGATGGGTTTTGAGAGTGAGGAATAGATGGAGAGAGGTAAAGATAGAGATGGAAGAGAGATTAGAGATAATATGTCCCTTTCAATTCTTGGGTGCTACATCTCTAGACTACCAGAGCATTCTCTTTTCTGGACAAATTGAGTCAGCTTGTGTAAACAGATTTAGTTAAGCACTAGTGCTATTCGGTTGAGTTGGGCATGAACAGCTTGTTTCCGACGCCTATGCTAAAACTGGACTGATCCTAAACACGGCAGCAGGTTGGGCCGAGAGGGTCCATTCCGTTTCCCTGTTCGCAGGTTCTGTCTATTTGCCGTCTTCTCTTTCCCGTCCTCAGATGATCGATGATCAGATCAGGCCGGCGACTCTGGTCGATCTGGCTGTCTGTTACGATTTTTCCTAATTGCAACGTTCTGCAACAGCGACTCACCCCAGACCAAAATATTAATAGGCCGTCCCTGGTTCATCCCCCCAATCACAATGCCTTTCCGGCCGCTTGTTTTTATTGCAAACTCCCAAGCTAGCTTGCTTCTCCTGACCGAGAGCTAAGCTGATATCGTGAGAGAGTTGAGGGCTTGAATGGGATTTATTCGAAGTTTTGGCTTCGATGTCAATCGGATGATCTGCGAACCATCACACAGCGAGTGTGTACTTCAACTGTCAGGCGTCCACAGCACAAATAGTTACTATCAAAGCATTCTAATCTTAGTCACCACTTTCTTTTATTTTTTTTTCAGTCTTACCCTTCCTCTCTTTGAGCCACATGCACTAGCTATCTGATTTTTAATTACTATTACTTAATTTTTTTCTTTTTCTAACTTTTTGCTTTTTATACTTTTTTTGTCTTTTCTTTTTTTTCGTATTCCTTTGTATTTTCCATGATAGGTCAACATATCTTTTCTATTTTATATTTTTAAAATTTAATTATACTAAATAAGTCACTATCAGCTACAGCGAAAATTAAGTCAACTACATGGAGAACAGCTATAAGTTTTCGTCAAACTGAGCGCCCTGGAAAGTTAAACTCTGTAGCAGATATCTTTTTTCAGAAGAAGCTACACTCAGGATTTGCGGCCTCATATGACCTGGGAGGACACAGCCTCGTACTATTTGCGACCCCGAAGGAGGCACAGCTTTGATTCGTGACGTCGAGGGTTTATTCGCTCAGATTTGGGTGAAATCCAATGCGGCGGGGCCGTGTGGAGTTGATTGGGTTAGGGTTCGTGAGTTGGATCAGAAACACGCCGCGGATTGCTCATCCTCATTGGTTGGGGTGCGGGATTCGGAGGAGTGGACAGGTACGATTCGTGGAGATCACCGCAGTTTTGTGCAAGTTGTGAAGGATCCTCCTCCTAGGCTTCAAGCGAACATGTCAGGATTCAATGGTGATAAGAGATTTAATGGGAGATGAGGATTTAATGGCAGATTTCAAGCATGCAGGGAAGGATTTGGTGCTAGAAGATTTGGAAGAGTAGCGGGAAGAACAGGGGCACGAGGATTTCAGAACCCAAATCCTACTGCGGAATTTCCTAATCAACAAACAAGGCAGACGCTGAAAACGGTCTGGATACAGATAGATAATAGCTCTATTATATTTGTTTCTATATCATTTTTTTGGGATACAAATACGAATACAAATAACTTAGATGCGAGTACTATCAACGATCAAGTCTCCGATCGTACGAAAATGTGATAAAGGAGACTACATTTCTTGGAATGATTCGGCAAGAAAAAGGAGATGATATTTATTACTATGAACTAGTTACAAAAGAGCTTACAAAAAAGATTTAATTGGCCATAATCTATAATCTTCTCACCACTTAGAAAATCTTAGTTGCCTTGACTTATTATCTGAATTCTTGTTCCAATCCTTTTCTTCTATCTTCTTCCATCAACCTTTAAATATCCTTGAAGGGGCGTCCGTTATCCGTTTGAGACGTCTCGTGGAACTAGCGTGTCTGATCAGAGGGGTGATTGCTATCAGAGGGAAATATATGATGATAATTGATCTTCGGTTATTGTCAGTGGAAGATAATTGTGAGAGCAATTGCATGGCGGTTGTTGTCAGAGATATATGACTGAAATGTTGTGCTGTTTGGGATAGATAAAGCACGTGTTTTAATCCATCACATATGAGGAGTTCTCTGAAAGCCAGCCTTGGTACCAGTTCATGAACTCTCCGAGTGGTCTCCTGGTGGAGTAAAGTGTACAGTTGTCCTCCAACCAGGGGTACCTGGGAAGCAGTTTTGCAAAGTTTACGATCAGATGGGTCTTAGGGCATTAATTAAGTATTAAAACCATATCTAATGGATATTTTAATCCTCGGCAGTTAGCTCATTGAACTTTAAGTGAATTTATAAACTTATTTTTTCCGATTGAATTTCAATTTGGGAAATACTCTTTTAATAATAAGAGTAAAGATACAATTTTTATTTGCTTAATGTTGAGAAAACTAATCGAGAAAAACTGAAAGGTTTTCTGTTTGTTAGGCTTTAGATCGAGCAAATATTGTTTTGCAGTTGGAAAAACCCTTATAAAAAACTGGCGTGGTACCTGTTGGCTTTACGCTTCCTAGAGAAAACATTTCATCTTCTTTGATTTCTTCCACCCCTTCAAAGTTGTGAAGGGGTTATACAGGGGGATCCCTTGTCCCCTTACCTATTTAATTAAGCGTCTGATTGCCTTGCAAAAATGTTTTTCAAGGCTCAGAGTAATGGACTCATAATTGGCTTGGTGCCACATTTGATCCATAATGGGGTATCCATCTTGCAATACGCAGATGATACCATATTGTTAACGGAAAATGATTTAGAAAAAGCTAGAAACATGAAATTGACATTATACATTTATGAAGCCATTTCTGGGTTGAAAATCAATTTTAAAAAAAGTGAAGTGTTGATGATAAGGGGAGAGGATGATGAAATCATGCATTATTTTAATATATTTAATTGTCAAATTGGTGAATGGCCTCTTAGATGTTTGGGGCTCCCTGTGAGTAGTGCTAGGCTTCATGTCATTGATTGGGTTAAACTGGAAGAAAAATTGCTTAAAAGGCTTGATGGATGGCAGAGTGGGTCTCTGTCCATTGGTGGTAGAAACATTTTGATAAACTCCAGTTTGTGTAGTGTACCCATTTATCATATGCCCATGTATCTATTGCCTAAGACTGTTTTGGGTAGAATGGACAAAACTAGAAGAAGGTTCTTTTGGCAAGGGGGTGGAAAGAAAAGAAAATATCATCTTGTTAATTGGTCTATTATTTGCAGGCCTAAAAAGAAAGGGGGTCTGGTATTCAAAATCTTTACTTTCTGAATGTTAGCTTGTTATGTAAATGGTGGTGGAAATTGGAAAAACAAAATGGTATGTGGCAAGAAATTGTAAGAGCAAAATATATGGAAGGTAAAGCTGTTAGGCAAATTAAGCATAAACAAACTGATTCTCCGTGTTGGTTTGATCTTCTTAAAGTCAAACAGACTAATCTCAAAGGGAGATGTTTACTGATAGGTGATGGGAAAAATACTGATCTCTGGGAAGATGATGTGGATCTAAACCTCTTTGTGTACAATTCAAGAATCTTTATGCAATTAGTAATGATGTTGGTTGCAATGCGAATAACAGCCTCTAGAGGATGGCTTTTATCCTTTAGGAGGTGCCTGAATGCTAACTTGTGTAGTGAAAATGACACTCCTAAACGGAAATGGAACACTTCGGGTGTATTTTCAGTGAAATCTGTGTATAACTATCTTACTAATCAATTACCAGATTATGATCTTAAGTTGTTACGGAAAGCCAAAGTGCCTCTCAAAATTAATATCTTTATGTGGCTCATTTGGAATAATGCTATATTAACAAGGGATGTGCTTTTAAAGAAAAAAAAATGGAAAGGAGATCCTCAGTGCAGTTTCTGTTATGAAAATGAGACTATTAAACCCATTTTCTTTGATTTTGCTGCGGCTAAATATGTGTGGGGTGTGATTTGCTCAATGTTTGGTGCTACTCGAAGACCAAATTTGTTTGAGCAATACTTGTGGGCAAGGCAATATATCGCAGGCAAAACTAGATTTCATATTGTCGGGTTGTCAGCATTGTGCTGGGCCATGTGGAAGTTAAGAAACAGGGCAAATTTTGAGAAAAAAAATTTGATTAGATCTCCTCCTGAGATCATTTGTTATATGTGCACATGCCTAAATTTATGGGCAAGGTTGCAAAAAAGGTGTGGAAAAAAAAAAGAGTCGATAGCTGGAGCATGTACTGCAAGAAGAAGCTTTGAGGGTTCATGCAAGCAGATTTGACGACGGCATAAAAGAAATATTTTGTTTTTGCTCAAAAACAATGTCATTACGAGTAGTTGCGGTTCTGGGCGCTGCTGCAGTGTGAAGATAAAAGGGAGATGTTTAGATTGGCAAGTAAAGCGTTGGAGATTATCGCTTTACATGTGTTTGCCAATAATGGGTGGCAAAGTAATAGTAGACTTTGCACATGATTTTCTTCTATTTGAGTACAATCTTTTTCTTTATTTTTGTCAGCAAATAAGCGATAACGTTGTAAGACTCGGCTGTGTGCAGTTGCAGAGGCCGGATTTTTTCCATTATCTAAAAAAGATTTGACGACGGCCAGACGAGTGGAGATCAAGAAGTGGCAAGAAACCTCCTGACGATAGAAGATGGAGACAAAGAAGATGCAATTGAATAGAAGACTCGACGCAATATGGGCGGCTCCTACGAGTGAAATCTCGCGGAGTAGTTTTCGTTTTAGTAGTTTCCTTTCTTACCCTGGATGTATTGGTGACAATTGATTCCAATTTCGATTGCCGGGCATCCTCATTTAAGTTATGTTTTTTCAGAGGCCAGCTTGGTGCTCGTTCTGAAAAACATAACAACACAATGAGTGAAGTCTTTATATCTGCATCTTTTGGCAATGCGATAAGGCGAAAACTATCGGACGCTAGCTGTAAAAACCCTTCCGTTATTTTGGTAATGGAATCCGGCTTATCCCCGTTTGGAAAAAAAAGAGATGAAGCTACACCCCCACCTCACAGTGAACTCCAGCGAGAATTGTTAGGACCGATCAGATTCGCGGCGCGGTCGAGCATAGCCAACGCACGCGTACACGGCACATCAGGCAGATCCGCGCCCCTAAACGTAGAGCACGTACGAACAAACCCCTCCACAAAATCACCTGACCTTATGATCCATCCACCGTCACCAGTCACCACGCCAAGCCGATTAGGTGGGCAGCGCCACCCATCCACCCGGTCCAACCCCCGCGCGGATCAAATGAAGTGAGACGGCATTGACCGTGCGGCGCAGGACAATCCGGGCACTGTGGAACTGGGACTTGGCGAGTGCCAGCGATGCCCCGCGCGCGCCTGCAAACTCCATGCGTACAGCCACGCGACGACAGCGCCCATGCGGCTGTACCGTGTAGCGTACCAACCCGGCCCAGCGGCCACCGCGCGCGTAGGGACGTACGGCCGAGAGAGAGAGAGAGAGAGAGAGAGAGAAGCCGAAGAATAGATTATAGATTGGGACGCAGGAAGAGTCAGCCGAGGCCCGGCAGGCACGGAGAGGCGCGCGGGGCTCGCGTTTGCTCCCCGTCACGGGATTCGCCCGGACCACGTAACAGTGCCATGACCCGCCGCAACGGCGGTCCGTCCCGTCCACCTACACCCTGCCTCGCTGTACCGCACGTGATCGATCCATAGCTTCCCGCTCCTCCTCTTCCTCGCCGACGCCGGGGCCCGCGTGGACCTCCCCCACCTGTCAGCGAGCCTGATGCCCTCCACCGTCACGACCGGTGGGACCGGCCTCCCCTCCTCCTCCGCCTCCTACTTAGTACTGCACTAACACTCCTGTACTGCTACTGCCAACACTGCTCCTCCTGCTCGCTCGGGAGCAATTCGTTAGTGGTGGTAGATAGATTGGCGCGCGCGTGTGGCATTGTTGGAGGAGAGATGTTGGTGGGGATGGAGGGGGAGGCGATGATGGCGGCGGCGAGCTCCGAGTGCAGCAGCGGCTGCCAGTCCGGATGGACGACCTACCTGGATGACCACTCCTACTCCTGCGGCACCCCGCGGTTCCACGGCAAGGCGCAGCAGCCGTACCACCACTGCGACGACTACTCGGAGGAGGTGGGGGAGGACGACCTGTCCATGATCTCCGACGCCTCCTCCGGCCCACGCCAGCAGTACTCCGCCGGCAACGACGAAGGAGTTGCCGCGAATGGCAATGCGCATGCGGCGAGGAGAGGCGGGCGGATGGAGCCTGCCGCCAGGCGGCAGAGCAAGATGGCAGCCGTCGCGTCTCTGCTCGAGGACACGGCCAGCTCGCCTGCCTTCTTCAAGAACTCCAAGGTACGTGCTGCGCAGTCCATGTGCTGCACGTACGCTTCGTACGTGCCTGCTTCTTGCATTCATTCTTGGTCTCTGATGCGGACTTGCCATCTTCAGGCGGTGAGCTCCGCAGAGGCCAATGGCTACGGCGGCGCGGCCGCTCCGATGATGGATATCGGCAATGCGGCCGACTTCTCCTGCGCCTTCTCCGCCACGACGGGCTTCAAGGTGCGCATCAACGTCAAGCCGCATTTGGTAAACGTCTCACGTTGATCGTTTGTGCTTATGGCGGATAATTTGGTTTGCATTTTTCTTTTCTCGTAGTCTCCCACAAACGGGACTCCTCTGAGCGGCTACCTGCAAGTGCAGTACTCCCCTGCTCCTGCCAAACCGATGCCCACAAGACAAGTGAGCGTTCTCCCAACGTGTTGCCCTGTTTCTTGATCAGACGAGCACGGGCAGCCTAATAAATAGTCAGTCTTACAAAAGAAAATGGTTGGTGTCTTTCGCAGGTGTGCAGAGATGGGGGTGACAAGATCAAGAGGTGGTGACGAAGAGGATGCGAGGAGCTCTCAGCTGTCGCTGCTCGTAGATGTTCGTGGCTTCTGCTCCGCTCTGCTCCTTCTGTTCTTGGGAGCGAAGAGGAGATGGGCAGCTAGAATGTGTGTGCGAGTCCTCAGATCTCCAAGAGATCTTTTCACGAGTCCCCCTAGTTCTGTTCTGTTCTGCTCTGCTCTCTCTCTCTCTCTCCCCCGTGTTTCCCTATGACTGCCCCTGTTCCTCCCCAGCTGCAGTTAGTATTCCACTTTTTAGCTGTCAATGCAGTGGGAAACAACAACCTGAGGAAAAACAAGCGAATGTGAGATCCTTTTTGCACCACATATGTTCGCTGCTTTGTCATCGTGATCCCCTGTTTCTGTTTCGCAAACGTTGACGTCAACCGCTCCAGACTACTGCTCCGTAGCATCTACTGCTCTCCTCTAGATATTTGCAACAGAAGATTCAGAGCAGCACGCATCATCAATGCCTACACCAACCAGCCAGCGAGAGTATCACCATCTACTACTACAAAACAATCTTAGGACCAGCCTGGCTTAGGCTTACACGTACCGTAGTAAACAACAAAGATTTCCACATTTCATTCGTGGCTGTTTCTTTCTTTATCTCGTTTAATTTTTTTTATTGCTGCCTGCCAACTGGCCATCCATGTCTTTGTCGTGTTTGATCCTAACAAAACGAAGTGACACGATACATAGTATTCAAATGCTCAAATGTGGATGAGGCCCCAGATGCCTATCGGGAGGGGGAGAGAGAGGGAAGCTTTAGTGAG
Source organism: Dendrocalamus latiflorus (assembly GCA_017311315.1). Classification (NCBI taxonomy): domain Eukaryota; kingdom Viridiplantae; phylum Streptophyta; class Magnoliopsida; order Poales; family Poaceae; genus Dendrocalamus; species Dendrocalamus latiflorus. The sequence continues at coordinate 29,537,707 of CM029622.1, forward strand.
TAGCTGGTAGAAGACTACTAGCGTGGCGAGATATGAGTACATGTGGCTCAGGGGCACGTACTGCTCCGGCCCCCATGAGCACAAGATCTCTGTGGTGAATTCTTTAAAGCGGCAAAAACGGCATGTGCGCGGCAAGTACTTGTGTCTGCGCCCGGTCCCTTTGGTATAGGGTTCCAGTAAGAAACAAAAGGACACGAGGCGCAGTGTTGCCACTTGCTACACCCACGGCGCCGGTCGAGGCGAATCCCACTTCATGCTCTGATTGTCTGAGCCCAGAGCAGACCGGGGAGTCGGGCCGGGCTTTTTCCGCCTGGTCTGGGACATATACTACACGTGTGAGGCTAAGTTGGCACAGCACGAATGATGAGCTAGGCTAAGTCTAGAAAATTGATCTATCGGACAGCTCGGCTTATCGTATCGTGCTCGGGTCGACTTGGCACGGAGCTACGGGGCCGTGCAGGCACGACGGTGGTGTCCGGGCAACTAGATTCAGCAGTGGTGTGGCCGGGGACCGTCAGATGCCGCGGCATTGCAGGAACAGCGGCCCGGAGCTCCTCGCCGCCTCTAGCCACAGCATGAGGATGAGGGATTGAGATAGTGAGGAGAGCTAGAGAGAGAGAGGAGAGAGTGAGAGACAGAGATGACAGATGATGATTAATGAAGTGATGAGACATTGCAAGAGTTGTTGGATTGAGGAGGCTGACTAGAGGGGGGGTGAATAGACGGTCTAAATTTTTTTCTTCAACTAATTATAAATTTCTATTTGGCTAAACCAAACAAATAATACAAAACTTAATACAAAAAGGTTTAACACAAATAACGCCTAAAACAATCGGATTCATCTAAGTGCACCAACAAGATAAGCCTACGTCAATATTTGCAATCCTATGATAACAAGCAATCAATTTAATTATATGAAAGTAAATTTTTTGAATGTAAATGAGCACAAGAGAACAAATCACAATCGACACGGTTGCTTTTTTACATGTGTGTTCAGAGACTTATCGGTCTCCCCTAGTCCACGTTGAGGTTAACCCAAACGAATTGGACTGGCTCCATGAATTAAGCCGAAACACCTCAATCCACTAGTGGTAACTCTTTCCGCTCCGGATAAATGAGCTCCAATCTTCACAACTTTGCTAGGTCTTCTCGTAACTTTCTTTGAGAACATCACCGCACACAATGCCTCCAACATCGTTTAGGAGTTGGCAAACTCCAAAAATAATAAATCAAACCCCTCGCTTGACTTTTACTACGTGCAACGAAAGCACAAACTTGAGTGGATACACAATCCATCTCTAAATACAGTGAAATAGAGTGCAACATATGCATAATTAAGAGGAAGACCTCACACTAGCTCAAAGGAGTGAAATAGAGTGCCAAAAGTTATCCTCCAACCGAACACAAGAGGGTATATATTCCCCACACCTCGAAACTAGTCATTGGGACAGAAAAATCGGATTTTCAGAAGTACCGTAGGCAAACGACCGGTACTTCCCTCCTCTCGGCAACGGTCAGAAAACTAGCTGTTGTAAGCAAATCTAGTAGTTCCATCGTGCAAAGTCCGGTACTACCGATCATTGGAAGTACCGTGGCATTCGTGCGAAACTACCGATTTCATCGAGAATGAGAAGACTCCACGCAGGTGTCTCTCTGAAAAAAATGTATCGCTACACAAGCCGGACGTTCCGCAAATTGAAAGTACCGCTCACATAGAGCCGGTATTATCGTTCGCTGATCGGACTGCTCACACAGAGACGATCAGACCGCTCACACAGAGCAGGTCGAAAGTGCCGATCATCGACTACTCTGGACCCTGACCACGTCGAATGGTTCGACCACTCAGGTCTCCGGCCACGTGTCCAGTTTGACCACACATGTCTCCAACTACGCTAGTTTCCGACCACACTGGTCTTCGATCACGTTGTCCGGATCAACCACACAGGTCTCCGACTATGCTGGTCTCCGACCACATTGGTTTTGACCACTTAGGTCTCGGCCATGTTGACCATATCGATTTTCGACCACGTCAATCTTCGATAACATAGATATCCGACCACCACGCCGATCTTCGACCACATTGTATCAATCACGTCAGCATGGTAGGGAGAATAATTAAAATAGGAGATAATCCCTCATGCCTTGGATGGTGGAGACAATCACATATGTCAAGGACTAGAAATTGGCTAAAGAGCGACAGCAACATCAACTGGAGGATCCTGAGATTGTGCAGGTGTACGCTGACCTCGAATACATGAATGATCTGGACATTAAGTAGTAGTTAGTATGTATGCATGTTGTTACTGTGCTATTTTCCTTACTCGGGGAATCCCACTCTAGAGCGTAAGGTTTTTAACAAGACAATAACATTGTATCTGTAGAATATCAAGAAAATTCCAATTTCCTCCAAAATATTTATGTGCCCATATTTTTACGCAGCTAATTTAATTTGAACTTTTCTTTTTTTTCCCTTTTCCTATCTTTTTCTTTTTTTACTCCTTTACCAAATCCATATTTTTTTCTCCTCTCCTTTTCTTTTCCCCTCTTCTCTCTCCTCTCTTTTTCTTCTCATGTGCACTAATCGGTCTCGAGACTCCTTCATGTCCCCATTTCCCTTTCCCTATTCCATTTCTTCAACCCCAATCTCCAATCTCCTCCACTGTGCCACCACCACCGTGTGGCCCTCCACCAATCTTCACTGCCCTCCACCACGTCGTCCTCCACTGCCCTCAACCGCGCCAACCTACACTGCTCTCTACCATGTCGTCACCACTATGCCTTCCTCCACTGCCCTCCACTGCGCTGCCCTCCACCACAGCGTCGTACATCGCCACCACACCGTCTGCTACCCCACTGCGCCGTCTCTACATTGAGCATGATGAAGTTGATCCAATCTTCATTCAAGTGAGTTGTGCAATGGATCTCTCTTTGTGCTTTTGATTTGCTTAGCTTTCTTATTTGAGTTTCAACTCTTCTTGATCTTTCTTGATGCCAAGAACGTGTAAGAGATGGAGATATCTCTTGAAAATTAGATCTCATTCATCTAGGCACCGTCTAGTAGGAGTTCTTGAGTTTACTCGATTTTCCTCAAGAAAGAGATGATTTGGAGTTTCGATCTTGAGGGCGATTTGGTTTGATTTGGTGCTGTGATATAGCTTATTATGACATATGATAACTCATCCAAGGATATTTAGATCATCAAGGACTCACGAGCAAGTGTAGATCAAGCTTTCCCATTTTTGCCCAGTTTCAGTGTAAGCTTCCTTATTTTGGATAAAGGTAGGAATTTTGGCATTGATCTTCATGATCTATTATTAGGTGCTGTTTCAGTCTATCTTAGGGAGGACTTACGCTAAGTTTTATTGGGTTTGGATCAATGGTTTGACAGTTAGCTCTTTTCTTGGATCATGTGTAGTGATGTTTTGTGCTCTGTCTGGCGAGCGGTAGTACTGCCATGACCAGAGCGATAGGAATGCATTGAACGGTACTACTAATGATACATCTGTGGTACTGTCGATATACGGTACGACCACACCTTGCCCGCTGGTCATACCGGTGTGAGACAAGTTTGTCTCGGTGGAGACTCCCTCACACTTATAAGTTGTGTTTTCTCCTCTTTCTCAATCCATATGGGACTATTTCTCAACAATTATTGATTTTGTTGGCTTAGATCTCTAGTCTTGTTTTTATTAAAACATAACTGATATAATATGAATTTGATGGCTCTCATAGTTGTTTAAGCGAAGATTTTAAATACTATTAAGAAAAAATTTGAATAATCATTTATCCTCTAATTGCTGGTATCAATGCTACTTGCTGAACTCCGACATTGTTCTTAGTTCTAACTGCAAGTGAGATCAGACTATCAGACTAATACATGCAGTAAGTGCCACCACTGCTAGCTTGTATTCTTACTAATGCTTTTGGTGACTGCTCATCTTTGACGTTGCTCCAGAAAGGGAGCGCGATAAAGCCAGACGCGCTGTCTGAATCTCTTTGCAAGGGCGCCCTGCCGCTGGTCTTATCGCACAGTTCAGATGGTACCGGTGGCTGCGCTGTCCGTGAATCTGCGGACACGGTTATTGGATAGCTTCATTTACTTCGACGAGGGCTCTAGGTTTAGCTGGTGCAACGTCCAAGGGGCAGGCTGCCTAAAATCGATCGATCGATCGAGCTAGCTCCATCCATAGCTGCACCGGATGGATAATCGAGCCAACTGCTCGTCTTATCGAGTTTTTTTTTTCTAAAATTGGTATATTTTAATTTAATATCATTTTACGGATAATTTAAAAGTATCTTTAGAAACGAGCTAACGAGCCGAGCCGAGCTTGAGCAAAATTCAAATTCATTTGAAATCAACTCATTTTAATGTTTAACCAATTAACAAGTATAATTGAAGCAATTTTGAACCGAGCCAACGAGCCCACTAACGAGCTTTTTTTTCAACCCTAGCTGCACGCATCTGTATACGCACTCTTTACACTAGTATGGGGCACTACTACTTCATTAACGATTTTTTGACACATATAACACTATTTAAACTCGTATATATAAAAATATTAATATACGCATAAAATAGCAAAAAGATACTTCTGTCACACGGTGATCAAGCAGAAGCAACGTGGAGCTGACACGTGGCGCCTAGAGCCTCGCACTGGGCAACCGGACACCTGATACCCGGCCACCGTGCACCACCCAGCACGACGCGTGGCCACCATACGGCAAGTAATTAAGCCTTAATTATTATTTTGTATTACTAATTCCTTGATTTTTTAAATATAGAAAATGAGCTCAAAAAATTATAAAACTTTACATGTAGCCTCTTAATACAACGTAATTGATTGTGTAATTTTGCTATAATTTTATCCGATGTGAATGTTGCTAAAAAATTCATACGATTATGTCATTTGTACGAATTGTTATATATAGTAAATGAGCTCTAAAAAAATAAAAAATTTTATGGTCTGTCTCCCAACATCGTCGATCTAATTGTCTAAATTTTCGGAAATTTTATGTGCTCTAAATTTTCCATGTTAATTTATGTTCATTAATCATAATTAGCGATATGCGATGCTCATTTAATTAGCGATTGAAATCCTAGACCGCACAGTCACCGTTCGGTAGCCATCTTTTGCAGTGCGTGACATCTCTATTTTGCACATATGTTGGTCCGTTGCAGCTTTCCCTTGCATCCTTCGCACATTTGTCAGTGTGTCTGTGCAGAGTTTCACTCATATGGCTTGGATATGAACTACATAGGTCTTTGACTGGATATGATGCAATGAGCTCCCAATAAGGACTTGAAGATGACTGCGAAGGGATGTTGGCAGTCGCGGCGCTTCCAGAACAATATGGATGTCTGCCAACGTATTAGCATTAGTCGCACAACAAAGTGTAGAATATGCAAGACCTTCGGGCACTCAACGAAGGATTGCCCAATAGACTGAGCTCATCTAGTCGCTATTCGGTGTCATGATTTCATGTATCTTTTTGTTTATTGAATTAATTCATATTTATAGCAATTCAAGATGTACTATTTTATGTGGTGGTAATTGGCAATTAATCAATTAATTATTTAAATGATTAACTCCATAATCTATTATCGCATGTGATTATTTATGCTGACCGCAATGACGTGTTAACTATTTAGTTACATGCCAAGGCCATCGCGGCCGGCGAGTACTACAACACCAACATCGTGAGGAAGGGCAAATAGTCACGGTCAACGCAGTATTTCGACCCTCTTCACCCATATGTGTACTATCCTTTGTTCCTTAGCCTGCATGCCATGTCACCCCTTGTCGGATCAACTGTTGTTTTGTTATCGTTACGCCATTTATCCAAAGTTCTCCTCCGTGTATAAATTCTCTGTTACATCGCAATATCACTTACCTTCGTACTTACTAATCATTGCCACCTCAATCATGCCCATAAAATTCTTCTGAAATTTATCGCACTACAATAACATACGATGATCACAAAATATTATTATGAGTCTAACAGATTTTGTACCCTCGAGAATCTACGGAAATCACAAAATGACCAACCTACCATGTCAGCCCTTTTATTTCCAAAAAAGGCTGCAAACAAAACCTACGTGACTTGTTGACGTGTCGCCCACCGGTTCAATAAAGGCATATCACTGTAATTTTGAACAAAAATAAGATTATTTCACAAAAATCGCGTTACGATGCTCCACTCGCGTGGGACCCAGGCGCGCCAGAATCAGTCGAGAAAAATTCATAATGCATAAAATTTCCAAAAAAATAAATAATTAGGACAACTGTGCTGGGAGGCTACACATAAAATTTCGTATTTTTGGAGCTCATTTGCTATAGTAACAACTCCTATAAACAACATAATCTCATAAATTTTTGAGCAATATTAACACTGAATTAAATTATAGAAAAAGTACACAATAAAATTTTGTCGGGAGGCTGCACGTAAATTTTCATAATTTTTTGAGCTCATTTGGTATATTTAAAAAAATAAAAAAATAGTATATAAAATAATAATTAAGGTCGCATGGTGGCCATGCGGCATGCTGGGTGGTGCCCGGTGACAGGGCTCCAGGCGCCACATGTCGGCTCCACGCCGTTGCCGCCTGGTCACCGTATGGCAGAAGTGTTATTTTTGTCATTATCACGCGTATACTAATATTTTTATAAATACAGATTTAAATAATGCATATGTGCCAAAAGTTCCTCTATGAACCATGCATACGGAGAGTGTATTTATACTACCAGCACGCATACTGTTGAGTGTTGAATTACCTCATTTACTATTAGGGCATCTCCAATGGTCTGAGTCAGCTAGCTATATGCATGTACACATCAGCATATATCCTATGTGGAGGAAAGAGAGTATGCAAAAAAATCGAGCCAGCTCTTCCTTAAGCACTAGTCTATAACGCCAAACGAGGTAGCCTCTATAAATTCTCTGTGTGCATGTAAACATCAAATAGCTATTCTTAGGGCATCTCCAATGGTCTGAATCAGCTAGCTATATGCATGTACACATCAGCATATATCCTATGTGGAGGAAAGAGAGTATGCAAAAAAAATTGAGCCAGCTCTTCCTTAAGCACTAGTCTATAACGCCAAACGAGGCAGCCTCTATAAATTCTGTGTGTGCATGTAAGCATCAAATAGCTATCCTTATAGATAGTTCTTTAGGGCATCTCCAATGGTCTGAGTCAGCTAGCTATATGTATGTACACATCAGCATATATCCTATGTGGAGGAAAGAGAGTATGCAAAAAAACCCAAGCCAGCTCTTCCTTAAGGGCATCTCCAATGGTTATAGCTAGCAACTAACTATAAGACTTCCACATCATTTATATAGTACACACTAAAGCTAGCATTCTAAAGAATTATCTAGGGCATGTACAATGGTATGAGCTAGTTACTAGCTCTAAGATAACTTCTCCAATGATATTAACTTTTAGCACATAGCTCATAACATGAATAGTCCCACATGACATCCTCATATAATCTTGGAATGTGTGTATGAGACTAACTCTTGATCAAGAGCTAGTTTTTCTCTCTCTTCTATTAAAATATGAAATAATATGTTTAGAGCTAGCTCATAAATCACCATTGGACATGCCCTAAGGATAGCTATTTGATGCTTACATGCACACACAGAATTTATAGAGGCTGCCTCGTTTGGCGTTATAGACTAGTGCTTAGAGCAAGTTTAATAAGGCTGCCTGTGCTAGCTATAAGGGAATCCATGTCAGCATAATCCTATGTGGAGGGAAGAGAAAAGGAGAGAGAGAGAGAGCCAAGCCGACTCCCATGCAAGAGTCAGGCTATAGCACAGAAAAAGAGGCGTTATCCATGCATGTACCAATATGACTAACTGTTATACCCATGCATGTATTAAATGATCACACTATTAAATGATTGAGAGCTCTTGTGAAGACAACTTATAGCCAGCTTATTGTATAAGTTGGCTGCATCATTATCTTTTGATGACATGAAAATGTATTGGAGGTAGCAGCTATCTATACTATTAAATTTGCTCTTAAGGAAGAGCTGACTCGATTTTTTTGCATACTCTCTTTTCTCCACATAGGATATATGCTGATGTGTACATGCATATAGCTAGCTGACTCAGACCATTGGAGATGCCCTAAGCACTAGTCTATAACGCAAAACGAGGTAGCCTCTATAAATGATAGTCCTTTTCTATGCGTGCATGTAAGCATCAAATAGTTATCCTTATAGATAGTTCTTTAGAATGCTAGCTTTTAGTGTGTACTATATAAATGATGTGGAAGTCTTCTAGTTAGTTGCTAGCTAGAACCATTGGAGATATAAATGATGTGGAAGTTTTATAGTTAGTTGCTAGCTATAATCATTGGAGATGCCCTAAGAGCAAGTTTAATAGTATAGATAGCTGCTACCTCCAATACATTTCCATGTCATCAAAAGATAATGATGCAGCTAACTCATACAATAAGCTGGCTATAAGTTGTCTCCACAAGAGCTCTCAATCATTTAATACATACATGGGTATTGATAATTTAATACATGCATGTGTATAGCAGTTAGTTCTATTGGTACATGCATGGATAACGCCTCTTTTCCTGTGCTATAGCCTGACTCTTGCATGGGAGCCGGCTTGGCTCTCTCTCTCCTTTTCTCTCCCCTCCACATAGGACTATGCTAACATGGATTCTCTTGTAGCTAGCACAGTCAGCCTTATTAAACTTGCTCTAAATAGTTCTTTAGAATGCTAGCTTTAGTGTGTACTATATAAATGATGTGGAAGTCTTATAGTTAGTTGCTAGTTATAACCATTGGAGATACCCTTACTGTATGTCTGTATATGAGAGCATGTTGCAGCTGGAGTAGCTGCATGCTGTTGCTCCCGCCAGGGGTCAACTTATGACAGCAAAAGGTTAATGCGTGCCTGGGGAGTTTCTGCCCAAAGGCAACGCTTTGCTTGGCCTGATCCTGATGCATGCACTGACAAAAGTTGTTGCGTATCCTAGTCCCAGCTGTTGCTTTCATTCAATCAGTGCTACCGCTGCAGGTTCATGATCCTGTGGTGGTGATCGGTTCGGCTGAAAGTCTCATGGCTTATGGCTGAAAATATTGTAGCTGACTGAAAAAAGCATTGTAGCTGACAGGGTCTTATTTAGCATAATTAAATTTAAAAATATAAAAAATATGTTAGCCCATTACGTATAATACAAACAAATACGAAAAAAAAGAACCGACAAAAAAGCTCAACAAAAAGCCAAAAGTTCAGAAAAAGACGAAACTTATAAATAATGAAAAATAAGTCAGAAGCCAGAAGCCGAAGCCGAGTTGATCAGGATATTGCAGTTCATTACAGCTGAACTGAAATTGTCTGGTTCAGAATTTTAGAAAGAAAAAAACACCAGAGGAAATGAAAATGAAATCCTAATTGGTGCATGCATGCAGGCAGCCAGGCATTGTTCTCTCAGGACCGGAGCCCAAAGGATGGATGGATCCAGACATCCCAAGCACAGTGCAATAGGAATCCAGCTACATGCCCGCCAATGCTTCCAATTTACAACGCATTGTACATGCACGGCTGTCCCCCTTGGCTCCATCCTAGGGAAACGTTGCATTCATAATAGAGCACTAAAATATAAACCACAAAGTCAATCCCTGTCCCCTAGAGCCGGGAAGCCATCCTACACAGGAATATGGGACAGGCTCGGATCAGCTGCAGATGTGTAGCGATTGCATTTGCATATCATGCATGCTAGCCGTCAAATGGTGACTGGGTATTAGAGATAAGGTATTAGAGATAGAATAGGACTCTTATTTGTTTCCTTATATCTCTTGTACTCTCCTATATATATGGCCCATTGGGTCTCATATCAATACACACAATATTCATAACATGGTATCAGAGCTTAGGTTGAAACCCTAACCTCGATCTATTTCCAATCTACTTCCGCTGTTGCTGCTGCCCCCGGGAGGATCGATCTCCTCTCCCGGGGGCGGCCACCTTCGACGTCCTTGGGTCGCCGTCTTCCCGGATCTGATCCGGTCGTCTTCGGCCTCACCCCGCCGGGATCCGGAAGCCTTTGCGCCGGATCCGTCCGCTACTGCGCCGCTCGGGCCGGATCCGGTCGCCTCCGTCGCTCTTCATCGCCGCCCTCGACGTCCGCTCCCACGCCGTCTCCATCCACCTCACCAAGGGCCTCGCCCTCGGCTCCTCCGCCGCATCCGCCGCCGCCTGGGGTCGCCCGGAAGCCGCTGCCGCCTCGGGTCACCTCCAACCCGGAGCTCGATCCAGCCGCCGCCTCCTTCGGCCGCTGTGTCTGCGCCTCCGCGCCCGCGCCGTCTCCACGCCCGGCGCGCCCGCGCCGTTTCCACGTCCGCGCCGCTCCGCCAGCTGCCGCCTCGTCTCTGTGCTCTCCGCCCACGGCGCCGCCTTTTGGATGCCGCCTCCGCGAGAGAGGGAGGAGATGAGCGAGCGCGAGGGAGGAGGGAGTGAGGGCGCGGGCGTGAAGAATGAGGAGGGAGAGAGAGGATATGATGGGAGAGAGGGGCTATGCCGACTGCTTCGTTAACTCTGCTCGTTGAGTCTCTGTTAGCTCTATTCGTTGAGTCTCGGTCTTAAGAAGTTAGTTTGTTTTTTTCGTGAGTCTTCCGTTGGTCCATCCAAGTTCATAGTTTTTTTTCGTTCGTTTAAGCCGTGCGAGTCCACAAATTTATTGTCAGTCATAGAAGTGTACGAATTCTCTTTTGCATGGCAGCAGCCGCTGCTCTTTTCCTTGAGCCGCTGCAGATTGTAGAAGTCTCTATGAGGCCGCCGCGCTTCTTCTGCACCGCGTTTCTTTTGCACCGCGCCTCCGTTGCGCTTCTTGTGCATTGCGCCGCCGCGCTTCTTCTGCACTGCGCCTCCGTTGTGCTTCTTGTGCACTGCGCCGCTGCCGTCTCAGGCTTCGATCTGTGCCGTCATGCTTCTATCTATTCCTCTTCGGCTTGATTTGACAGTTTATTCGACGACTGCACGCAACGACGACTTTATCACGACTCGGATGTTGGATATTTTTTGTTTTAGTATTAACCCTTTTTCAAATGCAATGCTATTGCATACGCCTTGCATTTGTGGGGGGGGGGGTGTTAAGGGTATTAGAGATAAGGTATTAGAGATAGAATATGACTCTTATTTGTTTCCTTATATCTCTTGTACTCTCCTATATATATGGCCCATTGGGTCTCATATCAATACACACAATATTCATAACACGATCAAGATGGGAAAATAGGCTTCGTTTCTTCTACCAATACATTGGTCGATCTGAAATCATGGAACGCACCGTCTGACTGAGATCACACTTGCTGATCCAATTCGTTGCAGGCTCCAGACAACCTTTGGAGATGGACAGTACATTTTGTAAAGTGCTCCAGGGACGATATGGTTACATGTAGCTACTCCTAGCTTTCGAGTTGTGTCAAATCCTAAGCCTTTCCGAATCGCGGATAGAGGTGTTCTTTTAGTGGAGAATCACATGAGAAGGTTCAGGATAATATTGTGCTGAATCATTATAAGTTTTATCGAGTGATTAAATATTTTTGTAAAGATTACATTTTGATTTAGGCTGTTTTCCAGAAGTCTCAGAAAAATCGAAAGTACCGTAGTTGTGAACATGGCGTGGTTACCACAGGGTGCTAGTCTCGCAGGTGTTTGTGCGGTAGTACCGCAAGGCGGTAGTTCCGCTCTGAGTTGTGGTACGTTTTTTTAGAGAGGTTCAGTGCAAGGTGCGAAGGTGCGAAAGTACCGGTTTTGAGAGCGATAGTACCGCAGTGCGATAGTACTGGTATGTTGAGTACGGTACTACCGGATTTTGCTAAAAAAACATGATTCTAGATTTTTGAGTTGGGATGATCATGTGGTCATGGTATGCGCGTTTGTTGCTTGTGTACTATGCGGTACTACATGACGGTTTGCTTGTTGTTGGTTGTAGGACTTCGGAACTAGATTATGGTGAGGCGTAGAAGGACCGGAAATAAGTACAGGATGGTGCTGAGATCCAGAATGGTTAGAGAGACGCCGAAGAAGACCGAAGCTTGCGGGGTGGTTGCAAACTGGGACGACGAGGAACTGGAGCGAGAGATACCGGTGGTGGATATGACGGGCAACAGCAAGGTCGATCAGGGCTAGGCTCAGGGGGAAGTCGAGGTCCTGTGCGATCAAGGAAGCCGGGTGCTGTCATGCGTGAGGAGAAACATGTGGTGCGCCAAGTGACTTGGGTCGTTTGCAAGTGATGATGGTTCGGTGGGATCCGGACATGTAAGAGGCTTTGCAGTAAGTCATTGGAGCAACGTGAAAGATGGTGAAATATGGACAAAACTTTTGTAGAAAAAAAAGCGGAAAGTTTCGTGGAAAATGGTAGAGGGGCATTTTGGTAAATTGCCTAATACTGAAAAAGTAGCGTTGTGTGTGAAACCGCAGCGTTGGCCTAAATGGTTTAGGTTTGTGTGTGCTGAAAATATGAAGTTGGTCGAGTGTTGATTCACTAATGGGTTAATGGTTGTAATCTGCTTTGCAAAACGTACGTGAGAGAGTAAAACACGGTGTTAGGTGGGGTTAACGGGTTATCCCCGGTTTAGCCTAATGGGGGTCCATTAGGTTTTGGTTCAAGTTGTGAGACTATATAAGGGAAGAAGAGGCAAGAGCTAGGGTTGAAAGGTTGGCTAAGCCTTTTCGTGGCTAGCTCTTCCTCCCTCCCATGTGAGATTAGAGTTCCTTGGGTTGGAGCCTTGTGTGTGCGCGTTCTAGCATTAGAGCTCCATTATCCTGAGGGATTGGCTGTAAAAATATACGTCTCCAAGTGAAAGACATCCAAACTTCGCGTAAGTAAGTTGTGCTATGAATCCCCTCACATGCCTTTGATTTTCTTGACTTTCTTGTTTGGATTTATCTTCTCTTGAGTTTTTCTGGTGCCAAGGACATGTAAGAGGTAGAGATATTTATTTGAGACAAGATCCCATCCATCTATGTACGATCTAGAGGAAGTTATTGAGTTTACTCGGTTTCTTTCAAGAGAGAGGTGATTTTCGGGTTTTGCTCTCATGGGTATTTTGGGTTGTATTTGTGCTACGTTCTAGCTTGCTAAAACCAAAATGAATTTCAGATTAGGGTTTCTTATATTGGAGCTTTGTGTGTATGTGCTCTAGGCTTAGAGCTCTGTTATCATAAGGGATTGGCAATAAAAAATATTCTTCTCTAAGTGAAATGGACATCCAAACTTCGCCCAAGTGAGTTGTGCCATGAATCTCCTCACATGCTTTTGATTTTCTTGGCTTTCTTGTTTGGATTTCTCTTCTCTTGAGATTTTTTGGTGCCAAGGATGTGTAAGAGATAGAGATGTCTCTTGGAGATAAGATCTCATCCATCTAGGTTCGATTTAGAGAAAGTTCTTGAGTTTACTTGATTTCTTTCAAGAGAGAGGCGATTTTGGATTTTGCTTTTGTGTGTGTCTTGGGTTGCATTTGTGTTGTGTTCTAGGTTGCTACGACATGTGAGAACACATCTCAAGTCATCTAGACCTTCTACGTCTCACGAGCAAGAGTAGATCGAAGTTTTTTTCTTTTGCTCGGTTCTTATACTTTCTCTACTCACATGAAGAAAGGTCTCAACTTTGACAATGATTTGACAATCATTTGTTGGAATAGATTCTTAAGATCCTAGAGAAAATCTTTGCAAAATTTCATATTATTTAGATATTCCGATCAAAAGTTCCATCAATTCTTGTTTTTGAACTTGTGTTGAAATCACTGTTCATCAAGGAATTGTAGTACTACAGTGCAAACAAAGGTACTTTAAAAAAATGGTAGTTAGTACCGTAGTGCAAACAAAGGTAATTCCGAAAAAGGTAGTACCACAGTGCAAATAAAGGTACTTCTGAAAAACGGTTGTATTGCAGTTATAAAAATAGTTCTACCGATTTTGCTGATTTTTGGGGGAAAGTTTTAAGGCATCATTCACACCTCTGTTGCCATCTTCGGTCCTACATTTAGGATACGACCAATGGTATTTTGCTGTGGCTGATGACTTTTGTCTATGCTTTTTGACATAGTAGTAAATGACAGAGATGCTGACATAGATGATGTATATGATTATGTGCTCAAGAAATTATTTGAAGAATCTATTTTAATAAAATCATTTTATTTTGATGTTTAGTTTTTGACTTACGAAGGAGTAAAAGCCAATGAAAACGAGGCGAATATCCCATCATGCGCACTGAAGAGGCGCACACATGGAGATGACCACTGGGGATAGAGGGAGTACGGGGGCGACGCAATACCTGCCTAACCGCTTTATCTGGTCGATCTGAGGTATGGATGGAATCAAAACCTCCCTGCTTCCAATCCCATTATCTAATTCTGATGCCCACATGCGCATATCACAGAAAAACTTGCTATGCCCAGGGCTAGCTATTAGCACTGTGCAATGCATCTACCCTACTCTATAATTCACCAAAATTTTCTTTGCTAAATCCACCCCCTCAACCACCCCTACAGTCATGCCTAATCTAAGTCCACCCAGATTTGTGTACCAAAAGGTTCCAACTTCATTCAAATGGATGGTATGGATCTCTCCTCAACCCTTCTTCTCTTACTCATTGAAAATCCAAAGGCCAATATTATTTGGATCATGCGCATCATCATTGAACCGGTACCTACCCGACGCCCACGCACCCACCCCGACGCCCACTCTCCTGCCTCCCCCAACTGAACCCGTGCGCTCGCCTCAGATTCTCCGCCGCCTCCTCCCCTGTGATTCTCCGCTGCCTCCTCCCCTCCCTCCTCCTCCTCCGCCGCGCCCCCATCTCCGCCTCTCCCCCGCGCCTCCACTCCCGCCGCTCCCCCCGTCCTCCACCGCGCCGCCACTCCCTCCGCTCCCCCTGTCCTCCCCTCCTCCCCTGCCCTGCCATCCCGCACCGCCGCCGCCTCCTTCCCTCCCCACCCCGCATCGCCTCCTCCTCCCCATCCCTCCGATCTGCCGCCGCCTCCTCCTCCCCCCACCTTGCGCTGCCGCCGCCTCCTCCTCCTCCCCACCCCGCGTCACCGCCTCCTCCCCCGTGCCTCCACTCCCGCCGCTCCCCCATCTCCGCCTCTCCCCCGCGCCTCCACTCCCGCCGCTCCCCCCACGCGCCGGCGTCGCCTCCTTCCATCCCCACCCGCCGCTCCCCCATCTCCACCGTCGCTCGCGTCAGGCGAGGCCGCCGCTGCTCGACCTCGGTCGTCGCCGACGCGCGCCAAGCGAGGTGGGCCGCCGGGGCTTCTAGGGTTCCTGAAGGTGCCGCCGCCGCCGCGCGCGCCTAGCGAGGCCACCGTTGCTCGCGTCAGGCGAGGCCGCCGCTGCTCGACCTCGGTCGTCGCCGACGCGCGCCAAGCGAGGTGTGCCGCAACTCTCGGCGGCGGCGCAGGTACGCACACGCGCTCCCCTCCTCTCCCAATGTATTCTCATCCCCGCCCACCCCTGTACTGGTACTACATACTGGTGGATTCTGTGGTCTAATGGCGGCTCGGGCTTTGCGACTGTGTGACGCAGGAAGGGTATCTCGTCGTCGGCGCTGCCGTACAAGAGGACTCCCCCGAGCTGGGTCAAGACCGCCACCTCCGAGGTTAGAGCCTTGCCTTCTGTTTGCTGCTCGATTCGATTTGGGCGTCGTTTCCTTTCATTTCGTACTGCGATTTTGATTTGGTTGGTTGATGTGTGCGTCGGTTCTTGGTAGGTGGAGGAGATGATCACGAAGGCTGCGAAGAAGGGTCAGATGCCGTCGCAGATCGGCGTGGTGCTCCGTGACCAGCACGGCATCCCTCTCGTCAAGAGCGTGACCGGCAGCAAGATCCTCCGCATCCTCAAGGCCCATGGTGAGATCCCTCCCTTCTCAAACTCCACCTCCATTGCTTGATCTGTGACGTGTTGTGTGTTGATGTGTGGAAAGGGCTGGCGCCTGAGATCCCGGAGGACCTGTACTTCCTGACCAAGAAGGCGGTGACGATAAGGAAGCACCTGGAGAGGAACAGGAAGGACAAGGACTCCAAGTTCAGGCTCATCCTTGTGGAGAGCAGGATCCACCGCCTCGCCCGCTACTACAAGCGCACCAAGAAGCTCCCGCCCACCTGGAAGTAGTAAGTCACTCGCGCCCATGCCATTAATCTTTGATTGTTACCTCTTAACAAGATATAGCTTTGGAGCAGTGTGCTGTGTTAGTCATTTTAGCTGGCAATTATTCTGTACAGCGTGTAGTTTGTTATATGTGTGCCCATTGCTCCTTATGAGCTGTAGAATGTGATTTGTCCTTGAGTAGGAGTGTGTGCAGATGCTTCACCAATTCTGTATGAGCTGCAGATGCACTTCTCAGGATTGAAAGAATACCTGATATTATAAGCATTAATGATGCAATATATTTTAGCGACAATGATCCAGATACATGGCATGTTCAGGTATTTATAGTATTCTGTAGTTGGAGAATCAAAGTTTGTACTTGTTTCCACTTTTGTGCATTGAACCCTCTCACTTTGATATTTAGGTGTTTCGGTCTATTGATTCAAACTCTGCCAAGGGATTTCCTAAGGATCCACGAGGAGCAACCATGAAGGTACCTGAAATATAGTTACCATCTAGCAACATTACATTCTGTCATCTAGATTGTGTATAAAGTCCATTGGACACACTCCATTTCAGCTGTTATGCCATAACACACTATGTTTGGTCGCTTACCTTTTTTTCCACGTTTCACCCTGGCATGGCATCTCATGGACTGCAATTTTCACTTGTACATTGTTCAGGCCCTGCTGGTGAGGATATGTTTCATTGGCAAGCAACAATTATGGGACCACCCGACAGTCCCTATGCCGGTGGTGTTTTCTTAGTGAACATTCATTTCCCTCTGGATTACCCCTTCAAACCTCCAAAGGTCAGGAGCAGCACCTTTTTTGAAAACCCTCACTTTTATCCACTTTGGTTCGTGTATTATGTGCGCTCTGCCTAGCTTCATAATCCTGGACAACTTAAATCTCTATTTATCTGATGTTTCTTTTCATCCTGCTCATGATCAATTTTTTTTGTGGAGATAGATCATGTAATATTGTCCCTCCTGATATGTGCTGTATTATTTTTCTGTTGATACTTCTCCATGTTCTACTCATGGTATCATTGTAGTCTTTTTATTTGCTGCCATAAAAACATCTTAAGTTATACCTGGTGTGCATTGTTGTCTGCACCATTTTTCTGTTGAATGCAGCGGATCTGTTGTTGTATCCTTTCAGATTAGTAAGTTGTAACTTTGTTAGTGATTTGGTAGACATGAGGATTTTGTTTGCAACCTCATCCAGCTTATCTTAATTTATACATGACTACTTATTATGAGATGGGCTAGACACTGACATGCCAGAACAAAAGGGTATGTTAAGAATGTCATAGATGATTGTGTGTGTTACACCACTATAATAAGATCTGGTTGCTAACATATATAACACGGTGCCTTAAAAAACACGTAGATAACACAAGATCCATCTACAACACTGGTTGGATGTTGTTTCGCCTCATGCTTACCTATTAACAATCTGCTTTAGTATGCTTCTTCAAGTGCTGTACTCCTTTATACTTCTTTGAGCCATTAACCATGAAGTACTAATCGCACACTGAAAGTATGTACTTGGACCATATATTTGGAGTATATGTGCATTTGTTCATGTTTGTGCCGTTTTTAATTTTTATGAGTCTCCGCTTTAGGTATCTTTCAAGACAAAGGTCTTTCATCCTAATATCAATAGCAATGGAAGCATATGCCTTGATATTCTTAAGGAGCAGTGGAGCCCTGCTTTGACAATCTCCAAGGTTCTAGGGAAAAAAATATGCAATGGAACAAGTTTAGCTGTTGACCAGTTTTTCATATAAAATTGCCATTTGCACTTGATAGTTTGCTATATGTTACTCATGTGTCATAGTTGTCACCAACATGCTGCATTTCTTTTGGATAATTGTCACAGGAGGGCTGCAGATCCTTCTTGTTGTTTAGTGATGCATTACAGTAGTGACTGCCAGTTTTCTGTAAAATATATCTTTATATACTAATTGTTTTTTATTTACTTCATATCTCATATTTTTGTTCTCAAGTTATATTGGATCTGTTTAATGTTAGGCTATTGCCTCTGCCAGAATGAAAGGAGAATATCCTGAGAGGGTGGGACAACCAGAATGTCAGGTAATTATGGTTATTAACTCCTGTCATTCAGAAGTATGGTTTATTCATAAGTATTACATAGATTCTCTCAATGGTGTATTAGTTAACTACTTAACAACGGTAAACAAAATGTCATATGTAGCTTGAGTTCTGCTTACATGATACTGTGAGAAGCAATTGCTTATCTGGTTAACATATGCTTAGAGAAAACATGTGGAGAAAACTGGGTATTAAATTTGGTTAATGCACTCTTATAGATTGACAAAACGTTGAGGTTCATATGAGCACTTAGCAATTCTCTTAGTTCGTTCTTCGGTGATCGGCTATAAGAACTGATTATCATGTGACAACAGAAACAAGACAATAATTACAAGCATCGGAAAAGTACTGATACAACAAGAAAGAACTGCAAGATGATTACTTTCAGTTTTCTTCAGAACGATAACCACACACTTTCAGAACGTCCTTTTGTCTAAAAAAAACTGGCTTTTTTTGTTTATCTTGACATGTTTTTAGAGTCTACATCTTGCAATCCAGGGGTGTTATAGTTTTACGTCATGTTGGACAAGTGTTGAACTGAAAGAATTTCTCTATGTTTTTCATTAGTACTATCTGAAGACTGGAACATGCAAGTTTGGGCCTACATGCAAATTCCACCATCCTAGAGAAAAGGCAGGAATCGCAGGGAGGGTGCAGCTAAACACATTAGGATACCCACTCCGATCGGTTTGTAGCTTACTGTTGGCAGTATATTATTTTTCCATTCTTTTCTACCTTTTTCCGTTTGACGTACTTAACTGAAGTCTATTTTACTGTTGTAGAATGAAAAGGAGTGTGCATATTACTTGAAAACAGGACAGTGTAAATATGGGAATACATGTAAATTTCATCATCCAGAACTTTTCAATGCGGTGGCTTCTTCACGTGGTTCTCCTATTTATCCTTCTGTACATACCTCTGCAAGCACTGGTCCACATTCCTATACTGGAACTATAGCAAGCTGGACTTTTCCAAGAGGTTCTTTTATTCCAAGCCCTAGATGGCAAAGTCCTTCAAATTATGCACCAATGGTTGTACCACAGAGTCTTGTTCAACTACCAAGCTGGAACTCATATCCTGTGAGATCTTTTGCTCTCATAGTTATGCAGCATAACAAATTTTACTCATGAAATTAGTAGCATTTATCTTATTGCTATGTTAATTTGCTAGACCAACAGTGTAAAAAGAAGTACAAGCTAAGTGTAAAACATGACATTATCAACTTAAACTTGTGTTTGGAACTTATTTGGATTTCTGCAACTCTGCAAGTAACCTTTGAGTTCCATTCATATGTGTCATTGCTCTGTTTGTCTAGCCTGTCTATGCTTGCATTATGTTGCAGTTTGAATTCCTGTTCCCATAATGCCGCCGCCTCCTCCCCCGCCTTGCGCTCCGCGTCGCCTCCCCCGCCCTGCGCTCCGCCGCCGCCGCCTCCTCCTCCCGCTCCGCGCCGCCGCCTCCTCCTCCCCCCGCTCCTCCGCTCCGCCCTCGCCTCCTCCTCCCCACCCCGCGCTGCCGCCTCCCCCGCTCCCCCCTTCCCCTACGCAACCGCCCCCAGAAAAACCTCCTCTCCGCTGCAACGCCGCCTTGCCTCCTCTCTGCCGCCCCCTCCCTCGGCGCCGCCGCCCCCTCCCACGGCGCCGCCGCCCCACCAAACCCCAGATCTAGAGGGGGCGCTGGCGCGCTGCTGTGATGTGCTGCAGGTGAGGAGGGAGTCGCTGCGGCAGGGCGCGGCGCTGGACGAGATAAGGCGGCGGTTGGAGTTCCAGCGGATGCGCGCGGAACAGGCCGTCGTCGACAGGAGAACGGCGCTCATGGGCGTCGAGCGGCGCAAGGAGCAGCTGCAGGCGCAGATCGAGCGGGTGCTGCCGCTCTCCAGGGCCCTCGCCGCCGCGCACCGCCAAGTGCAGGTAGGTAATCGAAGCAACCCGTTTTGTGCCGAACTGCCGATGAAAAAAATGTTGCGAATTTGGATTGTGAGTAGCAGTGTTTACTAATTATTGAATAATTTGTAGTGCGGATCAATATGGAAGCCGATTCATACAGCAAAAGTTAGAAACAGCCAGTACTGAAGAGAAAGACATGGTGTTTTCAGAAATCATGCCTCAAGCTCTCACATTGATGACTGATGTATTTGGAAATTATGTTGTTCAGAAGGTAGGAAAAAATAAGAAATAATTTGTTTAAGGGTGAGACTGTGTGATACCTATCCTTATCATTTGCCTTTTGTACAGTTTTTTGAGCATGGAAGCACTACTCAGATAAAGGAATTGGCCGATCAGCTTATTGGACGTGTCCTTGCTCTCAGTCTTCAGATGTATGGATGCAGGGTTATACAGAAGGTGCTTATTACTTGAATTCTTTTACCTAGGAAAATATAAAGAGTTCTTGCATACAGCTTCACCTGATCTTTTTAATAGTCATTAATGTACTAACTAATAACTTGTCATAGGCATCCATTTCTGTTATATGAGTATACATCGGATGAATTCTGGCGCACTTAATCATATCCTTTCTGTGTATACTTGTACAAACGACAAACCTTTTTTTGTGTATGTATAAATACATAAATGCCTGGAAGACTAGATCAAGGTAAATATCTTATGTCATGGATGATATATGTGCAGGCTATAGAGGTCGTTGGTTTAGATCAGCAGACGAAAATGGTTGCTGAGCTGGATGGACATGTCACGCGCTGTGTACGTGATCAAAATGGGAACCATGTAATACAGAAATGTATAGAGTGCATCCCTCAGCACGCTATCCAGTTCATTGTCTCAACATTCTATGGTCAAGTTGTGATGCTATCCACTCATCCATATGGTTGTCGGGTTATACAGGCATGCCAATACTATATATTATGCCTCTAATGAATCCATTTTGAGTTTACGGATGTTACTATGCAACTTCTCTCATCATCATATCATGTGAATTGCCAGAGGGTGCTGGAGCACTGTGATGATCCTACAACACAGCAAATAATGATGGATGAGATTCTCCAGTCTGTTTGCTTGCTGGCACAAGATCAATATGGCAATTATGTTGTTCAGGTCAGTGACAT
Organism: Dendrocalamus latiflorus; assembly: GCA_017311315.1. NCBI lineage: Eukaryota > Viridiplantae > Streptophyta > Magnoliopsida > Poales > Poaceae > Dendrocalamus > Dendrocalamus latiflorus. The sequence continues at coordinate 29,559,003 of CM029622.1, forward strand.
GCACATTTTTTCGAAGATATATTACATGCCTTATGAACTTTGGCCAAACTTCTATGCTGCTTTACTATTTATGTGGTGCAATGTAGGTGGGCTATCTTGTACAATATCATCTGTAGGTTATCATATCGATCATAATGCTTGATAATTACTATCAACTGCATTTTAATTGCTTGCTAACTATTATTGAATATACTAAGATATGGAACTGACAATCTCTTCTGGAACTGCCAATCTCTTCTCTTTTAAGGGATTTGCAGCGTATGTAGACTGTTTTCTGTTTTATGCAGTAGCTTCTGTTGGTTATTATACTGATCCTGCTGCTCAGTAATTGCTAACAAGTGGATGCTAACTGCTTACTGATTGCTATTGTTGAATACTAAGATTTGGAGCTTTGCAGTCTTAATTCTGAGATTTTTTTGGACCTTCTTTGTTAGTTTGTGGAAAGGGTTTCATTTTCTCAATATTTCATTTCTAATAGTTGACTCATTCAACTTTACAGCATGTTCTGGAACGTGGCAGACCACATGAGAGATCTGCTGCATAAACTGACAAATATAAAACAAGAGATAAACTTATTGTATTTGATTATACAATATATGAGACGTGAATCTTAATGAATCTGATTGTTCGTTTTATTTTGCAGATCGTAGTACGGGAGGGCGCCGTCCGCCGCGGCGGTGGACGCGGTCAATGCCAAGGAAAACATCATGGTAACCGTCCACTTCCGCCCGCTAAGGTGCGCCGCTTGCTGCCTGTTCATTCACTTTGTGCCGTGGAGGGCGTGGGGCTTTGGGTTTTGAGCTGAGCGTTTGTGTGTGTTTGGCGGTGTAGTCCGAGAGAGATCAACAAGGGGGACGAGGTGGCGTGGTACGCGGATGGTGACAACATGGTGCGCAACGAGTACAACCCAAGTATAGCCTATGTTTTCGGTGAGTGCTCTTCAGCTTACCTCAGTCCGATTTTACAATGTGTAATGGCGGGGGTGGTGATGATTGATGAGAAGGGATGGTCCTCAGTAAAAGGGAAAGTAATTACCTTATTTGGGATTTTCTTTTGGAATGAGGATAAAATTGTTTGACGATAAAGAACTCTGCCTTTACATTGTCGTAAAGAATATACTATATGTCTAGATCTCTATTGTCGCAGGAAACCCTGTACCAATCATGTCAAGAAGTTGGCTGCAGATCTTCCAGTTTCATTCCCATTATATAGTTCTCTAGAGGAAAATCATGAAGAACTACAAATGTACATGAAGTTGCGTCAATTTCCATGTTTTCCTTTGGTGTCTGTCATTTGCTTTGCTCCATGGTTGAAATCGTTTGCTATACATCTGTTAGAGCTACCATGCTATCCATCTATTATTTACTTCATGGCTTCAAATTGTCCTTCCATTTCTCGCATTGTTGATTTGGACGTGTAATCGTGTATGGTATGTTAGCCTGCTAGGTTCTCGGCCCGAGTATAAAGTGATGGCATAGGCATTTCAATGACCTGACTGCCATGATGGTTTTATGTTGCTTTTGGGATTTTATAACATGTAATAAGTTTTTAGATATTTTACACATGTAGTAATTTTTTTACGAGATTTTATGTTGCATTTGGGAGTTTAGTTTGTATAGATATGTTTTGCTTGACATACATGTGAAAGAAAAATTATATTTACCGTACAATCTACACCCATGTCTCACCCTCTTTTAAGATTCCGTTGCAACGCACGGGCACCCTACTAGTCTCTTTAACACCTGAAAAGGTTGGTCAGTTGGATAGGTTGGAATCGACCGGGCAAATGTTCTCCTCTCGGGCAATGTATTTGTAGTAGCAGGCAATAGTAAATCAGGCTTTTGTTTTTCTGTTGGTGCTTTCTTGCATCATAAGACGTATTTTTTTGTGTAATGGCTTTCTGTTTTGCGTAGATCACATTGGATGGTAACCCACGCCGGTGCTGAAACGGTAGCAGAGTAAAGGCCTGTTTGGGAGAGCTCCATCAGCTCCAGATCCACCTAGATCCACCAGATTCACCTAGATCCACCGTGGAGCTGGTCTCCCATCAATGTGTTTGGTAGAGCTCCACCGCAGATCTGGACTAATATGTAATTGTAAACAAATATTTAGGGGGCATAATGAAAAATGAAAAATGAAGAAAAAAAAGAGAAGCACGGTTCTCTTTATTCTTCCTCCCGATGAGAAGCACGCGCGCAGAGGAGGAGGCGGAGCGGCGGCTGGGGGGCGGTGAGGCGGCTGGCCAGAGGCGGCGGCCGGCCGAGGGCGGCGCGGCGGCCGGCCAGGGGCGGCGCGGCGGCTGGCCAAGGGCGGGCACGGAGAGCGACAGCGGGAGGCGGCGTGCAGCGACGGGAAGAGGACGGGAAAGAAAGAACGAACCGTTTTTTTTGTGTAATCAGTGGCATGGTGGGTAATTTTCCCTAACTCCACGATTCTCTAAGTTTTCAGAGCACCCCTTGAGGTGCTCCATGGATTTGGTGGATCTAGGGGCAGATCCATGGATTTTGTGGAGCTGCTCTACGGTGGATCTGCGTGGAGCTGAAGGTGTTTGGCTTGGAAAAGTGGATCTGGATCTATTTTTTGTGGATCTAAAGCTGCTGGAGCTCTTCCAAATATGCCCGAAGTTCAACGAATTTGCAGGAAAGAGAAATAATTCTTGATCTGACTGGAGCACTGTTCACGGGTCTCGTTTGAGTTGAGCTATCCTGATAACTTTTGAGCTCTCGGAATAAAGGAGCGGCAGCGTGCCATAATTCCCGTTCAGACCATCATCATTGCACACAGCTTCCACAGTATGTCGCTGATCCAAAGACTTGTTACATGCATGTTACCTGTACGCACATATCAAACATCTCGTGGTCGTGGCAGCGCTGGCTTGATAACAATGCAGATGCAGCCAATGGCCTCAGGGCTAATTCAACCCGGCATTCAGTGTACTGCAACCCATTCATTATTCATCGATTCTTACATTCAGAGAGGCTATCAGGGTATTCATTTACCATCATCTGGCTTGCTGCGTGAAATTAAACTAGGATCGGCAAAAAGATAACCTCAATATCTCCCATTGTTAGGTCATTAGAGTCTTCTCACTCTAAAAAATTAGTTAATAAGATGAGAGACTTCTTCACTTTTAAGTTAGATCTCTTATTCTTTCATAAACAATACGAGACTATTCCAACAATCTCCCCCTTCACTCGTTAATATTCCTCAGCCCTTCACCGCCCAATCACACTACACCGACGGTTTCTCAAGGTCGCAGTCCACACTAGTATCCATTGGGCCAAAGATATTAGAACCGGACTCTGATATCAGTTATTGGATTGTAAGGGTTTTCTTACCCTAAAAGCTAACCAATGAGCTGAAGGACTCTCCTACTTTTAAATTAGATCTATTATCATTTCATAATAAACATGGAACTATTTCAACATCCATCCCTCTCCTCTCACAAATGACAAATTATCAAGCAGGGATGTTGCGGCTGCACGAATGGACACAGGCACGGCCAGTTCAGTACTGCCCATATCGGCAGGCACGTGCGTGCCAGTACGTACCATCGCGAATTCCTGTGCCCACATGCGCATGCGCGCGTGCGTGGCCGCAGCCCGCAGACGCACACATGGAGGCATGGAAGGGGCAGAACCATCGCGCGCCCCTACGCTGTTGTTCTGTTCTGCGGCGTCGAAGGTCGCGTGGACTTGCCCGGACTCCACACGCACGAGAGGGAGGATCGGCGTGGCACCGATAGAAGTAGAACATCTCGAAGCCCTAGGAGTCAATTGCCAAAACAAAAGACCGAGCCCTAAAGACACTACCGGGCTGTTTGGTTACTAGTCATATTTTGCCAACAAAAATTACCACACTTACCTAAGTTGAGGTGCTCAAATTCTTTACCACACCTTAACAAGCCTAAGGCAATCTTGCCACACTTTTTTGAGTCATTGACGTGTGGGACCTAGTTTGCTGGAAGGGAATCTTGCCACAACTGTGGCTGCAACCAAACAGCTCTCAAAGTTAGTCAAATTTGACTAATCTTAGCCGTGGTAAACTGTGGCTGGCAATCAAACACCCCTACGTATTTCTAATACATTGGGGCCTGACAGGTCACGTGGGATTCTGCTTGGGTGTTAGAGCTGTCAGTGTCACGTTGGCTTGGGTTCAGGCCGGATAACATGGCTAGGCTAAGTGCATGCGATTCGATTTGGAGGGAGCCCAAGCAACATGTGTACGTGGCATGGCGTGGCGAGGCGTTTTCGAGTTTCGGCCTTGCTATGTAACCCCGCCGAAACACACCCCCTTGTGCACACAAGAGGTTCGAACGGGCCAATCTGATTGAGCCCAGTATTACTAGTGTTGAGCCCAGGCCCTAACGCCACTCCTCCGGCCGACCCGCGCGCGTGCCGGGCCAACCTTAACTCTCCGAAGCCCAGCTCCAGCCGCGCCGTCAGGCCCGCCCTCACGCACGCGCATCGCCACACACGACATATCGGTGACGGTAACAGATGCAAGATGAAGTTTCTTCAAGGAGGAAATGAAAAGGCAGGAAAATATGATGGGTGATAATCTACCAGTGCACCAGCCACAAAAAGATCAAAACCAATCACAAGCTAGCCTCTTTCTTCCGACATAGGATGCATCATTTTGGTTTCACTTGTAACCATAAATTTAGGAGTTGAAAATGACAGGTACGATATGTTAGACTCTAAACAGGATCACTAGTAGTAGATCTGGTAGGGTAGACTAGCTATTCGGTATGAACAAAGTGTGATGAGTCTAGATCTAAAAAGAACAGAGAGTAAAGAGAGGGGGCAGGTGGTGTTACCGACCATCCGTGGTCTTGGTTGCGGGTGCAGAGGCGTCCGCCATGGAGTCGGGAGACGTCGGTGGTGAAGTCCGGTGGTGGCGCCGTCCAGGGGCGGCGTGGCTGCGGTGCTTCCCGTCACTGGCTGCGCTCCCCCTCGAGATCGGGTTAGGGTTTTGTCGGTGGGGCAGTACGGCTCCGTTCATCCTCGTGATCTGAGCCGCCGGCCCCCACCTATATATATAGCGCAGTGTGACAGGGGCCCACCAACCATTAGGGTTGGGCGCCCCCGATCAGGGCGCGAGCTCAAGGCCCAGGTGGCCGTTGGGCCAACCGTGGGTGGAGATCATCCTAACATTCTCCCCCTTGATCTCAACTTATATTCTAAACTCTTATACTTATCACTCATTGCTTTTCTCATTCCATCACAGATCAGTGCATAGAGCATGCCTCATCGTCACGGTCTTGAGCCATTAGATTCAACAGCCACTATACACTTCTCTGTTTTGAAATGAACTCTCAACTGGGCCCTTATTGTCCAGGAATCATAGGCTTTCCCGTAAACCCATGCCGGCTAAGTGTTCTCTGAACACATTGGGCGGTAAGCCTTTTGTGAGCGGATCCGCGAGCATCATTTCTGTCCTTATATGCTCAAGACTGATTATATGATCCCGGACTTTATCTTTCACAACATAATACTTTATGTCAATGTGTTTGGCAGCACCACTTGACTTATTGTTGTGAGCGTAACATACTGCTGGTTCATTATCACAGTATAACTTTAGTGGCTTATGTATGTCGTCTACCACTTTCAACCCGGGTATGAATTTCTTTAGCCAATTCACCTGCCCCGTAGCCTCATAACATGCTACAAACTCGGCATACATTGTGGACGATGTAGTGACGGTTTGCTTTGAGCTTTTCCACGATATAGCTCCTCCAGCGAGAGTGAACACATATCCAGATGTCGACTTTCTATCATCTCCCGCATAATCAGAATCTGTATACCCCACTATATGGAGTGAATCTGATCTTCTGTATGTCATCATGAGGCCTTTTGTTCCTTGCAAATAACGCAAGACTTTCTTTACTAATTTCCAATGTTCTAATCCAGGATTGCTCTGGAATCTGCCAAGTAACCCGGTAACAAATGCTAAGTCAGGGCGCGTGCACACTTGAGCATACTGCAAGCTTCCGACAGCTGAAGCATATGGAACCGCTTTCATTTGATCGATCTCATATTGGTTCCTGGGCATTGGAATTCCCCATACCTGTCGCCCTTGACTATAGGAGCAGATGAAGGCTTACAATTTTGCATACTATATTTCTTTAGAACCTTTTCTAAGTATGCCTTTTGAGATAAACCTAAAAACTCCTTAGTTCTATCTCGGTGAATCTCTATTCCCAGTACGAACGAAGCTTCACCAAGATCCTTCATATCAAAATTCGAGGACAAGAACTTCTTTGTCTCCAGTAATAGGCTAACATCACTACTAGCAAGTAAGATGTCATCCACATACAGGATTAGGAAAATGTATTTCCCATTCTTAAACTTTGCATAAACGCAATTGTCCTCTACATTCTCCTTGAACCCAAAACTTCTTATTGTACTATCAAACTTCAAGTACCACTGCCTTGATGCTTGTTTCAATCCGTAAATGGATTTCTTCAGCCGGCATCCCATACGTTCTTTTCCTTCCACAACAAAACCTTTCGGTTGTGCCATGTAAACTTTTTCCTCCAAATCCCCATTTAGGAACGCCGTCTTTACATCCATCTGATGCAATTCTAAATCATAATGAGCTACAAGCGCCATTATTATTCTAAAAGAATCTTTACACGAGACTGGAGAAAATGTCTCGTTGTAATCTATGTCTTCTCTTTGCGTAAAGCCCTTTGCCACAAGTCGCGCTTTAAATCTTTCTATATTCCCTCTAGAGTCATGTTTGGTTTTGTAGACCCATTTACAGCCTACTGTCTTGGCTCCTTTAGGAATTGTTTCTAAGTCCCAAACACCGTTGGTGCTCATTGACTTCATTTCATCCTGCATAGCTTCAAACCACTTGGATGAATGAGCGCTTCTCATGGCTTCTTCAAAAGAGGTGAGATCACCCTCCATTTGAAATTCCTCAGTTTCATAGACTTCGTAATCATTAGGGATAGCTGATCTTCTGGCTCTTTGAGACCTTCTGAGTCCCTCGCTATTTGATGCTTGTTCTGTGTGAGGCTGTTGTTGCTCTTCCTCTTGGGTGACAATGGGTTCTATGGGATCCTGAAGGACAGGTTCCTCATGTTCACTCATCGTTTCCACAGGAGAACTAACAACAGGTGCTGTCACTACAGTGTCTGGCACTGTTGGTGTAGCAACAACAGGTAGCGTGAAAAATGGTTCCTGAACCATTGGAGTGGGCACATGTACCCGCTTTTCCTCTAGGTTAATTTCTCGCGCTACTCTGCTCCCCCTGATCATCTCTTCCTCCAAGAAGACAGCGTGTCTTGTTTCTACAAACTTCGTATGTCTGTCAGGACAATAGAAGCGATAACCCTTCGATTTTTCTGGATAGCCAATAAAATGGCAGCTGACTGTCTTGGGGTCTAGCTTCCCTATGTTTGGGTTAAAAACTTTAGCCTCAGCAGGACAACCCCACACACGTAAATAGTTAAGTGAGGGTTCTCTTCCTGTCCACAACTCATACGGTATTTTGGGTACCGACTTGCTTGGTACTCGATTAAGAATATGAATGGCGGTTTTTAACGCCTCCATCCATAAACTTATCGGTAGCGTGGAGTAACTTATCATACTTCTCACCATATCCATTAAGGTACGGTTGCGTCTTTCAGCCACTCCATTCTGCTGAGGTTCGCCCGGTGTAGAGTACTGGGCAACTATGCAATTTTCCTGTAAGAACCTTGCAAAAGGTCCAGGAACTTGGCCATACGGGGTGTGCCGACCGTAGTACTCCCCCCCACGGTCGGATCTTACTATCTTAATCTTTAAATTGTGCTGATTTTCTACTTCAGCCTTAAATATCTTAAATTTATCCAATGCTTCTGTTCTTTCTTTAATTGGATAAATATAGCCATAACGCGAATAGTCATCTGTGAATGTTATAAATGAATCATAACCATCCACACTTTTCACAGAAAATGGACCACAGATATCTGTGTGAATTATTTCTAAATTTCCTGTGCTTCGTTTGGCGTCTTTCTTTATTTTCTTAACATATTTTCCTTTTATGCAATCAATACATTGTTCTAAATCTGAAAATTCTAATGGCGGAAGAAGTGTTTTCTTAATCAATCGTTCTATTCTCCCCCTCGAAATATGGCCTAAACGACAATGCCATAATTTCGACGACACATCATGATTTATCTTCCGCTTTTTACTTACATTCATAGACGAAGAGGTATTCTCATTCTCAATAGTCACATGATTCACATTCTCAGAAAGTGATAATAAATAAAGCTTGTCTTGTCGGAAGGCAAGACCAACACATTTATTATTAAACACAAGTCTGCATTTGCCATTACCAAAATGGCAATCATATCCATCATCATCTAATCTCGACACACTTATTAAGTTTCTGCGCAAAGAGGGTACATAAAGAACGTCTGAAAGCCTAAGTACAAAACCATCATGAAATTCTAAAGAGAGATCTCCAATGGCCTCGACTTCGGCTTCAACTCCATTCGCAACTTTAATTGTTCTTTCTCCTCTTTGTAGGGTCCTCCTCGTATGGAATCCCTGTAATGAATTAGCAACATGAATAGTTGCACCTGAGTCAATCCACCAAGTAGATTTTTCATAACTTAAATACAAGGATTTATCTATAAATGTAATGACATCCTTACCATTCTTCAACAGATGCTTCAGGAACTCTGGGCAATCCCTCTGATAGTGCCCTGCCTTCTTCTTACAAAATTTACAGGTGTCTTTGTCTACTGTAAATTGGTTGGGCTTATGAAACCGGGGAACCTTTCCCTGTGACTTAGAAGAGGAGCTACTATCCCACTGAGGTTTCCCTTGTGGTTTGGCATTAAAGTTCTTTCTTTTGTTGTTCTTCACAAGGTTTGCAGAGTCACCCTGTGAGGTTTTAAGCCTCTCCTCTTCTTGCACACACATTGCAATGAGCTTTTCTATGTCCCATTTGTCGGGCTGCATGTTGTAATTAACAACAAAAGTGTCAAATTCTTTTGGCAGAGAAGCAAAGATCAAATGAATTAGAAACTCATCCTTGAGCCCCATATCCATTGAATTTAGCTTAGCTGCCGTTGTGCTCATCTTTAGTATATACTCTCTTATTCCACCACTAGAGTATCTCTCATTCACTAGTTTCTTAATCAGCGTGCTTGCTGTGGCCTTTGAAGAGTCAGTAAACTGATTCTTCACTTTCTGTAGATACTCTGTGGCAATGTCACAGCCTGGGATGGATCCCCTTATTGGATCTGCAATAGTGGCCTTAGCCACCATTAGGCACTTGCGATTCGAGATGTCCCATTTCTTTTTCTCAAGATCATATTTCATTCTGACTTCTGCATGATCACGCTTTCGGGCAGTGAAATCAGCATCAGTCTCATTTTCTGCCCTCACCGGGTCCTCTGGCTCAGTAGGACACGGAGAGGTGAGGGCTAAGTCATTCTCGGACAGCGCAAGTGCCAAATCATACTTTTCTCGCCAGACCCGATAATTGTTCCCATCAAGTGCCGGGATGTGCGAGATGTATGCCATTGGGTTGAGTCCTGAAACAGTATCAGAAAAAATGAGGAAACATAATAATATAATAATTGCATGCTTTGATTTAACGTTGGTCAAAATTAAAACATGCAAAATTCTTGTACATTAATTCTACATCACCGTTGGGCAGAAGATAGAATTAATGCATAAGTTCATGAATAAATCAATTTATAATATTGCTATCATCAACTTTGGTCAGAAAATAGCAAAATTATAAACATCAACTGTAAATAAATGTAACTATTCCTCTAATTTTAATTTTCCCGTTGGTTCTAATTAAAATTAGAGAAAAACATAAAATTTCTGCTCTTCAAAATTAAATTCTCCCGTTGGTTCGAATTTAATAAGAAGATAATAAACTTTAGCTCGCAGCAGAAAAATTCTGGTCTTGGATCAAAATTGAACAGAAATTTGATCTCAAACTTAACAAAATACATCAAATGAATGCTTCTGAAAAAGAATAAAAAAAATTCACTGTGCTTCGGCCCGACTCGCCCGGCCGCGCGGCCCAGAGCAGCCCACTGCCCTCGCGCGCGCAGCCTCCGCGCCCAGGCCGCAACCTGGGCCTGGGCCGGGAATTGCCGAACCCGCCTGGGCTCAAAGGCGGCCTGGTCATCGCCAGCCGTCCATCTTGATCCAACGGCGGAGCGAGCGGATCGGGAGAACAAAATCCCTCCCCGCGCCGGTCGGATCCCAGAAACCCTAACCTTCTCATTCTCTTCTCACTCTCCTCTCTCTCAGCCGCCGCAGCAGCAGAGAAGCCGGCCAAGAGGAAGAGAGCGGCGGCGCCGCCGTAGGTCCCTTCGCCGGCACGCGCGTTCGCCTGAGAGTGAGCGCGCCGCCGTCGAGCGGTCCTTTGGCGGTGCCCGATCCGGAGCTCGTGCGCGTGGCGACGAGCGGCGGTTCTTCCCGCGTGCCGGCAAGGCGGCGGCGGGGTTTACTTCCCGCACGACCGAGAGGTCTACGGTGCGAGGGAAAACCGGTAGGTCCTCCCCCTTTCCTTTGTCGACGCACCTTGCGTTAGGGTTAGGGTTTGGGATTTCTCAGTTCGTGTGTTCTAGGGTTAGAGGTCCTCTTCCTTCTAATCTCTTTCTTTCTACCCAGAAGAACTAGATCTACTAAAAGTTGGTCTGATACCATTGCTAGACTCTAAACAGGATCACTAGCAGTAGATCTGGTAGGCTAGACTAGCTATTCGGTATGAACAAAGTGTGATGAGTCTAGATCTAAAAAGAACAGAGAGTAAAGAGAGGGGGCAGGTGGTGTTACCGACCATCCTGGTCTTGGTTGCGGGTGCAGAGGCGTCCGCCATGGAGTCGGTGGAGTCGGGAGACGTCGGTGGTGAAGTCCGGTGGTGGCGCCGTCCAGGGGCGGCGTGGCTGCGGTGCTTCCCGTCACTGGCTACGCTCCCCCTCGAGATCGGGTTAGGGTTTTGTCGGTGGGGCAGTACGGCTCCGTTCAACCTCGTGATCTGAGCCGCCGGCCCCCACCTATATATATAGCGCAGTGTGACAGGGGCCCACCAACCATTAGGGTTGGGCGCCCCCGATCAGGGCGCGAGCTCAAGGCCCAGGTGGCCGTTGGGCCAACCGTGGGTGGAGATCATCCTAACACGGTATCCTCAGTGACCAGAACATACCAGACAATTTTTCTGAATGCGACAGATTATTAAGCGAAAGATACAGCCCATAGGAGAGTAAATTCAAGTCCTAAAAATCAAGAACAAAGGAAAAAAAATACATGCCGATCACACCGATAAACAACAGAGATTTCGACAGGAGGTGAACAAGTTAGTAATGGTGATTCTTCACAGAAGCCAGCAAGCATTATTTGTTGCTTTAGGTCACTGATCACTTCGTTTGCTTGCTTGTTTAAGCTACAGACCTTTTCATGTGCATCACTATCACCGAATTCCTGAAAAAACAGTGGGAAACATGGTGAGAACTCAAAGCTTTCTAAATCAGTCTGCAAACTGACAATTTCACAATGCAATGAATATTGTATGATGAATTACCACTGGAATCTGGTGATATCAAAAGAAGCAAAACGATGCTCAGCTAATGATTTTTAAACTACGTGAGCTCCTATGACATTTCAAATGAAGTTTGAAACTTTGAATTAGGTCTGAATGGTAATATCACAATGACCAACTTCCTGGGATCATAAGAGAAGGCAACTGAGTAGATGAGAGTTATCATGATTAGATTAGTAGACAATGTGATTGATTATTTCTAAAAGAATTGCTTCTGCAGTCCTTCAGAGTTCAGAATAACATATTAATAGTTGTTGCAATTATTACTCTGCTGAAAGTGGGTAACAGATAAATGTCGCAAATCATGACACAACCGTCAGTACTGCAACCACATTGATGTGCTAAATTGCTCGCTCACATCCTTCACTCAGTGCACTCGACATCAGGAACAAGTTATGATATATTGGGATGTAGTAGTTCAAATAAAAATACAAGAACCACAAGGGCAGATAGCCAAACATTTCTAGTTTGAGGAAAAATTGCAGATACTCCTTCTATTTTAAATTGAACAATATCTGGTCTTTAAATGAAAATCACAAAATACAGATAAGATCATCCTGCTGAAGAAACAATTATATATATATCAAAGCCAGATACTTGACAGGTAGTTGATTGAAAATAACTGGTATGGAATTGGTCAGAAGCGTGCACAGTTGAGCACAAATATTGTTATTGGCTATTGAATAAACCAAAAAGTACATTGAGCAGTGAGAAGAAAGATGAACTATTATTTAGCAGCGTTATAATTTTCTAGCATTGCATCAATTGTTTTGCATAGAAGCAAGACATGGTGACATCACTGAGATTCTCTCATACAGCAGAGCTCCTAAATTTAAGAACTCCCTTCACTTGAGGTATAGATGACTTGGGGAAACAACAGAGACAACACCTACACGTCTAGAATACAATAACAACCATGAAGCCTAGACAATGACCTTTCATTTCTCTGTGAATATACTTGAAAAAATTGGGACCTCTGAAATGTGGGAACGTAAGTTCAATAGCATGACTGTTAAGTTATCACTCAGTAATCAGTATGGCCTGGCTTGGTGCAGACCATGATCATGACTCACAGATCGCAACTAATACTGTCAAATACACAGAGTTTTAGAATCTATTACATATAGCGAGAATTGACCAAAACAAAACATGTGAGAAAATTTCATTAACAACAATATTGTACGGTACTATGCAAAAATAGATCGTCAAAGACGATAAGAACAAATATCATGAATCAAATCACAGTTTATATCAAATTGACTCATTCACAGTTTCTACAATGTGCATCTCTTATGTACATCACAACATCATCAAAGAGAACACGACTATATCTTATCACATCCATACCTTCCATTCTTCCTCTTTTCCTCAGTTAGGGTGTCGGATGATCCTTTGTAGCACAACGGTCCTTGCCCGACGGATATCCCGGCTACACCGGTCTGCCTGCTCCCCAAGATCCTCAACACTCTTCATGAAGACCTCCAGCTTCTTCTTAATCTCCTCGACCCCGAACTTGACCGCCTCCTCATCCCGCTCCGCAAACTCCACGCAATCGATCATCGAGCTGATCTCCACCTCCACCCGGTTGATGAGCACCCTGATACTGTCCAAATCCTTGATAGCAATGAACGTTCCGACATGCATTGCGCTCACCACCTCCTTCTGTCCACGGAGGGCGTCCTGATACCCTTTCAGCAGCGAATCAATCCACTTCCCCATAGACCCCACCGGAACCGAAGCAGCTGCAGCCAATGCCGCCGCGACAGGCGGGGCAGCGATGGCCGCTGCGACCACCGAGCAGATGAGCACGGCAGTGAAGGTGGTCGCGAAGATAATGCTTGACACCCGGCGCCAAGCCTTGATCGCCTTGACCTTCTTGTCGAGCCGGTGCTTGCGCTGCTGCAGCTTCTCTAGCATGGTCAACTGCTGCCGGTACACGGCCTGAAAGGTGTTAAAGAACTCGTCGGTGAAGGGGTCCCCGACCGCCTTGAACTGGCGCAGCTCATGCAGCGTGCGCGCGTACCGGGCGGAGGGGGCGGCGGCGTCGGCGTCCTCCTGGGCGCCGGCGTCGTTATCCTCCTCGTCATCGAAGCGCTGGAGCGCGACGTGGAGGAGGAGCTGGGAGTCGCGGGAGCGCTTGAGGCACTTGTCGAGGGCGGTGCAGAAATCGAGGGTGTGGAGGCTGCTCTCGAAGTAGTCCTCGACGAGGTCGAACAGTTCGGGGCTCTTCCAGATGTCCTTCTTGCAGTCGAGGATGACGCCCACAACCTCCTGGTTCATGTCGAGGAGGCAGCCGGTGACCTCGCGGAGGGAGTCGAGGGACAGCGACCGCACCTCCACGCCCACCGCCAGCGTCGAGATGGCGCGGCTCGTGCGCCGCTGCAGCGTCGTGTCGAACGTGCGCAGCTTCGGGTCGGACCGGCACGCCGCCTCGTATGAGCTCAGCTCCTCCGCCGCCGCCGCGGGCGGCAGCACAGACTCCGAGCTCGGCGGCCGGGGGGTCCTGCCGCCGCCGCCGACGCTATTCCCCATTGCCGGAAGCAAAGATGGTGGGCAGCACTCACAAATCAAACCCAAAAAAAAAGATTTTTTTGGATTTGAGAAAGTAGCAATAAATCAAGAAACGATGTATCCTAGGACCAAATCAAGAAACGCCTCAGCAACTAGGACGGATCAAACCAGCGAGCATTGGCGCAAGGCCACAATCCTAGCAACCTACGAGCTTCCAAGAACCAATAGAACCGAGAAATTCCGCGAGTAAAGGAAAATCGAGAACTGGATCAATTGGGGCCAAACAAGCATAAAGCTGCGAGCTTTATTTCAGGCAGTGAAGGCGCGTTGCGTCGGACCAAGCGGTCAAGAAAGCGCGAGGTTTCGGGGAAGCAAGGAGAAGAATGCAGGGGATGGGATGGGAGGATTTGGGGTGGTTTTGTGGAGTGTTTTTGCTGTCAGTTGAGGGAGGAGGGGGGATGTGGGGATGGCTTGTACGCATGACGAAGCAGGGAGATGGGGCGGGGTGGGCAGCAATGGCCGTCGCCGGAAGCAACCTAATGCTTCTCACTCCATCTCTAGCCTTGGCGCGTGTGCGGATGTGGTGTACTGCAATTGCAGTGTGAGTAGCAGTAACAGCAATTGCGCGTTTTTGCCGCTTTCTCTCTCTCTCTCTCTCTCTCTCTCTCTCTCTCTCTTCCTGGATGATGGAGGTTTGATGAGTTCGGCCGGAGGAAGCAAAATCAACCAAGCAAGTAGAGAGAGAATATTTGTGGGAGTGTTTGGCATGGTGCGTGGTCGGGTCGGGTCACAACAAAAAGGCAAATGGAAAAGAGAAGGCTTTGTTACAGGAAGTGCTGTATCAAAAAGAATTTGCAAACAAACTGTCACAAAATTGATCCTCGTTGAGACACTATTGATATTATTATATTTTTTATGTGTCATAAGTTGATCTCAAGTAATGATGATGTATAATCTTTTATACCTGATATCAACATAGTTTTTTACATGTGTAATCGTGTACTTAAGGGTAGATAAACGCTACTTTACAATTAGGTAGTTATAAAGGTAGATTTTAAATATACTATGAAACATGCGAAGGAATGTGACTGGCCAGATATGAGATTTGCACCTCCTACATAACAGGAGAGATATCTCTGAACCACTCGACACTGACGGAGCTACAGGGTGGTCCCTGTGGGCCATGGACCACCCTGCGCTCGGACGCTCGGCCTGAGTCCAACCAAAGCTGAAAGCCTAAAAGCTCAGAGCGGCAGAGTCTTGAGTCCGCACGTATTCGCGTGAGATCGACTGATTGAGACTCGAGAGTTCGCGTGGGCGTGGCCGCGTACCGCGTACGTATTCGCGTCAGACTCAGACTGCGCCCGAGTCCGGAGTCCCGACGCCCGTTCGGAAGGCCGTTCTATTCTTCTCCGTGCGGGTGACGCAGCGACGGCGAGCGCGGGCACGGCCAGCCATCGAGCTTCGGCGCGAGCAGCAGCCCAGCAGCGTCGCCTTACTGGCAGCAGGTACGTCGGTACTGGCAAAACAATACATTTACAGGATATTGGATCAAACCTTAGGTGTTTAATCTCTAATAGCGTATCCTTATTGCTCTGTTAATTGTCACCGTGTGAATATCATTTACCTACAGTACACAGATAGATTGAATGCTGGAGTCGCTTGTTTCAATTTTTTTGGCATCAAACAAGAACATTAATCTGAAATTCTGAATAGAAGAAACAAGGGAAGATTCAAGCGTTTCATAAATGAGGTGGAATTAAAGGACTTGTACTGATCAAAATCCTAAGATGAAGACTCAATTGCTAAGCCTAAGCCAAAGACTCAATTATATGTTTTTTTGCAGTATTAGAAGAAATAGTGACGTACTGTTCTTCAACTACTATGAGTATGTAATATTTCAATTCTATGTTAAGAAAGCTATATTCGTCTATTTTATGAAGTTCGTATGTCCTTTTTTACCTTAATTGCATTTCGTAATTCATATACTTGTATACCGACATGTTAAATTTATAGCGGTTAAATAAATTTTAGACAATGGACCACTATAGCTACAAATCCTGGCTACGCCACTGCCACTCGATGTGGTTGGATAGAGGAAATACATAGCTATGCTACAGGTGGTCAAAGAGTCGACCACATAAAATTATCCATCACGAGATCATGAAAAGATTGAGTAGTCCATGGAGAGATGTTTCTCACCTGGAGTCCGATCGGGTATCGTGAGGTAAAAGGAGAATAAGTAAATAGGTTATTTAGACCAACCATATACAAACTTGTCATATAGGTATACTGACTGGTCATAAACTGGTCGACCATATCACAAACTGGTCTATGAAATGATTGTATGGAGATACGGACTGGTCATAATCAGATACGAACTAGTCGTAATGAGTTATAAACTGATCATGTGTGACTAAGACCTGGTTGCAGATCATATTATATAAGGTTTGTCCAATTTGATCTTTGTGCATATTTGGAGTCGATATGTCCCACTAAGGACCGCTACTGACCAGTGGTTAGAAAGATGTTTTCGAGTTATAACCAATTATATACGAACCTGCAGGATCACACACTTAACGGGTTTTAACAGTAAGGATCCAAATGATAGATTCTAAGTTGAATATGATCTCTATCCATGTTGGATCAAGATCTGGTCAAAGGCTCTCCGAGCGAGATACGATATCTATTCATAATGGATAAGGATTCGGTCAGAGACTCTATATAAAGGGGGCAATGGGTTATGAGAGAAAAAAGAGATATCGCACCACCCACCGAAACCCTAGCTGTCTTCTTCCGAAGGCCTTACTGTGTGCTCTGGTGCTAGCATACGGACGCATGGCGTTCCATCCATGTGCGTGTGGACTTCAGTAGATACTGTTGCAAGTGTCGATTGGATCAGGACGATCCGAGGAGAAGACAATTGGATCGTGAAGATAGACTACCGCTAGAAGACGATTAATTTTTGAGAATTGCTTTCCAAGGACGTTAGGCGATCGACTATTTCTGCTATACCAACACGTGCTACGTTGAAACAGGCTGCTTCAACTCTTCTTCCGCTGCACTGC
The DNA here is from genome assembly GCA_017311315.1 of Dendrocalamus latiflorus. NCBI lineage: Eukaryota > Viridiplantae > Streptophyta > Magnoliopsida > Poales > Poaceae > Dendrocalamus > Dendrocalamus latiflorus. The sequence continues at coordinate 29,576,147 of CM029622.1, forward strand.
GCATTTAACGGTAACGATTCATAATCTCTTATTGTATAGCTTTCTGGCTTATGCAATAGAAATTTTAATTTACGATAGTGTAGCCTACTCTGCGTCCCATAGGAAGAAATCCTGCTCCTCATCTGGTTGGTTTACTTTATTCCCACTTGAGCTCAAGGCCTACATTAAAGCCCACTTTATAACCCACACTCCTGTGCTTAGTATGTGTATTCAGATCCGGCCGGTTGAGTAAAAATCTCTCGGTTCAACGGTTTCTCTTGAAAACCAGTGGTTCATCTGTTTTCTGATCCAATTGTCGGAATTTTCTTAAAACAAACCGAGCCGGCAAAGGTCGGTTTTTTCCAGTTAAACCGACGATCCGACTTTAATAACGACGACAAATGGTTTGAACAGCTGAATGCGGAGAAATCTGGACACATTTGGACCCCTAAAACACCTGAAATTCCACTTTTGACCCTCAAATCAAAAAATTTCCGTTTTTGGACCCCTCCCGACCGCGCGTTCGCGAGCTGGTGCCACGTGTCCCGGACGCGCGGGCGGGCGGGCGGACGCGCGGTCAGGGCAGCGCGGTCGCGCGAGCGGGCGGTGGAGCGGGCGGTCGCGCGGCCGGCGCTGAGGACAGGCAGGTCGTGCGGTACCACACCGCACGACCGGGACACGTGGCGCCATCTCGCGAAACGCGCGATCGGGAGGGGTCCAGAAACGGAATTTTTTTGGTTTAGAGGCAAAAAAACGGAATTTCGGATGTTTAGAGATCCACATGTGTCCAGATTTGGAATGCGGAAACAACAGAGCACAAGTAGAAAGCCAGTACGGCCGGCTGCACCAAATGGGCCCGGCGTGGTCTTTGCAGGAATCTTCAGATAAAAGGACGTTTCCTCGACAAGACTGCATTTTCTCTCTTTGCATAGTTCACCGACATGTGGGCACCATGTCACGATGGTCATATGATAGTTGACCTAAGTTAAGTTCAGGCCAGCTCTGTTCAAATTTACCTTCACTAATTAAAATGACTTTTCTTTTTTTTACCATTTCCCTTATTTATTTTTTTAATCCATTTAGATGAGCTCAACAAGTAGCATAGCACAATACGATGAGATTCCATCATGCAGGCATGCAAGTGCTCTCAATTAAAATTGGACAACAAAACGTATTAACAATCAATGGTAACGCACCGACTGCAACTTTGGATCTATTTTTTTTCAGCTTTTGACTTTTCTACAGTAATTAGTTTTTTAAACGAAGTGATTTTTTAAGATGAGGTCTACTAGTTAATTATAGTATATACTATACCAACTTCATTTATATCGGTAAAAGTCACACGTAAGTTTCAGTTACTCTGTAATCTCTCACACGAACAGCCAGAAACCACAAGCCGCAGCTAAAAGCCATAAATCGTAGCAAAAACAGAACAGACCCTTTATCACTACTACGGTCTAGCCAAAACCGACGAGTTCATCCACCACCACTTCTTGGTGTTATGAATAGCGCTTGTATTCATATGAGGCCAATGGGCCGGTATATATACACAAAGTACAGGTGGTAAATATACAAAGAACCCCTCATAACAATGGGGAATAACAAACTATACATATATCTCTAACACCCCCCCCCCCCCTCAAACTCATGGTGGATCAACAACACTGAGTTTGGAGAGGAAGAAGATGTGTTGTGCTCGAGTCTGGGCCTTCGTGAAGAAATCCGCTATCTGAAGCTCTGAAGGCACATACTGAAGAGCAATCACCTGATCATGCACACAAGTCCTCATGAAAGAAGCATCAACTCCAATGTGCTTGGTGAGCTCATGCTTCACAGGATCACGAGCAATACTGATAGCACCTGTACTGTCTGACAAGAGAGGGGTCGGTGTAGTGACAGAAACACCAAAATCCTCAAGTAACCACCGTAGCCAAGTAATCTCTGCTGTCAAGAGAGCCATAGCTCGCAACTCAGCCTCTGCACTCGAACGGGACACTGCAGTCTGTTTCTTCGTCTTCCAGGCAATGAGAGACCCACCAAGAAAAACACAGTAAGCAGAGATAGAGCGGCGATCAGAGGGATCGCTGGCCCAAGTAGCATCCGAATAGGCCTGAAGCTGTAACGAGCTGGAACGTGGAAAGAAGAGACGGCGAGAGATAGTCCCACGAAGGTATCGCAGAACTCGAAGAAGGTGGCTGTAGTGAACCTGAGTGGGAGCTGAAACAAACTGACTCAGAATATGAACTGGATAAGTGATATCTGGACGAATAACAGCAAGGTAGACAAGACTCCCAACAAGATGACGATAGCGAGTTGGATCAGAAAGAGGCTCGCCATCAGAGAGTCGGAGGTGAACATTGAGCTCCATGGGAGTCTCAACAGTACGTTGATCAGTGAGAGAGGCGCGATCAAGAAGATCCTGAATATATTTCTCTTGGGACATAAAGAAACCATCTGGAGTGGAAGTAACCTCAATCCCAAGGAAATAACGAAGAGGACCAAGATCCGACATAAGGAACTGCTCACTAAGACGAGCCTTAACAAAGGCAATGTACTCAGAATCATCTCCCGTAATGATCATATCATCAACATACAGGAGAAGAAGAGTCCGACCACGAGACGAAGTATGGACAAAGAGCGCAGGATCATGATCACTAGCTGAAAATCCAGCACCAGTAACCACAGAGGAGAAGCGCTCAAACCAAGCACGGGGGGCTTGCTTAAGGCCATAGAGAGAGCGACGAAGGCGACAGACCATGCCCTCAGGAACAGAATACCCAGGTGGCGGATGCATGTAGACCTCCTCACGCAACTCGCCATTAAGAAAGGCATTCTTGACATCAAGCTGAGAAACAGACCAGTGGCGAACAGACGCCACCGAAAGAAGAGTGCGAACAGTGGTCATGTGGGCCACAGGAGCAAAAGTCTCGTCGTAGTCAACACCATGCTGCTGCTGAAAACCACGAGCAACAAGACGCGCCTTATAGCGCTCAAGAGAGCCATCAGAGCGAGTCTTAATCTTATAGACCCACTTACATGTGATGGGATGAGAATGGGATGGAAAAGGAACAAGATCCCAAGTACCAGTACGCTCGAGGGCAGCAATCTCCTCGGCCATGGCAAGCTGCCACTCAGGGTGAGTAACAGCATCCCGGTAGGAGACAGACTCACGAGTAGCTGCGCCAGCAAAGGCAAAACGGGCAAGAGGCCGAATCGACTGGCGATCGCGGAGAGCGTAGCGAGGAGAAGATGACCCATCAGGGGAAGATGGAGCATCAGAAGAAGATGGAACATCAGAAGAAGATGACTCATCTGGAAGATCCTCAATACGAGGTCGACGAGTGTAGACGATAGTGGGAGGAGCCTGAGGAGTCGTAGGAGACGACACAGGCGGCGACAACGGCGGAGAGGCCACAGGGGGAATATGTGGAGACCTAGTAGGACAGGTGGACGAGGGCAAAACAGATATAGGAGTATCTGGAAAGGTCAAGAAAGACAGAGACTCCACAGAGGAAGCCGAAGGAGAGGCAGGACGTGGGTAGAATGGACGAGACTCGTCGAAAGTCACATCCCGAGAAACCCGTATCCGACGACCAACAGGATCCCAGCACCGATAGCCCTTGTGCTCGGCACTGTACCCCAGAAAGACACTCAACAGACTGAGCGGTCAGTTTGGTACGTTCTCGAGGGGCGAGGAGAACATAGCAAACGCAGCCAAACAGATGAAGGGCAGAGTAGTCAGGAAAAAGACCACAGAGACGCTCAACAGGGATCGCACCCTTAAGAGCAGAAGAGGGCTGAATATTGACGAGATAGGTGGCAGTGGAAACAGCCTCGGCCCAAAAGTGAGGTGGAATAGAGGCGGCGATCATCAGAGCACGAGCCGTCTCAAGGAGGTGACGATGCTTGCGCTCAGCGACACCATTCTGAGCATGAGCACCAGGACAAGAAAACTGAGCGAGAGTGCCCTGCTCAGCAAGGAAGCTGCGCAGGTGACGAGAGAGGTACTCGCCAGCAGAATCAGCACGAAAGACACGAATAGGAGTGGAGAACTGTGTGTGTATCATAGTGGCAAATTGTTTATAGATAGGCAAGGCCTCACTACGAGAAGACATGAAATATATCCAAGTGTGGCGAGAGAAATCATCTATAAAAATAATATAATAACGATGACCCCCTTTCGAAACGAAGGGAGCCGGACCCCAAATATCTGAATGAACAAGATCAAAAGGACGCTGAGACACAGTCTCACTATGAGGATAAGGAAGCTGAATCTGTTTACCTAACTTACAGCCCTGACAATCTAAAGACACGTCTCCTGAGACAGACCCCAGAAGACCACGACGAACTAAGGACGACAGGCGAGATCCACACAGATGGCCAAGACGGTGATGCCACTGCTGGAAAGAGCCGGTAGACGAAGTGGCAGAAGCGGAGAGACTGGCGGCGGTGGTGGCAGCGGAAGGAAGATGAAGCCAGTCAAGCTCCCAGAGACGCTGTGAGTCACGGCGCCGAGGGCCAGAACCAACCAGAGCTCCCGTGTGGCAGTCCTGAACACAACAAGAGTCAGAGTCGAGAATAACTCGATAACCAAGGTCAGTAATTTGCCCAGCAGAAAGAAGCTGCAAGGTAAGGCGAGGAACATGAGCAACAGAAGGAACATGAAAAGATGAGTTGCTAAGAGATCCTCGACCAGAGACAGAAAGAGATGTACCATCAGCAGTAAGAACACTGACAGGAGAATCAAGAGGTGTAATAGAAGACAGAGTGGAAGAATCAGGAGTCATGTGAAAAGATGCTCCAGAATCAAGAATCCACGGGGAGATACCTGACTGTGTAGGAGGTGGTCTCTCAGTGCCTGAAGAGTCAGTAGCAGAACCTGCAGAACCTGTCGAGGGAGAACCTGAAGCGGCAAGTAGGCGTCGAAGTCTGGCTATCTCCTGCTCGGTGAGAGAAGCTGCTGAAGAAGTCGAGGCAGACGTCGTCGTAGAAGCACTAGTGCCAGTAGAAGAACGGCGTGAAAGATGCCGCTTCTTCTTGTAGCACTGGGACTCAGTTGGCCATCCTTGTCGCAGTAGGAACAGTGAGGACGGCCACCTCCAGACTGAGGACGGCCACCACCACCTGTGGTAGCCGCTGGAGGAGGCAGTGTAGCAGGCGGACGAGCGGCGAGCACAGAGGGGAGTGGCATCAGACCAGCACCACTCAAACGAGTCTCCTCTGCGCGTATCTCGGTAAGAGCCTCCAGGAGAGTGACACGAGGGTGGCGTGCAAGGAGCTGGGCACGCCTTTGCTCGAACTCAGGACGAAGGCGAGTAAGGAACTCGTAAACCCGCTGAAACTGCAGGTCAGCACGTACATCCAGGCAGCACGGACAGGTACGACAGCCAGCAGTGCGAAGTGAGTCCAACTGACGCCAGACAGCAGAACTCTGAGCGTAAAAAGCGTCAACAGTAGCATCACCCTGCTGAAGAGAGTGCTCCTGGCGGACCACGGACAGGTAAAGGGCATCACCAGAGGGCTCGTAGCGCTGACGAAGATGAGTCCACATCTGGAAAGCCGAAGAGAGTCCCACAACCTCAGAAGAAAACTGAGGCTGGACACTGGCGATGAGGACAACAGCAGCCCGAGCGTCGTCATCGTACCACTGAGTGTAGACGATCAGACGATCCTTGTAGGAATCCAGAGCCTCCTGATAGGCAGAGGCAGCTTCATCATCAGCTTCATCATCAGCAGCAGCCTTATCGGCTGTCGGAGGCAATGCAACAGACGTAGGCTCCGTCGGAGGAATAGGGCAAGGCGGTCAGATGACATTGCCAGAGAGGACGCCCCAGAGACGAAAACCACGCATGTGAATGCGCATGTGAGACACGAAGTCGGTGTAATTAACACCATCAAAAATCACCGGGCAGCGAGGGAGGGAAACGGTGCCCATTGGTAGGCGGCGCTGGACGGCGCGGCGACCAAGGCAACGAAGTCTAACAGGCGGCGCTGGACGGCGCGGCGGTTAGAACGACGTTTTTTTTTTGCTCTTTTTTTTGCTCTTTTTTTTGCTTTTTTTGCTTTTTTTTATTAGCTTCTCACAGAAGCTACTATTTCAGAAAAAAATCCAATCGGCACAAGCACAGCAGGGGCGCGAGCCTCTGGGCGGTGGTGGCCGAGATTGGCAGCGGGAGGCGGACGGCGGTGGGCGACCGGACGGCGGCGGGCTCGGGTGGCCGGGCGGCGGCGCTCCTGGCGGCGGCGCTCCTGGAGCGGTGGCCAAGCGACCGGATCGGTGTGGCGGCCGGGAGACGGCGCAGCCGGCGGCGGAGGGCGACGCGCCTGGAGCGGCGGTGCGCGACCGAGAGCGGGCTCGGGGCAGCGCAGGCGGCGCAGCGAAGTCGGCCGATGGCAACGGAGGGGGAGTCGGCGACGGCGACGGAGGGGGAGCCGGCGACGGCGACGGAGGGGGAGCCGGCGACGGCGACGGAGGGGGAGCCGGCGACGGCGACGGAGGGGGAGCCGGCGGCCGCGCGAGGAGGCGCGGGGAGGCCGCGGCGCGTGGAGGCGCGGGGAGACCGGGCGACGGCGCGGGGAGGCGCAGGGAGACCGGCGGCGGCGCGGGGAGGCCGACGATGGCGCGCGGAACCCTAGGTAAGCCAAAACCCTAGTTTTGGCTCTGATACCATGTTATGAATAGCGCTTGTATTCATATGAGGCCAATGGGCCGGTATATATACACAAAGTACAGGTGGTAAATATGCAAAGAACCCCTCATAACAATGGGGAATAACAAACTATACATATATCTCTAACACTTGGATCGCAACGCTTCATGACACCTGAGTCTTGACAAAGCAAATCGAACTATTTATCCTTATTACGACCATCTAAGCCAGCAACCGAACCTACCTACGTACCTAGGATACATGCCGATATTGACTCCCACGTTCATGAGATGTGCGCGGCATGGAGCGTGCATGCGTCGTAGATATACTACTACCACACTAGTATTACGTACTGTTGAATATGTAAGCACATGCAGGTTCAATTTATTCCATAAATAAATCATGACATCATGCACGCAAAATAACAGAACCATCACAGGCATAACAGATCTAGACATGTAATCCAGGAAACTGTACATGAACAGATCTAATACGGAGAACATGACTGTTACGTACCGATGATTCTATTCTGGTCGATTTGTCGATGTTGACGCTGCAGGCACGGTGTGGATGACACGAAGTCGATGACGATTCGCCGAAACCGAACGACGAGGAAGACGAGCCAGAGCTACAGCAAGCAGTCGCGCAGAGCGCTTCCCAAAAACCTTATTCGCCCTCTCCCGGTGCAGGACTTCGAAGGCGACGGTTCCGGAGACCTGCTCTCCCGAACGGCAGTGCACGCCGGCGGACGGGACGGAGTAGACTACGTGGGACGGCGCAGTACAATGGAAGAGGCAAAACCCTAGATTGATTTGCTATATTCTGTATGGAGGCGGCGACTCGGTATTTATCGAAGAATCAGGACGTGTGATCAGGACGCCTGCACATTCTCCATAACTCGTAACCGAAACGGATTAGTCGCGTAACCGATCCGGATTCACCGCCACACAAAACAGCAAAAGATAAAACTACAAAAGGAAGCCGCATCTGCGCAAGCACCTGACGCCGATTTTGGCGGACCATTCACGCAGGTGCCGTGCGCCCGCGCCACCCGCCCCGCCCCGGCCCGGCCCGGCCCGGTGAGGCGAGCGAGCGCGCGCGTGTGATCCTCTAGTTCTCTCCCACACATGCCTCAAGTGGCTAGGAGTGCACCATCCCTTTTAAGGTGGTCTTCCTCTCCTAGAACTAGCAATATGGTACTAAAGTTCACATGCATCCTCCTTTGCATGAGTGGGCCTTTGAGATTTAATAGGAATTATTATTTTGTATGGGCTTGGCCCACATAATTCCAACAATCCCCCACCAGATCTCAAAGTCCCACAGAGATTTGCCTGAATTCTAAAGTACTGTTTATATACCAGTGTTTCGATGGAGACCGATTAAGGTTGAACATCCACCTAGAACTCCAAGCTACACTTACTCACAACTTGAACAATGGACTACGCCTTGAATTGCAAGTTTGGTGCAAGCAAGCTTCACTTAAAAACTTAACTGATACTAGGCCGCCAGTAGGCTACCCCTCGGTTGGAGCGTATAAGTCATACTCCTTGGTCTCTTCATGAGCTTAGTAGGAGATTACCCAAGATCTCCATAGACTGCGACTAACAGTCGGGCTCATATAGGTGTGTTCTTTCAAGAACGCTCTGCAGGATAGCGTCTTCGCTTCTAAAAGCCAATGGAACACATTAAGACCTTAGTCAACCTGCCTTGCAGTTTCTGAGAGTATTGCATCTTCACATAGAGAGGGTTGAAATTACTCTCCTCCAGTTAACTAATGGCTTGTTTTTCCCAGATCCTAATTCACGGGATCTCCGATCATATAGGTTGGGTTACTACCATAGATAACTCACATGGGTCTCATACCCATCTCCTTCGATGCACTATCTATCACATTCCGTGATAGTCCCTTTATAAAGGGATCTGCCAGGTTTTTATCTGTTTGGATGTAATCCAAGGTTATAACTCCGGAGTTTCTCAATTTCCTGACAGACTTCAATCGTCTCTTAACATGCCTAGACGATTTCATATTATCCTTAGAACTGTTCACTTTAGCGATAACGGTTTGATTATCACAGTTCATAAGGATAGCTGGCACTGGCTTTTCCACCGTAGGTAGATCCATCAATAGATCTCGTAGCCATTCTGCCTCAACAATAGCAGTGTCTAGTGCCGCAAGCTCTGCTTCCATGGTTGACCTCGTCAAAATGGTCTGTTTGCAAGACCTCCATGAAACAGCACCACCACCAATAGTGAAAACATATCCACTAGTGGCTTTGATCTCATCAGCATCAGAGATCCAGTTGGAATCACTATAACCCTCCAGCACCGACGGGTACCCAGTATAGTGAAGTCCAAAGTTCGAGTTACCTTTCAAATAGCGCAACACTCGCTCAAGCGCCTTCCAGTGATCATCTCCTGGGTTAGATGTAAACCGGCTCAACTTGCTCACAGCAAAGGAGATGTCTGGCCTTGTTGCACTAGCTAGGTACATAAGTGAGCCAATTATCTGAGAATATTCCAGCTGATTCCTAGCAATTTTCTTATTCTTACGAAGTAACACGCTAGGATCATAAGGTGTTGGAGAAGGCTTGCAGTCAGAAAAGCCAAAACGGCTCAAGACCTTTTCCACATAATGAGATTGCAAAAGTGTAATCCCATCCTCACCTCTAACCAATTTAATGTTTAGAATAACATCAGCCACTCCCAGATCTTTCATATCAAAGTTTTGAGACAAGAATGATTTGACCTCATTTATCATATTGATGTTTGTCCCAAAAATCAGAATGTCATCCACATACAAGCATAGAATAACTCGCTCACCCCCACCATAGCGATAGTATACACATTTATCTGCCTCATTGACAGCAAAGCCTGCAGATGTTAGTGTTCTATCGAACTTCTCATGCCACTGCTTAGGGGCTTGTTTCAGACCATACAAAGATTTCAACAGTTTTAACACCTTGCCTTCTTGACCTTCTACTACAAATCCATCAGGCTGTTCCATGTAAATTTCCTCATCCAGCTCTCCGTTAAGAAAAGCTGTCTTAACGTCCATTTGATGAACGAGAAGACCATGTGAGGCAGCCAAAGCAAGTAGTACTCGTATTGTGGTCAGTCTAGCAACAGGTGAGTAAGTGTCAAAGAAATCTTCGCCTTCTTTCTGAGTATAGCCCTTGGCAACAAGCCGAGCTTTGTACTTTTCAATGGTACCATCAGGCCTAAGCTTCTTTTTGAACACCCACTTGCATCCTACAGGTTTGCACCCATAAGGTCTATCTGTCATCTCCCAGGTGCCATTAGCGATAATAGAATCCATTTCACTACGGACAGCCTCCTTCCAATAGTCTGCATCAGTAGATGCATACGCTTCTGAAATAGACTTGGGAGTGTCGTCCACGAGGTACACAGTGAAATCATCACCAAAGGATTTGGATATCCTTTGTCTCTTGCTCCTTTTAGGAGCTCCACTGTCATCCTCCTCATGGAAAAGTTCATGTGTATGTTCAAAAGGTTCAGGTGGTGTGATTGAACTAGGAATTATTTCAGAAGGTTGACTAGTAGTGTTATGTGTATCCTTCATTGGAAAAATATTCTCAAAGAATGTTGCATCTCGAGACTCCATAATTGTACCAACATGCATGTCAGGTACCTCAGTTTTAACTATCAAAAATCTATAGGCAATGCTATGATTAGCATATCCCAGAACGACACAATCCACAATTTTAGGTCCAAGCTTGCGTTTCTTAGTTATTGGCACATTAACTTTCGCCAAGCACCCCCATGTACGCAAGTAAGTGATGGTTTTCTCCCAATCCATACCTCGTATGGTGTTTTGTCCTTATTTCTGTTAGGAACTCTATTTAATACATGATTAGACGTTAGCAAAGCCTCCCCCCACCATGCCTTAGGTAAGCCCGCAGTGTCTAACATGGCATTCACCAAGTCAGTCAACGTGCGGTTTTTCCTTTCGGCAATCCCATTTGACTCGGGGGAATAAGGAGGCGTCCTTTCATGTATAATGCCATGTTCCTCACAAAATAAGTCAAATTCGTTTGAGAAATACTCTCCACCACGATCTGACCTAAGTCTTTTTATCTTTCTGTTTAACTGATTTTCAACTTCTGCCTTATAGATTCTAAAATAGTCTAAAGCCTCGTCTTTCGTTTTCAATAAATACACATAACAGAACCTAGTTGTATCATCAATCAATGTCATGAAATATCGTTTTCCACCCTTCGTTAACATGCCATTCATCTCAGAAAGATCTGAATGCAGGAGTTCTAGTGGTGCCAAATGTGACGACCCGCATTATTACCATGGGGTAATAACGCTAGTCAACGGATTATTATTCGTTTTAGCCGATAAAACATCGCTCTAACGAATAATAAGCCTATCAGAGTATTGCAGCAGAACAATAATTAGAGACAAAATCACAATATTATAAAAATATCGCCACGCAGGGCTACAGTTGATTACAATGCCTGAAAGGCTTGAATAATACAAACCTAGAACAACAAATATTATAACTACTTTCTATTTTAAAAAAAACAATTCTACACGGAGTGTCCACCTTGTACCCACTTTAATCCGATTCCATGATATTCCATCCAGGTAGCTTCCTCCTGATCTTAGCCATTCTCTGAACTGACATGCTCCTAAGCAAATGGAGGATTATAACAAGGGTGAGTACAAAGGTACTCAGCAAGCGTTATTAACAAAATGCATAACATGCTTATCCTTTCCACATTTAGGAATCTCAATTCCTATTCTCAATTTCTTACTCATTTTTTTTTATACCCTTTTTCCTTTCTCAATTTCCTTTCCATGACATAGAAAATAAAGTTTGTTGGTTTTGAAATAATGACAATTTATTAATTTAGAAAACTACTGAACATACGCATGAACAGCAAAAACCCCCATAAGTTTCCGTAATTCTCCTTTCCTGGAGACAGGCATGAATTCATGATTTATATAGCATTGCGCAAGCTTGTATCACTTTACCCCTCACCACTCTTGATCCTGGTGGCTCATGGTTCTCCGCAATTCCTTAGATGCGGCGCCCAGATCAGAGTACAGTACGTTTGCATCTATCTCAGTAATTATATCTCCACCCAGTTACTCACAATCGGTGGCCTGGAGCGGTGTACCACCCTCACGCAGACCCACCGAAAGCGACATTAACTGTTGGCTGGGGCGGTTCCTGACCATCTCCCAACACTCCACGGCGTAATATATCGCCCATCGCTCACCCGTTGCTGATAACGAACCAGTCTTGGGTTCTTGCGATCCGCCTCACCCGTTGCTGATAACGAACCAGTCTTGGGTTGCGCGCGGCTGTGGATAGCCCACCTTGCTGATAACGAACCAGTCTTGTGGGTTCCACTCCCTAACTAATACTTACCCATGTGGAGAATATAATACTTTGATAGAGCTACTAGTCTGTCCGTCAAAACGGAATGTTGGTTGATACGGTGTGGTACGGTCTGTTCACACGGATGAAGTTGGTAGGTTTCTTATATTTTATTCTTATGCAGAGGTCCCATACCTGCCCCATTATCACCTGCCCTGGCAACCTCTGCCCACCCTCTTAATTAACCTAGATGGCCAACTGCTCCATCAGTCGCCATCTAACCCTTTCCATTCACACATAGCCATTGCCCGATTTAAAACCTTTTTATTTCTTTCATGCAAGTGATACTAGAGTAATACAAAATATTTGTTTTACGAATATACTCTGCAGATATGTTCAAAGGAATGCTTGCCTGGACTTTAACCATATACTCGGATTCAAGTAGAATCAGGTGAAGTTGTCCCCGTAGCTTGGTTGTTGCCTGCAGTTAAATACGTTGACTACGACTTAATTTATGAGAACATAATAAAATACGATGTGTCGAGGTGCTTGTGCTCCTAAGGTAAGACGTCACTCCATTTAATCTAATCGCAGTAGTTGAGGTTAATTTCGATACACTACTCGTCGTTCGACATTATCGCACCACAATTAGTTTGTTCTAATATTCTGAAGAACTTAGGGTGAATTTCTATAGTTTAACTATTATTACCCAAATCGTCTAAGTAATGGAATATATTGATGAGCGGTTTAAATAACAATACACAGGTTAAGAGTATATACATGGATCCATTCTAATCAATTGACGCTTTTGGTTTATTTATGGGATCCTAAACATTTATTAATAGAATTCCACAAGTTTATACTACCAACAATGTTAAATAGATATTACTTAGGAATTTTAATAAGTTGAACGGCAATGTATCGATTCAATCGGCACTCGCCAAATTTTAATCTACTGCCCATCCTTAATTAATCATGACTACTGACTTGAGATATTTTGTATTTTAGTATGATTAGAATAATAATAATAGGTTCTTTAATCTACACTAGCTTAGTTAAAGTTAAATATTCACGAAGATAAATTTTTATTATGCGCGCTTCTCCTCTCTCTCTTTTCTCTTTTTCTTTTCCTCATTTTTCTTTTCTTCCACCCGACCCCTTTTTCCCGGTTCGGCCGCCGCCCCTCCATCTTCTTCCTCCTTTTCCTCTTTTCTCGCCTCCTCCTCCGGTTCTCTTCCTCTACCTCCCCCTCTCTCCCTCTCTCGGCCTCCCTGCTCTCTCTTCACGCCGCCTCTCCCCCGCCTTCAGGTCTCAGCGCCGCCGCCCGGTTCGGATTCCCTCACGCGCCGCCTCTCTCTCGCGCCCGCGCCTCGGCGCCTCTGCCTCGGTGCCGCTCCCTCCTCGCGCCGGCTCCCCGTCGCCCCCTCCTGCCTCCCCTCCGACGCCTCCTCTGGCCGGCTGTTCCCGCCGAGATGACCGGCGCCACCTGGGGATCTCCGGCCATATCTGGCCCAAATCGGATGCTTCCCCCCCCCCCCCCCCCCCCCTTTTTTCCCATTTCTTGCTTAATTTACTTTTGTGATTTGCTAACTTTTTGAGGTTTGCCTAGGGTTTGGTTTTGGGAGGCGGGTGACCGTGGCCGTCCTCGCCGGTGAGCCGTCGCCATGCGCCGGGGGAGTACCGACGGCGGTGAACCGGTGGCTTGGCCGGGAACCCCGCAGCCGCCGCCCTCATGGTAACCCTCTTCTCCCCTTCCTTTACCCCCGGTGACATTCTTATGGTTGCTAGCCTATGTTGGATGAAATGGGGTAATGGTAATGCATGGATGATGGGATTGTGGGGTTTACCTGCACTGGTGCTTGTGAGGGATGCTAGGGTTTGGGGTTGGGGTAGTGGCCGGTTGGCTGTGATTGATGCTTGATGCTGGCTTGCGGTGGTGGATGATGGTTGCTGGCTTGCGGTGCTCCTGTGGCCGTCATGTCCCCATCTCCCTTCATCAGCTTGTCGGTTCTTCACTCCCTGGACCTCCGGCTCCACTCGGCTGACTCTTCTGCGGTCTGGGGATTGGCTGTGAGAGTTGGGGAATGTTACCTTACCTTTCCTTTGTCCCTCTGTGCTCTATTCTCTCGGTTTGACTACTAGTATGCAATGTGGGATATTTGTTGGATGGCTTGCCCGTGAGGCTTGTTGGCTGATGATGCCCTCTGGGCGTGGCTGCTCTGGCCCGGTGCTATCTATTTCACTGTGGTGGATATTTGCATGGTGAGGGCTTTGACAGGTGGTTTCTCCGTTGTGGGTTTGGCTGGAATGATTTGTGCTCACCTAGTCTTTGCCTTGGTTGGATTCCTATGTTCAGAACAGGTTTGTATGTATATATATACCGTGTGATGAGCCTATAGTTGTGAGAGGTGCCGACTGGCCTCCGGACGGTCAGGTATCTCCGTGAACGGATTACCCCGCCCGAAGTTAATCCTCAGGGCTCTGACGGCAATTTCTACTCTTAATTATTTTCTTTTGTTCGGTCTTTTTCAGTATTACAGTTATTGGTTTGTTCACAATTAAAATAGTGGTGTGGTGGCAACTCGACGACGGTTCCTAATGTATGAAATGACCTGGATGTAATCTAACTTTCTCTTAATTTTGATGTCTAATTGATACTGAATGTTATTTAAATGTAATTTCTATTCTCAGTGAATTCAGATGTAATGAATATGTATGAAATGAACTTGGTGTACATTCATTCATGTACCTCATGATTAAATACAATTATATTGCAATTACTGAGTCTTTGATATGGTCATTTGGTTAAGACAGGAAATTGTATAATTGTGGTAATTCAGATTGTCGCTATCCCGTAATGCAATCTGTAATATTTTTATTTGACTTGATATAAATCCTAATTGTCATACAATGGATGTTATTTATTTTACCCTACACGGATTGTAATTTAATTACTGTTGTACTACGGACTGTTATATATATTTTAATTGAGTTTGAAAACTTTTACTTGTGCAATTGAATTTTATTTCTCACTGAGTCTATACCGTTTGATATTCACCCTCGTCGATGAAATTGTAAAACAACGTATCATTTTATCGCTCGTTGATTCCAATTTATCCGACTAAGTAGAAAATTTTAAATTCCCTCGTATTTTTAGACTCTTAATTACATAATTAATCATACTTAACGTTGTAATTCATTGCTTAAGGTTAATTAATAATGTGGGTTGTCACACCAAATTTCTCTCCTCGGCAGCCTTGTGAGGCTTACGAGGTTGCTTTGATTGCACACAGCTATGGCATTTAGAACCTTTGGTGATGGAAACGTTTGGAATTAAATTCATACTGGAAAGCCGAGACATCAAACCAAAATTAATATGACATAGACGTGAGTGACAAACGTTAGCCTCATCATCCACACTGCCACAAATATGGTTCACAGTTTTATTGCAGAAATCTGAAAGGGAAAAGCGGAACAAGCCTCCGCACTCATAGCCTTTACCAATAAAATGTCCATGTTTAGACACGACTACTTTATTAGACTCAAATACCAACTTAAGCCCGTCTCTACATAAACGGGAGCCACTAACGAGATTCTTGTCTATAGAAGGGACATGCTGCACGTTCTTCAGCTGCACGATCTTTCCCGAAGTAAACTTCAGATCTACCGTGCCAACACCAAGAACAGTAGCATGTGACCCATTCCCCATTAGGACGGAGGAATTGCGGGCGACCTGATAAGAAGAAAACAACGAAATATCAGCACACACATGTACATTAGCTCCTATATTAATCCACCAATTGGTAGATTGACTAACTGAAAGAACAGTAGGTAAATTACCATACCCAGTCCCATCTTCAGTCTTGCCAATGGTCACGTTGACAGACTTAGAAGTCTGTCCTACAGGTGCCTTCTTTCCTTTGCGTTGTGGGCACTTCTTGGCTATGTGACCAGGCTCACCGCACACAAAGCAAGTTCTATCATCCTGATTGTTGTTGTTCTTCTTCTTCTTGAAGTTGGTTGTATGTTGGGCTTTGACAAATTTTCCTTTGTTCTTGTTTGAGGGTTTCTGTACCACATTGGCACTAGACTGCCCTCCATCACCCTTAGACACAGCGTCCTTTTCCCGAGCTTTCTCCTCAATTTCAAGAGACCCAATCAGATTCTCAACAGAGTACTCTTGTCTCTTGTGTTTGAGTGTTGTTCCGAAATTCCTCCATGAAGAAGGTAATTTCGCAATAATACATCCAGCCACAAACTTGTCGGGTAAGGCACACTTCAGGAGTTCGAGTTCCTTGGCAATGGCCTGTATCTCATGAGCCTGATCTACTACAGAACGGTTATCAACCATCTTGTAGTCATGAAATTGCTCCATGACATACATGTCATTGCTGGCATCAGTAGCACCGTATTTGGAATTCAGTGCATCCCATAACTCCTTCGCGTCTGTCATGTGCATATACACCTCGCACAGACGGTCAGCAAGAACACTAAGAATGCATCCAACAAAGAGAGTAGTGGCAGTCTCGAATTCTTTCTGCTTTTCAGCATCAAGAACACCTTCAGGCTTGCCATTACTAACCCAGAATACATTCATAGCAGTAAGCCATAGAGTGACCATGATTTGCCATCTCTTAAAGTGCACACCGGAGAACTTATCCGGCCTCAGTGCATCGGCAAATCCAGCCATAGTAAAACCACAGTGCCTACAATAAGGTTTTTGGATTGTTGAATATGTAAGCACATGCAGGTTCAATTTATTCCATAAATAAATCATGACATCATGCACGCAAAATAACAGAACCATCACAGGCATAACAGATCTAGACATGTAATCCAGGAAACTGTACATGAACATATCTAATACGGAGAACATGACTGTTACGTACCGATGATTCTGTTTTGGTCGATTTGTCGATGTTGACGCTGCAGGCACGGTGTGGATGACACGAAGTCGATGACGATTCGCCGAAGCCGAACGACGAGGAAGACGAGCCAGAGCTACAGCAAGCAGTCGCGCAGAGCGCTTCCCAAAAACCTTATTCGCCCTCTCCCGGTGCAGGACTTCGAAGGCGACGGTTCCGGAGACCTGCTCTCCCGAACGGCAGTGCACGAACGGCAGTGTCGTGACGATCACCATTCACGCAGGTGTCGTGCGCCCGCGCCACCCGCCCCGCCCCGGCCCGGCCCGGCGAGGCGAGCGAGCGCGCGCGTGATCCTCTAGTTCTCTCCCACACATGCCTCAAGTGGCTAGGAGTGCACCATCCCTTTTAAGGTGGTCTTCCTCTCCTAGAACTAGCAATATGGTACTAAAGTTCACATGCATCCTCCTTTGCATGAGTGGGCCTTTGAGATTTAATAGGAATTATTATTTTGTATGGGCTTGGCCCACATAATTCCAACACGTACTATATTCACACCGGCCTAAACAAGATTCACCAGCCGGTTTTTTACTGTGACTTTAGCTTTTAGTTTATAATTTTTGAATTATGTCTGTTTATAAAAGACAATACACGAAGAGAAAGAAAAAAATTGCATGCATTTTTTGTCAGTACAACTAAACTTAATAGAGTGTGTACTATAATCTACTTATAGATACTATATTGAAAAGACATATAATTTAAAAGCTTATTCCTATAACAACAAAAAGACAAAGTAAAAACCAAAGTGAAAAAGAACCCACCAGAAATGATCATCTGATCGCTTATAGCATGTACAATGGTATAGACAGTAGTAGTCTGTAATACACCTCCATGACATCTATAGACAAGACTAAAAAACAAGACATATAATGTGTTGTCTATATAGTTGTCTGTAATAGTATCATACAATTAATATGTTATCTATATAGTTGTCTATACAATGGTATAGACAGTAAAAGCCGTATATAAGACAGTCTATTAAATAATAGATAATATTTGTCTCTCTCTTCTTTCTCTCTCCTTCACATCATCCAAAATCCTATGTGGCATATGTTTATAAAGCTGACATGTACCATTGTATATGTCTTTATGCTTGCTTGTGTGTTGACCCCAACCAAAGATGACACGATTTCACGTACTCTAATAACCAATCAATCCGCGTGCCACCAAACACGTGTTGAGTGATGGCACGGCGAGCTAGCTAAAAGAGGGGAGGCTTGCGAGCTTTCGGTGTGCTCATTTTGGCAAACACGCTCGCTTAATGGGTTTCCTTTCTTGCCTTGCCACTCCTTCTCTTGGGTCGTGGGAGGTTGCTTGGCTTGCATTACATGGCATGATTTGCATCACCCAAACACCACCGTCCTCTATCTTCTAGTTTTCTGTTTCCTAGCTACTACGAAGGAATACGAGAGAACCGATTGTGTGAGTGATTTAATTTGTACGCAATTATGCACGCCTGGTGCATGACATTTTGTTTACCAACGTGCGCCCATGCTAGCTTGTATGCTGGACTGACTGCTGGCTGGATGATGGTGCCCTACACCACTCATGACTTCATGAGTGGTGGATTGTTGATTTGGTATATATTAAAACAACCCTCACACTTAACTAAATTAAATAATGCATCTAACTTAATTAAGAAATAATTAGGAAACAAATGACGTAATTATAATACATTCAATTACATCATTGTAGAAGTGGAGGAAAATATTACAACATCCAAATACACATAGCACAAAGTGATAAAAACCAAATCCTAATTAATTACATCAGTTACAAAATCATAGAAATTAAAATACAAGATTACAACATTCATCATCATACATTTTCAATTTTATGCAAACACGTATAGTTACATTTCCAAACGTCTAAGGAAATGGAAGATGTCATGGGTGGGTCAACGCCAAAAACCTACACTAGTTAGAGGGACCAAAAAAATCCCAAGGTTTCGACGATCCACGAGAGAATAAAAAGAGGAAGAAGAAAATTGCCATCAGAACTTGTCTAGTTTAAAATACCAAAACCTAATGCTCATCGAGATACCAGAACCATGCAGGGTTGGTCTGTGCCTCTTGCTTTCGTGGCCTTGATCATCCGACGAAACCAAGCCAACACTCACTTCAAATTTCATCGACCTTACCTGAACTAGAGGAGAACCGAGCCATTGTGCCAAAATCACCCCAGGGACCTTCGGTCCATAAGGGTAGCCCCTTTTCACCCATCACGCAAAATGCATGAAGGAAGGCTTGGGATAAGATCGAGCCATGAGAGAGAGAGAGAGAAGAGACTGCGTCCACTCTCGACATAACCAAGCCACCAGAGCGAAGAAGGGAGGAAAGCTCACTCCACATCGCCACCCCCATTCCATCTCTCTACCTAGATCCCATCCCACCGGCGGCGATAGAGAGAGAGAGAGAGCTAAGAGTCGGTGCCACCAGAGGGGCACTAGAGGAAGAGGAGGTGACATTCAAGGGAAGTCAGGGAAGATCGAAGAGGAGGCAACCGCTACCACGACATCTCAGGAGTGAAGAACCAACTGAGACCAGACCAGAGGAGGAGAGAATTGATCACCAGGGGAGCGCGTGGGGGAGGACCACTACCACCACATCACCGACCCCTTTCCAACCTGACCAAAGTCAAGTAGGCCATCCACACCCTAGCCCCTTTCCCTGTAGCCCCTCCCTGTCTCACCATAGCAAGCACCACATATCACACTGACCTAAGCAACCGAGTAGAATAATAGCACTAGGAGAAAGGGGAGCTAGCTCTCACCTTAGCTGAGTAGAGCCGTGACGAGCAACGTCACCAACTCATAGCAGCGGCATGCTCGCGGATGGCACCGTTGCACACTTGGTAGGCCAACATTCTCCTCAGCGCATGTGGACCTCCAAGCTTCGTCACGATTTCTCAACCATGGGACACCATCACTGTCACCACCATCGCATCCACCTGTGCATAAGCAAATAAAAATGAATCAACTGTAAAGAGGTAGAGAACATGAAATAGACCAGGTTTTATCTAGGGATTAGAAGAGGGAAGCTTCAATCTGATGAGCCGCGCCTAGATCTACCACCACCACCAGATCCGACTAGGGGAGGAGGAGAAGTGACGCGAGAACTGTAGGGGAATCGGTGAAGGAAAGTCAGCGATGACACATCAGAGCGGCGCTTGAACCGTCGGTACTGTGCCCAGATCCACCACCACGGGCACCGTTGGGCCACGGTGGTGGGGAGGTGACATGGGAATCATAGCGGAGGGATAACGCTGATGGCGATCTGAGAGGGAAACCGAGCGAACCGAGAAGGGAACTAGGTGAGCGAGAGAGAGAGAGGGGAGCCAAGTGAGTATGCCACTAGGGAGGGCAATGTGTTTGTGCGGGTGTGTTAGGGTAGTGAGTGGGCTGGCGTGTGTGAGTGAGTGCGTGTGTGTGTGTGGGCTGTGTGCGTGCTTGAGTAGGTAGGTTTGGCTGTGGGCCGCGTATGTGTGGGCCGACGGGGGGGGGGGTGTGTGTGTGTGTTGGGCTAGTGGGGCATTAGTGTGCGGGCAAAACTAGCAGTCTAACTGTTCCAATACACACCTTGCTACTGCTAGAACTACCCCAGCTGTGAAAGCAAGCATCCAGAAATTTGGTTTGCTCTATAATTCCTTCCCAAAATGAGGACAGATAATATAATCTGCCAGACCAAAAAAGATAGCAAAAGGATAACAAGCATGTTAAGAGCGTTCACAGAAAGATCACATAAAAAGCAGCCATAAAGATGGATGTACCCAGAGAACTTATACAATATAACTGCATGCTCAAAAGAATGTATGGCACTAGGAAAGACAGAAGGGAAAGCTAAGGTTAATTAGACATCCTGTATATTGCATTTGCCAGCTTCATAATATAATTATGTTGATTACTTAATGTGCATCAAATCACCAAAAAGAACGTACTAATTGGCATGCACAAATGTTTAATCCACCATTGCAGCTAGCAAGATTATCTAAACTTTTCTTTAGGAAAAGCACTAAGATTGTAACAAAAGAGCAACCTCAAGGCAAATAGTAAGAAGAAAATTGGGGAGGGGGGAGGGAATTCAGATATTGCAAAGATGGGATACATGTTATGAACTTATTTCAGGGTTGGATATAAGCAATAGATGAGAATGTTCATACTTTGCACAATAGAAGTTTCAATAATATAAAATACAGAGAAGTGACCCAGTGGAGACTCTTCAAGACCTGCCGGCAAAATCAAAACATTGTACAAGAGACAACACTGGAATAGATGGCCCAGGCAACATAGCTGTGAGGACAGAAAAACAGACAAAATATAAATTCCAGATATTTATGATCTGAAGAAACCATACTTCAAATGCTGTATGAAAAGCCCCAAAATTTCAAACCAAAAATTTTCCTTTATTTTTGCTGCATTTTTGGGTGTTTTCTGAAAACTTTCCTTTTTGGGAAAGTTTTCCCCGCTGCCGCTTTCCCTTTTTGGCCAGCGCCTCCTCCCTCGCGTTGGCGCCTTCTCCTTTTCCGTTTCCTCTCCTCCCCGGCGTCTTCCGCTCCCCTCCCGCGCTGGCGCCGCCCCGATCCCACTTCTTCCCCTCGCCCAGCGCCTTCCCCGCTCCTTTCCGCTTTCTCCGCTCCCCGGCCTCCTCTCGCGCGGACGCCTCCCTCTCCCCCGTTGGCGCCTCGCCCGTCCCCGCTTCTCCCGCGCCTCCCGTGCTCCCCGCCTTCTCCTCGCGCGTGCGCCTGCGCCTGCGTCCGCCCCCGCACCGCCTCCACGCGCGCGCGGACAGGGCCGCCCCTCGGATCCTCCCTCCGCGCCCACTGTTTCAGACCGCCTCGCCCCACCGTCCCGACCGCCTGCAGCGTCTCCGCGCCACGCGTCGTCGCTCCTCTGCGCCCGACCCCACCTGGCAGTCCCCGCCTCCCCTTCTCCCGCGCGCGGACGCCTCCCCCGCTCTGCCGCAGCTCCACCTGCTCCCGTCGCGTCGCCATCGCTTGTGCAGAGCCGACGTCATCTCTGCGTGGAGGAGACGCCCGAGCAACTCCCCATCCCCTTCTGTTGACTCCCCAGCCGCGCCCGTTCCTTCTCCTCGAAGCCTTCTCCTCCCTCCGCCCGGGTATAAAACCCCTTCTCCCTCTCCCGCACGCCCTCTTGTTTCCCCGTTTCCCCTACCGCCCGCAAACACCTCCCACCACTCCCGTGCACCTCCCAGAGCAGCCGATTGAAGTCCCGTTGCCCTGAGCTCCGTCGCCGCTCTCCCCTGCGCCGGCGACGCCCGTGAGCGGATCTCCCCCATTATCCCCTCATTTCCCAATTGCATTCGTCAGAAGCTTCACCCTCCTCCCCTGACCTTTTTGGTGCATGTCCCTGGCCAGGTAGACGCCTGTGGAGCTCCAGCCCCGTTGCCCGCCGCCGACCGAACCAGCTCCCCGTGGCCAGCCTACTCTGGAGCTTCCCCGCCCCAACCACCGCCGTCATTGTAAGCCCCGGGATCCCCTGTCCGTGTGGCCGCCACCGATCGGACTGAATCACCGTCGGCAACCTTAATCGCCGCCGATGAGCCGAACCACCCCCCTTCTGTCTCTTGCCTCCGCCGTTGATCCCCTCACCTCCCAAGCCCCAAAAATGGGATCCCCTTGTCGAACCGCACCCACCGGTGCCCTCGGTCGCCGCCGACGACCCTCCGTGCGCCCGGACCGCCGTCACCACCGTGGCTCTATCCCGATGGCGCTGTAGCGGACGGAGGAAGAAGACGACCGACGTGGCCCCCTCTTCGCCGTCCATCTCTCCCGTTGCCGTTTAACTCGGAGCGTCGGATGGCCGTCCCTCCTCGATCGTCCGATCTTCATAACCCCGCCTCTCCTCGACCGTCCGATCTTCCCCGTACCGCTTCGCCGCCTCCCTTGCTTTGCTGCCACCCGATCACTACCCCGCGCGAATCCTGGCCGCTCCCTCTCTCGCCATCCCCGCCGTCCGCGGCGCAACGCGTCGGCCATCCGAGCAAGGTGGGCACTCGCGAGCGTGGGCCGAGGCCTCGGCCTGCCCCGCCTCTCCGCGCGTACGCACGCGCGCGGGCCGCCGGCCGCGCGTTGGAAATCCGGGCTGGGCCGCACTGTAGCCAGAGGCCAGCCCAACACTGTTCACAGCCATTTTTCCCGATTTATCAATTTCTAAAATCCAGAAAAATCCAAATAAATCCTAGAAAATCCCAGAAAATCTCAAAAATTCCCAAATTTCACCACTTTGCTCCAAATAATATTCCAGACCCATTGGTGACCTCCATTTCCACAGAATCATCCCAGATAAATTCCTAAAATTTCCTACTTGGAGATTTATGCATTTTACTCCTTTTTAAATAGTTTATTTTCCCTCGCTTGATTAGTCTCAAGCTGGATTTAATTTGTTTTATGTGTT
Organism: Dendrocalamus latiflorus; assembly: GCA_017311315.1. Lineage (NCBI taxonomy): Eukaryota > Viridiplantae > Streptophyta > Magnoliopsida > Poales > Poaceae > Dendrocalamus > Dendrocalamus latiflorus. The sequence goes on from CM029622.1 coordinate 29,599,460, forward strand.
TGCGCTAGTGCCGGAGTCTCCGGAGATTCAAGTGCAGTCCCAGGAACCAGGAGGTTCTTCGTTCGAGCTAGCAGAAATCATTCGGATTGACGGCAAGTCCCAAATCCTTTGATCATATTGCAACCCATGATGTTTAATTATGTTAATATGCTATTTGCATTATGCTAATTGTGAAATGTTAGATTGAAGTAAAATAAAATGTTTAGAATGACTTGTTATGTAGCTAGACCTACCACCGACAAATGCCCTGTTAATCTTGTTGCCATGCCCTTGAAACCCTAGAATTAATTACTTGATAATCTAGACAATTGTAGGATATTATTATCATCATGCAAAGTCTTACACTAATAAGGTTGTAGCTGTGGGCCAATAGAATTTGCAAACCCGACTCTAAGGTAGGGTGGTATGGGACACCGTATCTTAGAGCGGAGAGTGCCGGCGTGCACAAGGTAAGGTAAGGGTGCGTGGGGAAACCGCAAGACGGTCTTTGCCCAATCTCTTACCTTAGGTTTGGAGTAGGGTAAGGGAGTTGTGGGGAGTCGCGAGACGGCCTTCGCCCACCGCTTACCCTAGGATGGGGTCGCGGGTCTGGCGAGGTTTCGGACCCTGGATAAATAAGGACCAAACCCTTACGCTGAGCAAATGTCACAGTGATCGCTCAACCACAGGAGTTGACTTGTCAACACTTGTCTAGTAGCTGCTCAACTCGATTGAAACTCTACAGGAGGTAGCAGTGAGGTTAGGCAAGGCGGGTTACGGGTGCCTAACAACGGTAGAGTTCACTCGAAGCGGACAATGGTTTATTCGTTTTGTGTGTGTGTGTGAGAGAGATCCAGACCCGAGTGAATTCTACCGGGTAGAGCCTATATAAAGAGTTGAGCAGTGAAACGACCTGGCTTTCTTAACTCTTTAGCGGTAGTTAAGGGATCGTGTGGGTAAAGCTGAGCAAACTCTGCAGAGTCAAACAAATGGTATTCGAATACGCCGTGCTCCCGGTTATTGGAGCTGTGTCACTTGGGTGATTCCAGTCGCAAAGCTTAAGTAGTTTTGTAAATGTTTAACTTGTTTAGGTTGGTTAATGAACTCTTGTTGAAAAACCCCCTGAGGTCTTGAGGAGTAGTTTTGGGTCCCTTTTATAAAATGATTGCAAATAAAACTGCATCCACTCAGAATTAATAAACCAAGTATACTCCCTTCCTTTGATGTTCCGTGCATGTAATAAGTTAGGGTCCCTTTGGGACTTGCTGAGCCGGTTGATTGGCTCACGGCTTGCTTTTGCCCTTCTTTAGAGGATCAAGACGAAGGTGAAGGTCTCCCCGTTGAGGAAGCCCCGGAAGGTCTCTTCTTCGACGAGGACCCGTGGCTTTAGGTCTTGGCCGCGCTCAAGCGAATCTTGGAGTTTCTGTAATGTAATTATACTTTGGGCTTGCACGCCCCGCTGTTGAAAAATGGATGTTAATCCGTATGTGAAATACATGCTGGACTTTTGTTGTAAGCATGCAATGGTATACTCTTGCGCGACATTCCATAACTGTTCATGCGTGAATAGTTGCGGAGTGCTGTGTCCGTACGCGCCCCTGGAAACGGGGGCGTTACACTGTAGCTGTTGAATAAGATATACACTGGAAATACCGCATTGCGAAAGTAAAGTAGGGATATTAGTAATCATGTGCAGCAGACATGCCGGAAGCAACACCTAGTGCTTCTAGCAAGCTAATTAACATGAAGCACGATTTTGGAAGTACTAGCATTTCTTTAGTGACAATACCAGCGTGATATCTTATAAAAAGAATAGAGAAATACACTATAAAATACCTGCAAAAATCAGGAAGTGCGTGGGTACTTAATTTTTAGTAGAAACTGGTGTATTCAACCACTTAGAAGAAATCAGTGTATGAAAATGAAACAACACGGCTGTACATAACAATTCACTTGCATTCAGTTGATGTGGAATTCTGAAAAAGCTTTACACATCTGAAGTGGAAGCAAACGGACCTAAAGTTTAACATGTCAACGGCATCTCGATTGAACTCAAGTATACAGAAGTGTAAAACCGCAGTAGTCCACGGCAGAAACACGAAATTGTAAAATTGAGCCGAGTTATCGTTGAAAGTATCAGAATTAACCAAAGGTGGTGACTTGGGCGAGGAAGAAGGGGTGATTCCTCATGGGCACGAGCACCAGTTTGTACAGCACCCTGTTCATCACCGCGAGCACCACCGTGGCCGCCGCCGCCGCGATCCCCGTCCCACCGCCATTCCCACTATCGTCCCCTCCCCCTGAAACCCCGCCGCCGCGCCCGCGCGCGCCGCGTCTCGACGAGCCACCTCCCGCCACCATCGCCACGGGCGGCGGCGAGGCACACGCGGCGGGGTGGAGGCGGGAGTGAGGCGCAGATGGGCGTCGGGCTCCGTCGGATCCCGCGGCGGAGGAGAGGCGGCAACGGGGAGGGGAGGGAGGAAGAGAGGACTAGCTAAGTGGACATGGCGGTGGCGGTGGCGTGGGGTTTGAAGATTTCGCGGGGGTTGGTTGGCTCGCTTGGCTTCTGTGGACGGCGACAACTGTGCCGCCGCGCGGGTGTGTCACGCGTGAATTGAGATCCTCTGACGTTCGCCGGGGTCACTGACGCGTGGGCCCCGCGTCGCGTGAGGCCCACGCGCAGTGACCCAACGTCACTCTGACGTTACGTCAGAGGAATCGCCGCGTCACGCGTGTGCGCGTGCCAATTTTGCAGGCCGCCCTCTCTCTGACCTGTGGGGCCCACCGGATTAAACCCCAGGCGGCCAACAAATGAGATCCTCTGACGTAACTTCCCGTCACTGACGCGTGGGGCCACGCGGCGAGGGGGCCCACGCGCAGTGACCCAACGTCAGAGGGAAGTTACGTCAGAGGAGTTGATTCGGCCAAGCTTAACCAAACCCGAAACTCCGACTCCCAAACCCTTCGCCGCCGCTTCTCCTATGGGGATCTCCGACGAGCTCCGGTCGTTCGAGGCCTGTCCGCCTTCTTTGACCCTGTCCGCCTGCCCAACGAATCCTACCGGCGCCTCCGCCTCGTCCCTTCTGCGCACTACTCCCGATGCTTTGGCCCGTCGCGCCAGGGAGGCGACCCGGAATCCGAGCAACCCGAGCCCGAGGCAACTTCCGACCGGAGGAATCGTAAGCGTAAGCGGCAGCCGAAGCCACGGGAGCTCAACGCGGTGGAGCAGATAGCAGAAGCGTGGCACCAGGTGATGCGATACACTGCCTGGATGGAACTGGCCGAATTCTGAACGCAGCAATTTACTACAGTGTTTTCTTCTTCTAGGAATTAATGAATAGAAGAAAATGACGTCTTTTGGTCTGTAGATCAGTAGCAAGAGCTTGACTGATATAGAGTAACACCAGATATTACCAAAACTTGATGTTAAACTGAAAGCTTCATGGAGTTTGGGGAATTGGAAAAAGACTATCTGTTTGGGGTATTTTAAGTAGGCTGAAGAGGGCTGTGCAGGTATGGTGATTTAATGTTTGGATAGTCTGTGTGTTTGATTTTCTAGGAAGCAAGACCTTTGCTATTGAGCACACATAAATCACTCCTCAAGTCTAAAAATCTACTGAAGTTCCTTCCGAGGGTGATCAAGGGAGAGGAGCCCATGCTTGATGTGCAGAATAGTTCTGAGAAGGATTTCGTTGAGCTTGGGAGCTCATGGCGAACGCCTTTTTATGAGATGACTCTTTGTTTTCAGAAGCCTTATGATCAGGGCAACGAGGAAGGATAAATAATCATACCAAACATGTACTTCTTGATGATTGTGTTTGTAGTTACATGATACATTATTAAAGCAGGAGTGCCTTCTTTATGATGTCTTAGGTTCCTGCCATGTCCAAAAGACATCCACCACTCCACTATTTAATAGGATAATCAGTGTTGAAGGTAATGTTGAGGCGGAAGAAGAAGTTCAGAATAGACATTATATTTTACCAAGAGGAAGTTGCTTCCAAATGGTATGTACATATTTTCTTCTTCAGTAGTTAGTACAATTATTTTCAGTAACTAAAAGGATTCACCCATAATTTTGATTTTTTTTGCAGGATGATACATTAACATAAAGACCGACTTCAGACATGTTCGTGATCTCATATTCTCATTCCTGGTATGAGGCAATGTAGCACCCAAATCTTTCTGTGATTATGGTAATTGTATGAGCAAATTTACTTAATTCATTAATTCTGTTAATGATTTCCTTTTTCCTTCATATAATTATAATCAAGGGTACAATCTTATAGTTGTTGACTCACCTTGGGAGAATGGATGTGTTCATCAGAAAATAGCATATGTTCACTGGGATTTTAGTTTGATTTGTCTGTGTAATGAAGGATTATTGGATACAATTAGTGAACACTTGAGCGAGCTGAGTGCTTAGCACTGAATTAGTAGCACCACTTCTACCACTAGCCACTTGCATAGAATATCGGTAGTAGTAGGTTGCTATAAGACAAAAGAACTCACTCAAGAAGGCAAGAGAAGTGCTTTTCATTTCAAAGGTAGAGCTACAAGAAAGCATCTACTGAGCTAACCATCTAATCTAAGCAGTAGCATCTCAATTCAAGGAAGGGATTTCCCGCAAGAGCCTCTATCTACACAGTTAGCAGCCCTCCTTAAGGAAGATGTTGGAATCTTTTTTTTATTGCCAATTAAGTGAACCTTAATGTTTCTGGATAGGGCTTATTACTTGAGCTTTGGTTTACACTCTGGTGGCTGACACTGAAGTTTTTATGCGGTAGTTGCACAAAAATGTTGGCTCAATACTTGTTCTTATTTTCAACCATTAAAACTGTAGGTGCACTTGTTCCCTTCAGCTGTCGTTCAAGTCAGAATGCCATGCTTGAATCTTAGTGTAACTATGTGATATCTGGCTTATAATGTGTGGCCCATTTTAGTACTATTCCTGAATATTGCATTCATAATTTCCATGATATATAGCATGCCTTAGTTCTTGAAGCCTTTTTCTTAGGAGTAAGATGTGTTTCTTTTGTGGTGTCCTATGGATTACAAGGGTATTATGATTACGATTCACTGACCATGAAGCATATATGCTGATATTATGTCCTCCTATAGTAAACCCTGAGCTGGGTCTATATTTGTGAGTAATTTCATGAAAACTAAATGTCCTTGGATTAAAATTAGCTCAACTTCGTCTTTATTGATGTCGTCTCTTACTGTAATTGTCACATCTATATATTGTCAGCAGGCATCTTTATGATGTGAAAATTCATTCATTCAACAATTTATGTCCTAGGTATCCTACACTTCCCAACAGATATTTGCTGTATCTTCCAGTGCAAGAACTTGCCCATCCAGATGGAGCTCTTATAGTTTTGTGTATTACAAATCGGGAGAAACTGCGAACATTTGTTGAGGAGGAATTGCTTCCTTCTTGGGAGGTGAAAGATTCCACTGTGTGTTTATTGGCTGAAGGTTTGCAGCTAATACGCATCAGCCACCTTCTATCTTTCAACAGTACTTTCGTTGACACATTCAATAATTTTATAATGGTCTCGTTAACTTTTTATCTGGTTCTGAAAGTCTCAGCAAATCATAGGTGAAACCGGATGGTTCGCTAATTGGTTATCAAGACTTGTTCCATCACAGGCCTTACGAGTGCCTCCTTGGCTACATAAATGGTGTGAGTCTTTCTTCTAGATTATTTGCCTTATTCTGGAATGCAATTTGATCTGCAAGCTTGTATTCTGAAATTGATATATTTTGTTCTACCGTTTTTTGTCATGCAGAATAAAGAGGCTGAGCACGGAACAAAATTCAAATGTTTGGAAGGCAGCGAAGTAATTGTGAGTATTCCGGATGCTCACTCAAGGAAACCTCCCCTTCAGGGTATCCTTGCCTGAAATTTGTCAGTGTCTATCAATTCTGTTTATATCTTGGCATAGACACTAGCTCTTTGTATAGTTGAAATATAGTAGATGATCAATCCTTAACCAGCAAAAGAATTGCTTTCAGAATATATTCCAGGTCCTAAACCTCCAAGGTGCATTGAGCTTTTTGCCAGAGAGTTGGTTTCTTGATGGACCTCTTGGGGAAACGATCCGCTCCATTTTCAGGGTTCCATGTACTTATCAGAGAAGTCATTTGATAGACAAGAACACGATGTGCACAGTTGAATAATTGCTGCAACTGCAACCTATGATTTGAATATCGACGAAGTGCTTTGTCTTATCATTATTTCTCATGTTTTTCTTTAAGCACCCACCCCCTTTCGTGTGTTTTTAAGATTCATGCGGCACTCATGCCTGGTATTTACATCGCTGTATTTAGCTTCTGTGGTTGACTGTTATTAACTGATGGCATCATGGCTTGTCGTCTTCAGGTGCTGAAGAAGACCTCTAGCTGTGCTTGTAGAGTGCCACTGCTGCCTTGCAGTTTGACCTCTCGGATCTCAATCGGTTAAAACTACTGGCAGTCAGAAACAGTATAGCAGCAGCCGATTGGTAACAACTAACAAGGACCAATGTACAAAACTTGCAGGTTTGACAACCTATCTAGGCTGGTATGGGAGCAGACTTTTTAAACTAGTCCATGTATAGTTCCATACCATGCGGTTCCCCACATTGCTGCGATCGGTTGCTTCTGCTGGGAAACTCGGAGCAAGCAGTAGTAGGCGATTCCGAGTGATGAAAAATCCCACCCAATATTGCATTTCAGCTCAAGATCTCACAGGAAAATTTGAGTCTTGATAAGGATCCTCGTAGCAAACATTCCCATGCGAATTGATGTTTCTTTTCTTGGTAGAATAGAAATGGTTCCCTGGAGCATGTGCTGAAAGATCTTGGTACTGGTAGTCTGGTATGCGTCCGACTGCTTCCAATAAAATGATGCTTACGCCCAATGCGTTGCTCTTGCAAATCCTTTTGTGTGCAAATCTTCACGCTTTCCTTGAACTAGCTAGGTGGCTCTTCGAGGACTGCATTTACAGGACAAAAGGCCTATTTGATATAGCTGCAGTTTATAGTTTTTGGTTAAATTTTTTTAAATTTTAACAGTTTGCAACAGAGATTACGGAGAGAGATACTCGCTTGTAATTTTGGTTGATACAGATATTAGGCTTTTAATATGTACTACAATTAACATGTAGATCATGTTTTGAGAAAATACTCCGTTTAAAAGTTAGGTATTTTAATCAGAGTTAAAAATTACTTTTAGAAACCATAAAGAATAGGCCCGAAAACTTGTTGACAAGGAGAAAGAAGCTCTTTGCCGACGTGAAGAACCATGCTGCAAGCAATTCGCAGAAGCCCAACGCCCGCGGACGTGCGCTGTGAGCGGGTATGCGAGACGAGGAGCGGCGGCTGGCTTGGCTACGTGTGGGCAGTGTGCGGCAGTGCTTGTGCGTAACGGTGCGAGGCGTTGGAGCGAAGCCACCCTCGTGCCGAGGCCGTTGCACCCGCAGCCGACCGCGACGTCCCGCCCGAAACGGCCGCCCAATCCATGCCGTCGCCAGCCACCGCCGGACCAAATGACGTCCCTGCCCCTCGGAAAGCCGGAAGAGCTTCCCGCGTTGCCTCTCACCGCGGGGGCGAATCGTCTTTCCGGGACAGTTTCGAAAACCTTATTATTACTAGGCCTAGCCGCTCTCTCTCGGCCTCGATCCTGCACGCGCCTGTTCCGAATCGCTGCAGAATTCGGGCCCTTGACTCTGCAAATGCCGGGCGTCAGGTCCAAGTCTCCGGCGAGCCCCTCGCCGGAGCTCCGCCGCGTCCGGACGACCCTTCCCATAGCCTCTTCCAAGGTAGCCACTCCCAGGCAGGGTAAGGTTGTAAGAGCCAAAGCGCCGGCCAATCCGAAGGCCAAGGTAGAGAAGGAAGAGAAGCGGGGCAAGAGTGGCGGCCCTGTCCCTTCAGCGAGGCGTAGGAGTCCTCCGCCGCCGCCAGTCGGCCCGGAGCTGGCGAGGACGAGGTGTTCGTGGATCACTGCCAACTCTGGTGAGTTCTTGACTGTTCTATTCTGCCCCCATTTCACCCCAATATGTCCGGTACAATTTGAGCAAGCTGTGGAAGAAATTGCCATTTCTTGGTACAAAAAGTACTATTGCTGTAATTAATGCGCAAATTTTGGATGATACGTACTTTGGATGATGCATTCGTTCCTTCAGAACCCCTTTATGTTGAGTTCCATGACGAAGAATGGGGAATTCCGGTTCATGATGACCGGAAGCTGTTCGAGCTGCTTACCTTATCGCAAGCCTTAGCTGAGCTCACCTGGCCTGATATTTTGAACAAGAGGGAGGAATTCAGGTGAGGTTTTTTCATAATTGATTTCTATGTTTATTTAAGAAGTGCCGAAATGTCTACTAAAACTTCGTTCTTGTACCAGGGAGAAGTTTGATGGTTTCAACTATGCATCCGTGTCTGAATTCACGGAGAAGAAGATAAACCTTTTGTTGCGATCAAATGGAAGCATGCTGTTGTCAGAGCAGAAGATACGAGCTGTTGTAACAAATGCCAAGCAAGTGCAGAAGGTAAGAGATCTCTGTATGCTATTCTTTCTGTTATGTGCATGTAATGCATCAAAATAGTTTCTTATCTCTGAGGACACAGGATGATGATTTTCAGCTTGCACTTCTCAGCAGTCTATCCCTCTTTTTTCTTTCCTGTTCCTCCAATCATTCATAATTGGCATTTAACAAAGAATGATACAAACATTTGGAGAATAATAAGGCGCCTGCATTTGCCCAATGCATAAAAGGCATGAGTTGGATTCTAAGGGTTTTCCAAATATACTGGCAAAACTCATCTTGTTTTCTCTCATTTGCTACTCAACAAGAGCACAATGTTACAGCAGCCGAGCTTCTTTCAAAAAAAAATGCCGAGTCATTTTCCATCGCCATAGTAAAAGCTCAAGACCTCGTTTATGCTATGGGCCATATGGCCCATATCTTCTACTCTTTAAGAGTTTGTGAATCTGAACAATGTGATACTATTACATGGGCCATTGTCTTTTGCACCAGATAATACTTGGGCTTGCTTACTCCTTTTACACATGGTTTGCAGAATGCACATGTTTTTTTGGTGCAGAATTGCGTTTTACCGCGATTTAATTAAACTACTTATATGTAGCCTGGACTTCCCAACTTCTGGTAGTAATATGTTACAATTGGCAATGCATATCTATCTGTAGGTAGCTCATGAATTCGGATCGTTCAGCAACTACTGTTGGAGCTTTGTGAACCACAGGCCCATTACAAACAGCTTCCGCCATGCTCGCTGTGTACCTATCAAGACGCCCAAATCTGAAGCTATAAGCAAGGACTTGATGCGGCGAGGCTTCCAATGCGTTGGCCCTACAACAATCTACACCTTCATGCAGGTCACCGGGATTGTTAACGCCCATCTATCATGCTGCTTCAGGTTTCAGGATTGCAGACAGCACAGGGCGAATGAAAAGAGTGCGAGAGCCCAGCCTGCATTGGTAGAAACAAGGTTGAGCTCACCCTCTTCAGAAATCAGGGAGGTGTAGCTAACCACTGAGCTTAGCCTGGATTGTATCAGAATTCAGAAACCACCTGATCTTACGTTGTATTTGGCTATGGTAGTCATTCGTTCATGACAGTTTGGCAGTGCATTTGTGGTGTCAGTGATCAGTGATGTATATTGTATTTGTATAGATAGATAGATAGATTGTACTTATGGTGTGATGGAACGGTGTGCTTGGACAGCATGGTCTGGTGTGGTTTGCTTTCTCAGATGTATCATACTGCTAGTATTGTAGAATGCACATTGATTGACCTTGGTGTAAAGTGAGTGGTGTGGTGTGGTTTTCTGAATGTACGGTGTTTGTCATCTGTGTACAAACAATGATACAATGTGTTGGCACTTGGTAGTTTTCCATTTCAGGGTGGCATCTTATTATACCTGTCATAAATTTCTTTATTCCAAGAACAATTTGCGGATGCCAATTAGTTTGGTGAGTGGGTATGGAACAAAACGGAGTACATTAGCATGTTAAATTACTAATCTCCCTTTCTCTTCCCGGTAATCCAAGGTTAGCTGATACATTTGAATTTCTATAGTTGATCTTTGCATACCTATTAACACAAGTACTCAAAAGATGCTTTGTTTTACATTTTCTTATGCATTAACACATAAATTCAGAAGATATATATAGTGTATGGATCACTTGAGCTGCAATAGAGACGTCGAGAAATTCTGAGACAAAATGGAGAAAGGGTGGTGATGCGTCAGCCCTTATGTCACACACTTGCCTTCTATAGCAAACCGCACGATAAAGTTTCCCTTGAGAAGCGAGCCCTAAAAAACAAGCTAATCACAAAAAAGTTCCACCACCTTTCAGACGTTAAACAGAGGCCTCACTTTAAACGATTTTAGCTTTTAACTTTTTTCATTTTATTTAAATCAGAAATCACTTAAAACACATTGACTGTTAATTTCAACTTTTTTTCTCTTTCTTTTTATTCTTTTGTATTGTCTATAAGGATATAACGGTTTATTCCTATTTTTTAATTTTTGTTTTTTTTTCTCAGAATAAACTATACAATTTTAGCCAAAAGTTACAGCTATAATCTTAAATCATAAACTAATTGAAGCACCAATTGGACAGCTAATTAAAACATCCCCATAAACTAATCTCAACACGATGGCCACGTTTCGCCTCGCCATGGACGTGATCTCCTTAAACCTCACACACAAAACCCTTTGTTTAGCCCTTGCACTTGGGTCATATTTAAGCTCGGAATCCCATCATTTCCCCTCCTCAAACAATTTATCACCCTCCACGAGGGCGCCTCGGTATCCGCGCACCGTGTCCATTGCTCCGCCGACGCGGTCAGTGCACGGCGCCGCGCACGTGTCGCTTCTCCGGGGCAGCTACGGCAGCAATCTGTGCCCATGACATGCTAGAGCGGCGCTTGTGTGAGCTTTAGCGGTGTGGGCGAAGCTGAAGCGTGCAAAGGTTAACGAGTTTATTTAGTGGTGATTAACGCTAGCCCTTGGCCTTTGCCTGAATGTTCCAAGGTCCCCTACCCTAGCTACTATAGCTAGCTAGAGGCCATCCTTTGCTTAATTCTGTGGTTGGATGTTAAGCTTTGTTGTCGTTGGTTTGGGTTTCTGTCTTTTGACTTTAGGTTTTTAAAAAAATCAAAATAAATAAGATGAATTTATAAACAAGACCTTTAACATGCTACTGGGATTAGTTTAGAACAATCTTAGCCAAACCATCTTGGTCTAAAACATGCCAAGTGTGCTGCCTTGGAGTTGAAGCTTTGCTTGCCATCCAATCCGTCTCCTTAAAATGTGGCACAAAACTTGGCACCTTTCGGGGAAAGCCAGGCCATGATTCCGGCCAGTTAAACTTGGCATTAGTGTTGTGCTGTTAAAAAGAAAGCATCGAGTTTACACTTGTTGCCACAATGAACTATATGCTTGTAGCACCCCACATACAACCGAAGTGGGATACTACTATGGAACGTCATCGCCAAGAAACAAGAGTAATAATAAAAGACAATAATAGAATTTTTTACACCAATTAAAACCTTTAAAGTACTTTATTAATAATCAACGGAAGCTGAAATAGTGTTTGAAATACGGGACCGGTCCACTTTTAATCAAATGACAAATAAAGTAAATGGCAAAATTGTGGCAAGCCATAGTGCTGAAATTCGAGTGCTCCCACCAATGCATGCTGCTATCAATCCACTGGCCTTTTACCTGAGAAGGGAAGGAGCAAGCGTGAGATTTGGAAATCTCAGTAAGTACCCAGCAACGGTCGCAACACAAGAGTAAGACAGGTAATACAACCACATGAAATAAAGGACAAGCATCACAAGTAAACAACGGATACAAGATGAAAGCAACGAACAACTGATATAGAAGATACTGTCATAAATGAGAGACGGATACCATGAAGGAGGTGTATTAAAGTTAGTTCTTATGTGATAAGTTATAGCAAGTTATAGCAAGGGTGTCGGCGACCTCATCCCACATACCCAATTATACGAGAATAGTCAGGCACAACCTTGTCTTCGACTGTATAACAGCAGACGGAATGTAATATCCTGTGTAACGAGAATGTACGGCCCCCCGTACATTATCAGGTTGGGTGAAAATCTCCCCTATATGTGGGTAGTCCCGACGTGATAACTCTTAGTTCTTTATTTAGTGAATTATCCGTGGTATAATTAGGGAGTCATGAATGATTTAAGGTAAAGTTATGAGGGTAACGATTTAATACAATGAGACCGAAGAGACAGGATTAGTGATACTAGATGATGGGAACAAGGTCTACTGATGGAGAGGATACTAACTGAAGTCAAGGGTTGTCAATCATGCAATTTTATTAGGTGAAAGCGATTATTAGGTAGGTTAATATGCAACAACTAAATCAACTATAGCTCACAGTTAATAATCAACGGGTAAGATTTAGAAAAGCACAACATAACAATGACCGTCAGTGTTAAAGATTACTAGTTGTTAACATTAAATTGGAGCATGCTTATTCACAACCCTAATTACCATTTAGACGTTTATTTACATCCCTAACCACACATGAATCAATGGTTAAATTATACTAATTACAAGCATTCAATACTAACTATCCATCATATTTAGAATCTATTGAAGCTACAACCATCTACAACAGGCAATTAATATAGTGTAATGGTCGGAAATCACATTAAGGCGACAAGTAATCATGTGACATAAACATGCGAAGGAAACAGGTTACGGCCGCGAGGTACTTGCTTTGAGCACGCTTGACGGACACGCTGCACGATGGATCTGAGAAACGCAACTGCCCAGCTGCTCCCTCAACAGCTATGTGAGAACCTACAGGATGATGTGAAAAAACACCGATAAGATATGATAAATTTGATAAAGGAACAATAGAAAATAATTGACTGGAAAGGAAACAGTCGTTCGACTGAGGAACGGTCGTTCGGCCGCACAAAACACGTTCGGCCATTCGGCCGTGCGAACGCAAGTTCGGCCACGCGAACGCACGTTCGGCCGCGTCTGCCATGGGCCACCAGCCGCCACTGGCCACCGGCATCGGCCACCGTCACCGGCCACCCACCGCCGTTGCTGGCGAAGCCATGCGTGCGGGCGCTGCAGTGCGAGCCGACGCCATCGGCCGCTGGCCGCCGCCCACCGCCTCTGCACCCGATGTTGCCGCCGCCGCGCCTAGACGTGCGCGTGTGCGCTCGGCGTCCATGTGTGCTGCAAGAGCCGCGGCTGTCGCTCCGCCACCTGCCAGCCGGGCTGGCCGTCGGACGTCGTCGCCACCCCACGCAACCGCCATGGTGGAACACGCGCACAGCCGAGAGCGCATGCGCGAGGCCGTTGCTGGGCGTGCTGTCGCCGCCACCGCCACCATAGCCGCCCCCGCCGGCGCCCATGCAGCCCCCATGCAGGCCCATGCGAGAGAGAGAGAGAGAGATTGAGAGAAAGAGAGATTGAACATGATATTTGGAAAAAGAGAGCCACGCACGGGGAGAGAGGAGAGGTCCCCTTTTAAGGCCATGTTTAGATTAGGGTTTTGTTTTGTTGTTGTTGTTATTATTATCTTTACTATTTAATAAGTTTGAGTTGGTGGTTGGTGCATTCTCCTTTCTCCCTTCTCAACCATCCGATCTGAATACTGAAATCTTGACCATCTATCTAACATCCCTCTTACTCTCTCTCATATTTAACTACCCCTCATCTCCACTTCCACCAACAGTTACCATCTTCCACCTCCTCTTCTACCCGGCCTCTCTCGCCTCCTTCTACTCCTGCTTGGACTGTATAATTTTTTTATATGCTCTATCTTTTTTGGTGATGCAAATCTGTGAAATTTATATAGTTAAAAACTGATGAAAATTAACTCATCATCATTTAAATTATGTCCTGATTCCTCTTGCCTTTTGACGATTGACCTGCACTAGCTGAATGCCCATGTGTTGTTACAGATTTAAAAACTTTTATAACATATTCGTATGCATATTCTAAAAATTTTTACCACCCGTGAGTTTCTTTTAAAAATCCGTAGCAACGTACGGGCATTCAGCTAGTTATTATTATTATTTTGAGTGCTACAATGCTCCTAGTACTTGAGATTATACGTGTCGCTATGTGACTGGACGACCTCATAACTAAGAGCGCTGCCTCTTTCTAATCACCTCCAATTAATTAAGAAGATAGCTAGCACTGGATGATGCATGGATCAATGTATGTTGTTGCGACGAACACCGACATATTTTGGATTCAATTAACATGGTTCCAGAACACGCTCGACCAAAGCTGATCGTTAGATGTAACCTAATGCTAATCTCCTTTAACTTTTTTGGTGCACTAGTCACGATCGACTCGCGACGATGTCCTTGACGAATTGACCTCAAATTGAAGAAGACGACTCGTCGATCAGTCAGTTATGGCCGGCGCAAAATTAGCTGCCCGCGCGAGCAACGACGAGGCGGTATGCTAGCTAGTACCATCGATACTATTATTACACTAGCCCCTCTTAAATTAAGCTGTGATTAGTAGCCGGATCACGCAAAGGCGATGGAGGAGATCGATCATATCTGCATATACACGCACTTCGAGGGGAGGAGCAAGGGGACGTTGGTATTAGCTACGACTCATATCTTTTGGTTATAATTAATGACTTTTGGCTAAAAATAAATAGTAATATTTGAAAAAAGTGGTTTGTAGATGGAGAGCGCGAGGGGGAAGAAAAAGATATATACACGAGACGAGAGCAAGATGAGTGGTAATGTGTGATGCTCACTTGACCCTCTGTCTTATTTTCAGGGCCTGTTTGGATCCACTCAGATTTTAAGAATCTGGCTTTTGAAAACTGGGTGGGATCCAAACAGACCAGTTTTTGGGGTAGTTTTTAAAATCTACCTACTCAGATTCTTAAAAACCAAGAAGCTGTTGATACCTAGCTTTTGCCAGTTTTTTTACACAAATACCCATTTACCCTCATTAAAGACCACGCGTAGACGCTTCCATTAAAGGCCACGCAGCAATAAATGTAAGGGTATAATAGTCTATTACTATTAGCATCAATCATAAATGAAACCAGCTTTTAAAAACTAGGGGATCCAAACACCCCATCAGTTTTTGCTTAGAAACCAGCTTTTAAAAACTAGAAGTAATAGCTGATTTTTAAGAATCTGAAACTGATCCAAACAGGCCCTCAAAGTGAGATAGAAACGAAAGGAATAAAAAGAATTCTTTAGAAAACTAGGTATTTATATTAATTTTTGATTTCTCTAAAGAAAGATTAATACGAACATAGCCTAAGGGGTCTAGCGTGCATGCGCGCGGTTGGTTACGTAGCTGTTAACACACTTGTACCCAACGCACACGACGGGGACGGCTGCCCAATCCGGGCGCGGCCGCGCAGATCTCTCCCAATACACAAATGGATTCGATTTGTCAAAGTAGAGGCCTATCTCAATCAAAAGCACGATTAGAATAGTTTAATTAAGTAGGGTTGTGTTGAAGCTATAAGGGCATCTGTAGTGTATATAACCCAAGGGGTCTTAAGGTGGGTCCCATCTAAACCTTAAGGTTGACTCCATAGTGTATATAACCCAATGGGCCTTAAGACGGTCCCACTTGGCAGATAAAGAAAAATTGTATTTTAATGCTTGTGGCCAGATCTTTAGTTTGAGGACCAGCCTTAAGCCTTTTTTGCTTATAGCCTGCTTAAGGTCACCCCTGTAATGTATAAGGTTGACCTTAAGGTGGCTTAAGACCCTCTATTTTCATACACTACAGATGCCCTAATAGATTAATAGCCCGTGCCCCGAGGAGATTAGGTTTGGTGGTCACTATTAAGATTAGCAATCAAATCGGTTAATTAATGGCATTGGGATTCCACAAGTTGGAGATGGGGAAACAGGAAGGGGAGGTGTCTCAGATAAGGATGGCAGTGGTATGCCATGCGCTCCCCCAGTTTTAAGGACAAAGCAAAAGCTACTAGCCTTAACTAATCAATGAATGGCTAGTATACTGAATTTGATTATATAATTGTCAAGTGGTGTGCTTTGTGTGTGGTGTGTGTGATGCCATAGGGAAGCCAAGCTACTATGGCTAGCTTAGCTTAGCTTAGCTTAGCTAGGCATGTGACAGGGAATCACTGATGAGGGGGTCTGGTAATGTGCTCAACATTTAGCATCTAATTCCAAACTTTTGCAATAATTTTTTGCTTTATACCCCCCTGAAACCATTATATTTTAATCTCAATCGCACAACACTTGTCGGGTAAGTAGATTCCCGGATAGCTTTCGATAAAATGGAAAAACAGAGATGGAGGGCCAAAATGAAGAGTCAAAAGCTGGATGCATCCTTGAGTGAAAATGTGAAACTCTCCGAAGTATGGAAAATATGGTTGTTGAGGTACTACACATGCAACTTACGGTACCCTAAACAATGCTAATCAATGTGATGATCCTTATCTGATCTCTAGCATGGGGTGGCCTGATTGGCTGGTTGAGTGAGGTTGGTATTAACCACAGGGGTTGGCTGCACGTGAAAGGCCGACGAGCCGTACCCTGGTCAGGTCAGCCCGGCGCAGGCCAGATAGCTCCAAAGCTAGGCAGTACTAGTACCACGTTGTGGTTTGGTTTTTTTTATCGAAGGTAGCTAGGACCAAAGTGCGAAGTAATTAATATAATCTGATTGTGAAAGTATGGGTGGTCTAGATTTGGACTAGTATGGTATCTCTTGCGTGTCGTCCTACCAGATTAGAAAGAGAATATGATGATTCACTCGTTGCCCCACTCATTTGTTATTTTAATAGTGTATGATTTATCTTTTACTATTTGGTATTGTGACTGTTGGTTTTTTCTAACGTAATTAAATTTTAAAAATAGAAAAAACATATTAAACTATCACAAACAATACAAAAGAATAAAAAAAAGAAAAGACAAAGAATCCAAAAAACCAAAATATAAAAAAAGACGTAATTAAGAAACTAAAAGCTAGAAACTAAAAGTCTAACGGAAAAGCCTGGAGAAGCCAAAAGTTTGAGCTGATCAGCTGATGCATTCTGCATATCTTGCTTTATTTTACATCTTGAATTCCAATATTTTCTTTCATGCATGCATGTCTCCTTTTGCTCACATTGTATATGCTAAGGGTTTCTTGAAACAAACTACAGTTGAATACAAATTGTAAGGAGAGAAAGTGATCGATTAAAAAACATTGTCAAAGAAATATAATCATTTGTGGAGTCTCGTTGTACAGCAGAACGTAGTGCTATTATTAAATTACTTGAACCACGCCCCCAAAAAGTCCAAATAATTCTACAGAATATGGACGTCTGACCAATTGAATTAGCCATTGAGCTGGCACAAGCTAGACATATGATGCATATACGACCTATTCTTTTAAGATATGACTTATGACTTATATCTATAATTTATTAGTTTAATAAATAGTAATTATTAAAAAATCAAAAATAAAAAAGCGTTGAAAAACTAATTAAAATAACCGAGCCTATATGTGCATGCATGTATCGCCCGTCTAATCGGCCGGAGAGGGCCCCAATTCTATATATACCTCACATAAATTCCTCACCGGAACGTATATATGCATGCATTTCCACAGTCCTTTTATTGGACAGCACGTACTTGGCCTACCGATCAGCTGCCCCCCGTACTGCCTAACAAGACACACAAAGCTATAGTACTAGCTAGTACTATATATCACATGAATAATCAGTAGTAGCTAGGAGTACATGTTAGCTAGGAGTCTCAACCATAGACACACACAGTACGTACGCTTGTCTACACCTTATCCTTCAACCAGAACTGGAACGATCAGTAATTCCAATTGTGGTGCGTACTGCTTTCCATAATAAGCATTCAAAATAGCACGCGCGCGCTTAAAAGGAGATAAGTTGTGTAGTTTCTATAACGCTCTTAATTAGGATTAAAGCATGTGTTTTTCATTCAAGTCATGCATGTGCCTTAATTAATTGTATGAAGTATATATGTACGTACCCTAAAGCAAACGTGGCCTCGTCACAACTCACAAGCAAATCACTTCAGGAAGCCAGACCTTTTTTATTATAAGAGATGCATGTACCAACAATATAATTGACAGTCACCGTGACAGTGGCAAAAGATCAAATAGAAGCAATAGATCGTTATATAAGTGGTATAATTTACTAGGGCGTTGCTAGCAGTCAGAAGTACGACAAGGTTATTCCCATCATATGCTCCTCTTATTTGTTGAATCTTACTCAAAAACCCATCTCTCACCTATTAGAGTTGCGCTCGAAGTGGTACGACGACATCGGGAGGAGATACAGAAGCGGATGAGTCGCCTCACTCCTGCGGCCACTAATCGCTCCGCCACCCTATCTTTTTCGGTCTAAAGAGGAAGAGAGAGAGAAAGAGATAGGAGCGAGCTCATCCAAATTCAATTTGTCGCAACAAAAAAAGTTAAGAAGTACAACAACTAATTCTAAGCTTGCAACAAAAAATTTGAAGAAATGCAACAACTAATTCTAACCTTACAACAAAACATCAATTCGATTGCAACAAACTGTTATATCGTTACGGACAATGCAAAAGAATAAGGAGAAAAGAAAAGGCAAAAAATCAAAATTATACACTAACACGTTTTAAGTGATTTTTGACTTAAATAAATTACAAATAAAAAAACTAGAAGTTAAAACTGTTTAAGCGGACCGTACTCGCATCCATTCACGCACTTTAACTTTCTTTTGGAAAATAGGGCATGTAAGCACTTGTCGAACACTATGGCTATCTGCCCCAAAGTCAAGCCAATCAACTGCTACCTCAGTACGTTCATCAGCTGACCGAAGATAAAGCGATGGAAGTAGTGGGCCTATTCGCCGGAGCAGCTAAGTGGCCATGATATCGCCACATGTGCGTATCTACACTTGTACACGCCGGCCTGGCCTACACCCACACGTACGTGCGTACATACCGTACCGTCGCCTCGACGTAGAGCCAAACCATGCACTCTCCCTCACCCACTCCCTTCAACTTTCTTCCCTGCCTGATACAACCACCGGATGATTGCTAGGGCATGCAGACTTCCACGATCTCCTGTAGCCTTTAGAATAGTTAGGCTATGGGTGACGAGAGAGCTAGATCGAATAAGTGAGTGAAAGAGAGGGGTAGCGGCGGCAGCGCATAATCGGGGGCCCCCAGTCTAGGCGAGCTAGGGCACTGCCATTTGGTGCACTTGCTGGCCCGTACGTACTACTACTACTGCTACAGGCCACTCATCCAATTAAGACGCGGCCTTGTGCGATGCATCCAAGATTCCAAGTTGCACCCGCTCGGCAGGTGCAATGTACACGTACGCGCACTGTCGATCGGGGAACGGCCGAGGGCAAGGCGCAAAAGCTGCAGCTCGCGCGAGCTGAATTGGCTTTTGGCCGGGCGCCCCTGGCTAGCCTGGGGGGGCGCATGTCCCGTGCGGCCGTGGCTGCTAGCCGCTGCCGCCGCGCGCCGCGCCGTGCATCCGTCCGTCGCCAGGCCGCCCGGCCGCGCGCGGTCGCTCTCGCTCAAAAGCAACTGCATGCTTTGCTGCTCTGGTGGGCGCGCAGGCAGCAGGCAGGCTTTTCATCTTTTGGATGTAAATGTTACTGCTAACATGCACAGCACAACACACTGGCACAGCGCATATACGTAAGCATGCATGCGTGGACAGGCATATATGCATGGTTATGATTTCGTCAGTTTTTGGTGGAGTGAGCACTCTGGGTAGTGTTACATATAAGAGTGTACTTGATCACATGTCGCCACTTATATGTATAACATATTCTTTGATTTGATCACACTAGTTTTGTACATCCCCAAAATACCACAAGCTTGCTACAGTGAGTATTATTAGCCCAAAAATCAACCCTAGCTAGCGGAGTATGAAAGATTGGCATGGAATTCATGACTGGCATAAAATGCCGCTAGATACTACTCGATGCCAAAGTACGCTTGATTGACCGATAGTACATGGTCCTAACTTATTCATCTGGAGCTGGAACTGTGCGGTACCGTCGTCCACAACTTTTCATTTGAGAGACGAGGAGAGAGCTGCGGATAGGTAGGCCCTGGGAGATGCCTTCTCCGGGCGTCACCGCCCGACGCGTGGCGCGCGGGCGAGCGCACGGCCCCGGGCGCCGGAGCCGCGTGCAGGCCGGGACACGGTGCGATGCGTCTCATGTGCGCGCGCACGACGAGAGAGCGAGGGCAAGCCAAGGTGTTGGCGCCGAGGCCATCCCCACTTTTTTTTGCGCCAGCGCGCTCCCCCGTCTTCTTTCACTCCCGCGTCTTCTTTCCTTCTATCTTTCTACCTGTCCAACACACACGGACACGCTTTCCGACCAGGAAAAAAATTCTATACGTCGGTGCCGCACTCGTGCGACATCGTCTGTGTTGTCGCCGTGTGTCCAACGATTCCAACGAGCCGCAGCAGCGATCCCAACGAGCCGCAGCAGTCGCAGCTGCATAGTGCACAGGCGATACCGGACAAGCTGCGTAGTGCGGCACAGCCGCATAGAATTTTTTTTCCCCACGACCAGGGCAGAGGCAGGCAGGCTCGTCTCGGTTGTGTGCTGTGTTCACTTCCCAATTCCCACGCATAATGCATCATCTGCTAGTCCCTGTTCTCCCTTCTCTCTCACACACATGCAAGGGTAGTCTTTCTTGGCTAGCAGTAGCACTGACCACAATGTTTTTCGTGCCAGAGACCTTTCAAGACGTCCAATCTTGCTGTTGCTCAAATGCTCATGGGTGTGTGTGCCCGTGGCTGCACCTTAACAAAATTTAACAAATTAAGAAGGAATTACTAAACAATACTTGGGTGTTTCTTTTTACTCGAAGCATTCCGATTTTTTTTATATATACAATATTTTTCGCTCATATATGCAATATTTCTCATGTATATAATATTTCTCGGCTATAAAATATTGCATACATAGGAAAAATGTTACATATATAAAAAAATATTATATATATGGACGAAAAATGTTATATACATGAAGAAAATCTGAGTGCTTCAAACCACAAAAAACACTCAAATCTCTTTAGACACCTCCCACATTTTATTAGTCTTAGGCACTTGTTGGGCACGTCAGACAAGTTTGAATGCGGTTTTAATGCGAAAATTAGCTCGATACTGTCAAAAAAAGACTTAGCTCGGAAAATATCACCACTTGGAAAAATAACATGTGGGATCCAGAGCCGTGTGTCAACGTTGTTATTTTTCAACTCAGAACCTCCACTCCTGCGGCCAGTGCGTTGCCCCTGTGTTGATAATCGACAAGCCCACACCATGCATCTTTCAAAGAGAAAAAATATCCTCCAATGGATCGATCGATGTAGAACCGCCATCCCTCGTGTGAGGTCGTTGTCGCCCACCACCACCCTCGCCACCTCCTGCAGACGCCGCGAATGTCTCCGGCCACGTCCAAATCTGTCACTCAACCAGAAAGGATACAACGATCCACGTACAGTTAATTAAAAGCTGGCCAAACCGAGCACTAAAAATTTCTAGAGAGAGCTTCAACAGCCAGATATAAGACAATGAACTTTTACTTGATAGTTACAACTTACAACAAAGGTTAAAGTCTATAGCACAAACTTAGTGCAAAAAAGACCACCAACCTATGGCATCATACATTATTCCTGCTTGTTTAATATTTTGGAGATAATTAGAAAAGGAAGATATTATAATTGTACAATTAAAGGTGTCGATCGAACAAGCACGTTGGTAAACCGGCAAGCACTAAACGGCCGGGATGAACATCATGTAGCGACGATCGAAGGATTCATTAGCAACAAGCGTATATGCGATGCATGGTTGGAGCTTGCAACATCATGTGTTGTGACTTTTTATGAGACCATGTGGAGCTCACCTCGTAGTTATGATGAGTAATTAACTTTTGGATTAAAGTATGTGTGAAAGTTGAGTTTGGTTCTGAGGAGTTTTGTAAAAGATCGTTTCTTGGTCTGTCGACTTTGTGCTCGGTCAGTTCAATCGGCTGTGTTCACTGTTTATCACTGGGTGGTCGGACGGTCCGTTTGGCAGAACGACCACGCGGTGGTCAAAAGCTTCAATGCTGAATGACTATGTGTGATCGATAGTCATACCCTAATAATCGATAGTCGTAGTGTACTACCTGGTCGTGATTGGTAGTCGTAAGCCATAGCAATCGGTTGTGGAAGTCGTAACATGTGTGACCGATGGTCGTAGTCGATGTGTGCGATAATCGTAGCGATATGTGTAGTAGTCATAGCCTGTGCATTCGATGGTCATAGCATCTGTTATGTGGTCATAGGCTGCTAGCAGGAATTCGTGGGCTTCAAGTACCTCATCCTCTGAGCATCCGAGTACTCGTAAGTCGTATCAGACCAGTCGGTGAGCTGAGATTGTTCTCTGGAATATTGGTGTTATGATCAGAGTTGACCAGGGTGTTTGTTGCTAATGTGCACATGAGTTTATTGCTTGGTTCTAGGATTAGAATCAGTAATGGGTGCATACATTTTGGTTGTGCAGATTGATGATCTTTATGTATCGTGCGGTGCTACATGATGGTTTACTTGTTGGTGTTGGTTGCAAGACTTTGGAGCTAGGTCATGGTGAGGCGTGGAAGGACTAGCTGGGACTAGGTATAGAGAGGTGTTGAGATTTAGAACGGTCAGGGAGACACCAAAGATGACTAAGGCTTGCGGGTGGTTGCAAGCTGGGACGATGAAGAACCAGAGTGGAAGCTACCGGTGGTGGACATGACAGGCAACGGTGAGGTGGACCGAGACTAGGCTCAGGGAGGAGTCAAGGTCTAGACGGTCGAGGAAGCCGGGTGCCGTTATGCGCGAGAAGAAGCATGTGGTGTGCCAAGTGACTTGGGTCATTTGCATGCGAGGACGGTTCGGTGGGTTTTGGACGTGTGAGAGGCTTGACAACAAGTCATTGGGGCCATATGAAAGATGGTAAAGCTTCATGGCAAAGGAAGCGGGAGGCTTTGAGGAAGGCGATAGAGGGGTATGTTAGTAAATTGCCCAATACCGAGAAAAGTGATGGTGTGTGAAACTGCGGTGTTGACCTAAGTGGCTTAAGTCTTGTATACGTTGAAAATGTGAAGTGGATCAAGGTTGGTTACTAATGGGTTAATGGTGTAAAAACCAGTGTTATGTGGGGTTAATGGGTTATTCCTGGTTTGAACTAATGGGAGGATCCATTAGGTCCTGAGTTCATTGGTGACCATATAAAAGGGGAGGAGAGGCAAGAGCTAGGATTGGAGAAGATTGGCTAGGCCTTGTAGTGGCTAGCTCCTCATCACTCCCATAGGAGTTAGATTAGAGAGTGGGCGTGGGCTCTAAGCTTAAAGCTTTGTCCTCCCAAAGGGAGTGGCTGTAAAATCAGTCATCTCAAGTGACGGTTTCGACCACGATGGTTATGACCACGTTGGTTACGACCATGTTGGTTTCGATCATGTTGGGTTAGGCCACAAAGGCTTTGACCACGTTGTCTGCCTTTCGACTACGTTGCTTTTCTCTGCTAACTGGTTGTGTTCAGTTCAGCTGCCGGGTGCTTTCCAACCAATTGTTGTAATTGACCACGTTATGTTTCCGACGAGTGGTTGTAACTCGATCACGTTGTACTTTGATCTGGTCGTACTGAGCTCTGTGTTTCTCTGATTTTGTAGAGTTCACTTCCTAATCTTTATAGTTTTGTAGCTATCGAAGTAAATGATTTATGAATATTTAGAAAAATTTAAACTCATCATTCATCCTTTCTCCATTACCCGTTTGGTCCTACACTTTTCACCAAGAGCAAGCAAAGCTTGTGGCAGCAGTGCATTGTCCGCCCGGTGGGCGGTGCGCGCGCGCGGCTTGAACCACAGCGCGCGTTACAAAAGCACGGAAAAGCAGGTGCGTGCCGTACGTCGAGCGTGGACGCAACAGTAATATGCATGGTACTCATGGTGGCTTGTACTTACAAGGAAAGACTTGATTGCCAAAATTTTCTAACTTCTGATGCAAGATCAACAGTATAAGTCTCCGAGCTAGAGACGCTGGCAAGACGAAATCAAATGATGAGCTAGCCGTAGCCAATAGGTGATGAACGTACGTACGTGCCAAACCTGGTGGCCTTTTGGAGAAGACAATTTCTGAGTGCTCTTTAAGTCACTCCAACTGTTTGAAGCCGACCGATGGAGGAGACTTAATTTGTCCTTGCATTCCAACCAGCCAGTCTAGTTAGCCCGTCACATCTGTACTGCTCCTGCAGCATAAATAGTATTTGACCGTGTACATGATAAGGAATAGTGTGTATGTTCAATTGCTTACGTAACACGAGGACTTGCGTCCCTTGGAACAGTAGAATACCTGCGTACGTAGCGATTTGGCAGACTGGCAGTTGGCATGTCGTTATTTTTAGTATGAGCAGGCGTGAGCATGCTAACAAGTTTTTCAAAAATTGTAGCTGTCGATCGATCGGTTCGTGCGACGACGCGCCATCGATCGTGTCGCAGAAAAGCAGCACTGTTTAGACAAACTTTGTGAGTCGTGCGCACACCCAACTCAAGGAGAGAGATAGAGACAGGCCAACAGCAAGCAAGAAGTAAGCTACACAAACAAACATAAATATACGAGAAAGAATGGATCGTAAGGAACCTCCTCGTCTCATCCATCTCCATGCGAACACGTCCCGGTCAAATAATTAAACGAGATGTTTTCACATGCGTGCTACCTCCTAGTCCTGTCCACATGAGCAAATGTACTTTAATGCAATTTATAAAGCTTGCGCTGGTACACTTCGAAATGGATATTCTGCATGCTGCCTTTTTTTTCTCGGAATGGTGCAGCCCAAGCATGCATGCAGTTGACGTCAAGCCGTTTGGAGCTTCCCTAGGCGTGCTCAATTGTTGGTGTCTCCCGGACCCCGGAAGCCGACAAAAGCCATGCGCTCCGATGGTAACTTGTGCGTCTGAACTCTCAGCTCAACTGGGAGCGAGCTGGTTGAGCTAGCTAGCCGCACCTGCACTCCCTTGCGCATCTACGTGCTACGAGCAACAAGTTGGAAGTTTCAACCTTCTCTGCGTTCATGCATACTGCATACTTGGCAAATTAACTTTTCCACCAGCTACGACGTGCGTGCTATAGCGGCCATCTGCATCGGCAGAAAGTAAGAAGTGCAGGGAATTGTCTGGTTTTCGCCATAAAAATGGATCTCCAAGCGGCCGGCCGGCACGGCCAGCAATTAAGACTCTATATTTAACCAGTTTCTGATTTTTAGTTTTTAGAATCCGAAAATTAAATAGAGTAGTTTCTCAAGGTAATTTCTATAAGTTGTTTGTAGGAGTCACTGTAGGAGCCGTTTTAAACAGAGTGTCTTCTTAACACGAATGCTTCTTACTCCATCAATTTCACACGCAATCAGTCAAAAGCCACACTAAAAATTAAAAGACTACACTTTTGAACAGAGCCTAAGCTCCCTCGATCGCTTTACAGATACCAACTATCGTTTCCTTTTCCATTATCCAAAACTAGCACGACTAGCCAGGCAAAGCTAGCACAATCCGCTATTACAAAACAAGTTATACTGAATGTCTTATCACAGACAGTTCATGGGGAACCGTCTGTGCTATAATTATTATAGATGGTTTTCCAAGCATGACTGTGTACCATCTGTGATACGTAACTATCACAGATTGTTCTTGATAATAACTGTCTATGATAGTTCACAGAGGGTTATTAATATGAACTGTCTGTAATAATTACAGAGATCACAGACGGTTTTTAATTAGAACCGTATGTGATAGTTCACATACGGTTATTAATACGAACCGTCTGTGATATTTGTGTATCACAGACGGCTTGTGGTTTTAACCGTCGGTGATATGTATTTGTACGCACGAATGGTGCTTTGTCTCCCCGATGTGCACCTCTTTGATTGTTTTGGCTCCCCGATGTGTTGCTTCGTCTCACGCACTGGATGTATTCCTTGTTGTATAAAAATGATCGTTCACCACCGGAGATTAATCCCACATCATTGATCCTGTACAAGCACCTCGTCGGTTGCCCACCTATCTTCCTTGTCTCTCAAAAATAAATAAATGGCTCCCTGCTCTTCCTTGTCACCGGTATTGATGGGCAACTTGACCATACTTTACAAGCACCTCGCCGGTCGTACGCTGGAGGATGCTATGAAAGTGTTCTCACTTCTATGTCCAAGGATTTGCCAAAGTAGTTGAATGCCACCTTCCGCCATCTTGACATCCTCCTCCGCCGCGTCTTCCGGTTGGTCTCCCGCTTTCGGTGAGCTAACCTCACCATCGATGTGGCCCTCCATAACAATGTTGCATATCTCCATGAGACTTGCCGTCGCTTGGAGTGCTTAGTCGAGATGGCAAATGACCGAGTCAACCTTGCTGAGACTCCTCAAGAAAAGGAAGAGAGCTTATGGGCTCAATTCGACTTAATTGTTCTGTCGGAGGGTGCTCGGGAGACACTCGAATGAGCGTGTCAGTGGTGAACGCATTTTGGGCTTCGTTCGTTGATGATCCTGAACCATCCGATGCCGACAACGTTGCCTACGAAGTTTTAAAGGTGAAGATATCATGCTACCTCCGCCACTAGAAAAACTTCGAAACAGTTAGGTTTCTACTTTCTTATCTTTTATAAGAAGCGACTGGCCACACTGTTTGAACATATGTAAATATAAGCAATTCAATTTACTGTCTGTCATGCTATAATGGCATGATCGACGGCATTACTGACAGGTAAAAAACAACAAAGTAATACATATTTACTCCTGAGGCATTACTGAATTTGTATTTATGTATATGAGAATGCACTTAGCATAATCTATAGTGTATTTATCACAGACGGTTCGACTTTAAAACCGTCTATGATATATATTCACAGACGGTTATTAATACAAACAAAACCCTTTCGTACCGCGATCTCTATACGACCATGTTTGCCAAACAGATCCTCTGTAACTCCACCTCAAGCTCCGCTTCAGAAGATGATCGCATCGGCTCTCACAGAGATGACGTCGAAGATGTATCACAAGCAAGACGCTAAGGCCCAACCGAAGAAGATTAAGATGCCTCTCGGGCCCTGGAAGTATAAATTCAGAGTGTCGTTGGTCCCCGAGTTACAATTACCCAGCCTTAGATTGGTTTGTAGGACTTGGCCTGCCTGGTACATGTAGAGGTCTAACAGGAACCTAAATCAGCAAAGTGGATTCATCGTGAGATACATGGAAGCGCATTTACTCCACGACTCGGGCTACTTCGTCATGATCTTTGAAGACTTATTTTTACTATTCAATCTCGACGAACTTAAGGCCTCACTTCTACGATACTCGACACTGTAAGTGTACTATACAATCAAGTTTTACATTCACATAATACTGATAAATGTCATAACTCATTGCTTATGTATAGATCTATGATCCAACAAGTCCGATGATGGTGACAACCGGTGGGTTTCCTCAACCACACTTGGTCTTTGAGCAATCCATCAAGGAAAACATATCATTCGTTAAAGATTACATGACGACGGGATTGCTTGCTTAGAGTGACAAGGACTGCATTCTGGTACCATTCAACCAGTGATAAGTGGTTCACTAGTTACCATACAAGTTTTATTTGTACTTTATACGCAACAAAAAGTTAGGATTAATTACTATAGCGACATATATAACTAGGTCTCACTGGATTCTGATTGTGATTGTTCTAAAGTGGAGCAATATAATATATCTTGATTCTCTACTTAGGTGCACCATGACTTCACCTGTGTGCAACAAACAATTGGCAGGTAAACCCATTTCCCCCATACATAACTCTATTGTCGTCTTCCCTTCATTTGCAATGGCTGAGGCTAACATTTTAGAATCACGTATGTCGTTCAGCGCTTACGTTGCCCAGGGAGGGAAACACAAGGAATCTAGCGCCACACCGCGACACAGGGCGCAATTTTCGGTACCCGCTACAACGCAATAATCCTATATCACACTTCATAATAATACCTCTAGAGCTGATAATACCTATACATGTAATTCTATTTTTGCAGTGCCATCGGTAGCTATAGGGCAACGTATATGGATTCTACGTTTGTCGCCATATGTAGGATATTATGGCCACCAAGACGAATGATCTAGAGGTTTGTCAACCTGCCAATAATTATTTCATATGTGTGTGTGTATGTATGTATATGCATGTATATGCTAATGACTTTAATACTTCTAACGACAGGGCGTGAAATTCGACGAAAGTGCATTCGATCTTGACAAACTTGCTGAAGTTCGAGGAAAACCCTCTGAACTCTTGGAGGCGGAGGTCATAAACCCAAATGGAGAGTTCAACCCCGTCGATGATAATTAGATGTTCAAACATTTGATACAATTGTAATAACTCAATTGTGCATAATCAAACAATTCATTCAACCGTACTTAATTTAGTTGCTTAATTCATTTGTGAGATCTGTGTAATGATTGTTATGTGCTATATATGTGATCTGTTTGCTTGTTTTCAGATGACATGCCTAACATTTCCTGATGCTAGCCAAAAAACAAAAATAATTTAGTTATTTAAATAGTTATCACAGACGGTTTGTTGTTACAAACCGTCTATATATCACAGACGATTTTTTGTATTAGCCGTTTGTGATATGTAAGATTTCAAAGACGACTATGTTTAAGAATTGTTTGTGATATATGGCATATTATAGATGGTTTTTGGTATTAGCCGTATGTAATATGTAAGATATTATAGATGGCTATATTTATGAACCGTCTGTGATATCTGACACTAACAGTGAGACCACACGCACCGTGGCCGTGGTGTGGCTCGCTTTCTCGCAGCTCGACACACCAAAATTTTATCAAGTCCCAAGACTCCTAACCCCTATCTGAGTAGTAGTAGTACTAGTGCTAGTACTACACTAGCACCTCACCTCGCCTCATCTCCCTCTATAAATTCCTCCGGCCAAGCTCCGAGCTCGCAGACTCGGACACAAGTAGCTGGAGAAGACAGAATACTAGCATAGCGCCTCTCTCAAAATATCCAAGCTCCAAAGCCCAAAGCATCGATCAAAGCCGATCAAATATTTAAGCATTATTACTAGCTAGTCTATACATAAGCAACTGCTCTTGTTTTTGCTCTTGGCTTTACTTTGCTTGAAAGATGAGCCATGAGGAGGGGGAGAAGCTGCCGTTCCCTTCGTTCGCCTTCCCGGAGGCAGCCACCTCCGGCTCTGGTGCGTTCACAGATCTCTTAGCTAGCTCAGGTGTGTGTAGTTGGCTTGTTGGTGCAAGAGATCAATTAGCTAACATGCAGCAATGTGTTATTGACTCTTGCGTTGCAGCTGGCGGCGAGCAGAAGAAGGATCGGCAGCGGCGGAGGCGAAAGGCGAGGCCCACGGCGGCGGGAGAAAGCGGAGGGGACGACCAGGCGAAGAAACGGCGTCTGAGCGACGAGCAGGCGCGGTTCCTGGAGATGAGCTTCGAGAAGGAGCGAAAGCTGGAGACGCCACGCAAGGTGCAACTCGCCGCCGAGCTGGGCCTCGACGCCAAGCAGGTCGCCGTGTGGTTCCAGAACCGCCGCGCCCGCCACAAGAGCAAGCTCATGGAGGAGGAGTTCGCCAAGCTCCGCGCCGCCCACGACGCCGTCGTCCTCCAGAACTGCCACCTCGAGACCGAGGTACACACAAATATAGCACTTTGACGCTCTCTGTTTACCACCATGCAGTACATACACGTCTGAATTCTTGGCTGCTAATTGCTTTAGCCTTTACTAACATCTGCATATATGCAGCTGCTGAAGCTTAAGGACAGGCTGGCGGAGGCGGAGGAGGAGAAGAGCAAGCTCATGGCGGCGGCGGCGACGGCAACCGGCGTCAGCAGCCCGAGCTCGTCGTCGTTCTCGACGGTGACGCACCACCCGGCGCTGGTGGGGCAGTTTGGGGTGGAGGAGGAGGCCGACCTCACCTACATGAACGACTACGCCTACAACAACTACATGATGGACTTGGCGGCCGGCGACTACCTCGGAGGAGTCTACGATCAATTCAATTGAGCTGCAGGATTAATCACTAGCTAGAGCAGTGCTAGCTAGTTATTTTCGTGTTAATTAATCTATTGCAGGGTACGTACGTAGTAGTAGTAAGTCAGTAGTAGCTGGTATTACTAGTATCAGTGTCAATCAAAGCCCTAACTAAAAATCTATTAGTAAGTAGTAGTGACCTGCTAAGCCATGTAGATTATTAATTGGTAATCTTTGTAAGTAAGTCTAGATTATCATGCAAGTGGTTATCATCATCAATCGAACTGATGATGTGAGGTAATATTGGGGTTCTCACGATCAGAAGATGTATGTACATGTTTTGGTGTCTTTCTTTACTCTTCTGATGTGGAGTTGGCCAGCCTTGGCCCAACGAACTGGGCTTCATCTGAATTCTGGTTTGATCGTGCAATGCATGTAATAAGGTCGTTTCTTTTCGTATGCAACTGATGCTTATGGTTGATGGCTTTTAGCTCCAGCACAAATATGTGTGTAAACAAATCGAAAAAACAGCAAGAAACTGTTTCGTTTATTTATTTAGAGAAAATCATAAGCTGAGAAGAATAGGCCTAAAGTATCATCTCTGGCCTAAAGTATCATCTCTGTATGCCACATGACCTTCCATGATGGGTTGTTCTCTACTACCACTGATGTTGAGCGGCTAGCAGCACCAACACAGGAATTGATGCGTACAACTCTGAAAACTAGCGAGGCATAATAGCAACCTTACCACTATAAACATATGTATTTCAGAATTTGCCACTCGATGCCTCAAAGATATCTTGGTTAGACGTGCGACGTGTCGTCTGGAAAAACTATCGAAGTGCATTATCCGCAGCTAATGATTGCAGCAGCGATCGAAGCCATCGCTAGCTTTCTCTGTGGAGATAAGCCTGCGAAGATGACCTGATCAAAATTGTGTGTGTTCCCCCCCCTTCTTCTGTACTACCTTCGTTTCTTTCCAGGCTACCGTCGCACGGCACGAAGCGAACGACAACCTAATCAATCATCCACCGCGCGCGGCAGGGACGTGTTCGTCGCACGAACAAACAAACGCGCGCGCGCGCACACACGAACCGTCGGTTTTTTTCTCATCTCACGCACGCACATCTCTCTCGCGGACGCCGCTGTCCTTCGGCACGCAGGAACCACGAGCCGTCGCGATCGCTCGCTTTATGGCGCGGCACTACCCGCCCTGGTGCAGTGGCCTGCTCGTTAGACGTTAGTGTGTGTTGGGGGGGGGGGGGGGGGGGGGGGGGCGCAGAGAACAACACCACGGGTACTAGGAGCATTCTTATCCGGTATTCCTCCCTCCTGGACGTGTACTATGGGATTGGAACAGGCACGAGAATTTTCAGAATGCAGCATATTGCTGAAACTGTCCACTCCACGGTGGGCCAGCAGCGGCAGAATTATGCACTTGTATGATTGAGATGCAGATCCAGAAGGGTAACTAGTTAGTTACATGATAATTGGTTGCTGCTGAACTGAGCTGAGCTGAGCTGAGCTTTTACAGTTTACTACCAATCATATGTAACAGCATGGCCAGAAAGCAGAAGGTAAAAATCAGGAATGATGACGGGGCGCTTGAACAGCTGAAAGAATAGTGGATCAATATACAAGTACATTCTGTCACGCGTACAGGGGTGGGTAGAATTGAGTGGCATTCATTCACCCCAATGAGATCTTTCGAGGTGATTCACGACACGCTGCATGGGGGATTACATGATACAACAACAGCAAGCATTGGATTGATTGATACCGAGCAAAAAGAAGTAACTGACAGCTGCGACGGCACGGTAGTGCGCTCCAGATGCGCCACTGCCCAAATTAGCCTAAACTTGGTACCAAGAGTTACACAAGGGGCCAAAGCCAGGCTACCTATTCCTCAGCGATCCAGTGCTGGATTTCCTTGATGAACAGCGCGGAAGGCCGCACTCTTTCACAGGTGATGGAGGGAAAGGGGAAGACGGGGCCAACTGTTTCTGACTTGAGATGGACGAGAAACAGCTCAACGGATTTCTCAGGCGCCTTTTCTCAGAATCTTCGGGTTGGCTGTTCGGATCATGACCGACTGGGGAGATCTTGAGTGATTCCGGGAGGAGGCAGTTGCAAATGGCACCTACAGAAAAGGGGCACATGATACGATAACCTTGAGAAAACACCAAAACGCTATGACAAGCAAGAACTTTAATGTACATGTACAAGAATCGTATTTTTTGCAAGACTTAATCTGGACCAGACGACCAGCAATGCAATGCATGGACCATGGTCTCAAACTACAAGGCCAAAGTTTCATCGTGTGCTGAGGTGGGCCGGTGCTGAATACAATAACCTGTTTAATACACATGTCAAAATTTTATAGTGCTCCTTGTAGGTGAAAATAGAGGCTTCCCAAGTCTTTAGCAGATAATTCAGCTGCCACCACATCAGGTGTCAGGTGCACTATTTACAGGTTAACATTTTTGGGGAAAATGCCTTTCTTACCCATCAAGGATCCAAGTCACATTGCTGTAAAATTTAAAGAGCTGCACTAGCAGATGACGTGATCACAAAAGGACGTTAGCTTTACACAACAATCAACAAAGATATTCACAAACTTGGGTAAACTACATTTCTAGAAATAAAGTGGAACTGATAATTTGTGAGCAAAAAATGGTCAGGTGCACTATTACAGGTTAACATCTTTTGGGGAAAATGTGTTTCTTATTTATCAAGGATCCAAGTCACATTGCTGTAAAGATTAAAGAGTTGCACTAGCAGATGATGTGATCGCAAAAGTACTTTTGCAAATGATGGTGCTAACTGTCAAACTGCTCAATGCATGCTGAGTATGCACATTCAGCTGCACTCATCGTCATCACAATTGACTTTGCTTTATGGAATGGAACTGTTGAACAACTAATAATAAGCATTAGTACTTGCATAAAGGCATGGTACCTATTCTGGCGAGCCTATTCACCCATTTTGGAATTTTGTTACCAGTCAATTTGTAACACATATCCTTGCAAAAGTGGTTGCAGTTCTTCATGATAAGATGGTAAGTATCTCCATTGTAGTTTACTGACTGTAGCTCCATGAACTGCCTAACTTGGATGGGATCTAAGCACGTCGTACCAAGAAATATTGATTTCCTGAACCTGAAACCAGGGCATTGGTGAGGTTCTACCTCAAATACCCCACTTGTGGGATAGTCGTGTGCTCCAAATGCATATTCAACGCCATGAACTGCAGATGAAAAAGAAAGGCAATCAGAATGCAATGTTATTCAAGTAATCAGTTATAATATCTTATTCCAAAAAAAACTAGTCCAATTAGATTTGCATGAGGACAGCAAAACAAAAGAGACACGTCAGATTTTCTTCATTTTGGGGAACTCAAATACTAGTCTCACTTAATTCTTGCTGCACCTTTTTGCAATCATAGTTATACTCCTTCAATTTATTTTAGAAACCAGTGGAAACCTTGCGCAGTTGAGTTCTCCAGAATTCATACTCTTGAAAACAAATTATGGCATACATTGATATAGAATTTTTTGTACGGATAATCCATTTTTTATTCGAAATTACATAAATATACCCGCGGGAAAATTTTTTACAAAAATAGGCTCCAGTCGCCTAATGGTTGGGCGACTGGAGGCGTTCGCCCAACCACACGGCGACATTTAATGAATCTACTAACCGTTGGGCGATTAATTGCAGTCGCCCCACGGTTGGGCGACTTCCATCCAGTCGCCCAACCGTTAGGCGACTGCATTTCAGTCGCTCAACGGTTCGGCGACTTGTAGTGAGATATATACCGCGCTCGGCCAGGCCGAGCGCGGTCCTGTGTCGTTCGGCCGCCGTCGCAGAGAAGAGAGGGAGAGGAGGAGAAGAGGAGGGGAAGAGAAGGAGAGGGAGAGGAGGAGAAGAGAAGGAGAGGGAGAGGAGGAGAAGAGGAGGGGGAGTGCGCGATTTTCAGGTAATTTTTCGTGTTATATTTTTTGTTAGTGTAGAAAATTAGTTTAGAAAATGTAGTGTAGAAAATTAGTTTAGAAAATTAGTTTAGAAAATGTAGTGTAGAGAATTAGTTTAGAGATTTAGTTTAGAAAATTAGTTTAGAAAATGTAGTGTAGAAAATTAGTTTAGAAATATTGTTTAGAAAATTAGTTTAGAAAATGTAGTGTAGAAAATTAGTTTACAAATTTAGTTTAGAAAATTCGTTTAGAAAATGTAGTGTAGAAAATTAGTTTACAAATTTAGTTTAGAAAATGTAGTTTCAAAATTTAGTTTAGAAATTAAATATAGAAATATAATTTAGACATTTAATTTTCAAATTTTGTGTACTAAATGTAGTTTACAAATAAAGTTTAGAAAATTTAGTTTATAAATTTTGTGTACCATTTATTGTACAAATTTAGATGTAGAAAGTATAATGTACAAGTTTAGATGTAGAAATTTAGATGTACCAAGTTTAATGTACAGTCTTAGATGTATAAAATTTAGTGTTGAAATTATTGTACAAATTTAGATGCAGAAAATTGAATGTTGAAAGTATTGTACAAATTTTGCAGGTATGACTCGTGCTGGACGTGACTCGGAGTGGCGGTTCGCGCTGTTGGACGAGCACGTGGACCGCTCTCATCGCGCTTCCCATCTCATCGCGGCCCGAGACGCACACTTTCCACCTCCCATTCGGGGAGATGACGCCGACCTTGCAGGATGTGTCCCTGCTTCTTGGGCTTCCGATCGCGGGAGACGCTGCCTTCCTACCGGAGGCCCCGGCCGACTGGCGCGCTGACCTGCTCGGCAGATTCGAGGGTGTCGTTCCACCGGCCGCTGACCACCACGTGTTCGGAGAGGCGCAGACCCATGGGCCGACACTGAGGTGGCTCAGACAGTATCGGGTACGTGGTATATAAAATCGATCGTATCTTCGAAGCTCTTTTTTGTGGTATTACGTACTAATAACAACTTTTTTGCATTCAGGTGGAGCGCATGGTTCCGCAGGCAGACGATCAGCAGGTCTCGCGGCACCTGGAGGCGTACGTGCTGTGGCTGTTTGGTTGGGTGCTTTTCACCACCAGCCACGGCAACTCGGTGGATGCGCGCCTTATCGCTTATGCGAGGGCGATCGCTGACGGCGAGCCCCACCAGGTCAGCTGGGGATCGGCCGTACTTGCCGCGACGTACCGCGCGCTGTGCGATGCGTGCACGAGGGTCAAGCCGAACTCGATCCTCACGGGTTGTCCCCTGCTACTACAGTTGTGGTCGTTCGAGCGCTTAAGCGTCGGACGACCTGTGCTAGACGACGTGGGTCCGTACGGGCCCGAGATGTATCCGGGGGGAGAAGTCGATCGGCCGACGATGGGTTCTATGTGGTGCCGTCGCCGAGTAAGTTTTATCACAGTTAACTATTTCTTTCTTATTGACGATCGTCATTGTAAACAACTTGTCTTTCTTGCAGGTACAGTTCGCGCACGTGCAGGTCACGCGGGCGTACCGAGTCTTTGTGGAGCAGCTCGACCGCATCACAGCCGACGACGTGCGCTGGGAGCCGTACGCTGATACGGTAGTGCAGGCCCGTGCTCCTGGCGGTCTGTCTTCACTTTGCTGGCGTGACCGGGCTTTCTGGCTCACCCGCCGGAAGCTCGTGTACCTCATCTACGTGGAGGACTACGCACCCCAGCGGGTGATGCGGCAGTTCGGGCTATGGCAGCCGGTTCCTGTACCAGTCGGACCATCGCTTCCGCGGCACGTGCACGGGTGAGTGTACGTTTGTGCTAAATATGTACATACTTACTACTGCGTTCGCAAGTATCTCACATTACGTAATGGTTTTATACGCAGGCACAGCGGGAAGGGAGTGAAAAGAG
This sequence comes from Dendrocalamus latiflorus, assembly GCA_017311315.1. Lineage (NCBI taxonomy): Eukaryota > Viridiplantae > Streptophyta > Magnoliopsida > Poales > Poaceae > Dendrocalamus > Dendrocalamus latiflorus. The sequence continues at coordinate 29,635,365 of CM029622.1, forward strand.
GCACGGACTGGTCGGTGAGAATGCAGCCCTGGGTCGAGCAGTGGCAGGATGCACTCGACGACCGCGTGGACGAGGACCGACCGTACGACAGCAGGGAGTACGCGGAGTACCTGCGCTGGTACCAGCCACAGACCCGTATCAGGCTCGTATATGTGGTAGACCCGCCTGCCACACACGTCGCCGCTCCGACGGACACGTACCCCGCGCACTTCGCGCACGACGCTCACCTCGCGGTACGTTACATGTCATTTCAAAGATTCCCAAATGGTAATGTCGTTTCCATAATCGACCATTTTATGTCTTTGTGTCCAGACTGACGTCGGTTCTGACCTATACGCCGAGTCCGGCACAGTACTGGAGAGGCTCGCCAGTGGTGCGCAGCTGACCCATGAGGAGGGCCTCAGCTTTGCGCGTCGGGTGCACGAGGGGTGTAGACGTATCGTTAGCCTACTGTCCTGCACGAGGCTACCGGCGGTCTCCACGCCCCCCGCTACGACTGCTCGTCCACCAGTGCCACCTCCACCTGTGCCACCTCCACCAGCGTGGCACTACTATGGTGCACCTACGTGGACACGTCCTCCACCACCTCACCCGGAGCAGCCAGGGGGTTCAGCCTGGGCAGGGCCTCCTACACCGGTTCACTTCACGCCTCCTACGCAGACCCCTGTCTTCCCCACGCAGGGGGTGTACGCCTCCTCCATGGCGCCAGCTACGGGTACGCATAGGGTCTTATACCGTGTTTATCCGAAGACGACATGCAACGCACTAACGATATTAATATTGCAGGTACTTACCAGCACGGCGTCTCCCCAGGCCAGGAGGATGTGGACCAGTTTTTCGCGCCGTCGCCCGACGTCGCACCGCAGGTTCTTTCTGCCAGTGCCCTCCCCGGTGCACCGGAGATTACACAGCCAGAGGTGCAGCTGACTCCACCAGCGCAGGGGCGGGATAGACACCCTCCTCCTCGTTTTACCTTTTCGGATCGTCCTAATCCGTTGCACCGGAGGAGGGCCAAGCGAGGCCGTATGGGAGGACGCGGGCGCGGTGACGGGGCACAGCAGGGTGACCAGTGAGGCGTGCTGCAGATGCTATATATGTTATGCATGTAATGAAAATACATGCGCCATGTTACTCACAGTTATATTATGAAGTTTATTTATATTTACATAAGTCTATCATCTCTTTCCGCATATAAACTATCTCACTTAACAGTGTATGTATCGATCGTTCTCTACTCAATCTTTCAAAAAAAAAAAATTAAAAAACTTTTTACACACCTACAATATACAATGAACATAAACTTTTATTACAACTTCACCGTATTTTTTACCGGTTCAACGTTACAAAATTCACAAATTCTAAAACAATCACGGGGGCTACCTGAAGTCGCCTAACGGGATGGCGACTGCATGGCAGTCGCCTAACGGTATGGCGACTGCATGCCAGTCGCCATACGGAAGAGCGATTTAATGCAATCGCTCTACTGTGCAGCGAGATATATTGTGTCGCCGTGTGGTTGGGCGAACGCCTCCAGTCGCCCAACCATTAGGCGACTGGAGCCTATTTTTGTAAAAAATTTTCCCGCGGGTATATTTATGTAATTTCGAATAAAAAATGGATTATCCGTACAAAAAATTCCATTGATATATAGAGATGTAAGCTGAAGTTCACGTAACCTCTAGGGAGTCGCAAAAGACCATCCTGTTGTGACGGATGACAAATGAAATTAATCAAGACTTGGTAAAACCACTAACGGATAACTGTTGCCTAGTTGATGGCCTTGGCAATCTTTTAAGTTTCCCTTCCCACCTTCCCTCTTTCTTCGTCTCCAGCTACAGATACGATTAGCACTGCCCAACCTCCTACAAGCAACCAGCACTGTCATAGTGCTTCTCCTCCCCTTCCTAAACACAGAAGGCACAGCAGATTGACTTCATAAAACTGGTGCTCCTCCTAGGCTCCTACCACTCTCTCACGGTCTCACCTTGCCTAGTTCTCTTCTTCCTGGATCCTGTTGACACTGGGGTATGCCTTCACCAAATGGGCATAGACTAAGACTTCAGCATAGACTAAGACTTCACAAGCATCAATCCGAGATAGTTTCCAGAATAACATGTCCTAATAACAGACTCAAGAGATTTACAAAGACATTTACCTCATGTCTATGAGATGCGCCCATGATTCCATGGATCTTTCTAGAAGGAATTATTGATTTAATCTTTCTAAACTAGCCATTTCAGATAGAAAGATGTTTGGTTCACAGAAGTCTAAGCCATTATATATAGGGCCATCAACATCAAGATAGATGAATAAGATTGTTTGACCCATTCTATACTATTTGCAATAGTACAGCCAACATGGAGCTCCCCATCCCATATTTTTCTCTATAAAATAAATTAATAATCAGAGAATATACATGAATGTAGCAATATGAGCTAATCACACCAGCAACAGCACGCAAGAATTACATGATGTAGGTTATATAGGATATGACAAAAATGTCAAAATCTATACTAGCCGAAGGCCCAAAGCACGATATGCTAAATTACTATTGGTAGTGATGGGAGAGATGCCAGTAATCAGGTTACCACGGCAAGAAATCCTAATGGCCAGAAACAGAATTTATTACCTAGAACCCCACTATGCAGACAGCGATCATTCAGGTAGGGGAAATAGTTGTTTTCTTAACGTGCGCTCGGGTAAGTAACAACTTGATAGGAGAAAGTATGGACTGTAGCTTATTGATGATTTACAGTTGGCTTTGATGTGCCAGACTACTTGGAATGTTCTTAAACAGGTCTGGAGAAATAGCCAGTAAATCATAGTACTAGATAGCATCAGTACGGGTCTATGGAATTACTAGCCCTAAAAATCAAGCAGAAATGAAGAAACTGCAGAAAATGAACCAGCATGCAAACTGTATACTAACTAAAAAACATACATATGGAAGAGAGAAGAACCTTCAATTCCTGAGTGAAATATACCGAGGCCTGCCCAATATATATAGCCATTCATGGGTGTCAAATCATACACATTAAGATAGACCGGAGTATCGTCTGGTGATTGACTGGCTGCCTGAACCTTGGGAAACAAAAAGAAACGCATGGCTGATTTCCTGCTCAGCTTTAGAGGCATGAGAGACTTCCATCCAGGCCGTTTTGTCCTTAATTTCATATTCCTTCAAATAATCAAGTGAGATATCAGTATATGAAGGATCTAGTTCAGAAAGAGCTAGAATTTATGACATTCACTTTGAAATATTTTTCTTCAAGTAGTTTGACAACTTTTATTATACATAAATAACAATGAGAGACAATAAAACCTACTGAAAAGGATTCGTTTTGAAGAGGCTAACTCCAATTTCAAGGACTTGTAAAAGAAATGCAGGACACTAAAAAATTGTTCCTCGTCTATATTCTACCAACATACTTAAAGCAATGCACCTTCCAAAAATTATGTAAGCAAATTAGTTCATCATGCTGCAAGTCTTAGTTCGCTTGTTAACTATAGCATGTGCATTATCTGCACGAATGAATGTAAAAGCTCCGAAATACTTGAAAATGCTAAGAGTTCTTCAGTAACTTCCCCAAAGAAGAGAGTTGAGTAGTTCTCTCCTTGGACCTTGCGCATCTACTATTTCGATCTATGCAAGCTTTAGTTTAGAAGGAACAATGGACAATAAACTAATATGACAAGTAAGGGAATACTGCAGTTGCCATTCCAATGTCAAACATTGCAATTGAGTCTTACCGCAATGTTAGTTTGGTTTGAACTCTCCCGCTACTACTTCTACCAGTAGCAAGTTAGATTCAAAGCACTCATACTTTTATGAAGATCTAATGAAGTTGTAGACGATACGAGAGAGCCAACAGATCGGATCTGTGCTCCACTTTCCCACCTAGTGTCCGCAACCAAGCTCTACACTCTGTTAAAGATTGATTCTCCTACATTTTGTTGGGGACAATGCAGCAATTACTTCAGGCTCTACTTGAAGCAATGACGTCTGATTCTTCAGGCTTTTTTTCAACAATGCAACCAACCAGGCAGGTACCATCATGGCTTTCATGTACCACTCCACACCATTACTAGGAGCTCGGGCTTTCAGAGAACAGTGCCATAATACATCACCTAAACTCCAACAACTGTTTTAGTACAAATAAACAAGCTGCACTATTGCTACGAAAGCAACGTTTGGTACTACCAAACAGAACCGAAAACCCCCAAATAATTCCACGGTGACGCTCCAAATGGGGAAAACGAACGATGGTGACATTGGATAACCAGCCGTAACTCCCCCCGTCGGTCGGGCGGGCCCTCCTTTTACCGAATCAAGAACCGGGCAACCCAAGAAGCAAACGAGCCAAGAAACCGAAGAAAAACACGGAGCGGCAGATCCAAGCCAAGATCTCGCTGCACTGGAGCCAGCCAAGAAAACAACGGCTTACCGCGGAACGGGCAATGGAGACCGGTGGCCGGAGGGCGACGAGGCAGGCCGATGGCGAGGCGGCACAGCGCGCGGCGTGGGAGGGGAGCTGGAGAGAGGGAAGGAATCCGAAGAGGAGGAGGAGGGATTCTTGGAGGCGCAGTTGGGTGGTGGAGTGCTGTTGGTTGGTCTCGTGATGGCTGGGGAAAAGCACCGAGGAACAGGGGGCCCTCCCGTTGGGGTTGTTTTTGTAATTTATCGCTTTCTCTCTTTTCATTTTTATCTTGAGTAATGCTATACAACATTCGACTATTTTTGAGGATAAAAATAGTCAGATTGATCTAGAGCGCTAGATCTCCATCCAACGGATCCACCCATACAAGCCCCCCTCTAAAAAAATGACCCCCTCCAAAAAAAAATGATCTAGAGCGTTAGATCTCTATCTAACAGCTCAAAATCTGACTATTTTTGACTAAAAAACAGTCGAATATTGTAAAGACACTCCCTTTTATCTTTTCCTCCCCTTTTTTTTTGAAAGCTCTGCCTTTTTATTTGTGCATTAATTGGAGCCTGTAGTCACTTGTAAGAGAAAGGTTAGACAGACAGCCTCCATGGAGAGCTGTGCTCGGGCGGGTTTCAGGGGAGGAAAGTGCCAGAATCTCTCTCTCTCTCTCTCTCTCTCTCGATCTAGTAGTACTCCAGCTTTTTTTAATTAGGATTTTCTAAAGTTGAAAGTTTGACTAACGCATGTTCGAACACATAAAATCTGGCAGAGTTTTTAAATGATTTGATGAAGTTTTAAAAATTAACAGGAAAACCACAATATTTTTTCTTACAAAAACGCATTTTATCCCCATGATTTTTAAAAAAATCACACAACAATTAAACTATGAAATTCATACCTTCCAATCAGTCACTTAATAAATCTCCTTACAACCAAACCTGTTGATGATTCACGGCCACAAACTCCTTTATCTTCACTCTCTATCCAGATTTTGTGCATATTTTATAAGAAACTAAATTGAACGTAAGAGCAAAAATTCTGAGCCCTAATTGATGCTTTCGTTGTAACTTAAGAGCAATCCGTAATGGTTAGAAGATCTTGAGACCGAGCTGGCCAAGTTGGCACTAATTGTTCCATTTTTTAGCTCATTGCGAATGTTATTGCCATTTGGGACTCCTGTAGCTCGTCCAATTTTTTTCTTTACAGACAAATTGCATGGAGACCGTCTGGAATCTTTGGCTAATTAGTGCCATGTGAAACGCAATAATTGCAACATACCGTCCGAATCTCAGGATTAATATCACTTTTCTAGCTGAATTAAATTTAACTTTCTTCAATAATAAAATTTTGCCCTGCTTCTCATAGAAAAATGTTAGTATAAAAAGAACAATTTGTTATACTAGTACTTATTATGAGCTTGACTTGATTGCAGAATTAGCCCTTTTAGTCAATAACAAGATTACATTTCACTATTTACAAATGTTGGCAAGGGGTACTCTGACATGGATGATCACAAAATCAGAGTACTTTCGTATGGAAGTGCAGGTGCTTATGGAACAGGAACACAATTATTAGTGTGGGATTGATTGTTACCCACTGTACTTCGATTTCCCATCATTGAGAATGAAAATCCCAAATTATTCTGTAGAAACACATGCTCTCCAAATTTGGATACCATACACTTTTCATGAAAATGCCATCTAGTTGACGAATGGCAAGTTATTATTATTGGGTTAGTGAACGTGGCCAGCACAACATCTGTCTCAGACCTCTGTAAAAGATTAAGTTTGGCTACTATTTTAACACATTTCTTTTCTTGTGTATATGTCCATCTGTTTGACCTCTACTTGATTATGGCTTTTGGGCTGTGATATATACCTTATGACTGAAGATTTCGAATTTTAGACTGTTTGTGAGAGGCGGTACGCAGAGAAAAATAATCGCATATAATTTTGGTCGATATAGCTGAACTTGATATAATTTATACTACAATTTATCTATATAGACCCCGTCTTAAAAACGCACCATTTAAAAGCTAGTTACTATAGTAAAAGCAATAAGTATAAACCTGAAGTGGTGTCAAATCCACCCTATATCATTTTGATCCTTTATAGCTCCAATCTCTCAATTACAAGGTGCTTTTGTACTAATACTAATAGTTAGTATATTGAACCTGGGGGATTCACATCCCTCAACATGCCACCTCACTAGAAACGTGAAAAGGTCCTCTAATTTTTTGTATACAGATCCTTATATTTTTACGTATAGGTCTTTATTTTCCAAAAAAATGAATATGAAAGAGGGAGTACATATATATACTTACCTTGCCTATATCAAACCTGGGGGATTCCTAGTCTCCCCAGCGCCACGTCACCGAGTTTGTGAAAAGTCCTCCACTTTCCCATAACTATGAATCCTCCACTTTCCCGTAACTATGAATAAGTCCTTATTTTTTATATTTTATACATAGGCCCTTGCTTTCTCCAAAAAACAAACCCTTCTTCACTTCGCGCCTGCGTCGTTCGCCCGATTGAGCGAACCACGCGATGCAAGACCATCAGGTTAGCTTTGTGTGTTCTCGTAAACCTTCGCGTCACTTTCATCATGGCATGTGTGCTCTCCCGAATCTTTGTGTTGCTTTCATTGTGGTGCACTGCAACTAGCTTTTCCCCAATTGCGCCCGTGTCGTCCGCTCTGTTGCTCTCGCTTGCCATCCCTTACCTCCTCCCCAGATCCCCGCCCTTGCCCTCGCTTCCTCCCTTGCCGTAGTTGCCGCCATCGTTCCCTCCTCTGCACCTTCCATGCTGGCTGCCCCGTCCTCCCTTCGCCTGCGTGGCACCCGCCGCCCCTTCCTCCCATTCGCTCGCGCTACCCTCCTCCTCTTTCCCCGCGCCGAACCCATCACCGTACGATGCCTCCTCTCCCTCCCATTTTCTCATAGGTCGCGCTCGCTTCCTCCTCTATCGTAGTTGCCACCGCCGCTCCCTTCTCCCCACCTTCCACGCTGCCCGCCTGGTTGAGTTCTTGGCTTCTTGCTTTTTGGTTGGGTTCTCGATTTGTGTTCTCAGCACGTTTGTTCGGCCATCGGTTACTCTCCGTCCTCAATTCGATTTAACCTGCTTTCGGTTCTTGCATTGTTCTTTCGATAAAAGATTCTCCTCTTACGACTTAGGTTGTTGCTTTCTTGGCAGAGTTCTTGCTTTTTTGGTTGGGTTCTTTATTTGTGTTCTCGGTCCGTTTATTCAGTCATGGGTTCCTCTCCATCAACGATTCCATTTCTCCTGCTTTCGACCACAGCACCGACCACGACATTGGTTCGTTTGTTCGATCATGGGTTTCTCTCTGTCCGCGATTTCATTTTCTCCTGTTTTCGATCACGGGGGCGACGACGGTGCTTCGACCACAACATTGGTTTATTTGTTCAACCCTTCGACCATGACCATGACCTCAACCTAAACCGTGGCTTCGACTTCGCCCACGTCGACTTCGACCATAGCGTCGACCTCGACCACGGCCTCGACTTCAACCACGGACCACGGCCTTGGAATTGACCATTGACTGCGGGCTCAACTTGACCACTCTCAACCACGGCCCCCTTCGATCACGCCCTCGACCACGGCCCTTTCGACCATGACTTCCACTTGGACCATAGCTTCGACTTCTACCCAACCCTTCAACCACGGCCCTTCGACCATGACATCAGTTTCGACCACAGCATCGACATCGACCATGGCCCTTCAACCACGGTGTAAGTTCAAGCTTCATTAAGCTAGTTTTGGTGATAATGACAAATACAATTGTGAGACTAATATGTTTATTGATTATGATATCGCTTAGTCTCATTTAAATAAAAAAATGAAAACCATATGAGGTATGCATTCAATATCACATTCTAATCTTATTGCATTCCTCGGATCCAAAATATAGAATGAACTTCACTAAATAAGTCAAACTTGAATATGTGCATATGCTTTCACAATACATTCTTGTACGCACACATTTAGGAGGAGTTCACTCTATATTTTGTGGTTTTTATTAGTATTGATTCATGTTCCATTTTTACATAATATGGATCTTTACTTGGAAACATATCTCTTGAACATATATAGCTTGTGTACTTCATATATACTCATAATCAGGTTGTCATATAGTTTCTTCATTATGTGTTGATGGTTGGATGATTGATGACAACCGGATAAGTAAATTTTGCCTTGAAAACTTATTCTAGAGTATACAATTGTTGTGTACATGTTGTATGCTCGTAATTCAATCTTTATCTCATTATTTGTTAAGATGCCATGAATTACCAAAAAAGAAAGATTATAGAATCTAGTCCCTCTATTATGAATTAATGGTAAAGTTTGGTAATTGATAACAATTATTTTGTGGACAAATATTTTTTGTAAGTAGGATGAATAGGTTAGTTTCACAAATGAGGATGACTTAGGATGGTTTCATATGTTGAAGGTCATCAAGTCAAGTGAATGATGCATCATGAGTTGATGCATGTCTAAGAGAAGATAATCATGTGTTAATCATCAAGTCGAGTGAAGTTCCATCATGTGTTAATGGAGGTCAAGTGAAGGATGCATCATATATTGATGCATGTAAAGATGGTAACCCAGGCTTGAAGTGTAAATGTGAGTCATCAAGTTTCAAAGGGATGCGTAAGGCAAAGATATGACTGACTAGGGGTAAGCATGTGTTCATAGTCATTTACCGGTCTTGGTGTTTGGCTGAAAGATCGGGTTACTAGTATTGGTTGTTGTACTTATAAGAGGGGTCATGTCTAGTAAGTTGAGTCTCATCATTATTGATAGCTCAACATCTCTTGTTCTAACTCTCCTTGGCATGATGCTTGTATTTGCGAATGTGTTTTGCAAATAGTTGAAGCTCATGTGTTGAATCCTTGTAACATGGGATTATACATTACAAATATGTTTTGCAAGTGTTTGAAGTCCATGATTCCATTCTTTGTAGTATGAGGCTTTTATTTGCAAATGTGTTTTGCAAATGGTTGAAACTCATATATATAATCCATGGTCTTGGCGTCGACCACGGCCCCCTTCAACCATGGCATCGACTTCGACCTCGCCCTTGATCATGACCATGGCCTCGACATCGACCATGGCTTCAACTTGGACCACAGCATCGACGATGAACACAGCCCCATTCAACCGTACCCTCCACGGCGTGGAGTTCGACCACGTCGCCCTTCGACCGCGCCCTCGACTTCGACCATGGCATCGACTTCGACCTCGACCACGGCCCCGTTCAACCGTGCCCTCCACCTGGACCACGTCACCCTTCAACCACGTGGACTTCGACCATTGCGTGGACTTCAACCTCGACTTTGACCACGGCTTTGATTTCGACCACGGCGTCGACTACGAACACAGCCCCCCTTGGACAACGGCATCGATTTTGACCACAGCCTCGACGTCGACCACGAGCATGGCTTTGACCATGACACGGCTTCGACCATGACACGGCCTCGACCTCGACCACAGCTTTGCTTCGCCCATGTCGATGTTGACCATGGCGTTGACTTCGACCACAACGTCCTCCGACCATAGTCTCCACTTCGACCGTGGACCACGACCGTGACATCAACTAGGGCTTCGACCATGGCCTCGACTTCAACCACGGCGTCGACTACAAACATGTCCCCCTTCGACCACACCCTCGACCATGGCCCCCCTTCGACCGCGCCTTCCACCTCGACCACGACCCTTTCGACTATGACCTCCACTTCGACCACATCGTCGACTATGACCTGGTCCTTTGACCACGGCATTGATTTTGACCATGGCTCTTCGACCACGACCACATCACGACCCCCTTCAACTTCAACCATAGCCTCGACGTCGACCGTGGTCCTTCGACCATGACCACGGTCCATCATCGACTTCAACCACGGCCTCGACTTTGAGCGCACCCACGTCGACTTCGACCGCAGCATCAACTACAATCATGGCCCCCTTCGACCACGGCCTCGACGTCGACAAGTTCCTCGACTTCGACCACCGCCTTGACCTAGACCACGGCTCCATTCAACCACGATTTCCACCTGGACCACGGCTTCGACGTCAACCTAGTCCTTCGACCAAGACCACAACATGGCATCGACATCAACCACGACAATAGCACGACATCGACGTCGACCATGGCCCTTCGACCACGACCACCGCACGACATCGATTTTGACCACAGCACGACGTTGACATCGACCATTTCATCGACTTCGACCACCGCATCAATGACGAACATGGCCCCCCACGACTGTGCCCTCGACCGCGCCCTCCACTTCGACCACGGTCCTTTCGACCATGACTTCCACTTGGATCATGGCTTCGACTTCGACCCAGTCCTTCGGCCACGACCCTTTGACTACGACATCGATTTCGACCACGGCATCAACTTCGGCCATGGCCCTTCGACCCCGACCACGGTGTCAACTTCGCTAATAGCGCCCTTCGACCACGGCAATATCGACCACTGCGTCGACTTCGACCACAGCGCCTTTCGACCGCGGCGACGTCGACCATAGCTTCGATGTCAACCATGGCTTCGACTTGGACCACGGGTCGGCTACGAACACGGCCCCTTCGACCGCGCCCTTGACCTCGAGCACGACCCCCTTCGACCGTGCCCTCCACTTCGACCACTGCCCCTTTTAACACAACTTCCACTTGGACCACGGCTTCGATGTTGACCCGGTCCTTCGACCACGGCCCCCTTTGACCCGGTCCTTCGACCACGATGTCGACTTCGACCACCGTGTCGACTACGAACACGGCCCCCTTCGACCACAGCGTGCGCTTCGACCACGACCACAGTATAGCATCGATTTCGACCACGACCACACCCATCAACGTCGACCACTGCCTTGACCTCGACCACGGCTTCGACTTCGCCCATGTCGACGTCGACTTTGACCACAGCCTCAACTTCGACTGTAGACCACGGCCCCCTTCGACCACGGTGTGGGCTTCGACCACGGCCTCGACGTCGACTTCGACAACGACCCCCTTCGACTGTGCCCTCCACCTCGATTGCGGCCGTTTCGACCACGGCTTCAACTTCGACCTGGCCCTTCGACTATGGCATCGATTTCGACCACGACCCATCAGCTATGGCCCTTCGACCATGACCATGGTCTTGACCTCGCCCACGTCGACGTCGACCACGGCCTCAACTTCGATCATGGACCACGACCCCCTTAGACTATGACCTTGACTTCAACCACGACGCCCTTCAACCACGATCTCCTTCGACCACGACGCCTTTTGACGACAGCCTCGATTTTGATCACGGACCACGGCCCTTTGACCATAACCACGGCCTCGATCTCGATCGCGGACGATGGCACTTCAACCACAACCACGGCTTTGACCTTGAACACGGCTTCGACTTCGACCTCGACCACGGACCACGTTGTTTCGATCACGATATTTCGACTAAACCTTCTGATTTTTCAAAATTGCATACGAACCCTTCCAAATTATATATAGATCCTGGATTTTTTTTAGGAAAATCATCTTTTACAGAATAAAACCATACTTTCTATAAAACGCCGCGCTTCTTTATCTAGTAGTACTGATCAAAATGAAGAACTAGTGCAGTGTAGTAATAATCAGGCCTGAATGACCTGCTGAAGGCAGTTAGTACTACCATTTACTGGACCGTCAGATGGTCCCTTGGCCCAATCGGCAAATCATAAATTTCCCGTACCTTACCCTGGTATCTAAGGAAGGCTGATGGTCCTGCCATCTCTCAGTCCCATGCATCCGGGGAACCACTCACCAATCTTACCTTCTAGGCTTCTACAGCAAGTCCACAGGTTGTTACTCGTTGCCGGCCGGTTCAGTTCAACACATATCCCAGTCCCACATGTGGCCATTGCTAAGCCTGCTTTAATTTCAGTAACAAGTTCCTGGAACTTTCTTTATCATACAGTAACTTTATTAAGAAAAAAAAGGTGAATTAATCAAAATGTAACTGAGGCACATGCATCTCAGGATCTCAGGCTTGGGCGAGAAAGATCGCGGTCAGTTCGAATGCGTGCCGGTAGGTTAGAACTTGAACAAATTCAAGGGCTACAGTCACATCGAGCAGTGAAAGCCTGTAAAGCGTAGACAGCAGCCCTCACCAGTCGGCACTGACCTGACCTACGCAGCAGTTCAGTAGCAATCTGTAACACGTTTGCATGTAAAGACTGGAAGGGTAAAAGAGTTTTAAAATTTTAGTGCATACGAGTATTTTACAACATATTTCCCTGCAATAACAGCAGTAACACAAGAATTGTTCGTCTAAAAAAAGTTAGAATCGAAGAGCCAATGCAGCAAATCAGCAATAAACCTACAGATAATACGTTAACATAATAACACAGCACAGTCGCCACTTCAAATTTGCTTTCAGCTAGTCGCCATCCACCGGTTGGCATTGATTGACGGTGGCGGTGGTGGTATCGGAAAAAAAGCACAGTTTGGTGGCAAGGCAATAAACACCAGGGTTGGCTGACGGTGGTAAATTATATTCCCCTCGTAGCCCTAGGCATTTCTCCTGGGAAATACCCTTGCTACTCAGGTAAACAGTAGGTTTTATAGACATCAGATCAGAACATCATAACAAACAGGAGAAACATACAAATGAGATTTAGACAACGAACAACAATAATAACAGTACTATGTGCAATGGATTAGCATAATGTACAAAGTCATGAAAATTACTAAGATCTTTGAAAGCAAATATCCCAGATTGCAAGACATCCTATGCGATATCAGTGTGCAAGTACATGATCGGATAATGTGGTAACCAAGACACCAAAATGGGAAAACCAAAACTGTAACATCATAATCATGCTACAAATATCAAACAGCCCACAAATTAATAAAAGGATTCATCATATCCATTGGTGCCTGAAAGTAAGAAATTTCAGCACATCCCGCATCCAGCTCAAGCAGCATTTCCCGGTCAGGTGAGAACCCCAAAATATCAGATTATGGATTCACATGTTGTCTTAGAAAAAAGGGAAAAGGAGAGGCATTGAAATAACTTTGATTTGGGCCCCTTTCCAAACAGCGATAGATTCTGGAACACGTTGGCTTTTTTTAATGCGGTTTTCTTCATTTTTTCCTTTTTTACTTTGCATTATCCGTGGAGATATAACGGTGTTTTTCTATTTCTCCTATTTTTCTTCTTCATTTTCCTTTAATTGAATACCCTAGAAAAAACTAATAGCTACTACACTGACATTTCAGCCAAAAGGCACAGCTGTTTGGAACAGGGTCTTGGACTAATTTGATTTGAAGTCAGCAGCTCGTTTGCTATCCAGAGGTTGCTTGAAAGGAAGGAACTCTATTCCACATTTCCACCCATGTATGGCTGCAATGCCTTTGGCACTTCAACACCATCCTCCTCCTGGAAGTTCTCCAGAATACAGCAAAGGGTCCTCTCAGTAGCAGTCAACTCAACATATGAACAAACTGCTTGGATTGCTCATCATTCTGCAATGTGAACAGACATCACATCAGTGGCAACAACTGATTAGACAATTTGATCTACACTGGGAAAAGTGAAACAGAGCAATGCAACAACCCCTTCTTTTCAGCTTACGGCTTCCCGGAAAAGTGAAACAGAGCAATGCAACAGCCCCCTTCTTTTTAGCTTACGGCTTCCCCCGGACAAACAAACAAAACACTTCTTCACCATCTTTTCAAAGCGGTTTATATGAACAGCCTTTTTGAATCGGCTTATCGACGTTCGATTCATTTGCACAAGCGCTCGCACCAAGGCCAAAAGACATTAACTGCAGACATAAACCATCAGCCGCAGCCGAAAAGAACCATCCCGATATCTACCAGCATCCAAGTGAAACGAAATGTTACCTTTTTCTGCCCATAGCCTATTCCAAGTCTTCTTGCTTGATAATCCGTGCAATTTCAACAGAACACTAACTCTCTGTAGGTTTTTGATGCAGGGAACCATGCCTCCAAATCATACTTTTTAGCTGCAGCATCATTAAGAGCACCAGATACAATGGAAACAATTTGATATGGTAGGCCAATCTGCAAGACGAACATTAACGAAATGTTTAGATGTCTAAAAAGGACAGTCCACGATGTAAACATGGTGTTCAAGGTTTTCAAAGCGTCCGATGCTTGTCTCCTTAAAGAAATCTTCTGAATTTTTAATCATCTCTTCATGCATCTCCCATGATTCATTGTCATTTGGACTTGTAACACAGAATTGTTCAATCTTTTCAAACTGGTGGACTCTGAAGATGCCAGCTGTGTCCCTCCCATGTGAACCAGCTTCTTTCCGGAAGCAGGTGGAGTACCCAGCGTATCTAAATGGGCATAATTTATGATCAAATTATTAGTGCACATCAACTAAAAGGCTAACCACCCAAAGTTAGATGTTACCCACCTAATTGGCAGTTCAGCGGGATAAAATCGATCACCTAGATGATAGGCACATAAAGGTTGCTCGGATGTAGTCATGTAGCTATGAGATACTTCTCCCCTACTGTCAAGTGCAACAAATGATCATGATTCATGAACTTGTTTTTACATCATATTTTGGATCAAGGAATACTTCTTAAGCATTCATCCAATTCAAATCAAACCATTATGAGCAGAACATATTGACAGTAAGCAAATGTTTTTTTTGGAATCGTGGGGAAACCTAAATGTAACCGATGGGGTGAGAACCAAACAAGTGATCAATCCCAGGCTTGGCATGGAGGATGCTCCTGGCCTCCTGCACCTCCGTCTCCTTCGCCGCCAGCCTCCCCTTTATCTCCTTCGAGCTCTGTATCAGCTCCGTCGCATCCTCCTCCTGCTGCACAGCGAGACACACCGTCGGATCTGAGGTATTTACTTGCGTGATGAGAGCAGCTCTCTTACTCCGGCGCCACTCCGTATCGAGGGCGATGGCCTCGTCGACGGGCTGGCCCCGGCTGCGCTGCGACTTGCGGAATAAGCTCCGGGTCGCCTCCCTTCTCCACGCGGAAGAGATCGCGATCGATCATCTTCTCGTGCGACGGCGGGAGCGGGACGTACGGTCGGTGGGGGAGGCCGCGTCGTGGAAGGACGTAGGGTTTTGCATCTTCTGCTGTAAACCCGAGCTGCACGCCGAAGCTTGCTAATACACGAGAAAATTGCTATTATAGGACGCGAAACAATGGGCTTCGCTATTATAGTATTCCAAATATCGACTTCGCTAAAGCGATCCTTGAAATATTGACACTTTGTTATAGATGACATTTGGTCTTTTTAATCTCTTTTCTCAACTAAAATACATATATTTTGCCATGATGTGACCATATTGCCCTCGCGCTCTCTGCCGCCTCGCGCAGCCTCCACGACGCCCTCTCCGCCGCCGACAAGGCGTGGCTCGCCCAGTGCCGCCGCTTCCTCCCCTCCCCCTCCCACGTCCTCGCCTGGCGCGCCGCCGTCGGAGACTCCTCCCTCGCCGTCTGCCGCTTCCTCCACTCCGCCTCCCCACTCCTCGGCCTCTGGGCCCACCAGAACCCCGAGCTCGGTAACCTCGTCGCCGCGCTCCCGGGCTTCCTCTCCCTCGTCGCCGTCCGCTCCATCCCCCAGGAGCTCTCTCCGCACCTCCTCTGGGCCCCCGTCTTCGAGCTCCTCGCCGACGCCCACGGCCGCCCCGCCCTCCTCTTCCTCCACGGCCAGCACCCCGACTCCCTCTTCCCCGGCCTCCTCTCCTCCCTCCACCCCCACGCCAACACCCTCCTCCTCGAGGCCCACACCCCCCAGGCTCCCATCCCCCCTCCTCCTCCCACTTCCCCCACCTCGCGTTCAGCGACCGCCGCCGGCTGCTCGACGCCCTCGTCGCCGCGTGCCGCGTCACGCTCCCGCCGGACCTCGCGGCTGCCCCGCTCTTCGCACGCTCCGAGGAGGACCTCCCGTTGCTCGCCGCGCGGCGGGAGGCGATGCTGCGGCTGCACAGTGAGGCGAGCAGTGGCATGGTGCGCAGGCCGGAGGTCGAGGCGCTGCTGCTGGGGGCCAAGAAGATGCCGCCGCCGACGGGCGACACCGCCGGCGAAAGGATGCGGCTGCGGAGGAGCCTCTCTGCGATAGCTGGGTACGTTAAAAATGGCCTGCGGCACATGGTGACGCGGTCGGCGTCGGCGAATTCGAGGGCGGAGTACGCGGACAGCAAGCATCTGGCATTGGACGACTTCTTGCGCGCCGGCGACAGCGTCGTCCTGTGTCTCCGGGGCGCGCGGATGCGCCTGTCCACATACCGCGCATGGCCGAGCATGCATGACAACCGGTTCGCGCTCTACAAGCTGACGGCGCAGGCGCCCGTGCCCGACCGGACTGTGGGGAGGCACATTCGGGTATACAAATTGTAGTAAGCATGGAAGTAGGACTTGACTTTTGGATGTCCCATCATCTTTCAAGGCTCGGATTTTGGCCGAATTCCACCCGGTTGCTGGCTTCAACAATTAATGTAGGATTATCAATATTGGCATTACGATTTTCGTTTGAGCCTAATGGAGCACTTGATCTTCAGAAGAGAGAGAGAGAGAGAGAGAGAGAGAGAGAGAGAGAGAGAGAGGTTTGTTTGGTTATATAATAAGCCGCAAGGCTTGTTTGAATGATAGGTATTACAATTAGTGTGCTTTCTCAGGTTATTTTGTTCATGTGTTGGATCTGAGCATGTAGATGCTTGTGTAAGACTCAGATCAAATCTGCGAGCAAATGAAGTTTGCAGGTATTGGCAATTCCAACATTACAAGACTCAAGCAAGAACCCGGTTTCAGGTAGTATATACAAAACTTCAATCCACCGAGTACAAAAGAACCAACCACTGAAACTAATTGCTACAATAGCAAAATTTGAACAACAAAGGGCAGCATTGCCCGGGGCCCCAGTTTCATACTTACATTTAAACCAAAACAAGTTCATATAGCAAGAGCAGTCAGCCAGGCTGCTGGAGGACCGCAATACCTTCAAAAAATGTCCTTGTATACCATGGCTACCCATATCTACCTCACCATGGATAAGCCTATCCATTGCCATTTTGGCACTGCCGTAGGCTGTTTTGACACACTGCTGCGGACACTGGCAAGCACCATATCCGCATGATTGAAAACCAAACCAATGATAAAAGCTTTGAAATATTATCCAAAAGTAACTGAATTGAATTCCTTCCATGCTTCCTGCAGAAAAAAGGGAAAACATGTAAATTATTTTGGTTAATTAAAACTGTTCTTCATCACAAAAAAAAAAGATTTCCATAGTAGAAAATCAGCTAGAAATGCACACTAGAGCATTGAAGTAAGCCAAGGAGCAAACAACACCTGTAAAACATTCAGATAGGTATGATCCTTAAAATTATTTGGCTAGTGACTTTCAAAGCCTGTGATACCTACATTTAAGATAGTATTCAGGACCACCTACAGATTTGAGTAATCTAATAAGGAAAGGTCACAACACACAGGCAAAACTGCATGATATCAGCTGGGGTTAGCTTGCCTCCACCATCAGTTCTGCGGTAAACCACATTTTCAAAGTAGCTCTGTCCACCTATAATCGAACTGGTATATAGTCTTAAAAAATCTAATTGGTATACAACTATACCTTGAACTTAACCAATTAATTTCTGTGAACTAACTCCTAGTCAATCAGAAAAAAGTATATGGGATAAATCGAGGGTACCTGTAGAATGTCGAAAACCTTTTCTGCTATATACTTCTGATGCATGGCAGCACCTCGTTGTTGCAACTTATCTGGATGAAGACATAACAATGCCTTCTGATAAGCTTTCTTAACAGCTGCCCCTTCAATTATATCAACAAGGGGTACTGGTTTCCATCCACTCTCAGGCCATAGAACCTAAAGCACAAGAAGTTAGAAAAACAACAACAACTAAGATAGCACTGATGACATCATGTCATACTCTAAAGATATAAAAAAGGGTAAACCTTTATTCTAGGATATCTTAGAGGGGGAGACATAAAGAAAACAATCAAAATTCAAGAGATATTTCTTCATATACATAGCACTGATCTTGCATGCACCATCATAGAAGTATGAAGAAGAGAACAACCTTTTAAAAGAAAATGAGTTAACGCAAAAGATAAGACAAAAAAATTTGCAAATGAGGGTTTGAAACATTGCTATAGGGAATTGAGACTTTGAGAGTTAGTATGACATTACATGCAAAAGATATTCTTGCACTTACATATTGCAGTGTAGAAAGCAATGACCTAATATTTCCTTCTTTTCCCTTTGACCATTCCCTGATTTTGGATTCAGATATCTACATTGAAACAAGCAAGAAAATTGAGAAATAGAACAGAAAGGTAATGGGAAAGAAGCAACATGTTTTGGGCTTGGATTCATACTCTATATAGTACCTTTATTTGCTCTTTTTCCTCATCATTACGAAGAACAGGATCTTCAGAGAAATGCTCAACCTGGTTTATAAAATAAAATAGATGGTGAAATATAAATTGTTAAGCTCGGCAAATATATTATAATCTAACAAGAAAACTGTCATGTAACAGGTAAAAGAGGTTAAAATAGGTATCTGACAGAACGAACAACTTTCACGTTTATCATTTTTAGGAAGGTCACTTGTATTTTTATTCTCTGGTTTCCATGTTGATTGCTTACATCATTTCCCATCTTTGATATTATTATTTCCCATTTTGGCCCTGAGTCAATTTGCTGAATATAGCAGCAAATGGCACTTAGAGGCTGCACATTTTGAATTTTCAGAGGCAAGGATAACAGGGTGTGGAGCTGTGTTTTCTTCAAAACATTGTACTGGATGGTAGCAACTCATGTCCAAATGTAGCACCAATGTATGGAAAACCACCAGTTTTACTTAGGACCAGCATCAGACTATTAGTTAAACCAACCAGTTTGGGTATTAGGACTGGCCAGTTCCAAGCTGTCATGGGCTTGCTCCTCAACCTGTGATAGTGTCCCCTTCACAGTGACATATTGGTTAGTGATTAACTGGCTGGAAACCAGTGCGAGTCACCTAGCGGTATCCCAGTCCAACGTTGAATTTCCATGGATACCAATTAACAGAAGCAGTTTCATGGTCTCAATAAATTAATGGGAGCAGTTCTGGTTGACAAACTAGCTGGGTTGAATGGTTAGTTTAATGGACAGGCTAAGATTTACAATTGTATTTGTTTAAACCTAGAATAATTAATTCTGAATTATACAAAGACTTTGCACATACCACACATCCGTCAAGATCTTCTACATGACTTTCCTCACAATCTGTTGTGTCGCCCACTTTTTCTGTTGTTTCAGCATGGATTGACTCTAACAAACAGAACAAGAAATTTTGTCTCGGTGAGTTCTCGGGAACACACAAGCAAAACAAGATAATAAAAAGATGACACCAATCATACAAAACAAGCTCTTATAAATCAACTTCTGGAGAAACTTATAGAGCAAATATGAATAAACAATTCTGCACTAATCCCACTACTACAATCTGACTATTGCTAATGCTCCTTGCAGCAAGGCCCCAAATGTTTACAGCAAACATGAAAAGATTAAGAAAGACTGACGTGAGCTTTTACAGGCTGCAGGAGTAATAAAAAAACCAATGCGATAGTTTTACTGATATAGTTCTTTCTAGAAAGTGAAACAAATATATTATTTCATTCACAGGTATACGTAACTTACCATCAGAAGATGGAGGTGTAACTTCTTTTCTTTCGGAAAATCTGCCTGTTCTGGTTTGCATTTCATTATCCACTGGTAGGACCGGTTTCTTCATCCTGTCTTGCACTTCACTCATCTGAAACTGTTATAAATATTGTGTATTGATATGAGACCCAAAGGGTCATATATATATATAGGAGAGTACAAGAGAGATATAAGGAAACAAATAAGAGTCATATTCTATCTCTAATACTCTTAACACCCCCCCACAAATGCAAGGCGTATGCAATAGCATTGCATTTGAAAAAAGGGGTTAATACTAAAACAAGAAATATCCGACATCCGAGTCGTGATAAAGTCGTCGTTGCGTGCAGTCGTTGAATAAACTGTCAAATCAAGCCGAAGAGGAATAGATAGAAGCATGACGGCGCAGATCGAAGCCTGAGACGGCGGCGGCGCAGTGCACAAAAAGCGCAACGGAGGCGCGGTGCAGAAGAAGCGCGACGGCCTTAAAAACTCGGGGCGGCGGCTCAAAGAGAAGCGGCGGCATCATAAAGACTTCTACGATCTGCAGCGGCTCAAGGAAAAGAGCAGCGGCTGCTGCCATGCAAAAGAAAATTCCTACACTTCTATGACTGACAATAAAATTTGTGGACTCGTACGGCTTGGACGAACTAAATATTAAAGACTACGGATTGGATGGAGAAAAAAAAACTAAACTCAAAGACCGACTGAAAAATAAAACCTCAGATACTAGCGAGTAGCAACAGCAGCATAAACCATCCATCTCTCCCCTCGCGTCATTCACTCAGTCCCTCCCACCCGTCTCTCTCCCTCGCTCAAGACAGAAGGGGAGCGGCGGGCTCCAGCGGGAGGCGGCGGCCGGGAGAAGGCGGCTCCCCAGGGCTAGGCGGCGGCGAGATCCGGTGAAGAGGCCGGCGACTCCGGCGAGGTGCGGCGTCCCGGTCGTCGAAGAAAACCCGTGAAGGAGCGACTGCCAGCGGGAAGAGCATGGCGGCGTCGGAGAGACGGTCGGATCCGACCAAATCCGGCGTGGAGGAGGCCGGATCGGGAGGTGCGCCTTTAAATCCGGGGAGATGAGCCGCCACTTCCGCCGCTCGAGCCGCCGTCGCGTGGGCGCGTCGAAGGTGGCCAAATCCGGAAGAGGCGAGCGGCGGCGGCGATCCAAGAGATGGTCGGCCGCGGCGGCTCACCGGGATCAGGCGCAGCGAGATCCGACGGCGGACCCAGCGGCAAAAAGCGGAGACGGCTGGCGGCCTGGAGATGGCCGCCCGAGGCGGACATGGGGCGCCGACGTGGACGCGGACGCGGATCCGCCCGGATCTGGCTGGACGAGGGCGCCGGCGGCTCGGATGGACGGTGGCTTCAGGGTCTGCGATGGGAGGCGGCGGCACGAAGGAGGCACGGCGGCCGGATCTGGCGCGGGCTGGCGGGATCCGGCGGGAGGCGGCGCGGTCAAAGCAGGTGAACCGCCGGCGAACAGCGCACGGCGGCCGGGAGAGGTGGCCGCCCAAACGAGATGGCCGCCCCGGGAGAGGAGATCGATTCTCCCGGGGGCAGCAGCAGCGGAAGTAGATTGGAAGTAGATCGAGGTTAGGGTTTCAACCTAAGCTCTGATACCATGTTATGAATATTGTGTATTGATATGAGACCCAAAGGGTCATATATATATAGGAGAGTACAAGAGAGATATAAGGAAACAAATAAGAGTCATATTCTATCTCTAATACCCTTAACAGAAACAACTTAAAGATTAATCTGACAGGTGTATCTGTGTAATGTCAAACTGCCTATCTTGTTAAAGATAGTACTCAACTAAATTTCACACACTTCTAATTCAGATATTGGTCAGTATTCACAGAAGTATCCAGGTAATATGATAATTCAGAGTTGGCTTACTGGAGAAGGTGCCACGGAAAATGCATTCTGATTGTTCATTTTGGCTACATCCTCATCAGCCTCTAGACTGGATATGCTAAATTTATCTTCAACTCCACCTTTGCTTCCATTTTTCCCACTTGATGTCTGATCTTGAGCTTCAGGTGCTTCTTTGCGCTTCGGTGAACTCTCAGGACTAAATATTTTGATGAAGTCCTTTACTTTTTCCTTCACTCTGCTACCACGACTTTTCTCTCCTGAAGGTGACCGAGAACTTTGAGCATTTGGGCTAGCTGCTGATACATTGTTCTTTGCATTATTGGTGCTATGTTTTGTTCCTGCAGAGAAATCACATCAGCTTCAATCCATCTATTCACAGATTTACATTAAAAGGGTACAAATAACAGTATAGATTATTGTAAAAAAAAGGCATGCCCTTTTCTATTACAGAAGTTAGATAAGCTGAATAAAAAATAAATAAAGACCAAATTACTCTTCACTTTCTAACCAATGCAAATTACCAACAAATATAAAAAATGTTTAAAGACGATAGGTTCGGTGTTATTAGCCTCTAAGAATATGCTTCAGTAATGACATGAGTGTTGCATTCTGAAGAAAAGGACACCTGTATCTTTGGCTTTATCACCCTGCATGGAGTCATCAAACACTAAAGGAAGAGTTCCCTCCTTGTTTGTTGAGTTTGTACTATGTTTTCTTTCAAACAAGCCATCTTTCGCAGACTTGTAATCTCCGTAGTCAGTCTGACTCTTTGATGCTCCAGTGGCGGTTGACATGCCGTCTTCCTCATCAATTAGATCAATGCCTTGCACAACCACTTGAGGGAAGCTCCTCACTCCAATAATATTTCCAGACTTTTCGTGTTGAGAAGTTGGCAGCATCAAGAAGGCTCCTTTCCCTGCCCACTTATAGAATGAAAAATGGAACTTGTTATTGGCGGTGAAACTTTCCGAGCTAGCAGGAGTCCCTTCACATCCACTGTCCATAGAGCTGACATAATGAGAGTGAGAGGTGTCCTTCTTTTCACCACTTTGAGAACGAAACCGGGATAGGAAGGGATAGCGATGCCATGAAAAGGGATTTTTCCTGGAATCCTGTTGGGGAGCCCCTTGGGCTAGAAAGCTGTTCATGGAATAATTCGGTGAAGACGGAACGCTGTAAGCATAAGATGTTCCATCATCGTTTCTGTTGGATGCATGCCGGGATGGAGAAGTAGGCACTGAATTATCCACGCCCCTGGTGAACTTCATGGAGAAGCTGCAAGAAGTAGATATAAGTAAAATCAATATAAGTGCACGTACTAGCAACACATAAATGTGGAATTTTGGCATATGATCTGTGCTTCTGTGCATTCCTAAATCCTAACCCGAACTAAAATTCAGATAGCAGTGATGCACTCGTCATGTCCAATGCTCCATCATTTCAGTGTGATCAAATTTTATGATCAACAAGTAGGTATATGTTACTTAGACAAATAGAGAGCCATCAAAATATAAGTGATTTAATTTGGGACAGAGAAATGTAAACATAAGCTGTCCAATTTGATATCACTTCCCAATACCTCGCATATCACTTCACTGAAAAACTCGCTTAGTACTAAGCGAAATACCTCATTCGCGGGCGGCTCGTGGACCCGGGCGACGCCGGCGCGCCGAACACATCCCAATCCCCGGCGGCGGCGCCCCGCCTCGGTGACGCCGACTCGCTCCCGGGGAATATGTCCCTGTAGAACTCCTCCCCGAGCTGCCTCCTCCGGTCGGAGCTCGTGCGCTCCCCGAACACGGGCCTCTCCCCGGGCCCGCTCCCTCCCCCGCTCCGCGCCCTCGAAGCGGAGCCGGACGACGAGTCCAGCGAGGAGCGCCGCTGCCGCAGGTGGTCGTGCCCCGACGAGCGGCGTGGCGGGCCGCCGAAGACGTCGGCGAAGTCGACGTCGGACCTGCGCGTGCGGTCCGGCGGTGCGCCGGAGGTGGCCATGGTGAAGCTCGCTCGCTTTGGTCGCCGCGCGCGTGGCAGCGGCGAATGGTCGAGCAGGTGGTGCGGATTTGTGGCGGGGAGCGGCGCTGGGAATTTCGCGTGGCTGCTCGCCCGGCCGTCCCCATCGGCGGCCTGGATTTGCTTGTCCGTTGCGCCCGTGTCCCGCGAGAAAACTCGCACTCTTCTGCGCTGCACACGTCACTTTCGCGGCATGCGATCGCGATCTTTCCCATAAAAGGCCTGGGCTGCTCTTACTAATGGCCGCCCTGCTCTCTAATCTTTGGGCCGAAGGCCCATCTCGTTTATTTCGCTAGCAAGTAGCAGCCAGCCGAAACCCTAATTCCCCTTCCCTCTCTATATTTATACACGCCTCCACCGCGACACCGCCGCCGCCTCTCCTCACCTCCTCTCTTCGGCGCCGTGTGTTCGTCCTCCCTTCGTTTTCCTCGGACGCGTATTTCGTTTGGTTGTTTAATTAAAGTTTTATGATCTGATCTTTCTCGATGAAGAGTGCAAAGCAGACGGGCGGTCTGAATCTGATTCCGTGTTGATATGTCTGCAGTTTCCATGCCTTCCCTTTGGGTTGGCATCCGAGGGAAAGCAAAATCTCTTGCTCGATCTTCTCCTTTTCTTTCTTTTCTTTTTTGTTTCACCTACGTTTTTAATATTTATCCCCCCAACAATCGGTGCTGTGACGAGGATGCTTTGTTACTTCTATGTCTGGACATCTGATATCAATGTCTGATTGGTTTATGCATCAATCTGAGCTCTGAACAATTAGGGTTCTTTTTTGTTTTTTTTTTTCATGTTGGCACTTAGCTTACCTCCTCCTTAGATAGGGTTCCTTACCCAAATCTGAGGGGACAAAGCGGGTGCAGATAGTGAGACGGTTAACTTACCAACCCTTTGCAGCGTTTGCCATTGCTCTGGAGTCAAATGGTTTAATCGAAATTTTTTCTTAGAAATCTGTCCGCTTCAGCTTTGCTTATCTGTTGGTTTTGAAAGTACAGAATTATGCACTTCTTCCTACCGGGAAGTGGTGTACAAATCTATATACTACACACTCGATGGAAATTTCCATGTGTGGACTAATAATCTCCGCTTATTATCTGATGCCTTAAGAGACTGGTCGCGCATTTTGTATTGTTCTTTTTTTCTTTGCAAAATTTATGAATCTTCATATGGAGCAGAGGGTGGCACGTGATGTAGAAAACAATCTTATCCTACACACTGAATCTTAGAAGTGTGGACGAACAACTCCGCTTATTATCTGATGCCACTCCTCTGCTCCAAACGCCGCCTTTGATTTTCGTTATTTGCATCTTGATAGTGTTGTGGTACGCCATAGTTTGGGCCCTGGTGATTTTATCAAAGTTTGGAGGTTCGGGTATCGCTCCCTGTGTGATGCCGTGGTAGATTTATGAGCCATGCCTAGTTCGGTGAATATGATTAGTTGTGTGCTTGCAGCATTGTGCTCTCGAGATTTGCTATGTGATGACACATGTGGAACTCTTTTATGGTTTTACCATTGGAAAGCTGGAGGAACCACGTTAGGAGTCTATGACGAACACTGCATTTGCGACCCGGAGTCGCACGGATTTATTAGTAGCGCAAGCACACGTTTTAACCAACAATGGTATTGTCACTTGAACAACGAAGGCTGATCCAAAGCTTGCCTCAATTTACTTTTGGCGTTTGGTAGCAGCAAAACAGCTTGCTTTGCCAGGCAAACTCGTCGGCCCTAGCAAGGGAATCCTTGCCCGCCCAGGCGAGCCAAATTGGCTCCCCTTGGCAAGCTCGGCGGCGGCGACGGGGCTCGACGCCTTATACAACTTGTGGGAAAGGCTATCGTAGCACTAGAATCTGGGCGTCCTCAATTTGTGTGTTTTAGCCAAGTGCGCGCAAGTTTGTCAACCCTAGTGCCACACCTCACACGTCCCCTCCCCCGCCACCATCCGTGCGCCATCACTCATTGCCCTGTCACCTCACTCACCTTCTTGACTTCGGCACCGGCACTGACCGCTGCTCCCTCCACACTGTCACTATCTTGTGCCACCGCTCTCTGACTCTCTCCCTCTTGACTCTACCCTCTGGCCACCACCTTCCCACTGCCTCCACATACCGTGTTGGACTGAACCACCATGCCTAAGACGGCACGATATTGTGCATGCTGTGCTGGGCTAGGTTAAACATGGCACAGCTGGTTGGGTCACATTGGCACAACCTATTAAGGTGTAGGTCATGTCGTGTTTGGATCAGATCAATAGTATTGTGCTTCATATTGGTACGATTAGTTCAACCTATTTGGCCACCTCTGTGGAGCAGCGGAGTTAGAGGAGAACCGGGCGGCCTGCCTTTACGTCGAGACGTGCTGAAGCGTAAAGATGATAGTAGTAGCAAAAGTATCATGAGGATGGAGGAGGCAGACCACATGCTGCCGTGCCGGGCTTAGAAGCTGGCTCAAAAGCAATCCGACTTGGGAAATGATTGAAAGCGCTCCAGTTCCAGGTTGCGGCCCGAGCGGTGCGGCTGCAAGAGCGGCATCGGTGCTGTGCAGGCAATCCACGTTGAGCTCTCAGTGGCTCGTGGGTCACGCCTCGTGCTGGAAATTTGTAGGAAGTAAAGCAGGTGCTAGGCCGGTTGGTATGATGGCAATCCACGTTGAGCTCTCAGTTGCCTCGTGCTGGAACATGATTTGACTCAGGTTTTACATGAAATTTGCAGTTCAAAGTGGAGCATCGCTCCCCACTTGATCGTCACATGTAGTAAAGATTAGATTGAAGCAAATATATGTATGTTCGGAGGCCTAGTTTGGAAGTCTAGACCAAGGCAAATAAGATATGAGATGAGCAAACTTCTCAAAGGAAATTTAAGGCAAATCAAAGAAGATCCGTTTGCTGTTGGTGAGGGAAGAGTTTAACACGGAAATGTTCTCTTTTGAATAAGTACAGATCACTACGCTTTAAATAGATTCAGAAAAACTGTAAAGCAAAGACAAAAAAAATCTCTTCTATTTCTGCCGATGCTTTTGTGCGCCCGCCAACGGCGCCAAGACAGACGTTCGTCTGTTTCTTTATCTGATCAAGACTGGCGAGCCGGCGCTCCTTTTTTTGTTCTGCCATATCTCTGTGAAAAGAAGCCACTCCGGTGGCAAGCTGCAGACTGTAGAACTGACATAAGTCGTAGAAACATGATTGAACATATTCATCTAACGTTTTATCAGTACAGCGTACCCAAGGACTGAAAGGTCACGCAGATTGTAGCGTGCTTGCCGTATGCATCGATTCAACGAGCATATATAGTACAAGACAACAAGCCCAACATTCTGGGATCGTCATATTACATGCTTAGAGATAAGATCATACGCCAAATAAAGAGTTGTAGCCGGTTGGGGCTGTCTTGGATGGCAAGATCTCAGAAAACCTGGCAAAGTGATCCCGGAAATCCTGGCTTCGCAGGTTGGCGGCAAGAGCCCTGAAATCCTGGTGCAACGGAAGGTATAATTCAGGATAACACCCCCGCAGTCGGAACGGGAGATGGTCGGACGTTCAGACAGTAAAACGAAATGCTGCAGCCTCGCACACCGCACTGTTGGCCCGTGCTGGAGAGCACACTACACATGCCGATCGAATTCACAGGCGGGGAGGCGGCACCGTGATGTCAGAACGCAATCATACCTAGCGCGCTGAGGAGCAGATAAACGAGCCTGCACCCCACCGATGCCACGCTCCGGAGGAGTCCGCGCCGCCGGCGACGGAGAAAGACGGGCACGAGCTCTCGGTGCATCGCCGCGGCCGGCCTATACATGTTTTGCCCGTTGCCATTAGCGGTTCCCATGGCCGGTAACGCCACGCGCAGGCCTCGGGCGACAGCTTCGACGTAACGCCGACGTGGGAGAGGACGGCGACGTCTGAGCCATGGCCAGTGGAAGCGGCCTTCTCCGTCCATGTGCTCTATCCTCCACGTGCCGGTGGGTTGATGCGTGCGGGCGTGCGGAGCGGCGGTTTAAAGCCCGCGAAAGGATGCGTTCGGAGTGCTCTTGGGTCGGCAGTTGGATTTGTCGTCAGTTCGTCTTGGTCCAACCGTCGAACGCCGCATCCTTCGCTAATTGGACTCTTGGCTGCTGTGGCCACGTTTGGCGATGGAAAGCCCACAATGGCCTGGCGGGTCTGCTTTTCTAGGCTGGGCCGAGACTCAACTCCTACATTCGAAAAAAAGGGAGTAAGATACTCCTAGTTGTCATGCAGAACTACTTGCCTTCAAGCATCCACATTCCACAGTTCCACACACACCACTGATTGTACTATTGGTCCAATACACACAGAGAGATATAGTATAATTAATTAGGACACTGTAGTGGCTTGACACTATGATTTAAAATAGGTATTTTTTTTTCTATGTGTGTATAATTTTTTTTAAAAAAATAGATGTCAAGTTTAACTAGTTTACTAAATTTAGATGTCAAGTTTAACTAGTTTACTAACTAGTTCAAATAAGTTTGAACCAAAATTTAAACTAGAGTTGACTTTTTTTATGATAGTTTGGTTGTAGGTGTGTGTGTGTGTGTGTGTGTGTATATATATATATATATTAGCAAAGAATGTCATAAATAATCATTGAATATTTGAATTTGAGTATATTTTTTAAAGGTATGCATTTCATTTGAATTGTTATATATGGGTATATACCCTAAAACTGAAAATTTTGAAATATATACTTGAATTTGGTTGAATTCATGTATTTAAAATCATAGTGTCCTGATACCATGGTGTTCCATTTCTATGTATGTATGTATGTATGTATGTATGTATGTATAATTACGTGGAATATCATTGTGTCAAGGCATCATGATCTAAAATAGGTATTTTCTTTATGTATCGTGTATGAAAAATTTTAGAGTTTTTTGGATATTGAGTTTAACTAGTTTACTAACTAGTTCAATTAAGTTTAAACTAAAATTCAAATTATAGTTGTTTTTTATGATAGCTTGATTGTAGATATATGCTGATGATATATGTATATGATATAAATTTATTCAAAATCTTTAAATTCGAGTGTTAACAGCAAGAAGATCAACGGCGAAACAACCAAGGCCAAAGCTAATCAGATAATTGAAAGGCTTTTCTCCTTGCAGCGACATCCGCCCTGATACGAATGAAAACCTGTTCAACATAGACGCAAAATAATGTGATGGGTAACGTATGCAGGGTACGTAGAGCTCTCATGAACCTTACAGGTTCAGTCGAGGACTCCAATGTGGGACTCTGCATTCCGACTCCCGGACCTGGTGACCGCAGCCGCACTGCGTGAAGAGTATTCCAGCTTCTGGGTCTTGTTTATAGGTCCGATTTTCAACACATGGAAGAGAGTTCTTCCAACGCAAGTTATCCCGCTAGCAAGAATGACGCGGATGATTGATTCACGGAACTCAACGTCAACTGCATGCCGACGAATATCTATTAGAAAGGATGTGACATCTAATCATCTATAATATGGTCCTGATCAACTCGACTTCGACTTCTGGCTTATTTTTTACTATTCATAAGTTTCGTCTTTTTCTGAACTTTTGGCTTTTTGTTGAGCTTTTTTGCCGGTTCTTTTTTTCCCGTATTTGTTTGTATTATACGTAATAGGCTAACATATTTTTTATATTTTTAAATTTTTTAAATTTAATTATGTTAAATAAGCATCTGTCAACTACAGTGCTTTTTTCAGCCAGCTACAGTGTTTTCAGCCATAAGCCATGAGCTTTTCAGCCGAACCGATCACCAACGGCAGTGACCAACTGACCATGCCCGCTTTCTCCCGTAAAGAATGTTGTGCCGGCTATCGTTCTGGCGTTGAGTGCGAACGTGCACCTACATATGCATGCTCTCTAACGTAATGCAATTGCATATGCTAGTATGAGATACCACCTGTTATCAAATCGCCGAGACAGAGCATCGGAAAACAATCAGGAAGGCGCCACAGAGATTTAACTTTTTTTTTGATAAAAAGCACAAAAGCACAATCGTTATAATCACTATGCGAGAAGATGTTACAGAACGCACTATACTTATATAGCGATTTCGTTGATGGTGCGTTTCTGTTTTTTACTCGAAAAGATTTTCCACATTAAATTTGTCTCATATTCTTCATTATTTCGTGCTTTGTCCTGTCGATTTTTATAACAGGTGGTATCCAATCCTAACAAGTGGTATCAGAGTTCCAGATTGAAGTTCAAAGCCGCTGCTTCGGGAGAAGACTCTCGAGGTGGCCACTGTGCGGCATTAAGAGTGGTATTTAAGAGGTTAACGTTCTCGACGATTCGACTTGTCTCGACTCTGTTCCGTATTTTGACTCTGACTTGGTGTCAACTTACACCATGCTGAGTGTCAATCAACGCTCTACCCCGGGGGCTATTGCAGTGCCAAGTTCGCCAACATCATCACTCGCACTGCCCAGCGTCATGTCATGGCATCGTATTTGTCGGACCCGGATTTTTCAATCCAAATCCACTGTGATTTTACTGCACTATTCCCTGGATCAGTAGATAGTGCTCACAGATTACAGTTCTGAATATCAAAGATCATATCATGCGGAAGCGTAAATGTAATATTAGACTTACTCATGGACCGATTAGGCCGAAATCAATAAACTGCAGCAGCGGAAGAACGAAGCACGCAGGTGGGACCTTCAGGACATGCCCACGGGCAGCCAACTGGAGGTTCGCGACCTAGCCCTTGACATCTTCATCTTCTCGGCCAGCTTGTCCAATCTTGTTGCTGCGACGAGGTGATTTGATTCCTGATTCTGAATTTTATCGCAAAACCGAGTGTGAGCACTCCAACCCCGTGCTCCGCAAGCCAACACACAGAATGCAAATATATAACATGCATGGCTTGTCAATGGAAAGGCATAGGGCTATTTTGTTTGCCAAAGAGTGCTTTTGAATACAAATACTTAAAATTCCTTATGACCTAGCAGGTTTGAAATCACATTTTTAAACCATTAGTTGTAAAAATCCATGTAATCATGCTGGCATCACACCAACTAACCTTATGGCATCGCACCATAAGTTACCTCTTGGCATCGCACCAAGGGCGGCATATGACATCGCACCATATGCTTATTGTTGGCATTGCACCAACTAACCCTATGGCATCGCACCATAAGTTGCCTCTTGGCATCGAACCAAAGGCGGCATATGACATGGCACCATACGCTAATTGTCGGCATCACACCAACAATACATATGACATCGCACCATATGTGGCTTATGGCATCACACCATAAGTTTCCCATCATGTTCAAAATAGTTTGAAAGGGTATTTCTTGGGGCATTAGTGTCACCCCAAGTAGCTAGCATTCCTAAGCATGCCATATAAATAAGGACTTAATTTGTGAAATCATATGTTAATTCTTACTATGGCGACAAGGTTCACATTTCCAAGTATGGCAAGGAGAATAATTCACAATAGCAATAACATGGTATATCTAACTTGCTGAAATCAAACATATCATATTTCATGAAATAGTAGCATGCAAGTTGATAATTTAAAAGGAAATAGCTTTGAAATGCTGGATTCAATATGATCAAAGTGTTGACTCGCCTGGCGCGGTTTACCGCAGTCTTGAGCTCACACAATGCTTTCTTGAGCTTCTGGTCTCTATCTTCACTTTGAGCTTGACCTCGCTTGATCCACTGAATCTTCACGACTTCCCATTTCTAATTACGCTACAACCGACTGAATCCAAATAAAAGCAAATAACTCAAAAGATCCAAATAAATCCGAATAAACTCAATTTAGTTTTATTATGAGTTAATGGGTGATTCGGGTGATTTGAAGCAAGGTCGAGGGTAGAATATGATGACTTGATCTTTTTATTAATAACTTCCTTTATCATTCTTATATTTATTTAGGAAGTTACATGCATTAGGTTAGTCCTATAGACTGGTGTAGGAGTATAGTGCATTAAATTTATTTTTAGGGTATGTATTCCTCATAGCTTAGGTTATGGTATTTTATGGGGTTTTATTTACCAATTATTCGGGGTGTATACCTAATGGTTAATTTAATGACTCGGTGCCGCACGTGCATATTTACTTATCTCATTGATGTTTAGCAGAAATCTTTAGTATATTCTTATTTACTACTTATCTGCGTCTGTTGGTTATAATGTTACATGTTTCCTTGAGTTGTTTATTGGTGAGATTATTTCGATGTCTAATGATCTAGGGCTACTATATTTTAGTATCTATACACTAATAGGCCCTTTTATTTAGAAAATACTATGAGGACCAACTATCACTGTCATTTTATCCGTTGAATTAGTATCTGGCTTACTTTAGTTAAACTTCTACTACTGAGATTTATTTAATGGCGTCATGTTAAATATTGGGCATACCTTTTAATTGTGATTAGGGTAATCTTAAATTAGGACATTTAACCAAAGTTGTTTTTTCCCTATAAATGCCTTTAATTAATAATTAGACTAAGATAAATAATAAAGGCATTAATACATTTTAGTTGTCATTTGGCATGGCTTTAATTAAAATTTATTTACCTAGCAAAACTTGCCATACGGGGTTATATATTAATATAGCTACTTAATTAAATCTATTAAGGGAATTTGTTTTAATGATGACATGCTAGGGCATATATGTTAATTTTAATTTGAACATTTAACCAAAGTATTTTTCTCTATCCATGTCCTTAACTAATATTTAGCCTTTTAGATTATTGCTCAAACCATATTAATTAATCATATATGAACTATTCCAAATTTAAATCCTCAAATAATCTCACTTATACTGTAATTAAATTTTACTAGCCTTCCTAGATTATTCCCTAATTATTCTCGATTTTTATCAATTAATTTGAGCTATAAAAAGTTGAATAAAAATGTGGGGAAGAAATTGCAGTCGGCTGGACTCGAACTGGGTACCACCGGCCGGTGAAACTTAAGCGCGCTGAGCTAGCCAAGTGGGCGAGACGCCTGGCTGACAGAGGGCGCACAGAAAATGTGAAGAGGTGAGATGGGGCTGAGGCCAAAAACAGAGGAGAAGCCGGCGGCCGGTGCTGGCGTTGCCGGCGACGAGTGGCGGCCAGAGAGGCGGCTAGGACCAGCAAAATGGGTCCCCATGGCGACGAGGATAACAGTGGAGGGACTAGCGTGTGCCGAGGAGCCCCAAGGCGGGCCGACGGCGAGGTTCGGCGGTCGGAGGTGGGGTGGAACGGGGCAACGGCGGTTGGAGCTACGGGAGCAACCGAGGTGGTGAACGGAAGCTGTAGAGGGTGGAGGAGAAGCTCACCGAGGAGTTGATGGGGCCGCAGGCAGACCAGGGCGGCTCGGTGTCGGGTGTTGGCGCAGAGGGGCTCTCGGTGGCGGCAAGCTAGGGCGGAGGGATGCTTCGGCCGGCGGTGGGGAAGGGTCCAGGGCGTCGAGGAGTCGCTCCCACCTAGAGGAATCGGAGGGAGCTCGGCCGCGGAGGGAACGACGGCGATGGGAGCGCTTCCGGCCGGCGGCGAGAAAAATTGGCCGTGCGACGAGCCGGGCGCACCGCAGTCCAATTATCTTGGAGGGAAGGTACACGGGGGGTGGAGGGATGCCGGGACATGGTCGGAGCGGTGGAACTCTGCCGGAGCGGCCGGTGCGGCGAGGAGGCGGTGGCGGCCTGCGCACGGGCGGAATCCGACTTGAGGGAGGAGAAAAAAGGGGGTTGCAGGGAGAAACGGGGGGAAAAGAAGCGGCTTTGTAGCGCGGGAGAGGGGGAAGAAAACGGGGGGCGACAGGGAAATCGGTGGGCGGTGCGGGCGCATGCTTGCCACGGGGAGGCCGAGAGCTGAGCGTGGCAGAGGAAAGAAGAAAAGCAGCGCGGGCGCACGGGAGAGGAAGGAGAGAAGAAAGGTAGGGGAGGCGCGCGGGAGCGGGGCCCAGCGGGCAGAGGGAGAAGGCGGAGTGGGAGCGGGACCCGCAGCGCAGCGACCGCAGCGAGGGGAGGCGCGGTGGAGGCGGGGCCCGCGGTGCAGTGACGGCGGGCGCGCTGGGCTGGCCGAGGCGGGAAAAGCGGGGTTGGGCCGGGCAGGTGGCCGGCCTGGCTGCATTGTTTTTCTTTTTTTTTCTTTTTTTTATGCGTGCCCATGGATGTATATACATATAATTTCACACATTGATATTTATCTAGCTTTTTTAATTTTGCACATTTTTATTTCCTGTTGCTAAACTTTTTCTTGCACAATTTGTATATGCACACCTATATATACATACACATATATATATACATGTGTTTGTATTTTATTCATTCACTTTTTATTGCTATTTATGCCATTATTTTCAAAATGAGATTTTATATTTTTAACTTAGATTTCTCCCTTCTTATACTGGATCATCTTTTCAGATTCGTATTTAAAGTTTCGAATTTCCATTATTTGTATATTCCTTTTTATGGCATTACTAATATTTGTTTTTGTCTTTTTATGAGTTCTTAAATTTTGAAACCTCAACCAAATTCAGGAAAACACCATAAAATCTAAATTCCAATAAAATATATTGTAAAATAATTCAAAAGCTTCACATTTTCAAATTTCAGATTTTTGGGATGTTACAGTATTGCGTCATTTTTATCGACGATCTTTTGCCTCAATCGATTGTCATCTTTCATCAAAAAGCTGCGTCGTTGTAACATCCTGAAACATATAAATATTATGTTATGAAGCTTTTGGATTATTTTTATTCACTTTTTATTTGAATTTGGAGTTTATGGAATTTTGCTGAGAAAAGTTGATGGAAGTTCCAAAAGTTAAAGAGAAATAAACATGTTTAAATAGTAGAAAGTTAAAATACGAATAAAGAATCTGAAAAGATGATCCAAAAGAATTATAAAGTAAAATAAAAGTAAAAATAGTAATAAGCATCTACAAGAATATATATATACATATGTATGTATATATATATGTATGCATACAAGTAAATATAACAAGAAAATAATCTTTATAAAATAAATATCAGCAAAATAGTGGATGTAGAATTACAGGGGGCAAGGAAGTGAATATATACACACACATAAATACCCAATAGGAAAATCAAAGAAAATACAAAAGAAAAAGAAAATGGAAAATCGGCCGGGCCGGCCATCACCCCGGCCCAGCCTCCTCTCCGCACGCGGCCAGCGCGCCAGCGCCCGCGCCCCGCTCGCGCTGCTCTGCCTCTGCCGCGCGGGCCCGCGACTCGCGTCTCGCTGCCACCCGCCCCCACGCGCCAGACCCTTCCCCAGACCGGTGGCCCGCGCTCCCGACCGCGCCTCTTCCCCGCTGGCCGGTGGGCCCGAGCCGTCAGCTCCTTCCTCCTCCCCCTTTCTTCCTCCACGCGCCCGCAGCGCCAGCTTCGCCTCGCCTCTGCTCTCCCTCGCGTTAGCCGCAGCCAACCCCCTCCCTCTCTCTCTCATACCCCGCGGGCAAATTCAAAGAACCATCTCTCTCTCTCTCTCCCGCGTGATCTCGGGGGAGATCTCGTCCATTCACCCTCGCCGGCGTGAACAGGGCAGCGGCCACATGTCGACCTCGTCGCGCCTCCTCCCGGCTATAAAAACCTTGTCTGGGGATCTCTACCGCGCCGCAACGCATCACTTCTCCCTCCCCTGCCCGCAATTGCACTGAGAAGCCCCAATTCCCCGCCGGCCTCTCCTTCTTCCCGAGCTCTGGCGCCACCCTCCCGGCCACCTCCGGGCAATCCCAAGCTCCCAGAGCTTCACGGGTGCGCGGTGAAGCCAACCACCTCCTTCCCCGGACCTCCCATCGCCGGAGCAACGCCGGCGTCGATCACCTCCCCGAACCTCCGCCGTCGCACGCCGCCGGCCCGCCACCATGCTCCTCCACCCCGACCGCCTACACCAGGAGATTCGCCTTCACGCCAGGGTTGTATTCTACGCACGACCCGGACCCCTCCGGCGACCACTCGCCGCCGCCGCCGCCGTCTTCCTCCTCCTCTGCTCGGCTCCCTCCCGGAGCTACCTCAAAAGGTATACTTACCCTATATGGGTAAGCATCGCTCGGCTCGGCCGAGTGGCTTCCAGCGCTAACTCATTCTCCCCCTCGCTCCCGCGGCGCGCGTTCGAGCCTCCGGCTCCGCGCCTGCGGTCGAGCGTTTCGTTTTATTTTCCGCACTGACAGGTGGGCCCCGCCTGTCGGCGCCACCCGCTGGCAGATGGGTCCAGGACCCCTGGGACCCACATGTCAGTGACCGGACACGCTGACACACGGGCCCCACTGGCCATAGAGACAAAGGAAAATAATAAAAGAAAAGGGTAAAAGAATTAAAATATGACATATGGGACCCACTGTCAGAAATTTAGTAATTTTGAGATTTAACTAAACTGAGAACTTCAAATAATCATAACTTATTCATTTTAACTCCAAATTGAGTGAGACAAATTTCTAAATTCATCTAAAATCAAGATCTATCCAATGGAACTGAAATCCTAATTTTTAGAGTTCATTTGAATTTCTAGTGTTATTTGGTTTGATTTGCTGCTTTTTCTTTTTATACAAATTTTGGCGCACGCTAAAATAGCTTACGAGGCACAAGAAGAGGAGATCGTGGCAGCAACTCTAGAAGCACCAGAGAATCCGGATCCCGACCACTGTGACCAAGGCGAGTCAATACTTTGATCATATTGAACCTAAATTTCATGCAAATTACCTTGTTTTAAATTAACAAATTGCATGCTGTTATTTTTATGCAAATACATGCTAAATTTAATATTCTAGTTATACGCCACTGTTTACCTTGAATAATAATACCCCCTCCATTGAAATGATTGAATGTATGAACCTTGTCGCCCTAGTAAAATTTTACCAGTAACATTTCGAAAATAAGTACCTAATGATATGCTACGCTTAGTACTGCATCGTTATACACGGGGCGCTGAAATGCCCCAAGTTTCATTGTCACTTTTAATCGTAAGAAACTGGTTTGGGCAGTCATGGTGATAGTGACTGATATACTTGATATAACTATTTTACACACCCCAATATTCCCAACTTGCTTAAATATCTGGGCGGATTGGTTAGAGGGTGTGTATGTGTGGTGCAGTGGATGCACAAAGTGGGTTAGTGATAAGACCGCTCAGGTGCCACTAAGGACTGAATCTTGTCATGTCACCCCGTGTAAAACAGTACAACCACAAGTCTGTAAAGTACAACTTGGCTAAGTAAATTTATCGAAACTCCGGACTCATCTCACTGGTAGGGGGTGTGAAGGGGTTATGCTATGGCAAGGGGGCCTGAAGGGACACCAGAGTAGGGTGAAGTTTCCCAGTCGTGCTAGCACAGAGGGGAGTGGAGCCCGTACGCTAGTAGCCGTGGGGGACATCCCGCGCACAGATGGGACCCACCGCAAGTGGGCAGTTTCCCATAAATGTGAGATGACAAAAGGGTCTAGATACTTTGAAAAGTCACTGTGATAGTCTGCTCAACCACACGTCTAAGGAATCGTGTGGGGCAACGAGTTGATTGTCTCTTGTGGTGAAAGTGTACGAGCTCTGCAGAGTCTAAAACTATTCGAATAGCCGTGCCCACGGTCAAGGGCGGACATGGGAACTTAACCAGATATAGTTCTATTTCAAAATGCTTTATGATGGGTTGAAAAAGTGAAAGGGCGATGGACTGCCCTGCTTTGGAATTGTCCTGGGTGTCGTCCCAGTGGTAAGTTAAGCGGCTATAACGCTGAAGAATTGCTATATGGTGCAGATGCCATGTAACGGTGGATGGAATCTGAATCACTACTATTACTGCATTCATTTACAACATATACGTGTGTTCAAAATGCTAGGTCTTAAGGAATTTTTATATAATTGTATTCAAAAGCACTCTTCGCAAAAGAAAATAAACTTAAGACATCCTTGATTAGCCATACATGTTATATACTGCATTCTGTGTGTTGATTCGCTGAGCACGGGGTCAGAGTGCTCACGCTCGCTTTTGCGGCAAAAATCCAGAAGCAGGAACGCAAGACCACTACGCCTACGAGGAAGCTCCCGCCACGGAGGAGAAGAATGACGAAGGAAACTAAGGCGTAGGCTTCGTTAAGTAGACATGGACAAGTGGACCTCCGGCGTTGTGTGCACGTATGTTACTAGTTAGCTGGCGACATATAATGCACACAGTACCTTCCAGTCGCTTGCCTGTGGATTTGGGTTTGCTTTTGCTGTATTTCCGCTGTGCGTGCTTGTAATAAGGATATCTGGCCTGATCGGCCCCTTTTGTAAACTCTATCACCCGACGTGGTGTATTTCAATTTATGTAATATAATGGTTGATTATGCGATGTATGAAATGATTCAGCAATGTACCTGTGTGCACTAACTACTGATCCAGGGATTAGTGCAGTGAAACACAGTAAGATTCGGATTGAAAAATCCGGGTCTGACAGTCGTCAACACTGCATTTTTTCTGTTAGAGATGAAGTTCATTGCAATTCAGGCTGTTGTGCCTATTATTGAAGTATTCATGCAAGATTAATTATTAGCGATTATTTGACGATCCATCATCTACTATGAGTTACTACGGCAAGATCCGCATATATTGAGTCTGAAGTAGAGTTGTAGGTTTTCAACACAATTTGGGTTACGCTTGATCGAGGAAACTTTAAAGAAAGAAAAAACAATGTTAGTTATGGAGACAACTAAATTTGGTGTTTCATTCACTATTTAGATGTGTTGCGATTTGAATCGCTTGTACGACCATCATGGAGGAGTTTATTATGTTCTTTTCATTACACGAGGAATTCAGCTTAACATGGATATTACTGTATTTTGTGATCCGAATCTGGTCGGGTCCGATCACTGCTAGTCTTTTCGATCGTTTGACAGGTTGAAGGATCTATACCCGTCATTATGAGTTAATGACATATTTTGGTAATTAATGACAATTGTATTGTGAGACTAATATTTTCATTAAGATGAATGAGCATGATATGTCTCACGGTAATGGATGACTTGAAATAAGTTCATGCGGTTGATCATCCTCAAGCAAGGACTTTATGTGTTGATGAGTGAAGTCAAAAACCCAAACTTGAAATTGAAATATACGTCATCAAGGTTCAATAAAATGCGCAAAAAAATTATGACTTGCTATGGCTAAGTATGTGTTTCTAATCTTTTGCCGGTCTTAATGTTTGGTTACAACACCGAGTTGGTAGTACATGATGTCGTACTATTAAGAGGGGTATTGACTAGTATGTTGAATGTATCATGTGTTGATAACTCATTACTTGCACCAACTCTCTCCGTGTTATGGTGCTAATATTTTTAAAT
Organism: Dendrocalamus latiflorus; assembly: GCA_017311315.1. Lineage (NCBI taxonomy): Eukaryota > Viridiplantae > Streptophyta > Magnoliopsida > Poales > Poaceae > Dendrocalamus > Dendrocalamus latiflorus. Next base: position 29,674,645 of record CM029622.1, read on the forward strand.
GTGTTTTGAAATTGGTTGTAGCTCATGCATAAGTTCTTTGCGACATGCGACTTGAACTTTGCGAGTGTGTTTTGCAAATTATTGGAGTCCATATTTTTCCCTTCCTTGTGGTATGATTCTAAAAGGTTATCGGATGTGTTCCATGACCAACTGAGAATCTCATACCAACCTTGAGTGCCCAAATATTCAATCTGCAATTTGGCTGTGAAAATTCCTCACAGGAAGATGCACTGCTGTGTGCTATCTAGAAAACCGGTCTGGCAGGCATTAGTGAAGCGGTCAGACCGGCCTAAAGGTTTAACCGAGCAACATGATTGATACAACGTCGTCGAACCAACGTGGTCGACACAACATTGTCGAAACCATCATGGTCACCATAATGTGGTCAACAAAATGTAGTCGATATAACATTGTTGAACTAATGTGGTCGATACAACATGGTCAAAACTAGTGTTGTCGACACAACGTAGTTGACATAACGTGACCAACACAACGTACTAGATACAACGTGATTGAACCAATGTGGTCGAAACTAATGTGGTCGTCTTTGACATGTGAAGTAGTCTGACTGGCCCGCAAGTGGTGGTCTGACCGTATCCCGGTCTGACCGGCTTACAACGGGCGGTCTAACCGGTCCTCGGTATAACCGCTTGTGTAGTTGTATGTTTTTTCAGAGAGTTGCCTTTTTGAAAATCTCCGCTGACGGTCTGACCAATACTTTTGCGGTCTAATTGGACCTGACGACGGTCAGACTGGTCCTTGTGTGGGTAGTCTGATCGATAGGGTGTTCTAACGGCTAGTTTTATAGTCGTTGGGAGGACACGGTAATACTGGCCATGTGTCGGCGATAATACCGAGCCTCAGGCTGATTCTGGCCCTCTCTTTTCTCCAACGACTAGTTTTTTGGTGAAGGATATAAATACCTCCTCAAGGGCTGTTGAGAGCATGGCTGGTGCTATTCATCCATTCTTTGAGCTAAAAGCAAGTTATCTCCTTCGTACGTGCATGTGTTGCGCTTAGTTTTGGAGAGGCATAACCTTGTGCATATGTTACACTTGGTGGTGGACTATATGTCCGTTGAGCTGAGATACTTGATTGGTTCAAGTGATCATCTTCGACTTGTTACTTTTGGAGTTTGCCGATTCCTAGATGGCTTCAGAGGCATGGTGGCCCGGTGATCTTCTCAAGAAGCTTGTGAGAATGTCTGGTGTGTTGTGAGTGGTGGGGTTCTCGTCATCTCTGGAGTGAAGAAGAGCAACCTTAGTGGATTGAGGTGGTTAGACTTAATTCGTAGATCTGGTCCAATTAGTTTTGGATTACCTCAATGTGAATTAGGGAAAATTAACAAGTTTTCGAACACCATGGTAAAACATCGTATGTCATTGTGGTTTATTCTCTTGTGCTCAATTTACATGTAGACAACTTATGTTAATAGAATTAAATTGATTGCTTGTCACATTAGAATTGTAAATCTTTTATATAGACTTGTACTGTTCTTGAACTTAGTTGAACTTAGATAATTTAGGTCTTAATTGTGCAAAACCAAATTGATTACTTCCACATTGTTAAATTTGGTTATAGCCTAGAAGAAATTTTAAAACCACCCATTCAGTCCCCCTCTAGTCGACCTCCTCTATCTTACACGGGTTCAATCAGTATTTGCTCAAAGCAATAAGAATTGGGTGTAGTGGAGTTTATGATTGGGATCATCTTTGTGCTCATAGTGGATTATGCATCACGAGTCAAATATGGCTACTCGAGACGTTTCTGACTACAACTATTCACCATTATCTTCTAATACTCTCTGAGCAGGATGTTGTTCATGTCTCTGAAAAGGTTACTATTTCAGTTTTCAAGTAGGTCACCGCTTTGTTGCCGTCTATGACTCTTTTTCTTCTTTGTCTGGGACTCTTGTTCCCTAACTTATATATGTACCGCTGTAATCATATGGTTGATATACTTAAAGTTTTTCGTGCTTGTAATGTCTTCGCATATAGTAAATTTCGCATTTTTGAGTCCGTGATTTTTTTAATAAAAAATTCACATAAAATTTATGTCTCCTATACTTATGATATTCTATTTCTATCTTGTGTCTTATATCAGCTTACATACCCCTCACCTGACCGCCTCGTTTCCCTTTTTTTGCCACTCAATATATCGCGCCATCTAATCGAATAAGCACGCATGATGGCTTGCATTACGCAAAACAACATACAACAAGCCACTTTAGATATTGCATATCATACTGACCTAGATATATCTGATGTAACGGTGTTGTTTCGATGCCGCAAAATTGAGCTTCCAATTGTATGTTTTGCATGAGGAGTAGGCAGCGCAATGCGCAACGTTGAAGGGAAAGCTTGGAGTGAGCTCTACACATTAAACACAAACGTGAATGTTAGGAGAAGTCTTAGGGCATGTACAACCCACAGACGGGGGGTCGTCTGCAAGAGACTGGAATCTGACATACAGACAGCTAAAAAGACAGGTCGTACAATGGAGAGTCTGTTTCACTATCTGCAAGCTGTTTAATACTTTGCATGTAGCTAAGATCAATCATGAACACTAGTTTGTATACCATTGTGTTGCTATTTGATAGAAAATGGATCAAGCTTAAATCAGATGAACATGATTACAATATTTTTTTAAAATGGATCAGTTGGATTAATTGGAGGGATACATCTGTTAATGAGACCAACTGCCCCTTTTACCGCAGCATCAACAAAACAACAGAACCTTTCTTGAGGATTGCTATGAGGAAACTCTCGGCAGGACTGTAATTCCTCATTCCGGTCCCTCTGCATGCCAATCAATTCAGTACCATATGACAAAACAACAGAATCTTCAGCCCTGGCTGCATCCGTTTTATGTTCTGGTGCTCACAAACCAGAATCACACAATTCTATCTGTGTTTCACAAACTAAAGCCGTAACTGGACTGGACTATCTGTGTTTCCCATTGCTATCACTCAGGCTGTGGAGTTGACTCCACAAATAAGGTTTCAGATTTAACAAAACTACGTTGCAAACTGTGATATGCTACTGTTAATATAAGTAGCTGGCATTCAATATATCAAAAAGAAATTTGTAGTACTCCATCAAATATTCCAGGACACAGACCACATAAGAATTATTAACATTTGTACAGATAGAACTAGACGAAAACAAAGTTGCACCATCAGTATTCCAAACCTGGATAATCAGGGGAACTAAATCAGGATCACTCATGCTCAAATCAATTCTCTCATCCATCCGTAATCTCCCACCATTGAAACCAAAGAGTATTACGCCAGGCAATACTGTGTAGTCCCACTTATCTTGTTATTTCAATTGCCAGTGGGTCTATAGTGATGCATAGGCATGCATATGATTCAAGCCATTGCAACTTGGTATACATGAGAATTATGTTCAACATCAAGAGTTCTCTGCATAGAGTACTCAAACTTACTGGAACACACATTCTCACCCAGGGGGAAAAAAACTTGTTGGAAACAGAGGGATGTTAACATTACTAAATAGAGATGATAGTAGCTTCGGTAGACTAGTGTTCCAGAATTTTTTTGCTCAAAGGATCTTATCAGACGCAATCAATTGCTTGATTAGAACCCAGATGCTTCAAGGACAATGGTGGGCACAATTCAAGGACAGAAATTCTCTGGTCTTCTAAATTATAAGTGGACTGTGTTTGTTGTTTCCCCTCTCATGATAAAATCTTCCGCTCCAACCTGACTGTTATGTAACTACATGTATAAGAACAAACTATTAGTAACGTAGTTGTAGGAAAGATGTGCAGGTTACAAAAGAAACAATTTGGACACCAAACTTTTAGTCTTTAATTTTAATGTACCAAGCTTCAAGGTTTTGCTATGAGTAATAAAATCAGTTCAAACTGGAATCAAAGAGACGATACAGCTTGCGAAACAGCAGCGCCAGCCTATAGGTGTCAATAGTTCTTGAGCAGCAACATACTAACAGCAGTACATCAAATGTTGACATATAACTCGACATAGCAGTACATCAGACACTTCATGGCAGAAAGTACATACATAATTACATACTTTCAGGACATACCCAAACAAAGATCTGACATGATCTATCAATGCTGCTTCCTCCATAACCTGTAGATAGATAGCACATCATTGAAACATGAAACCACTGAATATCGCATTGAGTAAATAGGACAAAGTAGCAGCAGAATCCAAAACTTCTTTTTTGTTTCTGGTAGTTCAGAAGTGCCAACTATCCAGAGGAAATTGCATCCATAATTTAATGTTTACTCAGGTTTGCTATATTTGTCTAAATAGCTAACATGATAGTAGCCTGCATTTAAAGAATTTAACAAGAGCAAATCGAACAAATGTGTCCTCAACGTTTCCTGACCACTATATTGTAATAATCTACTCAACGTAAAAAAGTTGACTGATAAGATACAATCTATAATGGACTCAAAGCCTATTCCAAACAGAATGTTTTCCTACTTCCTACTAACAGCAGCATCCCTACTACTGGCTCATGCGGTTTTACATGCTTACCTACACAGCAATGTGACTAAACTTCTTGCATAGAAAAAGGGCAAGCAGGAAATGGACGAAATATGGTCATATGCTGATGATAGGATTATCTGTACCTGAAGGAAGCAAGATCCGAGATTGGCTCTCCTCATGTTCTTCCCAAACCTATAGCATGGACAACTGCAAACAGATACTTTAAAATGAAGCTCGCTAAGTTCAATCACAGTTGAAAATGATAATGTAGTATACAGAAGAAAATGGAATATTTTTGCAAAGACACTCTAGAATAGGAATGTTCCGTGGAAACTTAATCATCTTAAATATGTTGATTTTTCTTCCACAATTGTATCTAGGAGAATTCTCAAGGAGTGAAATTCAGAAGTCTTCACAAATTCTGATGGGTGTTCATTATTCAATTTAACCAACCTAAAATCCGAGAGAGAGAAAAATAAGAATTGAGCATAATTTTCTCATTCATCTCCATGAACCCTTCTAATCCGAATGAAAGTCTCACTAAATTAGAGGACAAGGATGGCATTTCAAGCAGTATTCCATCCGAGATGACGCCTTCTTTACCAACTCCGCGTAAAGACAGCCCCGTTTGTTCCCAAATTCGCACAAAATCAATCTATATGTATAGAAAAATCGACTTAAACACCGAAATGCCCAAGCTTTCCCCTCGCGGGCAACAAAACCAGTTGTCCGGATCCTTCCAAACACGCATCCAACCAATACAGCTTGATGAAACGAGCAAGAGTTAGTTCCACCTACCACGAGGCCTCGAGCGCGATTCGCCTGTCCTCCAAGCAATCCAGCACCACGTCCCCCTCCCACATCCTCTGCCCGCGGCGCCCTCGGGCGCGTGCCCCTCGCCGCCGCCCCGCAGCGCGGCAGCCTTCTCCTTGAGTAGCAAGTCCATGGCCTCGAAGCCGGAGATCGCCGGCGAGCCGGCCACCCGCTCGCAGTGCCCATCCCCCCACAGCAATTGCCTGCCGCACAGAGCCAACAACGAAATCCCAACTCCAAAACCAGAAGATGGGGTGGATTCTGGCGCGCAACATCATCCCGCGCGCGTCCAAAACCAGAATCCACTCGCGTCCGCGCGGGATCCGCGCGCGCCGTCGAGACGAGAAGACGAGCCGTACAACGCTGGTCCTCGCGGCGTTTGGGCCTCGGAGCACGGGCCCTCGCCGTCGCCTCGCGAGGCGACGGGGCGACCGTCTCCAAGCTAAACCGAGGTGATTTTTGCAAAAAAGCGAAGACAAAGACAGGCCGAGACGACGCGTTGTACATGCCCTTATTCGACCGTAACGAAGGATCAGGAAGCAATAAATAACTAGATGGACATGATAAGTTTCGACACGCAACTCGGACCGCCACACGTTTCCCCCCACACGCTTCCCCGAACTACATATAGCACATGCATCGAATCCGAGCAACTCAGGCATGGACGGTCGACGTAGTCCGCTAGTTCTAGACAAGCTCAGGTCCTATTTCGCCACATGCTGCAATAGTGAAATCTCGTGTAACCAGGCGCATGCTTCTCTCGTACATGCAAGTCACGGGTCGGCCGCCAAGGTGCATGTTCTGTACCGCCCGCGCGTCAACATTGTCGGACCTCTTCCGGCACCGACTGATCGCGCACGGAAGTCCAGGCCACACCCGGCACGGTACCGCCCTCGTCTCGATCGGCGAGGTCGCATCGTCGTCCATCCGTCTACAAAATCCTACGTACGCTAGCTATGTTGCCTGTGGCCGTGGACGCCGGCCGGAGCCGGACCGGGCTTTAAAACCTGACAGATGGGTGGGTGGGGCTGCATAGCATTCACTAGTTCCTACGTACGACTACTATTCGACCTGACGTGGCAGCGGCATTCACTTCGAGCTGACGCGTTTGACCGGCCGGAGTCACAGGTTGCATGTGAAGGCTGCAGCCGAGCGCCCGTGCGCGCACGCGTGCGAACGCGCCAAAAACGGCGTGGGTGTCCGCGCCTACGGCTAGATGAGCGTACGGTTCCGAGATTGCGTGCGTCGTGTGGAGAAGCTGCGTACGCCTACGGCACGCGTCGTTGAGCCCGGCCGGGAGGTACCTGTTACGTGACCTCGGCGGAATAAGCAGGAGATTTGGGTGGTGATCGGTTCGGCTGAAAAGTTTATGGTTTAAAAAAGTACTATAATTAGCAGAGATTTATTTAGTATAATTAAATTTAAAAAATTTAAAAATATAAAAAATATGTTAGCCCATTACGTATAATACAAACAAATACGGAAAAAAAAGAACCGGCAAAAAAGCTCAACAAAAAGATAAAAGTTCAGAAAAAGACGAAACTTATGAATAGTGAAAAATAAGCCAGAAGTTGAAGCCAAGTTGATCAGGGTTAGTCCGACGTCTTCTCGAGAGTGAAACGCTCGGCGACAGGCACCGTGCCGGGCGTTCTAACCCCATTCTGTAGGGGACCTAAGGCGTTCTGCACGGCAGAAGTTGGAGCCTGGTTATCTTCTCACTCGCGTTAGTCCCGCCAAATCCTGGGTTACACTGGCAATTACCAATTTACCGTGTGCTGTATTTGCCTCTTTTTTTTCACCTTCAGTTCTGACTTCTGAACCCTCAGTTGTATACAAGTTTGAAGCTGACAGCTGGAAAGACGAACATGCACAGTAATAGACTGATGGAGTACTGCAGTAATTTACACGAGGTTACCACGGAACATAAAAGATGCCAGATCGTGGCATGAGTAAACCAGAGGACCAAATTACTCAAGAGGACCAAATGAAAGCATCCTGCAAGTTGCGAAATGGAGTAAGTACTGAGAAAAATAGCACGCTCCCATTGGTTACTGCATCCATGGACGAGTAACCGAGACCCGACTGATGGAGCTAAGCAGCAGATGGAAATCGCCAGACCCCGGATCAGCTCACCTTCCGCCCTTGTCCGCGTGTGAAGAGGGGCCCAGGGCGCACCCAAAATCCGCCGCCCTTAGCCACAAAGCCTGACTGCTGACCACTTGGACTGTCTGCACACCCTGAACCATATGAACGTCCACGTTCCGAAACACAATGCGAACTTGGGGAAGTCTGAACGCTTCGGCGCCTCCCCCGTGGCTGCGCGGCCCTTGCTTGACTTGGGCCCCAACGACTGGCTGTGGACTGTAAAGTGGGGCCGCAGTGAGCTGGAATATCGGCGACGGCACGCCGATCACAGTAGTAGGGGCTAATCAAGCACGCGCGTTACAGACAAAGCCGCCGCACTGTATGAGATGAGAACGGAGAGAAGTATTGGCTGTGTTCTCTAGCACTAGTCTTATTGTCTTATAATATAGTAATTAGTCTTTAAATATAGAGTTTTTAAAGATAAAATTTAAAAGTTAATTGTAGTAGATATTATCTTAACTTCATCTATATCAGTCAAAATTGCACGTGAGTATATCTCTTCGTATTCTCTCGCGAACAATCAGAATTCAAAATTTTAAACAAAAACAACATGTACATCTGAAGTCCCTTAAAACGAAGAACATACTCTAGCATGCATCTCTACAATACTTCTCTTGACGCACAGAGGTACTTCAACTGTCCCTGGCAACAGCATAATCCGGATATAACAAGAGATCCAATAGCCCGGTTATTCCAATGTCATTTTTACCCTGATCAAGCTCGCTCCTGTGATAGCAACAGAGCGTACAGTTCTGAAGAAAGCAAGATTTTTTTTCCACTGCGTGTCATACCTTCCAACATTTTTGTGCATCCACTTCATGCTTTCAAAGACTTGCTCGCTTCTGTTTAAGACACAAGGAACAACTAGCTCTGCATGCAGCAGCCTTTGCTTAATCAAAACTCACCATCAGGCGATAACAAATGAAACAAGCCAAATTAAGCAAGCAAGATTGCAAGAATGGACACTTTCCGCACTATCTGAGTTCACCAACACAAAAACTCCAGAACGTCATATCTCAGCACTACTCTCGCCTCCTCGGCCACCCTGCCTGTAGTCTAGTCTAGCCTGCAGTGCAGCGATGCAGAATTCAAAAGAAGGCACTCTCACAAGTCATAAACCGAGTACAAAAGCGGCCTGCCAATGGCACCAGCGGCACATGCTGGGCACTGGAACACAAACGAAAAGTCTGTTTCAGCCTCGCGGAGAAGTTGAAAGCTCACCTCGTCACAGAATCCAACAAGTACTGCGAGCGCAGAGAGAGCTGCCACTCAAAAGGCGCCCAAGTGCCAACTCCATGGTTCCAAACGCGCAACGCCTACTACTGAAAAATAACTCAAATAATTCGGTGATTCCAAGCAACAAGAGACAGCCGTACGACTAGAGATGGCAATGGGTACCCGAAACCCGACGGGTTTTTACTCTATTAGGGCATGAGTTTGAGTCAATTTCCTAACCCATAGGTCTCTTAATGGGCAAAAAGCCCAACCCATCGGGTCTGTCGGGTTCGGGTACATTCCTATAGTACCCAAACCCGTAAACCCATGGGTAATATAAACCCGATCCATAGGAGTTATAAACCCAAGCTCACAGCCTCCCAGGCAAACCAGCCCAGCCCATTAGCCATTTAGCCCCAAGCCCCCAAATCCAATGCGGCAATGCCTCATTACCCATACGGCTAACCCTAGCTAGCACTCGCCACGATCACTACTCACTCCTCCCCAGTCCCCACCCCGATTCAACAGCCGCCGCAGCGGCGGCGCATCTGGCGCTCCGCGCTCAGTCTCCGGCAGTCTCCACGCTCGCTCTCCCGTCCCGCAGCTCCCGCTCCTGCTCCCGCCACTCTCGCAGCACGCTCGTCCTCCCACACGCCCTCGCCGTCACCTCGCCTTCCAATTCAACCCGCCACCCCCACGCCGCAGCCAACGTGCATCACAGCAGTAGGCCCTTGGCCATGGTGCTGCCCTCCGGCTCCAACGAAAATGGACGGTGAACTTCCTCCTCCTCTCCATTAACCATTGTTGTAGCTCGCATTACTGACCCGACGGGCGACCCATGGGTACCCGTTAACCCAGTGGGCATGGGTCTGGGCAAAAATTTGCACCCGTCACGGGCATGGGTTTTTTAGCGGGTACGTCCAACTTTCATAGGCACAGATTTAGGATAGCAAAACCCAACGGATTTATGCCCGTTGCCATCTCTACGTACGACGCGGTTGATCCTCCTCTCCTTTTTCTCTCCTCTTCGCCGCCTTACTTGCACATGATGATAATTTTGCGATGCAAATTTCACGGTGTGACACAGCATCGCTTACCAACCGTGCACCAATTATTCCATGTGAACGTGACCTGCCGCTGTAGAGTATTTGCTTCCCTGACGCTTTGCCCTACACCATCTAATCTATTATTTATATGTTAAAAATCGATGACGTCCTTTCACAGCTTAAAAAGATATGCTAGAAATTCTTACAAAAAAATATCTCGCCTTTAAATTGGTAGGTCTTAATTTTAAAGCCTTATATTCGATAGTTGTCTTATAAATATATTAATTTAAAAAGATCTAAAAAATCTAACTCTTTATTTGCTGAGCTCTAATTTTAAAGTCTTAGATTCAATAGTATATTATATTAAAAGTTGATAATATGCCTTTTCACAGTTGTTAAAAAAGAAATATGCTAAAAATTCTCACTAAAAAAATAAAAACATCATATCCTTAAATTAGAGGTCTAATTACGAAGGCTTTGATTAGATAGTCTTAGAGATATATTAATTAAAAAAGTTATAAAAACATCTGACCCTTTATTTGGTAGACCATAATTTTAAATGCTTAGATTCAATAGTTGATTTAGATATATTAATTTGAAAAAAAGAAATATGTAGCACTATATATTTAATTTTAATGTTGAGAGTAAATTTTCTCGATGGACCTATCTCACGATCCTCTTTCACAAATAAGGAGAAAGATTTTAAAATATAATTTACTAATAAATATGAAATCAAATATCCTAAATTCAAATTTGGATAGCAAAATGTAAAATTTAAAATTGCGTAGATTTATACTATACTACATCAAACGGCCTAATTGTACTGTAATATTGTATTGAAGGAAGACGTTAACTATTCGTTTTAAAGTTCGTGCGTCTAGCTATCACATTAAAGTTCATAGGTACGGCACTAAGAATGAATTTGAGTTAACCACCGAAACCAAAAATTATAAAAACATCATGAAATTTAGGAATGCTGCAATCATCTGAATGGTACGCAGCAGAAGTGCAGGCCTAAGCAAGAGCAGGTCAACCATTGATGGGAGTCATGCAGCCAACAACCGCGAAAGAATGCAGCAGCAAGGAGAGCGAGATAACCTATTTGAAGTAGCTATCGCCAACACATGCATGTACCTGGTGACACAGAAGTAGCATTGATAAGAATAGTGGGGGGGAGAGATGGTACCAATCTGATGACGATGGGCACTTAAAAATCATTTTGGGGAGCTTGAATGCTCATGATCACCCACTGCAATGCAAGCTCGGCCCAGGCACCAAATTTAATTCCCCTATCCACTTGTGTACTGCTCTAGTATGCCGCGCTTAAATGCGGGGCAGTGGCAGCTAGATGACAAGAACAAGGCAGCAAACGAGAAGGAACAAATGCAAACGACAGAGAAGAGCGAAAGATAGAGAACAACAAAAGAAACTTACTTGTAACTTCGCAGCGCTAAGCTAAGGACCAAAAGAACAGCGAGGACAACAGTGTGGAAGAGACCGACTGCTAATTGGACGTAACCTGGCTTCTACTATTTTCTCCTCATCTTCCTTCGCGCTTTGCCCAATTCACAGCGGTTGCTACCTGCTACCAGAGTACCAGTTGCTAGCTAGTAGTATTACAGGATTGGCGAGCTACTCGGGTTCCTTTCCCACGGATTCGCCTGTGCGCTTCGGCTGGCACCAAACGTCTCGGCGGCGCCGGTGCCAGTCCCGGCCATGCCAACCGCACCGCCGATGGGTTGGATGAATGCGGAGAGGCCCCTGCTTGCTGACGCGCCCGTCGGGCTCATTCCAAGGCCCAGAAAGTCCAATGTGGCTGGCTTGGCACTGAACAGTGACGACTGACCCATCATGAGCTCCGGCAAGCCCACCGGACCGCCGGTCGAGTCGTATGGTAACCCGAGACCGAGCCCGGCGGATAACATCGGGGCTGGCTCCGGCTCTAACCGCGGGGGCCATTGCGGCAGTGAACCCTCTGGGATTGACACTTGCATGGCTTCTTGGTGCTGCGGCTGGCCTGACGACGAAGCCGCCGGCGATGACGATGACATGTCCAGGCCCAACCCACGGAGGAACGAGGAGCTTGATGAGGTAGCGCCCATTTGCGCGGCCTTCTGAAGCAACGCAGTGGCGGACATGTGCAGCGACGGGGACGGCGGTGGCGGCGGAGCGAACTGCTGCCGGTCACCGGCTGCAGGCGCCGAGAACAGCGAGGACGACGCGTCGGTCGCGAGGCACAGCGACGGGGGCTTGGCAGGCATTGCGCGCTCCGGGCGGCAAACGCCGCTGACGAGGGCCGGGTACTGCGGCGCTTGGGCCACCGAGGACGGTGCAAATATGCTGCCGAGGAGGCTTTGCGACGTCGCCGCGAAACTGCTCGTGCTGGTGCTGACATTGGCAGCGGTGACCGGAGGCTGCGAAGGTACCAGTGGCGGCGGCGCCGGCGGCGTAAACTGAACGGGCCCAGGTGCAGCATTGGTCTCCCGCTCTGCATGCAGCGCCAAGTCTCAGCAAAACCGGAGCAAGATTTACATTAAGACTAGCAAGCTAGATTATTGTTAAGTGCTAAAAGCTCGAGCAATAAAGACAGCCGCAGAAAGCAACGCGAGCTAGATATCCATGGTGGGATCTTTTCATGTGTTCGTGGGCATACTTTTATCATCTGATTCAAGGTTGCAGAGGCCAGAAAGGCACATCATTGAATTTGTACACAAAGGCCCTAATCAGAAGCACCTTTACTTACACGAGATCCTAAAAGAAATCAAGAACAATCACCAAAGTCCCAAGATTTATATAATCTCTCTCTTTCGTGTGTAGTTAAGGCATGTGAAAAAAATAATTGGATTTCGAGATGCGCGCGTGCAAGAACATGTACACTAACACTGCTACCCCGTAACTCTTGGACAAGGACGCATTTTTTAGCCCTCTTTCACAGATCCTGACAAAACCATGGCAGAAACTTCCTCCCATCTCCCCCACAAGGCCACACAATCTTACAAACACCATAACACTCCAAAACAACGCGAGCATCAAGGCAACTAGTACTGCAAGTACGCTCGATTTTGACCATAGTAAGACAAGCCCCAAACAAGAAGCTGCCTGTAGCGCAGGCACTAGATGAGAGCAGCTAGGAGACGAATGGAATTGGGCTGGCCGTTACCTTGCTCCTGTTGCGGCGCGGGCGCCGGAGCAGGCGGCGGCGGCGGCAGCTGTTGTAGTGGCGCCGGTGCGGCTGGTATTGGGGCCGGTGGATGGCCAGCGGCGGCGGAGCTCCCGTCCTCCTCGGCCGGCGTCGACGCAGCGCGCGCCTTGGCGCTCTCCTCGGCGAGCGCGTCGCAGAAGGCGCGGTGGGTGATGAAGCTGTCCCTCCTGCGCGCGCGCGCACGACGCAGCATCACTTTGTTAGTCAGCACAATACCGGGTGCTTAAATTAGAGACGGGATTGGAAAAGAATTCGTGGCAAGGACGGACGGACCGGGAGAAGAGGGTGCCGCAGTCGCAGCGGTACTCGCGGGAGCCGCAGGTCTTGGTGTGCGCCTTCCAGTCGGACTGCACGGCGTACTTCTTAGAGCACTTGTCGCACTTCCACTTCTTCTCGCCGTGCTTGCGGCAGAAATGCTTCTTGATCCCCGTGAGGTCGCCGAGCGCGCGCGACGGGTCGTGGTGCACGCAGCTGGGCTCCGGGCACACGTACACCCGCTTCCGCGCCTCTTTCCCGCTCCGCTGCCGCAGCTTCCACGGCAGGTTGTGCCCCCGCCGGTGCAGCTGCAGGTTCTGGTCCCTCTGGAACCCCTTGTTGCAGATCTCGCACACGAACCGGTTCGTCGCCATCAGCGTCTTGGGCGACAGCGCGATCACCTCCGCGTCAGGATCTGCAACACGACGAAACGCTCGCCATCACCATCGATGATCACACCAAACACCACAAACCAACACACGCACGCACGCTTCGAGCTTCTTGGTTAACAGCAGCCCACGCCCAGTCAATTAAGGCAATTAACTTATCACCTGGCATGCCGGGGAGGGCACGCTTCTTCTTCGCGGGCGGGGCGGGCGGCGGCGGCTGCGCCCCGCCGCCGGAAGACGACACGCTGCGGTCGGCGGTCGCGGACGATGTCTCGACCTCCATATCAGAATCTTGCTTTCGTGGAGAGTTCTTCCGGGGCTGAGACTAGGACTACAACCACGACGAACACCGCTACTAGCGTCCAAGAAGCAAGCTGCCTCGAGCATAAAAGCGCGCGCCTTTGCAAGGGCGGTGGGGCGAAGCGGACGCGGCTATCGAGCTACCGGTCGCGGCAGCGGCAACCACCGGTCGTGGACTCGACGGGCGAAGGGGGAGCGGCTGTTTGCTGCTTGTTTGGGAAGCCAACTGCGAAGCAGGAAGGGTGGGAGCAGATGCCGAGTAGTATAAAAGGGAGATAAGAAACGGAGCCAAGAGCGGTGCATTAACTCGGGGGGGTTAAGGTGACGTGGAGGGATCTCTATCGTACACGTGGGGACAGGTGGGGAAGGGGATTGGCATCTGGCTGGTGGTGTCAAGCGGAGCGCCGAGGATGGCATGCGCCTTGTCGTGTAGCGCGGGCGCTAATATTCTTTGGATTTTTTAGGGGCTCTTTTTTTTCCTCACAAGTAGCGAGGCTTTAATTTCTTGGCTGTTTTGGTCAGGAGGAAAAGCAAAAGTAGGACACTTAGCCTATAGGAAGGAACAAGCAGCAGTCCCTCTCCGCTTTGATTGCGTTGCTTATATTGGAATTATCAAGTTTCGATTGATTCTGCGACTACGGGATCTTAGAGTGTGTTTGGTTTTCTGGATAGGAAATGGACAGAATGGTCTCATTCAGTTTTTCTGTCGATTGGTGGACTAGATGGAGCCATCCCAAATGATTTGAGCTGAATCGATCGAATATACTCCGTAGATGATGGATGGATTGGTGTAGTTTAAATCATTGGACGAGGTTATCCAGGACCACTGTCTGTTTCCACTCACCACCAAGCTCCCATCGCTCCCAGATCGAAACGTGCCCCATCCCCCACCACCCACCTGCAGCCCTGGCAATCGTGACAAGGAGTGGAGCCTTAGCGACGACGACTGCGACCAGAGCCCGGGCTATGGCGACGACGTGTGCAGCCTTGGCGATCGCGACCAGGAGTAGAGCCCGAGCAATGACGATCGTGACCAGAGCCACTCGTGATGGCCAACCGCCATGGAAGCGGCCATCACCGGACAGCAGACGAGGTGCCGAATTCAGCCGCCGGAACCACTCGTGATGGTCGCGGCACCGGTGATGCGGCACCAGATTTGGCCGCCGGAGCCTCTCGCTGCACGTGATGCGGTCGCCGGTGAGTCGGAGATCGAGAGAGAGGAGGCGCTGGAGATCCAATCGAGAGGAGGCGAGGAGAGTGAGGACTGAGGAGGCGTTGGTGGGAATGAGGAAGAAGGCAACGATTCGATTGAGTGAGAGAAAGAAAAGAGAAGGAATAAAAGAAAAAAGAGGAGGAGAAAAGAAGAAAGAAAAGGGAAAGGGAAAATAAAGAAAAATACAAAAGAAGAAAAATGAAATGAGAATGAGAATGCATGATAAAGTCACTGAAGTTTATTCTTACCGGGGGGAACTCCAACCCTCACCCACCCAACCAAATATAAAATTGGTTCATCCCATCCACCCTCATCCACCCAACTAAACATAAAATTAGCACATCTCATCCACTCAACCAAACAGACCATTAGATCATCCTATCCTATCCCATCCCACAAAATTCTGGATCATCCCATCCCATCCACCCAACCAAATACACCCTTATCATCCAGGTATCGTTGCCTATTTCGTTCGATTCAAGCGTATAATATAAAACTATGTTTGGCCAAAGCGTGGGCTCCGAAGCTGGACTTCAACGAAGCTACGTTGAAGCTGAGCCCGTTGTGCCCATCGTGTGCAAAGCATTGAATGGGAGGCTCCTCTGGCTCCTACCTCTTGGGTTATGTAAATGGGTTCATGGTTGCACCTAAATTAACATATCTTTGTCACTCCTATGTACAAGTCACTCCCCTCTCAAGGCTCAACCATATCCATTCTCCACCGCCCCTGTTCCCCCGACTACAAAGCAAGGTTAGTCCTGAACCCCCTCCTTGCTCGTGATGGGTTTGATGCCGAATTTGTGCAAACTCCTAGAAAATGAACCCAGGTTATCTATGCTTGAGTAATATATCTATTTGTTGAATGTGTGAGTAGTATGCCATGGGTACAAATGATGTTGCCCTGATACTGGTTGAATGAATGTAGGTTATGTTGGACTAGTAGAATGATGGTAAATCATGCATGTATATTGTTTCCATCTTTCAAAAAATGTCAGATGTGCATTGGTTATATATGTCAAATGGGAATTGAATGTAGATTAGATGAAACAAATGGCTAATCCATATGATGTGCAGATGGCTGAGTGGAATGATGAAAATATTAGAATTGTGTGTGAACTCTTTACCGAACAAGTACAAGCTGGAAACCGACCAAGTACCAATCTCAATAATGCTAGTTATAATGAAGTCGCTGAAAGTTTGAAGAGATAACAAGAATGATTTACTTGAAAAACAATTGAAAAATAAATAGGAGAAACTTAAGAATGAGTGAAGCATTTAGAATAAATTGCTAGTGTTGGAGACAGGTTTAGGTTGGGACAATGAGAAAGGCACAATTTCAGCAACAGATAGCTGGTGGAAGAACACAATTAAAGTATGTATTATATACTATTTACATGTCATTGTTGCTTTTCTAGCCGTTTGCACTTTGTTATTAGGTATCAGCATGTGTCTTTTTTGATCCACAGGAGTTGTCTGGGTCAAACAAATTCGGTAAAGCCGGTATACAAAATAAAGACCTTTTGAAAGTAATGTTTGAAAATCTAAACAATGATGGCAGTGATCATTGGTCACCAGCTGCTGGTCATGTGCCAGTTGATCCTGATAGCCCTACTAATGTTGTTTCTCTTGATGGAGTAGATAGCAACGTTGTTCATTTGACTGATTCAAGATGTAGCTAGATCTAATTAAGAAGCCGCAATTCAAGCCAAACACTCCAAATTTTCGGGCTCCAACTTCTCCACGAGCTGACTTCTTTAGAAGCTAGGCTTCAAAGCCAAAAATTTAAAGTTGAAGCTCAGCCATACCTGCTCTAACTCATGTTTTCAAACACCCTCTGGCCATCACGCATGTCTCCGTGCTATACCTAACTGTTGCATTGGATTTACTTGTGTTCGTGCATTTATAAAAAGAACTGCTAGTAGCCTTGAGTTTCTCTACCAATGCCATGTTTAGAAAGCGGAAATTTCGTATGAAAATGATATTTTTTTTTGTAAAATTCTCATTTGTTTTGTTTTGAATCTCTGCTACATGCAAGTTGTTTTTTTGGTCTTCCGAAAGATTAGAGTGCAAAAGGAAGACTAATACCCTGATGCACAGTGCGATAGATGGCAAGATTACAATTGTTGCTCCCACAGTAACATACATGATACATGATCAAGAAAACATATAGAAGGGGAAACAAGGAATAAGTCTACTTTATCCCTTTAAATTCTTACGATTGTCTAGCTTTTAACCTCGAACTACAAAACCGGATGTTTAAACCCCTAAGCTATCAAAACCGCCTATTTTCACTCATAAAGTAGTTTTCAGTAGTGATTGTGCCAAGTAGATACCATATCACTAGTTTTTGGCTAACATGACAGGCCACTCATCCACCACATCATCTAGGTTGTCCAAATCACAACAAATCTCTCTTCTAGTCCTGCTCTCTCTCCCTCTCCTCCAACATATTTCTTCTCTCCTTGTAGCTGCAGCCACCACCAAGCCACACCTCCTCCCTGCCCCGATCTCCCTTCTGAACTTGGTGAATTTCATGGGAACATCTTGCGTTTGCCAGTTCCTTGAGTATGTGCGGCAATGGACTTGAACATTTTGCATGGAATCTGTGTCCTTGCTACAGCTCCTTCTGAAGACTTCCGTCATGATTTTGTTTGGAGCTGATGGGGGCGACAGGTTTGGTGGCTCTTACAGCCCTCCATTCCCTGTGATGGACAATCGGATTAAGGTATAGGAAAAGAACTGCAACCTTTCATTTAGGATTAGTCCTTGAAGGTAATCTCACACTGTTCATCACTATATGAAAGGATTGCAATTAAGCGCAAAATATAGGCCAGCATCAACATCTTGATGAGGTGATTCAATTTGTTATGACTGGAAAGATTGCAATTACACTAACTCAAGACTCAGGAGTTCACTATGCATAATCTAGCACGTCACGCTATAGTACTAAATATTGTTCGAACATGGAGTAGACCTGAACACGACATGCTAGATAATCATGCTCAACCCCTTCGAAAGCTCCCTCCTCACCGTGTCGTGTTGACTGGATGTCGGCATCCCTGGACAGCAGCATTGGCCAGAGCACGGCTTGCAGAGCTGCATGCACATCTCTCTCTAGTGGTTATCTTGCAAAATATTTCATGTCATCTCGTGTTCCCGACACTCTTTAGTATCCCTTTCATATTAATTTGATTTTTATGTAGCCATCCGCTGGAACTTGAAGTTCTTCAATGTTGCCGGCCACACTAATTCTTGCCTTCGATTCATCGCCCTCGATGAGTATTGATTCGATTCCTTGCAATGGAGTGTTCCCCTAAATGTTGCCTAGACCGTGCTCATGCTAAATCACGGATAGCATGGCCGCAGAACCACCGCCATCGTGTTCCTTTGCCGGCTGCCTCTCAACATGGCCTCGCCACCATAGTGCTTCTCCGCCCACAATGTCACCTCATCTCACCTTCATGTGGCCCCTGCAACACATTTTGACAGTCGGTCATGATCTTCACGTTGCCACTTGCCATTGATGATGAAGCCCTTGTATCACTGCTGGCCTCCCCTATTTTGCTTCCCTGTGTATTGATGCCTTCCTGTATCTATCTCTCTATGTCTCTCTCACTTGGCCCACTAGAGACTGACGGGTGGGCCCCATTGACATGTTAGAACCAACTTTGAGCACAACCGGCTTCAATCAGTCTTAAGGGGTAAAATAAATGGTATTGATATCTGAGGGGGGTAAAACATCCAGTTTTATAGTTGAGGATTGAAACTTAGATCAACGCAATAGTTTCGGGGGTAAAGTAGACTTATTCCGCGAAACAATGAGGATGAGTGTTGCTTTAGTTGGGGGACAAAATACACGTTGAGGGAGGACTGTGAGAGCAAGTGGACCAACACAAATAATTAGGAGCAGCGAAAGATATTGCTTAGATCCGCGGTATGGATGGGGGAGCAACGAAGACATTGCTTGCTTTCGCGGTATGGATGGAGGAGTAGCTAACTGTAGTCTTAGGTCTCTTTGGTTTTTGGCTTCTCTAAAAATCGTAATAAACATGAAATGACTTTCTGAGTCCAAAACAGTGTGTGTCATTTATGTCGGCGTCTGTCATTTCAAGAAACATAGACAAAAGCCATTAACCGCAACAGACATCCTTAGACATCTGGACGCAACGCATCAGATGTTGTGGGATATGGCCATCCAAAAGCATTGTTGCTTGACTTGTTTGGTGCAAGCTTGAGTCTAACACATCTATAGGCATGAATAATGCCTGAATATTAGCGTAGGCCTCTAGTAATGCCAAGTTTTAGCTGAACGAAATTGTGGCAGTGCAAGATCTAAGGTACTTGATTTTGTCACACTGGATGTAGCATGTCTTGGCAAGAAAAATAGCTCCTTCTATATATTTTTAATCCAGATGGCTGCAATTTATACCGACCAATGAAGATTCCTTCTTTTTTTTCGAGTGTTGCACAATGTATGATTTGCACGGTTTTAACATAGAACTATGTACTTTGCATCCACCAGAAAGTTGAGCTTGGGAAAAGGATATTGCAATTTTTTAAAATGGATACAACATCATCTGAAGAAAATTGTAAACATAAACACAAATATAGCTTCCAGCCTCTTTTTGGCAATAGGAAAAGCTGTGCAACGTCACACAGAAAGACTATTGCTTTTCTTCAGACTGCAATGCACCAACATGCACAGTACTTAGGCACAAAAAACATAGTATATCATATGCCTAATTTTGCGAAAAAAGACTATAGGATAGCATGATGTTAGCAACTACGGAACAAAAACATTTTGAAGTTTTATGTAAAAAGTGAAGAAAACAAATACTTTAGGCATATCCATTAGTAGAATCACTGTCACACAACAAACATATATTATATAAAAGCCTTTTAAACAAAATGCTGGACCTCTAATTGTGAAAATCGCTTCTTAAACTGTGATGTTCCCTGTAAAGATAGAATAGGAGAAAATAAGAAGAACAGAGGAAAAATAAGGAGAAAGAAATAGAACAGATAACATGTGATTCAGGCCGTGGCATTTTACTTCTATGATATTTAAGGAAGCTGAAATGCACTTGGGAAAGAAGAAACCGCCTGGTGTCTGTTGAAATATACACGACCAGACAGGGGCGGATATGAGCCTATGGTAATTTCAGCCCAGCCCAGGGTATAAATCCTATAATTTAACTCATGTTATTCCTAGTATCCAGCCTTCTTCTAGCAAATCAAGCCCATTGCTTGCAGGATACATTCTTCCCGATAGCCTAAGTCCCACGATCCAGGCAAAAATATGGCCTATCGCAGCATCCAGCGAATGAAGGCTGAAGCCATTAGCATGCCTAGTTGCCCCCTTGAACCATAGTGATTTGGCCTCCCTCTCCCCATCCCTCGAGTCTCTTAGCAGGAGCCACCACGGCACCCACCCAACCACCCACCACGTGCTCCAATGCATATTCTCGCATGCATCCTCGGGTGCCGCCGACGTCATGCGCTGTGCCGTGACTTGCTGCCACTAGGGCCGTGTCGTGAACATGCTATTTTAGTCAATATAAATGAAGTCGCTAAAGTGTGTACTATAATAAATCTATAGACTCCGCTTTAAAAAACAATTCGTTTAAAAGTTAGTTACTGGCACAATACCAAAAGGTCGGCATGGGTTTCTTCTTCCAGGCCTTTACCATTATCATGCCTATTGATTAATGCAATTGGCATCATCTAATACCTCCTCCCCACTAGCTAGTTTACTCTGCTAGATTTTTAGGGTGGGTTCTTTTGGACTATACCTTATACCTTTTGGTTTAAAATTTTGAATTATGTCTGTTCGCGAGAGACTGTATACAAAGAATAATAGTCGTATGTGATTTTGGTTGGTACACCTGAACTCAGTACACTTTTTACAACAATCTTCTTGTTAACCCGTTTTAAAAAAACGTACCGTTTGAAAGCTAGTTACTGTAGCATAAGCCATAAGTGGAAAAGAAGGGAGCCTTAAAAGGTTGAGCATTGTATTTGCTTTTGTTTCTTGTTTTTATTTAGAAAAGCCAAAAATTAATACGAACACTTGGTTTTTGGAAGTGGTTTATTTACTCTCACTACTGTTTCGTTCCAGGAATAAGGCGGGGGTTACGGGTGCATCACGCACACGAATCTCTCACTCACTTTTTTAATTGCTAGTTTCCACCTTTTAAAAATGACTTTTTTCACTATTACTTATTTATTTTCAGCAAAACTCATAAGACAACGTCAAAAGCCATGAGCAAAAACGAAAGCCCCCTAGTTCACTGGATTCGGCCGATTAGCTTATGATCATGATTCCTTAACCGTTGCTGTCCCTTTGTACAATATGTAATTCTTTATACCATAGTTTGACACTGATTTGTGGGACCAAACATGTATATGGTCGACATGTCAGAATATTGAGTTATATGTATCAACTAATTTATCCAAAAGTTTAAACTGATGAGAAAAGACAAGTAATTTATTTATACTTTAACACTCTCCCTCACGTGTAGGCTCTCTCAGACGTAAGACATGGAATAGAAGTGGGTTGCAATTATTTT
Source organism: Dendrocalamus latiflorus (assembly GCA_017311315.1). NCBI lineage: Eukaryota > Viridiplantae > Streptophyta > Magnoliopsida > Poales > Poaceae > Dendrocalamus > Dendrocalamus latiflorus. The sequence continues at coordinate 29,696,275 of CM029622.1, forward strand.
TTTTAATTGCGCCAACTAGGTCTTGAAATCAAGACTTTCTGGTTCTAATACCATATTAAGTTATATGTACCAATCAATTCAACTAAAAGTTTAAACTGATGAGAAAAGACAGGCAATTCACTCATACTTCAACAATGGAAGTTTCGCCATTTCGTGGTGCAAACCAACTTTGTCGCCATCTGTTTATTTTAAGTGCTCAATTGTACAACGATGCTCATTTGAGCTTTTTTTGTGGCTTATGCGTTATTTTGCACTGTAGCTATCTTATTTTGTACTACATTTATTGGTGTCCTTTTGGTATAATTAAATTTAAAAAATTAAAAACATAAAAAAATTAACCCACCACGAACAATGCAAAAGGATATGAGAAAAAAAGGCAAAAATAGAAAAAGACGAAAATAAAAAATAAGAAGCTAGAAACCAAAAATCCAAAAGTTAAAGCTGAAAGAAGTGGTGGAAAAGGAAGTTTCGAATTTTTTATTGCGCCCTAAACAACCTCATGAATCTTGGAAAGCACTCGGGACTCGAGTTCATGTTACGTAAATCACGTAACGAAAACGTATTAGAGCAAGTACAATGGTGCTAACTAGGTTGCCTCTAGTGGAATCCACATCAGCACAATCCTAAGTGGAAGAGAGAGAAAAGAAGAGAGAGAAGCAAGCTGCCCCTCATGCAAGAGGTGACCTCTAGCACATTATACGAGGAGAGAGAGATAAACTACCTCTCATGAAAGAGGTGACCCCTGATATATTTATGTAAGTATTAAATGTTTGAGTGCTTTAGTAGAGGTAACATCTACTCTACTCATTGTATTAGCTACCTTGCTAGCCACACTTTGCCACCATTTACCAACAAAAATTGCCACACTTGCCTAAGTTGAGGTGCTCAAATTCTTTGCCACACCTTAGCAAGCCTAAGGGAATCTTGCCACACTTTTTTGAGTCACTGACGCGTGGGACCTAGTTTGCTGGAAGGGAATCTTGCCACAACTGTGGCTGCAACCAAACAGCTTCCAAATTGGTCAAACTTGCCTAACCTTAGGCGTGGCAACCTGTGGCAAAGTGTGGCTGGCAACCAAACACCTCCGTAGTCTTTTTGCTTATGTGGCTAGTCTTAGAGGTGGCAGCCACCTCTTCCATTGTACTTGCCCTTAGCTAGATTCATCGTGGAAGTTTGTGATGTCTCTTCTCACAGAGGATTGGTGAATTTCAAGCGATTTTGGCCATCCTTTTGGATCCAACCGTCGAGACATCGACCCCAGCGCCCGGGTGGCAACTGGCAAGCGAGTCAACGATCACCGCCCGGAGAGTTTTTCTACGTACATACGGTTCCTCCTGCTGTCAATCGTCATGCACGGCCATGGTTAACTCGTGCATCTCCTGCAGTTAATTACGGCAGCCGAGACCCGAGGACGTTCAACCGAAGCCAGAGGCAAAGCCGATCAAAGCTGTTTGGTACGACATGTTTCGCTTTGACCGATCAATGCGGTGCAAAGTTATTCACATATGAGCATATCCGTTTCATTAGATTAGATGTCAGACTATTTTTTTGCTATCGCGTGTATATATCACTGACGTCACCCGAGGTTCACCGTTTCTTGGTAACTATCGTTTCAAATCCGTAGAAAAGGAGTTCTGATACTGTAACATTTTTGCTAATCAGGTGTAAAAGCTTCCTCCCTCCTACCCCGCCTTCTTTTCGAGTAACTTTCAGACTGAAAGTCCTTCTATTTCTGTTCTTAGAAATGCTCGGCAGCAGGGCTGCACAATTTAGGAGCCATGTTGGCCGATCCGAACCAATCAATGGTCTTACCAAACATCCCGGAGTAACTTGAGGTCCAACGATCCAACTCGCTGTTCTGGTTTCAAAGGAAAAAAAAAACTCCAGCTCACTATTCTGATCACCTCCCTACTGCAAATCTTGAAAAATTCTAGTAGTACCTAGCTTTGCAGGCGCAGTGTTATGACCGGTCCTTTTCCGAGCGCTACCAATGGTCACCCTTCCTGGGCAAAACTTGTACTGCGAACCAAATAATTGACACGCCCACCTACAAAGTCGAAAACAATCAACTAAAATCCCAAGGAGATGTCATCGTCGTATCCTTAGTCCTTAACACTGGTGGCTTAACTAGATGCTGGATGCTGTGCAGATCTTGAGCCACCGTCCGGTCACGCGATCGATGGTGGTCACTCTGCTCCACGGCAGGAGATATGGTTACTGTTCGTTCTGTTTCTGATGCTGTGCGTGCTCGCAGTGGGCACTTGAATTCGACCACCCCTGCCTGGGTTGTCACAGATCAATCGAACGCCTTTTTGTGCTTTCAGAATAGGCCTTGCTTGCTGTCGCTGGCGCCGGGGGCGCTGTAGCCTGCTGCGGCTTCTCTGTGCCAACGCACGCAGCGGCAGCGGCAGCGCAGCGCGCAGGGAGTTGCCGCTTTCACCTGCCCGCGCACGGGGGCGGACCCACGCTCGGGGCGGCGATGCCATGCCGCGGCCTGCCGCGCGGCGGCCGCTGGTTTTTGCCTGAGCTGGTGGATGTGCGCGCCGTGCGGACGGACGCGCGCATTAATGAACTCGTTCGCGGGGGCTGATTGCATGGGAGTAATCGCTCGCTGCTGCAGCTGAGTGCCGAGTGAGGTGAGTGCTGCGCCTGGCCGTACGGCTGCGTGCATCTTTAGCAGCCGTTCGGAGTGTGGGAAATAGAGGCCGGAAATGAGGATACGGTATAGAATAGGACGAATCTATTCGTCAATCTCTGGATTTAACTACTAAATCTATCCTATCTCATATACCAATCTCATTCCAACCACTCGTTTCTTATATCCAAACATCATGATGTGTTTTCATGTTCGACCAACGAAGCCTGCAGCTTTTATTGGGACAAGAAATTATGAGCAGAGAGTAGCAAGCGGGGCGGGGTGAGGCGGCACCAGGTGGAATGGTGGTGGGTGTGTTGGATTTCTTTCTTTGCTGCGCAGGGAGGTATATCTCAAAGTGGGGAGATGTTTTTACTATTTAGCCTTGTAGGGCTAATTTTTTTAAATCTAGTCCTATGGCACACAAATTTACAAAAACAGCTCTTTTCTCGAGCTCTGGAGAATGGGGAGACGACGTGTGTCAACACCAGCACCACCCCACTATGGGACCGGTGTCGAGAGCATGAAGCGATTAGCAAGCGCAACTAGCGGCTGAGTCGACTCACCTGGCGTGGTACACAAGTACGACAAGACTTGCCGCGCTACACAGCTGTGGCACACAATCTCACAACACTACACCATGACAGTTACGCCCCCCCCCCCCCCCAAAGAATGTTATGAAATTTTAATTTGAAAGTTATGAATGTTGAATTTGAAAGTTACGATTGAATGAAAGATAAGAATCGAAAGGTAGAGAAAATTATAAGTACGAAAAATAATATGTGATCTATTGGATCAATATTTTACAAGGTTGGGTTTGAGCGAGAACTAAGGGGGGAAATAACAGAAATATCCTTTCGTCGGTTTGAGGGAGAAGGAGTGACGAAGATAAGATTTTGAGCCTGATAGAAGGGTTCATAATGAATGCAGGAATTACATGGTGTCTAGGACTTAATTAGGTGCATATATTTGCCTCACTATTTATACGGTACAAATGGCAAGATATACCGACCATGGACCCGAACTACTACTACTAAGATACAACGATGCCTTTTGGAAATGAAAATACATGATAGATGGGAATGAAGTCAGGTGTGTAGGTATATCTTCTAGTCCTACGGGCTTTCCTATCTTCTTCGAGGAGTTGTTTGCGCTGCTTCCTGCAACTCTCCTCGTATTCTCGTTGTATCCTCTTCTCTGCTTCATGTTTCATTTCCTCCTACCTGGCAACTTCAGCAGGCCCATACCAGCGAAGGTCCCAATCTTCATTCGTCATCCAGCCTTCCCATGGGCACCTAGCCTTTTGTGGCAATGATTATTAACTTAGTAATGTTCGATAAAGGTAGAACAGAAATCTCAATACATGACTCACCGACAGATACAAGTAGTACCCACAGATCCAAACATGGGTGACTCTGTGGGTTATCCCGACCTTGAACTACATACCACAATGGCACCGTATGATTACAGGTACGTACCCCGTTATAAGGTCGAGGAGGCCGACTAGAGGGGAGGTGAATAGGCGGATTAAAAATTATCTTTTAATTATTTGGCTAAAACCAATGTTATAATGTGGAAGTTTAATTCAAATTGGTTTAGAATGAATAAAGCCTACACCAACACCCTAACACTATGTCAAAGGTTTGTAATCCTAAGATGACAAGCAATAAATTTAATTTTATAAATGTAAATTGCTTGAATTTAAATAGAGCACAAGAAAACATACCACAATTAACATGGTTCCTTTTTTACCATGGTGTTCGAAGACATGTCAGTCTCCCCTAATTCACGTTAAGGTAAGCCCAAATGAATTAGACCGGCTCCACAGATTGAGCCAATCATTTCAAATCCACCAGTGGTAGCTCTTTCCCGCTCCGGGTAGGTGAGCTCCAACCTTCACATCTTATCGGGTCTTCTCACAACCTTCTTTGACAAGATCATCACGTACGACGCTTCCAACGCAATCTAGGAGTTGGCAACCTCCAAGAGTATTAACTCAAACCCCTCTCTTGACTCTCGCCACGTGCAACGAATGCACAATCTCAAGTGGATACGAAATCCACCTCTAGATGCAACACATGCTATCTAGAACCCTTCTCCTTGCCCACAAAGTGCAACACATGCACAATTAAGAGAAAGACCTCACACTAGCTCAAATAAATGAAATAGAATCCAGCAACCTCTTCTCCAACTGGTCACAAGGGGGTATTTATACCCCACACATCGAAACTAGCTGTTGAAGACAGAAAATAGGATTTTCGAAAGTACCGCAGGCTTCAGACCGGTACTTCCGCTCCCATCAGCAACAGCCAGAAAACTAACCATTATCAGTGAATATGGTAGTTTTGACATACAAATTCCGATACTACCGATCATCAGAAGTATCACTATACTCGTGCGGAACTACCGATCATCACGGGGACGAGAAGACTTCCAAAAGGAGTCTCTCTAGAAAAAATATACCGCTACACAAGCGGTCATTCCGCAACTCAGAAGTACCGCTCACACAGAGCTGGTAGTTCCACTCGCTGTATAGTCTTGACCACACTAGTTTTGATTATCCTAACAAGTTCATATACTTCAACAAATCTTATAAAACATATTTGCAAACTATAGTATCATGTACAAAAGGATCAAACATAATTCTCAACAAGTTGCAAAACACACTTGCACACTTTTGGAACCATGACACAATAATTAAATATAAGTTTCAACTATTTGTAAATATAAACCTTGTACTACAAGGAGTAGGAAACATGGACTTCAAACACTTGCAAAACACATTTGTAATGTATAGTTCCATGTTATAATGATTCAAGACATGAGCCACAACTAGTTGAAAATATATTCACAAATATAGGTATCATGTTACAGAGAGGTAGAGCAAGTGAGGTTGAGCTATCAATACATGATGAGACTCAAGCTACTAGACATGATCTATCTTAATAGTACGGCAATCTATACTAGCAATCGGGTCTTCCAACCAAATACCAAGACCAATAAAAGATTAAGAACACATCCTTAGTCTTAGCCAATCATACATTTGCCTTGATCATCCTCTTGAAAATTGATGACGCATATCATCACTTCAAGTTCAGGTCATTGTCTTGATGTGCATCAACCTATGATGCATATTTTACTCAAACTCTATCAACACATGATGGGTCTTCTCTTCACTTGATGACCAACTCATGATTATCTTCTCTTTTTGATGGCCTTCAATACATGAAGTCATTTTCCATTCCATATCTTGACTTGATGATTTTCAACACATAAAATCATACTAAGTCATAGAACCTAACATATTCGTTTAACTCATGAAAAATGTTAGTCCATACACTAATTGTCATTAATTACTAAAACTTTACCATTAGCTCATAATGGAGCTACTAGATTCTATAATATTTTCTTTTTGGTAATTCATGACAATCTCAACAAGTAATGAGATAATAAAATGATTTGCGAGTGTACAATAAGTACACAATACTTGTATACTCTAAGATAAACTTTCAAATCAATTAACTAATTGTAATGGAAGTGTTTGTTTTTAGATTAATTGCTAACAAAGCTATACATCCGGTTGTCATTGATCATTCAACCATTAACACATAATGAAAAAGTTAGATGATAACCCGATTGCAAATGATTGAGTTTGAGTCAATCAAGGGTATATATGAACTACATAGACTATATATATATATTAAAGTATATGTTTCAAAGTAAATATCATTAATATGTGAAAAAAACATAGATCAATACTGTTGAAACCACAAAACATATAGTGAACCCCTCCCTAAATGTGTGCATACACGAATGTATAATTAAAATATATGCACATAGTCAAGTTAGATTTTCGGTAGAGTTCAATTTATATTTTGGATCCGAAAAATATAATAAGATATAAAAATGTGATGTAGAATATATACCTCTTATGATTCTACCGTAGCAGTAGTCATGACAGCAGATCTCTACCCTAATACTGATGGGACGGGATTTCGGCCCATGCTAACAACGCCTACGGTGCTTCAAAAGAGAAAAAAACGAACTTTGCTCACAAGGTCTACTTTGGATGGCCCATGCTTCGGCCCTAAACCGGCCTATCCAAACTGGGCTTGAGCAGGTTAAGGCCGGAATTCAAAAAATGGAAAGCCCGTAGAGACATAAGGACACAGCAAAACTTTAGCCCCAAATGAAAAGACGGCCCGGCCTGTCGTTTAACTCTCCAGCCGAGCCGATTCGTGCGTAAAAGTGTAAGAACTCTTCCATCTTCTCCGCAGATCAAACGCCAAAACCCTACCCCCTCCATCTCCGACGCCGGCGACAACCTCCAACCCCACCGGCCACCAGCGGCAGCGGAGGCGGGCGAAGCCATGGACAGCGCCCTCGCGAGCGCGGCGGCGATCGCCGACCAGCGCCAGAAGATCGAGCAGTACCGCCACATCCTCGCCTCCGTCCTCTCCTCTTCCCCGCCGGACATCTCCCAGGCCAAGCGCTTCCTCGACCACAGTAACACTCTCTACCCAAACCCTAATCGTAGATTTCTGGTTATTTTATTTTGGGTTTGGGTCTAATGGTTGAATTGGTGCGAGTGCAGTGGTGTCGGACGAGGTGCCGCTTGTGGTTTCGCGGCAGCTGCTGCAGACGTTCGCGCAGGAGTTGGGGAGTCTGGAGCCCGACGCTCAGAAGGAGGTCGCCCACTACGCGCTCACGCAGATCCAGCCTCGTGTGGTTTCCTTCGAGGAGCAGGTACGCACCCTTGGTTTCCTACCGTGACATCTAATTTTAACTCCCAGATAGCGCTGGAATAGTTGTTGTATGTTGTACTGCAGTCTGTAGCACTGGTATAAAATGTCATGCTTTATTTTTGCCCACTAATGACTAGTATGTATGGAGTCTCTGATGTAATGGGATTTTCTGGTTGTTTTTGTGAGAATGGTTTAGGCTAATGATACTGCAAGGGTGTATGCCATGCGTGAAGATGATGCCATCACGTTAGCTCATTTGTGTAGTTTTAGCTTAGATCGTGTAAGCAGGGGCAAGTAGTGAGGATAATGTTTGCACTTTTGCTGATGTTTTTTAGCACTATAATTTGCACCTAGCAAACTTTTAGGGGAACCACGGATATAGATCAGCCATGTTATGCAATAACAAGCCGTGTCAGCCAATATGAAGCACTTGCGCTCGGTCAGCCAGCCAATTACAAGCAATAGGTCTGGGGCTTAGGTATGTGCACTGGATCAAACTGAAATGGGAAATTATAGGGCAAGGTTAATGCCCTGAATCTTGTTAGCCTGTACTTGGTGGTAGGTCAAGACTAGAGAGGAAGACGAAAATTACAGAGGAAGGCGAATTCCCTGAAGGCCTGTTTGGTTAGATAGGGATTAGGTCTAATCCCTTTGGATGGATAGAAAATTTGAACTAAAATCCTTTCCAATCAAAAGGGATTTGGTCTAACCCCTTCCTATCCAAACAAGTGCTTATTAGTTAACTTAAGTTGGTGGTATTTAGCGATCAGAGAGGAAGAGTAAAATTGCTAGGCAAGACTATACCCTGAAGCTTGTTGGTTCATTTCATTAACTTATGTTGAGTAATTGGTGGTAGTTATAGACTAGAGAGAAAAATGCAATGCATGCTGCTGCTGCCGCCGCCATTGAGGGACTCGTGTTCTTATATAATTACTTTTATGGATATAATCTTCTAGTGAATTTGGTATATTTTCTGCGACCTTGTATATGATGAGTTATTAATCAATCTAGTAAGCATTGAATTTCTGGGGATGCAGAGACTGACTGTAGCAAAAGTTGGCAGTGCAATTGATTAGGATGCATCTGTGCTGAGTTTTGGAATAAATCATTTTGTTTTGTGTAACCTTAATCCCGCAGATTCTGTGTAACATTTTTCTTCATGGTTTTTGTTCTTTCATAGTTCATAATTGTGGCTATAAGTAGAGAGAATAATGCAATACAGGGAATTACTATTGCCACAAGATCCATGCCCATATACATTGCATTACAGAAATCTAAATATCTATAGATTACTTCATTCCACATGTCCATGCTTGTATGCATTTCATTACAGGAATTTAAATATCTATATAGTACTTCTTCAGTGATACTGATTAAGGGTTCTTGTTCCACGTGCATTTATACTGTTTCATGGGCTTGAACTTTGTCAAGCTGCTGAAAGCACCCAGTAAAGCTAGCAATTGAGTAATGTTGTTTCTCTTGATTGCAATTAAGGTAATTATGTCAGTGGTCTTAGACTCTTAGCTGTTCATTCCTAGGTAATAGCCATTACAAAAGTCAAAGAAAACCGGATTGTTTTAGTTCTTTTTACAAAATTCCTACTTTTGGAAGAACATAAAGATCAAAGCTGTTTGACGTATAACCATAATCATGCAGAAAAAAGGGTATGAATAATTTATGCATTCATGTTTGTGGAAGGGTCACTGTTATTTCAGTATCTGCATGTAAATTGTCTTCTAGAGAATGCCAATTTTGGGTGTTTTTTCTCTACCACACATAACTGATATAATGTTAGTTTCTCTTAGAGTTCATAGCTTCTGAATTAACTCCTTTTGGTTTACTTTGTGTTTGAACTTCATTAGCATTTTGTAGAGAACTTCTGTAATGTTCTTAATCTGTGACTTTGCTGGTTATGTATTCACAGGTAGTAGTGATTAGAGAGAAGCTTGCAGAACTGTATGAATCTGAGCAGCAATGGTCGAAAGCAGCACAGATGCTTAGTGGGATTGACTTGGACTCAGGAATCAGGTAGAAACTGACTTTTCTCTCTCCAAACATGTGGACAAAATTTTCTCTTAGTCATGGGAATTCTGACCATTCTTTAAAATCAGGATGCTTGATGACACGAACAAACTTTCCAAATGCGTCCAGATTGCACGACTCTATTTGGAGGTTAGTGTTCTTTGGCTGTTATCATCATTGCATAGTGTCGGCTGGACTAATGTAGATGTTCGTTCGTAGGATGACGATGCAGTGAGTGCTGAAGCTTTTATTAACAAAGCTTCGTTTTTGATCACAAACAGTCACCATGAAGTTCTAAACTTACAGTACAAGGTTTGTTGGTGCAGAAACAATTGAACAATTTTTTTTGCCTACTTTAAAAACAAAAGGTTTACTTCACCTCTCTGTTTTGTATTGTTTCAAGGTCTGTTATGCAAGAATTTTGGATCTAAAGCGAAGATTCTTGGAAGCTGCACTTCGATATTACGATATCTCTCAGATTGAACAACGCCAAATTGGAGATGAGTAAGGCTTTCTCCATTCAGTTTCAGATTTCCCCCCTTTTGCAATCTGTTTGCCTGCTATTCTTACCTCTTAAAAAATCTGTCTTGTATGGTCATCTGTTGTCTTGCTGGTGCGATGGTGCCTATTTTATATTTCTACACTCTTCTTGCAATATTTCAATATTTTACATATTGCATGTATTTGAATTGCCCTACTTGCTAGCCATATTTTAGATATTACATGTTGGCTATGTGCGATTAATTAAGCAAGATTCCTGATGGAATATTCTTTGCATATAATCTCAGAGAGATCGATGAAAATGCTCTGGAGCAAGCTCTTAGTGCTGCTGTGATGTGCACAATATTGGCTGGTGCTGGTCCACAACGCTCTCGTGTTCTTGCTACGTTGTACAAGGTATCTCTTTTCATTTATTGCTGCAATAACTTCCGGTAGCATCATGATCGTCTTAACTCTCTCCCCATCCTGTGTTTGTCAGTTGGAAACAATTAATGGCTTGCAGCTTTCTAGAGCTGTCACATATTTAGAGTTTCAAACAGATCGAGTTAAGTTGTTAGCCTTGTGCTTGGTGGTGGACCAACCCATTCCATTCCTCAAACCAAACAAGTGGTTAGGTTGGGAGCTAGGATCGGATGGTCCATTCACCGTCCGGTTTCTCAAACCAAACACCCCATTACGTAGTCACCAGATTACCAGTTGTGCTGTTATCTGAAAATAAAAAGAACAATATAATATAAAACAAATTAAATTGCCTCCTGAAATTCTGGAAACCTGGCATTGTTAAACTGAGTGCTGGATAGCTTCATTCAAGGTCCAAAACATCCTGTTCTGTGAAGTATCCACTTTGATACTGATTTACTAACATCAACATTCCTTTGACCAGTTAGTTTTTATGCTTTTTTGGTAATTATTTTGTTAAAATTAATTAAAAAAATCCTAACATCTAGTTTCAGTGGCTCTTTCAGACTATGTCCAATGCCAGCAATCTATACGGTTTTCTGATCTCCAAATGATTATATTTTGGTCGTAGCTATGAGGCTTGAAAGTTGAGACCAACACTTTGTTGTATCTACAGTGTTTTAGTTATCTGAAACACATTTGTTTTGCATAGCATCCAACTTATCATAATGACACTTAAATTATGTTATTATTCTTTGCCCCTTTCAGGATGAAAGATGCTCGAAGCTGAAGATATACCCAATACTGCAAAAGGTATCTGATGTTGAAATACTCCCCTGGCATTATCTCTTGGAACATATGTTCTCTTTATTGATAGGCTTTCTACTTTATTCAAATATTCAGGTTTATCTTGAAAGGATTTTGAGGAAACCAGAAATTGATGCATTTGCGGAGGAGCTGAGGCCGCATCAAGTAAGTGAACCTTCATACCCTTTTGCAAGATAAGTTGTCATTTGTGATATTCTTGACTGGAGTTTTCTATTGTTCAACAGAAAGCTCTGTTACCAGATAAGTCTACTGTGCTTGACCGGGCGATGATTGAGCATAATCTCCTTAGTGCTAGCAAACTTTACACTAATATCAGGTTAATTGATTCAATGATTTTTTTTCCTGGATTCATTATGATTCACTCATTCTAACAAACCGACTTATTTCTGCAGCTTTGATGAGCTTGGAACATTGTTGGGCATTGACCCTAGGAAGGTAAGTCTCTTTGCAAATGTGTTGATTTTTTCATTTCCCTCAACTCTACCAGCAATCTGGTCTGCCTGCCAAGTTTGCTTTTGATTTGTAAAAGAAAAAAACTATTGTGAAGCAAGAAAAGAATCATAATAATTTCACAAACCAGAAGATGACATGTATGTTAGGCTTGACTTATTCTTATTTCAGTATCTACTGGTATAAAAATTAAAAATACAATTAATGGTTTGCTTGATTGTGTGTGCATGTAGTTTTTACAGTATATGAGGTACAAAACATCTGCCATGTATGGTTCAATCCATGGTTGTTGAGGCATCAGTATATCGGTGTGGCGGATTGGAGGGCCATGCCGTCCGAACAGCATGACCCTACGGCGTATGGCGTCCACCATGGAGGTGATATGACGCTGTGGCGGCGTCGTGGCAGTGTTATGGCAGTAAGGCATCGGCGGCGGACGCCATAGGGGGGAGTTAAAAGTCACTCGAGTCAAGACTCTAGTCCAGATGCATACCTCAATAGCTCACGGGTTGGGGTTTTGGGAGAAGTCTCTGCTGCCGCCTGAAAAAGCAAGGAGTCGCCGCTGTCGCCGGATCTGCCATTGCCGCCGTCGGATCCGCGGTCTCCTCCGCTGGATCCGGTCTCCTCCGCCATATTGGACCTCCTCTGCTTCGTTGGCCGGCTCTTTGCCTCCGCCTCAAGTCCGCACCTCCTCTGTTGTCGAGACTCCAGTCAGCCGACGCCAGGAGGTCGTAGGCGCAGGAGAGGAGGTCGGATTGGGGAAGATCCATTGGAGAGAGGAGGCCGGATTGGAGGAGAGGCACTGGAGAGAGGAGGCCGGCGAGTATGGAGGCCGAGCCCAAGGTTGCAAGTGACTGGAGGTGCGGGAGCTAGGGGCTAGGCGGTGCTGAGCGAAGCCATGACCAGAGGGATAGAGAAATTGAGAGGAGAGGTGATTGGAAAGGAAGAAGAGAGGAGAGAGAGAAGAGATAAGGGGGAAGGAGAGCCAGTAAATGGCTAAGGCCATTCGGTCGAATGGGAATAAAGAGAGGAGAAAGGTTAGAAGAGAGAGGTTAAACGTAAACAATCAAATTCACGCATTATCATTTAAATCGTTATGTTGCAGGATTAAATACCCTATTAATTTGGTTAGTCGTATTTAAATCGTAGAAACCAATTAATATTTGTTCAAGATTATTAGAATAAATTTAGTGCCATCAGTAGATTAAAACTTGTACACGTACATATTAAAATTTGTGTACCATCGCTTAGACCGCTCCATGGTATATTCAAATACTCGGATAATTTCGATTAATTGTATTTAAATTGTAGAAACCCACTCTTAATTATTTTGGATGATTAGAACAAATTAATTGTGGTCAGATGATTTAAAACATTGCGGGTATTATTTGTTGTTGCAACTTGCAAGTTACAAGGCGATGGGTGCTATATGTGAGAAGGTACATTGGTAGATGATGGTGCTATATGGGCTCAACAATAAACAAAATCAATATATGCATGTTCTACTACATTGTCGATTTAATTTGCTACCAAACTAGGTTAAGATGTGTGTATGACGTCGCCACGCCGCACATCATATGGTGTTGCCACGCCGCGTGTCATAAACGATATTGTTGTGTGAAGGTGGTGAGTCGCCGTGCCTCACCGCACCGCCTTAATAACCATGGTTCAATCCTTCATACCATGTGGAGTTATAAACTTAGATTTTGGGATATGCTATGCAACCATTTAAATTCAAGCCTTCTTACTAGTGACTTTGATACTGGTAGGCTGAGAAGATAGCATCTCGAATGATTTACGAAGATAGAATGCGGGGTTCAATTGATCAGGTATTTTAACAATTTCCTTTTTTCTCAGCATTGCGCTATTTGCTATTCAAGCATAGAATTCTGATATTTTACCTTACCATCATGATGTGCCATTTTGTGGTATAATTTTGAGTTATTGATATGGGGATTCGCTCGTGTCTTTTGTTTTACAGGTTGAAGCTGTGATACATTTTGAGGATGACACTGAAGAGCTGCAGCAGTGGGACCAACAGGTTAGTTCAGCCGCTCACTGCTGCTTAGCTTTACATGTCAAAAAAGTGGTTTGAACTCACCTGCACTTCCCTCGGCATCAAATCTGTCTCTACAAGTACCTGCAATGTAATGCAACTAGTAACTAGAAAATCAATCCATCGATTGCTAAACCCCGGTTGCACTTGACACTCGCAGATTGCTGGGCTGTGCCAAGAGCTGAACGACATCCTTGACAGCATGTCAAGCAAGGGAATGGCTATACATGTGTGAAGAAGCCTGTCCATCCAGTTGCTTCGATGGTACCTGTGAGAACTGTGGTCACACCTCCCGGATTAACATTTTGTACAGATATTTGCTGTTGCAAGTACTAGCCATGAGCTTTCGGAACCAATTTTGGCATACAATCAGTCATCTGATGCTAAATCAGGGTGGAAAATGCTGCGTTGCCCAAGCCATGTGCTTCGGTTTTCAATGGGTTTAGGTGCACGCGCATTGCTGGACAGATCAGGGCCGCAGCATAATGGTGGCTACGAAACATGAACTGAAATCGATTATGTTACTACCTTTGTTATGTCCTGGTGGATTGTAGCCTATTTCTTTCTTTCTTTGGTCCTCAATTGCGTTATTAAACTCCAACGATGGTTACTGGCATACTGGTAGGGAATTTTTTTCGGCCGGTAGGGGCTGATTATTGCTGGTTTTTTTAATTTTACCGGCTAGGTCCAGTTGGCAGATAAACTGGGCCCAAATATGTTGGCCCATTTCATACGGACGTTTGGTCCGACGGCTGTTCTCACGATGTCTCGCGTCGCAGATCGCACTCATTCTCTTTCACGAGCTTGATTTGTTCTCCATGGCAGCTGGTGGCCGGCTTACTCTAGCGCGGCGATCTCCTCTGCTCCCCCTGCTTGGATCCGCTCGGATTGGCTCCTCCCGTGTGGCTTGATGAGATCTGCTTCTCCCTATGACTTTGCGCATGGAGGGTGGCAGTGCACGGGCGATAGGAGGATGGTCGAGCCTCGAGGACAGCAGCTCAGGCGGTGGGGGGAAGGGGCAAGACAGCGACGGAGGCAGCATCAGTCTAGCATGTTCGGCTACTTCAAGTTCAAGACCATTGGCATCGGCAAGCACTGCTGGAGGTATGAAGTTCAAGATAGTGATGCTGCTTGATTGATGTTGTGTATGTGCAAATGTAGCAATGTAGAATCAACACACTGCTTGATTAGTAGTTGGTCATTGGTAGTATCAATTGTTGATGTTCATCCTCCTGGTGCGTTAGACACATCCAGCAGTTGAAATGAATATTTTGGCATATGAAAGTATGGAACAAAGCCTCAGATGGAAGGAAACAAATTATCATGCATAACATGGTTTATTAGTAGTTGGTCATTGATGTTGTATATGCCAGTTCATGTGACTGCCAGTCTAGATGCTTTTGTTTTTGTTATGCCGGCTCTGAATCAAAGCAATCCTGTTCATGTTTTGTTGTATGAAAACTAAATGCTTTTGCTATGTGCATTCTGGATGCTTTTGCTTTGTAAATCCTGCAAATGGGTAGCAATCTTGTTCATCTGGACGACGATTTTTCGGACCCATTTTTTTTGTTCAACCCAATTTTGGCCGATTTTCGACAATAATTGGTCAATTTTTATTTAAATGTCAAATTGCGTTTGAATTTTTTGGTCCGAATTACTCTAGAAAACCGATAATCGGCAAACCGGCTTACCGCCCCCCTCCAGTAAAAAATAATAACGGTAATGGAAACCCTGCATACTGGATCGTTGATAGGGCACGCTATGTGGCATTCAACTTCTATCGAGTTCATTGCTTCTTGATGTGTCTTCTTGACAATCTATGGCTAGATTCACAGATTGGTAGAAAGCTCCTGCCCTTTTATTAATCAATTGCTTTTGCCGTGTTCAAACATGAACCTTTCGCTCGTTGGGGACGGTTTATAAATCATCATATTCACACAGATGGAATGAAAAGTGGGTTCCATGCAAATGATCGAGACCTCGCAAACAACGAGCCCATGGTGGCTGCTTAGCTATAGTTTCCCATGGAAAGGAGTTGCATGGGGGAAGGGCTTCTCCCCATCAGCCGTTAGATTAAGTTAGATTAAGGTTGATCATTTTAATCCAACAACAAATAGGGTCTCACGAGATGATCTCAACGACAAACGGGGTCTCTTGTGAGGTCCTTCCATTGGATTTTCTTCATTTTTCCGTATGCTGTAACCTGCGAGGCTGCGACTGCGAGGATTTGCGCAAATGCGTAGCTATGATATTTTAAGGCACGAAGCCTCGGACCACCAAAGTAGGTAGGACTAGGAGCTCATGGTCACTAAACACAAGCAGGGCCAAGCATTGAAGCACTTCATAGTTCACACACGAGCTACAGCAAAACAGAGCCACACAGTGCACACAACACAACAAAACTACGCAAGTAGACTCGCCCTCTACACGACTGAGGCCACCATTATTTATACGGCAATACGAAGGAAAGAGTAGAGCAGAAAGCATGCGAGGTGACTCGGGAGCGCTGCTCAGGCGCTCTTGAACACGCCACCCTTGCGGACATGGTAGCGTTTCTTCAGATCATTGGAGGAGTGATACTGCGGTTCTCCCCACTCACCTTCCTCTCCTTCCTCCCCTCTCCTCTTGCTCTCTCCTCCCCCGCCCTCTTCCTCCTCCTCTTGCTCTCTCCTCCTCCTTTCTTCCTCTTCTTGCTCTCTCCTTGCTCGTTCTTCCTCCGCCCGCTTCCTCTGCTCTTCCTCCTCTCTCCTCCTTTCCTGCTGCTCTTGTTCTTTCCTTGCCTTTTCTTCCTCTCTTCTTTTCCACTCTTCTTCTCTCCTCCTCCTTTCTTCCTCTTCTTGCTCTCTCCTTGCTCGTTCTTCCCCCTCCCGCTTCCTCTGCTCTTCCTCCTCTCTCCTCCTTTCCTGCTGCTCTTGTTCTTTCCTTGCCTTTTCTTCCTCTCTTCTTTCCCACTCTTCTTCTCTCCTCCTTTCCTCCTCCTCTTGCTCCCCCTTTCCTTTCCCTCCCTCCTCTTCCTCCTCCTTGCGCCGTCTCCATTCCTCCTGCTCCGCCTTCTTCTCTAGCTCCTCTGCGCACGAGGTGCACGCCAGTATGGTCGAGTCGCGCTGTGCAGACAGCAACCTCTCCACGGCAGTAGAGTTGTTCTGGCCCAGTGACAGCGCCAGTATCTCCTTGCCGATGACTTGCAGCACCGACCGACTCCCGGCCAAGAACTGTGGGTGGTTGAGCCCCATTTCGGTGCTGAACCCGACGAACACAAACGAGTCATTGTTGAACGATATCTGCGCCATCGGGTGAAACCTCGGCACCACGAAGACGTCGCCTTCCTTCACCCTGAACACCGAGTTCCTGCACCTGATGCCCTCACCGTGATCACCACCAGGCCCACCACCACCCCCCTCGTGGTGGCCTCTCTTGCTCTCGCCCGACGGGCTGCTCGGGCAGACCGTCTGCACTATCCCTTCACCGTCGGTCACAATGGCGATCTCCGTCGCTTTCGGATTCCAGTGAGGCCCCATCATGGCGCCCTGCAAATTGATCAGAGGAAACTTTCTATCTTAGCACGAGAACTGAAAAGCTACTAAATGCAGCAAGAGCGAGAAATGTCCAATGTGCTTACCGTGGTCAAGTTCACCATGAACATGCCAATGTTGGATCCCTGCAGGGTCTGGAGGTCTTCATTGGTCATTGATCGGCTCCACCCGTAGCAGTTCTCGACGTCGGGCTTGCCGGAGAAGAAGTTGAACGTATTGGTCTTGTACTTCTTGTCCTTCTTGTCCTTATGCTTATCCTTCTTTTTCTTCTTGTTCAGGAAGTGCGGGTCTCGGACACCCCACAGCGCATCAAAGATGTCTTCCTTCCAATTCGACTCCTCATCCTCGTCCTCGTCCTCTGGATTGTAAGGTATGATCGATGGTGGGCTCTGCGCCGATTTGATCGCTTCCACCACTTCACGAGAAGCCTTAGGAAGACGAACAATTTAATGTAATCGATGTATAATTTCTAGATGGCAAGACATGTGTATATGTGGTTATATGTACGATTATAGCCTTTGTATACTTACCCCAAATCCCAATCGAAGAACTTCTACTTCAAATCCTTTCAGTAGGTCACTAACACTCGAATAAGCTTCCGACTTTGGATTCTGCATGGATGCAAAATACTCATCACTAGAATGAACAAATTGACAGATCACCAACAAGCAAGCAGAAGAGTCAATTGTGCGAGGAAAGATTTGTTTGTACCGAGGGATCATCGGCGTTGATGCCGTCGCTAGTGAAGATGGCGTAAATCCGAAGACGCTCACTCGTTGCGCAGGGGTAGCTCTGGATGTATAGGACGGTTCCCTGCTCGAAGTTGTAGACGTCTCCTCTCTCCACTACGAGGGAACCGGTTTCGCTGTTCCCTTCTTCTATGTAAATCACCTTACCCCTCCCTGCCCCCACAAATCACAATGTTGGTCAGATTAACAGGTGTACTTGCAGAAAGTACTCCACAGTGCTCTAAACTTTCTTTCTACAAAGAAAATAGCTAGTCAAGTACATCTGAGTACTAACAATGTAGATTTCTTAAATAGATGTGTCTAGTAATTGCTCAGATATTATTTTAAATAATCATCTAAATTTTATGATCTTAAATTAAGATACAAAGATTTTCATCCTTTCCTCTCTTAGTCTCTTACTATATAATTCATCTAACCCTAACTCTATTACCCGACCCTGCCGTCTTCCACCCCGCGCCCTCCCTCCGTGTCGCTCTCACTCCATGCCGCTCCCTCTGCTCGGCCCCTCTCATAGCCTTCTTCTCCTTTCTCACCGGAGTAGCTCCGACCTCCGAGTGCCTCCCAACACCACCCCCGCCCCCTCCTCCACCACCCGCGGTTGGCGGTGCCCCCACCCGCGACCAACCTAATAACTAGTACCTTCCGCCGTCGTCGCCCTCCGGCACCGCCCACCACCCTCCTACTCCTATCTCACCCTCGCCCCACCCCCAACCAACCTAATAACTAGTACCTTCCGCCGCCGCCGCACACCACCCTCCTACTCCTATTCCGCCCGTCACCCCACTGCCACCCACCACTGGGCCACTACCCCTGGTCTCCCTCTATGCCGAGGGAAACAGTGAACACTAGGCGCAGAGATAGGATTCTCCCCTCGGGCTCGCCGGCGAGGAGGAAGAAGGGGTTGCCGGAGAAAAAGATGGAGGTGGTAGCGCATGAATCTTTGCGCATATCCAAAAGTTAGAAATTAGGATGATTGTTCAAAAAAATATTCGATGATAATGTTTATCAAAACCCTTCTTAAATTAAGTACGTGTCGCATACGTATGGATGGTACTTACCGCTGTGCACGTAGAACACCATGTCGGCATGCAGCTGCACGGGCAGGAACAGCGCGCCGGGATCCATCGTGATGAACTGCAGCCTGTACGCCGTGCCCGCTTCGTCGGCAACATCCACGGCCGTAACCGTGCCGGCCTCGCTTGCCGCAACCACCCTCCGCCTCTCCCTCTCGACAACTTGGCCACCCACCCCACCGCTCAGCCTCCATTTCTCGTGCGCCGCGGCCGACGCCCACGCGACCGAGACGGCCAGAAGCAGAACGAGCCACCGAGCCGTCGCCACCGCCATGTCTCCACTCTTTGCTACTCCGCCCTCGCGCGGTATGCGATCAGTGGTCGAAGGCTTCGGCGCTTCATATGTAGGCACTATGCAGGGTTCGGTGATCGGTGGCGTGTGCGACGTGGGAGGCCGTGGCATGGTGTCCGTGCATGGGCGCAACGTGCCCTGGTGACGACGGAGAGGTGGTAGCTCGCTGTAGTCCTGTGGCTTGTGAGGTGTGTCCGTGCGTTGTTGCCCACTTGGCCTGGGTGGCGCAGTGAGGTGGGCTGCACGCTGCAGTGGGATATATCCATCTAACTCATCCTTTGGATGGACTCTCATGACGATATGTCTTGAGGTCGCTAATGTTCATTTGAAAGCATGATTTTGTTACTCCACTTTAGCAATATTGCTTCGGATTTATGCAATTCCGTTTGCATGAGAGCATTGGAATAGTACTAAACAGATTCTCTAGCTAGGATGCTTTCGTGGTACCACAATGCAAGCCTTACAATCTGCTTGTTTAATCAGGATAAGTTATGTATGGTAGATGCGAAAAGTTTTTCAACCTGAAAATGAACAAACTTCATCCATGCAATTGGTGTTTCAGATTGAAAATTCGAGAATAAAGAAGTGCAAATTCTACTGTTGTTAATAGTAAAACCTGATTGGATATATGTTCGTATTTACTTGTAAAAGCCGCTTTTCTATAGTAAATATCTTTTCTGTATTACCTAGTTTTTAAATAAAGTGTCTTTTTAAGATATGGTCTACTAGTCAATTGTAGTATATACTGTTATGACTTTTATATCTGCCAAAATCACACGCGAGTCTCTCCGTACGGTTTCTCTAAAGCTATTGAGGTTGTTTGATATGGCTGCGGCTTATGACTTTTAGCTGAAATTTTTGAATTTTAGCTGTTTGCGACAGAGATTACGGAGAGAGATAATCGTTTGTGATTTTTAATGATACAGATGTTGGATTTTAATGTGTACTACAATTAACTTGTAAATCTTATCTTAAAAAATACTCTGTTTGAAAGTTAAATACTATAGTAAAAACAAAAAACTGCTTTTAGAGACCATATACCTATTATTATTCATAAACCAAAACAAAAAACATCAACAAAAACCAATATAAACGAACCTAATAGCATCTGGCTTGACAAAAAAAGGACAACACAGAACAGCGATTGGCAGCGCTTTGTGTACACAGCAGATCCCAGCTAGATGGAAACGAGAAAACAAACCCAAGGGGTTGCCGCGCGCCGTGAAGGGCTTCGGATCGCACCGCGCTTCGGCCGTCACGGGCTTAAATTTGGGGCTAAGGAAACTTGGACGGCGTGCGGATGGCGGTGGACTGTTGTCACTCGTGCGTTCGGCGTTCCGTTCGTTCCACTTCCACCGGCTATTCCGCGCAGCAGTTGCTGTGCCGCCGCCCGGGCGGGCAATTTCCGATGCCACGCACCGGCGACCGCGCCGCGCTTAGCCTGTGCGTCATCGTGTGGCCGGCTGACCCTTCCCGTGGCCCGTTTGCCCGCGAACGGCCGCCCTCGGCCACTTCCCTCCTGCGCTTGGGCTGAAATGTTCGCTTGGGCTGTGCGGTGTACACTGTTGTCAGCCAGGGCATGAGACATTCATGAAGGCTGGCCCAGGCCTCACTGCTGTCCTTCGGCGTTGTTGTTCGCGGGCAGGTCTGTCTTGTGGCTTCGCCTCCTTATAAAATACCAGTCATCGCATAACGAGGCAAGGAAATAATCCATCATAATTTGTGACCCCAGCTTTATAAAACCCCAATAAATCGTGAAGAACATGTCAATTCTGCCTCAATATTCAAGCCACGAACAAAATTCAAACGGCTGGATATGTTAGCAGGCCTCACGGCCATGACATGACAATTTTGTATTGAGAGAGCCACGACATGACAATTGACAAGCTACTATATACATATGTTTACTCGGTAGTCAAAGCATCAAATTGGCACAATAGTTACATTGAGATGTGAAAATAGAAGTAACCCTCCACGAAATAGCCCTTACCCTTCTTTGAACAACCAGGTGCTGATAGAATAATGCAACAAGCTGCGCGTCAAGGAAAAGGAAACGTCATTGCACATGAAACTCAAAATGAAATAAAAAACATATCCATCAGGTCTGTTGTTTCCTGACACGGTTCGGTGTGATGGTTATATAATTATTTGATATCTAGGTGAAAATCTAAGATATTTTTACAAAAAAAAGCATATATTGTGTGAGCGACAATCTTTTAGGTACTCCCTCCATTTGGAAATACTAATCCAACTCTAATTATGTTGCATGAATAGATCAATGAGAGATAAAATCAAGAGAATGATATTCTAATGCATCAAGACTCTTCTTCAGAAAAAGCATCTACACATGGATATAGCCACTTTTAAAAACCACGACTTAATTCGTGCACCGAATATCCATCGCTCCATACGAGCAGTAACTTGTTTATAGCTTTGTCAAAAGATCCTAGCAGTTGCAAGCTAATATACTGAGTGAAGCTTTCGAATCGAAAATCGGGAACAAGCACAACAAACCTGTGTACTTCTGCCGATGAGCGGACCGACGATGGTAGCGAGAGCGGTGGCGAGGTCGAAGGCTTCACCCTTCCAAGGGGAACCTGCGTCACTCACTGGAACGGCATGAGGACAAAGAGGAGGAACGCTGCAATGAAGGAGTACCTGATGGCAGCAGCGAAGATGGCGACAGAGGTGGGCGCGAGCTGCAGCAGCAGCGACGCGGCGGCGGCCCAGGCAAGCGCTGTCGTGATCCTCGACAACGCCAGCAGGGAGGGCCCCTGGCGCTTCTCCCCCTCCGCTGGGGCCCGTTGTCGCTGCCGAAAGACGCACAGACGATCGTGAGATGGCGACGACGGCGGAGGTGGAGGCAAAAAGCGGTCGTCGGTTTTGGGGCTCTAGTCATGAGTGGGCGAGGGGGCAGGGGAAGGAGGGGTGGAATTAGGGCTCCGATCTGTGGCGCCATGGGAGGGTGGAGGAGCATGCAAGAACTAAGGGGCGGTGGCGAGGTGGAAGGGGAACGAACGGGGTCTTGGGGGAGGAGGTGGGCAAAGGGAAGGCGCTGAGGCGGCGGGGTCTGGGAGGGGAATGAGGAACGATGAATGGGATGGCCAGATCCATTTGATCCGACGGCGTTGGCCTAACGGTGGAGTGGCACTAAGCAGAGATGACGGGGCTAGCCAAGGCCAATGGGAGGTAAAAAGAGATGGGTGAGAACTTGGGAGACTGCTTCATCTCTTGGTTGTCAAAGCACCAGCACACTGTCTCTCGGTCAAGTGCGGAGGCCAAGTATCGCGCCATGGCAAATGGCGTCGCAGAAGCCCGCTGGTTGCGCCAATTGCTCATGGAGCTATATAGTCCACTTCGCGCACACCACTCTAGTCTACTACGACAATGTCAGCGCGGTCTACCTTTTTACCAACCCGGTTCAGCATTAGTGTGCCAAACATGTAGAGATTGACCTGCATTTCATTCGGAAGCGTGTTGCTATCGGTGACGTGTGTGTTCTTCATGTGCCAACGTCATCGCAGTACACGGGTATCTTCACCAAAGCTCTACCCACGTCCGTCTTCACTGAGTTTTGATCCAGTCTGAATGTTTGTTCTTCTGCAGTTCTGACTGCGGGGGAGTGTTAGATAAGCTACAACTATCGACCAGGACTGTAGCTACGACTATCGACCATGCACTGTAGCTCCAACCATCTATGGTCATTCTGCCATAGTCGTTCTATCGTGGTCGTTATGTCGTGGTCGACTTGTCGTGGTCGTTACGTGCCACATATCACGCGTGTCCTTTCAGGTCTCTTCCTTCTTTATCTCCCGGGTGTTGTTTATATAAATCAGTTATTCATATATAGAAGGAAAATACATATATATTGAACCCTTGATTTATTAATTAATTTATTGCGTTATTTTTTTCCAAAACACCACACACTTTCACTTGTAAACCCAAGGTTAGATTTAGTGTGCATTTTTTGTAGTATCTGAGGACGTACCAGCTATCAAATATAATAAAAGGCACTTTCATATTGCATATTTAGTCGTCGAAACTGCTCTTCATTTTAGTAATCTCAACTCATATAAATTTCGTAAGAAACAATTCAATTTTTCGCAATAAATCTCCGCATTCTAAGTGGGACTTAGTCATCACCGTTATGTTTTGTAACCGCTCATCGAGGTGCAATGGTACAGTAGCTCACCTGCTCTTCCGTAAAAAAAAAATGTTGCATCTAACTAAACGAACAACAGGTTGGTTACTCTGGATCTGCGATCGACCAGCTTGGGATCACCAGTGTGTGGTGTAGGTGTGCAGCATAGTGGAGTATGAGATTAGGACATATGGAGTGCCGCTGCCACAGATGAAGGGATGCCGAAAGAAATATAAAGATATTTACAAAATAGAGTTTTTAACCTAAAAACAGAAGTAGGGAGAAACTGAATAATTATATTGTTTACAATTGAATTTCGGGTGAATTTTATTTACAAATTATTGCAAGAATATTTCTGCCTTATGATGCAGGGCCTCTTCTTTTCATTTTGTAAAAGCTGCTTTTCGGTTTTTTTATAGTAATTAACTTTCAAATAAAATATCTTTTTAAGGTAGATGTACAAGTTAATTGTAGTACATATTATAATGATTTCATTTATATCGACTAAAACCGTATGCGAGCTTCTGTTACTCTATATTTTCTCACGAACAATCTAAAAAATATAAGTTACAGTTAAAATCCATAAACCAAACCATAAAAGAATATGCCTATCCTATCACTATCCATTCGTACTAATATATAATTCCTTTTAATCGAAACTACCATTCCTCTAGACCCAAGCTGTACAAGACTGTGCGCCAAATGAAGGCGCACACAGAGCTGGAGCAAGCTCGTGTGCTGGTGGCACTGCGTGCGGCATGCACGCTTAGCAACCCAAACCCTAATGAATCACCAACCCGGACATGCCTAACAAGTCGGGATCGGATGGACATGTAGGTTTCTGCTCACTACAGTAACAAAAACGAAACAATGTAATTAAGCAAGGAGCCACGCACACAACGACAGATGGCTCAGTCGTGTGTGTGTGTATATATATATATATATATATATATATATATATATATATATATATATATATATATATATATATATATATATATATATATATATATAAAATATATGGGAACGTATCCAGTGCTAACAGGCTATTCGGTGCTAACATGTGAACTCTGGATTTAGACCGTCGGATGTACCTCAAACGGTCTAGATCTTTAAAGGTGGAAGCAACCAACCCACTTAAACGTTTTTGCCAAAACCACCCTACCGGTTCGGTTTCTTTTTTCCCGGCCCCGCCTCCGATCCCCACGCCAACCCCGCGCCGTTCCGCCTGCCTCTCCCTCTCGCCTCCCTCCCCGGCGGCGCCGCTCCCTCTCCCTCTCGCCTCCCTCCCCGGCGGCGCCGCTCCCTCTCCCTCTCGCCTATTCCCCTTCCCGACCTCAGTTCTGCCGTCGCCTTCTAGGGTTTGCGCGCCGCCTCCTCGCTCCGACCTCCGCGCCTCCCGCCGTCCGTCACCCCCTCTTCGGCCTCCACCGCCTCCGGCCAAGTATCCGCTGACGCCGCGGCTCCGCCTCCGGCCTGGACTGCCTCACTTCGCCTCCGAGCGATGCCGCTACCTCAGTCTCCAGCCCGGCCCGCCTCCCTCTGCCTCCGAGCGACGCCGCCACTGTCGCCCTCCACCCTGGGCCACCTCCCTCCGCCTCCGCCATCTGCGCCACTGTGGACCGTCTCTGCGCCTGCCGCCAACACCTCCTCCTTGTCCAATCCTCCGAGGCCGCCGCTGACTCCCTCGTCCGTCCCGGTCTTCGGCATCCCCAAGTGCTCCGATTGGGTTTTGACTCCGCTCGCCAGAACTGAAGGTATGTGACCAAGTCCGATTCGATTCTTACCAGTCAATAATGTATTTGCTAATTTCTGAAATCAGTGTGATGGAGTCAGATCCAAAATTGGGGATTGGTTAGTAGATGGCAGATGGTGATAAATGGTATAATGTTGTGTTTCTTGAGAGAATACTAAACCCTGCTGAGCTATTGATTTTTTGAAGAGAAGATGCAAATAGCAACATCCAAGCACCGTGGATCCAAAATTATCAGATATTGAAGAATTTTACCGTGGCCATTAATATGTGTTTGGTTTTGAATCGTATGCTGTTGACAGGATATTAGAAGGGAATTAAAGATTGAGCAGTTTGTGATTCTTGAATCAGCACCAAAGGAAGATGAATTTATGCAAAGAGCTACAGTAAGTTAATTGTTTTTTCCTCAAAATATAATCTAATTGTTACTATTTTTGATATTTGAGCACTTCACAAATATTGCTTTGTTCTAGGTAAATGAAACCTGTCCAAAGTGCTGCAATTCTAAACTTGAATATTACACCAAGCCGCAATCCTCCCCGAGCGCCGCCGCCCTCCTACCTGGGACACCATCTATCCTGAGGATTTATCCAACTGTAGGAATTAGTTCCCTATATCGATGGATCTTGCGGCTTGAAATTTGTAAACCTGACACAATTTAGAGAATGTAGAGAATGTTAACCTTCCGTGTTTTTAGGAATGCAGAGAATGTAAACCTGACACAATTTATACATTATACAAATAATGTTTCTTGCTCGCAGCTGCTTGTATGTGTGAATAGAATTTCTGTGATGGATGTTGGGTTTCTGGAATTGGATGAATGTTTCTTGCTCACAGCTGTTTGTATGTGTGAACGAATGTACATGGTCTTACTGATATTTGGCAAGTTGTTTTCAGCCGACAATTGTATCTTTACGCGATCGTATTGGCTGTTGTATGTGAAATCAATGAATGGAAGAGGTAGAGCTAACCTAACTCTAACATGGCTGTTCCAGTTCTTATTGGCTGTTGTTTCTTCTGAAAAGCTATTTACTTTACTGTAAAAAGTGCTTCATTTTGTATGAGAAGGGAGCTCAAGAGCTAATTCTGGTAGAAGATGCCTTTGTTTGACTGACAACCTGAATGGAACAGCACAACAGTTAGGGATGCCGCGCAATGGATGTGTCAAGGTATCAAGCGTAAAAAGAAGAGATCAACAATCTGTCATTGTTGTGTCTTCAAAAAAATTCATGTGCTGCTGTTTGCTTCAAAACATTCATTGTCATCGAAGACACTCTTGGCAACAACTTACATTTCAAAGATTCAGATAGAATGTAGATAGCAAATAGTCATAAGTTTGAAATCGCTTACAGATATTCAGATAGATTACAGTTCAAGGGCTCAATCAGAGAAGTGAAGAATCATCATCATAAAACCAGCCTTTTTCAAAGTAGATACTACTAATACTGATGTTTTGATTTCAAGCCCATACACCCACATTAGCATTCCCAGAATCATCTATTCCAGTAAACCCTGCAGTTGATAAGGATCATCTATACCAGTAAACCCTGCAGTTGATTTCAAGCCCATACACCCACATTAGCATTCCCAGACACTGACAATACATGATGCTGAATGGAACTTGTGAAATGAATTCCTTGAACCTGAAAAAACAGTAGGCATTCGACAAACTAACAATATTCATTTGCATTCAATTTTTTTCAACTGATCAATGCATCATCAATCCATGCAAGCATTTCTTTTGTTTTCACTCAGATTTCTGATATCTGAACCAGCCAGCACAACAAAAACAGTCATTATTTCTCTCCATTCGACAAACCAGCCATCACAAGACAAACAATCAATCCCAGACACTTTCATTTGCACACACAATTCAATTCACATCACAGATTACACAATTTGATGGTTCAATTCACACAAAGAATGCAATTTTTTTTTGCAAAATCACAGCACAATTAAAGCACAAATCAACCTCACAAGCACAAATGAACCTCACAATTCCTCAATACGAAACATTCCTCAAACCCTAGCTAGTGGTGGAGGGGGGTGGCGGCGGCACTCCCTGGTGCGCTGTGACGGCAGGGGGGATGCCGTGCAGTGGGGGAGGGAGGCGGCACCACTGCCGACGAAGGGAGGAGCGAAGGGCTGCGCCATGGTGGAGGGCGACGGCGCCGTCGGCCAAAACCCTAGCCTAGGAGGGCAGCGGCGGCTCAGTGGTGGAGGGGGAGGTGGCGATGCAGGTATGGAGGCGGTGGGTTGGAGGCGGCGCCGAGAGAGCCAGGGGGACAGTGGGGGGCTGTGGAGGGCGGCGCCGGGGGAAGCCGGGGGGCGGCGCCAGGGGAGGCTGGGGAGAGCCAGGGGAGCGGCGCCAGGGAATCCGGGGAGGGAGCCGGGGGGCGGCGCCGGGGAGGGGGGGGGGGACGGCGCCGGGGACGAGGGAGGCGAGAGGCTGGGGAGGAGCAGATCGAATCGGCGCGGTGGCCGGGGATGGAGGACGGGAGGGCGGCGACGAGGCTGGGGAGAGCCGAGGGGTGCGGCGCCAGGGGAATCCGGGGAGGGAGCCGGGGGACGACGCCGGGGGGGGGGGCGCCTGGGACGAGGGAGGCGAGAGGCTGGGGAGGAGCAGATCGAGCGCGGTGGCCGGGGATGGAAGACGGGAGGGCGGCGACGAGGCTAATCGAGATGGGAGGCGGGGAAAAAAGAAACCGAACCGGTAGGGTGGTTTTGGCAAAAACGTTTAAGTGGATTGGTTGCTTCCACCTTTAAAGATCTAGACCGTTTGAGGTACATCCGACGGTCTAAATCCAGAGTTCACATGTTAGCACCGAATAGCCTGTTAGCACTGGATATGTTCCCAATATATATATATATATATATATATATATATATATATATATATATATATATATATATATATATATATATATATATATATATATATATATATATATATATATATATATATATATATATATATATATATATATATATATATGAATATATATATGAAAAATACTTTTTACTTCCGGGTGTAATTACACCTACCTCTAATATACCACCTAAATAAATTTGAAATACTCCTTTATCACTTTAGGTATACTCATATACTAATTATAAAATATTCTAATGTGAACCACATGAAAAAGGAGTATTTGAGTCCATAGTTTTAGCGTATTTTGTAAATACCTTCATGTACGTACATAGAAAGGAGTATGTTCAAAAAAATGTACATACCACATCTGAAAAATTATTCATACCACCTATATAGTCTTAAATACTCGTATACTACATGTACATACTCCTCGTTACGCGAGATACTCCCTACGTTGTGAGATACGATATATGATGTAATTACACCCGGTAGTAGAATATATATATATATATATATATATATAGCAGGCATGTACATCAGTAGATATACTACTTACCATACAATATTACACTGCCACAGTAACACTAGAACGGGAACACGTAGTCACGTACACTCGATAAAATTTTACATTCAAAACATCGATCAGAGTATGCATGGCCTCCTTGATCTCAATGCTGCCAACAAGAGCCCTCACACCTTTTCATCGAGAGTTCGCCGGTCGAATTCTGCAGGGTGAAAAGATCCGTCCCGAGCTGCGTAACCGCGACGGTGAATGATATGCGACCTTTTTTCGTGGATTAGTCACGCATGTGGAATACCAGGTGACCTTTTTCCCCGTAAAGCGCTCAATGTCCCTACATGTTGGCTCAGGCCTACACAGCTACTGTGCATGAGATCCAAAAGTTGAGAAATCTAATCTAAGTGGCCAGAATCTGAGGATTCACCAAACAACATATACTATCGAAGCTTTTCGGAACAGCTTCGACCACACACGGATCGGACGACATGTGTACGGACGTGCATAGCTTACTCGATCACTGTTGAGCACTCAGCTCAGTGGACTTGTTGCGCTCATGGCGGCCAACGTCATCGTTGTCCGCGTCCTTGCCGAAGAGCTTCACGGTGTCCTCCAGGCTCTTGCCCTTGGTCTCCGGCAGGAAGAAGTACATGAACACCCACCCGGCGGCGGCGATGCAGGCG
This sequence comes from Dendrocalamus latiflorus, assembly GCA_017311315.1. NCBI lineage: Eukaryota > Viridiplantae > Streptophyta > Magnoliopsida > Poales > Poaceae > Dendrocalamus > Dendrocalamus latiflorus. Next base: position 29,725,524 of record CM029622.1, read on the forward strand.
TAGAGGTAGAAGCTCCCGGCGATGGTGATGGAGTTGGAGAGCGAGAGGAAGGACATGGTGGTGGCCCCGCTCATGACCCGGTTCAGCCCCGTGCCGATGGCGGCGGCCTGCGCCCGCAGCCGCAGCGGGTAGATCTCCGAGCAGTACACCCACGCGACGGGGCCCAGCCCCGAGGCGAACGACGCAACGAACGACAGCATCGCCGCGATGCTCACTGCGCCTAGCGCCGTCGCCTCCCCCTCCGGGCGCCGGTCCATCATGAGCAGAGACGTGGCCAGCGTGAACAGGAATATGGCCATCCCGCCGCCGCTGGCGAGGAGCAGCGGCCTCCGGCCGACGCGGTCGAGGAGGAGCGTCGAGATCGGTATGAAGAACGTCTTGCACGCGCCCACCGCCATGGAGGCCCCCAACGAGTTGGTCTTCGACTTAATGCCGGCCCGCTCGAACACCCGCGGGCTGTACATCACGACGCAGTCGACGCCCGTGGCTTGCTGGATGAACATGAGGCCGAGCCCGGCGATGAGCATGCGGCGCACCGGCCGGGTCGGGTTGATCAGCAGCTCCTTCCACACCCCCTCGCCGCGTGAGCCCTTGTTCGCGCGGACGATGGCGGCCACGTCGTCGGCGTCGGACGCGTCGTTGGGGATGCCGACGACTTTCTTGATGTCGAGGAGTCGCTCCTCGGCCTCGTCGGGCGAGTCGGAGGTCTTCTGGAGGACTCGGCGCGCGTCCTCGATGCGGCCCCGCATGACAAGCCACCTGGGAGACTCCGGCATGGCGAGGACGGCGATGCCGAGGAAGATGGGCGGCACGGCGCCGACGAGGAACATGGCGCGCCAGCTCAGATGGACGGGGAGGCGCGCGAAGGCGAAGTTGGAGACGTAGCCGAGGAGGATGCCGCTGTTGTTGAACACCTCCGGGAACGAGGTGAGGAAGCCGCGAGCCGAGGTAGGCGCCACCTCGGCCGTGTACACGGGCGCAATCATGAGCGCGTAGCCGACGCCGATGCCGGCCACGAAGCGGCCGACCATGAGGAACGCGTAGTTCGGGGCGAGGCCCATGAGGAGAGCGCCCGTGAAGAAGATGGCGGCCGCGAGCACCATGGTGTACCGCCGGCCCAGCCAGTCGGACGTCAGGCCCGCCGCCAGCGAGCCGAAGAGCGAGTATATGTTGATGACGCCGGCGAGGATCTCGATCTGCGTGTCCGTGATCTTCAAGTCCTCCTTCATGAATATCTGCGCGCCGCTCATCACCGAGATATCTGCTCGCACGAACACGAACACACACAGAGAGATCAAGAACGTCGTTAGCATATATCGATCTTAACCGGTTACATGCTTGCATGCACGTACGATCGATGGTGATAGTTAGAGGTGGAAAACTGGAAATGCAAGTTCATGCACGTACGAACGTACCATAACCGAGGAGGACGGAGTTCATGGAGGCGAGAAGGGCGCACGCGAAGGCGTACTTGTTGATGGGAGGGCGCTTCGCCGGCGCCACAGCGACCGGGACGGCGTCCGAGCTCATGGCGCGTCCGGAGCTGACGTGTTGTGTTAATTTGGATGTAGTTCCCGGCAAAGTTAACCGGCCGTGTCCTGGTGTGACGGCCTCTTGCTCGGTTTTCTCGCGCTAGCTCTCCGTTATTGTTTGTACTCTAGGTCTCTAGCGAATAAGCGTACCAGCTTCGCTCCTCACTGCTAGCTACGTGAGGTGGTGTGCGTGGTCTTGCTAGTCCTCAGCCCTCTTTTATATACGGAGCTGCTACTGACTGTTCAGAAAAGAAAACTGGAGCAATAAGCGCACGCTCACTGTAGCGGCAAATTTACGTATTCTGCTAGAGAAAGGTATGTGTAGTACGTGCTCTTAATTTGATATACTATCTAAACTAATAAAAGAACGAGTTGAGAGTGATAGTGAATTCTACACATATGGACCCCACATGTGGCCCATCCCACCCCCGAAAGCCGTTCGCTGCCCCCGCCCCCCCCCATCCCCCATTTCCCGTGCGGCTGCCTCCCCCTGAGGTCCTCCCCTCCCTCCTCCGCCGTCGCGCCGACCTCGCCTCCTCCCCTCCCTCCGTCGCCGCGCCGCCCTTGCCTCCTCCGCCACCGCGCCGCCCGCGCCTCCTCCGCCGCCGCGCCGCCCTCGCCTCCTCCCCTCCCTCCGCCCTCACCACGGCCCCCCATCCCCCATTTCCCGTGCGGCTGCCTCCCCCTGAGGTCCTCCCCTCCCTCCTCCGCCGTCGCGCCGACCTCGCCTCCTCCCCTCCGTCCGTCGCCGCGCCGCCCTCGCCTCCGCTCCCTCCTCCGCCACCGCGCCGCCCGCGCCTCCTCCGCTCCCTCCTCCGCCGCCGCGCCGCCCTCGCCTCCTCCCCTCCCTCCGCCCTCACCACGTCCCCCCCCCCCCCGCCGCCGCCGCCGCTCCTCCGCGCCCCTCCCTCCTCGCCAGCCCGCGCTCCCGCCCTCACCCCCCGCCCCGCGCCGCCGCATCCTCCCGCCCTCGCCCCCCCCCCCGCCGCGCGCCACCGCATCCTCCTCCCCGAACCGCCTCCGCCTCCCCCTCCCGCCGCCCTCGCCTCCTCCCCTCCCTCCGCCCTCACCATGCCCCCCCCCCCCCGCGCCGCCGCCGCTCCTCCGCGCCCCCACCTTCCTCGCTAGCCCGCGCTCCCGCCCTCACGGAATTCGCCTCCGAGACCGACTACCTCCGTTTGAAGCGGGTGCGCGGCCGCCATTTCTGCTTTGACGCCTCCTTCCCCGACTCGACGACGCAGGCCGAAGTCTACAGCACCACGTAAGAGCATAACCATATCTTTTAAGGAGTAGAGATGCACATGTTTCGGACTATTATTTGCTTATTTTGTTAAGAAAAGGCAAAAATTCAGATATCTGGGCTCTTGCATTTTCGAAGTGACACTGTATGTGATAAATCTGCTGATGAAACTGCATAAGTTGACAAGACTAGATTAGCCACATTTTATGACAAGTTTAATAGTATTGTTCAATTGCAATTTTTTAGGCTTACCCCGATACTGAATATGAATTCAATTCTGCATTTGTGGTACTGCAGAACAACAGATCTTGTAGAGGGTGTTCTGCAAGGTAGGAATGGGACAGTGTTCTGCTATGGAGCAACAGGGGCTGGGAAGACCTATACAATGCTTGGGACAATGGAAAACCCCGGCGTAATGGTGCTGGGAATCAAGGATTTGTTCTCGAAGGTGAGGCAGAGGGGCCACGACTGGGATGGATCACAGGTGCAGTGTTCCTTTTGAAAAAGAAAAAGAAATGTAAGAATCTTGCGTTTTTGGTATTGTCGGTACTTGGTATGAACAGGACAATGTAACGGGCAAACTGCAGCGACAATTCCACACTGACAAGTAAAATGTGGCAACATAAAACCATCACATACAAATCTTGATGGGTTGATGAGTAGATAGATGAAGGACTCTATAACTTTTGAATTGAAGGATCACATCCAGTGAAAAAACTCTCAACCTCAAAGAAATTCATGCTATCAACTTCTGGACTTTGTAGTGTGTTATTTTTGCTATACTGTGCTTTAATAAGCTTGAAATTGGCCCATTGCCTTTTATGAATTTTGACACACAAATATCCAGATATGCTGCATGACAGCATGAGAACGTTCATAAAGATACGTACAACAAAAGATAATTTTAAGTAGTACATTCACTAGATAATATGAACCTGATTGCTCTGAATAACATCACAGAATTAGGAACCATATATGCATATTGTAAAAAGGACTTTATTCAACCAAAATACAATTCTAACTGCATTATTTGGTTTTGAAAAACTTTTTTCTAGCCCATACCTGCCAACTGCAAACTACTGGCGGTGAACAGCAAATTATCAAGCATTCACTGTTTATAAACAGATTTGTTGTGTCTTAGTAATTATGACTAGAATTATGTTGTGACTTAATGAAATTTTGCATTAGGCTAAATGCAACTATGAAACTGGCTAAAGGAAAAGGTTTACTACATCTGGGTTGAATGCCTTCCTTGGGTATAAAGGGCTCAGTTGCTGGGAAATTCTATTTGACTAGAAGAAATTCTCAAACATAGAACATGTACTCCTTTGTTAACAAGAAATACAAGCTTGTATTAACCACTTACATAAACAAGCAACTCTAATTTTACTAAGGAATGAACAGTACGCAAGGGTTGCAGAAACCAACACTAACAAACCAGTCACTACCACTCACAAGTTACAAGGAACCTCGCTAAGTTATACATGATAGTCACCAATTTAAACTAAAGTTCCATACCCTCCCACAACATTAGATGAAAAATTAGGACTTTCTAAGATCAGGGAGCACAAAATCCGCTAGCAACTAGCTAAACGGATAGTTCTCTGACATAGTTGAGGTTTACAAATTTCCTGGGTTGATATTATTTAGATCCAGAAGTGTTCTAAGGTTGTATTTCTCCATTCGCAACATTTTTTTCAAAAAAAGTAGCTAGCCAGACACCAAAACAACTTAAAAAACGAGATAACTCTATTCCACCACAATAAGCTATGAAATCAAATAAATATGAATGTATCTATAACAAGTGAGCCTTTGTGTTCAGCTGCGAGTTTTCCTTCGGTTGCCTTTTGAACACCTTCAGTCTCAGCACCATCTTCTCTCCACTTCAGGCGCTCCGGTTGCATTGCTCTGTTGACAATTGACGAGGTACATTGATCCATCGCCGGCAATTGTGTATCTTGGCAAAGCACCCTCCAGCTCTTTAACGTCGATGCTATTCTCATCAAAATGACCTGTACACCAAACCATTTCTTATTCTGAAAATAAGCTTCATTTCTTTCTTTCCAAATGCACTAAATAGTTCTTATAGCAGATCCAAGATAACATAGTTCTTATAGCAGATCCATCATCTGGCCAGACTCAAAGTTGTAAAGTTGTACATGTCATTTATTGTACCACTTATTACTTATTTCGTGTAACGATGATAATGGAATTTGTGCTATGTAATTATCTTGAATGTTGTAAAGTTGTACATGCCAGTATAATTTATTTTCTTTGGGGATGAAATTATGTTTTGAACAACCATGTCCTTGCGACGAGGCTAAATTTGCCATTTGTATCATATTATTTTTTTGTCTTACACCTTTCATTTTAGGGAAAGGTGTTTTAGCAAGATGTCACAGTCATCAAGCCAAGATCTCAAAGGGAAAAAATGTTCCTATATTGTAATTCTTGAAGTGCAAGTTTTCAAAATAAAACATGAGCTTGCATTAATATTTTAAATGAATATTTCGAACAGTGCTAGATGAAAACTTGGCAAAGGGAATGATATCTTACCCCATTGTTATACCACGAACTCCAACATGGCTCGTAATACACGAACCATCGGATGGTGTAAGCCCAAATTATGCTTCCTTAGATAAGGAAGTTTTGAACGAAGCATCTATGACTTTTCTTGCTCATAGTACTCTCACCTCAACTAACTTGCATGAAGAAGGAGAGAGCTCAAAGGGTACCACCTTTAGCTACACATTATATATATGGGAAAACATGTTTTTAATATGCATCAATAAAATTTACTTTGGTTATATCTTAGGACGAAAGCGTTCTCGTGAGCAAGGGAAAGCAAGCATTGGTGAACAAAATATCCAACATGAAATAGCTGCATATAAACGAATCCAAGCGCGACGTGATCGACAAAACATGTGGTATGCACAACTTACACCTGAACAAAGGCAAGCAAAGCAAGATCGTGAAAAGGCACGTCGACAGAGTTTAACAACTGAGGAGAGACAAGAGATTAATGCTCATAGAAGAGTATGTAGACAAAATTTACCACCTGAGGAGAGGAACGCCAATCAAAGAGCTCGTAGGCAGAGTTTGACACAAGAGAGAAAAGAGAAGAATGCACGCCGTAGAGCACTTAAGAAATGTTTACCACCAGAGGAGAGGCAAGCACTCCTAGATAAAATGAATGCAAACTATGCAGCTAGGCGAAATACACCATATCTTGAATCTCTAGCAATGCAATGCCCAGATGGTGGCACCTCATCCATGGAATGCCCGGAGGGTGGCACCTCATCCATGGAAAATTCATCACTATGGCGCCAAACCCACAATATTTCAAATATGGATGATGGTAACCTTCTTTGCTTGATTTTAGCACTCATTTACAAAGAAAAATGCCATTCTGCTCATGTATTCACATCTAAAAGTGATTGTAGATCTAGATACAATTCTTGAAGAGGACATGGACGAGGAGTACTACATGTTCGCCGGTGGAGGTATTATTTTTATTTTTGTCAATCATTGTTTAATCATGGATAGCCCGAGCTGGATGCTTATACTCTAACCCATTCAGACTTGGATGTGGGAGAAGACATAGATTCGAACGATGTAGAAGACGCATCTGTCCAACATGATCCCTATGAACATGTTTATAGTAACATACCAAATAGCACACATGTGCTAAAGACCGTGGCAGACTGCAGCCATTGCGGTGCAAAGAAATTTCAATATGAGTCGAAGGGGTTTTGTTGCCAAAATGGGAAAATAAAATTGGTTACGCCTGAACCTCCACCTGAACTTAGAAGGCTTTGGTCGAGTGCAGATCCTGATGCAAGGCATTTTCGAGATAACATTAGATTTTTCAACGGCCACTTCTCCTTCACTACCTTAGGCGTTAGTCTTGATGAGAACTACACCAACATGAGATCAGGGGTTTACACTTTCAGGGCACATGGCCAGATTTACCATAATGTACATTCATTTGGCCAAAGCGACTCTGGTCCAAATCATTTGGAGCTCTATTCTATGACGATGATCCCAACCTCAATCATCGATTCCGTCACTCACCTAACCTTGACCAAGCAATCATGAGGAGTTTAGTCCCTACTCTGAGACATTCCACAGCCTTGGCAAGGTTGAAAATCTTGAGGAATATTGTGTCTCACTAAACATCGATATAAGGATGGACCAACGAGTATATAATAGACCAATAACATCGGAGGTGGCTGCTGTGTGGGTCAAGGGTAATGAGCTACGTAGGGAATTTGACCGTAGCATTATTCTATATGGGAACAACAATGAAAAATACAACATCAAACCGTACTATGGATGCTACGACCCTCTATCATATCCACTCTTCTTCCCAAGAGGGGAGCTTGGTTGGCATCCACGTTGATGATATTAATATGAAGATGATTAACTTGTTTCATGGGGAGGAGATGGTATACCATAGCTTCGATTGTGCGGAGGATGACCCACACAACTACTACCCTCCTGAATTTTTAAACTCATTGACACCTAATGGGCTACCGCCGCATGTACTGAGGCTCAAGATAAACTGTCCTGTCATACTACTACGGAACATTGACCCCGCCAATGGATTATGCAACGGGACAAGGTTGGTTGTCCGAGGGTTCCAAAGGAATGCTATAGATGCTGAGATTGTGCTAGGACAGCATGCTGGGAAAAGGGTATTTCTCCCTCGGATACCTTTGTGCCCATCCGATGATGAGATGTTTGCCTTTAGATTCAAGAGGAAGCAGTTCCCGATTAGGCTAAGCTTTGCTATGACAATTAATAAGGCACAGGGGCAGACCATCCCAAATGTTGGTGTCTACCTCCCTGATCCGGTATTCTCTCACGGCCAGCTGTATGTCGCTTTATCAAGGGCCACTTCTAGGAGGAACATAAAAATTCTTGTCGTTGCAAAGAAAGATAAGGCCACACAGAACCAAGTGATGAATACCAGTGGAATCTTCACAAAAAACATTGTTTATAAAGAAGTACTCACTTCATAGGCAGTGTATTGTATTTTCGGCTAAATATGAACTTTGCAAAATGTCATATTTTTCAATATATTATTGTTGCATACATCATTGTCAATATATTATTGTTACATCTTCAGAATCAAGAACCTTTTTTGAAAGGTGTCTATCACGGGTATCAAGAGGATCACTGAATCAAAAGGCAAGGAGCCAACGTCCACAGTAGCAACCAGCAAACGAAACATGATGTAATTACGATTATGTTTTGCAACGAGCCAAATGTTATTACGATTATGTTTTAATCCGTAGCAACGCACGGGCATCCAACTAGTAAAGCATTGTATTTTGGTCATGAGCTCATGATGCCACAGATCAATGGCCTAAGGAGATCCCCGACCGTTGGCCCTGCTGGCAGGTGACAAGTCGGCAAGCCATGGCGACGACCCGGTCAATTCTTAATGGTATACGGCAGCGCCTCCAAATGCCTCCAAGACTGCAATAGACATTTTTGAAAGGGAAACGATGATCCCTAATAAGTTGGCAGCATTCTATACATCCAAGCATTTGGTGATTTGGTGTAGTAATTTGGGTAGACTGAAAAAGCGTCGAGGTTACTCTGGTGATGAGTAGAGTTAAAAGCTCACCCGGCCCTACAATCGAAACGCCCTTAGAGCAACTCCAGCAGTACTACTCAAAACAGGGCCCCTACTTTTTATTTGAGGGCTCTCCCTACTTTTGAGGGCCCAATTTTTTTGCTTCTACTCCAACAGCACCCCTCAAATCTAAGCCCTCAAATCTATTCACCACACACTGACACATGGGACCCACTCCTGACAAATTTCTTCGTCCCCTCTCTCTCATCACCGTTCCCCTCCCTCACTCCATCGGCGGCGGCGGGATCCGGCGGCGGCTGGACGGCGTGGAAGCCGAAGAGGGCGTCGACCGCCTTGGCGGAGGCGGCAGCGGATGCGGCGGAGGAGCCGAGGCCGGAGCCGAGGGGGAGGCCCTTGGTGAGGTGGATGGAGACGGCGTGCGACGCCGGATGGCGTCGGTTCCGGTCAGATCCGGGCGGGGAGGGGCGACCTCGGGCGAAGATGGCCGGATCCGGCAGCGACGGCGCAGCGGCGGACGGATCCGGGCGGGAGGCGGCCGGATCCAGCCGGGCCGAGGCCGGATCTGGTGCGGTGGAGGCCGGCGGTGGAGGAGCTCGGTCGGTGGCGCCCGGATTCGAGGACGACGGAGGCGCGAGACGAGGAGGCGGCGGGTCGGCGCAGGCGGCGGTGGAGGGGGCGGAGGCGCCGGGGGAGGGGGCGGAGGCGGAGGCGCCGGGGAAGGGGGCGGTGGGGAAGGCGGGGAGTCGGGGGCGGAGGGGGCGGAGGCGGAGGCGGCGGTGGAGGGGGCGGAGGCGCCGGGGAAGGGGGCGGCGGTGGAGGGGGCGGAGGCGCCGGGGAAGGGGGCGGTGGGGAAGCCGGGCGCGGTGGGGGCGGCGGGGGAGTGGAGGCGCTGGGCGGAGGCGTCGGGGGGCGAGCGGAAGAGGAGGAGGCGGGGGGCGAGCGGAAGCGGGGGGGGGGGGGGGGGCGAGCGGAAGAGGAGGAGGAGGCGGGGGGCGAGCGGAAGAGGAGAAGGCGGGGGGCGAGCGGAAGCGGGGAGGCGGTGAATTTTCACGCAGCGGGGAAAAACGGAAAATGAGAGCCAGAGTAGGGGGCCCCTGGGAATGAGGGCTTGAAGGCCTCATTTGAGAGGCCTCCTATTTTTGAGAGCCAAGTAGGGGGTCTGCTGGAGTGCAGTTTTTTGCTCTGGCTCTCAAATATGAGGTTTGAGGGCTCAAGTAGGGGGTCTGCTGGAGTTGCTCTTAGGGCATGTACAATGGTATGAGCTAGTTACTAGCTCTAAGATAACTTCTCCAATGATATTAACTTTTAGCACATAGCTTATAACATGAATAGTCCCACATGACATCCTCATATAATCTTGGAATGTGTGTATGAGACTAGCTCTTGATCAAGAGTTAGTTTTTCTCTCTCTTCTATTAAAATATGAAATAATATGTTTAGAGCTAGCTCATAAATCACCATTGGATTACAGGATATCTTTCTTTGATCGAATCCCTCTAATTCCCCCGCTCCAAAATACCTATGTAGCTTTCGATCCTCAACCCAGGGCGCATATGTTCTAACCCAGGGAAAACTATTTCAAACGAAATTTCGTAAAATTCAATGAATTTCAGTTATCTCGGTCCGCTCCGAGAAAAACCCATTTTGACCAAAAAAAAATGGCCCATTTTATTTTTTTTAGATTTGACCAAACTTTCGCCGAGATTTCTGAGATTTTGTTGAGATTTCTGCGATTTCGCCGTTTTCATATAATTGTATTTCTTGAATTTGAATTATATGTTTGAATTTTCAACAGAAATTTTCCAAACAAATTTGAACTTTTCAAAAGTTCCGATTTTCGGATTTCTCAGAGGGTTCCAAAAATTTTTCTAAACCAAAATTATTTTCACTGTTCTGACCAGTTCTTGCTCTAAAATTGTGTGTGAGAGAGAACGCAACATTGCAACACATTCCACATCCCATCGCTGGTGTTTAGGACAACCACGTTTACTACTGTGCATTCAATGTCCACACATCCCACCACATTATCCTTCCTACTGATCCGTTCTGCCTGATGACATGCAGCATCAACCGGCGGACCTCACCACACGGCGCGCAGAAAACCTTCTCGTCAGGCTGCCATCGCGCGCGCATTCGTTCCACCGCGTCAACCCGCCGTCACCATTGCATCCTCCGGCGCCACCATCGCGTTAGCATCGATCCTCACGCCATCTCGTCGCCTTCGGCGCTAGCGCTACCCCGACTCGTCGATATATCTCATACACAGGTCGTCTAGAGCGTCGTCCAGTGCTCGCTTGCCACTGCAAGTTGATCTTTTTTTCCCCTGGGTTTGAGATAAAAAGATGCCACTTTATGTGTACTCGGTGGTTATCTGCTGACTTCCCCCTCTTTTTGAGATAAAATCTTCTACTTACTCTGTACATCACGTACTATTATTAGTTCAGTATTTCCATGTGATCGAGACCGTGCTACAGCTTCTTCGGTATATCCGTTGAGATCGATCGAGACCGTGCTACAGATTTTCTACCTATCGTCATGTAGATTGCGACATTAGAACACACACTAAGGGCATGTTTGGTTCATGACCAGAAGTTGCCTAGCCACAAGTTAGGCGTGCCACAGTTTTTAGGTAGTTGTTTGGTTCACTGACGTAACTGTGGCATGCCACACTTTCTTAGCACCCGGCCCCACACGTCATAGACTCAGTTTCTTGCCAAACTTTGCCACAAGTGTAGCTTCGATTTTGTTAGCCACACTTTCTGTGGCAACCACATATTGCCTAAGCTTAGGCATGGCAAGGTTAGACACCAACCAAACAGGCCCTAAGTTCGCCTAGGCCTAGGCGCCTAGCTAGTCCGGCTCTGCTAGGCTGCTAGCTACCACCTCTTGTTGTGCTTTGCTACATCGATCGGTCCATCCATCCATCACAAAACTTGTACGTCCTAGTGCAATCTTCACGCCTTTACTGTGTCCATACCGAGTGATCAGGATGTGCGCAGCAATCCGATCAAATTACGTATGACCATTGACCACACGGATCCCTCCGTGGAACTCATGACTCCCAGCAGCGCCACGTTCAGTTCGTTCCTTCAATGCGCTGTACCATCCGTGAGATCGCTCTAGCGGCTGCATTCGATCATCAATGGCATCCAGCCAATTATTCCCTCCGGTTACCATCACGGTTAATCGCTCACTTAATTTCTCAAATGCAAATTAATCGAAGTGATTGGCACCGACAGACAGTCTTTGTTCATCATTCATCAACATGAACCAAAACCTAGCTGCTAGTATGTACATACGAAGCTTTCCATAGCTATAGTAAACTTGTCCAAGACTTCAACTCAGTACTGCCAGGTATCGTTTGTGTGGTCGGAGACGGCCGTGCTCTCAATCTCTCATAACTGGTGGGAGAAAGAGGCTGCGAACAGAAGACAAGTGGTCCATGGAAACCGCAGCGACGCGTGTGGCGTTTAGCCTCGGCTGTGTCAGGCACTGTGGACTTCCCGTGGGGTGCGGAAGGGGACGCGATAGCCCGGCCGACGAGAGGAAGGACATGGACGAACCCGACCAGTACTGTCCATTTGCCAATCCTGATGCATGCATGCTTGGTTCTTACTCCGTTGCTTTTACTCCCGTTCTTTTCATCGGGCTTTCACCAGATTGCGATAACACGTTCTCATCGATCGGTCGGCCGGCCGGCCTGTAGCTAGCTGCACCAGTTGTTGCCTCGCAGAAACGCATAATCTTTCTTACCTACTGATCCTGCTGCTTCAAGAGTCTAGCCAGCTAGTGAGCTCGTACCTACCTAGTCTGATGTCTCGGGCCAAAGACTTGAATTTTTTTTGATACGTTGGGCCTGCCACTCAAGTCTGCACCCGTTGCTCCGTTACACGTTGTCACCGAGTTCACTATCAGCATCAGCTTTTTCAAGCTAGTAGATTGAATCAATTACCATTAGCGGGAGTATTAAATTTTGCTATCGGATATTTCATCTTTCCCACCATCTTAGAGGCCACTGAAATAAACTAGTTTATGATTGAAATTATACTGTAGCTGACTGAAATTATACTGTAACAGATAGTATTTTATTTGGTGTAATAAATTTAAAAAATTAAAATTAAAATAGATTAGTCTATCATGGATAATACAAACGTATACGAAAAAAAGAACCGATAAAAAAGATAAAAAAACTAAAAAGTCAAAAAAAAGATGAAGTTATAAATAGTGAAAAATAAACTAGAAATCAGAAGCTCAGACAAAAATGAACGGAGGCTTACTCCACCCTCAACGTATAGCTTTTTTTCTAGCTTGTCCAAGGGTGCATGCAGCTCTGCAGCGATCATCTTATCTTACTCAAGGAACCTTTGTTATCTGATGATACTCCTGCTCCTCATCTGCCAATCGTCTTGTATCATCGTGCATAATGTACTCAAGAACACGGCCCTACTTCATCATGGTTCTCTTCTCGTGAGTAGACTGATGACTGATGAGGACGCCAACGATGCATATGCTGATCTTTTCTGCTGATCAAGAACAGCGAGCAGAGCACCATCCAAAATATCTTGAAGGATTGCCTGTACGGTTGTACGCTACATGGGAGCTGGAAGGAGGAAGGAAGGGAACCACTGATCGAGTCAAAAGATTCAGGAAAAATTAGCTGGATCTGGACAGAACAGTAACCTTGTTTTCCTTTTTTTTAAGAAGCACAGTAAACATCTTTCCATTTTTGGAAGCACAGTGAACTTCCTTTCACTGGGGGTTAAGAAATGATTGGATGGACAGAACGGTAAACTTATTTTCTCTGGGGATAGAAGTATAGAACCGTTCCAATTTTTTTAACCGATTTGACGTATCACCTGTGCCCGGCTTTTGCTTAGAGTCTAGGATGCCTGATTGGTGTAACAACGAAGTTACAAAGTTGATAGGCTTGAGAGGTAGGCTTGAGAGGCAGGGGCGAATCTACAGGGTATGTCGGGTGGGGCACGGATCTACAGCTTCTATCAGTAGAGATTGATGAGTGCAGGATTCACTCCAGTCTCATATCTATTGTGTTGTATGTAATGCGCACCTCGAGGATGACAATTGAGGGCCAGCCTAGATGGAGGCTAAAGAGCAAAAGTGCATCTGCTCCGAATTCCTTCCTTATTGGATTAACTTTATAAGAGGTGTTTTTATGTTTTTCTCAACAGTGATTTATATAATTTTATACAGTTAAGGAGTTTTCCTTAATTATGCTAGTGGATAATATCTATTAGGGTAGATATGAACAGATTACACCATCTATTTAGTGGGTTGGGATAGAAGCTTCCAAGCGAACCATCCTAACCATTTCAATATTGAATTCTAGAGTTAGAGAGAAGAGAGTAAGTGTTGTAATGTGTTCTCTTGCCCTCCTTATGGAGTAGCTGTGAAACCTTCTTCCTCAAGAAGAAATAGATCAACTTTGTTCATCTCTCGTGGAGTGTTCTTGTCTCGATTGATTTGCTCTTATTCTTATTGGTTATTCATCTCTTCTCTTCTTAATCTTGTTACGTATTAAGGACGTGTAAGTGATAAAGATGTCTCATGTAGATCAAATCCAATCTTTCTAGGTATTATGGTTTGCAAGATTTCAAAGCTGCCTGATTCTTGCTTAGTTTGGAGATTTCTTTGAGGAATCTTGATCCGAGGATTTTTTTGTTTGAATATTTGAATGGTCTTACTTGTTGTGATATGTGAAAATTCATCTAGAGTCATCTAAGTTATTCTTAACTTACGAGTAAGTTGTGTAGCACCCCACGTAACCATATAGGATACTATTATGGAACATCATCGCCAAAGTGAAGAATAATAATAGAAACAATAATAGAAATCATGAGGAAATTTAAACTTTAAAAGTACGATAATAGAGAACCAACAGAAGCTGAAATAAATGTTTGAAATATGGGACCGGTCCACTTCTAACCAAATAAGAACAAATAAAACAACAAATAGTGGCAAGCCACGGTGCTAAAAACTTGAGTGCTCCCACCCATGCATGATGCTATCACTCTACTAACCTTTTACCTGAGAATGAAAAGAGCAAGAGTGAGATTTGAAAATCTCAGCAAGTACCCAATAACGATCGCAACACAGTGAGTAAAGATAGGTAATGCAAGCAAGATATGTAAAGGACAAGCAAAGCAAGTAAGCAATTGATACAGGTTAAGTGCAATGAAACTAGGTTATCGAAAACACTTATACAGATTTGAGATAGAGATCACAGGAACAGTGGCATTAAAGATAAATGTTATTTAGCAAGTTATGACAATGGCACCGACGATCACTTTTCACATACCCGGTTATACGAGAATAGTCAGGCACGCCATTGTCCTCGACTGTATAACCGCCGAGGGGTGTAATATCCTGAGTGACAAAAGTGTACGCCCCCCGTACGTTATTAGGTGGGTGGTAATCTCCCCTATATGTGGATGACCCAGACCAGGTAACTGTCATCTGGTCAACCGGGATAATTGTTATTTAGTAAGTTGTGGCAAAGGCACTGGTGATTACTCTCCGCATACCTGGTTATATGAGAATAGTTAGGTATGCAATCATTCTCGACTGTATAACCGCCGACAGGGTGTAATATCCTAAGTAACGAAAGTGTACGACCCCTGTACGTTACCAGGTGGGTGGAAATCTCCCCTATATGTGAATAATCTCAGGCCAGGTAACCGTAATATTATTAACATGTTATATGGTGTGAATTTAAGGGAACCAAGAGAAAGTTAAGATAATATTAAGAGAAGTGAAAGATTTGCTAAGGTTGAAAATAGAGAAGCATGATTCCCGACATGAAGATGATAGGGAATGATAATATGATGATAAGATAACTGATACATCATAGATAGATTATGTAATATGAATTTAAGGAAACTAAAAGATGGCGAGAATAAGGCTATGATGAGTGGGAGGGGTTGCTGAGGCTGGAAACGAAAAGCATAACTTTCGATATGAGGCGATATAGAATGATAATAAGGTGCTAGAGATCTAAGAATTAATCTAAAATAGATATTACAATATAGCTCACACAAGGGTTGTCATTCATTCAAGTTTTATTATTAGTTAAGTGATTATTAGTTAGATTGACATGTATCATGCACATATAAATCCGTCATGGCCCACATGCAACATCAAGCAATTAATGAATCGTGGCATCAGGAACTAAAACATAGCAGTCCTAATGTAAAAAGATTGCTAATAATTTTAAACCTAATTAAATATGTTCATATGTTACCCCCATTAATATTGAAGCATTACATCTAAATCACTAGTTAAAAGCATAAATTGTAGAACATAATTAACTGAGCATTCTATAAACCTAAGAGCATGTGAAACAAGATAGACAATATTAAAAATCTATAACCAAACAAGTATTGGTAATATGATAATAATCAGGCAAACTTTAGTGATGTGATAATAATCAGGTAAGGTTTAGTAATATAACAGTAGCCAGATAATTTTAGTGATATGATATTAGCCAGGTATCGTTAGTGATATGCTATTAGCCAAACATCGTTAGTGATATGATATCAGCCGGATACTTTAATGATATGATATTAATCAGGTAAGCGTGGGTGATATGGTAATTATACTCAATGTCACCGTTAGCACTCTTCCATGGCGATCGTACGACGGGATGCGCCTCGCACCAATAATGCCGGAGCCCGCAATTACGAGCGATCAGATCACGGCATTATGCGGATGACATGGTATCCCCTACTAATCCTCCCCGATTCATCCGATCCTGCCGTGGAAAGGCGCCTAAAGCTGAATAAGAGATCGACGGAATAAGCGGCCACTCCGCGTGCGCTACCTAGCCATTGCGTTGCAGCCCCGTTAGAAAGAACCACCAAAACGGCCCGCCCACTTACGTCAATCAGCCGTTGCGATCAATCAGTTCGCACATCTCCGGATGCTCTGGTTGAGTTGGAGGCCGGCAAAAGTCGCCGGCGAGAGGGAGCGGACAGCGATCGCCTGGCCGAGTGGCTCCTGCACCGAGCCGCGGTGCCATTGGGCGTGAGCACGGTGTCAGGGGAAAGACGGGCAAAAACGATTAGCCGCCCTGTGCGACGTGAACGCGTGCTACCTTAGCTCCTGCCCTGCGGCCGCCCCTGCTCGTGTGTAACTTCTCTCCCATTGGTTCTCGAAAAGAAAAGGGCAAAAAGTTGTACCATTATTGAGCATCAAGTGTGCCGCGTGCCTCCCCTGATTACAAGTAAATAATCTGCAAACTTACAAGAGGTATGGAGGTAACGAATTATGGTACTGAAAGACCGAATATAATAATAAAGTGGGATGAATGATGCCGTTTAAAATTTTTTCAAAGCATTCAAGAATCTATCCTTAAATATCTATAGAGATGTAGAACATAACATCCGTAACTGAAAACCCAAATCAACTAGCTCAAGACAGCAAAACATTAAACCTAACCCTTCCCAGCGGTTTGACCGTTCGGGCACCGCTAGTATAAAGGAGGTTTGACAAATAAATAGTACTTTCAGCACAGCTTCAAAAACAAAAAACGATAGAACTTTTGATCCGTAAATCCAAATGATATGAAATTTTGCAGAGATCTACTGTAGAATATCAAGAATTTATTCCAACAAACGATTATGAAAATCATGGTCAAAGTTGTGACCTTTTTTAGTTTGTTGGAAGGTTGCACCAAAACCGAGTAAAAAAACTCAAACAGTGAATACAAATTGCTCGTGGGTATATGATAGCCAAGATGGCTCTAGATGTATTCTCACATGTCACAACAAATTAGAACACCGAAAAATCCCAGCCAAAAACCTCGGATCAAGAGATAGACTAAAAAGGTCAAAATCAAGCAAAACCGTTTTTTATAAACTTGCTATCAAAATGCCCAGATGGGTGCAGATAGATTCCCTGAGATTGTTTCTATCACTTATACGTCCTTGGCACAGTAAGATCAAGAAAAAAAGAAGAGGAGAGATCAAAACCAACCAAAATCACAAGTACATCAAACAAAACAAGAGAGACTCAAGAGTTGCATGATGATTGATGTATTATTTACTTGAGAAAACAGGTTTTACAGCCACTGCACCTTGAAAAACAAAGAGCGCATAAGGCACATGAGATGAGTTGGATGGTTAACCTTACATGTCTTCATCCCAACCCCTTTTTATAGATAGGCAGCCAGCTACCTGCACCCCCTTAATGGGATCATATCTACTATTATAATGGGGGAAACCTGTTAACCCCCTCACATGGATTTTATTCACACAAGTTCACTTATACATGCTTTTCAAAGCACATAAGTGTGCATTTGCTAAATCCTTAGTCTTAATCTAACCAGCTCCACGTTGACATAAACCGCTCCCCAACGTATCACCCATGCGCCGTGGTTTTGATCCAAGATAGTTTCCAATATTTTGATCAAACTACAAAAATACCCTTCCATGACCCGGTCATTACCAACCACCATAAGTAAACGCCATACTTGCCATGTGCAGGTGTACCACTAGCCTGCCACGCGTCGTCAAGTCTCTCCTATCCTGATTCCACTGAACTACGACTCACTTGGCCCGTGCAAACTACATGGCGCCATCCACCGTTCGAACTCGCCTTCAACATTTCCGCCTTTCTCGTTCCATGCTTGAGCTCACCGTCTCACATGGCATTCTCGATCATTCTGAGCCTCAACTCCTCCATGAGTCTAGCCCCGATCCTTGCTGTTGACTACGGTTGATTCCAGGGGCGGACCCACAAGGTATGCCGGGTGGGCCACGGCATACCCTGGGGCCCAGCCACCTGCTGCAGTGTGCAGAGCCGCCATAGATTCGCCGGCGTCCTCCCGTCGGGGCCGAGAAGCCACCGAGCATACCAGACAAAGCGCAACGAGAGTCTCACGATATTCGCGCGGCGCGGATTCCCATCTGTTTGCTTTGCTCCCCCTCTTTCCCCATGGCCGGAGCCGCGGCTGCCACGACGCCGACGATGCAGGCGAAGATGCGGGCCGTGCAGTACGACGCCTGCGGCGGAGCCGTGGAGGCGCCGCCGCCCTCAAGGTGAGCCCGCCCCGCACGCGTCCGTGCTTTTGTTCGAGCAACGGGGGATAGGGGCGGAATCTTGTGTGCATACTAGGCATAGATTGGTTAATGCTAAGTACGATATGACTAGTTAATTGGTAAATCAACTAGATCTTTAGCTAATTGGTTCGTTAGTTTTGGTAGTCGCGTGCCTGGGCTCACCCCTGGTTGGAAATAGCAATCAGTTCATCTGAGTCTACGAGTAGTGGCGAGTCATTTCCTCTCTTGGGATTTTTTTTGTGGTCGAATAAGTTGTAGTGTATTGAAGTGTCTTAAAGTCAATTTGATTAATTGGTTGGTACATGCCTTATCTTAGATCCGTATAAAAAAGCACCCAAGATATTTTTTTTATGTTTCGCCTAAGTCAGCAGTAGTCATATGATTCGGGTGGTCAAAAGAGTCAATCGGGTGCCAGGCTAATTCATGTTATTCCGATCTAGTCAAAGAGTCACTCTTCAAAATAGAAATAAACCTGATTTAGTGTAGATGAGAGATTTCCCACTCAACAAAATCTCCCCTTTTTTCATGGATAGAGGAGTCAACAAGATTTCTTCATTTTCTTTTCTTGGAAAGAAACTAGTCAACAACAAGATTTCTTTTTTGTTTGTTTTTTCCTTGATAAGAAACCAGCCAATGAATTCTCAAATTCCTCTGATGCAGCATGTCGAAGTTCTTGTCCCTTCAGCGAAGAAGAACGAGGTCCTGTTGAAGCTAGAAGCAGCAAGCATAAATCCAGTTGACTGGAAGATGCAGAAAGGGATGTTGAGGCCTTTTCTGCCCCGTAAATTTCCTTTCATCCCAGGTAATTATACACATTGCGGTCTCATGCACTTTTTTGAAGTAGTTATTGTGAATCCTGTTGAGTCCGGTCTATAGAAAGTAGTGTTAATTTTACTAGGAACAAGGATTGATTATATCACTGCATCAAGAATTTAAGCGTTAATTTCACCTTTTGTGCTTCTGAAAAATCTAAGAGCATAAAGGGTCGTATATGTGATACTATTAGTATGGTGTTTGAACTATTTATATTGTAATTTGTGCAAGTTTCCAACTTAATCCTTGAATTTAAGATTTATCATATTATTTAGTGTCTGTATACCGAATTACGATGGAAATTTTACAATTATTTACGGAATTGGCAAATGATTTTACCGAATTGCATATGAAAATTTTGGTGCGGCATACCCTTTGGTAAAATCCTGGGTCCGCCACTGGTTGATTCCAAGCGACCCTGCACATCTAAAGACAAAAATATCGTTTCCAGGTACAAGTTCTTCACAACTTAATTTACATTAGTCAAGACATGCATCATGCAACCTTAATCTATTGACTCAGATAATCCCAACTAGATCCATGACTCGATTCCCCAAATCCTATTTTTCTGGGAAGATAAGAAGTACCGCACCTAATACGCCAGTACTCCCGCACTACGGTACTATCGCCTCCTAAAACGGTACTTCCGCACGCTGAAAACCTTGCTTGAAGCTCTCTGAAAAAAACATACCGTAACTTAACTCGGTACTTCTGCCAAGCGGTACTTCCGCACTTATACCTGTGGTACTTTCGCCAAACGAAACTACCGCATTTATACCTATGGTATTTTTTATTTTCCTGATATTTTCAAAAGACAGTCCAAATCAAATACAATCTTCACAAAATTATTTTACCACTTCATAAATTTCATAATGATTCATTATAATAATATCTTATATCTTCTCATATTGTTCTTCAGTATACTTATTAAGTTTGCTTATTGCCTGCATGTGTATGCTGGTTGCGTGAAGGTTTTCGTTCCTAGCTGATCCGGGGAATTGAATAGCAGGTAAGCCGTACGTCTGATGCGCGTCAACACGCTGATGAGAATTTTCAACTTTGTTCTCTTTCCCTCGTCTCTCTACATACCACTGTTTAAGCTGACGGCCCTCGTCTTCAGTCTGTAGTAAAAATGTAAAATCCAAGATGCTCTTTCAACTGTGGAAGGACAATTAAGCTGTCATTTCAGTGTCATTAAACATATGGCACTCATTTTCTTCCCGTCTAAGGCTGCTAGGAAGTGCAATCATATGAACTGTGTGACAGTGTGAGTAGCCTCCGTTCCCTTTCAGTTCCTTTTCAGTGTCTTCCGTTGGAGCACCCGAGATGTTCTCGGTGGGAGGATACGTCTCTCTCAAAAATATCGATGGACAGCATGCCATTATAATTTATTACATTGAACAGAAGCATTTTTTTTGCATTTTAAAAATGCCACTCTCTCCCATTTAAAATTGCAAAATACTTCTACGTACCAAACCGCTACCATGTAAACTTACTCATGTTCAGATTGCTAACACGCTACCTGTCCCAAACCAACAGATTTCTTCTTTCCAAAAGTTTTGTTGTTCCTTCTGCATTATGCAGGTGCAACCAACACATTTGTTGTTCAAAAAGTTTTTCGTTCCCTTCTTATACTATGCAGGTGCATGCACTGTGCTGTTCGACAAGGCCACAGATCATGTCAATAATTTAAGTCTTGCACATGTTTTTTTTAAGAGGTACAAAATGTGGTAAAAGAGTACTAATGCGCTACAAAGAAAAGTTTTTTTTTAAAAAAAATGTACACCAATTTGGCACCTTCAAGTCCAGAAACACATCAATATGGTAGAATAATGCTACGGCGGGGTACATGCATGATAGTGTAATCCAAGATAGGTAGGGGGTATCTCACAACCCCATTAATCCATTATTGGGCTGGATACTAGGTCCACTAAATTGTGAAATCAACAATACTGAGACAAAACATGAATGAAAACATGATCACGACAACCACACATGCTTATGTGAAAAAGCCATGCTAGCGTACGGTATACCATTAGAAAAGATTCTAATGATATAGCCAATTTTCACCGGGTTTGATCTAAATTTTATGAATCTGCTATAGATCTTGATTTTTCGGCTAGCTTACTATTTTGTATGCTCTGATCTTTGAATCTGCTATACTTTACTTGTTGCTATCCGAGTTCAATGATTAAGTTTCGGATGGTCTAACTGTAACCGAACTCCGTTGCCCTGTTATAATCAATATTGTTCATATTATTTGAATGTTAGATTGGTTATAGCAGTCAGTTATACTATCTAGCAAATATTTGTTCATGATGTGAGCGTCTCCGTTAATAGCAAAGCTTGATTTAGAGCTCAAGATCTAATATATAACTGTCATATATAATTAAGATTAGTGTTATCATGGCGGAGATGCCTAAGAATAAATCTTGTGCAACTAACTTTCTGAGAGCAATATATGTCATTCAAAATCTTATTAACATGCTGAATTTGATCATACATGTTACGTTTATGTTGATATTAGCATTCGGCTGGAATGACTTGATTGTTCACATATGTATATGTTGTTTAAGTCATTAGAATGGTACTATAATTATGCTTATGTTGTATTAAATATGCTAAAATTAATTCTGAATTTATGCTAAAACTGCATTATTTATAACAAGTTTCAATAAAGTTTCATACAAGATTCACAAAAAGGGTCAAGTTTCAAACATGTTTCAGAAAATTTTTACGAAGTTTCAAACCGATTTCGTCTCAAAACCGAGCCATTAGCTGTGGCGTGCCCGCCTGTGGCTCCTAATCTATCAATTTAATAAATTGGGCTACTGGAGCACAAATCTTCCTGGAGAGAAATGGAACAACCAAAGAAAAATGAACTAACCAATGTCTCATTTCTGATACCAAAAGCCAAATTACTAATCTCACATCACATAATAGAAAAAATTGATCATATACCCTCCATTTAGATGGAAATTGAGGATTTACCCTCCTGACCCACATGTCAGTGACTTATGATGACCCCACGTGTTATTGAGATGTGGAGGGTAAATCCTCAATTTCCCAACTAAAGGGAGGGTATATGATCCAATCTCCCCACAGACGCTCCGTGGCCGGTGACCTCGACGAGCGAACTGAGAAACTAGAGAAGGTTCTGAAGCATCTCCCATCCAATAGCTCTCAGTAGAATGAATCTAACACATCAAACATCTAATAGTATCCCGTTAGATGGCTGAGGAAGGTATATTGTTCCTTAGTGCAGGGTTGAAGAAAGCTTGACAACAACAATGGCTCAACATGACACCACTCAGAGGCCGTATTCAGATCAGATTCTTCCCCCTCTCCTTATTCGGCAGCAAAGCGGTGGCTCCAACTTTGCAACGTTTCACCGCAATCAAACCCGGATCATCTGTGCTTTTCGTAAGTTCTTGTGATCTTTACTGCCAAGTGGTCACCGTTTTGTTGACTGGTTACTGATAGGTGCCTAGGTGGTCACCATTTTGGGAGAAGTGCTCGACTGGGATAGACGGCCCATGGGCCAGGTGGGTCCGGAAACCCTAACTCCCAAACCGAATAGGCTGATGGGCCTCTCCAGCTGCATCTCGGAGTCTAGGCCCATCACGTTATGGCCCACTGCTTCATTTCTAGTCAAAAATTTGGTCGCCGCTTTTCCAGATCGTGAATTCGTAACCATTCCCTACCACCCGCCGCAGCAGCCGCCGCCGCCTCCGCCTCTGCGTCGGTCTGCACCGCATCGCGGCGCCGATGCGGCCGTGACCGGGTGGGAACGTGGCACCGGCGCGTCGCTCGCATCGAGCGGTGGCAGGCAGGTCTCATCACCCTTCCCCCTCTCCTCTCCGTGGAAAACTATTGGTGCGGGCGCGTGGGTCGCATGCTAGGTGTTTGCGGAAATGCGTGGCAAGAACCGCAAGTAGTTTATTTTCATCCTAAACAGTAAACCACTTCACCTGCATTACTGCACTGCACTGTACCGTCCTTCTTTTGGAGAGAACTGCGCGAGATGGCTGTGATGTGCATGGATGAAAGTATCGTACTCGCCTTTGAATTCGCAAAACCACGCGTTCGATGCTGAGGCTGTAGTTTATTCTACTAGTGCTTGATGTTACATGCGCAAATGTAAGCAAGTACCTGCAACCATGCCGTGGCTATCGCTCCATGGTTGAAGCTTTTTTTTTAAAAAAAAAACGAGGAATAGTATGCCTAGAAAACAAAAGGAGCGAGAGAGGTTCTGTGAAGGCTCTAGTCTCTATCAAACAAACAAGGAAGGTCAATAGCACAGTCAGTATATGTGATGTGATATGACACACCTCATAAGCTTTGTGTGATTGTAGTCCTTGCCCAGTCCGGCCACAAATTCGGTCTGTTTCATTTGATAGCGCACACTGGTTCTTTGTGCTTCGGTTGTTTCCTCCTCATCTCTCTCATCCCAGCTGTGACTGTCATGGATTCCAAGGTCATGTTAGATTTGTTCGCTTGCCTTTGCTTCTAATTTCATCATTCCATTTCCTTGCATCAGTGTCTTTCTTTCTCTTTCACTACCCCCGTGCCATTTGTTAGCTTCTATTTTTAGAACGGTATTGCTGTAATTCCTTGTTCAGAAAAAGTAAAAAGGGGGCAAAGAAAAGTTGAATTTAACTTCTCTAAATTTGGTGTTCATAGAGTTCGTTGGATGTACAGTGTCCTCTACTTCCTTCTTTCTTGAAAAATAATAATCTTGTGGTTCTTGTACATGGAGGCATTTGTGGCCAATGAGATCCCCCTATTCATGAATAAGCCTCATCCACATGTATGTACGCTGGTGAATTTTTGTCTTTCTTTGGCCACTCTCGTTAGATTTATTTCCCTCTTCCTCTTGTTTATAGAATGTGCCTGGTTTAAGTAGAGACTAAATTCTTGCGAACGAGTGCTTGCTGTGCATAGCGGTGGGTACCTATAAGTCGTGCAGAAACACACTAGTAAGTAGTTTCTATCGTTATAGATAAGTTATTGCGTTGTTCTAGTGAGGGGAAGAAGAGTACAGCAGAAACAATACCTTAGCTTCATTTGCAGTAGTTTTCTTTGATTTTCTGCAGTGCAATTGCTTGATAAAGAAGATTTCTGTGAGTTGTCTCTTTGGAACATTTCTCATAACCTTAGCTGAAAGTTTAGTTGTTGACCTAGACACCTAGTCCTATATTTTTCATCATCTTAGCTGAAAGTTCAGTGTTGACTTAGCCCTACCAAAAAATCCCAATCATGTTAAACTTCAATGTTCGCTTGTAATAATTCTTGTCTTATCGAAGCAACCTGTTCTAGATTGATCCAAGCCCTTAAAGTTATTTACTGAAATATATCAAGCAAGTTATTTGTTTCATGCTCATCCATGTCCTCTTTCGTGTGATTGTTTGGCAAATGAGAGTTAGATGCATAAGCAATGTGCATGGTTCCATTGAGACAACTGTCGTCATTCAATGTACAACAGCACACATGCATGTTGTCATCAGATTGTTTGAGTGCATTAAGGTTTAGAGTCCAAAGCCGATTAACAGAAATGCATATTTGTTTGTTTCTTTAAATAATAAACATGCATATTTAAATATTAATGCATTTCTGGTGGAAGAACACTAAACTAAAAGGTTATGTTTCTCTCTGGATGTGCAGATGTCTCCACCATCAATGATTATAAAGCTCACTTTGGGGTTGCTCTGGTGCATTATCCACTTTGCAATCAGCCTTTTCAGTTTATGCTCTCATCTGATTTATAATCTAGAATGCTATCTTATTTCATCTGGGTTGTTGCGAAAATATCGAAATCTCAAATTGGAGAGACTCAAGTACCTGGCCATCGTGGTAGATAGCAGAGAAGCTAGGAACACCGTGAAGATCAATCAGCTTTTATGTTGGCTCTCAACTATTGGTGTGAAGTATGTATGTCTCTATGACATTGACGGTAAGACAATGAGTTCAGTGAATTTGTCGGTACTATTGTTTTCAGTCTGAAGTTATCTTCGTCAGCCACTTATCTACCTATAACATCTCTTTTTTTGCGAAAATGAACGTGGTTACAAGAAATCAAGAAGCTTTAAGCAGCAATACATGGCTGTCATAATATTTGGAGGGCAGGGGCAGAACAATTCAAACTAATAGCCATGTTGCCTTTTACATTTCAGCTTCTGATATTTATTGATGCATGAATACTAACTAGTATACAAGAGATGTACCTTACCATTCTATGTTGCTCCATAGGAGTGCTGAAGAAATCATTTGAACCTGGTATGAATGGCTCAAGAGATGAGAATTCAAGAGATACTTTGGTAAGTTACAAACATGAGCTCTGTATTGCTTCATTTTCTGTCTAAAGTCCTACACAGTTCTCTATTTCCTGCTGGTTACCTTGTTTGGTTTCATTTGGCCATGGCAACCTGTAGGATGTCGGTGCAAACATCAAAGCTTTACACTGTTGTCATAGAGAGATGATGATAGAGTGTATTTCTGGTTCTGATGGCAAGGAGGGCATTGCTCAAGCAGCCAGCTTACTTTGCTCAAGTTGCTTCAATGGTGATAGATATACTTATTGTAATGACAAAAGTGAGTTTGTATTTACTGAAGCTGACATGGCCAGTGCGTTGAAATCTGTAGGTACGCTTGAAAAAGTTTCCAGCTTTTCATGGATGCTATATTTGATATACTCATTTATCATTTGTTAGTGATTTTATCATTTATATCATTATAATTCTAGATGAGCACTTAAGAACTGCTTTGTCCGTTAGGTTGTGGTGGTCCAGAACCTGATCTTCTTCTTGTGTACAGTCCTGCTAGATGCCATCTAGGTTTTCCTGCATGGAGATTGCGGTATACTGAGATTATGTAAGTTTTTCTGCCATCGTATTATTCTTCCTAGTTCTCAGTTTTGAATTGATCCTGTCATACTGAACTTAGACACATGCTATCATTCTATAACATGCAAAGAACTCTTGTCCTTACCTACAGTCACCTTATGATAAAACAATGTCATTGGAGTTTTATTATACTCCTATCCTATGTCATTATAGCAAACAAACTTACTCAAATTTTGTAGTTTCAAAAAGAAACTTCCCATTTTTTGCTTTTAAATGCATCCAGCCCGTCTATAGTTTAATTCAATAGATGTTAAGTATCCAAATTGATGTGAATGGTCATGTTTAGTTGGTTTTGTCCCCAAGTAGTGGTATTATCTAGGAATTGTTTCTTTAGATTTCGAGCCATTTTAGTAATCCTCAAAGGGATATATTTAGTACAGCAGAAAAGACCTTGCTTTAATCACGTGCTAAGATCATTCAACCTGAAGTGTGACTGAACAATTTAATATTACTATCTATTTCAACCATTGAAAAATCTCTACTTTTTCTTGTCCAGGCATATGGGACCACTGAAATCAATGAAATACGGCGCCATTGTGAAAGCCTTCTACAACTTCTCAAAGAAATACCAAAACTATGGTAAGTTTGTTTTTACAACCTGGAATTGTACCGCATGTAAATCGATCTTTACCTATGTCTTACACACACAGCTACGATTTAGCATGTGACATTTACCCTGGCCCTATGTAAAGAAAATGCTTACAAACATAGACGTGATGTCATATTTCGAATGGCCTCGTTCTCATTGCTACAGAAGTTACATTAAATTTGTTTGCACATGGTGTTGGGTCTGCTTTGTAAATATGCTTACAGGAGTTAGTGTTACCCCTATGGTGTTATGTTTTCATTTTTCGGCAGTACATCAATAGCCCTGAATGCCGACGCAGTACACCGTCTTGATGTTTGTTGGAAATAGTTTTTATTCATTATGCTGACTCTTAACGTTTTGCATCTCAGGTAAATGAGATATTGTTATAAAGAAGACCAGTTTATCATGTAGAAAGGCACTCCTGGAACTGGAAGCTTAACAGCTGTTTTGCCTTTTTTTATTCTGTTGCTAACTATACTATTAGAGGTTAGTTACGATCAATGATTCATCGCAAATACCCGCATTGTATTTCCTTTTAGCAAGATTAGAAGTGTTGCATTGTCATGAAGATTAATGAAGCCGCCTTCGTGCATACTTCTGTACCTGAATCGCGTTGATCTCTTCCCTTGTTATTATGCTGCGGCTGCTGCTGAAGTGATTTGTTGAGTCGACAGCTTTAGGTACTGCTTGGCCTTTAGACTTCTTCCCTTGTTATGTACTCGATGGGAATCGGCCAATTCCATCTTATCTCTCGGCTCTTTTTCATCTGATCTCTTGTTCTCTTAGGCACTGTGTTTTACGTGAAACTTTTTCCTAATTTTTGCTGAAATTAAACTGTTTTCTGTGAAATTTCTGGTTCCAAACGAGCTAACGATGCCTTAGATGTTGAATTGATAACTCAAGTTGTTTTATGTGTTGTGTGTGGATACATCACTGTTCACCCGTGCCGCTACAATACAGTGGAAGAGGATACCAATCCGTTGGTTTCCTGATTGACTTTATGAAAAATAGAAGAAAAGATCATACTTATAACTGGATCATCATAACGAAACAAATAGAGTGTACTTCAAGAAAGAAACTAGCTGAATATATGTGCTTTGTTACGGATAAAAAAACCATATTATTCTAACATATTGAGTCAATATTATTGGAAAAGCTTTGTTGTTTTTTCTTGTTAGAGAATTTTTAAGGTAGTGAAATTTGTTTTCTAGTAAATTGCTTTTATTTTTTATAGAGAATTTTTTTAGAAATGTGTAAGGGAAAGTTAGGATGAGTAGGTGAACCACACAACCAACTTCTATATTTTAAGTAGTAGAGATTTTTTGAAGTAGTAGAGATTAAAAAATAAACAAGGGGGGAATGAAGCATAAGCCATGCTGTTGAGTGTTCGTCGGGCACCCATTCCAAGCCTTTCCGGCTCAAATAGTGGTGTCCAATGGGTCGTGCCTATAGTAATAGGTTATGGCCGACCGTTACGTATAGGCATGGACCGTTTGGCCTGTTTAGCATGATAACGATTGATTTTTGAAAAATATAATTGTTTTGTGGTCGTTTGTGAGTTTAATAATATGAAAAAAAAAATCAAAAAATCTCAATTTTTTTATATAAATAGGTAACATACCCCCTCATTCTTCCATGCTCAAACCAGCATTCTTCTCTCCTCGTTCTCTTGTGAAAAATCCAAAGCACTTTGTGATATTTTGGCAAAATTCGAAATAATTTTGCAAAAATTTGAAAATTCGATATCCAACTTACAGTCAAATAAAGAGATAACAATACTAATTTTCATATTCTTATATTGTTCTTATTTCTCTCTATTGTGATATAAAATAGGTAATAGCTCAATTTTGTATTTGTATTTCGTAGTTTTTCGCATTTCCAAATTTCGTCATGGAACATTTTGACGAATTTGCTGCGAGTGAGTACATAATTGATCTGGAAGATCTCGCATCATTCGGGACATCTCCGCCTCCACCTCAAAACGGCTGACGCCACCGCCGCTGAGCAGACCATGATTGTACCATCGTTAGGCTTTACTAGTTCCTCTGCGTCAACAAGCACTAGAGTAAAGAGGTCCAGACCCAGCACGTCGAACATGTGGCCATGAAGCAATTGCTGTCCAGAGATCAGGTAAGAGTTGTTTTTTTTTTTGCAAAATATATCGTCATGAATTGTCTGCAAAGTCTACATGTTGATCTGGGCACTTGCAAATACATGCCTAAAGATGTAAAAAAAACAAGGCATCACCATGAAGTAGACGTAGCTGATGTACAACCCGACGGTATGGTACATAACTGGGATTATGATCCTAAGGTAGCTCGAGAATCATCAGGCCGTTCGATTGCATCGCAAGATCTTTCTTTAAACTTTGGTGCGTCAGATGCATTCGAAAAGTACATTAGAACTGTTCATAGTTCTATATTTACTCATGTTTCTAGACAGACAACCACTAGAGATTTAGTTAAGTACTACAATAATGGTCATGAAAAAATTAAAAAACTTCTTGGAATCTATACATTTTTGGTGGCCTCGACCTCTGACATATGGAGTGGTCGTTCTATGGATGATAATCTTAGTATAGTCGCTCATTATATAAATGATGACTGGGTATTAGAAAAAAGAATCATAGGCTTCCAATTAATTGACTAGCAAATACGGGTGAGAATATAACAAAATATATTATCAAAATCGTGGAAGACTTTAGTCTTTTAAATAAAATTTTACAATTACCTTGGACAATGTTGCAGCAAACTACATGACAATGGATATTCTCACTCCCTTATTCGATACATATATCGAATCCTTCTTGCTACATTAGCGATGCGCCTACCATATTATTAATCTTATAGTTAAAACGGGTTTAAAGAGATTAGGTCCATATCTTCAAACTTTTTGCGTTGCAATTTTTTTTGTAAATAATTCTAACTACCGAATTGTAGCATATAAAACCTATTGCATTGCAATGAGTGTACATTTGCGGAAGTTCATTGTGGACATGCCGGTAAGGTGGAAATCAACTTTTTCCATGCTACAAAATCTTTTATCCTACAAGCCCACATTTTTTTGTTTCCATCCACACGCACTATCATAGTTATACCAGCAATATACTACTGACTTAGCAGCACTGGTATGTTATTGAGAAGTTACTAATATTTCTCGAATTCTTTCATGAATCCACTGTTGCTTTATCCAAAGTGTACCATCCAATATCTCTAGTAATTGTCCATCACATTCTTGTGATTGCCATTCACTTGAAAAAATTTAAAAATGACGTAGTGTTACGAGAAGCTGTTTACGCTATGAAAACTAAATATTTAAATTATTGGAATGTGATTTCATACTTATATGCTTGTGCATTTATGCTAGATTAGGGGTGGAAATGAGCCGAGCCGAGCCGGCTCGATCCAGGCTCGGCCAAGCTCGCTCGGAGCTGCGGCTCGGCTCGGCTTAGCTTATTTCCTGGCTTGAACTCCCGCACAATTATTTACATTAGATTAATACAATAATTACATTATTATTTAGAATTACCCAACGATTGGACGATATATAGGCTAGTCACTCAACAGTTGGGCGACTAGAGGCAAAGTCATCCATCCATTGGGTGACATGGATTAGTCGCATAACGGTTGGACGATTTAGACATATATCGCTCAACAGTTAGGTGACTAGCCCAAGTCGTCCAACCGTATCAAAATTACAAAAAAACACTGATATAATTTTGTAATTTCAAATAAAAATGATTATTTTTTTAAAAAATTCATCTCATGCTTCCTAGCCAAGAAGGTAGGGACCACGACCAAGAACCCACAGTTACCAAACCCAAAGCCTGAGCTTCTCCGCGCGCTAGCCGCCGCCTCCATGTCGCAGCCGGCGCAGTGCCCCTACTGCCGCGCGTCCGGCCCGGCGCGGTGCACCACGACGCAGCCGCCGCTCTCCCGCGCCGTCTCCGAGTGCTCCTCCTGCGCGCGCCTCGTCCTCGAGCGCCACCTCCACACCCACCCCTTCTTCCCCCTCCTCCCCTCCCTCCACCCTCTCCCCCTCGTCACCCCTGACCTCGCCGCCGTCCAGCCCTCCTCCGCCGACGACGACCCCTTCCTCCCCGCTGGTTTCGTCTCCGCCTTCTCGGCCTTCTCCCTCGAGCGCCACCCCGTCCTCGCCCGCTCCGCCTCCGCCTTCTCCGGCCTCCTCGCCGAGCTCGAGCGCGCGCTCGCCGTCGAATCTGCCGCTGCATCCACCCCGGACCCCGCCGGGCCTATGGTGTCCGTCGACAGCCTCCGCGCCTACCTCCAGATCGTGGACGTCGCGTCCATACTGAGGCTGGACCGGGACATAGCCGACCACGCTTTCGAGCTCTTCAAGGACTGCTCCTCCGCGACGTGCCTCAGGAACCGCAGCGTCGAGGCGCTGGCTACCGCCGCGCTCGTGCAAGCCATCCGCGAGGCCCAGGAGCCGAGGACGCTGCAGGTTTGTGTTGCACTCATGCTCGCCATGTGTTTGTTGAAATGCTATCGTGCAGAGATAGATAGGCACTGCCATGTAGGCGTGTGTTTCTCCAAGCAATTATGATTTAGGGCTAGCCAGGCAATTGTATGCAGTATGCTCTGAAATGGAGATTTCCACAGTCATTCAAGATTTGTTTGCTTGGAAATTGGGGATTTAGCTAGTACTTTCAATTTCCAAGCAACTCAACAGATGATTGCTGTCTGGAAAGATTTGTTGTTGGATGATATGCCGCTTTCCAGTATACTGAATTGCAGACCTAAGTCACCAAGTCAATTTAGGGTTAAAGCACTCTACTCGATATCCCTTTTTCAGTTGCGCATCTGATCGTGTTAACTTAAACCTATGAGGATTGAGGATAACAAAGCAATCTATATTTTGTTTGATTCTTAACATTGGTGAAAGGGAGAAAAACACATTTGCATTTTGGGGATAAA
The DNA here is from genome assembly GCA_017311315.1 of Dendrocalamus latiflorus. Lineage (NCBI taxonomy): Eukaryota > Viridiplantae > Streptophyta > Magnoliopsida > Poales > Poaceae > Dendrocalamus > Dendrocalamus latiflorus. The sequence continues at coordinate 29,757,218 of CM029622.1, forward strand.
GTTAGATAATTATCTGCCTTTGAAGTACCTTACTGTATGCGAACTTGTGCTGAAGTTATTATAGATTAGGATAACTTTAACCATGTGGAGAATACCTTCATTCAACCGAACAAACCAACATGAGTCATGCTTCATAGGCAAAGAACTGAACCAAATGCTGAGTCAGCTGTGGAACATGCAATTGGTGTTGTGTAAATACTTGGTGCAGCATTTCTGTGTATTGCTACTTTTATCAATTAGCACTTATTCATCTTCTGTTTACTGCATGGCTAGGAAATCTCCATTGCTAGCAATCTTCCTCAGAAAGAGATAGGAAAATACATCAAAATACTTGGTGAATCTCTGAAACTGAGCCAACCACTTAACAGCAATTCAGTAGCAGTTCATATGCCTCGGTTTTGCAGCCTCCTCCAGCTCAATAAATCTGCTCAGGTATCAGATGGGCTGCACACCTGAAACATTATGCATAAAGCCAAGTTCAGCTTTTAACATATCATGTGTCATTTCCTCAGGAACTTGCAGCCCATATCGGCGAGGTGGTTGTCAATAAATGCTTCTGCACACGGCGGAATCCCATAAGCATATCTGCTGCTGCTATCTACCTTGCATGTCAGCTCGAAGACAAGCGCAAAACTCAGGCAGAGATCTGTAAGGTAACGTGCCTTACAGAGGTCACTCTACGTAAAGTGTATAAAGAACTGTTGGAGAATTGGGATGATTTGCTGCCCCCTAACTACAAACCTGCTACTCCGCCAGAGAAAGCTTTCCCAATGACCACCATCTATTCAGGGCGCTCGTCGAGTGGCAAAGATCTTTACCAGGATAAGCTGTTGGATAGTATTAAGCAAAAAAGCTCTGAAGCTGCAGACCCTGATCACATGGTCGTTGTAAAAGAGGAGGAAGACAGGAAAACTGGTCCACTTGGTCGACCGCCTACAAAACCTGAGCCCCATGATTTGAACCAGGCATTCTAGCAGCCGAATGTTCCGTTCTTATCATCTCCAAAATTGGATTGTGACAAGATGGAAACAAGCATTTGTGGGATTAACCTTAACGAGGCAACATGCACAATGGATTATGAAAAGGCAGACATAACACTTAAGCCAACCTTTGCTGATCGACGGTTAAATGAATCAAAGGTGCTTCCATCTCCCGATAGGCAGCCTGTACCGTGGCAGCTTAAGCAAGCGGCGCCAGCACCTGGGTCCTCGTATTCTAGGATTCATGAGATGCAGTTTGGCCTTCTGGCTGCCCGTGGGAAAAGGAGTGCTGGGGATGGTGATGCCCGTGATAAGGAGGGGAAGTGAAATGTTCCCGCTGCTTATGTTTAAAATGAAATTAAAGGAAAGCTGCTTTGTAAATATAGATGTTTAGTTGAGTTAAACTTCATTACCTATAGCCATTCTGGTGAATCATATTGACGCTGTAAAATTTTACTCCAGGCCATAGCTTCTGTGCTGAAATTTTTACTACCACTTTCAAATTAGTTAGCGTGTGAATTGACTTCTTTATCAGCATGTTTCGTGCAATGAACTGCCATACATTTTCATTTGAGCACTGATATGAACAATCTATACAAAATCTGTTTTGTTGCATGAAGTTTATGTCCAATTTTACATGATATGTTTTACGATTTCAGCCAAAAAAAATCCCAACAATCCAGCTAAGGGAACACAATTTCACAATGTTCTTCGAAGATGATAATACAGGCCAGGGAAGAACATCCAGAGTTCAGACAGCTCGCGCTGTGTGAACTATGAAGTGAACAACAGTTGCTGTGTTAAATCCCAATTTAATAAGTCCGAAGGGCTCAAACGCAAAAAGAACATCCAAGCCGGATAATACTCCACGATAGCGAAGCAGGGGCCTTCAAGAAACCAACGCCTCCCGGACTTCCTCCTCGCTGCTCTTCCACTCTCATCCCCTCCCCTCCCCCTCGCCATGGCCGTCTCTACCTCCACCTCCTCCCAGCTCCCCCTCTTCCTCTACCGCGCCGCCGCAAATTCTAGCCCCACCGCCCTCTCCTTCCCCTCCTCCCTCCGCGCGTCCCCGCTCCGCTACCGCGCCGCCGCGGCAGCCCCGCCCGCCGAGACCCTCTCCGACGACCAAGCCTCCGACTTGCCTCCGGTACATGACTATCCAGCCTGATATATTAGCATATGTTTTTGAGTGTTTCTAGTGCAAAACTTGTGCATTGTTATGTATACAGTGGAGTATACGAAGAACCATCTTGATAGTTCTCTTGTGTTGAGAAACTCTCCCGGGAAGCCTGGCTAGGGCACAAAGGTTGCACCTAGCCGGCCCGGGTTCGAGTCCTCACCCAACTTAGAAGGAAAATTAGGGGGACGTCTCTCCCCTAGTCCCCTTTCATAGTTCTATTGTGTTGAACAATTGGCAATCATGGGCAATCATGTCGAGTTGAGATTTGTATTTACGAAAGTTTGCGTTTTACTTTTCATGAATCTTTGCCAAGCTAGTGGTCAGAGTGGCGTGAAACGGCATGGAAGCCGCTGTCCGACCGGCCGGTGGCGGTCAAATTGGCCGAGGGTCGGCAGTCTGACCAGTGGTCAGCCGCCAGCGTGACCGGGCAAGGTGGCAGTCATACCAGGGTTGTGGTGCAATCGGGAAATAGTTGAAGGGAATATTTGAGCAACGAGTTCATTGAATAGTGCCATTGGTGCAAGTGAGACATGGTGGGGGAACCGATACAAAAAGACTTGCCGATGCGTAAGCCATAGTAGACCTACATGTTGCAAGCATGATGATTGCTTGCAAAGGAAGAGATGACCATAGGCTAGGCTCGGAGAAGAGGTAAGATCTACGATCAAGGCGAAGGTGTTTTGGCGGGGAAGCCAAAATACCGAATGTGGCAAAGGGACCAAAACCGCGGTGTTTGGAGGACGTTTGGAGAGCGGTCTAGGTTAAGGAATCGCTGAGGAGGTTAAGTAGATGGAAACTTCTTAGCGGGTTGGACTTACGCGCTTTGAAAAAGTGCATAAGTCTTGTGTGTGTAAAACCTGGTATGTGAGGTTAACGGGTTTTCCCGGTTGTGCTATTGGATAGTATCCATTAGGGTTAAATGTGGGTTGGTTGCCTCATTTATTTGCATGCTGTGGTTGGTGGCTAGGGTACGAAGGAAACAGAGGATAGCAACCAACACATCTTGTAGGGCTTTGGGTGAATGCTCTTAGGAGAGAGAGCTCTGTCCTCTATGGTACAAAGGCTGTAAAATATTCATCTATAAGAAGTAATAGATTAATCGTGTTCATCATTCATGGTGTGTTCTTGATCTTGTTGGTTTGTACTTGTTTTGGTTAGAGTTTTTGCTCTTCTCTCTTCCCTCTTGATCTTGTTGGTTCTAAGAACATTTAAGTGATGGAGATGCCTTATAAGGATCATATGCTATCTATCTAGGGACTAGCTGTAGACTGTAGTGAGATCTTGGAGTTCGCCCGGTTTGGCTTGATTTGTAGCACTTCTTATGAAATTGTGATCCAAGTGTTTTGGTCTTGAATCTTTGGATTCTATAGTTCCCTGTGACATGTGGGAATCTATCTAGAGCCATCTTAGTTATTTTTAACAGATGAGCAAGTCGTAAGCTAAGTTCTTGAGTTTTTCCCGGTTTTGTGGCAACCTTGCTTGTTTCAAGGAAAGGTTGGAATTTTAGCTAAGATTTTCATGCGATTCTTGGATGGATTGGGTTCCTGATATCCTTGGCAAGCTGCATGCAAAGTTTCAAGTCATTTGTATTTGTATTTTGGAGATTGCACATTTTTTGGGTTTTGGCCCGGGCTGTTTTATGTTCTGGAATAGAAGAGAGCGGTCAGATTGGAGGCCGGTAAGACCGGTGCTCCCAGGTGGTAAGACCGCCAGTTGGTCCAACCACTGAGTCCATAGCGGTTTGACTAGTTGCCTAGAGTTAAACTACGTTTTGCTTCTGCGTCTGTGTGAGTTCTTTCTTCATGAGCTAATATGATCTTTCTAGCTTACAGTAGCTAGTAGAGTGAATGTTTTGGAATACGATCTAGGGAGGTTGAATTTGAAGGTATCATTCACCCTCTCTGATTGTCATTTCGGATCCTATAGTATGTATGTGCGTTTCCAAATTTTCCCATTTTGTGACATGCAATTACATGGAGGCATTTGTTCAGTTCACACCTGTTAGAGTTTGTTTATTTAGTGACCAGAATTGTTATGCTTGTGGTTTCAGGTGGCGGAGGGAACAGGAATTCCGATGCCATCGTCGATTGGGGATGATGGGGAGCAGGTACCTTATCCAACCGTCTAATATATGATTGTAGTAATGTCATTGCTGTGGTTGTGTTGCAGAATTTTATTGTTACTGTCTAGCATCAGTTTGTCATTCATTGCTTCATGCTTTGTATACCATAAACAAATGAAAAACAGTATATGATACATGAGTGTGTTGGTAAGTTGAGCTAAAAAGTAATTCAGAGTTCTACTTAACATAGTGAGTAGTGACATTTCATGGAGTACCCTTTTCGTGGTTTATTGGTCAAACCATGGGCTAGGTTGCAATCAGCGCATACCTTAAGGTGTTTGACTTATAGTATAATATTGCTGGGTGTTTGACTTATAGTATAATATTGCTGGTGTGAGTGTGATTTGGATGTTGGAATTATATGGTAGTGTCACCTTACATAGTGTAATGTCCTTCATGTTTGGGAGTTAAAGAGTTATGTTGAGTAGCCAGCACACTATCTAAGAGATTGTACATGAAATGAGGTGCTGTCTATCCTTGAAGTTTTTCCTTTTTAACTGGAGAAAGGAAGTATCAAAGTCATATGTGGCAAATGCTGTAAGTTGTTTAAAGGTCGACAGTGGTGTAGTTTGCCAGGTTTGATCGAATGCTAGAATGCCTTCCGGATGAAAATGGGCTAACAACTTGTGTTTCCCTTTATCACTTTCAAAGCTTTCTGTCCATTCCTGTTCTTTTTCTCCTTGGAATTGGGTATATATTGCCAAAGGTACTTTTGGTGGTACTGGAAAAAAGATGAGCCCAATTGTTTATTCTAGTGAAAAGAAGCTATGAGATCATTTATATTCTACATAGCAAGAAAAACCAAAGCAACAGCAAAACAATGTTGCTAACCTCTTTTTTGGAGACAACTATGGTACCATGATTATCTATAACACCCCAGTCTATCACTTAGCCAATTTACAATGAGTTACACTAGCATATAATGTTTGTTGGTCTAAATCGTAGCACTTCTGGGTTAACCCTTTTGGGGAAAGCGATGACGAAAACCCAAGCGACTTGCTATACATGTGTGTTCGCCCCACGCGGGGGTCACTTTGAGCGAATTTTGGGCCACGGGACGAAAGCCCAAGTGACCGGCTACACATGAGTGCACGTCACACGTAAGGCCTAGGCTTTGAGCAAATTTTGGGCCACAGGGTGTTACGAATGCAGCTTTGCCAAGAACATTTGATTAATGGTTTGGAAGATTCTAGTCTAACTAATTTTTTTAATTTGACCCTTTAGCGCTCCATCTCCATTCAGTTGAACGCCCTATCCTCTCTCTTGTAGGTTTCTCCATGTCACTAGTCTACTGAATTTTCTCTAACCATCTGCCCTCCATTTTCCATTTTATTCCCATTGTTTTGATTATCTTCTGTTCTTTTTTTGTTCTTCCAATGTTAGTGCATATATGCAAAGGATTTTATATTGTTATGTCAGGGGCATTCTTTCTTCTATTAGCTTCTGTTACTTCTTGGTCTAAAGGATTGATTTGCTGGGCTCTGTGGAACTGAGAGAGTAAATTATCGTGAAAACTGATAAACCTTTTAGGTATAATTTGTACCTATTTGTTTATCTTCCTTGGAACCACCTTTCCTTGTGTTCTAACTTCTAATACTGTTGGAGTTGGACAATTGGATATCATTTTCTCTGACCCAGATTTTGTTTTACCTTAGGTCAATACTCAATAGTAATTTGCCAATGGCTACTCCCTATCATTATATGCTTTCTTTCTTGCTTATCGTTTTTCATTTGTCAAGCATGTCTACTGTGCATGTCTGTGTGCAGTTGCTGTTTGGTGCTACTGCTGGAAAAGAAACTATTATGAGCCCTTGTGCACAGTTGCACTCCTCTAGTGATTACTTCAGTATATCACAAGACAAAATAGTGACAACAAATAGTTATGGAGAGAAACTCGTTGGTGTTTTGCACGACACTGGATCTAAGGATATTATAGTGTTGTGCCATGGATTTAGGTCATCAAAAGAAAGTAGAACCATATTGGGTCTTGCTGATGCATTAACATCAGAGAAGATTAGCGTATCTCGTTTTGATTTCGCTGGCAATGGAGAAAGTGAAGGTACATTTCAGTATGGCAACTACAACAGAGAAGTGGACGATTTGCGTGATGTAATACTACATTTCGAGAAACACAAATGTGACACCCGTGCTATTGCTGGCCACAGTAAGGAAGTGTTGTCATCCTTTATGCATCCATGTATCGAGATGTATCCAGTGTCATTAACATGTCTGGAAGATTTGATCTGAAAAGTGGAATTGGAGATCAACTAGGAAATGATTATATGTAAAGGATAAATCAGTATGGTTTCATTGATGTGGGACAGAAAACAAGACATTCCATCTACCGTGTAACCGAATAAAGTCTGATGGATCGTCTTAAGACAGATATGCACAGTGCATGCATATCTATTGACCCTAACTGCAGGGTGTTGACAATCCATGGTTCTGATGATGACGTTGTGCCCAATATTTATGTTATGGAAATTCATTGGATTAATTTTAGTGGCTAGCGCTTCGCTTACCTTACCATGCTTCTGGCCCTATTAGTTGTTTTTTTATGGAAAAGTATGGCACATATGTCCATCATACAGGAAAATGAAGTTTTAAAACTTTCGTTTCAATATTGCCAACTTCCTTGCCGTAATTATCATAATCTTTAATTAACCTTAATCAACTGCATATTTTGATTTAGTGTTTCTTCAGTTTACCTGCAAAAGTTGCTATTTTCTGTAGAACTAAGACCATTTAGTGTCAATGTTTTTCTGTTTTCAGCTGGCACCTAAGCAGAAGATCAGAATCAAGCTGAGGTCTTACTGGGTACCATTGATCGAGGACTCCTGCGAGCAGATCATTGAAGCTGCGAAAACAACCAATGCAAAGACCATGGGTCCAGTTCCTCTGCCAACCAAGCGGAGAGTATATTGTGTGCTCAATTCTCCCCACGTGCACAAAGATTCAAGGTTCCATTTCGAGATCCGAACGCATCAGCGACTGATAGATATCATGTATCCGACTGCCCAAACAATCGATTCGTTGATGCAGCTCCAGCTCCCCGCCGGTGTGGATGTCGAGGTTAAGCTATGATTCCACTGGAACTGAACTTTTTTAAATTTGATGCCATGTAATGCTCTTTTCTGCAGACTTTCTAGTTTATTCTTTTGCTATCTGAGACTTAAACAAATGTAGAGCCCGTGACAAGAAGAAATGTTCGGATATGAAATATCTTGCAATTGAAGGTTGAACGAGATTACTTATATAAGTTATATCGATGTTCTGGTTACACTACAATTTCTGTAAGGTGCAGAACTGTCTGACATGTTTAGAAATACTACCTACCAATTCGCGGTCAGCATCTGGTATTCTTTGATTTCTTGTCCCAAAAAATCGATCGATTCATCTCGCAAATACTCTATTCATATTGATTGCACTTATTTCTCGGATGATTCAACAAACTGGCAAAGCTTTCTAATTTTTTCAACTAATGGTCTTTTCGGCCGAGCTCAAGCTTATTATTCAAGTAAATTTTATTGGATTTTTTTATTGGCAACGTGGCTAGATCAATTAAACTAGTTCTAAAATGCTAGTTATCGAATAAGCTTGCCTGGAGGGAGAAAAGAAACGTAATAAGCTGAAGAAGTTACTTGGCTAAGTACATGTGTATAACCTTCTAGAGCATCAGTCCCTCTCCTCAGGCTTCTGCTTATCAAAATTTATACGAAATTTCTGTGCTACAAATGGGGCCGAACTTCTTTGGTGGAAGTTGGAACCGGAAGGAGTGTGCAATACTTTGATACCCTTATGTGTATCAGCTCCGAATTGAATCAGAATTTATGAGATATGATATAAGCATGCATAGTATCAAAAATGAGAAAGATAAATCACATAGAGAGTACCAAAATAACGACGTCGAAGCACTCGTGATGGGAGAGAAAAGATTTTACGAAGCAGTCCGCAAATTCCTTAACCACAATCTCAAAAAAAGTACAAGAGATTGTCATTCACTCATAATCTTCTCGAATATTTTAGGACCCTTAGGTCTTTACCCTATATAAGAATTTAGTGCTAAACAATATCCTAGCCTCTAATCATCTCATGCGCCTTCTGCTTCGGATGAATAGGTTTGATTGTTCGATTGCTTCTTTATAGTCACCCCTCTATGGTTTATATAGGTCTTCTCTAATTTAGAATAGGAATTCTAATTTAAATAGGAGTAGAATCCTAATCCTTATATGATTCATTTAGCACTTTTTATAGTGCATATTTCTAAATTCTAAAAGATTAAATATGAATCACCTTAACTCAACAATCTTCACCTTGACTCTGATCTATTAAGTCATTGTGCTCCTCCAACACTCGCTCCAAATTGACTTCACCTTTTTTTTATTTTTTCTCTCTTTTTTATTTTTCCTCTCACCTTTGAGAATGCCTCTACCACAGGGGCTCATGCACATCACCGTAATATGAATGTCAGCATCCGGGCTAGCCTACTTGGATCCTTCACTTGAGAGCTCTTTCATTGTGTAGTTTGGTTAACCACAGCTCATGTTCCTACAATATTCATTGCCATTGGTTCGTACCGCCTCTGAGCTTCACCAGCTCGTTGATACCGCATGGTTGGTCCCACCACGTCTTCCTTTGTCCAGCAGCTTGCGCCTTCATCTTTGTGTTTGCTACATTTTTCAACTGTCTTTATAGTTGCACACATAACTGTAGATAAAATCTAAGTAGCTATCATTGACGACACGATTTTCTTCTCATGACTAGGATTTTTATACCTCTTATTTATTGCTCTATCTTTAAGATTGCTCCTTAATCGGTATCCTCTATTGTTTTAGATACTTTTTATAATTACTTGCCCTTAATTTTATTGGCTAAGTGACAAAATAAACCAACTTGCCCTTAATTTTATTGGCTAAGTGACAAAATAAACCAGACCCTCAAGCATGCAATGGGTATCAACCGTCCTGGCGCTAGTAACAATTCAATCCCTGTTGCAAGATATTTGAACACAAGTCCATGTAACAACGAGTAAATTTCATAAAACTACAGATAAACTATCAAAAAACTATATGTTTTAGCAACTATTTTATAGAATTCCAGATTTAAGTGTTAGATATATCGTAAAGCTACAGGTTTTAGAAATCCCGTTGCATTTACCCATATCTGACACAGTAGGCCCACTTAGCAGCTGCTATACCACCCTCACGTCCCGTTTCAACCTGTCCATGTTATGTACCATGTGTACCCTTAAATCTAGAGTTCTGTGAAATAGTTGCTAAAACCTGTATTTTTTAACGGTTTGTACAATAAACGTGTAATTTTACGACATTTACTCTAACAATTGATCGGGTGTTGTTCCTGTGGATCAAGTGGTCTTCCTAGTTGAAAAAATGGGAAATAGTTGGTCTCTAGCAGCCTGCAGACCCATGCACACTTGTTTTTCAGTGCCATTCTTTTTGTCTTTCTCCATTCGAAAACGACCGAAACATGGTCAAGGCCGTCGTTGATCGATAAGCAAATCCATAATTTATGCTTGGGTGGCCCATACGATCTTGCCAGCCGGCTTCAGTGCTTTGGCCTTATTTATTTATTTCGGCTGCTTGATCACTGCTGGAGTCAGATGCTATCTTTGATCAGCACACTGAAATTGTATATGCTACTCTTAAAAATGCAGAATAACTAAGGAATGTCGCCATCAAGTTGATGAGGTGACCACACTATATACATCGTTTTATTTTTGGGTTCGGCAAGTAGAACTTGCCTTGTTAAAATGCTTTTACCCATTTCTATATGTGGCGACAATGGCGTGTATACTAGATAAGATCACTGATGATAACAATAAAGCACCGTCCATTTCCTGACAAAAATCGCACAGAATAGTAGAAAAAATTGTCATCACATACTGTATGTGATGGCGATTTTTCTTACTGTTGTGATCGATTTTCTACGTACAGATAAAAAACCAAAAAATCGTCGATGCATAGTGCAAAATACTATTTTGACAGCGAGAGCCACAATCCGCAGTAGAAAAGAAACAGATGCTTTCACTTCACTGTTTCTGTCGCGTGCAGCAAACTATATTGCAGATATCTGTTGGCCTCACCTCCCGAATTTCTCCATTTCCTTTTGTAAAAAGAGACCAGCAGTAGCTTTTCGATTTCGAGTGCGCTGGTTACGTTCGCGCGCGGCAGTAATCGTATGGCTGGATGCCTGGATCGGTTGTAGCCCAGCAATTTTGGGACCCGGATGCCATGAACGATGCTAAGTTGGTAGGATTGATATTTTGGCTGGCAATTAGTTCAAAATTGTATGGCAATTGCTAAACTAGTGGAATATCACAGATAGAGAGATATGGTGGGTTTCTTTGGGCTGGGACTTCTGATTTATAGTTGTAGTTTTTGAATTCTGATATATTTGTGAGAGGCAGTACGTAGAGAGAAATAGTCACACACAATTTTGGCCAGTATAGCTAAACTCAGTACAGTTTATACTGCAATTTACCTATAGACCCCGTCTTGAAAAAACGAACCGTTTAATAACACATTACTGTTTATATGTACATAAGACGTAAACCGTAAGCACTAATGAATCAGCCATAATCTCAAATAGCTAAATAAGAACTGCAGATGGTGAGGTACCATCGCATAAACTGGTTGCATGATGTAACCATAGACATATCTTGCATAAAATTCAAGAAAACCCCATTTTTACTAGTGTAACCAAGTGATGTATGCATATGTCAGGTAGTAATTTTATAGCTAGATATGCATATGCAAGCAAGAGGTTCTTTTGAGTTGTGACTTATGGCTTTTAGTTTATGACTTTCGAATTCTGGCTGTTCGCGAGAGAGGGTACGAAGAAAGAGATAGTTGCATGAGATTTTGGTTGGTATAGCTGAAGTCGTTACAGTGTCTGCTATGATTGACACTCCGTCTTAAAAATACGGATTGTTTGAAAGTTAGTCATTGTGGCAAAAACCAAAAGCCACAAAAGGTAAGCTCAAAAGAACCTAGCTAATAGCTTTGTCTTTTAACTTCTGTTTTCAAAAACCAAAGCCAATACAAATACATCAACTTCTATAAACCAGTTCTATCAGCCACTACTATTCATCAACCATTACTTTGCGCTTTCACATGTTGTAACACACTTTATGTTTTATTATGTCATAATTCCATAAGTCGTATGGCAGTCCGAATGTTGTACATAATGCACTACTATTTATCAGCCAATTCTTTTAGCCACTATTATTCATTAGTCACAGCCAAAAGCCATCGACAAAAGCTAATATGAACATGTCCATATATTATCAAAAGAAACTGTTTTTCTAAAATATCATATATAGAATGTAATCTCAAGAAGACGAGTTTTTCGCACTTATATCACATTTTGAGAACGTATTTACAAGAATGTTAGTATGCACACGACAATAACAAAAATATATGTTTTGCCGTCTAGTCGCCGGGCGGTAGCGCCATGGACATGACACCTGGCCGAAAGAGCCCCATGGCCATGTGGCAGGCGCCTGCTGCTCGGCAATCATGTGGCCAAGTCGTTGCCCCCAGCCATTGCGCGTTGGTCAAAGCGTCATGGTCGAAGTGCCGTGATCAAAACGTCGTGGTCAAAGTGCCGTAGTCGAAGCATCGTGGTCGAAGCAGTGCATGCTCAGGGAAGGGGAGCTGCCCCGTGGCCGTGCGACACCGCCTTGGTTGCACGGTGGCCGGGTGGCAGCGGCTTGGCAGCACCGTGGCTGAGCAGCAGGTGCCTGTCACATGGCCACGTGGCTCCTTCGGCCATCTGTCACCTCCATGACGCTGCCGTCCAATCACCGTACGACAGAAGTGACATTTTTGCAATTGTCGTGTGGATACGGCTATTCTTACAAATACAAATTCAAAACATGCTAAAAGTGACAAAAACTCCAAGAAGACATCACATAAATATGTAGCGTGATGCCATAGATTCATCTTATGCGAAATTCAAGAAAAAATGTTCTTGCTGCAATCGAGAGAGAGGTATATATCAGCTACTCCCTCTAGTCATAGTATAGTGACGTTTTGAACATTGGCACAGTTTTAAAAGTACAACTTTGACCACTAATTTTTATTATAATATATTTGTAAAACATAATAATTATGATATTATAAAACACGGTTTCGAAGACAGATCGACTTATATCATTTTCAAATATCCTACCTAAATATTAGTAAATATATCAATATCCAAAGTTAGAAAATTTGACTGTACGCATCTCAAAACATTATTTTTTATGATTGATGGGGGTAGTAATTTTATGGCTAGACAAGCGAATGCAAGCAAAAGAACGAATATGTTATTGGCAATGTACTGTTTCCTGGCATCAGTACCATCCATTTCCTGAATTCCCCACGTATACGCTTGCATCATCATTGGATTTCGCCTCATTAGCGGTCCAATAAGCGACAACCTCTTGATTCTTTGCTTGCCTATCACGATGGGGTTGAGGAAGACCTTAGTCAAAAGTCCAAGATCATTGCTTCCCATTCCCATGTGATCGGCAGACGGCAGCCACAGGGCAATGACTTTTCCATTATCTCGTCACTCCAAACGTCACATTTCCTCCTTGTTGGGATCCTCTGCGGTATCCTTCAAGGAGCTCTGCGTGGTTCGCAATATGTAGCGTGCACAATGAATCCCAAGTCATTAGTTTGACCCAAAGCGTTCACTTCTCTCGAACAAAGATGGTTTCTCTAGCGCTATTTTAAAGCAGCTTATCGGAATAGATTTTTAGAAATGGCTTATTAACTTTTGGTTTATTCATATGAGCGCTCGTACCGGAGTTAAAAGCTATAAGTCATAGTCTAAAAAATAGGCCTATGGTACTTAACCACCACTAACGATCAACACTGAATCCAGGGCAACCCTACATATATGCAGCATTATAAACTTCGTCTTGTGGGATAATTTGGTTTTTCTATCTAATTTTAAGGTTGCTTTGATTCGTAGAATTCGAAAAACATAGAAATAGGAAAACACAGGAATATGATAGATACATGTGCAAAACATATGATTAGAAAACACAGGTGTAAGATCAAGGATAACCAACTATAGGGGGTGAATAGGAAGTTTAAAAATTATCTCGCCTTCTAATAACAATTATCTCAATTTTAGTATGGCAGGATTTTAAAGCAATTAAAATCTACACAATTCTAGTGTGTCTAAGGCACTACAAGTATAAGTTTTTACAAGAAGCTCTAGCACAAGTAAATATCATATACACAATATACTAGAAATACAAGAGCTGAAAAAGAAACAAAAAGATAACCAATGTACACACGACGTTTTTACCGTAGTGATTGGAAACTTGCCGGTTTCCACTAGTCCACATTGAGGAAAGCCCAAGCGACTTAGACCGGCTCCACAAATTAAGTCTCAGCTCCTCAATTCACTAATGATTGTCCTTCACTCTGAAGATGGTGGACACCAAACCACTCATAAACAATGCCGGGCTTCTTCACAACCTTCTTGAAGAAATCACCACGCAAACTCCCGTCAAGCCGTTCAGGTGCCGGCAAGCACCAAGAGTAAAGAATCACAGTTTCGCTTGATGACAACAAGTGCCAAAGGATCAATCTAGAGATGAAATGCACTTGTTTTGAGACCAAGAGTTGGCACACTCTGGAAAAAACGTTTCGCCCGAATTTTCGAAGCTTCTGTGCTACGGAAGTACAATTTAAGGCTACGGTACTACCGCTCTACGGTAGTTTCGCCATTGAAACTCCGGTACTTCCGTTTGAGATAAGTCATTGGGGCCACGTGGAAGATGGCGAAGCATGGGTGATGTTTCGTGGGGAAGCTTCGTGGAAGGTGGTAGAGAGGTATTTTGGTAAATTATCAATACTAGAGAAGTGGTGGTATGTGAAATCGCGGTGTTGGCCTAAATGGTTTACGTCTTGTATATGTTGAAAATGTGAAGTGGATCAAATGTTGATTAACTAATGGGTTAATGGTTGTAAGCCGCTTTGAGAAGCGTGCATGAGAGTAAAACCCGCTATTATGTGGGGTTAATGGGTTATCCCCAGCTTGGCTTGATGGATGGATCCATTATGTTTTGCTTCAGGTCCTATAGCCTATATAAGAGGAGGAGAGTCAAGGGCTAGAGTTTCAGAAGGTTGGCTAAGCCTTTTGGTGGCTAGCTCCCCCTCCCTCCCATGGAAGATAGGTTAGAGTGTGTGTATTCTAAACTTAGAGCTCTACTATTCTAAGGGATTGACTGTAAAACTTTCCTCCTCAAGTAGCAATAAAATCAATCTTTGATATTCTCCATGGCTATCTCTCTTTGATTGATTTGTTCTTATTTTGGTTGGTTTTTCTTCTCACCCTTTTCTTGATCTTGTTGTACCAAGGACGTATAAGATATGAAGAGATCCTCTGGAAATCATCCTCCACCCATATAGGCATGTTGATAGCGAGTTCATCAAAAAAACTCGGTTTTTGCACGTTCTTAACCTTCCAAGTGGTTTCTTGATCTGAGATTTTTGGAGTGATTTCTTTGGTGCTCTTGCTTGTTGGGATATATGGGAACATATCTAAAACCATCTTGGCCATTGTCCACCGAGGAACAAGTTGTATTCACCGATTTGATTTTGGCTCGGTTTTGGTACATCTTTCCTTCAAACTGAAAAATATCTAAATTTTGGCCATGATTTTCATGATCGTTTATTGGAATAGGTTCTTGATAACCTAAAGAAGATTCATGTAAAATTTCACGTCTTTTGGATTTACGGATCAAAAGTTCTATCGATTTTCGGATTTGAAATCGACTGAAAACACTATTCATTTCTGAAATTACTGCAGCAACAGTCTGATCGACACTGTAGCAGCGATTTGACCTGGGTTACTGTAGCTTACCTGATTTTACTGTTCAAAGTGGCCAGACAGCTAAATCTGTGGTCAGACCGTCCAGAGAGAGGTTAGACCACCTCCTTCATGAAAGTCAGATCGCTGGGGTTGTTAAAATGTGTTTTGCTGGATTTTGATTAGATATTTTCCTTGTAATTATTTGTTTATGATCTTCATAGCTTTTATAGTTATTGGAGTGAAGAGTTTTACTTCTGCTTAAAAAAAATTGAAAAGTCTCAAAATTAATTGACTCCTTTTCATCTTCTCTAGTCATCATACTCTACAATCCGTTTTTTAGTTTGTTGAGGCTCGTTTGGAATTGCCATTTCAGTGACATTTTTTCTCGTTTGCTGGCACCATTTGTACGGGTTCCAAACGCGCTTCTTCTTTGAAACTTCCCCCTGGTTCCTCCCTCCTCCTGATCCTCTCCTCCCACCACGGACACGTATATATAGATGCGCGAAGCGAACACCCATTGCGTGTCCAAGCACAACACAATCGCGTCGCTTACACCATCACCTCTCTCTCTCTCTCGCTCTCTGTGCGCGGCACACATGGCTGCCTGCGTCGACAAGTGGCACCCGACGTTCCCCTGCCGCCTCTCCGACTGCATCCACCGGTTCTTGCCGGACTGCACCACGGACCGCCCGGTGGCCGCTGCATCGGCGGGCGTGGGCGTGAGCGGGAGCGGCGGTTTCTGCGACAGCGGCGATGACGTGTGGGAGGAGCTGCGCGCCGAGGCGCAGGACGACGCGGACGCAGAGCCTCTCCTCCGCAAGTTCTACGCCGACCTCGTCCTCTCGCGGTCGTCGCTGGAGGCCGCCCTCGCCGCGCACCTGGCCACCAAGCTCTGCATCCCGGGCGCGCTGCCGCAGGACGCGCTCCGGGACCTCCTCACAGGAGCGCTGGCCGCGCACCCGGAGTTGGGCCGCCACGCGCGCGCCGACCTCCTCGCGGTGCGCGACCGCGATCCGGCCTGCGCCAAGATGGTCCACTGCTTCCTCTATTACAAGGGCTTCCTCGCCCTGCAGGCCCACCGCGCGGCTCACGGGCTCTGGTCCGAGGGCCGCACGGCGGCGGCGCTCCTCCTCCAGAGCCGCGCCTCCGAGGCGTTCGGCGTGGACATCCACCCCGGGGCGCGCATTGGCAGCGGCATCCTGCTCGACCACGCCACGGGCGTCGTCATCGGGGAGACGGCCGTCATTGGCGACGACGTGTCCATCCTGCACGCCGTGACGCTGGGCGGCACCGGGAAGGAGTCCGGCGACCGGCACCCCAAGGTCGGGGAGGGGGTGCTCATCGGCGCCGGGGCGAGCGTGCTCGGCAATGTGCACATTGCCGCCGGAGCGAAGATCGGCGCAGGTGCAATCGTGCTCCGGGACGTGCCGGCCGGAACCACGGCCGTCGGAAACCCAGCGAAGGCGATCGGGAAGAAGGCGGCGCCGCAGCGGCGGCGGCCGGAAGAGCAGCCCGGGGTGACCATGGAGCAGGGGTGGTCGGATTACGTGATTTGAAGGTTTCAGAGGGGTGTCAGCGCAAATATTTAGTGCAAGAGAGTTTCCCTCCAAAAAGATATTTGTGGTTGATGACTGCTGTTAGTCAGTTACTGGATGGTGTATTCGAGAGCTAAATGGCCTATGGATATGACGGAGCTCAATTAGGCATTGAGCCCTAGTGCAAATCCACACCTTTTTCTTTTTTTTTTGGGGGGGGAAGGAATAACGAAATATGCAGATGATCAGCTACTGGCTCATCGTAAATATAGCGCGTGTTTGTCCTTTCATCTGTTTCTTTTCTTGTTATAAGTTGAAATACATATGCTTTTCCTCGCAAAAAATGAAGAATTACAGATGCTTTCGTGCATACAGTTTTATACTTCTCGAGGGCTAAATTTGACGGAGTAAAGGTTTGACAATAGTCTGTTTGAACGAGGTCAACTAGCAGATAAAGATCAATGGATAATGTAACTTGAGTAAGCACACTATGGAGGGCTCCTTCAAACGAAACAGAGCACACAGTATCGCAGCCCAATCTAAAATTTGACCGACAAGCTGTGGAAGAGTTGCAAGGAAATAATAAATAATAGGCAGCTCCATGATTCCATCCCGACTTTGACTGCTTGTCTTTGTCCAAATAAATCGGCAAAACATGTACTAGCATTTTCGAATTTAAATTGGACAAATAAATAAACTAACAGGATGGATTAAGCAGAGAAGGATGTGGGATTTTTGTGAACGCGGTCGTCAGGCTAGAGCATCTGAGCAAGTGGTTGCAAAGTGACGGCCACCTGATGAGGTAGATGTGAGCCTGTAGCTTTTCTTCGAAAGGGGAAAGTGGGAAGTTGAAAATTCGTTTTAGGTTTCCCTTCAGCAAAGTCAACTCGATAGATAGTGTAGGATATTGCTTGTGGGCACTGCCCTTGAATCTTGATTCTCGCAAAGAAAGCCTAAAGGAATCGTGTTCCTCAAGCAGACAGGTCCCCTAAATGGATAGAGTTCACATTAGTTGGGCGTTATAAGCCTATGTGAAGATAAAAAAATGGTTGTAAAATCAAGTTAATCTAATGATCTTTTTTTTGTAGAATCAGATGAAAATCACTAGGAATATTAAAGGTTCGTACAAGTCTTTTAACACATCAGACTGATACAGCATGCGTGGTTGATTGTTGGTGGCAAGTTTCTTCATGCCGCTAGAAGCCATCACCATGTCCGTCCATTAGAAGGTGTTCCAATGGCCACTCTAAACTACAGAGATACCGGAGGAGAACTGGAGAAGGGCGTTGTCATAATCATCCATCGGAGAGGATATCGGAGGGTAGGAAGATGAGGACGCAAATCTGAGGGAGGCTTATTTTGTACGTAAACCCAGTTGGGCTGTAGCCCGTAGGAGTCACGTAAGTAACTACAAAAGACTTTAGAGCATCTCCAACAAATCTTCTAAAGTGCTCATATCCCCTATATTTTAGAAGAAAAGGTAAAAAAAGGGTTCCAACAGATCTCCTAAGTGGTACCCAAAAATATAGAGACTTCATCCCTGATTTTTTGTCCCCCATATATGGAGGACGCACACCATCCCCTAAATCGGTCCCAACGCTCCTGCGCCGTCCGATCCCCTAAATTTTTTGGTTGGTAGTTTTTGTGGACCCAGATTTTAATTTAGGGGACCATATTTAGAGGACTTGTTGGAGGTTACATATTTTTAGTCTTCTATATTTTAGATTGTGTCCTCTAAAAAGTGATTTAGGGGATGAGATTTAGAGAACATTGTTGGAGATGCTCTTACGCACCAACCGTATGACACCAGTGGGCCCACTATCCTTGTGCTATGTGGGGCGCACTGCTCCTTTTTCGGCTTACTAGTAAGGTGTGTATGCGTCAACGGAGTCTCTAAAAGGGGTAATACGATATCATCAAATATAATCTTAAATAGTACAATAAATATCAAATTTCTCTCACACATCAAGCGAAACATATTTGTACAAACAATTATTCAATAGTTTATAATATTTTTTGTCTGGATGAATAGACATTATGAGTCAAAATCAATTTCAATTTGTTAGGTGTTCTCCATAAGAGACTTTGATAATCACATCCTACCTCCAAGCCTTAAATTTTGTACTTTCCGTTATACGTGAGAACATAATTTATCAGTTAATTCGTATATCAGTCAACATGGATTTCTTAGGGCATGTCCAATGGTGACTTATGAGCTAGCTCTAAACATATTATTTCATATTTTAATAGAAGAGAGAGAAAAGCTAGCTCTTGATCAAGAGCTAGTCTCATACACACATTCCAAGATTATATGAGGATGTCATGTGGGACTATTCATGTTATGAGCTATGTGCTAAAAGTTAATATCATTGGAGAAGTTATCTTAGAGCTAGTAACTAGCTCATACCATTGTACATGCCATGGATTAGCGAAGAAACAAAGTGATTTTCAAGTTTACCAAATTACAAGAGCTACACATCAACAGTCCAACCTAAAAGAATATCTTACCACAAAATCGCCACCAAACTATTAGAGCATGGCAGCTATTGTAGACTCATTAGATGCTTTTGACAATTGTCGAATGTTAAAAGTTGTACCTTTCACTGCTGGGAACATAATTTATCAATTAATTCATATATTAGTCAACGTTGATTTCTTATAAATGGAAACATAAAATAATCTACTGTACAAAAGATGGAACAACCTACTAATTGGCATTTGATGGATTGCTTCGGTTGTACTAATGGGCATTTGATGGATTGATTCGGTTGAATTGTAGTTCCCTCTATAGTTCCATCCATTAATTCGTCCAGAATTAGTTGTCCTTTTTATTGAGGAATGAATTGATTGGATCGCATTTACTTGATTGCAATTATTTGATTGGTCCATCGTCCTCCCATGGATTGGGTCGATAGCGGCGAGGTGTAGGTGGTGTCCGGGGTGAAGTACAAGCTCGTCCTCCATGCGACGGACGGCGCCAAGGAGAGCACGATGTGGGGGAGGAGGAGAAGGAAATTGAGTTGCTTTGAGATTAGTGTTTGCCACGTGACTAAATCTGGGATAGGGGTTTCAATCCTGGAGCTTTAGGCCTTCGCCCAGATAATTTCTTTCCTAGGATTTGTGGGCTAAAGGGTCTATCCTTTTGAGCTGCAATTTATAATTTTTAGCTGTAATTTATTAATATAATAAATAGTAATTATCAAGAGAAGTTAAAAGTTAAAAACCGCTGAAAAGACAAAAGAAAAACCATGGCCAAATAAGTTTGGGACTGCGAGCGGCTATTACAGGATCAACAATTGAGAGCGAGCTACCGCTTTTTGTCCTGTAAACAGTGTAAAGTGTGGAGGCCCAATTGGTACCAGGGATACCTGCCGAATAAGCCCAACCATGTAAAAAAAACTGAACTTATCCGAGACATGCCCCGGCCTGCCCTGCTGCAGTTCACAAGCCCTCGCCATCTGCGTCCGATCCGCCAAAACTTGTCCAAACGGCGGCCGCTTCGGCCGAGAGGCGCGCGCTCGCGACTACGTCCGTCTTCGCTCCGCTTTCACGCTCTGCGGCCGATTCACGCCGTCGTGCTTGTGCCGCGTCGTCCGCGACTACCCCCCCTATGTCCTAAACTTTCTGTTGTGTTAGATTAGTGCGTCTTATCAGATGGAGCACGTCTGCGGTTAGTGGATTGAAAGGCCAATCTCCAAGGATCAAATTCAGACTTCAGTAATGTTAAAACCAGGACTAACATCTGTGATTATTTGGGCTTCAGCTTCTAACTTCCGGCTTATTTTTTACTATTCATAAATTTCGTCTTTTTCTGAACTTTTGGCTTTTTGTTGAGTTTTTTGCCGGTTCTTTTTTTCCCGTATGTGTTTGTATTATACGTAATGGGCTAACATATTTTTTATTTTTTTAAAATTTAATTATGCTAAATAAGCCTCTGTCAGGTATAGTGTTTTTTTCAGCCAACTGTCCCATTCCCCTCCCACACCTAAACACGCACCACAACGGTAGAGCTGTTAGTTACCTACTGTTGCATATAACTTGCATCGCCAAAACTCCAAGACTGACTCAATTTTCCAATCGCCATCCCTTGCAGGCTGCAATTAAAATCGGTGTCTCCTCTCATTTCATACATTGATTTAATTCGAAGTTATTCACATCAGTGATGCAGTGAGAACTGAGAAAAATTCGAGCTAACATGCACCAACTTGGTATGGACGTGCGAACGACATGTTGATTTTTGGCATATTTGCACGAACCGCCGCCGGCTCTCGTAAGTTCGCATGGAGCAATCTTCGGTGGCTTGGACGATCCGGTTTCTTTGATCGCTCCCGTTCCCCTTGTTGTTAGCCTCCTTGTTGTCTTGCGATCACACGCACTCGCGTGTAGGATTGCGATCGGTCGTATAGTTCACTCATGGCTGCGTTGTCTGGTCATTTTGGGCTCTGGGTGCATCTCAACACAGAGCTCCACGTTCCTCTCATTTTTCTTTTTCTCCTACTCCTTTTTTTTGACGACATGACATTTGAACTTTACGGATTTTCTTTCTGCTTATATTATTAATCGTCACATCTAAGTGAGTTGATATATAGAAATTGTATAGGCCGTGAGTACGTATGTAGTAGGTGCAGACTTAATTTGCATGCGCGAATTTGCAGAGATTTGTTAGCTTAGTTTTTGTTGCTTAACTATGCAATCCTCTTCGGGTGCAATTTGCATAGACACAAATGCAGCAGTACACTTCCAAGATAACAAGAATATATATATATATATATATATATATATATATATATATATATATATATATATATATATATATATATATATATATATATATATATATATATATAGACAGGTACATTCTCGAAAAGTAGCACATGCCTGGCTCTGCAGCATGTTAGAGTACTAATGTACTATTTGAAGTTTGGAATTTTGTTGGCCATCTCTTCAATTAGCACTAGCTCCCTTCCAGGCTTTTAATAGGGAAACCGGAGCAGAGTCCAGGTAGGAGCAAGCAGGTACCCTGCGTTGTGGCATCAAAGTATCAGTGGCAATGGCATCGAGCCCAATATCACTCTCTGGTTGGGACCCAGAAATATCAATGAAATCTTGTAGTGTACTCCCTCCGTCTAGTAATGTAAGTCCTAAATTCAAAATATATTTAGATCAAAAGGACATTAAATTTAAAAAAAATTAACACTATTGAATCATTTGTACCCTATTAAATAGTATGCTATAACGAGTTACTTATTTTTCTATATTAATTTAGAAATATATTGTAAAAATATTGTAATAACTATACTATTAGTCTTTGTAATGAATTTATATTCTGATACAATGTTTTTTAAAAGTAAGAATTTATATTACGCAACGGAGGGAGGACCACATATAGTACCTTAGGGCTTTGAATGCGTTAGCTTAGACGTTCTGCAAGTTTTAACGAGGGGCACGTTCTGCAAATATTTTTGTGCAGGCAAACCAAGAACCAGCGCTTGTATATACGTGCAGAGCAGTAGCATTTACGCCGTGCCTGTAACATCTGCTCCTTGGTCATTTTTCGGAATACCCATAGGTTATCCGTTGCCGCAGTACACCCTCATGACATGTTTTGGTTTTCCGTTTGGTTGATTACGTCTTTGGGTGCGTTGTGATGAACATCTCTATCCTCTCATCCTCTGCTCGCTCTGAAAGCTCCACGTATTCTTTTGGAGAGATAGAAACAGAGCTCGACATATCTATCAAGGCTCGAATGATTGCATGCACGACATGACGCGAGGAATTCCTTGCAGCCTTTTGACTGCCAATGGCGGAGATCGATCCAGTGCATGGTTGCCAAACCCCAAACACATGCAGCTCCCGCAGGAACAGGGGAAAGCTGAAAAGCGGCCTGAGAGGATGAGGGGAGCAGCATAGAACAGCTGAACCGAGAGCAAGTGAACAAAAGGAAGATTCCACGGCTAGGTTTTATTTCACCCGTGACTTCTTCACTTCGCCCGTGATCGTTATGTGCCACCGCTGAGCCCCGAAGCAGAGCACGCATACGCGCCACCGTTCATGTGGCGCCCCACGTTGTCAGTAAGCCTGAGAGGAGAGAGCCCCAGGGGGATGCAGGCGAGACAAACTGCGCCTCATCACCGGCCATCGCCTTCCACGCTCCGGCTGATCATTGCCATGGCTGTAAATGTGCCACGGTATTAGATATCAAATAGGAGCAATGTGCCATCGCCTGGTTGAAATTTCCATCTCACCTTTATCCCAATCATTACTTGTTGATTGGCGTGTCGAGCGCACTATCGCTAGATTCGGATCCTCTGCCTAAGTGCCTGACCATTTACCTCTCCGATAAAAACATATTTGGAACGTAGAAATTTTACAGAAAACTCGGATCCATATATTACTGGCTCCAAAAGGCATGTTCGTCCTTGTTTACAAAACTGAAAAGTAGGGGATCAAATCAGTCACCGTTGTTACTGTGATGGCATAGGAGGTCGACGAATTCATGTCCTCCAGCTAGCATCTCCGATAAGGACTAGCTCGCTACTCACAAAACAGTGCCAGTGCCCGGGTCAGATATGCAGCGCATGCCTCGTTACCAGGAATCCTGTCCGAGAGAGTAGCGTCCAAGTGAGGAATTAATGTGAAGGGTCCCAGATGCTTGCTCAGGCAGGCAGAGACGATCGACCGCTGCAGCAGCTGCTATGCATGCTAGCGAAGAGAGAGACGTATGTACATGCGTTGCATAGGCAGCAAAGCATGGTCCGCGCGCGTCCTATGTAGGTCAGGGAATGGGAACCTTGTCCGTGTATATTGTCTTGGCTTCATCATCTAGACAACCCTTTGATTCAAAGGTTTAATACAAGGGTCCACTTGGAACACGTGTGTTATACTGATACATTTTCTTACGTGCAGCAGCCTTCAAAACATATCAGAATTATGAGATATGACATGAGTATGCACGGTATCAAAAACAAAGTAGATGAATCTCATAAAGAAAACTAAATAACTACACCGAAACAATCACAAGGAGAGAGAGATTTAGCCACAAATTCCTTAAGCATTATCTCAAAAGTGTACATAAGATTATTGCTCTCTCTAGGGGTGTAGCCAGCCCGAGGCCTAGCCTCGGGCCCTGCCCACTCAAAGAAAAGATATCAAAGCTTTTGCTAGTAATAGCTATAGTAAATAGTAGGGATTTCTTTAGCTGGGCCTCGGGCGGCCCGAGGCCCAGCTCCGCCCCAGGCTCTCTCACAACCCTCTTGAACCTTTTAGAACTATCGGATTCTTACTCTATACAAGAATTTAATGCTAAACAATAACATAGCCACTAGTCCTCCTATGTCCCTTACTTTAGATGAGTTAGTTTGTGGTTTGAGTTCTCTGTGGCCACACCTTATGGTTTTATAGAATACCTTAAGTCCTCCTCCAAAATGGACTAGGAATCCTAATCCAATTAGGATTTATCTAAGAATCCTTGTATTATACCTCTCCAAATCCTATTAGATTAAGATATAGGTCGCCATAGCTAACAGTGTGAATTCTTTAAGATTTGTTTGGATGGGCTGTGATTTAGGTTCATACACCTGGGAGTCAGTAAACTTACGCTCTCAATATGAGATGCTCTATGAAATTTCTACCGGCCGGAATCATATTTTCAGTTTTGAGATGCGGCATACATTCCCCTACAGTAGTACCTATTCTAGAACAGTAGAACTACAAATGATCCCACATATAAATCTTTTTCCTTGCAGAATTTTCCTCTCGGTCTGCACAAAATTTACCTTGTCTGAATTGCTTTTGCTGCAACTGTTGACACGAGGGAATTAGCCAACATTTTACATCCATATTGTACATGAAGTGGCAGGGGCGGGCTCGAGCCCCCACCGTTACCGGACCTTTGGAGCCCCCCCCCTAAATTTTTAGCCATGGATGTATAATGTAGAAGGGGCTGAGGTCGAGCTGAAGGTACTTCAACCCCTCCAAAAAAATTTTCTGGATCCGCCACTGTGAAGTGGTGATCTACACACAGCGCCATTCTTACTTCACGTTACGTGTTCATTTGCTTTGGTCCAAAAGTGAAACGTCAAACAAAACGTGACCGACCGTCGAATACATAATATCTATGGGCGTGTTTGGTTGACTGCATCTGGTTGAACCAGGCTAGCTGGATGCAGGATCTCCTTGTTTGGTTGCCTGGTCGCTGGGTTCAGCCTAGCTCTGCTCATGCAAGATTCCCCCCGCAACTAGGCTCTGGAGAAACGTGGAAATCGGGCGTTTCTGGGGAGCCAGGCTCGCGGGATGCAGGTGATTAATCAGCTGATGATGTTATTAGTGTAGATTAGTAAATATCAAGTATTATTAACGTGTTTTGAAGAAGTTTAAGATATAATAAGATACGAGCATCTCATATAACATATCTTCATAATCATAATCATAATCTTATATTATTTTTATCTCATGCAACATATCTTCGCACAGGCAACCAAACAATATCTCTTCTCAGCCAGGCTCTACTCGTACGTGAACCAAACACAACAGCGTTGCATGCGCTCAACCTGTCCCACGAGAGCCTGACTCTCAGATGCGAGCCAGGCTCTACTTGTACGTGAACCAAACAGGCCCTATGTGTATGGAAAAGATGTGTGCGTGAGCTAGGTAGCCGTTGCGACCTCGCTCCACTTTTCTCGGCGGAACGCGACCCGAAAGCCAAACGCCATCCCGAAAACCACACGAACTAGCGGTTACGAAGCGTGTTCGTCGCGAGCCTGGGCATCATCCTCTAGACAGTCCTGCTTAATTTAAACAGACCTAGCGTCTAGCACACTTGTGTTGAATTTGTTAGTAAGAATTGTTGTCTAAGTACCTTTTTGGGAACTCGTGATTATAGATTATAAGAAGCGTACTTGTCACTGCAAACCAGATGATTTCTAGAAATTTACCCCTAGAAAATATCTTTTTTTTAATACGGGCCATTCCCATTTCCCACTTATAACCCTTCGAAAATATCTATAACGAAAACAATGTATAACAACATATAGTCGTACAATTGTGCGTTATTTATGGCTTAGCTATGTGTATGACAACAACATATATGCACCCCTAAATATTTATAGGAGTGGTCTAGCTAGGTAGCTCTGGGCTGGGCCGTACAATGTATGAGTATGAAATGCATATATTTTCGAGGGATGGTCTACGTATATCGTCGAGCACATCCGAAGACACTACCCAATTTACAGCCTGGAGAAGAGTTGGATTAAGAAGTCAAAAAGGTCAAGCATGCACGGATGCACCCGTAAAGATCAGGATTGGATACATATTTTTTTATTATGAATTATGGTTTTTTAACTTATGGTTGGTTATGAAAGAGAGACAGTCACATGTGATTTTGGTAAATATAATTAAAGTTGACATAGAGTTTACTATAATAGATTGATAGACTTTATCTTAAAAAATGCACCACTAAAAATTAGTTACTATAGTAAAAATCAA
Organism: Dendrocalamus latiflorus; assembly: GCA_017311315.1. Taxonomy (NCBI): domain Eukaryota; kingdom Viridiplantae; phylum Streptophyta; class Magnoliopsida; order Poales; family Poaceae; genus Dendrocalamus; species Dendrocalamus latiflorus. Next base: position 29,783,354 of record CM029622.1, read on the forward strand.
AATCCATAAATAGCAAATCCAAAGAAACCTACCAACAAACATTTGTCCGGCGCTTACATGAACTGTCACCTTCACTGTACAGGGCTACAAGATACCACCAAAAGGAGTGTACTAACCAGCTTTAGGTAGTATAAAACTTGCAACAGCACAAGATTGCCCACGCGAAACAGCTTGCTTCTAGCATGAATCATGTACGGAAGCAGTTAAGGTGGAGAGAGATCTTAATTTGGTTGCCTATCAATGGCTGTCATGCACGGCGAGCGGGCAACACCATTGTGTCCGCTTGACCGAGCTACAGTAGCAGACAACCACCGTCCGGGCAGGGCAAGCGGCCGGCCACCGCCCGCGCGTCGATCGACATGTAAGGAAACAAGCCGGCAGTAAAACAGATAACTTTAGCGATATGATATTAACAATATAATCTTAGTGATATAATATCAGCTAGGTAACTTTAATGATATGATATCAGTCAGATAATTTTAATGATATGATATTACTCAAGTAACTTTAGTGATATGATAATAGTCGGGCAAGCATGAGTGATATGATAATTATACTCAATAATAAGGTGACAAGTAACATGGAAACACGTGATATACAAAACGGAAAGGTCACGGCCACGAGATACTTGCCTTGAGCACGCTTAGCATAACCGCTACACAAAGGATCTGAGGTGTGTAACTGCCCAAACATTCCTCAAATACTGCATACAAATCTACAAGATGGAACAGAGACATATCAGATTTATGCTAACAAAAACTTGTGGAAAAACGTACAGAAGTGCAATCAATCAGGAGAGTTCACGTTCGCTAAGCCTCCAACATGTGAATCACCATTTGGCCGTGCGAATCGTCATTCAGCCACGTGAACCATGAAATGATGCACAACCCAACAACCTCCGTGCGAACCGGGACTCGGCTGTGCATTCGGCCAGCCGAATCACATTGCCATGCAAGTCGGCCGTCGGCCACTCCGACCACCATCGTCGCCGCCCACTCCAGCCACCACCGTCAGCCGCCACCGCCGCTGACCGTTGCCACCTCGCTTCACCATGCTTGCGCAAAACGGTTAACCGGAGGTTGCTACCATTAGAAACTCTAGACTTATATGTTAGTACTTCTCAAGCTAAACTAGCAAGATGGGACTAATCCACACCCTTATGTGCACACACACATATAGGCCATCATGGGTCTAATTCTATAGGGGCCGAGGTGTCACATACACCCTCTCTCAAAGAACCCAACGTCCTCGTCGACCCAACATACCCACATTGGGACAAATGATCAGGATCTCTCCTCTTGACACATGTCTGTGTGTTCAGTGCCAGCACATATGCTATGCCGTGTGTCCACTCTGGGCCCACATGTGCCATGCGCCATATACCTGCGCCTCTGACCCGCATGCACTCATGTAACTGCAAGGGTTAGTTCTGATACCATTTGTAACGCTCTAGGGTTTAAACCGGTTTAGTCCTAACACCATTCTAGATAGGCCATACACACGTAGCAACCCGCTTGTACTTTCGTCCTCGCTTCGCGCAAAACGGTTAACCGGATGTTGCTACCATTGGAGACCCTAGGCTTATATGTTAGTGATTCTCAAGCTAAACTAATAAGGTAAGACTAACCCATACCCTCATATGTGCATACACATATAGACCATCATAAACCTAATTCGACATCCAAATGTAAGAGCTGATTTAAGTCTAATCATGAATCATTAACATTAACCCAAGATCAAGGCATGAACACCTACAATAGATCCTTATAGCGGAAGCATAATTTGCATACCCGAACTTGAAGATGCCAAGAGAGGTGGTCGGTGGTCGGTCGACGCAGGAGAGGAGGGTCGGTGATGCTTAGGCGGCCGACGGTGTAGAGGTGGTCGGCCGGCGCAGTAAAGCTGATGTCGTGGTCGGAGAAGGGCTTCGGCCTTCGTTCACCACAGCGCACCGTTAGGGATCGGGCTTGTTAGGGTTTGTAAGGCCTTTAGCAACTTGTGTCTTCAGCTCTGCCGAAAACCCTAGTCCTTTTTATATGGCGCTGGGTGACCGGGACCGAAACCAAGAGGGGTTAGTGGCGCTTCCGATCATGGCGCGAGTGGTGGAGTTGCCTCCCTGAAATCTCGGGGTTAGTTAGCCGAGATCAACCCAACATTCTCCCCTTTGATCGTAAGGCTAACATCATAAGCCCATTCTCGATAAAACAGCATACCAAGGCAATGTGTTGCATGGCCAATTAAGTGCCGTACAACCCCAGTACCTATAGTGTACTATCCTATCTCGAAATGGATATACATTAACTTTATGGGAGTTTGTTTGCTTTAAGGTCCTTTTATCCAGAATCAGAGGCTTTCCAATAAACCCATGCCGGCAACATGATCACGTAAAATTGGGTGGTAAGCCTTTTGTGAGCGGATCCGCAAGCATAAACTTAATACTAATATGCTTGATACTTATGGTTTGATCCTGGATTCTATCTTTCACAACATGATACTTAATGTCAATATGTTTGGCAGCACCACTTGACTTGTTGTTATTTGCATAAAAGACTGCGGGTTCATTTTCGCAGTATAAGGTGAGTGGTTTAGAGATGCTGTCTACCACTCTAAGTCCCGGGATAAAGTTCTTAAGCCATACAGCCTGCCCGGTAGCCTCATAACATGCCACAAACTTAGTTTGCATCGTTGAAGATGCCGTAAGGGTTTGTTTGGAGCTTTTCCACGAGAAAGCTCCTCCTGCGAGTGTGAAGATATAACCTGACGTGGATTCCTTAGTATCAACACATCCCGCAAAATCTGAATCTGAATAACCAATAACTTCAAGGTTATCAGAAAACTTAAATATGAGCATGAAATGCTTAGTAGCTTGCATATAGCGCAAAGCTTTCTTAACGGCTTTCCAGTGGTCCGGTCCTGGAATTGACTGATATCTGCCAAGCATCCCGGTTACAAAAGCTAAATCAGGGCGCGTACATACATGAGCATACATAATGCTTCCGACAGCTGAAGCATAAGGAACCGACTTCATCTGATCAGTTTCATATTGGTTCCTTCGACATTGAAATGTCCCAAACTTATTGCCCTTAACAATAGGAGCAGGCGATCCAGAGCACTTATGCATATTGTATTTCTTCAGTACTCTGTCAATGTATGGCTTCTGAGATAAACATAATATTCCTTTGGACCTATCTCGGTGAATTTCAATGCCAAGAACATAAGAGGCATCACCGAGATCCTTCATATCAAAATTAGATGAAAGAAATCTCTTGGTCTCAAACAGCATATCCTTATCGCTGCTGGCCAATAAGATATCATCCACATAAAGTACTTAAGATGGTGGATTTACTCCCCTTAAACTTAACATATATGCAGTTGTCAACTTCATTTTCCTTAAATCCAAAACTCATTATCTTATTGAATTTGAGGTACCACTGCCTCGATGCTTGATTTAAGCCATAAATTGATTTCTTAAGTCGACATCCCATATGCTCCTTGCCTTCCACGACAAAACCTTCCGGTTGAGCCATGTAAACATTCTTTTGCAAGTCGCCATTAAGAAATTCCATCATAACATCCATCTGATGCAGCTCTAAATCATAATGAGCTACAAGTGCCATAACAATTCTGAATGAATCTTTAGTTGAGACAGGAGAAAAGGTGTCATTATAGTCAATCCTCTCTCTTTGTGAGAAGCCTTTTGCTACGAGCCTTGCTTTGAACCTTTCGACATTTCCCGAGTCACGCTTAGTTTTGTAGACCCATTTACAGCCTACTGTTTTTACTCCGTCAGGACTTTCTACTAAGTCTCATACATCATTAGTGCTCATAGACTTTAGTTCATCCTCCATGGCTTCAAGTCATTTAGAAGAATGTTCACTCATTATGGCCTCTTTATAAGAGGTGGGATCGTCTACCTTCCCTATATCATTAATATCCTCATTCATATAAACAACATAATCATTTGGGATGGCAGATCTTCTCTCCCGCTGTAATCTTCTAAGAGGTTCATTAGTTATTTCAGGAGACTGCTGAGGTTCTTCATTAGGTATAACATCAGAAATTTCAGAAACCTCAACAGTGGGTGCAACAACAGTATTATCTACTGGAGGTGCAACCGCCTTAGGCACAGGAATAAAGGTCTCTGAGATGAGCGGTGAAGGAAAATAAACCCGCTTTTCCTCAAGATCTATTTTCCTGGGCTCCAGGTCCTCATTATTTTCACAGCGTCCCTTGTTTTAACAAACTTAGTTATCCTATCAGGACAATAAAAGCGATACCCTTTAGATCTCTCAGGGTACCCAATAAAATGGCAACTTACTGTCTTAGGGTCTAATTCCCCAATGTGTGGATTAAAAAACTTAGCTTCAGCATGACAACCCCACACTCGTAAAAATTTCATACTCGGTTTCCTCCCAGTCCATAATTCATAAGGTGTTTTAGGTGCTGATTTACTGGGAACCCGATTAAGAATATGTGCGGTTGTCTTTAGTGCTTCCATCCACAAGTCAATTGGTAAACTAGAACGACTAAGCATATTCCGTACAATATCCATAAGTGTACGGTTGCATCTTTCAGCTACACCATTCTGCTGAAGTTCGTCCGGCATAGAATACTAGGCAACGATGCCATTTTCCTGAAGGAACTTAGCGAAAGGGCCAGGTATTTGCCCATACGAGGAATGACTTCCATAATATTCTCCCCCACAATCCGATCTTACTACTTTAATTCTTAAGTTGTGCTGATTTTCAACTTCAGCCTTAAATATCTTAAATTTATCAAGTGATTCAGATCGGTCTTTAATGGGAAAGATATAACCATAACGGGAGAAATCATCAGTGAATATGATGAATGTATCAAAACTATCCACTGATGTCACAGGGAAAGGACCATAAATATCAGTATAGATTAATTCTAATAGTCCTGTGCTGCGAGTAGCTCCCTTCTTTGTTTGCTTAATATAATTTCCTTTAATGCAATCAATGCAGTGGTCTGAGTCAGAGAAATCTAATGGGTGGAGAATTTCTTCTTTAATGAGACGCTCCATTCTCCCCCTCGAAATGTGGCCTAAACGACAGTGCCACAATTTCGAAGAAGTCTCAGCATCACACAATAATCTTTCTGGAAATGCCCTAGCTGCTTGTAGAAAAAACATTCTCCCCTTTAGATGCTCCGGCGAGAGCAATATGAGGCATATGTGCATTGTGCACTTTAGACCCCAACTTGTCTTAATTGGGGAGAATTGCAGTTTTTTCTTAGATTTGAAGTCCTCTTGGAACTTCCTTTTGTTAGAGCCACCAACATGAAGAGCAAAAAACTTTCTTTTCTGTTCTTATTCTCTCTTCCTCCTGGACACACATGGCGATCAAATCGCTCATGCTTCATTTTTCTTTCTGAGAAAGAAGAGAGGCATAATGAAATGGACAAGGAAACTATCAGGTATTGCCATGTCCATGATCTTGAGTTTTTTTTTGCCATATCGGTCATCATCATGATATGCTCTCTTATGCTGCCGGACCCATCATATTTAGTGGTTAAGAGCCTCTGAATCAAAGTACTGGCATAAACTTTAGTGGAGCCTTTAAATTTCTCCTCAATTGAAGCCAAGTACTCCTTAGCATTTTCGGAATCGGGGATTGCTCCCCTAATCCCGACTGAAATAGAGGTCTTCATAATCATTAGTGGTAAGCGGTTAGACTGCTCCCATTTTTCAACATAAGCCTAATAAATTTTCTTTTTCTCATCATAGTTCTCCACACCTTTGGTGGGAGGAATGGGAACGGCTACTCTTAAGGCATAGTCAATTGTGGCGGCAATGTTTGATGCATTAAGTGCTGAATTTCTAAAATACAGGGCACCCATTAGAAATATCATAAATATATATTGCATGTAATTAACCCTACGTTGGTCTGATTAATAACATGCAAACTACAGTTCTAATTCATATCACCATTGGGCAGAAATGAAAAAGAACTTAATAATTTTATATGTCGACACATGATTACAAACAACGTTGGTAAGAATGTAATCATATGCATACATAATGCCAAAAACATAAAAGATCTCCAATTAAAATATCTCGTTGGTTCAATTTTAATTAGAGACAAAAACATAATAATATGGCGACATATGATTATAAAGAACGTTGGTCAGAATATAACCATATGTATACATAATGCCAAAATTAATCATGAAATCTCAAAATTAAAATATCCCGTTGGTTCAATTTTAATCAGAGATTATACATAATGATATACATTAAATTTTGGGCCACTGAAAATAATTAATAACAGTGCACAAAAATGGAGACTTAAATCATAAGAAATGCACTGTAAAAAGGAAAAAAACATCACTTCAGCCGGCCCCAAAAGGAACCGGGCCATAACATATGCATTCGGCCCACAAAAAATTGCACACGGCTGAAATTATGCGCAGTCCAAAATTGCGCACGATCCAAAATTTTCCACATGCAGCCTAAAAACTCATTTGGCCTAAATATCCAGCACCCGCGCGCAGCCCAGAAAAGAAATGTCGCACGCGGCCCAGCAAAACACCTGCGCACGGGGCCTAAAACGCGCACGCAGGCGCGGCCCAAAATGCCCACACGCGGCCGGCCCAGTCGACGCGTGGAGCCCACAAAATCTCGCACTTGGGCGCACGTCGTCGGATCCTCATCAAGCGGCTGGAAAACGCACCGGCCCATCAATTCCTCAGCCCGTAGAACGGTGGCCATCCGATCTGATCGGACGGCCGAGACGCGCGCGCTGCGGGGATAACACCCCTGAAAACCCTAACCCTAATCATTCCTGCTCCTCTCCACCCGGAAAAAGCGGAGCCCCCATGCGGCGGCGGCAGACGCGGCGCCCGCGTAGCAACGGCGGCGCGCTCGCGATGGCAGCGGCGCTCGGGCGAGGAGCGGCACCGGCGACGGCGAGGCACAAGGCGCGGCTGCACGGCGCACGCGACGGCGGCGCCATGGTGCAGGCGGTGGCGGCACTCGCGGCGCAACGGAGCGGCGCGCGACGGCGGCCCGAAGCTGCGCGACGGCGGCAGCGGGCGGTGCCTCTTCAGTTGACGGCAGGGGGCGAGCGGCGGCTTCGCCCGGGGAGCGGCGGCGCCCGTAAGGCGGCGGCGGCATCACCCGTGGAGCAGCGGCGCCCGTAAGTCCCCCCCCCCCCCCAAATTTTTTTTTGCCGATCTAAAATTTTCATTCGGATTTCCGCTGCCAATCTGATATTCATTCGGGTTTTAGGGATTCAGGTGGGCTGATTTTGGGGATTCCATTAGGGTTCTTGCGAAAGTTGGATTCACCTCCTTCTAAAATTCTTTGCCGACCCATTAAACTTAGATCCAATCCTTTAAACATGATTCCAAGTTCGGTTAGGGTTCAATTAGGGTTCATGTGATCCTAGGGGATGCTCTGATACCAAATGTAAGAGTTGATTTAAGTCTAATCATGAATCATTAACATTAACCCTAGATCAAGGCATGAACACCTACAATAGATCCTTATAGCGGAAGCGTAATTTGCATACCCGAACTTGAAGATGCCAAGAGAGGTGGTCGGTCGACGCAGCAGAGGAGGGTCGGTGATGCTTAGGCGGCCGACGGTGTAGAGGTGGTCGGCCGACGCAGTCTAGCTGATGTCGTGGTCGGAGAAGGGCTTCGGCCTTCGTTCACCACAGCGCACCGTTAGGGATCGGGCTTGTTAGGGTTTGTAAGGCCTTTAGCAACTTGTGTCTTCAGCTCTGCCGAAAACCCTAGTCCTTTTTATATGGCGCTGGGTGACCGGGACCGAAACCAAGAGGGGTTAGTGGCGCTTCCGATCATGGCGCGAGTGGTGGAGTTGCCTCCCTGAAATCTCAGGGTTAGTTAGCCGAGATCAACCCAACAGGACCGAAGTGTTATAAAAAACCGAGTATTATTCATGCCCTAGAATCAGTCAAAACCCCACAGCCACCCTATATATACGCTCTCCACCGGTCTCGCTCTCACCTCCCACTTCCCTCTCCTCCACGTAATCAGCCAGCACTACCCTCGAGGCACCGCCACCGGCACGGGGCACGGCGGGCCATGTACATGGGAGGACGGCCCGCGCCACGGCAGGAGGTGGTTGTGGTGGTGACGGAGCTGGAGCTGCGCATGCAGCTGCTGGGCGGCGGCGCCTACAACATCAACGACAACGCCGACCTCCTCGCCGAGATCTTGGCGCGCCTCGACGGCCGCTCGCTGGCCGCCGCCGCCTGCGTCTGCCGCCTCTGGGCTGCCGTCGCGCGCCGGGACGCCGTCTGGGAGATGCTCTGCCTCCGCCACGTAGGGCCGGCGTCCGGCCCCACTGCGGGCCCCGCCACCCGCGCCGTCGTCGCCGCGCTTGGCGGGTACCGCCGGCTCTACCGCCTCTGCCTCGGCCCGGCGCTCGACCGGCTGGGCCGCGCGGGTGCCCTCGCCCATGCGCACGCACGGGCCCACCTGTCGCTCCCCCTCTCGCTGTCGCTCTTCTCCATCGACTGCTACGAGCGCCTCGGCGGCGGGAGCGGCGGCGGTAGGCAGCAGCAGCCGCCGTCGTCGTTGCTGTTCCTGTGCAAGCCCGTGGACGTGTCGTGATCAATGGGCGGACATGATTCCACCTCCTCCCTTTCGCTCGTTTAATTCCGGCGGTACGATTCGATGTCGCCGCGTTCTTGGCGTCTGCTGCTCGTTCGACCCACGCCTCTTAACATAATTCGGTTACTTATTACTAGTACGAACAATAAGGATTAATTAAGCTGTACCGGAGGGGCATTAAATATGCAAATAATGATTCTTGTTTTTTTCCTCTTCCTTTTGATCGTTCCTTTGCTCGGTGTACGCTTGGACTTTGTTTGCATCCGTTTGGCGAGTAGCTATTTCTAAACACTCGGTTTGTATCGCTCCTGGTGTTGTTGCTTCGGCTGGATGCTTGCGTGCAAGTCGCGCGCATGACGTACTTACGTAGTAATCACCTCACCTAGCTTTCGCGATTGCTTTCGTTCGTTCCATGGCTCGCCTGGGCTGCCGCCTGTGGGGATGACTGACGAGTGATATCGATGGTGACGCCGAACTGATCTCTCGTCGGCTGACGATCGTTGCGCTCGATCTGCACGTACGCCTTTTCGCCGCAAAGGGTAGGCTGTTGCTTCGATCTCCTGGATACGCTCGGCACGGCTCGCCCAACAATCTACTGTCCGGGGACCGCCGGCGAAATGGACCACTAGCAGCAGCCTAGTTGGGCGTTCGAGCCTGTCTGTTGCTGTTCTTTGGATAGCTCTTGGATATTAGGCCGAAAGAAACAACAATATAGTAGCAGGAGTACCAATGCAATTTTGTTTCAGGTTCTGGAACATAGGATTTCCAAGAAAACTAGCTACTTACATCAATTGAGATCGAGTGGATGCTTGATTACCATCACCCACACAGTTCATACGATATTCGCGCATTTCAAACAGCAAGTCGACGTTTGAAATTGCTGCTTGAAAAACTTTACGAGTTGTTCCAATTAAGGACGGACTGGAACGAAATCTATTCACGAGCTCCGAGGGAGCCAGAAAAAAAAAATTAATTGCATGCCGAAGCGACGCAGGCGAGCGGGCAGGGTACAGATCTGCCGGCTCGGTTCCTGCTCCATCATTTCAGGCTTTTCCCCGGGAGGGACACGCATGCAAGCACGCAGTCAAGAGGTAAAAAACGCACGGCGTGAAAACGTTTCCCGTCGAGAGAGGCTCGAGCAGTCGGCGGACGCCGAAACGCTGAGACGCACGCACGTACGCTTCGTCGTCGAGCTGTCTGTCTACGCACGCGCGCATGCACTACGCTGCTGTCTCGGCTCGATGGTGTCTTGTCACGTCGATTAGCTAGCTACGGAAGCGTTCGCCACTTCGCCGCGTCAGATGACGCAACAGTACTACTGCAAGTGCGACCGGGTGGCGCCATGCGCAAGTTGCATGCTCGATCGAGAATCACAGGATTCACAGCTACAATATTCGATCAGATCTGAAGGCATAGATTAATTCTTTTTTGAGATGAAAAAGGAGAGAATTTGGTGGAAGGAAGAGATCATGGGGTAAATTTATGCAAGTTCCCAGTGCTGCAGTAGTATTCGCATCTCGAGAGAATGCACAATAAATACATCTGCTACAGGCAAAGAGAATTCAAAGTACTGAGGTGATAACTGCTACTCTGAGATCCTGAAAATGCATGCATGCGTAGGCGCGTTACATTGAGGTTGCCACTGCAGAGTGCAGACACACACAAATTCAAGAGAGTACACGAGGTATGCCCCCAAAAAAAATGGCAAGCTAGCCGGTAGTACCACCAAGTTTTTGCAAGCTGCACCTGCATCATGTGCGCACATTCATTACTCGTCAGAATCTAAAAAAAAGGATCATCGATATTCCTGAATAGCCATCGACATCCACACTGGGGGACACTTGTCTACGCGAGCGTACTCTACCGGGGAATCTATGGCTCCTCGTAAACGACATGGAGACTGCAGCTTCGGGACGTTCACGAGACAGGAAGAGATCGATCGAGTACGCTGTCATCGATCGACAACAAGTCGCCAAAGCCCAGCATCTACATGCATCCATCATGCATACATACCCGCATCGATCAACCGAGGCTATCGACGATCGAACAACAGTTCAAATAACTCACCAAATTATGCAACTGATCCGAGATCCTAGCGCAGCGCAAGCGACACAGAGATAATAGCAACGCTTCGATCAGCCGCTTGCTCACACTCAGACACATCACACATGCACGCATGGCCGCCGCGCCGAGACCGAGTTCACGAGACGGGCGAAGAGAGGTCGATCTATCGAGCAAGCGGCCAATCTTAGCCAATCTTCACAACTCACAAGCCAGCGATCGATGGCGTTTTGGTACGATCCTCGCGTTGTTCTTGGATCGATGGAGTACTGTCCGATCCTGATAGGGCTACTAGGGTTGGGAGATCGAGAGGGTCACGTGTGAGAAGAGGCTGCGCGCAACCTCCCAAGGCCATGTCTGCTGCATCTCTTTCACACATGACAAGCTCCATGTCAGGGCGAGAGAAGCAGACCGGCCGAATGCATGCAGCGATGTGTACACCAGTTGAAACTTCAAAAGACTCGAGCAATTGGAAGTGAATGGACTCGGTACGTACGTGCAAGCAAGTCCATTTGCTAGGCAGTCTGCCTCGAACACGAGGAGATATGGAGCGATGCTTGTCGATTTATGTGATGCACGGTAGCCTAGCCGGCGAGCTAAGACCTGCCTTGAACAGGATTCCAGGCTACAAGACACTACGGCCAGAATATGTGTATATCTCCAAGAGCATCTAAAACAGGGTTCTTCTCTGTGCTGCTATATATGATTCACACGTCTTAAGCTGCACAGGGTATCTTTACGGAGACAGACATTGCTGCATCTGGATGCCTGCATGCAATGTTCTTCCTCAGACGATCATTAATTTCCCGCGCTAACTTGTGCAGGCTTCCTTAACTCGTGCTGTATGTTGGCTTGGCCTTCCGGAATCACTACAGATCGTTAATTTGCACGAATTGTTATTGTTTATATACATACAAAGTGCTTCTATTTTCCTCTCTAACAAAAATAATACTAATCTCAAAGCAAATAAATAAATAGGTAAATAACATCTATCCATCATTCATCATGCTTTAAAAATTATGCAAATTACTATCAAGAAAAGTATATAAACACCTCCCATACATTGTTCGTGTGTTGCAACTTGCAAAGAAACATAGGAGTCGTATAGTAGCATAAGTGCACAACCTTTTTTTCTTTTTGAAAGGCAAGTGCACGACAGTTAGGGCGAACATAGAATTGAATACGACATTATATATTGGGTTTCACTTGAATTCTACTGTCTAAAACGTTACAGAAGTACACAACTGCCAAGTTGCTGACGGATAAGGCAGGCTGCAAGAACAGACTGGTCGATGCAGGCTCTGGGGCTGACAGTTAGGTGTACTGCATTGAAATCCCCTGCCACCGGTTCGCTTCACTTCCTCCCCTTGCCGCTGCCGTACAACCGGAAGAGGTTGAACGCCGAGAGGAGCGCGATCCCGACCATGTTCATGCTGGCAGCGATGGCGCAGGCGACGCCGCCCCCCGCCTGCACGCAGAACCTCTTGTAGAGGTGGCACGTCTTCATCCACTGGAACTCCGGCTGGCCGTACTTGCCTATCAGCGCGGCCTCCATCGCCACAGCCACCGCTGAGATTGTGATGTACGCCATCACCTGCACAGTAGATAGAATGCCAAGTTACTACTAACAGTCGAGAGAGTCTCAAAAGTTTCAGAAGTATAACAGAAAAAAAAATCGCTTGTGTTTCCCCTCAGTACTAGATGCAGTTGCGTTGAGCTCTTAGAAGTAAAGTAAAAACTGCTTCCTCCAGATGAACACTACTGGAGTACGATATGTTGTGAGAGTTTAATGCTAGAATAGGCAATAGAACAATCCAGAGCTTCACATTAATAACACCATGTGGTGTTGTGATGCTTCTGATTTCACCTAAAATGATGTATAATAGTTTGTCTCTTAAAATTATTTATAATACTTTTACTTTATCTAAAGATAATACTAAAGATAACATCTCTATTAGTAAATCATTTCTCTAACTATTTTATCCTATTTTCACCAAAACTTCTTGCCGCACATCCTCTCACTATACGTTGGTTTACAAGCTCAAGTCATCTCTTGCATAAAAGACCGTATATTGTCTCTTCTCACCCCCCCCCCCCTCTCTTCTATATAGGATTTTACTTATTTAATGTAGTTAAAAGATAGCTGAGATGGTATTATTGAAGATGTCCTAACACAGATGCTGCATTCAGACAATAAATGCACACGTTGATTACAAGGTCACTGAGGAATTTTTGTACTTGTATCATCCATCTTCTTGTTTCGCTATAGCATGAGAAGTATATGATTACAAGGTACTAAAAAATGTAACACAACTCTTCAGTTCTGAGTTTGGGACATGAAGCTCATGTACGGTGGAGCTGCTGTATATGAGGGCAATTTGTAAATTTCCCAATTTATGTTTAAAGGAAAAAAAGAGAGAAAGGAGTGGGACCCACATGTAAGAGAGGGGGAAGGGATAAGGTTGGCTACATCCTTCTCATCGAACCGAAACGTGCGGGAGGGAGGGGACCGTGGGATCTATACGATCCCCATTCCCTCCTCTTTGGCAAAACTGGCACTAGCGGTTGGCGGCACCACCTTTATCCTCCTCTATATATCGGGTTTTGTATCGCTTATCTACACAAGAAGAGAAGCGGCTGAAAAGTCTTCTTTCCCCTTCCTTGTCCACCTCTTCTAACTGCATCTATGATCCAGTGAGCGTCTACGATTTTGGCGTCAGTCCGGACTCCTCTCTAGCAACCTGTGGCCTTGTTTGAACCTCGGCTTTGCCGGCAGTGTCAACCGGGTTCCAGAAAAGGCAGAGCCGAGGAGGACTAGGTCCAGTCGATGTTGGTTCTGGATTTTTGAAGCTCCTTCCCGTGAGGTGAAAGGGTTGTGGCAGCGTGTGGTGGTGTAGGTGGCTCATCGCCTTAGTTGGTTGTGATTTTGGTGTGAGATTGGCTCACTTGAGCACTTAGCCAGTGCTTGCTTTCTTCTGTCTTGTGCGGCATTCCCTAAACCTTGTCTTCGCGGCTTGGTGAGCTCCAACCTGTGAAGGAGGCTTTGTATCTCCGAGGACAACACTAAGAACACTGCAAGCTCAAGTGGCGATGATAGGTTTTCTGGGACAACATCACCGTTGACATGCCTACCCGTGCGACTTCGTGGTGGCTTTGAGTGCCATCTCACCACGAGTATTTTGACCATCTATTGTTTATCTTGCAATTGTGCGTGGGCTAGTGCTGCATTGTGGTAACAATTGTTCTGAGAGAGTTTGTATGATAAACTGTGGGGAATTTGATTGCTCAATGAGGATTAGAAGGTCTAATGAGATCGTTGTGACAATTTAGATTAATCTGCTAGTTTTAAGTTGTTAGTAACTTGTTTACTTGATGCCCTGTTACTTATCGTAGTGTTAATCAACCTTCTATACATTATGTTGTTGCAATTGAGTTGATTTACTTACTCTTGATCCGCAGTTAAATACTATGATAAGCTGTAGAATTCAAAGACTAGCATAATATTTAAAATTGGAGTAAAGTCCATTAACGGTCCTTAAACTTTTTATGCTGTGTCATCCCGGTCCATATACTTTTAAAGTATGTCATCCCGGTCCTTAAACTTTCAAAGTGTGGCAATTTCTTTTGAAAGTTTATGGACCCGGATTACACAGCATAAAAAGTTCACTGCTACAACTACATACGATATTGCCACACTTTGAAAGTTTAAGGACCGGGATGACATACTTTAAAAGTATATGGACCGGGATGGCACAACATAAAAAGTTTAAGGACCGATAATGGACTTTACTCTTAAAATTGTCATTCTAATCTCTGTTCGTATTAGACCTCCAGTGTCGAGGTGGCCTTGTTATAAGACAAGAGCAGACATTGACAGTCGTCATTGACATCTGAGAGCACAATCTAAATTAATAATGAGAGCATTATGCTAGTTGTTTATCTTGGTTATCTGCCTTATTTAACCTGATTTCATATTCTTATGGCTTGAGAGAATTACATTTCTATAATTATTTTATTATTGCTCTTGTCATTAAGTAATCGTGGGAAAATGTTTTATTGCTTAATTATAATTCTGGAATTAAGTAATTCTGGGAAACATGTTTTATTGTTTAATTATAATTCTAGAATTAACTTTAAATCTGTGCTAAAACCGTAATTTATTCAACAGGAGCAGCTGCTAATATTGGGCGTCTTAATTAAGTGTTTCTTAGCTCATAACGATTCGTCAATTTTCATGGAACATGCCGAAATATAGCTAGATGTTGATTGTGATATGCGACCTGCTGTACTGACCTGTTTTAATACCAGCAGTACTACAGTGCCTAGACAGGATGTGACATGACGATAACGCAATCTGTAATTTCTAGCATCAGAAAAGTTATCTATATATGCTATAAATGCAAAAAAGTAATCGTTTGCCCTACTAATTTCTTTCTTCTACAAAGGTCAGTATTGGCAGTATTTTATTTAAACGTTTCTCTCTGAAAAGCAAAACGAAAACAATACTTTGTATCAGTAAATTCGTACAGTTCACGCATCTGGCAAATAAATTCCATGTCCTTTTCCTTTATTTCAAATTGATAAGGATATATCTGTTGACAGATTACTGTGGTATGCAGAAGGATGCAAAGGAAAACTAAAGAGATCACATATTCACATGATTTGTGCATTGTGGTACAGTATCACTTTTCTCTTTGAGAAATAACTAACAACAGCCAACAAATGATGTTGAATTCGCTAGTCGCTACTAGGAGAAACATCTGTTTTTTTTTCTTTCACAAGAAGGTTTTCCTGTGAAGGCACTAACCATAACCATCTGTTTGTTTTTCCTTTCACAAGAAGGTTTTCCTGTGAAGACACTAACCACAACCTTATAATATTTTGAAACTTGGTTTTAGGTAATATTTAGCATTATGCAATGTAATCATCTCATTCTCTACGCAGTAGAAATCCTGTTCAATGTCAAGAGCTACAGAACAGAAGCATTTACGCCTAAAATGCTGTCATCATAGCTGAAAAGTGACCCTTTGACTGTGACAAACTCACATGCGAGAAAAATAAGAAAGCAAACAAACGACTAGAAAAGCTGACTGTGACAGCCCAAGATAAGTACTACTTGCCTGATCACAAGAGAAGATAGCCCAGGCCAGGGGCCTACTGAGAAGGACACCACCCCTCACTATGCTGACCAAGCACCTCGCACCCTGGATCAGGCTATAAGAAGCGGCCATCCCATTCGCTATCACCAAAAACCTGCATCGAAGCAAACGAGCTTTAGCCGTGCATTTTGTGCCTCTCTGATTAGATTTCTGTTTTAAACCATTGTTTTCTTACAGTTGTTAAGACTTTAAGAAAAAAATCAATGTTTTTTGGGGACTTTTTCCTAACATATACTCGATTCGTCTAAGTTTATAGAACGTATTTTTTGAATAACTTTGTTCATAAATATATGATGTATTTAATGTTCCAATACAAAATTAATGTGATGTCCCTTTATACTCATAGTAAATATGTAGCTTTATTACATGCATGAATAAAGTGCTTAGAGATAATAATTAGAGATATTCTAGCCATTTTCACTATCTTTTTTGTCTATGTATTAAGAAAAATACGACTTATAAACTTTCCATGTTTGCCTTAAAAAACCTCACGACTTCGCGGCCTCAGATTAGCTTTTTAATAGTATGTCAGTACTTGGAACGTTACACGATTCCATGGTCCAATATGAAGATTGGTCCTGCTCATAGGGGTTAATGTGGACAGCAAAGTAGACAAATAACTGCGAAGCGAAAACAAGCAAACATCTGATTTGACTTAAATACTGACCATTGATGGCTGCCAAACATACTGAAATATCAGTATATCACACTGATCATAGACTACTGCATCACCTTGCATTTTCACCAGAACACTACTAACACTTCCCAACCGTGCTGGTGGGCGAGAAGTAGGTTATGCATTTATGCGTTCCCATGAATGATCTAACCATTAACACTGCAGCGTCGGGCAGCCACCACGTGGTAGGTGCGACTCGTTACTTAGCACAGCGAGAGCACCGGTCCGGAGCACCAGTCGACCGCCCTAACTCCTAACCATTTCGTTCGCCAAAGAAAACAAAAACCTTCATTTTTTTTGCGATGCAATCAAGGACAGCCAGTACGGCACCACGACCTCCTCGATGCAAGCCGCGGCCGAGCCTACCCGTGTGGCCGTGTCCATGCTTTGCTAGGCTTCCTGCTGCAGCCACACAGCAGCGGCATGTGGGGTACTCGTATATGGATCGGCCCTTGGCTTCGACAAGGAAATAAAACTTGCCCAACCGTGCCTCGTCTGCAGCTTTATGAGGCTGTTTCCTCGAACCGTTCACATAAATATTATTATATCGATTTTTTAAAAATTTAGTTCTAAATATCTTATTTTTATAATTCTAACTTCTCGATAGAGATACCAAGGAGACACCTATGGAGCCCCGTGCGCAGTAGCAGCTGGCCAGCTTCTGCATGGCTAATTAGTATTTTAATTAGTGCTAATTGTATTTAATTAGTACTAATTATAATTAGTTAATACGAATCATATTTAATTAATGCTAATTAAAGTACCAAATTAATCATGTAGTACTTTAATTAGTGCTAATTATATTTATTTAGTATTAATTATAATTAATTAGTGCTAATCATGTGCACGATTGTTAAAATTCTGCAAGATTAAATCATACAAGCTATATTATTTTGGTCATTATAAAACCCTAATTATTACATTTTATTTTATCGTTATGAGGCTTTCAAGTATCAAACCTATAGTTGCCTTGCAACAAAAGCATTTAGAGAAGGTCGATACTGATAATAATAATAATAATGCACTTTAAAAATATTGGAATCATTGGCAGTTTCATATATGCATGCGCTTGCCTCTGAATATTTAGCTGGTAGCTTTGCAACAAGTACTAACTAGCACAACAGTTAAACAAAATTTTGTACTAGCATAAGATAGCCTACCTCATTGTGCATGCACTTTGATCCATTAAATTCGTGACTAGCGTAAGAAAAAAACCGCATCTACTTACCAATTTGTTCCAACAAGTTACAACCTAAATCAGTTTAACTCTAGTTCTTGCCCTATTATGGGGCGTTCGTACTAGCTTTTCTGATACCTTTTGGCGACAGCTTATGTCTTTTGGCTGAAAATAAATAGTAATAGCTAAAAGAAATGGATTTTAGAAGAGGAGGCGAGCGATGAAAAAAGTGAGTGAGAGATACATGAGCGTGACAGAAGCGAGAGGAGTGGGGTGCGTGATGCACCCGAGACCCTTGTCTTATCCCTAGAGCGAGGCGGTAGCAAGAGAAGTGGAGAAGCCGCTTCGAGAAATCGAGTGTTCAAATTAGTTTTTGGGTCTATATCTAGCTAGTTCCTGAGGAGAATATACCTTGTACAGTGACAACTTGATCTGGCCTTCTGTACTTTCTACTCGATGTCTCACTGTTATGTGTGTCATGTAATCTCATGACAATTAGCACTTAATTAAGCTCATAGTTAGCTCTTAATTAAGCTCATAGTTAGCTCTTAATTAAGCTCATAATGGGCACTGATTAATTATAATTATTACTAATTAAATATGTTTAGCACCAATTAAAGTACTAAGTAAAATATGATTAATCTAGTGATTTAACTAGTACTAATTAAATATGGTTACTACTAATTAATTATGATTAATAATAATTAAATACTATTATTACTAATTAAAATGCTAATTAGCCATGCACAGTAACCAGCCGGCTGCTGCCATGCACGGGGGCTCCGTAGGAGTTGCTGAGCTACTGTAGATGGCAGGTCGCCCGTCAAGCTCCCCTAACTCGGTACATGTCCGCCGAGCTCGGTAGTATTACGAAGGGGCTAGATTTACAAAAACAGATTTTTAGAAGCCAAATTAAAAAAGTGATTACCGTAATATTTGTTTGAACAATTCTGTTTCCTCTGCATCAACGTATGTGTGGTTGGTTGCTCTTCCTTTTTAGCAATTAATGAACATGTTCTTTTAGGCTACGGTTTATAACTTTTGGTTTTAGTATAAATACTCGTGCGAACGAATTGAATGCAGATAAGTGACTTCTAAAAACCTATCCTAATAAGCCTTAGCCGTTTTGAATTAATGACGAATAAATTATTCTATTTATTTGTTAATTCGACGGCTCAGATTCACCCAAGTCACTCTGCCTTTTCCTTGCCCAAAGTCAGAGGATACGCTTCCAAAGCTGAGGTACACGCTGTTTATTTATGGAAAAGCTAGAAAGAATCTTAGAACAATAGGCTAACATCGGTGACCAGTCGAAACAGATAATTCTGCGACATAAAGACGCTGGAATATTACTGTATTGTGATCTGTGACTTCTGAGCCTCCGTTCCAGTGAGGCAGTGACGTTTTTTGCGCAAAAAAGGAAAAAAAGATTCGCTTGCTCCTGTCACTGCTTCACAGCATCAGTGACTAGTCAAGAAGGGAAGAATTTTACTTGGCGTAAAGAGAGGAGATTTACTACTACTAACAGAGAGGAAAGGAAAGCTGAGGCGGCGTTGATGGAGGGCTTACACGAGGGACTGCATGTCGGTGTAGCGAGCGACCTTCTCGATGGAGAAGAAGACGCGGGTCTGGCGGTCGGCGCCGAGGAGGGCGGCGGCGAGCACGGCGAGGCCGCACGCCGCGCACCGCAGGAGCACCTCGGCGGCTCGCACCCGCCGCTCCAGCGAGACCGGCACGCGCCCGCCCGGGCCGTAGTAGCACACCGGGACATTGCCGGGGCTGATCCCGTCGCCTCCTCCTCCTTGCCTCATGGCCGATGGGTTCTGATTTCTTTTGCTGTTTACTAGTAGTACTGCTGCTGCTACTGAAGGAGAGTCGGAGAGAAGGAGAGCCCGAGCTGAGCTGCTATGTACGCTGCGGGTGGAGCAGAGGTATTTAAAAGCGCAGAGCGGAGACAGACGAGCGTGGACGCGCAGCGTTTTCGCTAGGTGCACGCCGTCCGGTCGTGAAATTAATGATTGATGTTTTTTTAAGGAGTGGTTGAGATGGTTATGGATTATACTAAGGTCCCGTTTATTTTGGCTTAGACTTTTAACTTCTGATTTATTTTTTCTTATTTTTAAATTTTGTCTTTTTCTGGTTTATTGGCCTTTTGAGCTTTTTTTGCTGGTTTTTTCTTGTATTCGTTTATATTGGTCATGATGGGTTAACCTGTTTTCTCTATTTTTATTTTTTAAATTTTAATTACGTCAAATAAACCAACATCAGCTACAATGTAATTTCAGCCATAAGTAAATTTATTTCAGCCCGGCCGAGCGGCACTTAAGAGAAGTTGATTCTTTTTACAAAGCTTGCAGAGAGATAACCACCTCCCAAGAGGTGGTTGGACCGAGATCAACTGGTCTGACCACTTGGGTCATTGGTTTGACCAAGATCAACTGGTCTGATCGCTCGAGGCAAATGCATAGAACAACACTGCATATGATTGAAGAAAAAGGCTAACTCCTAAATCACTGTTCCAAACGTAGTGAAACTTGGTACAAGTCATTCTTAGGATGTCAGTAATCTATTCAAGTCATGAATCATGAAGATCAAAATAAAAATTCCGACCTTTAACAAAAACAAGGAAGGTTGTACCAAAATTAGGCAAAAGAGGGAAACATTGATCTACTCTTGCTTGTGAGTCTTTGATGATATAGATGATCTCAGATAGATTCTCACATATCATAGCAAGCTAGATTATAGTAAGAACTCAAGCTAAATCATCTACAAGATTAAAACCCCCAAATCACCTCTATCTTGAGGAAAATCATGCAAACTCAAAAACTCTCCCTAGAAAGTGTCTAGATGGATATGATATGATCTCTAAGAGATATCTCCATCTCTTACACATCCTTGGCATGAGAAAAGATCAAGAAGAGATGCAACCCAAATAAGAAAGCAAACCAAATCAAAAGCACAAGGAGGATCCATGGCACAACCCACTTTTATGAAGTTTGGATGTTCATTTCACTTAATGAGGATTGTTTTATAGCCACTCCCTCATAGAGAACAGATCTCTAACTCTAGCCTTATATAGTAGAGACACAAGGCTCCAATACAAGAAAGCCCTAATCTCTCTCTCCTCTCTTCATTCATCTCTCAACACACATAAGGGGTTATTAGTAGAGGCTCCTCACCTATTACCAAACCCTAACTAGCACACCTTTAGAGGATCAAACCACTTATAAATGGGGAACCCGACAACCCACATATAAATGGGCTTTACACTTATACATACTTGTACGTTTTTCAAAGTGTGACTTCCATATGGCTTTGATAGCCCGATATGACACTTTATCCTCCAAGTCGTGATCTAAACCACTAAGTCCACTACCGCTGTTTTGCAAACCGCCTCTCTAACCGGTGTTGGATAATTTTCTTAATTGCTGCCCACTAGACTATACGATACTTCTCCTCGAAGCAACATCCACACGAAGATATGATGTCCAATGAGTTGTCTTCAAGATTGTACGTCTCCTCCAGAGGATCGTCACCACTTGAAGTGCCTCAAATCCTATGGCACACCATACCACAACACAGTCTGTGATGCCTAGTTACTTGCCATTAAGATCGTACGCCTACTCTAAGGACTGTCACTGCTTAAAACACACAAGTCCTATTGGCATACCATATGCAGACATTTGCCTCCTTATGATTCTTATCTTTCTCGCATGCTTCTCTGTTTTGAGATGATGTTCTACCCAGACTTACTTGACACGCTTTGGCCTCAAGACACCTTCCTTAGTCTTGGCCTTATCGTTGATCGTGACAATCACCAAGCGCCTTGCACATCAATGACCAAGCAACCGTTCTGAGCAAAAATGATATGCACTTGACTCTCATTAGAAAACCAACACATATATGGACTCACGCCATGACTCAAACTCCCACATGCATGGACTCCTGCCATGCTCACACTGCCAAAACCAACTCAGGCTTACTCCACAACTAGAGGCCGGTCTGCCCGCCAGTTATCGATCAGTCAGACTGCCACAACTGACTTAATCTCCTATTGGTAATAGGGGACCGATTTGACTATGGTACCCATGCCAGTCAGAATGCTTGACATCACTCCGGTTGTACTACCATTACATGGCCAATTGCACTACTCCCAAAAACTCTACACACTGCAACAAGTACCTCTCTAGAAAATAGCTACTGCCAACTACGGACTGGTACTACCACAACTTCGGTCGGATCGGCTTACACGGCCAATCAAACCACCTCCCTTGGTCGATCGCACCGTTGGTTGGTTTGACCACGTTTGCAGGTCGATTAGACCGCTTCTCTGGCTGGTTTGACCGCCTTTGCAGGTCAATTAGACCACCTCTGCACAACGGTCAAACAACCATTGCAAGCCAGTCAGATTGCTGCCTCCCAGATTGCAAAACCAGAGAACACAAAACACAAAATCCAACTCAAACTTCGACACCAAAGGACAAACACAGCCAAATACTCATCACACATATGGGGTGACCTCCATATGGTCTCACTAGTTGTGGCTCTCTAAACATCCATCTTTAAGTATCAATACATATACAAAATTCATCCAAGTTTTTCTCATCTTTGCTCAAATGTTGAAATCTTGTTTGGGTTGGTTTTTCGTGTTTCATTTCCCCCTCTTGATTTTGTTGTGATCCATGACAAGTAAGAGGTACGAGAAAATCCGAGTTGATCAATCATTGCCCATCTAGATCACTTCTATAGCAAGATTCAAGATTACACTTCCGTAGCAAGATTCAAGATTAAATCTGTTTTAGTTTATTGTTGGCTTAAATTTGGGTTTTTGTGGACAAGATAGTTTTTATCTTGAATCCATGCCTACATTAGCTTGCTATGATATGTAGGAGTAGATCTTGGATTATTCTCTTAATTAGAAACTCTTCGAGTGGAAACTAATTTGGATTTTAGGGTTTTAGGTATTCTTGATATCTAGATTTGATCTTCATTTTAGTGATCTTGAATTCAAGATCTTGTGATTTTTTATTAGTTTAAATTCCTAATGCTTTGAATAGGTCTCATACAAAATTTGGGGTTGTTTGGATAAGATTTGAGCAAGTTATTGAGATTTGCGTTTTGATCCAAGAGGGTTTTAAGTCTGGGAACAGGTGATCGGTTAGACTGATGTTGGACCTACGGTCAGACCGATGGAGCGATCAAACCAGTGTTGTCCCAGCGGCTAGACCGCCCGAGCGCAGTCAAACCTATCTGAAGCCTACGGTCAACCCAGTAAGGTTTTTGCTCGCTCATTGCTTCTTTTATTTCCTTGGTTTGTTGGTTTCCATTTTGTTCTAGTTTTTGCTATGTATGTTATCTTATTAGCTTCTCATAGCTAATTAATTGAAGAAGCCTAAGAGATTGATTTTATTGAAATTGAAAAAGTCAAAGATCATTCACCCCTCTGATGTCCGCTATCAGGCCTATAGATTGGAAATTAATAGATACAGTGCAAATGGTCAAGTTTGAGTCAAACTTCTATAGGCCTATCTTTTTTTTGTATTATTCATTACTATAATTTACAACTTTGTGCGAATATATTGAATTCAGAGAATCCATGCAAATGTTGACACATGGGTCTTTTGCGTGTTCGCCGAAAAAACAAACGGACAAACGAAATGATGAACACGGCAAAATGGGAAGGGATACGCCAAAATTGCGTCGGCGAGCTGATCCCGAGTTCCCAGTTCGATGTCTTCACAAAGAAACAAGGACACGCGTATGCATGCACGTCCTGTTCGTTACCCTCACTTTTTGCACCATTTGCACCTCCTTTTAAAAGCCATTTTTTCAGCTGCGACAATATAGCTAAAAACCTTCAGCTACAGTAAAAAAACCATTAGAAAAAACTAATACGAATGCCCCCTAGTATACTAGTAAAGTAGTAATTTTCTAAGAGGTTTTGGGCTACCAAAAATGTGAGAACCCGCAATTTTTAATATGATTTAACCAACAAATTTTGACTAAATTGAAATTAATTAGGCAACTATTAAAGCAAGTATACAAGAATCTTTTTCTTTAAATACAGAGCAGACCGAATTAATTAAAACATTCTGAAGAACAAGTCCAATTAAAAAAATTACAAGTCACCTCACAAATTTCAAATTTCAGTTATGAATACATTCCAAAACGAATTCAATGAACACATTGTACACGATCTTACGAAATAATACAAGAAACATGGCTAAAATCTTTAGGAGAGAACATAGATGCTTTTTATTGTTATGAACTAGTTACATGATGCCTTTAACTAGATATGAGATTAGTCCTAATTACACTAAATTGAATGAGATGCGACTCAATTGTTGAATTGCTTCATTGGATGTCTTTCATTATGAATTACCTCTTCGTCTTCTCTCGTCTAGTCTTAAATATCAATGAAAAGATTTTAATTATCCACAAAAAAAAGATATTTTATAGAATCAATACGTCTCATCGAGAAAGCAATTATTGTCGATCGTTGGTTGTTGTAACGAGTATCGTAGCTAGTCGTGCAGTCACTCGTTTACTTAACTGTTGTGTGAGATTGCCCGAGTTGCGAAGTAGAGTAGTAATCAGCCTAGACGTTTTCACAGGGAAAAGGGAAAGGACAAGCGGGATCGACATGGACAATAATGAGATGGCGATTCACGTTACCTTTCGCAGACGTTTTCACAGGAAAGGGGTTTTGTCCACACACATGTACATATATATAAATATATATACACATACGGTAATATTATTCTACACGTGCGTATATTCTGTGCGCAGTTTTACACTCTAACAAGTTATCACCAGTTATTCTAATAGTTATTATCGGCTGTGAAAAAAGTTACCACCGACTACGTACTGTGAGCATTGGCAGTAATTTCACTTACTACCGATGGTAACTTCGTGCAGAATCGATGACAATTTTTCAGCATTGTGAAGGTTTGGCAACTTCATTCAGAACCGATAGTAACTTTATTTAAAAATATCAATATATATTGTTGTTTGCTTTTTGATCGAGCAATATTAGTACTATTATGGTTATGATTTTTTTGCTCGTTAGTTTGAAATTTTGAAGATGTAGCATCATCCTAGTCCTCGTGCTATTAGTTTAGAGCACTATTTGTCTCTATTTGTAATCTGAAGTTTAGCTATTGTTTTGAGTTAATTTGGCACCTGGGACGCATGAATTTCCTTTTTAGAAATTTTACATGATATATAGTTCCTATAGAATTCCTGTTGAGTTGCACCATCCAAACAGACCTTAGTGTGCTAGCTGGTGCTTATTTGCTTTTGAGTTTCCTGAAGTATTTGACTCGGTATTAAAAAAAGGTTGTTAGTTCTCAGTCAGTTGCGTATGATCTTAGTTTAGATCTAGTTTGTTTCCTACCATGATTGGAAGTCTTCCTCCTTAGATGGATGTAATGCCGCTAGCTTGTGATGTTATCCCAGAATAATTTCTCCCTTTTGAGAATATAATCACAGTTTGAGAATGAAGTCTCTCTCCTCCAACAGTAGTAACAACATACATCTTGGGAGAGATTCAAAGTACCGATCAACGGAAAGTTGAACAATGTACATGGAAGAGGATGCCGATCGACATCGCTAGCTGAAGGTTTACGTTTGGAAAGACCAGCTACCTAGTTCAGGATGTTCAAGTCGTATACAGATGACATACGACAAGGACCGAAGTGGCTGATATGAATGCCCACCGCACAATACCAACTGCTATTTCAGCACCCTATCAGAACACTGCCCGATAATAGTTCCTCATCAGACAGCATTAATGGGGGAATAATAGTTCCAACATTTAGGCATGCTGAATTTGACAAGAGAGCGGATGGGCATCACTTTCCCACACAGAATGTGTTGACCCAGACATTTCAAAACGCACACTCTCAATGACATAACACATATGAATACTTTCGAGCAATTCAGATATACGGAGTTCTTGCGATCAACTCAAACGCATGGAGTTTTTTTCGTTGCGTAATGCCGTACAGTTTTTCTATTTTCTCTTTTTTATATACTACTCAACACAACAAACGGTTATAAAATCTTGATGGTGTACTAACTACACCACTAATACTTCCGTTACATGCATACAGCCACTAACACTTCCGTTACATACATGCAGTTACTAAGGCCCCGTTTGGCACAGCTCCACCACCGGCTCCTGGAGCTGTTTGGAGCTGTTTTGTGCCAAACGGGGTACAACAAAATAGCTCCACCCAAGGAGTCCCTTAAAACCTGCTGAGACAAAAGTAGCTCCTTGGGTGGAGCTGAAAAAAGTAGCTTCACCCAGCTCCACTTGTGAAGTAAAAAAAACAGCTCCACTTGTGAAGTGGAGCCGTGCCAAACGGGGCCTAACTACACCATGACTCATTGACTCAGCCATTACTTAGACGCTCAGTGACAACTTACGACCACTGCGCCTGCTCGACCACGGCTATTACGACCACGGTGTCTTCAACCATAGCTGTTATTCGACTTACGAGTACTTCGACCATAGCTTCTCGATCACGATATCTTCAACCACGGCTGCTACTCGGCTTACGAGTACTTCGACCATGACTTCTTGACCACGATATCTTCGGCCACAGCGTCTTTGACCACGTTATCTTCGACCATGGCTCATCGACCACTGTAGCTACAACCACTGCGCAGATCGACTTACGACTACAACTACCAAGTACTCGACACACGAGTACTTGACTCTGGCTACCTAGTACTTGACACACAGGTACTTGATACACGACTAACTAGTACTCAACACACGAGTACTCTACTCCAGAGTCTTTGACTGCTCTCCGACTTGGGAATCTTCAACTACACAGTACTTGACACACAAATACTCTGCTCATAACTACCCAGTACTCGAGCACCGACCACATAGTATTTTAACACCGATTACACATGACTACAATACGATACTCGAGCACCGATCACACAGTACTCAACATCGACCACACACGATTCGAACACCGATCACTATTAATAACAAGATTAGTTCCAACAGAATGATCATTACAGAACGCTAGCCTTTGACAAGGGACAAGATGAGGATCCTTTTCGTGGAGTGATTAGAACAGTACAGTGGTTGAGGATAGCATCATTAGAAATGGGCAAAAACAAGTAGATGACCGTGCGGTTTGGGCTGCCCAAAAGGGGACTGTTACCTGCACGGCATGAAGTGGTCACGAACAGACCAATTGCAAGCCCACAGCTTTAAGTTGCCCTTAAATCCCGTCTTTCCGTTTGCAGTTGCAGCCGAACACGGCAAGCGAATAACTGAACGTTGCTTTATGCAACCAAACAAGTTGCTCTTTACAGCTTACTACTACTTCTACTACCTCAAGCAACCATACCATATCATGCCATAGGCAAACTACCGATCCTGCCCGTTTCGCAGGGAAGGATATCGAACGAACAAGAGCTACGATTTACGTGAAGGCCAGCAGAATTTCTTCTTTGGGGTTTGATCGGGCCAGGAAGGAAGCCGGAAGCCTAAGGGAGGCTTGACAGTCGAGCATGGCCCGGTGGCGCAAGCCTGCCCTATCCGCACCACACGAGCGAGGCGTGGGGAGAGCGGTTTTTGGTGGCCTCCGCGCCAACACGTTGTTGCTGTATGCTGGGCCGCCGAGTACGGGACCCCGCGCTGCGCGGCTCAGAGATTCTCGTCCGCTCGGCTCGGCTGTGTGGACGGTGGCCAAGGTGAGCGTGCGAGGCGGGCAGACCAGCCGTTCGGCTTTGCCGAATTGTGGCGGGCCAGTCTGGTGCCTTGCGGCCCCGTGCTTTTTTCAGTTTTCCTCGGCCGAGGGCCCAAGCTGAGTGCAATGTCGGGAATTCTAGATCTATAGCCCAAACAGCGTAGTCTTCCTACAATCGATAAGTTTTTTTTTTCTCTTCTTCTTCGTTTGCACCGTTTCTTCTCTTCGAATTGTACCAGCAACAATGGACCCTACTAAACTCGCAACATCGTATCAGCTAGGCCTTTAATTACCGTACAAGTTGAAGAAAACACGACGAAACATAACATATGTTAGCCATGCCGTGCCGTTGATTGTTGAGTGGGCAAGCTTGTGCACAAAATTCCAAACAAACAAGGACGCCACGCCACTATACCGGAGCGGAGTACTAGCACACAGCAACAAAATATCCGCTAGTTTCCCTCGGCAAACGGCAAGCCGCGCGCTCTTGCTTACCCCATCGTCGGAACAGAGAAAATCACGATCGGCGCGCGCCTGCATCCCTGTCGATCGCGCGGGCGCGATACCGCCGCGGCCCCCGGCCGCGGGCTAGTACACACCATGCGCAAGGCCGCGGCCGGTGCCGGACCCTCCTCCCGGCGCGTATATACCAAGACAACTGGGCGCCAAGCGCAAGGCGACAGGTCGCGCGAGCAGCCACCTTAGTCGCGCGGCCGTGAGCGGTTGATCGATCGAGTGGGCGCCCGTCACGACATTCCCGTCCAAGCCAGACCCGCCGGCCGGAGTCGTTCCGATCGCCAGACCGCATGATTACCCCGTCCCCCAAGTACCGTCCTCGCCCCGGAAGAAATCCGACGCCCGCGCACTAGCGGACACCGCGCGAGGGGGACACACTGCGTGCATGGAGGTGACGCTACTCGCCCGGCCGTCCGGTCCTCATTATTTGATGGAAACGGCTCATCAGCGCCCTTGGAACAGTACGCGCAGATAGGAGGCGCTACTACTAGCTAGGAAAGTGGCTGGTAGCTCTGGTGTTTCATTGACGAGGATCGTTTTCTGCATCAAGTACGTAGCATATATATCTAGTGCGTAGTATAACAAGATCGCACAACTAATTCTGTTACAAATTTTTGATACAATATAGGTACCAAAAGCATGATATCGAACGTGTGCCAGCATATCCACCATCGTCGTGATTTCAGCTAGTTGCGCAACGTTCAAGCATATCTATCGATCTTTAGTTGCTCCTCCTCTTGTTTCTTTGGTTCTGAGCGGAACACGTACGTACGTTTGCGAGGTGACACTGACGCCGATCAGCAACATGGCAGGGGATTGGGGGGCGGAGAGGGATGGGAGGGGGCAGGGGAATTGGGATCAAATGGCTGGCCGGGGGGATCTGTGCTGTGGGGAACTCGAACTCTAGCAGTTGGAGGCTTGGGGTCGGGGTCGGGAGAGAGCTGCGGAGGTGACAGGTGGGGACACCGAGGGCGCGTCCAGGGAAGAGAGGCTGCTCTCTCTAGGATCCGGTGCATGCCTGCATGGTGGGTTCAGGGGACAGAAGAGGCTGGCCATTGCCCATTGGTACTGATACACCGCACACCTACAGTTCGCTGATCCGTAATATGTACCCTAAAAATCAGTGTGAGGTTCTAAAGATGACAGGTTGGAGTAGTAGGTATAGCTAGTAAGCATTACCAGTTTTCTGAATCAAATATACATAAAAAAAATAGCATTGATATAGTGTAGTCTTGTTGTTCGAGAATCGCATTGTGACACATCGGCCCATATTGGCCCATATGTGTGTGCACATGAATTTTTGGGTTAGTCCCACCTTGCTAGCTTAACTTGAGTATCCCTTACATATAAGCCTAGGAGTTCCAATGGTAGCACCCCCGGTTAACCGTTTTACGCGAAGCGAGGACGAAAGTGCAAGCGGGTTGCTACCTGTGTGTGGTCTATCCAGAATGTAGTTAGGTCTGAGCCAGTTTGGACCCTAGGGTGTTACAAATGATATCAGAGCCGACTCTCGCGGTTACATGGGCGCGTGCAGGTCAGGGGTGCGGGCATATGGCGCATGACACGTGTGGGTGGGCCCGTAGCGGACACACGGCATGGCATATGTGCTGGCACTGAACGGCGCGTGTGGGCCCGTAGCGGACACACGGCATGGCATATGTGCTGGCACTGAACGTACGGACATGTGCCAAGAGAGGAGATCCTTATCATTTGCCCCGGTGTGGGTATGTTGGTCCGACGAGGACGTCGGGTCCTTTGAGGGGGGTGTATGTGACACCCCGGCCCATGTGTATGTGCACATGAATTTCTGGGTTAGTCTCACCTTGCTAGCTTAACTTGAGTAGTCCTTACATATAAGCCTAGGAGTTCCAATGGTAGCATCCCCGGTTAACCGTTTTGCACGAAGCGAGGACGAAAGTGCAAGCGGTTTGCTACGTGTG
The DNA here is from genome assembly GCA_017311315.1 of Dendrocalamus latiflorus. Lineage (NCBI taxonomy): Eukaryota > Viridiplantae > Streptophyta > Magnoliopsida > Poales > Poaceae > Dendrocalamus > Dendrocalamus latiflorus. The sequence goes on from CM029622.1 coordinate 29,813,200, forward strand.
CGTGGTCTATCCAGAATGTGGTTAGGTCTGAGCCAGTTTGGACCCTAGGGCGTTACACGCATCAAGCATCCTTGCATGTCTTGAGCAAAGTGTGAGTTTTAATTAATGTACAACTGATTATATTATGCCGAAGAAAGGACTGACTTATCCAAGGACTATCTTATCAAAACCTAACTCTCTCTTGGGTATGTGTATAACACCATACTGTATTATACACACAACTTGCATACATATGTAGTATATACTATCCAGACATCATATATAGAGGCCCTGCACAAATTGCAACTCACCGTTTAGTGTTAACTATTACTTGTGTGTGTCTGACTATACCGATCGAACAATGTAAAACTACACCTAATCTACTCTAATCAATTTGTACGACGACTCCAAGCAGCAACAAGCACTATCTTAGCAAGCTCGAGCTAGCTATATATATGTACTCAAATGATTTACATGCCAATACTATGTATAATTGAGTTAAGACCCCATACGTGGATTCTGTTCATAATCAACTCACGCATCGGTTAGGACCTTGATATATCACATGTATACTATGTGTTTGTGTAATTATTATATGATATGTAATAGATGATGAAGCCACTAGCCATGGCCACATAATTGAGATGGATCAAGTAAGTTGTGACACGACCGGTCCCTTTCTGGCAAACTGTGACACGTACAACTCTCATTTGACAGCGGAAAGGAGACGCGCACAGTACCTAAACATCCACACACATGTACGCCAGCGCCCACACGGACATAGAACACACCTAGCTTGCAACTAGTTGTGCATAAGTAGCAAAAAGCTACTACTCTACTAGTATAAATCTCGAGGCTCGATCGAGCGTATATATATATACAGAGTAGTGACCATGCATGGATGGAGCTTGTACTAGCTACTTGTTTTTTCCCCTCTTGGCATAACATATACGACTCCTGCATACTTGACCTCATTTAAAAACTAACATCATAGAATAATCAGGTTACTTAAACCTACCCCCTGAAAAGCTTCAGCTTGCTCCAACAGCTAGCCCAACTGCACCTAGTAAAAAACAGAATCCACAAGGTCGGATTCATCTGGCTGTATGATTGGTGTTGAAGCACTAACTCAATCCCCTCCGCCCAGTTAGCCCTGCAAGCAAACAACAGAAAACATCTAAGTGACCTCAACCCCTACACACAGATGACATGTACACCCCACCAAAACCCCAAGCTAGCTAGGTTAATCAAAAGAAAGAACCGGAGTTGGAATGGTTCACCGCCATGTATGGCCTTGGGGAGCTCTTGTCACAATCCATGACATCAACACAAGGCAGGGAAAAACATTGAGCTAGGAACAAGAAAAGGCAGCAACCCTTTGAAAACGAAAAGGGTCTCAAGGGCCCAACTCCCTTCCAGGGCAAGTGTTACAGGACAAAGACCTTCACAAAACCCTATATGACTTATATTCCCCTCCACAGTCTCGTGCCAAGCGCTAGCCTCCACGCTGGTTTGTACTACCTCTCCACCCTTACTCCCCCAACTTTAAAAAGTGGCACCTCAGTGCCTCACATCCAATCACCAAACCCCCTTCACTACACCACTCCCCCACCCTACCCCCCCAAAGGCTATTTCTCCCTTGGACTTTCCACCCCTCATCCTGATTCCCTTTCCTCTTCCCTTCTCCACTGCAAATTGCTACGCCAACAAAGTGCCTTGGATTGGATCCATTGAGAATTGGAGTTGAGTTGGCACAGAAACGCATGCAATGAGTATCAAGAGTGAGTAGTATTGCAAGAGGACAACACCCCCGGCCTCCCCCTCGGATATATGTACCCCATCTAGCTCCCTCCAAGCCCTCCTCCATTAGTGATCAGTGAGTATCAAGAGTTAGCTAGCTTGCTATATATCTCCAAGCGAACACAGCAACGCACCACACCATACATCGATCATACCCTACATGCATGCAAACCCCTCACATCACATACTGACCTAGCTAGCTACAAGTAAGTTAAGCCAGGCCTTCGCAGCAAGCTAGCTAGCACTGGCCGGCTAACTGTTGATCTCTCTCCTCATGAGAAGGCAAGGCAATGAGGCCTGCCCTTCTATCATCCACACATCTTCCATAGCTCTCCTCCAGGAGAGGTTCAGAAACCTGCAGAGGGTGAAGGAGATGAGGGAGGGCAGAGAGCTACAGAGGGTGCAGCAACCCACTGGTCATGCTGACCGTGCCGGGTCCGTATCGGCTCTGAACCTTGGCCTACAGGCGGCGAACAGCAGCGAGCAGCACAGGTGGTTCTTGCACCCGGACTTGGCCCGGCCGTCGAGGCCTCTGCACGGCCCGCCGTACCAAGGGCTCGGCGCCAACGGCGCCCAGGCCGCGCCGCCGCCGCCGGTGAGCTCGTGGGGGGACGTTCCGAGGATGCAGAATTCAGGCTATAGGGGTGATGTAGACGTCGATACCTCGCTTCATCTGTAATCTATATGATCCACGTATGGCCCTGCTGTTCTTTCGTTGTTTTGTACAACTTGTGAGTTCCGGACTTATTTGCAGTACTTCTGTTCCATTTTTCGTATTTTACTTTGAGGTTTCCAAGATGGAGAAGATATAAATCTGCATCTGCAAGGTGTTTAGTACGCTTATAATTAGACAGTACATATTTGAATTAAAATGATACTATTTATGGATCTGTCTATTCCTCAATCGAATGTTTTTCTAGACCAAATCAGTCATATTTCTGACCATAATCAAAATCCAACCGCCCCGATCTCTTCTACTCTCTCCTATATACTCAACCCACTCCCTTCACCCCCAACCCTAGCCCAGCCCACACCACCACGAACTTGCCACCTTCCACCCATGCCGTTCCCTTCATGCCACCCCCTCCTCGTCGCCCCCTCCCCGTCGCCAGCATGAACCTCTCTCACGGTCTCCTTCTTTCTCGCCAGAGCAGCCCTGCGTGTCTCTCCCGGCACCCCGCCCCCTACCCCTCCTCGTTGTGCTGCCCCCGCTCAACTTAATAGTTAGTACCTTCCGCCGACGTCGCTCTCCGGCACCGTCCACCACCCTTCTACCTCACCCGTTGCCCCTACAGCCCCTCGACCTCGCTCTATGCCCGGGGGGAACTGTGAACTTTAGGCGTGGGGGCTAGGATTCTCCCCTCGGGCTCGACGGCAAGGAAAAAGACGGGGTCACCGGAGAAAAAGGTAGAGTTGGCGGTATACGAATTTTTGCGTATATCCAAAGCTGAGAAATCTGACTAATTTTCTCCCAAAAATCATGCAAGTGTTATAGTACTTCCGTTGAAAAAAAGTACTACATGTTTATCAGAAGTTGGGGTTACTTCTAGTTCAATAGAAAAGAAAAAACATTATAGCGTCCGCATATTATTTTGCTTAACGTACGTGTTCTTATGTGCGTTCATAAATCATAACCGGCTACATGGGGAGGACAAGCATCACATGCATGGCCTACTAGAACTGACATGACACTTTAAGAATGTACTGCCTCTTCGTCAGAAACTGAAGTCGATCACGGACAGTACGTGAGTGTTCAGTTCAACAGGACACGGTATTTAATATAGTGCGCCCAAACCATGTATGACTTCATCAGTTAACCGCATTTAACACAGAAGTTTGAATATAGAAGAAATACAGAGTTAAAAAAAAAGGACCAAAAGTCCAAATGGAAGATGCCTAATATATATGCATTACTGATAAAAGTACGAACAACTGATGTGAGCATAAATTTTTTTTTACTATCACGAAATTATTTGTATAGAGGATAGAATCCTGAAATCTAGTGGCCTAGCTAGCTCTCTTCGTCGTTTTCGTGTCTTTTGTACTTGATTGACCGGCGTCAAAACAAAGCTTCTGCAAAGTACGTACGTGATAGGTTCCAAGACAGCGCCATGTGACGCCTGCCAGCGCGGCCAATAGCCGCGCGCCGGTACATGTATCCCAGAGAATGTCAGTGATAGCATCGGCAACAGCTGTAGGTTTGCTTAACGGCCTTTCCCCACCCCCTTCTTCGGTTTTTCCTGGCTCATCGTATGCGTGCATTGGAAGGTCCATCCTACAAGTTCAGACATCACAGCCTTTTCTCCTCTTTCAATGAAGATCACAAGGAATACAACATGTTAAAGCTAAACCGAAAAATAAATGATTAAATGCTGCCAACCGGTGGCTTGGCTAGCTAGTTCAACCGGTAAGACACCAGTGCTGTCTAACAGAATAACACATCCTCACAAGCTTCACTACTGCTTGGGAAACCTTTTTTTTTTCGCAAGCTGTGGGTGCCCCAAGGCCCCCCCACGGCACAATCTGATATAAATTAAGCTGCCTTTTTTGCAAGTAGATGTTGCGATCATCTTTCCTTGTCCCCCCTAGTTTGCTTGTTAATGGACACACACACACTAACACACTAATGGTTTCACTAACTGGGTCTTATTTTTATTTTTCCAACTGCAGGTTTTTGCTCAGCACTTATCCATTTACTTTGAGCACAAAAAACACCAATCTGCATGTCGGAAACATTTTATTTCTTTGTGTATCATTGAACATTATCCTAATTCATTTCAGATGTAAAGTTCTATTTTCTTTTGGTACCTGAAGGTTTTATGTAACTATTTTTAGGTTGAACGTTTCTATAATGTATTTTGTTGCTTTTTCGAGAAGGAAAAAGGAAAGCATGCAACGGGCAAAATGGGAAATAGCCCAGGATAGAAAGCGGAAAACAACAACACGGGCCAGCCTAGCTTGTAGCAGCCCACGAAACGTAGCCCAGGATGAGGAGGGCCCAGTCCCATTCCCCCTCCTTTTCTTAAGGCCCAGCCTTTAGGTATATGTAGAATTGACAGCTTTTTCATCACCGTTTCAAAGTAAATTATCGAAACAACTTTTTTCAAATAGCTTATTAATTTAAGGAGTGTCTATACAACATTTGACTGTTTTTTAGGACAAAAACATTCAGATTTTGAGCCGTTAGATGGAGATCCAACACCCTAGATCATTTTTTTAGAGGTGGTATTTTTTTGAGGGGGCTTGTATGGGTGGATCCGTTGGATGGAGATCTAATGTCCCAGATCAATCTGACTGTTTTTGTCCTAAAAAACAGTCGAATGTTATATAGCAATACTCATTAATTTATCGTCGTTTAGCTCATTTACATAAGTACTTACATTAAGACTAAAAGTCATCACCTGTAGCTAAAAAGAACACATCTGTTTTCCCTAGTCTTTGGCAACCATGGTGGTGCCGGCAAGCCCGACGAGAGCGGAGGTGCTGTCCCTCTTCTGGTCCCTGATCCGCACGGCCAGGAAGTTCTCCGACTAGAACATCCATGAGTACATGCGCCGCAGACGCCTTCCGCAAGAACGCCCTCTCCTATGGCGAGGTGGCGTTCGCGGATGGGAGCAAGCGGCTGGAGGTGGCGAAGCGGCAGGCGGTGGTGTACTTCGCTGTACGCACCCAAGGCCAAGAGCATCATGGAGATGAAGCTGCGGCGATCGACGAGAGACCCGTGCGTTCCTCCTCCTTGTCCTTTTCGGATTTGTGCTGTCATGTGGTAGGGTTACGGTAATTTGATGCAATTAGGAATGATTTGGTATTATTATGGTTGCTTGCTGTATAATTTTCACGACATGGTTGCTTTATGTTTAGTAAATTAGAGAATTTTACGATCATGACCTCTTACGTTTCACACATAGCACGGCGGCTTTGCGATTATCGCACAACCTCGGCCCGGTACTTTACTTTTTCACGAACAGGCAGCAGATTTGCTTGTCATTCCATTAACGGTCCGGTACTCTGCGACTGGCCCTGGCCTTGTTTGTGACTTCTCTCCTGACTATGCACGCTATTGATGCTGAGCACAGTGTTGAATTGATAATGTTGCATTGCAATCCATTTGAGGCACTAATCAACTGTTCGATGGAATGAAATACTGCAATGATAAATCCTCAATTACAAAACCAAAACCAGACTAAATTGCTTATGGTTTGGGCCGCTTGCTTTTGTGGTGCGAGAATTAGAATAGATTGATTTTCATTTGTACTGACTGCCGGATTTCAGGGACCCTAGACCAGAATAGTCTACGATAGCGGATAGCCATTGATGTAGACATTTGGAAATATCTTTTCGTCAAGCATCACTTTACATAGTTCCTCTGCACCAGAAAAATTATTCTGCTTAGTCAGAGCATAGATTAGAACATTGTAAGTCTGAACATTTGGTCTGCAACCACTTTTCTTCATGTGTTCCAACATCGCTGTTGCACAGTCCAGTTTCTCGTTCTTGCAGTATCCATTTGAGTGCAGTGTAGGACCTGTAGGTAACTTCATTTGGGCATAAGCCACGATCTACCATTTCATTGAACATTCCAGAAGCCAATTCCGTTTTACTTATCTTGCAAAAACCACAAATCAGTTCAGTGTACAACCACTCATCAGGTTCACACCCATTAGCCTTAATAAGCTCTAGAATCCTAAGAGCACTCGGAAGTATTTCCTGAGTCACAGTATCCTTTGATGATGGTGTTGTATGTTACGAGATTAGCTGAATGTCCTCCCTTCAACATATTGGTCAGCATTAACATTACCTTCACGGTATCACCAATATTGCAATAGCCTTTGACCATTTCATTGTATGTCCTGGTGTTCGGTGGAAAACCATAGTCTCTCCATGTCACGCCTGGATCTTAGATTGTAGTTGTGGGTTGCAGGAATCCCGGGATCAGGAGGAGAAGAGGACGCCGTGCTGGAGAAGCAGAGGTCGGACCGGGAAACTAGGGTTTCCCGACCGGGATTGGAGAAGACGGGAATTGAGGTAACTTCTTGTCTCCTTTATTAGAATCACTCTGCCCCTTTATATATAGAGGAGAGTCTTTCGGCTAAGCCGAGATTACAAAGGACTCCTAATCAGATTATACCCTTTTGACTTAACCGACTGGAATACCAACTCTACTCCAAACCGAACATAACTCTAACCTGGCAACGCTGCTTCCTCCATCCTTGCGGACGGCTGTCCAGCGCGCGATCTTCTGCCGTAGACTTGTCCAAATCTCCTAGCCCTGACATTACTCCCCTCCTCGACAAGCAGCTCGTCCTCGAGCTTGAAATTTGGGTATTGACGACGGAATTGTACCAAAGACTCCCAAGTGGCTTCAGAAGCTGGTGAACCCTCCCAATGCACTAGGATCTCATGCATGCCATTATGCCATCTAGCCCGAATCACATGGTGTGGTGCTGGAGCGATGCGGCCATGGTGAAGGCCGGGCAAAGACGGAGGCTGTTCTGGTGGAGTGCCAAAATAAGGCTTAAGCACACTGACATGAAACACATCGTGTATCCGTGCTTTGGGCGGCAATTGCAGATGATATGCCACATCGCCTACTCTTTCCAAAACTTGGTAAGGCCCATAATAGCGAGGGGCGAGTTTGCGGTTGCCGTTGTCGGAGATGGACAAAGCATGTCGGTGGTGAAGACGGAGCCAAACCCAGTGCCCAACATCAAATGAGAGCTCACGATGCTTGGCATCATAAGCCTTTTTGTGATGCTGTTGTGCGAGAAGAAGGCGGTCTTTGATGTCAGCAAGCAATTGATCCCTCTCCAAAAGAAGCTGATCTACGGCTTGTAAGGGCGTAGACAGTGGGGAATGTGGTAGAAATGTAGGCGGATCGCGGCCATAGACCACCTTAAAAGGTGTCTCTTTCAATGACGTTTGGAATGATGTATTATAACAATATTCTGCCCATGGCAAACAGCGAACCCACTGCCTTGGCCGGTCCCCCGTGAGGCAGCGGAGATACATTGCAATGATCTTGTTGGTGACTTCGGACTGGCCATCAGATTGGGGATGAAAAGCTGAGCTCAAATGGAGATTGGTACCTATCAAGCGGAAGAGCTCCGACCAAAAGATGCTAGTGAACACTGGATCGCGATCACTGACAATCGAGCAAGGAACCCCATGTAGGCGGACCACCTCATCAAAAAAAACTCTAGCCACGGAGGGGGCAGTGTAGGGATGAGCCAATGGAATGAAGTGGGCATATTTAGAAAAGCGATCAACCACTGTGAGGATTACGGATTTGCCGTTGACCCGAGGTAACCCCTCCACAAAATCCATAGCGATGTCGTCCCAAATCCGGGTAGGCACTTTTAATGGCTGCAAGAGGCCGACTGGGTGAAGGTGCACCGACTTGTTCCGCTGACAGACTTGGCAGGAGCGGACAAAGTCTTCGACTAATTTGCGATCACCTGGGATGTGGAAGTCCCCTCGTAGACGATGCAGCGTCTTTTGTACTCCTTCATGTCCTGCCGTGTGTGCTGCAGTCAGGATAGATGGCAGTAGTGGGGAAGATGGAAGCACATGCACGCGGTTGCTGTGCAAAATCAGGCCATCGGCTAGCTGCCATGGCTCACCCAGGGACCCATCGGCAATTTGGGACTTCAGCGTGAGCAGCTCTGGTGTAGTTTCGGATTCCAAGCGAAGGTCTCGGAAGAGGGTGAAATCGGGTCCTGAGAGAGCACAGACAGATTCACTCCCGTTCTCACATCGGGACAATGCATCCGCCACAACATTCTGTCGGCCCGGTTTGAACTCCACATGGAAATCATAGCCAAAAAGCTTGCTGACCCAACGGTGTTGCGGAATGGTAGAGAGGCGCTGATCTAGCAAAAATTTGAGGCTATAATGATCTGTCCGCACCCCGAACCTACGCCCCCATAGATAACGACGCCAATGCCGGACTGCCATCACAAGGCCCATCAATTCGCGCTCATAAGCTGCCAGATGGGTGTGGCGAGCGGCCAAGGCTCGGCTGTAGAAGGCGACTGGCCCCTGCCCTTGGTGTAGGACAGCCCCAACTCCAGTTCCTGACGCGTCGCATTCCACGATGAATTCGAGGTCGAAATTGGGAAGTTGCAGTACGGGAGCCATTGTAAGAGCATCTTTGAGAGTCTGAAATGCGTCGGCTGCCTCTGTTGTCCAAGAAAAGGCATCTTTCTTAAGTAGGTGGGTGAGTGGTTCCGCAATAACCCCCAAAACCCTGAATAAACTTGCGGTAATAGCCGGCCAATCCGAGGAATCCCCGAAGTGCCCTCACGGAGCTGGGATTTGGCCATTCCCGGACTGCTTGTACCTTGGTGTCATCCATAGCGACTCCCTTGGCCGAAATAACATGCCCCAAATAAGCTACAGTCGGTTCGCCGAAGAAACACTTGGAGCGTTTGAGGAAGAGCTGATGGTGCTGTAGGAGCCTGAGAACTGCTCGAACATGTCGCAAATGGTCCACCCAAGAAGGGCTGTAGATGAGGATATCATCAAAGAATACCAAGACAAATCGGCGTAAGAAGGGGCGAAGAATGCTATTCATAAGTGCTTGGAATGTTGCTAGAGCATTCGTCAGTCCGAAGGGCATGACGAGGAATTCAAATAGACCTTCATGGGTCCTGAAGGCTGTCTTCTCAATGTCAGAGGGATGCATACGTACTTGGTGATATCCCGACCGAAGGTCCAATTTGGTGAAGAACTTGGCACCTTGTAATTCATCCAGAAGCTCATCCACTACCGGAATTGGAAACTTGTCCTTGATTGTCATGTTGTTGAGAGCACGGTAGTCGACGCAGAAACGCCAAGTGTCGTCGTGCTTCTTGACCAATAATACGGGCGATGAATAAGCCGAGGTACTTGGCCGTATGATTCCTTGTTGCAACATTTCCCCACATTACCGTTCCAATTCGTCTTTGAGCAATTGAGGGTAACGATACGACCGGATTGAAATCGGGGGTGTTCCTGGCAAGAGGTGGATGTGATGGTCCTGTGATCATGGAGGAGGTAGTCCCTGGGGGGCAGCAAATAAGCCCTCAAATTCTTGCAACAGCACATCCATCAGGTTTGGCTCGGATATGGAGTAAGCTCGCTGCAAATGTGGTGCGGTTTGGATGTTGGCTTCTTGAGTGAGATTGCCGTGTCCTGCCCTGTGACTTGTGCCCGGCGTTCGTAAGCCCTAGCCAGCGCCATTGCCATCTGAAGACCCGCTGGATTCTGCAGTTCTACGTCCGTGCGGATGGGTTCACGCAATTCCGACGTGAACATCTGGACTTGTTGTCGAGGTTGGAGGTGATCTGTCCGACACAGAATTGCTAGGAATTGTTGTTGGTAGTCTTCCACTGTGCCAATCTGTGTCAATTCTCGGAGCTCGCCCAGTGGGTTGTGCCGGATTGAGGGGCCAAAACGTAGATGGATGTATTCTTTGAAGTGTGGCCAATCTGGTTCCCCTTCATCCCTCTCCAATTGAAAATACCATTGTTGTGCCACCCCGAGCAGATGATAAGACGCGAGCCATACCTTCTCATTTGCTGGTGTCTTCTGACCGCGGAAAAATTGCTCGCAGCGCTGCAGCCAATTCAATGGGTCGTCTTGTCCATCACATGAGGGGAACTCCAGCCTGTGAAAGCGGGGGGGGGGGGGGGGTTTCTCATTTGCCATCCAGGTTCCGTTCCCGTGGCCGCTTGATGCTTGCACGGTTCCAGTTGGAACGGGTAGCAATCCATCGCCAAGCAACCGCCGCTCCATCGCCATGAGTCTGTCGCCGATCTCATTCTCTTTACTCTGTTGCTTGTCAAGGCGATCCCTCAGCTCATCCATCTTCTTCGTCGTGTTGGCCGTCAGTGTGGCCAATTGCTCGAAAATCTCATTTATCCGATCGTCAGCCATGCTCTCTGATACCAAGTTGTCACGCCTAGATCTTAGATTGTAGTTGTGGGTTGCAGGAATCCCGGGATCGGGAGGAGAAGAGGACGCCGTGCTAGAGAAGCAGAGGTCGGACCGGGAAACTAGGGTTTCCTGACCGGGATTGGAGAAGACGGGAATTGAGGTAACTTCTTGTCTCCTTTATTAGAATCACTCTGCCCCTTTATATATAGAGGAGAGTCTTTCGGCTAAGCCGAGATTACAAAGGACTCCTAATCAGATTATACCCTTTTGACTTAACCGACTGGAATACCAACTCTACTCCAAACCGAACATAACTCTAACCTGGCAACGCTGCTTCCTCCATCCTTGCGGACGGCTGTCCAGCACGCGATCTTCTGCCGTAGACTTGTCCAAATCTCCTAGCCCTGACACTCCATCATATTAAAAACAACAAATGCAGATTCAATTCCCCTGTTCCCCACCAGAACGTTTACCAAAGCATTGTACGTCACTGTATCAGGGAGCACGCCATCTCTAGACATCCTATGAAAGTCCAATGGCCACCTTGAGCATCCCTGACACACAGCCCACTGATAAGTGCTGTGTATGTATACACTATTGGCTCGCATCCCTTCTTTTTCATATCGACAAGCAGTTTCTAGCTAGGCATCTTCATTACACCGCATGTCACATAATGCAACAATAGGGACAGTAAAAGTGTACACTGTCAGCAGAACACCACACTGCGTCATCTCCGTAATCAAATCCAACGCCTCGTTCACCCGCCCACTATTGCAGAGCCCAAAGATTAGTGTAGAGTATGTTGCGGTGTTTGGCTCACAGCCCTCCTTACCCATCCGATTGAAAACCTCAAATGCTGAATCCAAGTCATGGTTCCTACAACACTGTAGGTGAATGTGTCGGGCTTCATCTCAGACTCGAACACCTTCTTCATGATTGACTCTGCATCCCTAACATTGCCATCTTTGGACAACACATTGATCGCGGCATTATAGATAAGTCAATTCGAGCCTGCTCAGATGGATCAACAAGGCGCTATATGCGAAAAGGCCCATCTTGAGCCCTCTTTGGCTGAGCATATCCAAGTAACTCATAACTCATCGTCGGCACCATCGCCTCCTTGCTGCGGCAGGACTTGATCATGGGGGTGCGGGCGCGTCCCGCGGCGGCGTACTCGCTGGACTCCAGAAAGCGCATGGTGAGCGCCCCGAACGTGCCCGGCAGGTATATGTGGGAATGCCCCCGCGAGAGGAAGAGCAGGAGCTCGAGCGCGCGGGAGGCGACCGGGTACGAGGCTGCCACGGCTGCCGTGAGAGCGGCGAGCAAGGTGCTGCGGTGCCAATCCGGCTGCGCCAGATTCCGGTGCGCGCGCATAATCAGGGATGCGTGCGGCCGCTGCTTCCGCCGCCACCAGCTGCTGCTATCCCCGGGGCCACGAGGGTACAAGTTCCAGCTCACGTCACTCCGTAACCAAAAGGGGCGTTTTAATTTGCTTTATGGTTTTTTATTGGAGCTATTTTTTGATAGAAATGAAATAATAATAGATGAAAGAAGTAATTTTTGAACTAAAATTTGAAAACAACTTTTGCAAGATGCGAAAGCGGAGGAAATGACGGAAACCAACCGACAGCTTTTAGAAGCGATTCAGAGAAGCTGCTTTTAGAAACCAAGACTTTCAAATTGATTTCCGGTTTTTTCAAATAGAAGTCGAAAGCTAAAACCGTTTTAAACATCCTAAACTTTTTCAAGGCACTAGGTAAACCTTTGAGCCAAATGTAAAACTTTGTTATATATATATATATATATATATATATATATATATATATATATATATATATATTTTGACACGAGAAAAACCCGGCTACAACAGTTCATGACCTGCCCCCGTGCACGCTCCTCAGGAGGTGGTGCGGACGCACCTCATCGCATACCTCCTGTTTTTGTTCGGGTGGGTCTTACTTCCTACCACTACTGGAGACTTCGTTCACCCTAGCTACATACACCTTGTGGAGTCCTTAGCGGATACCTAGCCCGGCGTGTAATTATAGCAGCGGCTCTACTAAAGTCCATACATCTAGGGATGTAGCGTCATGTGTCGGCGTGCTAACATCAGCACGCACGGGTAGGGGCTTTGAGAGGTGGCGGCTAGGGTTTCAAGAGGTGTGTCTTGGGGTACTTCCCTTAGCCCCGTGTCTTTCTATATATAGTTACCAATCGAATCCTTATCCAATACGGTTAGATATCGTATCCAACTCAAAAAGGCTCTAATTGAATCTTTATCCGATGCGGGTTGAGATTGTATCCCACTTGGAGAGCCTGTCATCCGAACCCTTATCATTCCAACCCATTAAGTATGTGACTCTACATGTTCATGTATATTCGACCATGGGATTAAAACTTATTTCCGGTCCATAAGTCGGTAGTGACCACTAGCAGGATATAACGACTTTCAAATATACATACAAATCATATTTGTCAAACCTATATAGTACTTATGTGCCGATCCCTTTTCCTCACGATACCAGATTGAATTCAATGTGAGAAGCGTGACATCCTATGATAGTTCGATTCTTCACTCGAACATGTAGTGAATTACTCAGTTGTGATGAACTCCTCAACCATATTCAGCAAGGTCATACACTTCCTTAATTCTACCACATTGAGGGGTCTAGAGATATCTCTCTTGTTATATAGGAGATGTAAATTTCATCTTGATCGTTTACATTCTTCCGTTTGTTTCATAGTAAACCTGAAAATTACCTTTATGATTACACAGTTATGGAATAGTGTTTGGTAACCCCTAAGTAAACTATTAAACATGTAGAAAACTATGATGATCTCAAATCTAAGAATTCTATATACACTATATATAAGATCAACTGATGACACTTAATAGTATAACAATTTCGCAGTATTTTATGGTAGGTTAATCCAACACCATATTATATAACATGTGTCCACATTATTGACTTTACATCCCCATATCCATGATCCGTAAAATATGATCAGTAATTAATATATGTACTGATTTATAAATCATAATTGTCCCGCATAATAATATAAGATTAGAGATAATTTAGAATAACACCAAAACATGAATAAATAATTCTACGAATAAATCACATACATGTTGATCAATATGAAAGACATTTACTTAAAGGACAATAATATTATTCAAAATATCTATAATTGTCTTTAGAGCTTATCACTAACAGTGCTCGCCAACACACACGAGTCCACAACAACAGACACTGATGTAGATGTCCAACTAGGCCACCATCTGCTTTTCTCCAACCACATCTTGCAAACCTGACGTCGCTCCAACTCCGGTGCACCTTCTTTATTTTCCTTTTTGCAAACCATGTCATTTACTTCCGTGCTGCTCTGCTCTATAAAATCACACTTGCAAAAGAACAGCTAGCTAGAACTTGTATTTGCTTGGCTTGTACATGACATGATGCATCTCCTTCAGACATTATCCACCGCCTTTGGAGCAAAATTCTTCACTGCATCACCAACCGTCAGGAATATCTTGTCCTCACCAATGAGTTCTGTGAATTTCGCGGACCGGAGCTTCTGGATCACAGCCGGGCCAGGGTTGGCGAGAATCAGCTGTAAGTGAAACACATGGATTTTTTTTCTTAGTTGAGGTGTTCCTTCCATGGCTATTCTTGTAGTAGCAGTTAAGAGTTGTTGAATTCTAATTCTAGTTTTGGTGTTTTACCTGAATTTGACGCTTTTCAAGTGCTCTGAACAACTCCTCCAAGGCGTGAATTCCACTTGTGTCGATGTCAATTACCGCTGTTGAAGAGTTAGATCAATGTTGTCAACCAAAAGCTGCAACTCAATTAAAGTTTTTTTGCAGTACTTTGTATAGAAAATAAATTTGCTGTGTTCTTACGAGATAGCTCAACAATCAGAAACTCAATTCTGGGTAACTTCTGTTCCTGTTGTCGTTCTTCCTCATCTCCCAGCCATCTTAGGATTCTGAAAATTGGATAGTATGAAGCATTGTTTTCTTCTAGCTATTTATGATTGCAACATGTTGCTATTAGAATACTGAACATGACGCAATAATGCACCTAATGTAATCTTATATTGATCACACAAGGTGCTTGCACATGTGGCCACATTCTAGAAGAGATTGTAATGTACTCTTATGCCTTTTTTAGGGTGAGTTGACTTTCTGCTTCTGCTTCTGATAACAACCTTAGTACCCAGAAAAAAAGATTTTACTCACAACAAAGAAACAATCAATTGGAATAGATAAAACTAGAGTGGTGACAAAAAAAATTGCCTAGTTCATTTTTAAACATTTCAAAGTAAAATACAATGGATCAAAACAGAAATTGAACTGTATCTGCCTGGCAGGGGCGAAGCTACGTGAGCTCGTCGGGGTCGGCCGACCCCGACGATTTTGCCGTAACCTCTTATAGCCAGCGATTTTTCACCACCTTGGACCCCGGTAGAAAATATGTTCGACCCCAGCAGATTGGCAGCCCAGCAGTCCGGCCCATCTTCCGCAGTCCGGCCCAGCAGTCATGACCCCGGTGACCATTTATCCTGGCTTCGCCCCTGCTGCCTGGCATGTCTCTCTCTCTCTCTCTTTTTGAGGCAGCTGCGTGTCACTTCCAAATCTGTCATATATCTATATACCAAGGTTTATGTGGCATTTCTTGTTAATACTAGTATCTTGTTCGTTCTTTTTCCTACTTACAAATATCGACTCAAATATTATAATTCAAGTTTACCTCCAAATCATGGTTAATCTCATTTGTCGAAAGAAAGCTGTATCAACAAAAATTGTGCAAAAGCGTGCGCACTCACATATACACACTAACTAGCACGCAGGTGTAGAAAACGTAGATAAATTATTGATATTTCTAAATAAAGTTACCATCGGTTCTGAATGAAGTTATTGCCAAACCTTCATAATACTGAAAAGTTATCATCGGTTCTGCATAAAGTTATCATAGGTAGTGAGTGAAGTTACTGTCAATGCTCATAATACGTAGCCGGTGGTAACTTTCTTCACAGCCGATGATAACTTTTCGAATAACTGATGATAATTTGTTGGAGTGCAAAACTGCACTCCAGCATACATGCGCGTGCAAAATAGCGCTACCGTACACACACCCCATTCTAAAAACCTATTCTAGTAAGCATACCATTACCAATGACTGGAATAAATACTTATATTTTGGATAAAAGCCTTTTACCTCTCTTTAACATAGTTGGAGTTTGTGAAATATATAGCTGAGTCCACTCTAACAATTAGCACCCCTGGCACCTTGGTAGCTTCTGGGTATTGTTCAATGTTCCTGTAGATAGTTGTTCTTGGAAGGTTACCAAGTAAAGCTGTTCTTGGCCGTGTTACTTGAAGAAGAATTTTGGCAAGTGATATTGCAACCTGTTCCACAACAAGTTCATCAGTTTCAGTTTATGGCTTCCCTTGAATAAATAAACGGGGCGATTTCTTCGCCGCCGTTTCAAAGTGGCCTATTAGGATAGCCTTTTCACAGTGTCTTATTGGTATTCGGTTTATTCTCACAAGCGCTTGCGTTATGATCACAAGCTATAAGGCACAGCAAAAAAGAACGCACCGACTTTTTATCTACTATACAAGGAGTTCAATTGTAAGTAACATGACAGAAATGGTTGAAAACCGCACCGCAATGAGCAGACCGTACTCCACTGACGCAAATATGACTCCAAAGAATGCTCCCAAGCATGCCACAAAGTCCAACTTATCAACCTTCCAGATAAGGTAGGCTGACTCATAGTCAATTAGGCCTATCACTGCAGATATGATGATAGAAGCAAGGATGGCATTGGGCGTGTACTTGAACAGTGGAGTGATCAACTCCAGTGTGAGCAGTACTACAGTTGACATGACAACATTCGATACTGCTGTTTGGCAGCCAGCCATGTAATTGACTGCTGATCGCGAGAAAGAACCTACAACAAACAACTTTGGTCACAAGGATGGTAATATCTGTGTGGGTGTGAGTTGTTTTCAGCTGAATTAATAGTTACCTGTGGCTATGTAGCAAGAAGTCATCGAGCCGACAACGTTCATGGTTCCTAGAGCTACCATTTCCTTGTTCCCATCTATTTGGTAGTCCTTCAGGCCAGCAAATGTTCTTCCAATTGCAATTGCTTCCTGATAAAGCTTGTGTCAGTTTTGCCACATTGCTAGCTATCTAGAAACCTTATTCACACTACTGATTAAAAAAAAATCAAGTTAATGAAGTTTGTGTTACCGTTAGGCCTATCATTCCAGCTACTACTCCAATTTTGAATCCTTTCAGCAAGTACGGGCCAGTGAAGTATATCAGACTAACCGAAGGTGGATTGATGCCTTTCTTGATGTTTTTGACCTGCAGTTAATCAGCGATAACCTTCACTGTTAACTTCAACTAATTTTGCAGTACTGCACTCTTTCTTGTCTTCGCTGTTGGCAAATGATGCAAGTAGTCCAGAATGACTTACAATTACGACGCCGTGCTTGTCTGCGCGAGTGATGTAGACGAAGAAGGTCGATATGATCACTGAAATGAGCGGTGCGATTGCAGACACCCAGAAGAGCTTTTTATTCTTCTTTCCCTGAATCATCCCAATGGAACAGTGTAATCATCACAAGTATTCAAGGATAACAGAATAAAATAATCGAACATGTAATATTCTATCTTACAATGTACTTGGCAACCAGAAGGAATGCCAAGAAGGATGCTCCGATCAATATCGTCTGCCAGTTCCACTGAATCAACAACGCAAGCGTGTAAATTCTCTCAAATATCGGTTTTCATCAGAGAAGTAAAAATTCTGAAAGGTACAATATTCTCACCCCATGGTGAACATTTCCCCAGACTGATTCCATGACCGATACGATATCGGTTTTCTTGGTGAAGTTTGCGATGCCAAGGAAGCCTTTCAGCTGCTGAAGAGCAATGGTGATGGCGGCACCCGCCATGAATCCGACGATGGCAGCATGAGACAAGAACTCTATGATAAACCCTAGCCTTCAGCAAAGTTTCGTCAGAGACTACATAATTGTTCATGCCAATAAATCATAAGAACTGACAGGTTAACATTCACTAGGAGCCATTCACCTGAAGAATCCGAGCGTTGCCTGAGTGATCCCCGCAAAGAATGTCGCGGTGAACGCTAGCCGTTTGTACTCTAGCGGATTCTTCTTCGGATCAATCTCTTCTTGGAGGAGACTACCGAGCAATAGTGATACGACGGCCACTGGACCGATGGCTATATCCCTGGAACTGCCCATCAAGGCATATATCAAAGGCGGCACGAAGCTACTATCTGCAAAAAGAAAAAAACAGCACATCTCTGATCGTTGTAGTTGCAGGAGCAAAATTCTGATAGCTGCCTGTATGTATATATGCACTTACACAGTCCAATCTCTGGTGGCAGGTAAGCAAGCTTCGAGTAACCGATGTCCTAGTTTAAGATATCGTTGTTAGACCACATGTCAGAGTTGATAAGACCTTGCATATCGCTGCATGCATGCACGAACTACACTGTGTGCTGCTGCTGTGCAAGAGGGTAGCTCACTAACCTGAGGTATGCAGAGGCTGGCAATGGTGAGGCCAGCGATGAGATCGCCCTTGAACTTGTGGAGGGTGTAGTGCCTGCCCCAGTCGAGCACCGGGAAGACGTACTGCAGGCCGAGCCAGATCTTCTTGGACCTCGGCTGGTCCTTGTACTGCCGCAGCGGGTCGTCGGCGAAGAACGTCTCCTTCACCGCGTCGGAGAACTCCGAGAGGAGGTTCTTCTTCGGAGGGAAGCCGACTTTGTAGCCGTGCTGACCGCTGTCCATGCGGCGGTGTGACGACGTCTGGCTGGCGATGTCGGCGTCGAAGTTCTCGCCTCCGTCAGACACGGTTCGCGGCATCGTCGGTGCTGCTTGCAGATTGGACCGGTTATGTGCTGAAGGATACGTTTATCTGTATATGATGCAAACTAGGGAAGCAGTGAGCACAAACACATCAAGCCCTAAGTACAAAAAACTAACTAACAGGTAGTACAAGAAACTGAAGTTATATATCCATCAATTCTTCCAGTATCAGATGAAAAATAAATATCAACAATCTATCAAAGCAAAACACACACACACACACATGACCAGGTGCACGCCTGGTACACAAGGTCTGAACCGAAGGAAACAATATGCAGTAAGAAAACGAGATCTGAAATTCGTGTCTTCAGAACCAATGGAATTAGAAACCTATGCATGGACAATAATTAACAAACACGGCAGCACCCAACACTATCCAATATTCATCAGTAGTTTCTAATGTAACCAATGTGTGATCATGGCATCATTCATAAGCATCAAGTCATCAAGAATGGACACAGGAAAGAAAACCTACACAATTATGCCTATCAGATGCACTTAGCCCACAAAGGTCTGCTTTGTTGCATTGTCAAGAAGCTAGCAAAATGTCCATTATATATATGCATGCAGAGGAGCTCCATCTAGGATCAAGGTCAAACCTCTATTTCAAATCATGAATCTGCGTCGAAAAATGCACCATATTCAACACAGCGCAGGAACTCCTACCGAATGAATAGGATATTCCACAGCCCATCGTTTGCTGAACGGCAAGTCCAACTTGTAAACCATTTTATATACACAAATAGTAGTTGAAAGAATGTGTGGTCGATAAGGGACATCAAGAAAAACCAAACTGTTTCAGCTCTCTTTCATGTATGTAATGGAAGAAACATGTATAGGAGTGGACTTCAACAAATGGATGTAAGTGCCCTACGTGGCCAATTTGAGATTATATAGACATCCTCTCAAGTTGAAGGACAACTATGAATCTTGGCAGTTATTCTACTCAGAATGTAGCAGTTTCCTGGGCTGTCACTGACATGCATCTTGGGTTAATATTCACGCAAACTCCAGTCTGAACAAAGGGGGCCAGATCGACTTCTGTCATTTCTAACATTTAGGCTATCAAAATGCATGTGTCATGAGCCAATAAAGTCTGGAGGATTCAGAAGTCCACTTGCCACTGCAGAAACAATTTTCCTGGGAGATTCTGGGCACTCTTGGTGGCTCTCATTAGCTTGTCAAAACAGAGCCTAGCTACCATTTACCCCTGCTCTACGTGTTCCATGCTTGTATTATTATATATGTACTCATCTTTTTATAGCTGTACAAGGCCAGTTAATCAAGGGAATAAAATAGAGTTTCTTAATATGAACAAGTTACACTAAGTATGAACGGGAAATTTTACCATCCTTGAGGGGGAAGAGGTACCAAATTTGAGCCGTTGATCACACTGATCGAACGGCTGAGATTTGACAGTACCTAGTGGTACCGGACGCGAGGTACCAAGAGGTACAAGTTGTTTTCTGGTGGTATACTACTAGGAAAATTTTACCATCCTTGAGGGGGAAGAGGTACCAAATTTGAGCCGTTGATCACACTGATCGAACGGCTGAGATTTAGCAGTACCTAGTGGTACCGGACGCGAGGTACCAAGAGGTACAAGGTACCAAGAGGTACCAAATTTTGAGCCGTTGATCACACTGATTGAACGGCTGGATCTAATTTGGTATCTCTTGGTACCTTGTACCTCTTGGTACCTCCTCAAAGATAGGAAAACTGCTCATACTACTATATTGTCATGCTTAGTTTTTTTTGTTGAAAAAGCGTCATGCTTAAAATTTTGAACTTCTGAAGTAGCGTACTTGCAAATGCCTCTAAAATTTTCTACATCACAAGAAAAGGACAGGTACATTCGCATATAGAAAATGATTGGCAGATGAAAGACACTCATGATATTAAATCCGTTTTAAGTTAACAACTACAGTCCACAAACAAGAGACCAAGTTTAACCCATTTTTCAGTACGTCCAAAGATTTCATCAAGCGGAACTGCCTATCAACTATCAAGACAGTCGTCATAAACCAACCAGGCAGGGCAAAATAATGCAGTTGTTAACTTTAATTATGAACATTATCTGCAGAAGCAGGGGTACAAGTCCGGACTCTGGACGATTAGTCGTCGCGGTAACACGATCGATTAGTTAACTACTGGTTCTGCTCTGCAAATCCTAGGCTGCCAATGGCATCAACTTGGTCCAAGAACTCAAAAATCTAGGTCAATAGAAGGGCGAGGAAATGGGTTCCTGAATTAGATCCGGGCGTGCCTATGTGATGAGGCAACATGGTGGACGGTTCTGAATCTAAAGTGCACAGATTCCAGGCACTGTTGGTGGCTCTCATCACTTGCTTTGAAATGAATCTTTGCTCATATTGGCATTTTTCACTTTCCATGCCGATGACCACCCAATATGTACTCTACTATTCCATACAGATCAGGACCTCAGGAGCACCTAGAATGTTCAGTGAACTGCTCTGTCAAGATCAAATTTCACGTATGCATGATGGAAACAGCAGTTACTTATTCTTCCCTGAAAAAACACTCAGAAATAGTGAAGTCCCTGGTTAAAAATCCAAGGATATGTACGCATTTCGCAAGCATGCAACTGAAGAAGGCAGCAGGAGGTGAAAGAAAGGTAGTATACGATCAACTCGCTGGTACTATACTGGTTCATTCTAAGTCCCCCACTTCGATTCCTGTCCCGTTAGCATCTCCGATCCGAGAATTAAACAGGGGATCAACATTTAATTCACCATTTGCATCTAGTCCCACAGATTTGATGGAGCCAAACAGGTACCCAAGTTTTCACCGTAGTTATTCTATCAAACGAACCTAAAAAAATGCGCTTGTTTAGCATTCGTGAAAGCATCTATATCACTGAACCAAGAAGCAAACACCCAAGGAACAGGGAGAAGAGAATAAACAAGACAGGAAAGTAACCCTTTGCGACTGCGAAGTTGAAAATATTTCTCGTGTTTTTTGCTTCTCCTAGCTGTAACAAAAGTAAAATAAAACAGAAGAAACAAACAAACCGAAAAGAACAAAGATTTTCTTTTTCTCTTACCATGATGTTCCTCTCGAGCATTTGCGTCGATCTTGAGACCTTTTCCCCTTCGCTTTTCTTTTTGAGTTTTTGGGTCCCACCAATGTGCTAATACTATACCTTCCAGATTGGGTGGCGGAGGGTTGTTTGGAATGTGGACGCAATTGTGGGTCAGGCGATGACAGCTACTTCACTATTTAAAGGGGAAGAGAGGAAGAAGATTAACAATGAAAAGAGCGAAAGAAAGTCAAAATGTGTCCAAGTTCAATGAATCTGGTGCAGGAGCCGGCAAAACGGCTAAAGAAGGGGGGGGGGGGGGGATCAAAACTAATCACCCGATGGCCACGTTGACTTTGCTGGGTATTTCAGAGGGACTCATGCTAGATTTAAATGGATTTTTGAAAGAGCCAAAATTATTATCAGAATGATTTACAATTTGGGAGACAAATAGGTTTTAATCACTCAAATTGTAGAACCAGTATAGCAACAGAGTAGCGGTGAATGGTGACTTCAAATTTTCTCACAAGTATTCGTCAATTCTTCACTTCGATAGGTATGAAGATCAAGAACCCACAATTCTAAAAATCTTTATGCTACAGTAATTTCAGCCCGCAGACAGTGAAAAACAATACCATTTCAAATCCAAAAATCTATTAAACTTTTGATCCGTAGATCCAAAAGACTTAAAAATTGAATCAAGGCTAGATCATGACATCAAGAACCTATTCTAACAAAAAAATCTTGAAAGAACTTAAAAAATTGAGATCTTTTTGTTTGTAAAGCTCTGTTGCACCAAAAATAAACCAAAAAACCTAAAATTAAACTAACTCTTAAACCAAAACTCCAAATAATTTGAAATTTAGTATGCACCTTCTCTAGAATGTCAAAAACTTATTCTAATCAACGATAAAAAAATTGTTGCCAAAGTTATGACATTTTCTCATTTAACAGAAGGTTGCACAAAAAATGGGTCAAGATGGTTTTTTTCATGAACTTGCCAGTCAAGTGTTTAGATGGATGGAGATTAATTTATTAATTTTTAGAGGTTATTTTTATCTCTTACACATCTTTGATACAATAAGATCAAGACGGGGAGAGGGAAGAGCAAAAACCAAGTCAAGAGTAAATCAATTAATATAAGAGAGATCCATAAAGATAAACAAATATTGATGTATTGCAATATGAGAATGAAGGTTTTACAGTCACTCTACTTGGAGGACAAAAGGGCACACCATATCACTTAACTTATCTCAAACCCTAATCCTAGAACACTTGATCACAATGAAATGATAGTTGGATGGTTTTCTTCAGGTCTCCATCCCAATCCATTAAATAGATGGGCTAGTCAGCTCCATCTAATATTTACTGGATACTATCCACTTAGCATATATGGAAAAACTCGATAACCTCACACACACAAGTTTTAACTCACATACTATACTTATGCACGCTTTTCAAATCGCATAAGCCCAAATCCACTAAGTCTTTAACATTGATCTAACTTGATCTTCTCAGCTTTTTCTTGACCTAAACTGCTCTCCCAAGCGCCATGATTTTCTTGCAAAGTAGTTTTCAGTATTTGGATTAACTTACCAAAATACTCTTTCTTAACCCGGTCGTCATCTTCCATTGCAAGCAATGCTTGCCACGTGTAGATATACCGCTGACTCGCAACATGTTGACAAATCTCTTCCATTCCGGTTCCACCAGACCGGCCTTATTTGGATCGACCAAGCCACATGGTGCAACTCGTCACTCAAACTTTCCTTCAACATCTTCCACCTTGCACCATGCTTGAGCTTAGCCATCTCACATGACATCTTTGATCGTTTTGACCCTCATCTCCTTTATGAGCATAGCTCCGATTCTCACCATCGACCATAGTTAACTCTAAGCAACCCTACACATCCAAAGATCAAGAAATCATTTTCGAACAAAAATTCTTCATAACTTAACCCACATTAGCTGTAACATGCATTATACAACACATATGTACTGATCTAGGTCAAACCAAATCATCTCATGACTCCTAAAATCATTCATTTCTACAAGCTATCCAAAAAATCTATAAATTTGTAAATTCCGAATTTTCACTCCTCCAAAATGATAATGGTTCATCACAATAAAATTTTGAACCTTCTCATATGATCATTCACAAATATTATTTGTTCGTTAGCAACACGTTATCTGCTTTGTTCTTTTGGGGAGCAAACATGCAACTACGTTTTTTTAGCATGGCAGGAGCTCTGCCTTAGTGCCTCATTTCACTAATAGAGAGAAGAGAATACAACACCCCCTAGAACACCGACCCAACCAAAAACAACTCCTCTAGAACATCTACGCACCAAAAAAACAGCTACGTACCCTCGCAGTGCCCCCGCTCATTTCAACTTCAGCTTCTGACTTATTTTTCATTATTCATAAATTTCGTCTTTTTATGAACTTTTGGCTTTTTTGAGCTTTTTTGCTGGTTCTTGTTTTTCTCGTATTCGTTCGCGTTGTCCGTAATGAGCTAACATATTTTTTCTATTTTAAAATTTTAAAATTTAATTACACTAAATAAGCCACCTTCAGCTACAGTAAAATTTCAACCGCTACAGTGCAATTTTAGCCATAAGCCATAGTTTTTCAGCCTAACCGAACGGAGAGAGACGTGTTCTTACCTTCTTAGCGACCGGCCCCAAGCCCATACAAAATTTACTCGGTGATGGTGATCCAAGCAGGTAGGGAGCACGTAGCTAATTCTTTCATACCTCAATACTCCTCTCTTTTTTTCATTAAAATGGGCCAACGAGTGATCTTAGTTGACAGCTCAACACTTGTTTAGGTGGTGATCAGTTGGGCTTAAAAGCTTATGGCTTATGGCTGAAAAATCACTGTAGCTGATAGAGGCTTATTTAGCATAATTAAATTTAAAAAAATTAAAAAAATAAAAAATATGTTAGCCCAATATGTATAATACAAACGAATACGGGAAAAAAGAACCGGCAAAAAAGCTCAACAAAAAGCCAAAAGTTCAGAAAAAGACGAAATTTATAAATAGTGAAAAATAAACCAGAAGCCAGAAGCTCAAGCCGAACCGATCAGGGCAGCACAAGCTAGTTTGGCTTTGCAAAGGAAATGTGGAGTTGACATTCCTAGGGGACAAAGAAGAATTTGTCCGTTCATTGTCGCCAGGAGACATGATAAATTGCGTAATAATTTAGTGGATTCTATATATGTGTCCGGCAAATGTAGAGGAAGAATAAAGGGTGTTTCGATCTCTAGTGATACTAACAATTGTTTAAGCAGTATGCCTTTCTAGCAAACCATTCTAAAGATAGCTCGTATAGACTCGAATCCAATATAACTTGCTCCCATGTAGACTCCAAATTCAAATGAGATTATGAGGTATGTCTGTATCATACAAGCTAGTTTGCCCTAGATATGCCCTGTCACACATTCATATGTTGGAAATTTGACTGGCACCTTCAACGTTCGCTGAAACCGCTTGATATCCAAGTTTGAGAGAGACATCCTCGACGTTTGCTTGGATGCTGATCAGACTTTTGAGAGGTACGGTCGGAACTCGAGAGGCGATGACTCAAAAACTCCTTTCCAGTGCCGGCCTACTTACGATAGAATTAAATATCCGTGGTTTGAAAATAGTCCGTCCTTATAAAAATATAAATGGTTTAAGGTATTTACATAGTCTCTAAGATAATACTTTAACCAATAATTGATATTAAAACATGTTATTTCAAATAAAAAAGGGAAATGTTTTTATGTTTTCTTTTCTAACAAGAGTACAACTAATCTCAAAGCATATGAAAAGTTATATATTATGAAAGTATATTTCATGACAGATATAGCGATATCGATTTTATATTATCAATCTAGGTAATTTTTATATATTAATGGTCAAATCTAAAAATATTTTATCAATGTAAATCCTAGAAAAATTTATATTTTGACTCAGAGCTAGTACACTGTAGCTTCCGTGCGTATACATCTAGCCAACCAATGATTCTCCTTGTCACGATGATGACCGCCTTACCGGTGAGTAGAGGTGAGCCCATTAATTGCCGGTAACTTCCCTCCATGGAGATGGCTTTCCCGAGTCGTTTTCAGCGAACTAGATATGAGTGTGTGAAGGTGCCAGCCAAATTTCCAACATATGAAGCCGAGTGAAGCTACTCAAAATAGTAAATTTTTTACAAAAAAATATTACTGTAAAAAAAGATCATCATAGACGGTTCAAAAACGACATCACAGACGGTTTTATGAGTCGTCTGAGTTTATGGGTTAGTAATGACATGAGGTCATCACAGACGGCTTTCGAACCATCTGTGATGCAGATTTTCACATACGGTTATTAACTTGTATCGTTTGTGATAGTTAACTATCCGTCTGTGATATATGATTTATTGCAGACAGTTTCTACTATAAACCATATGCGATATTAAACTTATAAACTGTCTGTGATAAATTATATATCACAGACAATTTCTACTAAAAATCGTCTGTGATAGTTGACTATCACACATGGTTACGAGTTAATAACCGTCTATGATATTTTTTTTTCTATTCATAAATCTATTTCTGTTTGTTAGCTAGTCTCAGAAAATGCTAGCCATACCTTATGAAGCAAGCAGATTAACACAGTATATATACATCCAATTTACATCCATTCATTTCAGAAACAAAACATCTATTTCACAAATCAATTAACTGAAATGAAATAAATTATCCATCCATAAACAAATACACACATCGAAAATTTTCAAAGAACATCAAAAATTTTGAATAACACTGAAAAGCGACAAAATGCTTTAAATTTTTCGTTATTACACTATTTCCCTTATTTGGGATGTTACACATTGCCGGGATCAGTCCTACATAATCAAAGTGTTGAGATAGCTCTCTGATGTGGAGATATAATTATATTATGATGTTGCAGCATATTCCGATGCAATTATTGGCCTAATCTATGCATCAGGATTGTTTTTTGTTGGTACCTTATCAAGTGACAATTGGATAAGTTGTCAGCATGGATTGGAGAGATAAGCGTCCAAGCTGTGCAATTATCAGTTGGTAATAGGTCATCGTGCTCCTCCAATGAAACTGTACATAGTTTTTGTGGAGTCGCTTTAATTAGTCATAGTGTCATACATTAGTTTTGTTCCGGGATTCAATCTTAATGTTCTTTTTTGTGTCTAACTAGCGTTCGGATAATCGATGGGAGACTTTCTATCAGACACTCTGGAGCTACATTAGTTAACAACCTTTACAATATCTATATATTTATAGATTAAAAATCTTGATGTTGCATACATAAAATCAAAATATTATAGAAAAAATGCAACAACCAAGAAACAAATTTGCAACAAATCGAAACAAATCCCACAGCAAACAAAGAAAGGGGCTACAACATGATTGACAAAAAATCTCGATGTTGTACTGATTGTTGCATATATAAAATCAAAATATTGCAACAAAAAATACAATACTGATAAATAGATCCTGCAACAAAATTACCAGATCTGACCGCTTTACCTGTGGAAGCGATAGTCTGGCAAGCTCCAGCCATACCGACGACGTGGCTAACGGGCGCAGATGAGGAGTATGCTGGTAACCTAAAGTATTCACCCCATGGCGGAGCTGACAACGTCGAGCTCAAGGTGGTGGCAGCTGGTCCAGATCCAGCTGGGTCAAAGACTGGTTGGGTGCCTTGTCGCTAGGCATGCCACTTCGTCATGTAATTGAAATGTTTTTAGATGAGCTGGCATAAGTACATCAACCATTCAAATAAGATTAGCAGTAACTGAAAATCAACTTAACATTGGGGCAAAACACCATGTTTTCTGACAGTTATATTGAACTCTTGGCTAATTGGGTTCGATGATCTGAAACAGGCTACGTGGGAAACTACAGTGTCCTTTTAATTTAGGAGAACTGCAGTTCGTACTTAATAATGTTTGGATCAATGCACCGGCTTTGATGATATCCCCATGTTCGTACAGGTATATGTCATGTGACCTTTTACTGTTTTATTGGGTGTCTTCGCTAGTGAAAAAAATACCTGGGTATTCTTAGTAAACAGGGAAATACTGTTTATCATTCTTACCTGGTACATGTATATGTGAGGACAATTTTTATTATATAACCCCTTATTTTATTTTATTTTAATTAATAACCCATCGTCCAACTTATTTATAAATCTAACCCTTTTACAACACTATCATCCATAATGTAGTAAATAACACTGCCATGCCACGACATAAGTCCAGCGTTGAGCTAAAAAATAGCCCGTTGTGAGAGCAACTCCAAGAGATTAGTCAAAAGAAGTATCTAAATTTAGTGATTTAGCAATTTTCTAAAATGAATCTCACCCAAAAAAAACAAGACTACTCCAACAGGCTATCTAAACTAAAGGGCGCGCGGTGGGTCGCGTACGCGCGGGAATGGGGCGCAGCGTGCGGGAAGGAAACGCCGACCGCGCCAAGAGGCTGGATGGTGAGCGAGGTAGGCTATCCAAAAATAGAGAGTGAAGGAGGAGGGATGGAGAGATACTAAATTTGGAGTCATTTACAGAGTCTATTGGAGACGTTTTTTCTCCAATAATAGCCAAATTTACCTTTAGAAAATGATTTAGCTCTTCTCTTGGAGTTGCTCTGACACGCCACTACCGGTGGCGTGGCAAAATAACATTGCCACACCACCACCAGTGGAGTGGTAGTGTTTGGCCACTCCAGTGGGCTGTCAGCTGGGGGCGACGTGTGGGCACGACGCATCAACTCCGGTGGCGGAATCGGGTATTGGCTAGGGTTGAGGAAATGAGAAGAGAGTCTACACACACGCGACTATGCACCCGGGGGCTATTGGCCTGTTTGTGCCTTATGAACAGTAAAATAGCATTAATTCAGTTGGGCCAAGACCCCGACTAAAGCCCCCTAGCTCAGGCCCTAGGTACGCCCCTGAGAGAAGGTGGAGAGGCAGATGAACCACCAAGAGTGGTGGTAAACCACCACCACTAACTCTTTCTTTTAAGTAGTAGAAAAAAAATCACTTCTTTCAATTATTACTATTCATTTTCAAAAAAAAAAACCACCACATATGCCCCATAGTGCCAAAGCTCACAAGTGACATTAGTCCAGCTGCAGCTATGTACACAAATACCTCGTCCAGTTGCAAGCCCACGAGGTAAACAGGCCGAACAAACATGGGCCGTATCCTTACTGTTTGCCCATATCACCATATGGAGTGAATTAAGTTGCGTTATTTTCGGTTGAAGCTAGTGACTTTTAATACTAACACGAACGTTTATGCGAATAAATTAAATGACGATAAGCTACTTTAAAAACAGCTATCTTGATAAGTTACATTAAAACAGAGGTAAAGAAATCAAAGGATGTCTTGATAAGCTGCATTAAAACAAAGGTAAAAAAATCGTCCCATTCATTTATTCAAAAGAAATTATAAGCTGAAAAAATAGAACCTTTAGGAGGGTAAATAAGCCTAAAGTTGTCAAAGCATGAGGACCAAAGCTGCAATCGAACGTTGCGGCGCTCGAGGTACATCGTCTTGAATGGGCAATCGATCCCGATCGTCGCCTGCATCACGCACCGTCCCAACAAAGGCGGCGGCAGCGGCAGATCACCACACCGTCTCCAACAGCTGGCTATTTAGTTAGCTAGATCTGATGTGGCAAGGAAAAAGTAGGAGAGAGAGTAGTCACTAGCGACGAGCAAATAGCTGATCTATTTCACGTAGTCCAAGAACATGAGAGAGGAGCATGTGGGTCCAACAGTATAAAATAGTCTTTGCTTTTGTCTCTCACCTCCACGTCAGCTGACTATATAGCTAGTACTAGCTATTACCATTGCGGATGCCCTTAGCGAACAATTAAGGGCCATCAAAACATCAGAAAAAATTACAGTTTAAGAAATCAAGGATCGGAAGCGCGTCGAACCCGTCGTACTTGAAGCGGGTGATGACGGCGGTCTTGCCGACCTCATACATGAACAGAAATGAGTCATTCACAGGTTGGTGAGTGGAGAGTGACATTGAAACGAGCTCTGACGGACCAGACTGTACAGCCCAGTCTGGCTGGCTCGTATGGTGGTATAGGGCAGACAGCCCATGCTCCACTCCACTGGGCTGCGATAACCCACATCCGAGAGTTGAACTGGACAAGGATGAACAACTAGGCCCATCTACGTCGTGGCATCTTTTTTTTTTAAAAAAAAACAAATCTACGTCATGGCAGCATCATGCTTGCATACGCCGTTAGTTTGGACTTTAAATGCATGGGCAGGTTCTTCGTTGGCGTGTCAATCTTGGCTGCATCTGTCCCTCCCAGAGGACCTAGAGAAGGTTTTTTTAGATGAAGACAAAAGAAAAGGATTCGGTCATGGCACTAGCCATAGAAACCGGCATCATCTTCGGGCTTTCCTATAAAATCCAATGGAGTGGGTGAGCTGCCGTGCGTAGAACAGTAGAAGGTTACGTCACATGAGCAAAAGTAAGTTGCGCGAAAGACTAGACGTAGGATTGTTTGTTGCACCGGTTTGTATTGAATATTGTTGCACCATATATTTTTTACTTAGCAAATAAAATAGTAAATAATTTGGATGAACCGTCCTCCCGTATAGCCGCCATCATTTTTTTTCCAGGTTGCTCCCTCTTACCCTCTTTAATCAATATTTCTCTCTCATCTTCTCTCTCTAAGGCAGCAGTAGAGGCGTGCCTAGAGGCACGGCCGACTGGAGGTGGGTGGGCGGGCAACAGTGTGCTGGCCAGTGATGGTGTTGCCAGGAGCCGGCGCCAAGGGCGGTCTCATGGCCGAGCTTGATCAGGCGGAGGCGGGCCAGGCGGCACAACTGGTCGGTGCGCAGGCCTGAGGCGGCACAGCCGGCCAAGGGGCGGCTCATGGGAGGCATGGCCAGAGGCGACACGACTGGAGATGGTGTGGCCGATGTGGCGCGCGACTGGCCGACGCGCAAGCTGAGAGGCGGTGGAGCAGGCCTGGTAAGGTCAAGCGACGGCGGGGCAGGCCTGCATGGTCAAGAGGTGGCGTGTGGCAGGGCGGCGATGTGCAGCTGGCCAAAGGCACGCAGGCATGCGGGGGTGCATGGTTGGGCGGCAGCGTGTGGCTGGCCAAAGGCGTGCAGCCGGGCGGAGGCAGCCGTTGACGGCGACAGCTGCAACGGCGACCAGGCAACGGTGGCTGCCCGGCGGTGGGCGGAGGCGGCTGTGCGGCCAGTGCTTTGTGGCCACGCAGTTCGACCGGACGGGGGCACAGCCGAATTAAGCTTCGTGCGGGGTTTTGTTAGCTCGCACAACGGGACATCGTTGTTTGGCCGAACGACGTTCGCTCAACCAAATAACAATTCACACAGCAAAACTCAGTGAACGTGATTCCTTTCGGTCGAATAATCTCTTCATGTTCTTCCACAATTTTATCATAACTCTCGTTTATTCCGGACCCTTCGTGCAGTGGTCCCGTTAAGCGTGCTCAAGGCAAGTATCTCGCGGTCGTAACCTATCTATTTCGCATATTACCGTTTCATGATTAACTGTCGCTATTACCTTAGTACTCAATATGTCGCCATTACCTTAGTACTCAAATTTTTACATTACAATGGTTGCTTGGTCGTATGACGTTAGTATATTGTTATATCATGATGTGCTGGGCTAACTAGTGTTGTATGCTACTAGGTTAGTAGAATGCTCAATTATAGCATTCATGCTTTAATTTAGAGATTAGAAATGATGCTTAAATTATTGATGGGGGTAGCGTATAAGCATGATTGAATTTAAGGTTAACTACTAGTAATCTTTTAACATTAGGTTGTTTTATTTATAGACCTTGCTTCCACGACCTTTTATTTGTACGTTATTGCTTGTGAGCCTTGATTGATTTATTTAAGATACTCATTAACATGACTAATAACCATTTATCACGTAATAAAACTTGGATGATCGACAATCCTTGTGTGAGCTATGTTAAAATGCTATTTATAGTAATTCTGGGATCACTACCACCATAGTATCACCCCCCCCCCCCCATTATCTCATATCGAAAATGGTGCCTTTCCTTCCCAACCTTAATAATCCTTTCACTTGTCGTAACCTTACCCGAATTTATCCTCGGTTATTTCCAATCTCTTATCATAGGAACCGTTAATAACATAATTGTTATCTGGCCTGGGGTTACCCTCATATAGAGAAGATTGCCACCCACCTAGTAACGTACAGGGAGCGTACATTTTCGTTACTCATTATATTACACCCCGTCTACGGTTATATAGTCGAGGACAAAGACGTGTCTGACTATTCACGTATAACCGGGTATGTGGGAAGTAATCATCGATGCCATTTCCACAACTTGCTAAATAACAACTATCCATGTTGACAATATAACGGTTACATGGCCTGGAGTCATCCACATATAGGGGAATTTACCACCCACCTGGTAACGTACGGGGGCCGTACACTTTCATTACTCAGGATATTATACCTCGTTGGTAGTTATACAGTCGAGGACAGTGACATACCCGACTATTCTCGTATAACAGGGTATGTGGGAAGTGATCGCGGGTGCCATTGTCATAACTTGCAAAATAACAATTATCTTTAATTCCATTGATCCTGTCACCTCTATCTCTGACATTTATCAATGTTTTCGGTTACCTGGTTTCATTGCATTTAACATATGTCAATTGTTTGTTTGCATTACTTTTCCTTTATTCACCGTGTTACTACCGTTGTTGGGTATTTGCTGAGATTTTCAAATCTCAAGGTTGTTTTTCCCATTCTCAGGTAAAAGACCAATGGAGTGATAGAAACATGCATGTGTTACATTCTCAGGTAAGAAGCTTGTCTCTATTTATGTTATTTAATTTATTCTTTATTTGGTTAGAAGTGGACCGGTCTCATATTTCAAACATTAATTTCAGTTTTCGTTGGCTCTTTAATAAAGTACCTTTAAATTTTTAATTTTCTTATGATTTCTATTATTGCTTTTATTATTTATTCTTTACTTTAGCGATGATGTTCTATTGTAGTATCTCATATTAGTATGTATGCGGGGTGCTACAATAGGACTTACTGAATATTACACCAAACACCCGGTGTTTCCCTAATTCCCTTGAATCACATCATCCTTGTTGCAAAAAGTTATGAGCCTTCAACACTGTGTGTGTCTGGCACCCAGGCAGTAAGCAATTTCACCTTCATTTTTTTTCACATCATCGCCTCCTTTTTAGCCATCCTTTCACGGGTTAGAACTCAAAAGAAAGGTCGTTTTCAGTATTTTCCTCCATGTGATCTCGTAACAACTGGTCAAATTGCCTCGAGTACATCTTAAACCATTGCCTACGATGCTGTCAAATGGAAGAAAAAACAAGAACAATGGTTCTAATTTTCTCTGCGTGATGATATTAATATAGAAAGGGAATTGCCATGAACTAGACGTCTGATAGTATCGGAAGCTGGCTTCAAGCCTATGGCCCAAGAGCTCATTAAAGTGTTTTGCACAACCCACTCAAAGTAGATCCTTATCTAAACACCAGTACACTGACTCAATCAAAGCCACACAAAACACACTAGCGCTACTCAAGATGGATCTAGCTAGCTCTCTTGGCACATCGATCCCATGGCTGCTCTGCACGTGTTAGGGTTACTGCTGCCCTGCTGATGGCTCTCCTAGTGGCGGCGCCGGCGAAGAGCGCGGTGACAAGTTACGAGCAAGTGGCGGGCTTCCTGGTGCCCTGCATCGGCTACACCATGGGCAGGGTGGCCTCCCCTGCGGCGAGTTGTTGCAGTGGCGTGAGGAGCCTGAACGCGGCCATCGCCACCCCGGCTGACTACAAGACTATATGCACCTACCTCAAGCAGCACACTAGCGACATGGGTGGCATCAAGCCCGACCTTGTCACCTGCATCCTCGTCAAGTGCGGCGTCAACATCCCCTATGCCACCTTCTGCCCCTGCCCCATCCTCCCACACGTCCCATCGTTGGCCACCGCGCTCACGGTTACCGATGTCGTCTTCAGCAACGAGCTCACCTACGTGACTGGCATGGCGCCTAGTTGGCCAACCACGCCGCCCTCGAAGCAGAAGAAATGCAGGTTGGATGTTGCTATGGGAGGTAGATGTTGTTTTTGTTGCAGTATTTTGATTTTATATGTGTAACATATTTTATTTCATGCGTGTAACATTTTGATTTTATGTATACAACATTTTGATTTCATACGTGTAACAGTGTGATTTTATATGTGCAACATTGAGAGTTTTATTAATTTTTTGTTACATATATAGTCGAGAAATATTTAGCGTTCAAATTAGACGTTTGGACGCTAGCAAATCCCCTGTAGAAAACTCCCATATGTTGTTTTCACATCTTCTCGTAGGCAATGGCGTGGTCCAGTGGCTGAAGCTTTGAAGGGGTTGACCGAAAACTCCTGTCGGTTATTTTCTCCAGTGACAAAAATCATAAAATGCATCGACAACACTTCGTACCGGGAGGGGGGGGGGGGGGGGGGGTTCTAATCCAAATCATAAAGTACGGATATAAATAAAAGTAATCATACATCAACACGAAACAAAAGTATACAAATGTCATCATAGAACCCTAAAAAAAGAGGAAAAGGTCTACTCTACAGAAGCAGTAAGAAGAGGGGAAAGGGGAAAGATACAACATGTCTCAAAACATTGAAAACAACAACACATCGCAGCAAAGCTACACGCATAGTGCAATGCACACGTACATCTGATTATACACCCTGCTGGTGCTGCCAGCCTGCGCCGTTGTGTCCATTGGCGCCGCGGTGCGACTTGTCGGCGTCACGCTTGCGCCGCCGCAGGACGATCACCCACGTGATGGCCTCGAGGCAGAGGGCGATGCCGCCGAGCGTCGCCAGGATGACAATGTAGGTCGTCTTCCAGCCGCTGGCCGGCTTCAGGATGTTGAACCCCTTGAATATGTTGACGGCCGCCAGGACGATCACTGAGTAGCCAACGGAG
Source organism: Dendrocalamus latiflorus (assembly GCA_017311315.1). Classification (NCBI taxonomy): domain Eukaryota; kingdom Viridiplantae; phylum Streptophyta; class Magnoliopsida; order Poales; family Poaceae; genus Dendrocalamus; species Dendrocalamus latiflorus. The sequence continues at coordinate 29,847,861 of CM029622.1, forward strand.
TGGTGATAGATGTTCCAGTAGAACCTGTACTTGTTCTTCTTGTCCGGCCTCAGAAGCAGAGCAAACACCTGATCATGGAACAAACCAAGCGTCCAGTCAGCTTCTGCCACGGCAATGTGACAGTAACAACGTTGTGTGTGATTGTACAAACCTGGAGAGTGGCGAGGCAGAAGATGGCAATGCCGATGTTGCGGTGGGGCTGGTAGGTGGTGCCCTTTGACTCGCTGCCGAGCTTGAGGCCCAGGCCCCAGCCGGCGACGCCGAGGATGTAGCCGGAGAGCTGGCAGGTGATGTGGAGGTAGAACCATGCAGGGTCGGCGGACTCGAAGACGCGCAGGTAACGTGCGATAATGGCGCCAAGGGGAATCAGGACGCCCCAGCTCACCGCGTTTAGCACTCCGTGGATCTGTATATACGCATGCGTGCCATGGTTAGAGATAGCGAAATAATTTTTCGATCAAAATCAAGGAGAAAAACATTGGTCTTTGAGGTGATTAGGGCCCTCTAATTTGAGATTAGGCTCCTGTATTATTTTTTTATTATTCCTAAATTTCGTTTTTTTTCTAGCTTTTCGGTTTTTAAACTTTTTCCTAAATCTCATTTGAGAAGTGCTAATGAGCACTTAAGTGTTTTTTGCGGTTAGAAACACTCAGATTTTAGAGCGCTAGATCTCTATTTAACGAATCCCCCATATCCCTCCGAATCCAAAAAACGAATCTGGGATGTTAGATCTCCATCTAACGAATCTTTCATATCTCATCCCCTCTAAAAAAGATATAAGTACTCTGTATCTGAAACATTGAATACATATTCAACATCTAAAAATTCTAAGTATTTTTTAAAAAAACACTTGACTGTTTTCTAGACAACTCCAACATATAAATGCTTTCTGATCAGAAAATGTGAAAAGCGTGTCCTAGGTTGAACAGCTCTAGCTAGCAAACGGCGTTGCTACTAAAGTTGGGCAGGTCGCAATTCCAAGGCAAGGTGCAGGTGCAGCTCCCCAAGTTGTTGCTTGTGGGGTTGGGTTTTGACCACCCTTCTTCTAGAAACTCATGACAAAAGAGATTTAGACCGAAAAAAGTGACTCATAGCTATTATAACTAGTTTAAAATTATACTGTAACTAATAATAATTTATTTATCATAACTAAATTTTAAAAAAATAAAAATAGAAAAATATGTTAACTTATCACATATAATATAAACGAATACGAAAAAACTAAAAAAATTAAAAAATCTAAAAAAAGATGAAATTTATAACTAGTAAAAAATAAACCAAAAGTGTAATTTCAAGTGGCCCTGGTCCCATCCCTGTCCAATAGTTGAGGTAATCACATCGTGCTATTAAAAGCACAGAGCGTGAAAGTAAATCATTTGGCTGATTTTGTATGTCACGTCCAAATACATCAATGGAACAGCTATTCACAGTTCCGGTCATCTCCACCTAAGCTGATATAATTGATACTAACATCTTAATAAACGCAACGTCGCCGTCCTATACTTCATTCCTTATCATAACTTACCTAACTCCTAAAAAATTCGGCAATGAAACGAGCCCATCAAGCATTGAACCATTCAAGAAAATCAAAGTACTATATCTGTTCCTCTTTGTTTACTGAATTAATCAAGCTGGAGAGCGGCAGGAGGAGAAAAACTCACGTTACGACGGTGCAGCCTGGAGTTGGAGGCCCCGGTGCTCTGGCCGGACAGGAAGTCCAGCCTTTGCGTGCTCTGCAAGTTCTGCCCCGACGTTGGGTGCGGCGATACCGCCCCGCCGCTGAGCGGCCCGGCCTGCCACACCGTGTTCTGCTGCGTGGAGTTCCTCGGCAGCGCCACCGTGGCGTATATCGTGTACGCGCCGCCGGTGTACTCGGCGGTGGGCGCGACGGGCACGCCGAACTTGAGGGTCGCGTTGTTCAGGGTGGGGCTCAGGGTCTCCAGGACGGTGGTGAGGACGGACACCACTCCGCTGCCGTCCTGCGACGCGATGAACACGCTACTGCCGGCCATGCCCGTGCCGTCGGTGTTGATGCCCCAGGCGACCCATCCGCCGGTGCCCGACTGGGCGCGGAACGCGACGTCCGCTGTTCCGTTCCCCGCGTGGTACGTCCAGTGCAGGCTGGCGCCGAGCACGGGCAGGGAGTTGCACTTCAGGAACGACCGGCCCGACTGGAACGTCGCGGACAGGCAGTCCTGGGCCGTCGCGCCGGCCGCGAGCAGCAGCACGGCCACGAGGAGGAGCCACGCCGTGTGGCCTGGCCGCGCCATGGTAGTAGTAGAGCACTTGGAGCCTTTTTGCTTGTGCTGCGTTGCTTCTTCCTTTGAGCTCCGAGCCTCCTCTCGAGGTGCAAATGGAATGGGAATAGGAGGTGGAGGCGTGAAGCCGGTGAGGTCGGGATGAAAAGCAAGGGAGGCTATATATATATATATGTATTATGTAATGGGGATGCGAAGCGCGGTTGTCTTGGGGGAGAGTTGGCGTATGGGGGGAAGCTTCCAAGTTGACCTGGTCAACAACCATTCTGCAGACTTAGCTGGGGATCTCTATGATATGGGAGCCACTTGTACTTTTTAGTGTTTATATGACATGGTCTTAGGCGCTGGATAACCGAGGTGGTACAATTCATTTGGGACAAGTATGTATTGAAAAGTTCGTTCAGATGACAGGCCGTATGACGACGGGTATGCTGCAAAGGGCAGACATAGAAGGCATATCCTACAGGTTCTTGTTTATTTCGATTGATTCAAGCCACCTGTTATCTCAGCAAAAGGATTGCAGAAGAAAATCCAGTGGAGGGGCCTCCCCTCATCCATCGTTGATCTAGTAGACCCTACGCTAGATCAACGGTGAACGAGGAGAGACCTCAACTGAGACTCTCCCCTATGAAAAAGTACTTCAAAAATTGCTTCAGGGCACCGTAGATCGAAGGAAATGACTTTATTATCGCACAATTATCTTTAAACCTTCATCGAAGGAAATGACTTTAAAACTTCATGATTTTAGCTGTTCTGCGCACAATTGGCACTGTCTCCTATAGCCTGCACGTAGTCACACGTACCCGCACCACAGGGCAGAGAGGCATACCTTTTCCACGTTCAACGGTCGTGGCCTTGTTACCCGCATACGAGTTGCGGAGAGTTGTTGGAGGCTGGCGAACGAAATAGCAATAGAAAAATTGTCAGAGGATTAGGTAGGAGTAAGATCAAGACCGTTCACCGTGTTCTGCTCGGTCAACCGCTGCTTCCTTTCGTTCTCTTCCGGTCATCCTTTTCTTATGCTCCAGGCAACTGCGCATGAGTCCTTTGTTATTGTTTAATGTGAGTATGCTTGAGACAGTTCAATTTAAATATAAAAGCTGCCACTGTTGCTACATAAGCTCCTAAGTATCTCCAGCTCTTTCTCAATGTTCATGTAAAAAGAATAATCAAGAGGAGGAAGAAGATTGATTTAGGATCCCGCACCAGGAAGGCTCAAGAGCCTCTGAACTTATATTACATCTGTTGTCGTATCGTGAGCAATACAAAGGAAGAAGTTTTTGGTACAACCTACAGAATCGCAGTTTACAGGGATACTAGGATACCGGGATATCTACAGTAATTAACTCGTACACAACCTCTCTCATATGGATAGAGATCAGCGCAGATGCGTTAATACTTTCCCTCAATCACAGCTTATGAGGTTGAGATTGCGCTGAGAATCAGACAACAACCCAACTGAAAGCGGTTTTGCAAACACTTTCGCAACCTCATCGCGTGAAGAGATGAATCGAATTTCCAAGGCCTTGCAAGCCACATGCTCTCTGACAAAATGAAAATCAACCTCGATGTGTTTTCTTCGTGCATGAAATATAGGATTTGTAGAGAGGTATATTACGCCAAGATTGTCACACTAAAGACATGGTGCCTGGGACTGAAACACCCCTAATTCTCCCAACAAGGATTGAATCCACACTACTTCGGTCGTCGCATTTGCTAGAGCTTTATACTCAGATTCAGCGCTTGGCCAAGAAACTGTAGCCTGCCTCCTAGAGCTCCAAGATATGAGATTGTCTGCAAAGAACACAGCGGCTTGTAGTTCTACATATTTGCACGGATTAACAACTCATTAATATATTTCTTCTGAGTCAAGACAATGCCATCTGTTTTGTTGTGCACCTAAATACTGAGAAAGTAATGAATACTGCCCAAGTCCTTTATAGCAAAATTTTCCTACAATTGTTGAAGAAGACCGACCGTAAATTCTTTAGATGATCTGGCCACAATAATGTCATCCACATAAATTAGCATATATGCTAGTCTTCATGGTGTTTATAGATGAATAGAGATGAGTTTGCCTTAGACGTTATGAACCCCACTTCTTGTAACTTTGAACTCAACCTTAAGTACCAGGTTCTAGGGACCTGTTTGAGTCCATATAGAGCTTTACTCAATTTACATAGATGATTAGGGTTGCCACTATGCTCATATCCTAGCAGTTGGTGCATAAAGACTTCTTCTAACACACCATAGAAGAAGGTATTTTGGACTTCAAGTTAACGAAGATTCCGGCCTTGAGAGATTGCTAAAGGGAGAACAAAACAAATTGTCGTAGGCCTGACTGCGGGATTAAATGTGTCCTCATAATCAATTCCATAATGTTGCTTGAACCCTTTTGCTACTAACCGAGATTTAAACCTTTCAATCAATCCTTCTGCCTTCTTTTTGACTTTGAATACCCGTATGATGTTAATGATATTAATCTTCTGACCATGATGAGGAACAAGACACCATGTATCATTCTTGAGCAAAGCACTGTACTCATCGTCCATGGCTTTCTTTCACTTTTCATCTGTGCGTGTCTTGGGTTGGCGTATGTTATCACGCAGCGGAGTGCGCATCACCCGAACAGGCTGCGGCTGCTGCTGCACATATTCAGAAATAGAAACTGCCTCCTCAGCGCCATCGGTTGTACCTCCTTCATGTAACCCTGAGAAAGAACCATGCTTTTATGCGACCTGTTATTGCGATGGATTCAAGCCACCTGTTATTTTAGCAAAAGAATTGCTGTCAGGTGCGGAGCACCGTAGATGAAAGGAAATGACTTTATTATTGCACAATATCTTTAACAGTTTTGCTATTGCACAGGCGACTGAATTTTTTTTATGTTTCAGTCACCTGAAATTGCACTCTTAATGAACTAAAATTGCAGCCTCCCTCCAAAAAAACAGATGCAACTTTAGGTGATTCAGAGTGCAACTTCAGGTGACCTGAAATTGCACTTTCAATCAACTAAAATTGCAGTCCCCCTCCAAAAAAACATGTGCAACTTCAGGTGATTCAAAGTGTAACTTTAGATGACTGAAAAATAAAAAAATTTCAGTCGCCTGTGCAACAGTCTATCCCTATCTTTAAACCTTCATCATACCATCATAAGAAAGAGTTTGATTTTAGCTGTTATGTGCACAATTGGCACTGTCTCCTATAGCCTGCACGTAGTCACACGTACCCGCACCACAGGGCAGAGGGGCGTACCTTTTCCACGTTCAACGGTCGTGGCCTTGTTACCTGCAGCCGAGTTGCCGAGAGTTGTTGAAGGCTGGCGAACGAAATAGCAATAGAAAAATTGTCAGAGGATTAGGTAGGAGTAAGTTCAAGACTGTTCACCGTGTTCTGCTCGGTCAACCGCTGCTGCTTGAGACAGTTCAATTTAAATACAAAAGCTGCCACCGTTGCCGCATAAGCTCCTAAATATCTCCAGCTCTCTCTCAATGTTCATATCTGTTCTCATAACAAATTTTGTGTACACAGTGAGTTCGTTTGATTGGTGACGCCTTTTTCCCACGTGCGTCCTACATGCCCGGCGTCGACAGATTCGTCTCCCAGATCTATGCAGAACGCACACGGCACGAGAGTTGTTGGAGCCTTGGAGGCTAGCTACTTCAGTCCTCGCCTGTTCTGCCTCAGGCTCGTGCCATATGGAAGCCTACCACGCGTTTGTCCGATCATGACCGGGTTTTACCGCATGAGTCAGACACTTGCAATGAACTTGTTCATCGCAGAGACTAGTCTTAATATCACGTGTTGATGCAATCTGGTGAGCGATCTGTACATGTTTGATATTTCTACGTATCTTTGTTGGCTTTTGGATCTACTTTGACCGCGTGTACTGTCCGTATTAGCAGACCGTATGTAAGTATGCATATAATAAAAGATCACGAGAGAGCTTGCTTTGATTCTGTGACCAAGTACAGTGGCCTGGTCGTACATTTGGACGGCTCGTTTTTTCTCTGGGGATTAGTTGACTTGTGGCTGCTGCTTGTCAGATGGACGTCCGTATATTGCCGAATTTGACTGTATGGAGCAGACTGAAGGATTCAGACTGCAGCGAGAGGCCAAAGAAGCAATCGCAGTGAGGACAAACCTGAGGACTTTTGAGGTGTAGATCGCTTTCACTCGCTGGATTTAGCAGTTGGTCAGGATTGCACTTGCGCACGCTTGTACCGAATCAACATTCTACGGAACTTCGCACAGTAAAAATTCTTGCAAAGAGGCGAAAAATCATAGCGCTCCACAAACTGGGAGTACATTTGTACTTAAGTTCATGCATGACAGAGCCGGAACCGGCAGAGCTTGCTAAACCTGGCTTCGTGTGCCCAATCGGCCACTTCGATTGGCACTCCTTTTCACCATAATTGAACTCTTCTTACGGTACGTTTATTCAGATCAGTATTCTTCGTAATTTAATACTACTGGAACACTGATGAACAAGTGTCTAGAGTGTAACGACCCTACTTTTACGAATTGGACGGTCGAATTTCCCGACACAGTCCAATCAGAGCATCCTTTCTTCTTTTGATATCTATTCTGATAAAAATAAACAAGATTAAATACACTAAATACTCAGTAAGCCATATAAAAAAGGCTAGATAACTAATATACAAGGAATTCAATTGGATAGTCACGAGTTGTAATATGTCAATAATAGATGCAAGTTTGCTGATAAAAAACTTTGCATTTAAAACAGTAAGACAATACTTAATCAACAAAAGGGTTTTGTTATCCACAAATTTCATAGCAAAATCCTCCAAATTCTACTTATGCCTTATTGCTGAAATCACCCACAAAACACAACTCCATTAACCAAGAGCACGACATATTCAAATATTATTTATTATACTTTGGAGAGTTGTTCAACTTTATCTACAAGATATTCCAGACTTATAATATCAAGCTATAGATATCAGATATCTTCGATTTGTATTATCCGTAGGACACCTTATATGTATCAAATGGATATCAAAATCAAAAAGACGTACAATCCAATTTCTCGATTCAATAGAAGTCCAACGAGATTCATATGGTACCCAAATAAGGATAGGATGGATATGACAAAATCAGATCTGATTACACATATTCCTAATGCTAAATAGAATGTAAGGACATAGGGATGCACACGTCCGTGTCCATCCCCCTTAACTTGCGAGAATTATACGACGAGGCAATCTATGTATACCACAAGAAATCACCTCTTTGACGTGCTTCTGATGTAAATTTCACGTCACGTATTGAAAATCATCAATTACTGGTGTAATTTACCCATCTTTTTTCCGTCTTTCTTATGCTGTCGAAAAACTGAAGGCATCAGTATGCGCTCACCAAATCTTCTATTTTGGATGTTTGAGAGTCCATGTGGAGGTGACCACATGTTTGTGATGAGTAATTGACTCTTGTTTTAGAAAGTTTGAGTTTGGGTTGGGCACTTCCTGCCAAGTCATAGCCTTAGAAGTGATCGGAATCGCCTTCTGTGCAAAGTCGTAGCTTCTGACTGTGGTCGTAGGCTCTTACGACCACATTGGTTGTGGTCGGAAGCCTGTCGGGCAGGTTATGAACTTATTGTCGTCAATCGGGAGCCAGCCGGGTTGTTTACGACCACTCTATCAGCAGTCGAAAGCCGGAAAACAATGTTTTACTCTTTCTGGCCGTGGTCGGAAGGCTGTACGACCACATGGCGTTTACGACCACTCTGACCTTGGTCGTAGGTCACCAGGGAAGTCTACGACTGGTTTTGCCGTGGTCGAAAATCTATTCGACCACGTTGGCCGTGGTCGAAGCCTAGTACGACCACGTTTGGTCGTGGTCGAAGGCAGTTACGACCACACTGACGGAGAACGCGGTCGTAAGGCGTAGTCGGTGGTCGAAAGCAGTCATACGACCACGTTGTCGCAGACTTCACTTCCTAAGAACGAAAGCGGGTTTCGACCACGTTATGGGCGAACATGGTCGTAGCTCGGTCGGATGCGGTCAGACGAGCTTGGAGCGTGGTCGCAAGTGGGCGACTGCGGTCGGAAGTGTTCAAACGTTGTTGGAAGGGCTTCGACCACAGTGAACCAAGTCGTACGTGATCGAGAAGGGTTTCAACCACGGTGGAAAGCGATGAACGTGGTCGGAAAGTGGTTCGACCACGATGGAATCTCTGGTTTTGGTCGTAGTCTCTGGGAACCGGTCGTATGGACTTCTGAGATAGTCGTATCTTCTTGAGATGTGGTCGTAGGACTTAAGAAAGTCTTGGTCTATGGTTTCGACCAGTCATAAGTTGGTACAACTTGGTCGGGTAAGTTGGAACTGAAACTTGTGATGGTCGTAGCTAGCTTTAAGGCGGTCGTAAGGACCACTGGGGTGGTCGTATGGTCTATGGTAACGATCGTAGGTCTTGAGAATTAATGTTTAAGTATTTTTGACCGATCGTAGTGAATGTACGACCTTGTGAAGCATGTTTTGAGTTCCTTTTATGCAGATGTCTGTACACATTGTGTTGTGCGGTGCTATGTAATGGTTTGCTTGTCTGTGATGTTTGCAGGACCTTGAGACTAGTCGTGGCGAGGCATGGAAGGCCGAGACTAGGCACGGGCGGTGCTGAGGTCAAGAGCGGTCAGGAAGTGCTGAAGACGACGAGGTCTGTGAGGTGGTTGCAAGCCGAGGAGATGAGGAACCGGAGCTGGAGCTGCCAGAGGACCTTGGAGACAAGTCTTGATGAGGCTTGGAGTGGTCGGGACTAGACATGGGGGATGTCGAGGTCCAGAACGACCAGGGGAAGCCGAAGGAGACCTAGTCTTGCGAGGTGGTTGCAAGCTTGGACGACAAGGCAGGAGGAAGCTTCCGGGAAGGCAGTGGAGTGGCATTTTGGAGAAATGCGGAAAGCTGCAAAGGGAAGCTGTGTCTCTGCCAATGCACAGGAGTTGTTGGCGCTAACGGGCAAAGCAGTGGAGCCGTTGGGTGTAACGGGTAAAGCACTGGAGCTCGTTCTTGCTAGTGGGTAAAGTGAGTTGAAAACCCGGTGTTAGGTGGGGGTTTGCGGGTTCCCCCTCTTTGGTGTGTGAGTGTGTGGCTATAAATAGAGAGGGTAGAGCTCGGGTACTTGTGAGATCCTGATCCCCGAGTTGCTCTGTTCTTCCTTTGTTATTTGTGAGTATGTGGGTTCTCGGGATGGAGCAAGTGTGCTCATGTATCTCCCAGTTGGAGTGGCTGTAGAAACCTCCATTATCAATCATTCATCTCTCTTCCTCTATTTGTTTTCTGTCGTCTTGAGATGTTGTGATTGACTTGTTTGCGATCTGTTTTGAGAGCTTGGACTTCTTGCTATCCTTTTCTCTCCTCTCTTCTTCGTGAGTCTGCTTTCGTCTTTGTGTGCTTTGATTAGCTCAGAACTGGGAATCTGTCTCAAGGCCACTTGGCCAGTTCATTCCCGAGAGCAGGAGTCGAATTAGAGAAGTTCACTTTACCGGATGATTGTGCGCCTCGAGTCCTTCTGTTCTTGGTTCTTCCTCTCAGTTATCACTGTTTGATTTCTTTTGTCGGCTCAGGCAAGTGTTCGACCACGTGGTGTTCGACCATCAGTTGGCTTACGACCACGTATGTTCGATCGAAGAAGCTAGTTCTTTCGCCCGTTTTGTCGTGTGAGTACTTGGGGAGTTTTTACAAGGCACCATTCACCCCCCCCTCTGTTGCCATTTCGGTCCTACAATTGGTATCAGAGCAGGTTAGCTCTAATTCATAGATCTTAACCGGTCTCAAGAGCCATGGCGACGGATAAGTACTCGACCAAACCTCCCGTCTTTGATGGCCTGGATTATCCCTTCTGGAAGAGCCGAATGGAAACATACATCCAGGCTTAGGGGTATGCCATTTGGCGGAAGGTGAAGGTCAGATTCGTTGTTCCTGCCGATGAGACCATCAATGTGGCAAACATGCCCGATGTTGAGGCAAATGCGAAGGCAAGGAACATCATTATCCAGGGCTTGAGTAGAAGCGAGTTCGATCGCATCTCTCACCTGTCGTCCGCTTACGACATCTGGGTGACCATCGATGCATACCATGAGGGCACCACCCAGATTAAGACGGTCCGACAGGACCAGTTCAAGCGCGAATACAACAAATTCGAGATGCTTGCTGGAGAGTCCCTGGATGAGTGCTTTTCGCGATTTCACAAAATCTTGAGCAACCTCCGAGCGGTCGGTCTTACATACCCCGACTCGGATAACGCTCGCCAAATGCTCGCGGCACTCGATCTTCGTGTCTGGGAAATGAAAGTGACCACCATCAAAGACACGACAGACCTCTCGACCCTGACTCTTGACGCGCTGTACTCGCGCCTCAAGACTCACGAGATTGACGTTGTCTCTCGACGGTCGAAGTCACAGTCGATGGCTTTGGTCACCGATCCCGTTTCTTCTTCCGGGCCCTCTTCGGATTCTTCTTGCGGTTTCTCCCTTGCTGCTCTATGTGACATAACTGATGATCAGTTAGAGCAGCTTGCGGATGATCAGCTGGCCCTCCTAGCCCGAAGGTTTTCCCATGCCTACAAGGGTAGGAGAGACAGAAAGAGAGAATGACCCGTGATTTGCTTCGAGTGTGGTGGCCCCAACCACATTCGGGCAAACTGCCCCAAGCTGGAGAAGGGCAAGAACGACTACGGCGGTTCGGGCAAGAGCGACTACACCGACAAGAACCGCAACAAGAAGCCTCCAGTACATCCACAAGGCAAGAAGAAGTTCCGCGACTTCGGGAAGGCCAAGAAGCTCTTCCACCGCGTCCTCACCGCCTTCGACGACCTCGACCTCAGCGAGGTGGAGGGATGGAGCGACGACGACGGGACGGGTGACCAAGAGCCCAAGGATGGCGGCGACGACTTCTCCGGCATGTGCTTCATGGCCCTCGAGGGCGAACTCAGCGACAGCGAGTTGTACTCCGACTCGGACGAGGTAGGCCCCACCTACGACCAGCTCAATCAAGCATTTCTTAAGCTAGGTGGTTTTCATGCTAGAGCTAGGGCTAGGTGTACCGAGTTAGAGAAGGAAGTAGATAGACTGTCACGGGAGCTTACTTCACTTACATCTGCTCCCTCCCGTGACGATTGTGATACATGCTGTGCTTTGCTGGGTGATTTGGAGAAACTAAGGACCTCGCATGATAGTGTGTCCTCCGAGCTTGATGTTGTGAAGGTGGAGAATGCTAGTCTGCTTGCTGAGTTAGAGTTGAGTAGGATGGCTGTTACCCTACTTACTACTGATGAGACTACTTCTCCCACCTCATGTGAGGTTAAGGACATTGCTGCTAGAGGACCTTATGCCATGCTCCTTGATCTGCCCAATTCTTGTGAAAATTGCAATAACCTGAAGATGAACTTAAAACGGGCAGATCATAAAATTGCTGAACTACAAGCTTCTTTACTCGAGCCGATTGATTCATGCTTGAACTGTCCTAAGTTAACTGCTGAACTTGAAGCTGTCTCCAAACAGTTTCAAGAAATGATTGGTCATGATAGGAAGTTGGCTCAGTATGCTTCTAAGGACCCTGTTAGCTCACCATGCATTAATTGTAACAAACTAAAATCTGACATGGTTGCATTGGATGAGAAATGTGTGAAGCTAAGTAAGGACCTACTAGAGAAGCCACTATCTGCTTGTATTGTCTGTGCAAAGAAGGGGGAGAAGCCCCAGGGTAAGGTTGAGACGCTTAGCGACGTGAACCAATCTGCTAGCAGTAGGACTGTCCATTCTGAGTCGGCTGTGCGTGCACAAGCCATTCGTTCCTCTGCTATTGGTTCTTCATCTGCTTCCTTACCTCCTGCTTTTCCCCTTTCTCCCTGCTCTTCTTGTACCTCTCTCTTTCGGGAGTGTCAGTATCTTATGAACACTCTCGAGAGATTTGTAGGTGGCAAGAAGAAGCTCAATCTTATTCTAGACCAATCTAAGATCTGCAGATTTAATCAGGGTCTAGGATATGATTTCTATAAGGACATGAGGAAGCATCCACCTGCTATTCTTAGATCCATAGTAGGAGGTGTGATCGAGGTCAAGCCCAGGTCTGATGAAGTCAAATTCAAATCAGCAGGCTTTGCCCAAGGGATCTCTGACAGCAAGGTGAGTTCACCTGCTACCTCGGCTTCTCAGAAGCTGAAGCCCTCGCGTGCTACTTCCACCTCTTCGAAGGTGAGGTACCACTGCACCTTCTGTCAGAAGGATGGACATTTGATCGATCGATGCTTCAGGCGCGCCAGGATCGCGCAGAGAGACCGTGCTGTAGCTCTTAGGCGTATTCAGGGTCAGCCCCAGACCTTGAGTGCATCTAAGACCAACATGAGGTCTAGGTTTGCTTCAGATGCTTCTGATGGGTTTGGGCAGCATCGAGGACTTGGTTTTTCCGAGTTTTCTGGTTTTCGTCCTCATGCTGCTCCGGGTCGTGACTTTCGCCGTCCTGAGGGTACATTTCGTCTCCCCCGTCGAGACAGTTACCCACGGCGTGATCAGCGTGTTGCCGGTGTTCCGACTCGCTCTTCCGTAGCAGTCGGACCCCGCAACAGCCTCAGGTCTGCACACAGACCTTCTTCTTTGAGTCACAGGGAGCGTAGGGTAGATAGAGGTCAGTCGTGCTTGACTACTTCATCTGCTCGACGTGTTGTTCAGTATTGGGTGCCAAAATCACTTTTGATTTACCCCAGTACTGAGACTTTACTCTCTGTTTGACTCAGGTTCGCCGGGTAGGGAAGGACAAGGTTTGGCTTGTAGACTCCGGTTGTTCTCGTCATATGACCGGAGACTCTCGTTGGTTTTCTTCCCTTGCCCGTGCTCCATGTGATGAGATGATCACCTTCGGAGATGCTTCATCTGGGCGCGTCATCGCAAAAGGTACTGTGCGCATTAATGCATCTTTTATTCTTAAGGATGTTGCCTTGGTTAGTAAGCTGCAGTACAATTTGCTTTCCGTTTCTCAGTTTACCGATGATGGTTTCGAGGTAAGCTTCAAGAAAAATAATTGCAAAATTCTTGATTCTTCGGGTAGTCTTGTTTGCGGGATTTCTCGTTTTGGGAGGATCTTTCGTGCTGATTTTTCTGAGTCTTCTGGTGATCCTCTCCGGTGTTTAGTTGCTTCTGAGTCCCGCGACTTGACTTTCTGGCATAGGAGACTTGGTCATATAGGATTTGACCATTTGACCCGAGTTAGCGGTCACGATCTCATTCGTGGTCTGCCTAAGCTCAAGATGGTCAAAGATCTTGTTTGCTCTCCTTGCCGGCACGGCAAGATGGTTGCCGCTTCTCATCCTCCGGTCACAGTGACCATGACCGATGCACCGGGACAGCTGCTCCACATGGACACAGTTGGACCAGCTCGAGTGCAGTCAGCAGGAGGGAAGTGGTATGTTCTTGTCGTGGTCGATGACTTCTCGAGGTATTCTTGGGTGTTTTTCTTAGCCTCGAAGGATGAGACATTTTCACATTTCCGAGGTCTTTTCAGTAGGCTTTCTGTTGAGCTCCCGGGTGCCTTACGAGCGATCCGCAGTGACAATGGCACGGAGTTCAAGAATTTCTACTTCGAGAGTTTCTGTGGTGAGACAGGTGTAGAGCATCAGTTCTCCTCTCCGCACGTCCCACAGCAAAATGGCGTTGTGGAGAGAAAGAACCGTACCTTGGTCGAGATGGCTAGGACGATGCTTGATGAGTACTCTACACCGCGGAAGTTTTGGACTGAGGCTTTAGCCACCGCGTGCCATGTATCAAATCGAGTTTTTCTTCGGGCACACTTGCACCGCACTTCTTATGAGCTGAGATACGGGCGAAAGCCCAGCGTCTCTCATTTTCGTGTGTTTGGTTGCAAGTGCTTTATTCTGAAGTCCGGGAACCTAGATAAGTTCGAGTCACGTTCTTGTGATGGGATCTTTCTAGGTTACTCGCCTTCTTCGCGGGCTTATAGGGTCTGGAACTGCGAGTCTAGCAAAATGGTAGAGACCTGTGAGGTAACCTTTGACGAGGCCAGTCCGGGGACTAGGCTTGATATCTCAGGTTCTTTAGAGCAGTCCGAGACCATCTTCGTAGATGACGAGGACGATGGAGATGAGGGTTGTCTACCCGATCCAGTCCCTTATCCACCCCTTGAGGTGCCGTCTTCCACCGCACCTCTAGGTGATCAGCCCATGCCTACTGCTTCCTCCGGAGCTAGTGGCTCTGTTCCTACCTCGTCAGCTCACGAGGTAGAGGCCACTTCTTCATCTCATCTAGGACCTCCCAGACATATCCAGAAAAGGCATCCTTCTGAGCAGGTGATTGGAGACCTGTTCGAGCGTGTTACCCGCTCAAAATCTGGCTTATCTCAATTCTGTCTCCATTCTGCTTTCGTTGCCTCCTTTGAGCCCAAGGATGTTTCTCATGCTCTTTCCGACAAGTCTTGGGTCAATGCCATGCATGAGGAGCTAGAAAATTTCGAGAGGAACAAGGTCTGGTCGCTTGTCGAGCCCCCGCGAGGTCACAATATTATTGGGACTAAGTGGGTGTTCAAGAACAAGCAGAGCGAGGATGGAGTGGTTATTCGGAACAAGGCTAGACTGGTAGCTCAGGGGTTCTCCCAGGTTGAAGGTCTAGATTTCGAGGAAACCTTTGCCCCTGTAGCTCGACTTGAGGCCATTAGAATCCTGCTTGCCTTTGCAACTTCTAAGGGTTTCAAGCTCTACCAGATGGACGTCAAGAGTGCCTTCCTTAATGGAGTCATTGAGGAAGAAGTTTACGTCAGACAGCCTCCAGGTTTCGAGAACCCCAAATACCCACACCATGTCTTCAAGCTTTCGAAAGCGTTGTATGGACTTAAGCAGGCCCCTAGAGCATGGTATGAGAGGCTTAAGTCCTACTTGTTGAGTCATGGGTTTGAGATGGGTAAAGTAGACAAGACCTTGTTCATCCACCGTCATGGCAATGACCTTCTGCTCGTCCAGATCTATGTCGATGACATCATCTTTGGCGGCTCTTCCCATACTCTGGTTTCACAGTTCTCGGATGTCATGAGCACCGAGTTTGAGATGAGTATGATGGGGGAGTTGACCTTCCTCCTTGGCTTCCAAATCAAGCAGTCTCGGGAGGGTACATTTCTTCATCAAGGAAAGTACACTCGTGACCTCCTGAGACGCTTCAATATGAGCGATGGTAAGCCTGTGTCGACTCCCATGGCTTCTACAGCCTATCTTGACCCAGATGAGGATGGCGAGCCAGTTGATCAGAAAGAGTTCAGAAGTATGATCGGCTCCCTTCTTTACCTCACTGCCTCGAGACCAGACATACACTTCTCCGTGTGTCTGTGTGCTCGTTTTCAGGCTTCTCCTCGCGTATCTCACCGCCAGGCGGTGAAGCGCATCTTTCGGTACCTTCGAGCTACCATTGACTATGGTATCTGGTACTCTTCCTCATCCTGTCTTTCCTTGAGAGCCTTTTCGGATGCAGACTTTGCTGGCTGTAGGATAGATAGGAAGAGCACTTCCGGCACCTGCCAGTTCATTGGCACTTCTCTCGTTTCCTGGTCTTCGAGAAAGCAGTCCGGTGTTGCACAGTCCACCGCAGAGGCCGAGTACGTGGCTGCAGCCAGCTGCTGCAGTCAGGTACTTTGGATGGTTTCGACCCTGCGGGACTTTGGGTTAGCTATCGACAGTGTTCCACTCTTTTGTGATAACACTTCGGCGATTAACATTGCTAAGAACCCAGTGCAGCACTCCCGGACCAAGCACATTGATATTCGCTTCCACTTCCTTAGAGACCATGTAGAGAAGGGTGACATAGTGCTCCAGTTTGTGGAGAGTGACCACCAGTTGGCTGATATTTTCACCAAGCCGTTGGACAGTTCGAGGTTTTCAGCTCTGCGGGGAGAGCTTGGGGTGGTTTGTCCTTACGGACTGTAGTGAGGGGGAGCTTGGGCTTTACTGCTTTATTATATTAATTATGCTTCTGTCTCATTTCTGTTGCATTGCATTTGGGTGCATTGGGTTTAGTCCTTCTAGCATAGGTTAGAGTGCTTCTCTTGCCTAGTTGCTTAGACTTCCTACTCTTATCTTGTGCTTCCAGGATGCTTCTTATTAGCTGCTTCTTATCTCACTAGATTGAGCTCACTCACTTCTTATAGGTTCTAGCGAGGGTTGGGCCACCCTCGGGTAGACAGGGTACGTGATTGCTCTCTAGTGTGTGTTTTTCCGGTCAGCTGTTAGTCCTGGAGTCATATGGGGTAGATGAGAGTTAGTCTGAACCACAGTTGTCTCTATATCTTATCTATGCGTTAAGGACTGCCTGTTTTGGTTTTATTTGCCAGCTTCTCGACTTAATGCTTTGGTTCAGGGAGAGTTCTTTTGGGAGCTTCTGGAGCTTAATTGTGACTTAACTCAACTTGAACTAAAAGTTGCATGTCATATTGAGGGGGAGCTGAATTTTTCTGCATTTTAGCATTTAGCATTGTAATATATAACTACATTGAGCCTTGATTATTATCCTGCTATGACATGTTTACAATGCTTTACACCATGCCATGACTTGTGCTTAGCTTGTTAGATTTATCATGACTTCATATGTGTAGACTAGCTTTCTGCCATGATAAGTTAATTAAAATTGTTCAACTTAAATTAAAACTTGTCATGCTAGCATTTGAGTTTAGTCTATCTTTAGCTATCCTTGTATGATTCATGCCATGTCAAATAGGCTGAGTAGAGCGTTGAATCTATATTGAGCCTTAGTTTGAGCTGTTTTAGTCTCCTGATGATACATGAGTTAGTACAATGTGTTAAAAAACAAAAAGATCTCTTTTGTGCGAAAAAACTGATTTCACCAATTCTTTCTCATGAGACAGCTTGCCATTGCACTAGGCATGAACTCAGGGGGAGTTTTGGATGACCTAGACTATCTTCTTAAGCTTCTCGCTTGGAGTAGTCGCATAAGGCTTGAGATCTAGCACAAAAAAAATCTCTTTTGTGCGAAAAACTGATTTCACCAATTCTTTCTCATGAGACGGCTTGCCATTGCACTAGGCATGAACTCAGGGGAGTTTTGGATGACCTAGACTATCTTCTTAAGCTTCTCGCTTGAAGTAGTCGCATAAGGCTTGAGATCTAGCACATAGAAAATTGGGTTGGAAACGACCATGAGCTTTCAAAAGACAATGTTTAATGTGCTCAATTTGCTTAATCTACAATCAGAACCACGTACTTTAACCAATGTTTCAATCTTGAGCTTATAGCACTCTATTTGGACTCAATGTTAGCTTCTTTGTTCCGCTTAGCTTATTGACATGACCTGCATCATCCTTGGATGTCTCTAGCTAGACTTTACTCATTGATGACGTGACTTGCTCACAAGATGCATTACATTTCAGATTGTCATCTATGTGCTCTAGCTGGCTTATACATATGCTGTCATGATCTAGATAGTGTTTTATTGAGTTATGGCTTGGTGTATTCCATTATGGTCAATATGGATAATTCTCATGGCTCTAAATGGTTAAATAAACAAGCTTCAGCCATATTCATTCTCTGACATGTCATATTCTCTCCTTGATGTGTTTATTGCCAAAAGGGGGAGAATAGTGGTAGAAAAAGCTAGTCGGGATCTTTTTAGAGCTTTGGAGAACAATTTGCTCTTTCAGTTGTTGCTCTAGTGTTCCTTCTGTCGACATGGTCATTAGCTCCATTCTCTTTCTTTGGACCATGTTGGATTCTTAAAACTCAAACTCTTCTTCATGTTTTTTCTGGGTTTGTCAATATACTCATCAAGGGGGAGATTGAGAGTCCATGTGGAGGTGACCACATGTTTGTGATGAGTAATTGACTCTTGTTTTAGAAAGTTTGAGTTTGGGTTGGGCACTTCCTGCCAAGTCATAGCCTTAGAAGTGATCGGAATCGCCTTCTGTGCAAAGTCGTAGCTTCTGACTGTGGTCGTAGGCTCTTACGACCACATTGGTTGTGGTCGGAAGCCTGTCGGGCAGGTTATGAACTTATTGTCGTCAATCGGGAGCCAGCCGGGTTGTTTACGACCACTCTATCAGCAGTCGAAAGCCGGAAAACAATGTTTTACTCTTTCTGGCCGTGGTCGGAAGGCTGTACGACCACATGGCGTTTACGACCACTCTGACCTTGGTCGTAGGTCACCAGGGAAGTCTACGACTGGTTTTGCCGTGGTCGAAAATCTATTCGACCACGTTGGCCGTGGTCGAAGCCTAGTACGACCACGTTTGGTCGTGGTCGAAGGCAGTTACGACCACACTGACGGAGAACGCGGTCGTAAGGCGTAGTCGGTGGTCGAAAGCAGTCATACGACCACGTTGTCGCAGACTTCACTTCCTAAGAACGAAAGCGGGTTTCGACCACGTTATGGGCGAACATGGTCGTAGCTCGGTCGGATGCGGTCAGACGAGCTTGGAGCGTGGTCGCAAGTGGGCGACTGCGGTCGGAAGTGTTCAAACGTTGTTGGAAGGGCTTCGACCACAGTGAACCAAGTCGTACGTGATCGAGAAGGGTTTCGACCACGGTGGAAAGCGATGAACGTGGTCGGAAAGTGGTTCGACCACGATGGAATCTCTGGTTTTGGTCGTAGTCTCTGGGAACCGGTCGTATGGACTTCTGAGATAGTCGTATCTTCTTGAGATGTGGTCGTAGGACTTAAGAAAGTCTTGATCTATGGTTTCGACCAGTCATAAGTTGGTACAACTTGGTCGGGTAAGTTGGAACTGAAACTTGTGATGGTCGTAGCTAGCTTTAAGGCGGTCGTAAGGACCACTGGGGTGGTCGTATGGTCTATGGTAACGATCGTAGGTCTTGAGAATTAATGTTTAAGTATTTTTGACCGATCGTAGTGAATGTACGACCTTGTGAAGCATGTTTTGAGTTCCTTTTATGCAGATGTCTGTACACATTGTGTTGTGCGGTGCTATGTAATGGTTTGCTTGTCTGTGATGTTTGCAGGACCTTGAGACTAGTCGTGGCGAGGCATGGAAGGCCGAGACTAGGCACGGGCGGTGCTGAGGTCAAGAGCGGTCAGGAAGTGCTGAAGACGACGAGGTCTGTGAGGTGGTTGCAAGCCGAGGAGATGAGGAACCGGAGCTGGAGCTGCCAGAGGACCTTGGAGACAAGTCTTGATGAGGCTTGGAGTGGTCGGGACTAGACATGGGGGATGTCGAGGTCCAGAACGACCAGGGGAAGCCGAAGGAGACCTAGTCTTGCGAGGTGGTTGCAAGCTTGGACGACAAGGCAGGAGGAAGCTTCCGGGAAGGCAGTGGAGTGGCATTTTGGAGAAATGCGGAAAGCTGCAAAGGGAAGCTGTGTCTCTGCCAATGCACAGGAGTTGTTGGCGCTAACGGGCAAAGCAGTGGAGCCGTTGGGTGTAACGGGTAAAGCACTGGAGCTCGTTCTTGCTAGTGGGTAAAGTGAGTTGAAAACCCGGTGTTAGGTGGGGGTTTGCGGGTTCCCCCTCTTTGGTGTGTGAGTGTGTGGCTATAAATAGAGAGGGTAGAGCTCGGGTACTTATGAGATCCTGATCCCCGAGTTGCTCTGTTCTTCCTTTGTTATTTGTGAGTATGTGGGTTCTCGGGATGGAGCAAGTGTGCTCATGTATCTCCCAGTTGGAGTGGCTGTAGAAACCTCCATTATCAATCATTCATCTCTCTTCCTCTATTTGTTTTCTGTCGTCTTGAGATGTTGTGATTGACTTGTTTGCGATCTGTTTTGAGAGCTTGGACTTCTTGCTATCCTTTTCTCTCCTCTCTTCTTCGTGAGTCTGCTTTCGTCTTTGTGTGCTTTGATTAGCTCAGAACTGGGAATCTGTCTCAAGGCCACTTGGCCAGTTCATTCCCGAGAGCAGGAGTCGAATTAGAGAAGTTCACTTTACCGGATTATTGTGCGCCTCGAGTCCTTCTGTTCTTGGTTCTTCCTCTCAGTTATCACTGTTTGATTTCTTTTGTCGGCTCAGGCAAGTGTTCGACCACGTGGTGTTCGATCATCAGTTGGCTTACGACCACGTGTGTTCGATCGAAGAAGCTAGTTCTTTCGCCCGTTTTGTCGTGTGAGTACTTGAGGAGTTTTTAGAAGGCACCATTCACCCCCCCTCTGTTGCCATTTCGGTCCTACAATGTTCTCCACCACCGTTAAAAACACGTCAATAACAACAGTTGTTCTTTTTTTGCGAGGAAATAGGGGATAATTAAGCCGTAGATAACTGAAAATTGAATAATGCAACAGTCTTGAGGGGACACGGTTCCTGTTCTAACAATCGTTGCGAAAACTCGGTGAAGTAAACTTCCAACGACAAGTTCAACACTGGATTAAAACTGGAATATGGAGGTACAAAATAAATAACGATAGTTGGTGGCAATGCCATGAAGCAGTAAAAGAGGAAGAATGCATGCTTTCAGCATTGTCTCCTTACTGAGAATTCAGAACCTGAAAAGTACAAGTCGCGAAAGAAAAGGATGCTATAGTGTACCTGAAAAGTACAGCTGTTTATCCAAACTTACCTATCAGAGTACTTCTCTTTGTGCATCTCAGACAATGCTTAGGTGTTTCCTGACTGACAATGTGTTTCCTGACTTACTTCAGCTGTCATTCCAAGAACGCCGGATGTTGAGGTTTACTCGTGGTCGTACACTAACACAAACACCTGAAGTCGCTCATCTGGTCTAGAAATTACTGCATGGTTGTTACATTTATTGTTGTATTTTGTGATTCAAATTTGATTGGATCCAATTACTTGAAGAATTTTATTAGGTTTCGCTCAAAATGATATATTCTGACCAGTATGACTGGTCGGTAATACGAACTGATCAAATGTTACAATTGCGATAATCTTCATATTTGTGATGGACTCTACACTAAATTTCACTATCGTGGTGTCCAAACGTGTTTGTGCCGATTGAAGTTAAATGTGGCTACTCAAAATGCTTCCAACTACAACTCTTCACCGTTATCTTCTGAGACTATTTTTTCTTTGAGCAGTCTGTTGTTCCTGTATATGAGAATGTTACTATTCCAGTTTCCGAGTATGTCTCTATTTTCATTACCGATTAGGACTTTGTTCCTTTTCTTGTCTGGAACTTTTATACCTAAGGCTATTTATACTCCTTATAAGCCTCATGATAGCATGCACGATATATCTATACATGTAATATGTCAAGAATATTCTGTAACTTCTTCTCTATATAGTGACTTTGTCGATTGTGCATCTGTGATTTTTTTCTCGTAAGGATTCTTCACGTTAAATCTTTGTCTCGTGCTTCTGGTTGTTTTTTGTTGTTTCGTATTTTGCCGTGTATTTCATAATACTTATTTTCAGGGCTTTTAGAAACCAACACGAGAGTTCTCGTGTTCTGTTAATTACAGACTACGAGGGAAGACCACAACAATTATAAGTTGTATGCAACAAGGTCTCATCATCAACCTTAGCACTTCATACGGCAAGATAGGCACATAGCAAAGCGTGTCTACTTGAACACACAATGGACTATACATCATCAGGCATTTGTACGCAGATGACCAAGCACTCGGACTAATTCCTACACGAAGCTTCGTTGATGACATCAACTGGTCATAACAAAAAAACAATGCAAGTGGAAGTGGTTCATCTCCCATTAAGATTTGCTCTTACATACGTATGATAGTACATATCTTTCAGAACGTAAAATTGCAACGTCTTGGTTCAATCTGGCTAAGCGACCGTGGACAAACGAAGGTACGAAGAAGGAGCAAAAAAATATTAGCAAAGCAAATGATATACATCACGAACTGGTCATTAAATTTTGACTTGTACATGCTGCTCAAGTCTTCAAGGGACGTGTGATACAGGAGCTTAGCCAAATGCAAATACTCAAAACTGAACAATAGAAATGCTCCTTGTCTTACCAGAAACATTGATGTGATTAAAAAAAAACTTGTTGCTTGCAGGTTGCAGCAGATTCCTAACAAATGGTATGCTGACTGGTAGTTGTGTCTCCGAACAAGTAGTTCTCTCCATGGGCCATGGCTATTATATTTTGTTGATCTTTTGACCAAATATCTTATAGTTCATACCCTAAATTAATCGTTTCGATCAAACTTCTGCTGGACAAAACAACACGTTTCCATTGCTTCTAGCCGCCTAGTTCTTGCCCATTTACATGGCGGCTACCTGCTTGACTGCTTCCTTTTGCTTTTGTCAACCGGTGTATATTTTGCTTTTGTTGTTAGCCTCTACCTTCCTGACTGCTTCCTTTCGCTTCATCCTTAGTGCCGTAAAGAACAGCTGGTTCACCTACTCCTAACGAAGCTTAACTAAGTTAGAATTGCAAATTCAGACTCCAGAAACATCGGATAATTTCCACTGCCGTATCATACCTTTCATCTATCTGGAAGTCAAACGATCACCTTCAAGAACGTCTTTCAACACCTGCAACCTACAAGGGCATGATGACGTCATCCTGGTAATGTATTTCTCCATGATGACTGCATTTGATTTAACATTGCCCTAAATGATTTCTGCCAGACGTCATGGAGGACATGCTTGGCGAGGTTGCGGCCTGCAGGGGTTTTACACGAAGACGTCCGTTCTCGCGACGGCAGCAGCAATGCAGTGTCGTGTACGCAGTTACATGAAGAAAAACTCACATCGAAATGTTGTCTGGTACGTCCGTACGCGCCGTAGCGAGTCATTCGTCGTACTGCAGTCGCCCTCAAGCCTTGTGGCACATGAACGATTCGTCACATTAGCCTGGATACACAGGGGCTCTCGTGTTGCGGCGGCAATGACGCATGTTATGCAAAAGTGTTCGCCACTTCGTCCCCATAAGTCACTGCCTTCGGTTCTAAGACAAGAACCCCGGAATAACATGCTTTGATTCACACATGAGCCAAAGTTCAGGTATACAGGTAGTACAAACATATCGCCCTGCTGGTTTTCTGATGACCGATGCTTCGATCCAGAGCCGGTGTATCAGATCTTTGTCGGTGACCCAGTGGGGCTAAAGGTGGCACAATTCGTGTTATAAGACACCGAATGATGCTTTAATCACACGGTTAAGCAACGTTGGCGTCGCACGGAGGCAAGCGGTGGACGAGGCAGGATGCCGGTTTCGGAGCTCAGACCTCTCGGGGCCATGCCAAGCTTTACGGCAGATCATCCGACGCACGCGACTGTGGACGGCTCCAGTCTGGGGGGCAGGTTCGTGCAGGGCGCAACCGGACGGATCTGGCCGTCCGGCGTGCGCGGGGCCGCGCCGTGCCGCGTGCTTGCGGTGGGAACCGTCGGCCGGAGGAAATCGAGAACATGTATGGCGACCACGGCGCGGCCCTGAGCCGAAACTTGCCGATCAACGCGCCGGGGCAAACGAACCGAACCGAACCTCCTGTTTTTTGGGGTTTTTTTAGCCCTGCCATTGAACTTTCAGCCTTCGGGTCGACGCAGCATGTGCCCGAGGCCGATGATGCCGTGCCGGTTGGCCCGGAAGGGGCAATTGAACCGCGACCCAAGTCAAGTGGGCTAGGCAGGGTGGGCTAGCTAGTCCTGGACGAATAGCTCCTCTCTCTCTCTTTTTTTTTTTGAGAGAGAGAGAGAGAGAGAGAGAGAGGAAAAGGGAGCTTTATTGATCACTGTGTACAGATACAAGCATATCAATGTAGACCGGAGGATTGAGCAACCAAACATGGCGCCCCTCCTCAGAAGAGCTTGCTATCTTAGCTAATACATGAGCATCATTATTCGACTCCCTTCCTTCGTGCCTGATTTGCACCTTTCTAAAGCTAGCACTGCGAGCCTCAAATTCACTAAGCACAGCCAAGTAATGACATTTAGCCTTCTTCTTAATGTTATTTACCACCTCCAAGCAATCAGAGGCCACACAAATTCTGTCCAGATTACAGTCTTGGACGAGAGACAAGGCCTCACAGCAGCTCAGCCCCTTTAGGGAAGCCGGATCATTTAGATCTTGCCAAACCCTTGCACTAGCAGCGATAAACTTCCCTGTTTCATCTCTGCAAATAACTAACAGCACCCCTGAGCGAGAAACAGCTGCATCGACAATGAGTTTAACACATTCTGCAGGGGTGGAATCCATCTCGGGGCTTTCTTCTTCAGTTTCTGAATTAAGTATTCTCCCATTTGAGGTCTTAGCAGATACAGTTTCCTATTCCATCAAAAAATTCTGAATGAAGCTATGTGCTTTCCTACTAGCATGCCAAATAGCCCAGCATGTCACCAGAATCTCGATGAAGTCAAAATTATTCAGATTTTCCCTTAGGAAAAAATAACCATTCCTTTGGACCGCCAATATTCAGAGAAGCAACGACATCAGTCAATTCTTCATCAACTAGTGCCCAGACATACTTTGCATTGTGCAGTTAATCAAAGCATGGTCCCAAGAATCATTATCTGCTCCACATATTTTACATTTCGGTGATGTCGCCATATTGCAATGTTTCTTAACCACCTCAGTAGGAATAGAATCATTCGCTAATCGCCAAGGGAAAATCTTGATCTTGGAAGGTATCTGTACTCCTCACAGCAATTTCCAGGCTCTCTGACTCGCTGTTGTGGTTGGCATATTTGGTCTATTATCTAACCAATCTTCTCTCTGCCTTTTAACTTGGAACAAGCATGTGCTATGCAGACCGAACAGAGAAGAGTGCTATTCCTCTCGTAGTGCCAAGCCCATGAGTCTTTTTTATTACAGAAACTCACAAGGGATGTTAAGAATAACCTCTTTGTCCATGACCAGAAAATATCTATTGAGCGTATCCCAACTCCCAAGTAACAGGATCAATGAGTTCAGCAACTTTTTCTGGCAGAGAGGCGTCTTTGCCACAAATTGGTCTGAGCATCCAATCCCTTAGCAACCAGTTGTCGTCTCAAATTGAAGTGTTTACACCATTGCCAATTCGTTTAATAAGCCCCTGCTTCAAAATTCCCAGCCATCAATAATAGCACGCCAAATCTAAGAAGGCCGGCTGCCCAATGTTGCTTCAATAAAATCTCCATTGGAATAATACACAGCTTTGAGGAGGCGAGCAGCCAGAGAATTTGGATTCTGTAGAAGCCTCCATCCATGCCTTGCAAGAAGAGCCAGGTTGAAAATATTAGTATCCCGAAAACACAAACCACCCATGAATTTTGGCAAGGTCAAAGTATCCCAAGAGACCCAATTTGTCCTCCTTTTGCCCCTTTCACAGCCCCACCAAAACTGCTTGATCAAAGAATCTAGATGATTGCACAATCCTCTTGGGAGTCTAAAACAACCCATTGAGTAGGTTGGACTTGCTTGTGCCACTGAATTATTAGCACTTCCTCCCCTCCCGCTGACAAGGATTGCTCCATCCATCCTTGTTCTCTCTTCCAAACTCAGTCTTTTAGGTATTTGAAAACACCTTCTTTTGATTTGCCGGCATCAGCAGGAAGACCGAGATGCCTCTCATTTAGGGTAGTTTGCTGTTTGCATCCTTTACTGAAGAAAATTGTTTATTTTGAAAAGTTAACAAGTTGGTCTGATGCAACACAATAAAGATCAAGAATTCTCTGAATCAAGTCTGCCCCTTTAGTAGTTGCCTTGAACATTAGAAGACTTATCATCAACAAATAAAATGTGGCTTACTGTTGGTGCCCTTACATTAATTTGCACTCCTTGTAGCTGCTGCAGCGATTCTCCTTTTTAATGCAACATGAGAGGCCTTCCGCGCACAACAGAAAAAGGTAAAGAGATATTGGGTCCCCCTGCCGAATGCCCATGGTTGGAGTAAATTGTTTAAGTCTCTCACCGTTAAAGAGAACCAAATAGGAAACTGATCGAACACATTTCATTATAATTGAAACCCATTGTTGATTGAAACCCACTTTTTGTATCATCACCTCCAAGAAATCCCACTAGACCCAGTCATAGGCCTTAGTCATGTCGTATGAATTCTTCTTTGCTCTGTTAATCTTCATGTAATGCAAGCACTCATATGCCACAAGAATATTATCTGAGATCAACCGTCCCGGTACGAATGCTGATTGCTCCTCAGAAATAATATCCAGCAATATAACCTTTAGCCTGTTAGCAAGAGTTTTAGAAATAATTTTGTAGATAATATTGCACAGGCTAATTGGCCTATACTGCACAAGAGAAGTAGGATATTGCACTTTAGGAATAAGAACGATGAACGCGTTATTTATTTCTGGATGGATATCACCTCCGTTGAGCACGGCCAGCACCGTCTTGGTGATTTCTGCACCACACAAATCCCAGTTACGCTGGAAGAAGTGTGCTGGAAATCTGCCGGGTCCCTGGGCCTTGATTGGGAACATCTGAAAGAGTGCTTCTTTTACCTCCTTTTCAATAAAGGGCGCTGAGAGGAATTCATTCATTTGGGCTGTCACTTTGATTGGGACATGTTGGAGAACATGTTCCATGTTACTAGTTCCTTTTGAAGTGAACAAGAATTTATAAAAAGTTTGCAGTGAGCTCCTTCATTTCGTTCTCATCTGTACATTATGAACCGTCCAGCCTAACAAGTGGACTAATGTGATTCTTCTTCCTTCTTCAGTTTTCTTTCTGATGGAAAAAGGCCGTGTTGCCGTCGCCCTCATGAAGCCAAGCAATACGTGATCGCTGTCTGTTACCTCTCCTCTATAATTTAACTCCATGATACGTTCCTTGACCTTCTTTTCCTCCAAAGACAGGCGGATACAAGAAGGATCAAAGCCGACAACTTCCTCTTTAGAGTTCTCAGCTCCTTCCTCACACTTCCAAAAGAATTAAAACTCCACCGCTGAAGTTCTTTTCCCAGTTTTGCTAACTTCTTTTCAGCTTCTAATAAATTCAGACAAGGAGTGCCTTCGCTCCAGAATTTTCCAATTAAAGGGGATAGCTCCTGATGTGTTTCCCACATCATTTGATCATTTCATACCTGAAAATACTCCCTGCCTGGCCCTTCAACAGCACAAGATCATCTCTTAGAGTATGAGGCACTATGGGGCAATGATCTGAAGAAGCTGCAGTAAGATGTCAAACTGAAGCCATCGGGAAAAGAATACTCCAAGCATTGTCAGCCAAAGCTCTATCAAGGTGAACCCAACATTTGTGGCCCCTGAAAATTTTCTTTCCCATGTCCAATCAAGGCCAACATAACCCAAATCACAGAGTCCACAAGTATGAGCAGCATCCCAGAAACCTTCCATGAGAGACTCCTCTCTTTCATTTGGGCAAAATTGTTCCTCACGCCAGAGGATCTCATTAAAGTCACCAATGCAGACCCATGGCAAAGTCGATTCTCTTCTCAGGAATTTGAGGAGAGCCCAGGTCTTATGTCGCAAATGACACTGCCTCACCATATATCATCGATAACCGCCAAGGTGGCTTGTCAAGGTCCTGAACCACAGCATCAATGTGGTACTGGCTATATGTCTTTATTCTCAAATCATATGGATGCACAAGGCAGAAACTAGGGACAAATGTGAAAAGATATCACAGTGGTATGCAGCAAGTTATGAAATCCTGTAGCAAACTACAAGAAATAACATGCAGAATGGACACATCAAGTTACCAGGTTGCCTCAAAAAAATCATTGGAAAATGATAACAGCATATATCACTCAGAATAAACCAATGCAGTATGATGACAAAATAAATTAGAATAAAAAAGATAAGGTTAACTAAGTTTCTCAAATTAAGTGCTAATTAGGTGCACAATGCTGCAAATTTTGAGGCAGGGAGAATGGAGGAACACATCCAGTTAAGAACCCTCCCACCAACATGAAGCTTAGATTAGAACGAGTATACCGGAAAGAAAGTCAATTCACAGGTTCAAACCCACCATCCTTACAGCAGAGAAGAACTAGTGATGAATTAACAAGCTTCCATGAGTATGCAAGCCAAATACATACATCAGATTCAATCCTTCATCAAGCTCCAGATGAAAATAGCATCACAACTAGCATTTCATCTTCATTTAGGATAATGGAGATGGGGCGTGCTACCCTGTTGGTCTAAAAAACCAAGGTTTGTCAATATCAGGGACTAGCTAAGGATTGTCAAGTCTAACAACCATGAGAAGATGCACCCCCAAAAAAGGAGCAATCAATATTAACTATCAAACAACTATTTTATCGCAAAATCAATATATCATGTGGAAAATTTTGAGGTCTTCAACCGGGACCTAACTTCAGCATAAATTGCAATAATAATCCGCAAGAACTTTGCCAACCTAAAAGGAAGAACATGTTATAGCTATAAGGCCAAAAGAGCGGCATAGGGTTCGTGAAGGCCAGGAAAAATCGACGAGTCTAACTTGTAATCAGAACCACATGGAGAATTTTGTACAATTTGACATGAAACTAAACTTCCGATCAGGCAGGATAACACACCAATTGCCCCAACTAATCTCAAAAACTGAAATAAGTCGTGGCGTTACCTTGACGCGAATCTGAGCAAGAGCGAGCATCGGAAACCGACCTCGCGTGCCGCCCTCCTTCCACCCGGCACCGCAAGTTCGCCGAAACACCGGCGCGGCGGTCGCGGCTCCGGCGGCCATGGGAGGCCGAGGCTAGGGTTTTGTGGTCGGCGGCAAGCGAGGATGGAGCTCCCGTGGCGGCAGCATGACTGAGGAGGTGGGGTTTTTTGGGTGCGAATTATGGTTTAAATTTTTGAGTTGTGTCTGTTTATGAGTTAGTACGTAAAAAAATATAATTTTAGTAGGTACAGTTAAATTTAGTATTCTTTTTACTACAATATTCTTGTTAATCATGTCTTGAAAAAATGTACCATTTGAAAACTAGTTACTGTTGCATAAGTCACAACCATAATTAGAAAAGAAAGTAGCTCATATTAGCTTCTACTGATGGCTTTTGATTGCGGCTAATGAATAGTAATGCCTGATAAATATTAGTGCATTATATAAAAAAGACAGGGCAACGAAAGACACTACAATATTTGGACCATCATGCGATTTAAGAATTATGATATAATAAAATACAAAGTATATCACAATATATGAAAACACATATTGTAGTGGCTAATGAATAGTAGTAGCTGATAGAAGCAAGTTATAAAAGCTGCGGCGTTCATATTGACTTCGAATCTGGAAGCAGAAACCAAAAGCAGAAATCAATATGAATATACCCTAATTGACTACCAACATTCACACACTAATAACCCATTTTTCCCTAGAAGGAAGCCTATTTTCAATGGCAAACTGCTCCGACTAGTAAGTGGTAACCACCTAGAATCGATCATTTCCTCACGGCATGTCAGTTGAACAGTAAAAATAATAATTAAAATAAGCAAAAAAAAATGAAAGAGGCTATGGTGTATACACACATACTAGTAAGATAAGCGTGCATTGCGACAAAGTATAAAAAGAGAGTAAGACATATCATGGAACACGATCCAAAACCAGACAATGAACATTAATCTTATCTTATATTGCCGAGTGACTATGCGGTGCAACTGAAATTCAAACATCATGCAACTGTGCGCTCATCCTTTGAAGCAAAAAAAATATTTTTGTATTCTTGAATGTAAAGATATCGCCTCTGCATGTCTCCGAACATCGAAAACAAGAAAAATTATCTAGGTTCTACGTAGTTACATGCCTAACCAAAATAACTCATACAAAACCATTGGCAATCATCTTTAAAATAAAAAGGGCAAAGTGGTCATTATATAGTAATACAGATAGCAAACCGAAACTTTGACGTTGTTCATACTGGCTTCTGCTAAGAAAAGCCAAAAGCCAAAACAACACCCGGCTTCTCCACTTCTCTCGCTACCATCTCGCTCTAGAAATAAAGCAAAGAGTCACAGGTACATCACGCACCATACTCCTTTCGCACCCTTCACGCGCACATATCTCTCTCACATTTTTTCACTGCTCATCGTCTTCTTCTAAAAGCAACTTCTTTCAGCCACTACTATTCATTTTCAGTCAAAAGCCATCAGTAAGCCAATATGAACGCCTCCTTTAGTACATGAAAATCATTCTTCAAGTAAGTTTGGTATATGAAAACTAGAACTTTAGTGCCTAGAAATGGATATAATAAACTTTTAAGCAATTTCTTCAAGGAAGGTTCAAAAAATCATAACTTGTCATATGGCAGAAGTAAATAAATCGACTAAGTAAATTTAATAAAATTTTGTTCTAATACTATCTCAAAAACTCCACGCCTCCTATCAGTCGTGCATTGAAAACCCTTTTATGTGAATTGATTGCTTGGCGGGAACATTCCTTAAACGATGAGGATTTTCTGGGCTTTTAGCAGATGTCCTTACTATTTGAAATTTGGTATCATTGAACAAAATGAGCAGTAAGTAAAGGAAAAATCAAAAATCTCACAAGCCAAAGAATCCAGGAAACTGCATATCTGATAGGCCTTCTCAACTGACGATCACGTCTACCAAAGCTACTTGTATGTGATAATCGTGAACCTTGGGACAATGGAGAGGGAGGGCACAAAAACTCTTCATTGTCATCATCCCCAGGGGTAGAGTTAGCAATTGATTCAAAATCAGAATCGACAGAAAATTCGTGATGAACTCATTAAATAAAGAGACCCCACTAAGATCAAAACATACGACTGAGGATTTTGGAATTCAGAGATAGCATATCAATTTATCATGGAAACAGAAGCAGAAACTTGTTAGATTAGCAAGAATAAAATTATACTAATAACAAGGCAACACAAATAGAAATGCTAAAAATGTAAATCATAAGGCTAAAATGGTGGATCAAAATTCTCATGCAAGTGAAAACAACCTGGGTCACATCACGTACCACTCGCATGTTATGATTAAAAAAGATCTATTCCAAATTGTCTAGCAACCAAAGATGCAAGTACCATTGGGAGCTTATGTTACAAACTGTACTATAAAAAATTATCCAGCAATCGATGGACTAAGGCCCTCCTCTAACGGGCTTATGGCTTTAGCTTACGGATGCTGGCTTTTGGTTTAAATTATACTGTAGTAATTGAAAAAAGTTGAAACTTACTTTGAAGTGCTCCAAACAGCTTATGGCTTATTGCGTTGTGCTGAGCTGAGGAGGGAAGTGGAGGGGATGCTCACGGGCTTTTATAGCCGGGTTAAGGCGGTTGGGGCAGTAAGCGCTTTGCTCGGTTGGCGGTGTGTGGCTAGCGTGAGGGGTGCGGGAGCCTTCGGCAACAGCGGTGAGGAGGTCGGCAATATCGGTGGCACCTTGGACTTTGTGTCTCCTCTATCAGTGAGCTATAGCGGCCAAAAGTAGCGGACGAGCTTGTAGGCCGGGAGAGTGAGTTGCGGTGGTAATGGGGAATTCAGCCTTGGCTGCTCTGCGCGCAACCAAGGTCTCGTTAATGGTGGTGTCAGAGGGCTCAGTAGGTGAGGGTACAGCCAGTTGAAAGTTGGCAGCGGCGGCGACTAGTTGAGGCGGTGGCAAACGGGAAGTAGCCGGGTGGCAGAGCAGGAACAGGGGAGGTGGTTGTTTCTTGAAGTGTGCCAACGGCTGGGAAAGCGGCAAGTCCAAAAAGGGAAGGCGTAAATGGCTAGAAATTTTCCTAATTGGGAAAGAATTCAAATCAAACCAAAAATCAAGCAAATTTAAATTCATTTTGAATTTTTGGGATGGTTCAACTCATATGTGAATGTCTTCACAGATCTACCCAAACAAGCACCAGGAGTCAAATTGTATAGATCATATGTACTGACGGCCAAAATAATAGCAACTTAACTGTAACAAAGTTGTTCATGGTCTTATATAAAGGACTTACAAATCAAACTACAAAATTGTTAAGCCTCAGGCTCCCATGGTGCACATATATCAGATGAAAATCAGGTGCTAAAGCAAACAAAATGTGCAGCAGTCACTATGCAGTTAGTTTAGTTTTCAGCTCCCAGAATCATAAATATAGAAGCAAGGCTAGGAAACCCCTTCCCCTTCTATAATAATTAATTTTGAATTTACGACGCATTGTCTTGTATTCAGAAGGTACATGTATTTAGCTCTGGATTTAGCATTGCTAAGCTCATCAGAATTCCAAAGGTACTCATAATCCTGTCTGACACTTTATTAATTGCTTAGGGTTTCTAAAGGAGAGGGATATACATAGATTGGTATGAGAATATTTGAGAGAAAATATATTATCTCTTCTTTGCTTGCCAGAACTCACGTTTGTAACATCCAGATATAGGGGATGGTTTGCCTCCTAACACATGGACTCCAGCTCTTAACTCTTTATCTCTAACTTTAACCTTCCCTAATAGATCACGCACTAATCTCCCTGGACTCTTAAATAGTTAAATTGGACTCTACTATTGGCATTGGATCCTTTGCCCATATGACCGGCCGGCCAACGGTGACACTTGTTTCTGTTGTGCACACCTGTTGCTAGGGCCCTCGTCCACAGCAACGAAACACCAAAATTGTACCCTTAAATATCAAATAAACTGCATTACAGAGGTCAAATCTGCTAATGAATTGTTCATTGTTTGCTCATTAAAACAAGTTTGTGATCCATTATTCCCATGATTACTCTAGCGGGCTAGTGGCAGCGGGCGGTGGTGCGACAAGCCGCGGGGGAATGGGCGGTGAGTGCGAACCACTGGCGTCGAGGGCGACATGCCAGCAGCTAGATGAGCCCCAGACGTGTGGGGAAGCCGGTGCAGTGGTCTAGCATGGGAGCTTCTGAGGAGGGGAAGGACCGGAGGAGGAGACTGGCCAGACCGCTGGGGAGCTACGAATTTAGGATTTTGGGGCAGTTGGCAGCAAGCAGACAGGCAGATTTGGTATTTTGGGGGTGATGGTTTGCTCATCAAAACTGAGGGAAGTGAAGGGGAGACGGTTTGATTGTGTGAAAGAAGAGAGGGGTGTGAGATGGGTGGCTTAGATCTATCTCCTGGTCAGATCGAATGGCTGTGAAGAGGGGAGGGAAGAACGTATTGCCACCAACTAATTCTTTTATATGGTAAAGATACACACACTAGCCAAATGCTTGTGCTTTGCTACGAATAAAAAATCATATTATTTTAGCACATTGAGTCGACAGTCAAGATTGGCTTGCCCGCCCCACGCGCCCTCGGTTCTGCCGCATACCCGGTAGAGCTTGATTTTTTTCTTATTAGAGAACTTTTAAGGTGGTGAAATTTATTTTTGTAGTAGATTATTTTGTTTCTGTTAGAGATTTTTTTAAGAAGTGCAAGGTAGAGTTGGGAGAATCAGATGAACCACTAACACTAACTCCCTCTTTTAAGTAATATAGATATAATTTATGTATTTAATATGCAGTTTTTCTACAAATTATCCAGCAAATGAGAGTGGTGCGAAATAAGAAAAATATTAGAGGAAAAGTTTGAAAACTTCGTGTAACTAGAAGGTGTATGAACCAATATATCTATCCCCATAATGATATACGATGCTAGCATACACTTTATTTGATAAATCTAATAGCAACAACATTACAAACATGTGCGATTTATTTTTATTAGCATGACCCCCGATAATCCTCATGTGTAAACATAAGCATTACGACGGTGGCATGGTGCATGCAGCCTGGACTTGCTGGAGACCTCGGTGGGTGCTCTAGCCGGACAGGAAGTCGTGCCTCCTGGTACTCCGCAAGTTCGGCCCCGACGTCGGGTGCACCGATATGGCCCCGCCGCTGAGCGGCCCGGCCTGCCACACCGTGTTCTGCTGCGTGGAGTTCCCCGGCAGCGCCACCGTCGCGTATATCGTGTACGCGCCGCCGGAGTACTCGGCGGTGGGCTGGACTGGCACGTCGAACTTGAGGCTCCCGTTTTTCAGGCTGGGGCTCAGGCTCTCCAGGACCGTCGTGAGGACGGACACCACGCCGGTGGCGTTCTGCGAGGCGACGAACACGCTGCTGCCGGCCATGCCGGTGCCGGGGCCGGTGTTGATACCCCAGGCGACCCAGCCGCCGCTGCTCTGCGGCGCGCGGAACGCGATGTCGGCAGTGCCGTTCCCCGGGTGGTACGTCCAGTGCAGGCTGGCACCAAGCACGGGCAGGGCGTTGCACCGCTGGAACGACCGGCCCGCCTGGAACGTCGCGGGCACGCAGTTCTGGGCCGTCGCGCCGGAGGCGAACAGCAGCACGGCCGCGAGGAGTAGCCGCGCCATGGTAGTAGAGCACATGGAGCCTTGCTTGTGCTGTGTTGCTTCTCTTGAGCTCTGACTCGAGGTGCAAATGTAATGGGTGGTGAAGGCGTGAAGTTGGTTCGTGAGAGTGGGAGGGCGAGGGTATATGTAATGGCGACGTGAAGCTGGGCTGCTGGGGCTTGGGGGTTCGTGTGTGGGTGCAAGTTTCAGAGTTGGCAAATTTTCCACATTTAGACTCTTCTAAACATCGGTTAATTTCCACCGCCGTACCGTACCTTTCATTCGGAAGACAAGCGAACTAAGTGATCGCCACTGAACTTCTTTCAACACCACCTGCAAGGCAAACTGAGGACATGTTGGCTTCAACCTGATCGTGCATCAGTCTTCAGCTAAAAGTATCCGCATTTGACATTGCCCCAGATTATGGCTGCTGCCCTGATGTTCCCCTCGCAATATTTCAACCATAATGTCAAATATGTGATGGCAGGCACGCTTGGCGAGGTTGCAGCGTGTGGCAGTCACCTGCAATCTGAGGACGCCCGTTCTCGCAACACCAGCTGTAGGTGCACGCAGTTTACATTAGTACATTACATACACGAAGAAAACCTTCAGGTCGAAATGGGCCTCGTACATACGTTCGTACACGCCGTAGCTAGCCATTCGTCGGACTGCTGTCGCCGTCATATTTTTCGCGGAAGAATTTATCGACACACGAACCTGAGCACTGATTTCTCCAAAAGCACCTCCCAATTTTTCAACCCCAGGTGATGTCATCGTGTTGCGGCTGCGACGCCGCCGTGACGCGAAGGCTTCGTCCTCGCAAGTCATTGCCTTCGGTTTTAAGAGATGCTTTGGTTCACACTGTGTAGCTCGTCAAGATGTGGTATACTAGTATTCGGATTAGACTCTGATCGTTAGTCACAAATGGCGAGGTCAGAGATTGAAGAGTTGGCCGACGCAGTGCTCTTTTTGCAGCTTATCGCTAAATTTTTTTTATTGTAGTTGACTAAAATTATTCTATAGCTGATGATGTCTTATTTGACATAATTAAATTTAAAAAATTAAAAGAGAGTGTCTAGGCATCACCCGGATGTTTTCTTCCTAATTATCATCCAAATTTATGACATTTGAATTAGAGATCAAGGACCTCTTGTTTTTGAAGGGGGTGATTTTTTTTTTCAAGGGGAAGATGGTAGAATTCAAGGGGAGGGGGAATTCATGACCATTGGATCTCTAATCCAATGGTCCTAAATCTAAATGATAGTTAGAAAGAAAACATCCGGGTGATGTTTAATAAAACCTAAATTAAAAATAGAAAAAATATGTTAGCCCAGCATGTATAATACAAACGAATACGGAAAAAAAGAATCCGCAAAAAAGCTCAAAAAACCACAAAAATCAGAAAAAGATGAAATTTAGTAATAATGAAAAATAAGCCAGAAGCTTAAGCCCAAACGAATGGGGCTTAATAGATAGCTGAGATGCCATCTGGTTTGAGCCAGATTGCAGGACTAATAATGAGTACACTTGCATATGCTAACAAGAATTGGAAGAACAGCCACCGCTTCATTGAACTGGTAACAAACCATATCCCAGATACGGACAGCAATACACCATGCAAGTATTGCAGAACAGCCACACCACAGAGACGAATTTTCATAATATTTATCTGCCATGTCAACGAAATCTATCCATCCACGATATAATTAAGCAAGCACATGCCACAAAATCCAGCAAGAAAAACCTGGCCAGTTACTCAAAGCAAATCTTGCTTTTCGACATGTCCAAAAACAAAATTTACATACGCCAGGGAAGACTGAAGCTAGCTTTCTTGAGCATCTCTTCTCCCTATGCTGTAGTCTAGTGCTTAGGTTTGAGTACTAAGGACTGGCAGCACGAAGCTAACGCATCAGATGCATCAAGAAGTGGTGGAAGCGTGAATGGGGGGAGAACGCCACCTTTCTGCACAACGGTCAAGGCGTTTCCGCCAAGTGTGTGCGCCATTGCAGCCTGCTGCTTGTTAAGCCCCTCCATGATGCAAGAGAATGCTGCAAAGGTGGCGCAGCTCTGAAGCAATGCTTGAGGTGCTCCTGGTTTAAGAGAAACAAGCATGCAAGAAAAATATATCACCAAAGGTCCAACAGGTAACAGATAAATAGTGGTTGAGATTAATAATGGATTTTAAATAGCAGCTTGGGGTAGCGCATGCACAAAAGATCCAAAAAAGAAACTCGACAAACAAACGTCCACGCTTTAAATAGCCTTTCAATGCGAATTTCCACCCAAGGTTGTGTCGTCTAGGCGAAGCCAAGTCGTCCTGGCGCCGAGGCCGTTCACCCAGGCCTGGGAGCTTCGGCTCCGCCCGGACAACCTCCTTGAGCATATGTGCCTGTTCTTTTTGGCTGAAACTTATGGCTTTTGACTGTGGCTTATGGTTTTTGGGCTGTTCGTGCGAGAGATTACAGAGTAACAGAAACTCACGTGTGGTTTTTGCCAATATAAATGAAGTCAGTACAGTATGTACTATAATTAACTAGTAGACTCTATCTTAAAAAGATACTCCGTTTAAAAGCTATTTACTGTAGAAAAGCTGAAAAACAGCTTTTAGAAGCCGAAAAGAACAGACCCTATGGTGCAGCTCCTCGACCTCTTTGGAGGAGACGGCCTTGGTGGTGGCTGCTGCCACCACGGGAGGCGTAGGGGCGGGAGGAGACCGGAGGTGGCGACGGCGGCAGGGAGGAAGAAGCGGTGGGTAGGAGGAGGCGACAGTGGTGGAGAGGAGGGCAGAGGGGAGGCGGCAGAGAGAAGGGTGGAGGCGAGGCGGCGGGAGGGGAGATGTGGAGAGGAGGCGAGGCGATGGGAGGGAAGAGGCGGCAACGGAGAGGAGGGTAGAGGCGAGGCGGTGGAGAGGAGGCGATGCGCACGGGAAGGGAGGCGACGCGCAAGGGTTGGGGGAGAGAAATGCCCTGGGCTCAGGTTGGAAATGGCCGGTGGCTAGGTTAAATGGATTGAGGATTTTTTTTGTCTTTTTGTGGTTTAGTTCTCGCAGTTCCTGAAAATTACAAATAGACCGTTCTCTCAATAGATTTCTTCTAATTTAGACATCCTAAGATATAGTTATCTAGATAATTTATGCTATTATGTTGTCTAACTACTATTGTCTAACTGTCGCTATGGAGGACGCCTAGTCGACTAGGCGTCCAGGCACACCCCGATCTCGCCGCAATTTGCCGGAGCACCGTGACAACCTTGCTTCCACCTAACCTACTTAGGGTGCCTTTGGTTGAGCTTTTGGGAGCTGCTTTTGCTTCCAAAAAGCCAAAAGCCAACCAAAGGGGTGGAAACCAGAAGCTGCTTTTTCAGAAGCAGCTACTTTTGGGTAGTACAGTTTTGATAGCACCTTGGATCCTGCTTTTGGCTTTTGGCTTTCTGCTATTTGAAATGGTGAAAATAGAGAGTTGTTTCACAGTTGTTTCAAGGAAAATAGAAATAAGAGGTAAGTTTTATACTTGTTTGAACCAAACAGCTTACAGCTTTTCCACAGTCCACAACCTACAGCAGCTTTTCCACAGCCCATAGCTCACAGCAGCTTTTTCAGAAGCCACAGCTCAACCAAACACACCCTTAGAAGGCCAACTGAACATATGTGCCAACTATCGTTCCTTGCACACTTGAATACTATGCTAAACTCAATGCGGGAATGACTGCCATGACCCCTAACGTATACATCAGTAAAGTAACAGAGGGATGCAATGTGAAATAACAAGAGATGTGCTACGCATAACAATGTGTTTAGCATATCGCCAGCTTAGCCATCAGTATTACTATTTACTGGCCTTTACAGGCAATTCATTATGTATGAGCACAACATGAAACTGAACATTGCAGGATATTGATATGCCAATACAGAGTTACATTAGCAGTGGTGAATTGTCCTGTATAAACTGTAAATCAGCACCACACGATGCATGAATGATTCAGTATAATTGGACTGCACAAACTGTGCAGTCGTGACTCATGAACAATAGATCAATTTTTTCCCAGGGTCATTGATCATCATAGACCCTCATGCAAATTTGTCAATTGTCATGATTGGTGAATTTCTTATACATGATATTGGACCTATTGGAAAGAAACTTTGTTGAAATTCTACAGTAATTACAAGAAGCAATTGCAGTCTTGTATTTCTGGACAAACTTCAGTTGAAGTTCACACACTAACTCATGAAATAAGTACGATTTCAAATTCATTTCAAGAATCGGAAGCACACCCAAAACAAAGATTACGCTCAATGGATGACATAAACAGTTTGCTCAACACAAATGATTGTCTTCATCATAATGTCTTACGAAATAAATGTCAACCAAGAATCCATGCATAGTAGTTCAGAATGGCTAGAATTTTACTGAAATGACCTTTTTTTCAATGAAGCCAGTAGTGAGAAGAAACAATCCATAGCAACAAGATCACCAAAAATTGTACAGTAATCAGAAAAATCTTTGCAACTACTAGCCAAAAAGATTGAGAATACCATCCATATCATGTAGCACTATTATTTTTCCATATTGAGGATAGCATACAAAACAATACCAAGTACAAATGTACAATAGTAGGCTGTGAAAATACTGTTAGTTCAATGTAAATGTACCTGGAAAGCTCAACGCAAGGCCAGTGCAACAGCCAGCAATGCCAGCATTGACAACTGCCAAAGGAACATGTCAGTTCATATTATATATCCAACCCCCAAGAAGTTATAAATGGTCAACTAAAACAATACACATACTATCATCTTTCCCACGTAGCCTTCTCAATAAGCACACGACCAAACTCTGGACGCCAGAGAGAACTGCAAAAGTCTAATCCAAGAAATTTGTGATATGAGCAAGCTGTCCGGAAAAGTGCTAAAAAATATTTGCATAAACATTATGAACAAGCAACTAACCTTGGCAGAAGACCCCGCATTGCTGAATGAACCCTTGAAGCCCTTCTTAGTAATCAAACCTTGTCCTGAAAAAATAATCCATGCAACATAAGGATTTTATTTTTATGCGAGGAAAATAACTAGGTCCCACAGGTGATGTTAGTGACACCATGTAGAGTACGTCATTTTGATGGTGCACAAGGCAACTAGACTAATTGTGCTTCCATTATTCTAACACAGTAAGGATCTAAAATTCAGATTAAGGAATCAAAGGAATTGCATGAGATGTGCAATTATCTACAAAGCGAACAATATATCTAGCGATAAATTTTTTTCTCAAACAACTAATTTCTTGGAGCC
The DNA here is from genome assembly GCA_017311315.1 of Dendrocalamus latiflorus. NCBI lineage: Eukaryota > Viridiplantae > Streptophyta > Magnoliopsida > Poales > Poaceae > Dendrocalamus > Dendrocalamus latiflorus. The sequence goes on from CM029622.1 coordinate 29,887,488, forward strand.
ATTATTCTTGGAACAATATATCTAGCGAAGAAGTCCATGCTCTTAGACTCTGGTAAGAATTGGGCAAAAAAAACCTAAGGCAAAGAAAGCTCCTATGTGTGCCCTAATAAGAACTAAGCTCCAAAAATAGAAAATCGCGAGACTACCACATCAGGAATAAAGAAAGCACCAGCGCAAAACAGAGCTACCACATCAGGAATAGAGAAAGCACCAGCGCAAAATAGAGCAATCGGGGAAAGGAAAACAGGGGAATTGGGGTGGTAATACCATATCCGACGATAGATCCGACGAAGGCACCGCCGGCGAAATCTCCAGCGGACCGGAGGAGGCAGACGACGGGGGCGGCCGCTAGAGGCGGTCGAGGAGCGCCTCCGTCGCCGAGCTCGTCGCCGTCCGATTCGTTCTCGCGCTTCGCCGCCATCGCTGCGCCCTCCTCTCTATGTACTGTTTCGTTATCGTGTTCCGTTTTGTTTGCGCAACCCGAGTTGGAGTGGAGTGCAGGACGGGACTACCGAGTCTGGCAAGCGGGCCCCACTTGTCAGCCCGTCCGGGTTGGGCCGGCTTGACGAGGCCAAGTGCCCACCAAACAGCTGTTTTTTTTACTCAGCCGTTTGCACGAACACTATCATCAAATGTTGTTTGCTAACAGTGATCACTCAATGTACACACTTAATATAAGATAAGCATTGCAAAATGCTCTACAGCACGGAAGTGTCTCATATCATGAACAATGTATATATTCTGATAAAATGCGCCACCACAAAAGACTTCCAGAAGATTAACTTGTTACATGTTGCCATAATGCCATTGAGTTTGAACTTGCAATATTTTCTGGCAAGACATCAAGGAAAGCTTCCAAGAGATGCTACATCCCGGTGCAGTCAAAGAAGTCAACACAGGGCGCTGTTATTTTATCTCTATACACCATTATCCCAAGTAATTCTTGGGCACAGAACAGTGGTCAGTCTGCCAGCAGGCCACAGCTAGCTCCGCTCCATGAAAACCAATATGTGGATGCTCGGTGATTAGTGGCGAGCTTGAGACATTTCAGATGTTACCAATTTCCAATGGTTAGAGGAAATCTCAAGGGAAGTGCAGCTGCTGGTGCCTCCAGTGTCACCTGATAGAAAGATAATGAGTTCGAGCAATTATTTCTGTTTTGAGATGCACTAATAGTAATTACTGCTATTTCAATGTACTACTGCTATTTTTCCAGATCATTGTGGCTTCAGACTTGAGAGCACATCAATGTCACTGTATGTAGCTTTACAGAAGTGGGAAGTCCTCTAAACCATGAAGATGAGAAAAATAAACAAAACGAGTACCATATTACTAGCAAGACATAAGCTACTTGGATTATTTAACTGAATATTTTTGACCCAAGAAATTAAGGTCTTGCGGACAAATTGTAATGTAGTCATGTAGAACAGCAGAAATTATCTATGGTATATTGGTATTGTTCAATATTCTTTGCAAAAGTAGCATAAAGCATCACAATCCATACCTCCTTAAACACTGCACTGTATGAAGCATCCTTAAAGCCCTGCATACAGACCAGACAATGATAATCCTGATGTAACAAACTAACAAGGAAAAGAGGAGAGAAGAGGGGTGCTCACCAATTTTCTGAAGAGCTTGAGAGATGCTGCATTTGATTCACTAATTTTTGCTCTGAAAGTGTGAATTCCATATTTCTCTACTGCAAATGCCATCATCATTAATATTGCTTCTTGACCAAGTCCCTTTCCACGGCTGTAAAAGGAAACAACAGAAGTGTGAGTAAAATGACCAAATAACATCACTATCTCCTTGCCAAACAACCTTTTTCTTCTCTGTTAAATACAGCATCAACAAATAATGGTAAAACATCTACTTTCATGTGACATATGTATTATTGCTTCAACTCCTTCATTACGACATAAAAACGAGATCATGTCAGGAGTAGAACAGATCCACTTGCTAGTAGAAGTTGTCACTCTGTTAAAGAACAAGACAAGTTGCCATAGATAAAATAATTCCACTGGGTTATTAAATAATCACATAAATTAACTATGCTATAAATGTGGTTGGCGAAGCAGTATCCCAGAACTGAAAGTTCAAAGGATAAGAAGCCAAATAGCTGCAATCATTTGCCAGTTTAAACTACACATAATGTAGAACTAAATGTGATGCCTGCATTGGATTATTGAAGCTTATTAGCATTCAAAAAACGTGTGCGGTAGCTGTCCATATAATGGCATGAATAAAATTTTACAAAAAAACTAACGTATAAGACAATGGCAACAGTTATAAGTATATGTACTACCATAGGTGGTACCTCTTTTGTTCAGCAATCATAATCTCTATCTCCGCAAGTTGCAAATCATCAGGGTCATTCATATATATGTTCACATCACCAATCATAGCTGCAATGGATAAGGCAGGCTATAAATGATAGCAAAATCTGGTAAGCTGATGGACATCAAACTCAAAGTACTAACAGACTTATGAAATTGAAATAACCAAGTAAATTTAACTAATCAAAGTCAAAAGAAACATGGATGCTTTCAGTGCTGTGAATCCTTGGCTTGCCATTCACTCAGAGACAGGGCATGACACACTACTTTGGTTGATGAGAGACAAAGACCTTGCCTGTGCTAAAAACTAACCTACTGCTTGGAGATTATTGTATATTGGTCTCACAACATACCACGTTGAGATGTTGCAAAAAAAAGATTGAAAGGAAATAAAGATATGGTTATATTGTTCTACAAAAGAAAGCAATGTCATTAGCCCGTTGTGTTTACCAGACCTTTCAGAGAATGACTTAATGATCATTTAAGCACACCTATATATCAAAACCATAAATATAGGTTTTACACAATATATCTAACTACCAGATCTGACATGACAAAGAGTCAGGTGCTAATATTATGACCTAATAATGTCTCCCTTCTGCCTAAAGCTATCTCCAAAGCCAACAATATAGTGGTACATTAAATATCTGCATCTGGAATTCTGGATACAAATCAGAAAATGTGGACAGCCATGCACATGTAAATTCAAATTTAAACTTGACCACTACATTGGTATCCTGTAAATATTGGTAGTCCAATCTAGTTCCCTAACCTTTCATCTCCATGTCTTAAATGAGTAGTTCTATCCTTGATCACACTAGATATGAGATTATGTATTTCCATAGCAAAGCATACTGCATGACTTAAGAGTTATTTGAACAAAGAGAACAGCAAAGGTACAAAAATAACATGGTTTTTGGTTATATTCTGAGCATCCTAGTTTCAGACATCAAATACATTAAATCGGAGGCATGCCCAGCTCCAAAACATTTAATCAAAATAGGACCCAATGTCAAATCAAGTCCCTGCAATTTTTGTTCTCCCGATTCATGATCATAGGCACAGCTAAACAAGCTAAGCTATTACCGCGCATTACAAAGCAATAAGCGAAAGAGAGTAGCAAACCTTCAGTGTGCGGGTTCCCGGCCACGAAATCTCCCTCGATCAACTCCTTATCCAACACTATGAACGTATGCTCTGCGAACAAACACACAACAAACCACCGAATCAATCACGACATGTCACCACCAAATCGAGGCAAACGAAGCAGGAGATGAAACAACGAGGGCGCAGGGGCGGAACTGAGGGGGTCGAGGGTCCAGGAGCGGTGGACGTCGAACTCCTGGGCGAGGGAGAGGGGCTCCGATGCGGTGGCCTCCAGCAGCGCCGGGTCCTGCATCCACTCGTGGTACCGCGGCACGTGCTCCCGCAGGTACGGCACCAGCACCGCCCGCTCCCCCACCACGTACCAGCTTCCCTTCCTGCCGCCCCCATCTTCTCCATCTACGGCCGCGGCCGCCTCCGACGCCTCCATTGCAGGGTTTCGACTCGAATTCGACACACGGTCCACGGAACAAGTGGGCTGCGCCGGCTTATGTGTGCGGTACGCGATTTCTCTGAAAGCGGATAGCCAAAACACGTAAATGCCATTTGAATGTGGCTGAAACGTAAATACGTGAAGACCATTAGTAGACGGAATTCGAAGACTCTGCAAATTTCATGCGGATTGGGAGCTCTGTTTCCGTTGCGTGCATAGCAACTGAATGACTACCCAAAGCTAGTTGCTCATGCGTATTTGGCATGGGGACGGTGAAATGGAGATGGAGTGAGTCGATTCGCCGTACAAATGTGAGGTAGATGGTGCCGTTCGTTAACTTTTAAAAGAACTACCCCAACTAGTACAGCCGGTTTAGCACAGCAAGAAGAACAGCTCATGCATGCTAGCTAGCAGCAGAAAGTTAGCCATATAGACTCAGAAGAAATAGATAGGAACAAAAATATTTTGTGATGTTGGAGAGAACTGTACCGTAGTGTCTACCATAGAGACTGAGAATGGGATCTGCATTAGTCCTGGTTGCTGATTATGAGGTGGCGAGTAGAATTAGCTATGGCAAGGGTAGGAAACCAACATGAGGAATGCGATCATCTTGAGAGCTGTCGGTGGCAGTTTTCATCTAGGCGAGAGGTAGATTCCCTGTAGGTTTCATATTTGGTATGATTTCAACCATCGATACCCTTTTACACTGCAAATGGTTTCTCATGTAATGCTGGAATTGTTGGCTGTTGTTTGCCGCCATTCAGACCTTTTAATTTCTGCTGTCAGAACTTTGTAAACATACTAGGCTTCAACAGTGACATCGGGGGATTCCCTCTTTTAACAAAAAGGGGTTTCTGTTCATTCAAGAGTATGAACAATCCAACCTACGTTTGCAGGGTAAGAACCATCTTTTCTTCGAACGGTTTGAGCTGCTACGAGATATATGTGTAAAGCGAAAAATGTCACCTACCCGGAGCGGAAAAGAGTTACCACTAGTGGATTAAGATGTTTCGGCTTAATTCATGGAGCCAGTCCAATTCGTTTGGGCTAACCTCAATGCGGACTAAGGGAGACAGTGAATTCTCCAAACTCTACGGTAAAAAGAAATCGTGTCAATTGTGATTTATTTTCTTGTGCTCAATTTACTTTCAAACAATTTACATTCATAAAATTAAATTGATTGCTTGTCATTCTAGAATTGCAAAGCTTTGATATATACTTAGATTGTTAGTGCACTTAGGTGAACTAGTTGATTTAGGCTTTGTTCGTGCTAAAACCAATTTGATTTAAGTTTCCGTATTATATTCTTGATTTTAACCAAATAGTTTAAATAGAATTAATTAAGAAGAGATTTTTTTAGAAATGACTATTCACCCCCTTCTAGTTGGCCTCCTCGATCTTACAATGTGCCCTAAGAAAAATTCTATTCGAAAACATGGCACATGGTGGCTATAGTCTCAGACCAAAATTTTCTAGGTGTAACATACTCATTTAGTATCATTCTAGCCATCTCGACCAAGGTACCATTCTTCCTCTCCACAATACTATTTTGTTGAGGGACGTGTGAAGACGAGAACTAATGCTCTACATCTGACTCATCACAGAAGATCTCAAAATAGGAGTTCTTGAACTCCATGCCATTGTCACTACGGATCGCTCGTAAGGCACTAGGGAGCTCAACGGACAACCTACTGAATAGTCCACAAAAATAACTGAAGGTCTCATCCTTCGAGGCTAAGAAAAACACGCATGAAAACCTCCGACCACAACAAGAATGTATCACTTCCAACCCACCGACTGCACTCTAGCTGAACCAACAATGTCCATATGAAATACCTGTCCTGGTGTATCGATCACAGTCACAGTGACTGGGATGAGATATAGCAACCATCTTGCCATGCCGGTAAGGAGCACAAACTAAGTTTTTGATTATCTTGAGCTTAGGTAGACCACAAACGAGATCTTGTCCGCTCACTCAGGTCAAATGATTAAAGGCAATGTGACCAAGTCTCCTATACCAGGAGAGATCACGAGACTCAGAGGCAACTAAGCACCAGAGAGAATCACAAGATGACTTAATAAAATTAGCGCGAAAAATTCTCTCAAACCTAGAAATCCCGCAAACTAGATTTCCCGAAGATCAAGGATTTTACAAGTACTTTTATTAAAGTTTACCTTGAAATCATCATCGGTAAGCTAAGAAATAGATAACAAATTATAATACAGATTACTCACAAGGCAACATCTTTAAGAATGAAAGAATCATTAATATACACAGTACCTTTAGCGACGACTCGACCTAAAGAAGCGTCCCCAAAGGTGGTCGTCTCATCACCTGGAGCTCGAACTAGGGAAGAGAACCAACAGGTGTCTCTGGTCATGTGACGAGAATAGCCGAAGTCAACCAACCAAACATCTCCCTTCCCAGCCCGGTGACCCTGAATCAGTGAGAAGTAAACATCGATGGCTTAGTACTATGATAAATGAGAGCAGATCTAGGAAGTCAGTACTGAGTCACACAACGAGTAAAAGATCCAGTCATAGGACTAGAAAACTGACCTTTAGTCACTTTATGCAACTCACCTCCTATAGAGTCAGTCGGTATAGAAGTAGACCTCAAACCTTTGTTAAGTCTGACTGTTATCCAAGGGTTGGTCTGACCAAAAGTAGGGTACTGATCACACCGCGGGTAGTGACCTCGACTAGGGAAGCAAGGTATATCCTCAAGAGGATGGAAACCCTGACCAGACGTAACTCGATGACCAAAACCTGAAGAACCCTAGAAAACCAAGTCCTCGACGTGGCTTAAAGACAAGAAAGTCACCAGATTTATCTCCGACCTCCGCACAAAAGTTCAAATCTTGGTGCTCACCTTTTTGCACACATAAATGCACTTCAGTAGAAATTTTATGAGGTCACGGATTTATCTCCGACCTCCGCACAAAAAAAAGATCTATCTATGTACCAGTCGCATGTTTTTCTAGCTCAAATCAGTCGGTTTTTGGTCTCTTGGAGAGACGCCGAAGAGGAGTGTGGATCTTCAAATAAAATAGCAACTCCCCCCCCCCCCACAAAAAAAAACATTCGACAGCTTTGTAGCAAATCGAAGAAAAAGACAAGCAAATGTAAGGAAGTTGTTACACTTTGTGCTAGTGCATTCACAGCAGGGACGGAACTGGGCCTCGGGCTGGGTAGGCTATAGCTTGAGGCCCAGTAATATTACTAGTACTACCCTCTATTAGTACTCCCTTCAAAATATATCTGATGTAGCAGCCCAGCCCGAGGCCTGAAAAATGATCAGCCTGGCAGCCCGTTGGTAGCAGCCTAGCCGGCCCAAGCGTGCAGTATTTACAGCCCATGCATCTTTCACAGCCCATCCAGACATCCAGCTAGTCAAGACCTCAGCCCCAATTAGAAAAAGCAAACCCTAAATACAATCAGACCTCAGCGATTAGCGCAAGCGGCTCTACCCAGCCGGCAGCCGCTCCGATCCGCGTGAGGTGCAATGCTACTGCGCCCCCACCGTCGTCGCTGCCCTCGCCTACACGAGCTCCCACCGCCGACCGCCGCACTCACCTGCGCCGCGCGTCCGCAGTCAGCCGCGGCCTCACCCCTCACAGCCTAGCTCCCGACGAGACTGTGCCCCCACCGCCGGCCGCTGCCTCGCTTGCGTTGCACGTCCGCGGTCTGCCACGGCCTCGCCTCTCGCTCCCGACGCAGCCGCGCCCCCACCCTGGCCGCCGCCCTCACATGCGCCCCCACCGCGGTCCGCTGCCCTCGCAGCCTCGCACCTCACTCCAGATGCGACCACGCGCGGCGCCCCCACCGCCAGCCATCGACCTCACCTGCGCGTGCTCCCACCGCCGGCCGCCGCCCTCGCCTACGTTGCGCCGTGTGCTTGCGGTCCTCCGCCCTCCCACGGTCCCACCGCCGAGTCGTCGAGCACATAGTTGAGAGCAGCCGAGCAGTAAGTAACTGTACAGTAGTACTCTAGTAGTAGTAATTTAGTAAGTAATAAGTAACCTTTTATGCTTCCAAATTTCCAAATTGGTTTGTTGATAGTTGATGCAATGAGAATACAATTAGTAAGAATTATCTTTTATGTTTCAAAATTAGTACAAATGATCAGATGAAGTAACATATGTTCAATGTTTTACATTTGCTATTTATGAACTAACTATTAAGGTTTAAGGATACAAATTACAAAATGAAGAAAAACAAGACATTGTCATCAATGATGCATTTATGATGTATTTTTTGTTATATCGCTATATAGTTCTGGACTTATAGTATGTTAGATTATTACTTGAATGAAATTTAGCCTAGGGTGTGATCCAATCTTGGTTCCGCCACTGATTCACAGTAATGTTCACAATCAACATCAATCAATTTAGTACATATCTCATGAATAAAATCTTTCATACGTTTCTTTTTTTTCGTTTGTACCATGAGAATAGTAACTTGTTTGGTCCATTACTTGATGTTTTTTTTGTGTGCATGTTTTCCAGATGAAAAGGCGTTATATCATGAGCTGCTCCTGCCTTGCATACGTCGTCAAAATGCAACTATAGTCAACTAGTAAAGCACGCCTACGTGACACCACTAATCCTTCTTAATAATATATGTAGAGTTCACTTGCTTTCCCGAAAACATGCATAGATATGCCATGCGCCCATGCTACTTTCCCAACAAAATCTCACAATTCTCATCGCAGCCGTGCCTTGGAAGCAAATAACAAGGACCATCATCATCATAACTACAAATCAATCACATCACATCGCCATGTCGTGAGTGAGAGGCCTCTCGACTTGCGGCCAACAAATCTGATGCAGTCTTATGATCTCTCCTAGGACCATATGATTACTTTGTAGTCGCTACGATTACTTACTGTAGTCGTACAATCACGTTGAAAAAGTTACGACCGCCTCCTGTATTGTTACGATCGCTCTGCTGATTCTCCGACCACATTGACAGGCGTTACGACCACGTTGTGACATCTCCGATCACACCTCGTTGCTCCGACCATGTAGTAGACTCTATCGACTGCTGTGGTCGTAATGTTTTACGCCCACGTCTCCCCACTGTGATCGCTTATGGTCACGCCTTCTCGCTGTGGTCGTAACACTTACAACCACGTCTTCTGCTCTGTGACCGTGGTCGTAACTCTTTTACGACCACGTCTTTAGCACCTGCGGACACCTCCGCTCGTTGCCGTGGTTGTAACTCTGGTTACGACCACGTCGGTGAACACAATGAACTCAATAGACTTCCCATAGCCAAACCGCTCTTCTCTTCTTTATTTCTTTCTCCCTCGATCACACCGATCGCTACGATCACTTTAATCGCTCTCTCTGTTGCTTAGCCTTTTAATCACACCGATTACATTGATCTCAACTCGCACCTCTCTCGGTTACAATGCTCTGCCCTTTACACCCTGCTCTACGACTATGGTGCGGACTCGATTACGACTACTGTTATGAAGCAGACTCAACAGTCCGACTTGAACTCAAATATGACTACGACTTCTGACTCTGTTACGACTACGATTTACGACTTTGACTTCTAAACTAAAAACATGATTACAAATCTAACAAAATCTTCCATTTTGCAATCAGTTTGCCCACTGTTGGGTCCAGGGCACACCTAACCTAACCTAGTGAATAGCAGTATATGTAACAAGCATATGTATCTCAATGCGTAGCTGGAATTCAGTCACTACTCAGTACTCACTACCATTTACACCTACTACTACCGATCTAACCCAAAAGCTCAGTGCAAGAATGGGGCCAATGGTCGGCACCACACAGATCACAGCAAATAACCTTCTTTTTGGAGCCTTTCCCTTGCCTTCAAAGCTAAGAACACATCGAAACAAGACACACAACCAACAAACGCACAGTTCACAGCCATCATCACACTCACTCGTTCTCACTCTCCGAATCGCCCCACTAAAACCCCACTTACGCGCACAAACAAATCAAGCCGAATTAAACACACACCACACGCTCTTAGCTAGTAGCCTAGCTTCGCACCACTCGTCGTACTACGACACAGCTCACGAGACGCGACAATGCGGGGGAAACGCTGCCATACGACGAGTACTCCACTCCTCGGTTTGCTATTGCTCGTCGTTGTCGTCGTCCTTACGGGCCGCGTGGCTGCCGGGGCGTCCGGGCGGTGCACGACGTCGACGGCGGTCAAGGCGTACGCCAAGTGCATCGCGCTGCCGACGCAGGGCGCGACGCTGGCGTGGACGTTCCACGCGCGGAACGCGACGCTGGACGCGGCGTTCACGGGCTCCTTCATCTCGCCGTCCGGCTGGGTGGCATGGGGCGTCAACCCGGACGCGCCGGCCATGACCGGGGCGCGCGTGCTCGCCGCGTTCTCCGACCCGTCCACCGGCGTGCTCCTCGCGCTCCCATTCCTGCTCTCCCCCGACGTCAAGCTCCAGGCCTCGCCCCTCGTGTCCCGGCCGCTGGACATCCCGCTGCTCGCCTCCTCCGCCTCCCTCATCGCGCCCGCCGGCACCGTTCGCGACGGCGCGTCCGTGACCATCGCCGCCACCATCCGGCTCTCCCCGAACCGCACCAAGCTCCACTTCGTGTGGAACCGCGGGCTCTACGTGCAGGGCTACTCGCCGACCATCCACCCCACCGACGCCTCCGACCTCTCGTCCCACGCCACCGTCGACATCCTCACCACCGCCACGGAGGCCTCGCCCATCGCCTCTGCCACGCTGCAGTGGGCGCACGGGTCCCTGAACGCCCTCTCGTGGGGCCTCATCCTCCCGCTCGGCGCGGCGGTGGCGCGGTACCTCCGCCCATTTGCGTCCACGGGGCCGGCGTGGTTCTACGCGCACGCGGCAATGCAGGCGACGGGGTACACCCTGGGCGCGTCCGGGTTCGCGCTGGGGCTAGTGATGGGGTCGGCGTCGCCGGGGGTGACGTACAAGCTGCACCGCGGGCTGGGCATCGCGGCGGCGACAGCAGGGAGCCTGCAGACTCTGGCGATGTTCTTCCAGCCGAAGACGACGAACCGGTTCCGCAAGTACTGGAAGTCGTACCACCACCTGGTGGGGTACGGGTGCGTGGTGGTCGGAGTGGTGAACGTGTTCCAGGGGTTCGAGGTGATGGGGCTGGGCGCGTCCTACTGGAAGCTCGGCTACTGCGTGGCGCTCGCGTCGCTCGTCGGCGGCTGCGTGGCGCTCGAGGTGAACGCGTGGGTGGTGTTCTGCAGGAGGCAGAAGGAGGAGAAGCTCACGAGGAGGGAGGTCGAGGACGTCGTCGTAAAGGACAGGGCGGCCGCCTTGTAGCGCGCCTACGTTCAATTGTCGCGCTGCTAGCTTCGGTATTGCATTTCGACTCGCAAGGACATGCAGGCAATTGTGGCTTGACTCTTGAGAGCGTCGTGTCCAAGATGCAGACACGGCCACAAATTAAAGGGGTACGGTCACTGCCAAGGCGTGCTTATTCTGTCGGATGGTGAGCGTGTATGCCAATCGCCTACTAGTGTCTGCTCCTACCTCCTAGTACTATTGCCACAAGAATGTTTTTCTATATAGTATACATAGGAGTTCATGTATAAGCTGTTTGCATTTCAGTTGCCCAATGAAATCTTTGTACCTACATGGCCCTTTATAAAGAAAGTGCTCTCTTTTTTCCCGATAATCCGACGGCGGGGAAGTTCCGAGCTCCTCTCAGCTCTCAGTTGTAATCCATGATACATGCACAAGCCGCGCGCGCCCACCGGTGGCACTTGTGGCACGGTTTACGGTGACGTCGTGCAACTGCTCTATCCTCATAGTCCGCCTTCGGCCTGGAGTGGTGCGTGTGTACAAATATGCTTTGAAGCTTCTGTCACGTACGCCAACAGTGCAAGGACGAGAAAAGGCGCAAGCATGTTAATTTCACATCACGTGCGGTTGGATCATCATGTCGTTTGCCGCTGATCGGTGAATTATCTATCTTGTATCTATTAATCTGTCTATATGTTGTTGCTAGGGAGGGTCTCTATGCTACCTCGGATCCCTTGGAGCGTTGTCACTCGTTGGAAGGTCTACTCCGGTCTAAGTTCACAAATCACAAGTCAACCTTGGCAAAGTCTGCAAAACCGATCTCGATGAGTTTCGCAAGACCAACCTTGGAGGGGGTTCGGAGCTAATCCTGGGTGAGGTCCGAAGCAACTTGGCCTCAGCGCGTGGGGAAGATCAACCACAGAGGATGTCCGGGAATGGACGGGTTCCAACCGCAGAGGGGGTCTAGAGATGGATGCGGTCCGACCGTGCGACAAGTCTAAAGAGCACCCGCCTCGACACGTGGCAACCTCGACCTGTGCGACGGTGGTCACCGCGTAGGAAGACTCATGGCGTGACAGCCTCAGCATGCGGAGGAAGGACTGGACGTAGAGGATATCCAAGAACAGACATAGTACGACCACAAAGGAGGTCCACAAGCAGACATGGTCCCACCACTGAGGAGGCCTGCAAATGAACAAGGCCCGATCATAGAGCGGTCCCCAGCAGTGACACCACGCTACTCAATCTTGGCACAAGGAATAGCGTGGTTGCCGACGAAGTCCGAAGGCGCCACTGGTCCAAGCATAGTCTCAGTTTAGAAGCAGGGCAGGTTCAACTACCTCCCGATTCTGGAGCAAAGTTGGTCCATGGGCCTCCCGATTGGGAAGCGGGGAGGCTCGAACTTGGATTCAGTCCAAGGTTAGTCTGGTCCAGGTGAGAGGAGAGCCCGAGGGTGGCCCGCGATGGATGAGCCCTAGACGCAGAACCGGTCTAAGGGCGCATTAGCTCCGATCGTGGGGCGGTTCCAGAGCAAGGCACGTCCAATGCGGAGGTGACGTCGCACGATGGCTCGAGGGCAGCTCAGTGCGAAAGCCCGCAATGAAGGGGTCACGAGACCAACTGATGCGATAGTGGCGGAGCCAGGATTTAGTTACGCCCTGGGCTCAGTGGTGGAATGATCTAGGCTATCTAGGCTGAATCATGAAAATATTACCCAGACTGGATTGAATTTAATTGGGTTGTACACTTGATATTTTTCCACATCCTAGGCTAAAGCCTACCCTGCCCGGGGTGTAGCTCCGCCCTGGATGCGGAGCTCAAAGACTGGGAGCACGGGGAAGCTCTAGAGTCGTGCGGTGTGGATGGACCCCAAAGGGGAGGCGAGCGAGACCAAGTCAGTGGCGGGGCTGGAGCGGCCGGGAGCACAAGCAGAGGGCACGTTGTCGGTGAGGCTATGAATCGAGTGGAAGATGCTGGATGGTTGTGGACCAATGAGGTGGAGGGGGTATTTAAAGGAAATAAGGTGGTCTGCGGTGGAACCAGCCCACCGATTCTCCCCAGCTAAACTCATGCTCAGTCTATAGCACAATATAGTCCCATTTCATGGCATAGTCTGAACATGGTTCACGGCGCAGCACGTCCAGTCCAACACAGTGTGCACTCAGCTTATATCCTCACGGCCTGAGAGATGCACCAGATGGAGGCTTTATGGCGCGCTCCCTCCTCGAACCTAGTCCACACCGGGCCCCGCTCATTTGGGTTTAAGCTTCTGGCTTTTGGCTTATTTTTTTACTATTCCTAAATTTCGTCTTTTTCTGATTTTTTTGGATTTTTTGAGCTTTTTGTCGATTCTTTTTCCCGTATTCGTTTGCATTATACGTGCTGGGCTAACCTATTTTTCTATTTTTAATTTTTTAAATTTAATTATACCAAATAAGCCACCATCAGCTATAGTATAATTTTAGCCAGCTACAATGAAAATTAAACCATAAGCCACAATAATTCAGCCCAACCGAGCACCATCTATAGCTTTGGTTCGCAGCATTCCTATGGGAAGGAGCTCTATCCCAACACGATTCGGCCATGCCTTGGCCATTCGACATTGGCGAGCCTAGCCCCAGCCCAAGGGTAAGGTGGACAGTAACCTACTACCTAGGGGCTACCCCATGACAAGTTAATGTGATCAACGAGGGGGCTACTATTAGGGGAGGGTCATTGTGCTACCTCGAGCCCACGACCACCTCTAAGCGGTGATATCCGTTGGAAGGTCTACCCCGAACTAAGTCCAAAAGTCAATCTCGGCGAAGTCAGTAATACTGACCTCAGTGAGGTTCACAAGACCAACCTCGGTGAGGTTTGTTAAACTAACCTCGAAGGGGGTTCGAAGCTAACCCCGAGCAAGGTCTGAGGTAGACCCCGGACGAGGCCTAGGGCCAACCTTGGCGAGGTTCACGAAACCTATCTCCGCGAGGTTCACATGACCAACCTCGGAGGGGGTCCAGAGCCAACCTCGGGTGATATCCAAGGTTGACCCCGGAGGAGGCCTAGGGCCAACCCTAGATGGAGTCTAAGGTTAGCTACAAACCAACCCCGAAGTCACTGATGTGGTGGGCCTGCGTAGGGCAAAGGACGTACATACTCTTAGAAATAAGCTAGGCCCTGAAGGTAAACTTGTAACTTCACTCGCCTCCCTCTTCCCCTCTATATGTAGGGCCCCCTTGTAATGGGAGAAAGGAGGTGATTTATAACCCTAGACACTTATATTGAATACACTTGGGCATTCATGTGTTTCTCCTTGAGTCTCTCTGCATCCTCGGCGGTCTCCACATCTGACCAGGGGTGTTTTAAGTTTACTGTTCGAACTCGTACCGATGACAGCTGTATTATTAAAATGATAGAAAAAGAAGTCACCATTTTCACTTTTAAGGCCTAAAATTCCCACAGTAATCAGTGAAAAAAGAACAAAAACTACACTATCAATTGTGGTGGGTCCAGATTATTCCAGTTGATATTGAAAGAAAAGAGTCAATATCAAATATAATCCAAAAATAATTAAAATTTTCAATAAAAATAAGAAAACAACAATTAGATTTCCATATAAATTTTGTAGTAAAATCTCTAAATAAATATAATTATAAGTAAAAAATAATTAGCAATTTAATTTCTATACGAATTATAACAAAAAATATCTAAAATTCAAAATAAAAATTAACAATCCAATTTTGACATGGATTTCAAATTAAAATATGTAAATAAATATAATTTAGAATAAAAATTAGCAAATAGATTTGTATACAATAAAACAAAAATAACACAAAAAAGTGGCCATTTGATTTCCATACGAATTCCTAAGTAAAATACCTAAATAATACAATTTAGAATAAACTAATAAAAAATTGGAAATTGTATATGTATAAAAATTTAAAACATAACTAAAATTCAAAATAAAATAAGCAATTTTATTTTGATGCAAATTCCCAAATAAAATTCTTAAATAAATATAATTTAGAATGAAAATTAAACAAAATTAACAATTGTATTTGTATACAACTACGAACAAAAATTAATTGTAATTCAGAATAAAAATTATAATCTAATTTCCATACAAATTCCAAAGTAAAATACCTAAATAACCAAATTTTAGAATAAATTAAATAAAATTAGCAATTTAATTTGTATGCGAACTCCAATAAAAATAACTAAAATTTTTAATGAAAAGTAAAGTTATAATGAGATAGACGAATAATGTCAGAGGAGACCACAAAAGAATGCATTGGCATCAATCTATCTTGCACGAAGACATTGTCCCATAGGGAAGTAAATAGCCAAGGTGACAGATGTGGCGGAGATGAGGACAATATCATGTTGCTCACTTTAGGCGTTCGATGAGGACAGTGTTGTGTTGCTCACTTAGCCATTTAACAAGGACAATGTCGTGTTGCTCCCTAGAGTCGTTGAAGAGAAAGGCCAGAGACAAAGTAGCCAAGGGCTATGATAACAAGTGGTGAGCGTCGGTGTTGTTGAAGAAATCAATGACCAAAAAGCTCGATGATAGGAAATTCCTAGCAGAAAGGAGATAAAGCTTTACATTTAAGACATGTTATAGATGATATGAGGTCATCGGGTAGCTCAGATTGTGCCACTGCTGGTGATGAGCATAACATCACCGGCGATAGCAAGAAGATTTTCTATATCGTTAGATAATGATTAAAGCAGACATACTGACACCAGTGAAGATGGGATGTCACCGTAATTAGTGAGGAAGCCATAACAATGAGTTGGCCAATATCACTCAAAGAAGATGAACGACTGACATAGGGGAAGACGACATCGAGCACGTATAATATTATGCATGTGTATAAACATGCATGCATCCATACGAATAAAAGCACGAGCATACAAAAACAGAGGAACAAAGAGCTCGGAATAGAGATGGTGTAGCCATAGAAAATAGACCCGGGGCCATCGAAGAGAGCTTGATGAGTATTCTTGGTGGGGATCAGCGACGGTTGCACATGTCTGTATGTTTGATGTTGCAATGATCAGCATTAAGCAATAAGCAAAGAGAAGTAGAAGATAAGAGTATTGCATTGAAAGCGGTACCAGCTGAGAGAAATCGATCAAGAATTTGGCTTATTGTTTGAGATTGAAACAGAAAAATAAAATTAGTCAGTGAAATCGACTTACAATTAGGGGGAAATCAAACAACTGATACCGACAAATATCAATATTAAATATGTTCACGATATGTAATAAATCTAGTTGCGCAAATGCGTGACCCATCCTTCTAGTTATCTTATTAAAGCAAAGGCAAAATAAGCCACTATGTTCGCTCTCAAGGGCTACAAATTCCTATGTTAATCAGAGGAAAAAAGAAACATCTACACTGTTGATTAAGGTGGGTCTAAATTATAATAGTCTATATTAAAAAGAAAAGGTCAATCTCAAGTACAATCTAGAAATAATTAAAATTTAGAATAAAATATAATAAACTTAGCAATTTGATTTCCATATTAATTTATGTAAAATCTCTAAATAAATATAATTCAAAAAAAATTAAACAAAAATTAGCAATTGGATTTGTATGTGAATTCTAACTGAAAGTAACTAAACTTTAGAAGAAAAATAAAATAAAATTATAAATTTGATTTCGATATGAATTCCAAAGTAAAATACCTAAATAACTAATTCAAAATAAAAATTAAACAAAAAATTTCAATTGGATTTGAATATGAATTCCAACCAAATTAACTAAAATTTAGAATCAAACATAAAATAAAATTAGCAATTTGATTTCAATATGAATTTTGAGTAAATACCTAAATAACTATAATTTAGAATAAAAATTAACATTTTGATTTGTAAACAAATTCCAACAAAAATAATAATTGAAATTCATAATAAAAAATAAAATAAAATTTACAATTTGATTTCCATATGATTCTAAAGTAAAACCACTAAATAACTAAAATTTGGAATAAATGAAAAAAATAAGCAACTTGATTTGTATACGAACTCCAATAAAAATAATTGAAATTATGAATACAATGTTTAAATGAGGATAGCACAAATGGTGTCGGAGGAGACCACTAAAGAGTGTAGTGGTGTTGATTTATCCTATAGAAAGACATTGACCCACGGGGAAATGAAGAGCCTAGGCAACGATAGCATAGATAAGGAAAATGTCATGCTTCCCACCATAATTGTTTGATAGAGGACAATGCTGTGCTACTCACCATAACCGTTAAAGAGAAAGACCAGAGTAAATCAGTTTCACGAACCCTCTAAGCAGTCTGCTGGTCAAGCAAAGTGCATAGTAATCATCTGACTGGGGTACTCAGAAAACAGCTTTGGAAAGCTTATAGTCACGGGGCTCTTAGGGCTTTAATGAAATATTAAATTCATATTTAAGGGATTATTCAATGCTCATTAGAGGTTGAAACATAAAAGTTATGGTAGCGATAGGAGATAGAAGACAAATAGTTCGGTGGGGCAGCCATTGTTTGAGTTAAGATAAATTTAAGGTAGGTCGTCTATGGTGCATCAGTGTATGCGTGAGTAAGGTACTATAATACTATGTAAACTAATAAGTTGATTTGCAGCACACATAATCAATGTTTTACTTGAAATTAAATGGCAATACATGTGCATGCATATATTTTGAAAATAGTAACTAATGGAGAAAGAATATGTGCATTCAGCTATACGGGGCCTGTTCTTTTCCTCCGAAGCTGGCGGCTTTTGGCTTTTGCTTCAGTACCTAACTTTCAAACGAAGTATTTTCTCAAGACGGGGTCTACAAGTTAAACGATGTACACGTTAAAAGCCCAACATCTGTACCAGCCAAAATCGCAAGTGAGTATCTCTCTCCGCAATATGTACCATAAACATCAAAAATTTCAGCCAAAAGCCGCAGCCGCAGCCAAACATGCCCATGATCTATGCATGATAGAGAGTGATTACGTTTCTAAGAATCCAAACAACTTATTATGCTCAATAATTTTCTTCCATCAAAGCTCATACATCAATTACGTTACTTGAGTTGTATTTTTCTTCAAACTTCTATTGTTATTTTCGATGTTTGTGATTTGTTAAAAATCTAAATATCATACAAGATACATAAATATATTTTCAAATATTTAAGTTATATTATTTAATATTACAAACTGTTAAATAAATCTAGCCCCGTAGATACACGGGACACCCTGCTTGTTTAGTTTTAACCAAAGAAAATCAATTCGATGCTGTCTCCACCGTTTATTTTGACCAAAATATTTATGCTGTATAGGGTTGTTCTTCTGGACTGAGATAAAAAATTGTAGGGTTGCAATTTGCAAGCTTCATTTATCAAGATGATGGTGATTGTTTTGTCAATTATGTGACCTGCTGATGTATGTGCTTACCTTGGCTAATCTACCAAACTGGGATCGAGATTATCCATTGGTCATGGCCAGCACTTTGGACTAAAACCACTGACCATGTTCACACGGTGAGTTGGAGAGTACAAACGAATGGCACGCTTTTGCCAACTTTTGTCAAAGCTTTTCTCATTGTAAAGCAGTGAGTGGAGTTTGTGGATTGTGCCGACTTTATTTGCTAATGTCCCCAACGACAACACTAGGTGATATTGGAACACATTAGTATTTTCCAGTTTCCACATTGATCAACTTGTAACGCATTTTCCTCTCTCTCTCTCTCTCTCTGTCTCTCTCTCTCTCTGCCACGTACACTGTCTGGCACCACTTCGTTTCATGAGGTTATATACTGTACTTTCCATAACTTGTGAAAAAAAAACTCATTAGACATATAACTTCAAAACAATTCGATCTTGCACAAAACATTTGATATGCTTTTGTTGTTATCTTGATTTGTGATGATAGTTATAGAGCATAACTGTTTCTTTTGGCTTCGGCTTATGCTTTTGATAATGACTTATGGCTTTGGGCCTGTTTGTAAGAGGTAATACGGAGTAATAGAAACTCGCGTGCGATTTTAGTCGATATAAATGAAGTTGCTGTAGTGTATACCACAATCAATTTATAGAATCTATTTTAAAAAAACACTTATTTAAAAACTAGTTGCTAAAAAACAGCTTTTCAGGCGTGCGTGAAGCAGAGAAGCAGCACCTGCTTGGCACCGTGCAGTCGTGCAGATGATCTCGCGTTCTTTCAACTTGTTCTGCGCGAGTGGAATCTGGAAATTCGTTAGAGATAACATGCTTTAATGGAATGGAACATAAAGTTCGTGGCACTTTGTTGAAATATGTATATACTCGACGACTAAAATTTGATTTTTTTTTCTTTCTGCATGCATGGCTTGCTAAATACAGACCAGGAATTTCCGCAAGCAGCCGCTTTATCTTCATTGACGAATTCCAACAAACAAATTCCATGTATGCGCCTTCTAGAGGTGTTAGCTAAAACTCCATTGACATTAGCTCTGGCTAATTGACGGCAAGTCACCACACTGACTATTTCACTAAGCACGACAAGCACAATAATGTTATTATTAAGTTGCACTACTTTGTCATTTTCACTCGTTTGTGTCTCTTCTTAAAGCACGCTTCTATTAAGAAGGTGTGAATTCGCTTGAATCTGAAGCTAGTCGTGTTCTTCCGAATTATGAAATGAACTACTTTGGTGTTGAGTTTTTGACAAGTTATTTTTTTTCTTGTGAGGGGAGTTTTTGACAAGTCCTTATAGCTGAAGTGGGCATGGCAACAATTTTTCCCGAGCATACCTATCATTGACACTTTATGAAGAAATAGCTCACCAAAAGGTCAGAGGGGGAGAGAAGTTACAGGTACCAGTCCAAAGCGACTTGGTTCGAAAAACCAGTCTAAGCAACGACTAAGTGGGTCAAAAGATACTTTGAGAAAGACACAAATCAGCAAGGGGCTCAATGAATTTCAGATGGAGTAGGGAGGTGCACGAATCTGAGGCAATACTTCAAGCATGTACAATTATAACTGTACTTTGAATTTAAATTTTATCATATGAAATTATGAGATTGTAACGAGCTGGTTATTGCCGTGTCACCGAGGGAATGGTCGTAGATCCCAGTCACCATCTGGTGCATCTTCAGTTGACATGGGGCGGTTTTGTATGCGGCTCTTTCCCACTCCAGCGGTTCCACTAATTCCATGCACGTTTGCGCATAGCCCCTCCGGTGTGCCTTCGAAATCACCCAATAGTCCTGCAACACTTGTAGCCTGGCAGGGATAGCAGATATTTAGGCGCCGTTTAATCCGCTTGGGCTTCTTGTTTCTAAAAGGTTTGGGTTTCTGGATTTAGTTTTCAGAAGCTAGAAACCGTAATGAACAAGTCGATTTCTTAATTTTGATTTTTTTGCTTTTCTCTTAATTTTACTTTGTATTGTTCGTAGATATGTAATAATATTTTTATTATATATATATTTTATTTTTTAATAGAATGATTTAGAAAAAGTTAATATCTGCTACAGTATAATTTCAGCTAAAAATAAAAAACTGAAAATCGGAAACTAAAGCGGGATTGAACGGCCCCTTTGTGTGGGTTCTTCTAGAGCTACGACAATGTGAACAATATGGTACTATAGCATTATTGTGTTTTACGGTATGGTGATTGTAGTGCTCATGGAGTCATATGGGTACAATAGAATGGACGCGCTAACAACGAATCTACTAATTTCGATCAGACAATCCAATGAGCCTTGGCAATGCAACAAGCCAACAACCGATCTCCGTGACTTTTTGGCTTTTTTATCACGGCTTATACCTTTTGGTTACTATTTATGGTTCTGATCAACTCGGCTTCGGCTTTTAGCTTCTGACTTATTTTTCACTATTCATAAGTTTCGTCTTTTTCTGAACTTTTGGCTTTTTGTTGAGCTTTTTTGCCGGTTCTTTTTTTCCCGTATTTGTTTGTATTATACGTAATGTGCTAACATATTTTTTTATTTTTAAATTTTTTAAAATTTAATTATGCTAAATAAGCCTCTGTCAGCTACAGTGCTTTTTTCAGCCAGTTACAGTGTTTTCAGCCATAAGCCACGAGCTTTTCAGCCGAACCGATCACCACCTTAGTCTAATAAATATTGATTGTTAAGAAAAATTAAAAATTATTAAAATATCAAAAAGAACAGGACCTTTATTCTGAGAGCTAGTTCTTACTTTTACACATTGTTATTCGTCTTCAGCAATAATAGACATGAATAAATGTAGGTAGGCTAAATTCGGCGTGCACTTCTGTACATGATGACCTCCATTGTGCAATCCAAGTCCTGTTCATTTCCCTTACCTAACAGCGCCTACAAATGCCTAACATGTGTAATTTGTGGAAAGAAGGTGTGATTTCTGCAAAAGTAGCACTCTTTTGATATTTCACCTTTCCCCTCACATCTCCCACCCAATTATTAACACTGCAAGGTCCTCTTCCATTGTGCACCTCGAGCGCGACTTACCCCAGTTCACCCCCTTAATCCTCGGTGAAGAAGGTAACACCGCCATCCTCCCCGTAATTCCTGTATAAAATTGTTAATCTCCTTTTCCTATTAGCTCATGCCTCTAGCAAACCACCAGTATGTGCTCCGAGGTCGAATTTCCATGTTTGGTGTTAGTTCTATCGGTTCTTGATTTGGGCGTTTTTCCCGGATCTTCTTGTCCTTGTTTGGACAGTAGGGATTTTTAGAAGGGCTCTACTTCTTGGCGCTATTAGGGCTTTTGATTCGTGTGAGTGGCTAAAATTTTGGTTGTTTCTTCACTGAATTGAGCATGGCATTACGATATGCGCCTAAATCTTAACATTCGCAGTATGTAGTGCTTAATCCACTGCTGCTCCTGCTGCCAGTTTTCGTTTACGATTTGTGTGCAAATCTTGAAGGATCTATCTTCTTTAGGATCTCTAGGCTAGATCTAGCGGGGCTTTTCTCTTCTAGGGTTCGAGTTCTTGAGGGCTACACTAAGAGGGAGAGGGGTACCAACCTTCGGGTGCAGAGGAAGCAGAAGCGGCCATCGCGGGTTCGTTGATGAAGATCTGCGCACGGGCAGCGACGGTCGGGGTAGAGGTTCTGGGCTCCTCTGCGGCGTGTCCCGGGCGGCGGCGTCTCCCCGGCGGCGGTGAACGGCACCGGTGGTGCTTCCCGTCGGCTCAGCGCCCCCTTCTAGCAGATCGGTCTAGGGTTTTTCGGGTGGGGATGTACGGCTCAGGCCAACCTCGTGATGCGTGCCGCCCGGCCCCCACCTATGTATTTATGGCGCTGGCGACAGGGGCCCACCAGCCAAACGGGCTGGGCGCCCCCGATCAGGGCGCGGTCAAGGGTTGGGCTTTGGCCGTTGGGCCAAAGCCCTGAGATCACTCTAACATTCTCCCCCTTGATCTCAATCTATACTTTATCTTTAATTACTTTTGACTTTACACATTCCATCACAGATTAGTGCATAGAACATGTCTCATCGTCACGGTCAATCGCCGATAGATTCAACAGTTACAATACACCTCTCTATTCTGAAACAGTTACTTTAAACTTTGGGCCATCTTTTAGTCCAGGAATCATAGGCTTTCCCTTAAACCCATGCCGGCTACATGTTCTCTGAACACGTTGGGTGGTAAGCCTTTGGTAAGCGGATCCGCTAACATCTTTGCGGTACTTATGTGCTCAAGACTTATAATTTGATCCCGAACTTTATCTTTCACAACATAGTACTTTATGTCAATGTGTTTGGCAGCACCACTTGACTTATTGTTGTGGGCATACGTTACTGCGGGTTCGTTATCGCAGTACAACTTAAGTGGTCTATTGATGTCGTCAACCACTTTTAAACCGGGTATGAACTTCTTTAGCCAGTTCACCTGCCCCGTAGCCTCATAACATGCTACAAACTCGGCATACATTGTGGACGATGTAGTGACGGTTTGTTTTGAGCTTTTCCACGATATAGCTCCTTTAGCGAGAGTGAACACATATCCGGATGTAGACTTTCTATCATCTCCCGCAAAATCAGAATCTGTATACCCCACTATATGGAGTGAGTCTGATCTCCTGTATGTTATCATGAGACCTTTTGTTCCTTGCAAATAACGCAATACTTTCTTTATCAATTTCCAATGTTCTATTCCAGGATTGCTCTGGAATCTGCCAAGTAACCCGGTAACAAATGCTAAGTCAGGGCGCGTGCACACTTGAGCATACTGTAAGCTTCCGACAGCTGAAGCATATGGAACCGCTTTCATTTGATCGATCTCATACTGGTTCCTGGGGCATTGAAAATCCCCATATCTGTCGCCCTTGACTATAGGTGCAGGTGATGGACTACATTTATGCATACCAAATTTCTTTAAGACTTTCTCTATGTATGCCTTTTGTGACAGTCCCAATACCCCTTTGTTTCTATCTCGGTGAATTTCGATCCCTAGAACGAATGAAGCTTCACCAAGATCTTTCATGTCGAAGTTTGAGGACAAAAACTTCTTTGTTTCCAGTAGCAGATTAACATCACTACTAGCTAGTAGGATATCATCCACATACAGGATTAGGAAGATAAACTTCCCATCTTTAAACTTTGCATAAACACAGTTGTCCTCTACATTCTCTTTAAACCCAAATTTTCTTATTGTACTGTCAAACTTCAAGTACCACTGTCTTGAAGCTTGCTTTAACCCATAAATCGATTTCTTTAGGCGGCATCCCATTCTTTCATTTCCTTCCATGACAAAACCTTTCGGTTGTGCCATGTAAACATTTTCCTCCAAATCTCCATTGAGAAATGCCGTCTTTACATCCATCTGATGTAACTCTAAATCATAATGTGCTACTAATGCCATTATGATTCTGAAGGAATCTTTACATGAGACTGGAGAAAATGTCTCATTGTAATCAATCCCTTCTCTTTGCGTAAAGCCTTTTGCCACAAGTCGCGCTTTATATCTTTCTACATTCCCTTGGGAGTCATGTTTTGTCTTGTAGACCCATTTACAGCCTACTGTTTTGGCTCCTTTAGGAATAATTTCCAAGTCCCAGACTTTATTAACCTTCATGGACCTCATTTCCTCTTCCATGGCCTCAAGCCATTTTGAGGAATTTTCGCTTCTCATGGCTTCTTCAAATGAGGTGGGATCATCCTCCATTTGAAATTCCTCTGTATGATAAATCTGATAATCATCAGAAATAGCTGATCTTCTTACTCTTTGGGACCTCCTCGGGGCCTCCTCATTTGGTACATCTACTGTTTGAGGCTGCTGTTGCTCCCCCTCATCTGTGGCAATAGGTTCTATATGATCCTGAAGAACAGGTTCTTCATTCTCATTCATTGTTGCCACGGGAGGAACAATAACAGGTACTGGCACCACAGTGTCTTGCACCGTCGGTGCAGCGACAGCAGGTAGTGTGAAGAATGGCTCTTGAATCATCGGAGTGGGCGCAAACACCCGCTTCTCTTCAAGGTCAATCTCTCGAGCTACCATGCTCCCCCTCATCATTTCATCCTCTAAGAAGACAGCATGTCTCGTTTCTACAAACTTTGTGTATCTGTCTGGACAGTAGAAACGATAACCTTTTGACTTTTCAGGGTAGCCAATGAAATGACAACTTACTGTTTTGGGATCAAGTTTCCCAAGGTTTGGGTTAAATACTTTAGCCTCAGCAGGACTCCCCCACACACGTAAGTGGTTTAGTGAGGGAACTCTTCCTGTCCACAACTCGTACGGTGTTTTGGGCACCGACTTACTAGGCACTCTGTTGAGAATATGAATGGCGGTTTTCAACGCCTCCATCCATAAACTCAATGGGAGTGTGGAGTAACTCATCATACTTCGCACCATATCCATCAGGGTACGGTTGCGTCTTTCAGCTACTCCATTTTGCTGAGGTTCGCCCGGCATAGAATACTGGGCCACTATTCCATTTTCCTGTAAAAACCTCGCAAAAGGTCCAGGAACTTGTCCATATGGGGTATGTCGACCGTAGTACTCCCCCCCACGATCAGATCGGACTATCTTAATCTTTAAATCGTGTTGGTTTTCAATTTCAGCCTTAAATATCTTGAATTTATCCAAGGCTTCATTTCTTTCTTTGATTGGATAAATATATCCATAACGGGAGTAATCATCTGTGAATGTTATGAACGAGTCATATCCATCCACACTTTTCACAGGAAAAGGACCACAAATATCTGTGTGAATAATTTGTAGAACTCCTGTGCTTCTTTTAGCGTCTTTTTTAATTTTCTTTACATATTTTCCTTTAATGCATTCTCTGCATTGTTCTAAGTCTGAGAACTCTAATGGAGGAAGAATATCATTCTTTACTAGTCTTTCTATTCTCCCCCTCGAAATATGGCCTAAACGACAGTGCCATAATTTCGACGACTCATCTAGAGTTCTCTTTCGTTTTCTGTTTACATTCGTAGACGAGGATTCAATCACTTTCTCGCACGCAACGTTCTCATTATCGCATACGACATTCACATCATCACACAATGATAACAAATAAAGCTCATTCTGTAATATGGCAATACCAACACATTCTTTATTAAACATTATTTCGCACTTGCCATTTCCAAAATTACAATCATAACCATCTTTGTCCAAATTTGAAACACTAATCAAATTCCTCTGTAAAGAGGGAACAAAAAGGACATCTCTAAGTAAAAGATTGGAGCCATTAGCTAACTCTAATGAAAGATCGTCAACGGCTTCAACTTCAGCTTGGACTCCATTTGCAACTTTAATGCATCTTTCGTTTCTTTGCGTAGTCCTCGTCGAACGGAATCCCTGTAATGAATTAGCAACATGAACAGTTGCTCCTGAGTCAATCCACCAAGTGGATTTCGAATATTTCACATACAGGCATTCATTAATAAAGGTAATAATGTTCTCACCTTTCTTAGCCATTATCATCTTTAAATAGTCAGGACAATCTTTCTTGTAGTGTCCCGTCTTCTTGCAGTGAAGGCACTGGTCTTTGTCTACAGCAAATTTGTTCTGTTGAGGCTGATGTACATGGGTTTTGCCCTTGTTCTTTGAGAAGGGGTTACTGTTGTAATTCTTTTTCTTGTTTTCCCTCACAAAGTTGATAGCACCACCATGTGAGGATTTGATTCTTTCCTCCTCTTGCACGCACATGGCTATGCACTTTTCCATGTCCCATTTTTCGGGCTGCATATTATAGTTGACAACAAAAGTGTCAAACTCTTTTGGCAAAGAAGCAAAAACCAGATGAATAAGGAACTCATCCTTGAGAGCCAAATCCATCGGTTTCAGTTTAGATGCCAAGTTGCTCATTCTAAGAATGTGCTCTCTTATGCCATTGCCACCGCCAGAATACCTCTCTGTTACCAGCTGCTTAATCAGCTGTGTAGCATAAGTCTTTGAAGAGCCAGTGAACTGACTCTTTATTTTATCGAGGTATTCAGTGACAGTGTCACACTCTGCAATTGAGCCCAGAATAGCAGGCTCAATTGTGTTCTTTATCACAGCCATACATTTCTTGTTGGCTGTGGTCCATTTCTTATGATCAAGGTCATAAGACATCTGTAAAGGGGCATGATCCCTCTGTCTGTTCTGCCATGCAGTGTCATCCTCATTCTGTTCCCTCACTGGCGCCAAAGGCTCAGTGGGACGTGCTGTAGTGAGGACCCAGTCCACCTCAGCCAAGATAAAAGCTAAATCTAACTTTTTCTTCCACTCTCCATAATTATCACCTTTGAGAGTGGGGATTTCTCTAATACAACTCATTAAGTTGTATCCTCCTGAAAAATATTTCAAATACAGTGAGAACGTAACATCAAAATCATATGCCTTATTTTTAACGTTGGTCAAAAATACAACATACAATTTAAAAAACAATTCTATCACACATTAAATCTACATCACCGTTGGGCAGAAATAGAAATAATGCATGAAAACAACATTAAAATTTTTATAATACTGATATTAACAACGTTGGTCAGAAAATAACAATATCATAAATTTTTGGGAATTTTTATCTATTTTTTTTTTCCAAAATTAAATTCTCCCGTTGGTTCGAATTTAATAATGAAAAACAATCAATATTACTTTTGCAGCGGAAACTGTAATTAATCAAAATTAATTCAATATTCAGAAGCATTATACAGTACACAACAATCTCTGGAAAAATTAACACGTTGGTGCAAAAATTTCCAGAAATTTTGGTTCAATTTTCATTCAAATACACTCAAAATAGCTTCTGAAAATCAATAAACATTAAAATTCGGGTTTACTGTTCAAAACGGCCATTCGGCCTGCTCCTCGCGTGCGCGGCCCAGCCAGCCCGCCTGGCCTGCGCTCTCCCGCGCGCGGACGCAACGCGCCCGCGGCCCACGGCGGCCTGCTCGGCCGTCTCTCGTGCGCGCCCGCGCTCTCGGCCTCACGCACGCGCGGCCTGCCCGCTCGCGCGCCTCACGCTCGCCCGCGCGCGCGGACACCGCGTCGCCCCGCGCCCCGTCAGCCGTCGGATTCGCATCCGACGGCTCTTGCTCCTCGCGGCAGCACGATCTCGCGCGCAACCTGGGCCTGGGCCGGGATTACTTTCGCCCGCCTGGGCCGAATCTCGCCCGCGCGGCTCGGCGCGATCTCAGCCATCGGATGCCATCCGACGGCTGCGCGCTGATCTCGCCCGATCAAAACCACGCGCCGCGGACGTTCCCCGAAACCCTAATCACTTCTGCCTCCCCTCTCTCACCCTCGCACCCGAGAGCGACCGCGAAGCGGCGGCGGCGGCGACCGCGTCCACGCCGCCGGAGAAGATGACGGCAACCGGCGCCGCCATGGGCCCTCTCGCCGGCGTGCGCGCTCCCCTTAGAGGGAGCGCGCCGCCGTCGAGCGGCTCCGTGTCGGCGCCCGATCTGTCCCGCGCGTCGACGGCGGCCTGCACGTTGAGCGCCGGCGAGCCCAAGGCTCGGCCGATCTCCCGCACGCCACCGACGACGACGGCGGTCCCCGGTAAGTCCTGGTCTTTTCTTTTCTAGGGTTAGGGTTCGGGTTAGGGTTCTTCTTTCCCCTCCTTTTCTTTCTTTTCTTTTTCCTCCGTCTAGATCTAAACGCTAGGGGCTCTGATACCAATGAAGGATCTATCTTCTTTAGGATCTCTAGGCTAGATCTAGCGGGGCTTTTCTCTTCTAGGGTTCGAGTTCTTGAGGGCTACACTAAGAGGGAGAGGGGTACCAACCTTCGGGTGCAGAGGAAGCAGAAGCGGCCATCGCGGGTTCGTTGATGAAGATCTGCGCACGGGCAGCGACGGTCGGGGTAGAGGTTCTGGGCTCCTCTGCGGCGTGTCCCGGGCGGCGGCGTCTCCCCGGCGGCGGTGAACGGCACCGGTGGTGCTTCCCGTCGGCTCAGCGCCCCCTTCTAGCAGATCGGTCTAGGGTTTTTCGGGTGGGGATGTACGGCTCAGGCCAACCTCGTGATGCGTGCCGCCCGGCCCCCACCTCTGTATTTATGGCGCTGGCGACAGGGGCCCACCAGCCAAACGGGTTGGGCGCCCCCGATCAGGGCGCGGTCAAGGGTTGGGCTTTGGCCGTTGGGCCAAAGCCCTGAGATCACTCTAACAAATCTTACTATATGCAGTATGTGTTGCTTAATCCGTGTTCAACTGCTGTTCTTGCTGTCATTTCGCGTTTACTCGCTGTGGTGAAGTATCAAATCACGTGTGATTCGGAATATTCGAGCCGGAGCGCGGGATTTCTATTGGCTGTGCTAAAAAGATGCAAGCTTTCAAATCGTTAGGGTTCTTATAGACTGAAGTTTGTTTCGATTTGTGTTTCCAATTTTTAATCCCCGCGTGCTCTTCCTGTTTCAGAGCAGGTCAGCAACAGTTTCCTTCATATCACCAAAAGCTTTGGATTTTGCCGCAGTTGGAGATCTTTGAACTAGTCCTTCAGATCGTAAGTCCAAATTCTTTAACCCTCAGCTTCCTTCCTGATAATGAAGTGGCCAGGGATCATTTCTATATGTATAAATCCTTTTGTTCTGAAAATTAAGTACTTTATTTTGCAATTTTACATGATTACATCTTTTCTGCAACCATAAGATAAAGATTCCTCCTAATTTAAGGTCCAATTGCTTTAGCAAAGTATTAGGAACACTATTATGTGCCCATTCTGCTTAACTTCGGCTGTAATTTGCAATCTTGGTTCAGACAAATTTATTTCTGATTTAGCATTAAAGAAAACATATTTCTTTGTCTTTGCTATTGCAGTCTTGGGACACCTGCAATGGCAGCTTACCAAACTGGCCCTATATCTGAGTCATCAATGCTGAACACTGAGATTATCACTCAAAGAGTCACCAACTTTGCTACTGAGACTGCCAGCAAAGACAAGTCCATAGGCCGCCTTGATGTCTTTGTACACCAGGCACGCGATATTCACAACATCTGTATATACCACAAGCAGGATGTATATGCAAAGCTGTGCCTCACAAATGATCCAGATGTGTCATGCTCAACCAAGGTGATCAATGGTGGTGGGCGCAACCCGGTGTTTGATGAGGGTCTAAGGCTTGATGTGCACACTGCAGATGCTTCACTCAAGTGCGAGATATGGATGTTGAGCAGGGTGAAGAACTACCTGGAGGACCAGCTTCTTGGCTTTGCCCTTGTTCCTCTGGCAGATATCATAATGGCTGATGGAATGCTGATCCAGGAGTTCTCCCTGTCATCTACTGACCTGTTCCACTCACCGGCTGGATTTGTGCAGTTGTCCTTGTCTTATTCTGGTTGTTCTCCAGATGTCATCCCAATCTCATCACCCAATAAGTCAGTGTCGGCAGTGACTGATTCTGGAAATGATAGCTCGGTTCCTTCTGAGCTCGAAAAGATCGAATTCCCAGACTTGAATATGGTGAAGGAGAATCAAATTATGGTCTCCAAGTATTTTGAGATGGAGACATTGAACTCTGAGAATCCAATCAAAGCTGAGAATGGCAAGTTACTGCAGTCTGATGCAGCTGTGTGTGGCCCTGAAATCTGTACAAAGAATCTCGAGGAATATCGGGATGAAAGCCCTCTAAGCTGTGTGTCAACTACAGACTCCTCCACAGGCCTTTCTGCTACGCCACAATCAGTTTCTGAGCCGTCCGAGACCATTATTGCTGCATCTCCTACTGAAAGCCAGAAGGAAAAAATCCAAGATGTTACAGATGGTGAGTCTGATTCTTCTGAGGCACCAGCCAAGGATGAAGTTGTCAAGCCTGTGATCAGCATTAACCTCCAACCTGGTGAGTCGGTTGTCCAGCAGGACATAGTTGACATGTACATGAAGAGCATGCAGCAATTTACTGAGTCCCTTGCAAAAATGAAGCTTCCATTGGATGTTGAGAACAGTAGTCCCTCAACTGATAACACTGACTCGAGTACAGCTGAGAAGCCATCGCCATCAAAGGGTTCTAGGGTCTTTTACGGAAGCAGGGCCTTCTTCTAAGTTGCTGATCTAACTAGGCTCATATATACGCCGTTCATGTTTGTCAGACTGGCTGGCATGTATTTAATATTTATATACTTTCTGTTGCCACAATATGTTTCTAGGACTCACTCCATACTTGGTATTGCTAGTAGTGTTATGCTTAGTAAAAGGATAAGTATTTCAGAATAATTTCATCTGAGTTGTAGGTTCACCTTGTGTACTAGTAGTACTTATGAGTGAAGATATTGTCATGAAACTGCTGCTACATTTGAGTTCTCTAGAAGATAGTATGAAATGCATTCATTTTCAGAGGGATTTATCACTAGCCTGTTAATCAAAGATAGTATGAAATGCATTCATTTTCAGAGGGATTTATCGCTAGGCTGTTAATCAGGTCCCATGGTAGCTACTATCAGTTCTTAATGTGCTACTGTAACTTCTTTTCATGAAATGTTTTGAAGGTGAATCCTATGCTTCTTCTCGTTACAAGGAAGAAAGCAAGATAGATACACTTAATAGAGGCAGGACCAGGACACACCAGTGATGAACTGGTAAGTGAAATATTATTATGTTTTAGACTTTTAGTCAAGGTCCTACTAGACTCGGATGAGCGTTGCTAATTTGGAAGCTGTGACCATTTCCTTGTCATTTTGAAATAGAATTCTGACTTGAGTGAGAACTGGTAATTTGTTATAGCCGGCCCTTGTTTTTTAGTGGCTGATACATGTGCCCAGAGTTGGTAAGAAATTGACTAGCAACCATTTGTATTGCTTCATGTATGTTTTCTTTTTGGTCTTGGGCTCCTTTGCAAAATGAAATGACTAATGTGGTAATGCTCCATAGTGTTGGTATATTCTATGTTCTCTTATGACGCACGCCTCTGGACACTTGCTTGTTCTAAAATTCGCTTCCGTTTCCAAGATAGCTCGTGGTAGCCATAATAACGTTTTTCTATCTCTCACCAGTAATGCAGCAGGCTATCGTAGATCAGTAACTTGGCATTCGGTAAATTGATAAGTAAGTCTTATTAGTCCTTTTAAATTTTGACCTGGATCCATCACTGTGCGCACGCACTTACGTGTAGGCAAGTTCTTAATTATCAGTTTCGGTATACGCGTGTGCGCACGTACGTACTTCTCATTGTAAACGTTGCCGACGACGCTGTCGAAGTCGGAGAGGAAGTTCCTGAGCCGGATAGTGGAGTCGATGGGCCAGATGGGGTTCACCTTGTTGCCGCCGCTGACGCCCTCCACTGCTCCACCCAGTTGGCGCCGATCTCCACGTTGATGCCGCCGAAGTTGTGCTCGTGCATCCGCCCGCCGACGCGGTCCGTCGCCTCCAGGATCAGCAGGTTCCTTACCCCGGCGTCCGACAGCCGCTTCCCCGCCGAGATCCCGCAAAAACTCAGCTGACATAACGCATCTATATTGTGCGTGCGTGCGTCCGTGAGCACACGGCCATACATATATTTGTCATGTGCATGCCTGCATGGATATATAGATGTATATAACATGTCTTTCAATTCACGAGCCTAAGTACGTCGTGCATGCATGCGTGATTACCGGACATGCCGGCGCCGACGATGACGGCCCCGGGGCCGTACACGGCAGCGAGGGAGGCATACTGAGCTATGACCAGCACTACGGCTAGAGCAATTTGTTGCACACGTTCTGGCAGTATATTGCTGCTATACCGTTTGGCACAGTACATCGGGCCGGCTAGAAAGATGACGAGGCAAAGCGGTGCTAGTTATGCTGTAGTAGAACGATTGAGAGTTGCATATGCACAAGGGCAATTAAGTAAATCGTGCGCTCAAGTTCCCACACGGAGGACGGTCGTGATTCGTTAGGATAAGCACAGCCAATCCTGACCCTCAAATTTCAGATAGGAAAAGGATGGGAAGGGTAGCAAATAGTGGGCTGCATGTAAGGATAGTACTCCAGTAAGCTTGAAGCTTGTACAGGAGCTGGGCTGTTAGTCAAAATGGGCCTTGGCCCAGCCCTGCCTGCCTTCTTCGACCTTACTAAAACGCGCCCCACCTGGCTCCTTACCGTAGGCCGAACCAGTGTGCTCCTTCCTGTTCACAGCCAGGGTTTTTCCGCGGCCGCAGCCATGGGCGCCGAGCCCGAGACGACGACCGGGGGCTCCTCCTCTACCTCCGTACTCGCCGCGGTCGCCTCCCTCCATACCTACTCCACCGCCCTCTCTGCCTTCACCTCCGCATGGCGCTCCCTCCACTCCGACGCCACCGAACTCGACTCCGCCCTCGCCTCACGCCTCGACGGCTTCTCCCAGCTCGAGCTTCTGTGCTCCGCGATGGACGGCCCCGGCCTCCGCGCGTACCTCGCCGAGCACAGGGACGAGATCCGGGATCCCGCCCGCGCCCTCGACGCCGCCCTCCTGGTGGCCCCCGACCCGGGGCTCCTGGTGCTCGCCGCGGCCGCGGGGTTCTGCCTCGCGCCGCCGGCAGAGGGTGAGACGGAAGGCGACGCCAAGGTGTCCTGCCGCCTGCTCATCGACCTGCTCGACCGGCTTCGCGCGCTCGGCGTGAAGCCCTCGCCGGAGGCGCGCGAGGAGGCCAGAGCTCTCGCCGCGGACTGGAAGCGGGGCAAGCGGATCGGGACGCAGGCGGTGTTTAAGAAGGAGACGATCGCCTTCTTGCTTCTCGTGGGGGTGTTTGGGTTAGTGGAGGATGTCGGCGGCGCCCACGAGGTGCTCGATCTCCTCGTGTCGGTCTCAGGCCGGGAACGCGCCGTTGAGGTTTTCGTCGGCCTTGGGCTCGACCTCGACCGGCATATGCCAGGTAAGGCACATTTTACTCGGTTTAGGAACTTTTTGTTGGTTTCACTGTGGTCTATAGAATGCAACCGAGTTGGGTAGTAATTCACCTGGCCTGAAGCGTTAGGATGATTGTAGGTTTCGTGTTCTCTGCAGTGATCTATGTCACGATGTGTTAGTGTCCTTATTACTGCTACATTTACAGAATTATGCTTTCTTTGTATACCACTTGCTCTATAAAGTTAATTGGGGCATGTTCGCGCTGTTTCTTTTGTCAGTATTTTAAAGTTTTTGATCTGCACTGCGTATTGTAATATCTTTTGTTAACATGAATTTGTGTGTCACTGTAATCATTTTGTTAGTAGACTGCCAATGTTTTTAAGTGTCGGGAACTTGGGATTCATCAGTCCATTGCTGACAGATATTGCCAGACTACGATGTGATGTTCTGTCTGTACTTTGTCCAGTTGATTCATGCGGTTATGGTATTGCAACTTTCCTAGGGGCAATCTGTCTTCATCTTTTCGTTCTATTTGCATTTTCATTCTGCAATTTGGAGATGTTCTTCATCTTGAAGTACAAGATAAATTGATGATGCTTTCATATCATTTCCCTTATTCCCCCTTGAAACTCTTGTTTTGAGATACCATTACATGCCCTCTGCTGATGTTTCTTACTAATACCACAGATTCAGTGTATCTGATAGTGATAGTTTTTGCTTGGTTTGTTTATTTCGTCCAAGTTGATGGTACTTGGAACTACTCTCTTCAAATTGGCATGCAGAA
Source organism: Dendrocalamus latiflorus (assembly GCA_017311315.1). Classification (NCBI taxonomy): domain Eukaryota; kingdom Viridiplantae; phylum Streptophyta; class Magnoliopsida; order Poales; family Poaceae; genus Dendrocalamus; species Dendrocalamus latiflorus. The sequence continues at coordinate 29,921,613 of CM029622.1, forward strand.
CTCTATTTGCAATTTCGTGATTTGTTAGGGACATTTCTCCTGTACCTGCTCCTTAAATTGATGTCCTTGGTCGTTTTTCTTTCTGTTACTCTCATGCTGCAGCTTTATTTCTATGCTGGTCTATCCATCTATGTACGTAATCCATACAATGAAGCCATCTGTGGGGACTGATTGGGTTCATTGCTGTGTTGACATTCTGCTATTGAGAGGCCTATGTTGTTATTTTCCATAACCTTTTGGAAGGAGCCTTACTTTATTTTTCTATTTTTCTTTGTGCTCAGTTGTTCCCTCTGCATCTTGCTACATTTTCTATTTGGGACCTATTGATGTCCATCAGCATGCTATTTACTTTCTGCAAGTCCACTCCTCATTGTAGGCTGTATTTTTGGGAAAATCTTTTATAATGGTGTTTGTCCAGATTTTTTTCGTTTTAGATGACTCTGGTGATTGTGGTTGTCCACTTACCAATATGAGTCGTATCCACACAATCTAAGTTCTTATAGACAAAAATATGTTGTTCCTCTGGATTATGCTGCCTTCTGTCATCCATTTTTACTGTACATGCTTTTGTGAATTTAAAGTGGACTATGATGATAACTTGTACCCAACGCACTATCTTTTGGGACTGATTGGCATTTCTCTGCCATGTTGCCATTCTGCAATTCTGATGTCCATGACTCCATGCTATATATCTTGGTTGAATAATAAATGAACTGGTCCTTTTTTGGTTCTGTTAAACTTGAACTTAGAAGGTTTTCCTTGCTACTGCTTTATTCTTGAGAGTTATTAGAGAATGTTGCCATTATTTGTGCTATTCTCACAGTAGAACAATGCTTGGCCTATGTTATTCTTGGGGTTGGGGTTACCTCAAAACAAACCTATTATTCTTGGTGTTGCTGTTATCTTTTAAGTTCAAGATCTACCTCCAAAGAGAAGCTGAAGCTATTGCATGGTTGGCTTATGTGGTTTACTGGCTTATAACACTATAATAGTTTATAGGTTGAGTTCCATGATGTTTTGTACTTGTCCTACAACCTAGCTTATTTGGCTTATTTTCTGTGAGCGTAGTATTTAGTAAGTTAGCTTATAACATTAGTGCAAGGCAGGCCAAAAAGGATTAAGTTTGAACTGTTTCAATGCTGAGAACCCCTGAAAAATGCCTTGTTTTTGAGATTCCCATTACCTTGCTAGTAGCAGCTTTGTATTCGATAAAAAGTCCTGATATATTTGTATGTTGCTTGTGGTTTTGTGAATTAAACATTCTTTGATTGTTGTTCATATCAGACGTTACTGTTGGTTCAGTTTGTAACTTGCCTTAGCTCATAAATTGTTGCTGAAGTGCTAAATATTGTTCTCTAATTGTGCTATTAGTTTTCTTCATGTGTTTTAATACATTGACTTCGGTTTTTGTTTAAGACTGCACTGCGTGACCTGTGATGATACCTTTGTGAAAATAATACCATCTTTTGGGTCTGATTGGCAAATAGCCATGCTGTCATTCCAATTTCTGAGGTAATGACCTAACTGGTATGTTCAACAAGTGTGCAGTTCATCTTGTTTTAACAATCTTTTCACTCATGTTTTGTTGTTTTGTTCTCAAATGCCTGATTTAGTAATATATTTCCTCATCTGTTCTGTAACTTCTGTTGCTTGTATACTCCTGCTGGTACTTGCCAGTATCTTATTTCTATGTGCTTAGTTGAGAATTGTAGTTCTCTTCATTGATTCTTTCCATCATTTCTCCTTTTTGTCCTAGATTGCAGCTTTTGTAGTTTACACAAGTAGCTCTGCTCAACATCAAATGATGTTCAGGAGTGCTTTGTACTTTTAGCAATTTCGCCTAAGAAGACGTTGTCATATTAGGTCTTTTTATTTTTATGGCTTGTGCCTTCTTAATATAATGAATTAATGATGCGCAGTTCTCCTGCGCGTTTGAGAAAAAAATTTTATGGCTTGTGCCTCTGTGGATTTGTTCACGCCACTTTGTTGTGTAGCCTTCCAGGGTCAGCTTTGTGTTTTGTGTTTTAAAAGTTCATGGCATGATTGTTATAGTCTACAAACGCCGGCAAAAGACCTAGCTTACCGGTTGTTTAGGCTAACTTATAAGTAGCTGAGTCCAATCGGGACTCTAATTCCGTGTATTAGTCAGATTGAGGGATATGAGTCCAGTTCGGACTCTATTTTGTAACAGCCCTCCTATATATTGCTTAGGGATCACAACGTTTTGGCAAGCAAGAAATAATATTAGAGTTTACTACTTACCTCTCATCTGACTAACCTCCGCTGGCGACTTCGGGGACGGGAGACCCTGGCCGTCGCCAGGGCAAGCTTCCCCTTCCAGTTGGCCACCGCTATCCTCTGCGATCCAAGAACTCTGACAACTTGGTATCAGCTATGCCCGGTTCCGAGTCCAGCGACGAGACCAACCCGGTCAGCGCAGTGCTCAAGGCGATCCAGGAGCAGATGGCCGGACTCGCAAAGCAGAACGCCGAGATGCAGTCGACGATGGCTGAATTGGCGCAGCAGAGTATCGCCACCAACATCAAGATCGCAGCACTGGAATCCGGGGGCATGGGGACCACCTCTGCGCCAGGGATCTCGCCGATTCCGCCTGGAGCCCTCCCTTCGGTCTTCACCATCTCGTCGGCTCCACCGGCAGATTCTTTCACCAGCGGCTACAGACCACCGCCCACATCTGCTCCGAGTCTGGAGGACTCCGCCAATCACCCCATCTTTCACCAACCATACCCAGCTTCTTCCGCCGCCCACCGTTCCGCCATCCCGCCGACCACCACTGATGCCATGTTCCGCATGCCGCCGCCCATACCGCAATTTTTTCCCCAACCGCCCGCATTTGCGCACGTTTCCATGGGCCAGCGACAACCGTTGCCATCCAATTCATATTCCCATGCACCCAGATATCACCGGTTGGATTTTTCCACCTATGATGGCGCCGACGACCCCCTTTCCTGGTTAAATAGGTGCGACCAATTCTTCCGTGGTCAGCGTACAGAGGAGGGAGACAAGGTGTGGCTCGCTGCGTACCATCTCACCGGGATTGCTCAGCAATGGTACTTTCAATTGGAGCGCGACGAAGGACAGCCCAATTGGGACCAGTTTAAAGAACTCTGTCACATGAGGTTTGGACCGCCTACCCGCAGCAATCCTTTGGGAGAATTGACTCGCCTACGGCAGACTGGATCCGTCAGTGAGTATCAAACCAACTTCTTGGCTTTGCTTTGTCGGACGGATCGTCTACTACCGCTGCATCAAGTCCAAATTTTCACTGCCGGATTGATCGAACCCATTCGGACCGATGTTGAATTACAGCAACCAGCTAGTCTCCAGACGGCAATGAGCCTCGCTCGCGCATTTGAAAGGCGTGCGCACCTCACGGTTGGCACTACCACCACATCACCAGCACCCCGTCCCTGGCGTCCACAGCAGCGATCTTCGTCAACACCAACTCCAGCTGCAGGCCATTCGCACGAAACGCCACCACTGGCTGCAGTTTCCAGCGGACGTCCGGCCAAACCGTTCCGCCGACTCACTCCAACGGAATTGGCCGACCGCCGTTCCAAGGGTTTATGCTACAACTGCGACGACAAATTTCTGCCGGGGCACCGTTGCAAGCAACCCTTTCTGACCTATATTGATATGAATGAAGATGGTGACCCGGAGGGGGATCACCTGGGGCTGCACGCCATTGAAGCCGAAGAACCCTCACCTGAGATATCCCTCCACGCAGTCACAGGAGTATCAAATGGGGGTACTATGCAGCTGGCGGTTACCATTGGAACTCACTCCTTCGTCGCCCTTGTTGACTCTGGCTCTACGCACAATTTCTTAAGTGCTCGCGCTGTACATTTGGCAGCACTTCAGTTGCTTCCTCGTCAGGGCCTGCGCGTCAAAATAGCGAATGGGGAGCAACTCGCTTGCACGGGATTCTGCAATGATCTCCAGATTTTGGTCAACCAGACCCCTTTTTCCATCCAGGCCTATGCAATACCCTTGGATGGCTTCGACATTGTCTTAGGGGTTCACTGGCTAAAGACGCTGGGTCCCATCCTTTGGGATTTCGACGACCTCACCATGATGTTTTGGTTGAAGGGACATCGGGTGCACTGGCAAGGAATTTCATCCCCTCCATCTGTGCATGCGCTAGTCCAAACCGACCAGGATGCACTGCAACCCCTACTGGCTGAATTTCATGACCTCTTTGCTGAACCTGCGGGACTTCCTCCAGCACGACCGCAGGATCATCGCATCACCCTCCGTCCAGATGCAGCTCCAGTTTCTGTGCGACCATACCGCTACCCGCATCATCAAAAAGATGAATTGGAGCGGCAATGCAAGGAGATGCTCCACCGAGGTATGATTAGGCCCAGCCAGTCGAGTTTTTCATCTCCTGTCCTCTTGGTTAAAAAGCATGATGGCACTTGGCGATTCTGTGTGGATTACCGTGCCCTCAATGAGTTGACAGTCAAGGACAAATTCCCGATTCCTGTGGTGGATGAATTATTGGATGAATTACGGGGAGCTCGGTTTTTTACTAAACTCGACCTCCGATCGGGATATCACCAAGTACGCATGCACCCTGATGATATCTTCAAAACAGCATTCCGGACTCACGAAGGCCTTTTTGAGTTCTTGGTCATGCCCTTTGGATTGACGAACGCACCGGCCACATTTCAAGCCTTGATGCAGGCCGTTCTTCGCCCTTATTTGCGCCTCTTCGTCCTGGTTTTCTTTGATGACATATTAATTTACAGTTCATCCTGGGCCGAGCACCTCCAACACATCCGCATGGTTTTCTTGCTGCTTCGTCAACACGCCTTGTTTCTTAAGAAGTCTAAATGCTCCTTCGGCTCATCTTCAGTCTCATATTTGGGCCACATCATTTCTGACGGCCAAGTAGCCATGGATCCTGCTAAGGTACAAGCAATTTCTGACTGGCCGCAACCCAAAACAATTAAAGCATTACGTGGGTTTTTAGGCCTTGCAGGCTACTATCGCAAATTTATTCAGAATTTTGGCAAGATCGCAGCTCCTCTTACAAACTTGCTGAAAAAAGAGGCATTCGGCTGGTCTCCCACACCTCAGAAAGCTTTTGAAGCCCTTAAACTTGCATTATCAGCAGCACCGGTTTTACACATGCCCGATTTCAACCAAAAGTTCATTGTGGAATGTGATGCTTCCGGGTCAGGCATTGGGGCAGTTCTACACCAAGGACAGGGACCCATCGCATTCTTCAGTCGTCCGGTGGTTCCACGCCATTCCAAGCTTCCCGCGTATGAGCGCGAATTGATTGGATTAGTCCAAGCCATACGTCATTGGAGACCATACCTCTGGGGCCGTGCTTTTCTTCTCCGCACAGATCACTATAGTTTGAAATTTCTACTTGATCAGCGGCTTTCCACCATCCCTCAACACCACTGGGTGAGCAAACTATTTGGCTACGATTTCTCCGTCGAGTTTCGGCCGGGCCGCCTCAACACTGTCGCAGATGCATTATCGCGACGTGAGTACTCTCCGCCCAGTCTGATGGCTATATCCTCACCTGCGCTCTCCCTTTTTCCTGAGTTGCGCAATGAAGTGTTACAGACTCCAGCTCTGCAGCAACTCCAGGCAGATATCACTTCGGGTAAATTGGCTGCTCCATGGTCCATGCGGGATGGCCTGATTTTATACTCCGGCAGAGTTTACGTGCCAGCCTCCTCGTCTTCATTACAGCACATCCTCACGTCAGCTCATGCAGCACATGAAGGCATCCAAAAAACTTTGTGCCGACTGCGGCGGGATTTCTTCCTTCCAGGTGCCAAACAAATTGTTCAGGATTTTGTGAGAAACTGCATCATTTGCCAACGAAATAAAGTCGAGCAATTGCATCCCGCGGGTCTTCTGCAGCCACTCGAAGTTCCCACTCAACCATGGTCCGACATTGCGATGGATTTCATTGAAGGGCTTCCTCGCGTACACGGTAAATCGGTCATCCTTTCAGTCATTGACCGCTTCTCCAAGTACGCTCATTTTATTCCATTGGCCCATCCATATTCCGCTACAACGGTCGCTCGCGTCTTCTTTGATGAAGTCGTCCGACTGCATGGGATCCCTACCTCAATTGTCAGTGACCGTGATCGGGTCTTCACAAGCAACTTTTGGCAAGACTTGTTTCGTCTAGCGGGAATTCGTCTCCACCTTAGTTCCGCATACCATCCCCAGTCCGACGGCCAGACAGAAGCAGTTAACAAGGTGATCGCCATGTACTTGCGCTGCCTAACAGGCGACCGACCTCGACAATGGGTGGATTGGTTACCTTGGGCCGAATATTGCTATAACACTTCATTCCATTCAGCTCTTCGAACAACTCCATTCAAGGTGGTATATGGCCGGGATCCACCCTCTTTGCGCACATATGAAAAAGGAGAAGCCGTTGTTCAAGCGGTGGAAGTTTCTCTCTTAGCCCGGGATCAACTCCTTCGCGATATCCGTGATCGTCTTCTTCAAGCCCAGGCATATGCTAAGAAATACTATGACCAAAACCACCGTGACATCTCCTTTGCCGTGGGTGAATTGGTTTGGTTGCGCCTCCTTCATCGGCCGGCTGTTTCTCTTGGCATCGCTTCAGCTAGTAAGCTCGGACCAAAGTATTTTGGTCCCTACAAGATCGTCGAGCGGATTGGTTCCGTTGCCTACCGCCTGGAACTTCCTTCCGGCGCCAAACTCCATGACGTCTTCCATGTTGGAGTGCTTAAAAAGTTCCAAGGAACCCCTCCACAGTCTCCTCCGCCACTGCCGCTCCTTCACCATGGCCGGGTATTGCCTACTCCACTGCGTGTATTGAAGTCAGCAAGGCGGCAAGGTCTGCAACACCTCCTTGTGCAGTGGACAGGCACTGCAGTAGCAGATGCATCATGGGTGCCGCTGCCTCAATTTCAGGATTCTTACCCCGATTTTCAGCTCGAGGACGAGCTGCTTCGCGAGGAGGGGAGAAATGTTATAGTCTACAAACGCCGGCAAAAGACCTAGCTTACCGGTTGTTTAGGCTAACTTATAAGTAGCTGAGTCCAATCGGGACTCTAATTCCGTGTATTAGTCAGATTGAGGGATATGAGTCCAGTTCGGACTCTATTTTGTAACAGCCCTCCTATATATTGCTTAGGGATCACAACGTTTTGGCAAGCAAGAAATAATATTAGAGTTTACTACTTACCTCTCATCTGACTAACCTCCGCTGGCGACTTCGGGGACGGGAGACCCTGGCCGTCGCCAGGGCAAGCTTCCCCTTCCAGTTGGCCACCGCTATCCTCTGCGATCCAAGAACTCTGACAATGATGTTTTCTGTCCCATTTTTAATGTTTTTAGTTTTTCTTCCAATTGAGGTAGATGAGAACGTTAACCTCACCATGACATTCTCTTTGCACCAGTTCTCATTCAGACAATGATAAACAAAGGCAAACAGCTAGAGGCGGTCAAATTTATTCAAGCTCTTAATTTAGTGCATAAATATCCTATATTGCCTGTTTTGAAGTCATACATTAATGACGCTGCTAAAGCCGGGAACATGATCCGCATCAGGGGAGATGATTCTGCCTTTCAGGTACATTTCTGCTGCAGTATTGTCAATTATGAATATTAGGTGTTAAAGGTCGTATAAACAGTTCTTTTTTGTTGAATTGTCTTGGCAGAATGAAGCTGATGCAAAAGAGCGTATGTTGCTTGGAACATTGCAGAAGTTCATTAAAGTACAGAAGCTAGAAGAACTGCCTATTCTGGACGAAGCTAACAAGCGGATGGCACAGTTGCAGCAACAAAGTGCAGAGAGAAAGCGAGCAATGAGCGCAGCAGCTGCAGCTGCTCATGAAGTTAGTAAGAACATTGAGAAGAAGCAGCAGCAGCAACAGCAGCTGCTGCAGTCAGCTAAGCGACCAAAGCTTCCAGAGAATGCGGTACGAAGTTCTTTAGGCCAGAACATTCATTCGGTTGAATCCCCGAGTCAACAACTCGTCACAAGGCAGAGCATACATACAGCAGGAGTGCCAAATCAGTACCAAGTTGCTTCATGCCACAATATACTTCCGGCTATCACTCAGAGCACACAACTAGTTGCTGGGAGCCAGCGTCCAGTTGGCATCCAGAATCAGGCCCCACTTGCACATTCGATTCATACTCAATACGGTGGCCTGGCAGACTACTATGGATTGGCTTCCACCAGATCATATAGGCTCGACTCTCTAGCTCCTGGACCAAGTAGTCCGAATGTTCCAAGCGCGCGCACATCGTCAAGGTCAAAGCTCTATTCTGCAGATCCCCTCGCTGCTGTCTCCCGAGCATCAGATAAGAAGGGTTCAACTTACAGCTATTCTTTGTCTAATATGTCGACGTATAATCCGTAGGTGAACTGGATTTGGTTCTTCTTCCCGACTCAGTAGGCTAACATGGAAGTGTGGGTTTGAAGCCAGTTTCTAGGTAGACGCTAAATAATTGAAGATAACCTATAGGTGATTAGCTGCTATCGTGTATGTACATGTCAAACTTCGTTGGATGAGTGGGGCTTTTCATGTATTATTTGCAAACTACAATATCCAGGACTGGTCGTGCCCATTTGAGCTTTAGCTTAAAATTTATAGCTTTTTTTTTTTTGCATTGTTTGGTATTGTTTGACGCTTATTTTTGTACTTGTAAGTTTTTTTGGCATAATTAAATATAAAAATAAAAATAAAAAAGTTACATTATCACAGACAATGTAAAATAATAAGAAAAGAAATAAAAGGCAAAAAACCTAAAAAAATAAAAAACCCTGAAAAAACGAAATTAAAATGCTTGAAGCTAAACGCTTTAAGCCCAATTGAGACGTTTGGTGGCGCCTTCAAAAATTGCACCGGTTTGTTATGAGTCCACCGTGAAGGATAAGTAGTTGCATGTATTGTTTGTTTTTCTTAACAGAACTTAGATTTTAAATAAGGTGCTACAACGGTGCAACGGTTAAACAGATTTTAGATAGGGACTTGTTGATTGGTGGGGTTTGAAGATGATTTTCGTTCTGGTTGAAGTTTCGAGTTGGTTATCATAGAGTTTCCTGGGAACAACAATTCATATAAGGAGATCAAGATTGTGGATATTGTAGTTTTTTTCACTTCACCAGTGCTTTTAATTCTTCTTCCTGACACAGTGGACTAACATGGAAGTGTGGGTTTGAAGCCAGTTCCTGAGTAGACACTAAATAATTGTAGATAACCTATAGGTGATTGGCTGCCATCATGTACGTACATGTCAAACTTCTTTGGATGAGTGGGGGTTTTCATGTTTTATTTGCAAACTACAATTTCCAGGAGTGGTCGCGCTCATTTGAGCTTTAGCTTAAAATTTAAAGTTTTTTTTTGCACTGTTTGACATTATTTGGTGCTTATTTTGGTACTGTAGCTGTTGTAAGTTTTTGGCGTAATGAAATATAAAAAGAAAAAAGAAAAAAAATTACATCATCACGGATAATACAAAGTAATAAAAAAAAGACAAAAAAAAACAGAAAAAACGAAACTAAAATGTTTGAAGCTCAAAACTTTAAGCTCAAGTGAGACGTCTGGCGGCGCCTTCAGAAATTGCACCGGCTTGTTATGAGTCCACCGTGAAGGGTAAGTAGTTTGACTTATGTATTGTTTGTTTTTCTTAACAGAACTTAGATTTTAAATAAGGTGCTACAACGTTGCAACGGTTAAACAGATTTTAGATAGGAAATTGTTGATTGGTGGGTTTTGAAGATGATTTTCGTTTTGGTTGGAGTTTCGAATTGGTATCATAGAGTTTCCTGGGAACAGCAATTCATGCAAGGAGATCAAGATTGTCGATATTGTAATTTTTCGCTTCACCAGTGCTTTTATTGGGGTGAAAAATGTCAAGTGGTCTTGTCAATTAACTTTCTTTTGACAGTGAGCACAGGGTGATTAGGTTAATATATTGTGGATCATACAGACTAGCAGAGTACGATCTGTTTTGCGAAAAATTTTAAGACACATAACAAAAAAATAACTCTCTTTTCTTTGTTTTTGTTATGCTGTTTTATCTATTGCAAACTAATAGATTTATTGATAGTTCAAAACTAAATTCGATAACAAATCCCTGTTTGTTCTAAACAGAAATGTAAACAACCCCTACAGCCGCCTAACCGCACACGCACACGTGCGCTGTGCTGTGCGCAAAGCGGCACGATGGCCAGAGACGATCCAAACCTAGACTAAAAACTCCATTCGGAGACGAAGACGCCGGCCGCCGCTCAATCTCCCCGGCGGCGGCGGGCGAACATTTTTCCGATGGCCCTGACGACCTTCTTCGCGTACGTCTGCTCCAGGATGCACTTCGGCAGCTGCTCGATCCGCCGCGCCAGCCCGCCCGCCTGCTCCGGGAAATCCTGCACCCAACAGCAAAATTATAGTAGATGCCAAGATCAAACACCAAACCCTCGCACGCGAGTTTTTTGCATTGGCGCGCGTATAAACCGGCGAAGGTAATCGCGCTTAATTAACCAATTAACTACCCGATCCACTTACGTCCTTGGCGCTCCGCAGCAGCTTCTGCACGACGTAGTTGCCGTACTCGTTCTGCACTAGCTCGGCGAGCTCGTGGTCGGGCAGCGCGGCGAACGCGTAGACCAAGAGCTCGCGGTCCGCGGACGCCGCCGCCTTGAGGATGCAGACCTCGACGGCGTAGCTACCGAGCCAGTGCGTCGACAATTCGACGATGTTACGAATGACAGCGCGGAGGATCTCCTTATGATCGACGCCGCTCTCATTGATGCGCTGGATCAGAGGGCGCAGCACCGCACCGTCGGCGTCGATGTGCGTGAGGCGCATACCAGCGCCGCCGGCGAAGAGGTCAACAGGGCCGGCGTGGTTGAGGGGCTGGCTTGAGGACGAGAGGCCGCCGATGTGCAAGGCATCGTTGGAGGCCGAGCTAGGTTTTGAGGAATTCATGGCAAACTTGCTATCCATTTGAAAGTTCAATCTGATGGATATGCACCGTGGTGTGTGTGGGCTAAGTGTATTGGTGTGTTTATATAAGGGATCAGACGAACTTTATATATATATATATATATATATATATATATATATATATATATATATATATATATATATATATATATATATATATATATATATATATATATAATATATATATGTTTTATTTTATTTAAAATTAGATATTCCTAAGACCTACCTAATACAAAAAGATTTTAAAATAAAAGATCGAGAATTGCAACCCTATTCTATTACACATTAAATTTAGATGATACAAACTAATACAAAGTGTGTGTTCCACATTCATCTATAAAAATAATTGATAAATTAGCTCTCCTAAATCACAACCAGGGTTCAATATTTCACTTAAATTTTGGCTCAATTTCAGTCATTTCGGTGCTTTAGTTACCCACCGAATGAAATACGATTCAGTCAAATTTTGGCCAAATTTGTCCCATTTGAATTTTGTCCAAATTATGGTTAAATTTTATCAAAATTCAAATGAGATTTGAATATTTTGTCCGAAATTCTGAACTAAAGAACAAAATTGCATTCATTTCATTCATCTCACTGCCCTCCGAGTTTTTTCCAAACCGAAACTTTGAACCCTAATCACAACATCAGGTAAACACATCCCACATAAAGAAACACAAAATAACATAGATAATAATAGCAAATCCAATATTTGTTCGCATCAGCAAATCAAATTTAATTCGACGGATTTTCACTATAGAGATATTGCAGGGTGCATACATATGTTACCCATATGGCTACCATTATAGCCTTTACCTGTCAAATTTGGGTAGAGTAATCCAACATAAATTGTATGCACCATATTTAGTCAATAAAATGATTCAACCCTATGTACTTTAAATCTTCCCAATTATTCACAGTAGTCTGGATATTCCAAATATAGGTTGCACATGGCACCTAGTAAAATCAAATTCGAATTAATATGCATGATTATTCATGCAATAAAAAATAATAAATAGCCTTGGGTTAATAAATGAAAACCGAGGAAATTTTCTTCGGAACGAATTTTGTTGGAACCTCTATTGCAGAGCTCAGACCTAATCATTAATGGAGAAGTTAGGAATGACAGATCTTGTGACTACATAGGATTCTATCGAAAACGAGTCCTAATAATTCATTAAGTGAAATCTCTGGTACGATATGTCAGATGATCCGAGGAAGCTTGTTGCGACTTTACTTGATAACAAGATAATAGATAGGCGAATTGCCACATCTAAACATGCAGAAAATGCCAAGTGTTCTCCTTTTAATATCTCATCAATTAGTCTTCGTGTTATATCAAATCTACCAACATGAATATTGTTTCATGAAAATAGCATGAGTAATTTTATATGTTTTGATAAGCACTGAAGCATTGGACCCTTGCACCAAACATAACGAGGAACACTAGAAACATCGCCCAAATTAAAATACAGCACAAACCTTGATTTACCTCATGCACGTACTATCGATCCAACGGAGCTCAAAGCAACCAACGCTACAACGCAAACAACGCCATGGACTTTGGAGCATGCACACAAGCACAGCTTACAAAATCCCCGGGCGAGAACAATAACCCTGCTGCGCGTGCATTTGGCAAGAGGCACAGTCGACGGCAGTGGGTGAGCTCCATCGTTATCGTTCGGCACCAGGTCGACGACGAGCTGGCGGTCGCACCACGCCAGGAACCTACGGAACACAGGTCCACGCATAAGTTCACAGATCACCTGGCCCCGACAGCGTCGCCGCCGAACCGGTTCGTGGACACGGCGCGGGCGCGCTGGCCAGCCGGTCCTCTCGCTCCAACCAACTGATAGAGCCGCTGCCGGGGCAACAGCCTCTTGACGACCCTCATCACCTGCCTCGCGTGCATGTAGTCCAGGACGGCCGCCGGCAGCTTCTCGATCCGCTGCGCCAGCGCCAGCGTCTGCTCTGGGAAGTGTTGCACCGCGTCACAACACATCATCAAACGATCAGCACACGCCATTTGGTGCTGAAATTAACGTTACGACGTACGAGATGGGAGGAGGTGAGCTACTTACGCCTTTACCACTCTGCACACCGGTTCGGAACCGTCATCACAGACGGTTCCTAAACCCTCAGTATTTAGGTGTCAGTGATAGTTGGTGATTATCACAGACGGTTTCCGAACCGTCTGTGATAACTCATATTACAGACGGTCTTTATTACTAACCGTCTGTGATAGACAAGTATCACAGACGGTTAGTAATAAAGACCGTCTGTGATATACGCAATATCACAGACGGTTTTTATTACTAACCGTCTGTGATATTGTGTATATCACAGACGGTTAGTAGTAAAGGATCATTCACACCACAGACGACACTCTTTGAAATCGTCTATGATATTGTATCACAGACGATTTTTAACAACGAACCGTCTGTGATACCAAGTGCATCATCCATTTTATTTGCTGTTTTTTTGGCTAGCCTCAGGATATGCTAGCCATGCCCTCTGAAAGCAAGCAAACAAGCAGATTACATATAAATGACAGATATAAGTTAATTGCAACTCATAGTAAATTACAACAAAATTCGATACACAGATGAATGTAACAAACGGCCAGCAGATCACATACATATATAGAATGAAAATCGTTACACAAAATCTGATAAATGAATTCAATTGAAGGAATTGTTTGATTTGTACAATTGAATCCAATGTTTCAACATCTAATTATCACCATTGCCGGCGTGGAACTCTCCCCCCTTATTTATGACCTCTGCTAGCAAGAATTGGGAGATGATTGCACGAATGTCGACGAGATTGTCAAGATCATGTGCACTTTCGTCGAAGTCCACCCACTGTCGCTAGGAGCAATGTTAACTCATTAATTAGCATGTGTGTGTAATATAAATACATATATATAATCAGAAAATAATAATTATTGGAAGGATCTGACAAACCTCTGGATCATTGATCTTAGTATCCATGATTTCCTTCATATGGCGACAAACGTAGAATCCACATACGTTGCCCTGTAGCTGCTGGTGGCACTGCAAAAATAGAATTACATACATCGGTATTGTCAATTCTAGAGGTGTTATAATAAAGTATGATATAGGATTGTTGTGTTGTAGCGGGTACCGGAAATCGCGTGTTGTGTCGTAGCGTGTCACTGGATTTGTCGTGTCTTCCTCCTTGGACAACATAATCGGCAAACGCCCTACGTGATTCAAAAAACTTAGCCTCGGCCGTGGCAAACAAAAGAAATATTACAAGAGAGTTATGTATGGAGGAAATGAGTTTACCTGTTAAGTACTTCTTGCACACGACTGAAATCGTGGTTGCTCCTAAGGAGGGAATCAAGGTATATTATCTTGCTCCACGTTGGTACAATCACAATCAAAATCCAGTGATGCCTAGTCATGTGTGTCGCCATAGTGATTAATCCTAAGTTCATGCTGCATGTAAAGTACAAATGAAACATATGTGTGGCAACTAGTGAAGCACTTACCCTTGGTTGAAGGGTACCATGACGTACTCCTTGTCGGTATGAGCAATCAATCCCCTCGTTATGTAACCATGCACGAAGGATGCATTTGCGTTGATAGATTGCTCGGAGACCAAGTGAGGGTCGAGGAAACCCACCGGTCGTCGCGATCGTCGGACTTCTTGGATCATGTATCTATACATAAAGAAAGAGTAATGACATTTATCTGTATAACGTGAATGTATTCATTGTACAGTACACTTACAGTGTCCAGCATCGTAGAAGTGAGGCGTCAAGTTCGTCGAGATTGAATAGTAAGAATAAATCTTCGAATGTCACGACGATGTAGCCCGAGTCGTGGAGGAAATGCGTCTCCTTATATTTCAGAGTGAATGCACTCTGCCGGATTGGCTTCATGTTGGACTTCTCCATGTACCAGGCATGCAATGTATTGCAAATCAAACCAAGCTGGGATAATTGTGACTCGGGCACCAACGACACTCCTAGAGTAAACTTCCATGACACGGGAGGCGGCTTAATTTTCTTCGCATGAGCCTTGGAGGCCTTGGAGCCTCGCTTATGATATGTTCTCGGTGGCATCTCGGCGGGAGCCGATGCAACAGACTTTACTGGATTTGGAGGTGGAGGTGGAGTCACCGGAGCCGATGTGCCAGGTCCAGGGCGACGTCCCTCTTGGGCCACTGGATGTGAAGATTGTGGCACGGACATGTCGAGGACGATGTCCCTCTTGGGCCACTGAATGAATGTGTGGACGACATCCCCTAATGTCTTAATCTCTTCGTTTGAGGGCTTCTCAAGAGGGACGGTCTTAAAAATATCATTAATCATGTCCACTTGGACCTTTATGAAACCGGTGTCTACTTGTACACCGTGCACCAGCGTCCCTGGCAGCAATGGATACACCATGCTGCGCCCAGCGTCAACGGGAATAGAGCCAACAAGCCTGACTTTGAGGCTGCAAGGCATGGGCTCCTACATAACGATACAAGATGAGTTAATGCGTCCACTAGAGAGATCTATGTACCATTCTAAAGAGGTACATTACCTGAATGTCATCAATAGGTAAGTGAGCGTCGCTATGTTCAGAAATTGGTGTGGACGCGCAGCTACTGCGACGTTGAGGGGGACTGGGTACCGCAGTAGTAGGAGTGAGTTGCGATTGGTTGCGGACTTGTCTCAGTTCTTCCCGCAACGAATCTATCTCTCCTCGAAGTGAGGTAGTCTGCTCTTGAAGTGAGGCAGACAGTTGTTCCTCAAGTTGAGCACGAAGCTCCTGTTTTATTTGTTTGCTGCGGTACGCCTTGGATCTCTTCCTACTCCTATACGTCTCGGAGTAATCTGGAAATCCGTGCCTCCAAGGTACATAAACCCGCATGCCTCGTGTACGACCTGGGTGCTCCTTGTTTCCCAAGGCCTGTGATAGTAAATCTATCTCCCTACATTCTTCAAAGGAGCCACGAGAAGATTCGGTAGTCAATTATTGCTGCAAGAGGCAATTAATCATGTTATTTTTGAACCCATGAAGTTCAAGAGGTGTTAACAACTATGTTGTTTAACATATTTTACCAGGCGTTGGGACACTTCCTCATCTACGGGGTTTTTGAAAGAGACACCCGAAGATGTGGTTGATGACCTCGCTCTTAACCAGTTTCGAGCGCGCTCGTTTGCGATCCCGGCAAATGGCGGAGAGGCCTCCGATCGGATTGCGACCTCATCCTGCATCCTCCATTGCGGGATTTTACCCGCGTACCCAGCAGTGCCAAGTCTGTGAGGGTGCGTGTTTTGTGACTGGAGAGCCTTGTGCGTCGTACTTTGTTGTTCAAATTCGGTCGTCGTCTTCATCTGCACAAATGTCTCCCATGTTTCCAGCGACACGAAAGGATACTTCGTGAAGGGCGTGACATCCTTGGACACGTACTTCGTCACAAGAGTGCTCTTAAAATTCTTCCATACTTTTCCCATCGCGAGGAGCGCCTGCCGTTGCACGAGTCTCTGTACTTTTGCTGGGATCTTGAACGAATTTGTAATTTCCTCCCATAGCTGATTTTTGTGATCCTTTGTCAAATCTTTCCAGGTTGCTATGGTGATGGGGACCCGTTGCCTTCCAATTACCCCGCAGGTAGTCCGAAATGATGACGCTGCTTTCGTCGGTTCCAGAGGGATCCCATTCGGAGAGACCACCGTGGTGGTCATTCGGCCCTCTGGCCTTTTCGATACTCCTCGGCCACGTTTAGTTTTCGCAATCTTGGGAGCGTGAGACCCAGATGACGACGACGAAGACTGTGTGGATGCCATCTCTCTTCTAAGAAAAAACTAACTGCAGTGAGCTATGACCCCAGCTTGTCAAAGTTCTATGAATCAAGTGACACAAACCAGTGCATCAAGTTCATTGAACAAGATACACTGGAGTGTGTCACTTGCTTTATGCCCTTTGACAAAGTTCTAACGATTAACTAACTGCAGTGAGCTATGGGCCTTCCAACATGTGAAGCATATAACATAAAATACATGTGGAGCTCGGAGGGAACGGCGTCGGGAGGGACCAGCGTCGGGAGGGACCGACGGCGTCGATTGGGAGGAAGCGGCGTCGGGAGGGAGCGGCGTCGGGAGGGACCGGCGTCGGGAGGGACTGGCGGCATCGGGAGGGACCGGCGTCGGGAGGGACGGCGTCGGGAGGGAGCGGCGGTGGGAGGGACCAAAACCTAGCTAGCAGGGGCGCTGCAGAGTGGAGACAAGAGACTGCGCGAGAGCGGACCAAGCAGACCTAGCGGCGGGTATTTAAAGATAAGCTATCACAGACGGTTCCTTAAACGAACCGTCTGTGATAGTGGTATCACAGACGGTTCTATCGATATAACCGTCTGTGATAATATGGATATCACAGACGGTTATACCGATAGAACCGTCTGTGATGTGTTATCATAGACGGTTTCTTTTGATAAACCGCCTGTGATAGTTCACTATAAATACCCGCAGCTAGCTAGGTTCTATGTCATTTTACAATTACAATATCGAACATATATACATTTATGAAAAACGCAAGCATAACCGTAAATATAACTATTTCGTAGTTCCTTAGTCATTTTACAATTACAATGGAACATACATACATTTATGAAAAACACAAGCGTAACCAATATCATTTATTACACTTTGGCTATATCATTTTAAATAAAACCCTTCACGATGATCGACACGCATATAGTTTGCTTCATCGCCTTGTTCTTCCTCGAGCCTGATGCCGTCTCCGAATGGAGGCAAATCATCAAATTGATTGTACTCTTTCTCATCCACAACATTCTCAACCCTGACAATCCTTCTTTTTCCCTGAAGAACTGCATGGCGCTTCTTATTTGCCGGGTCGGTTACATAAAATACTTGAACAACTTGCCTCGCGAGTACGAATGGTTCGTCTTTGTATCCTACACATTCGAGGTCCACGGTAGTGACGCCGTACTTGTCAACCTTTACACCCCGTGGGAGTTGGACCCAACGGCACCAAAATAAAGGAATTTTGAAAATTACGTAGTCAAACTCCCAAATCTTATCTACAAGCCCGTAGTACGAGCTTGGGCCAGCGGTACTACCGTGCGCATCATAGGCATCTATGCGGACACCTGAGTTCTGCACTGTGCTCTTTCTATCTTGATCTGTTGTATGAAATGTGTAGCCATTAATGTCGTATCCTTGCCATGTCACAATTGTAAATTTTGGCCCTTTTGCCAACCATTGTAGTGTTTCACTTGACGACCTCCTAGTCAATTGCGCCTTGAACCATTCGTTGAACTGACGGTTGTGTTGTCTCGTGATCCAAACTTCTGACTGGCCTGCATTCTCCTGACGTAGCATGTCCTTGTGCTCTTCAATATATGGGGTCACTTTAGTCATGTGTTGTAAAACCATGAAATGGGCTTGAGCATACGTATTTTGATTCGGAGTTATTGCTTTCCTCCCGATAGTCCCGATACCCTCTAGCCTCCCCTCGTGATGAGATAGAGGTACACCTATCGGCTCTACCTGAGCCATGTAGCCGATGCAGAATTCAATGACCTCTTCTGTTGTATAACCTTCGATGATGCTACCCTCCGGTCGAGATTGATTGCGTACATAGGACTTCAGAATTCCCATGTACCTCTCGAAAGGGTACATATGACGTAGAAATACGGGGTCGCATATTTTTATCTCTTTCACAAGGTGGACGATGAGATGGACCATGATATCAAAAAATGATGGAGGGAAATACATCTCTAGATGACATAGAGTTGTCACCACCTCGGTTTGCAGAGTATCTAGTCCATCCGGATCAATGACCTTCTGAGCAATTGCGTTGAAGAAATAACATAGCCTTATGATTGTCACTCGAACCTTGTTCGGTAAAATACTTCTAATTGCAACAGGTAGCATTTGTGTCATTAGCACATGACAGTCGTGAGACTTCATGCCAATTAATTTTAAATGTTCCATGGAAACAAGTTTCTTCATGCTTGTGGAGTGACCGGATGGAACTTTCACACCATGTAAGGACTGGCACAGTTCAGTTCTCTCGGACTTAGACAGAGTGTAGCATGCTGGGGGAAGGTACGTCCGGCCTTTATCGGTGCTAACTCGGTCCTGATGTTCATAGCGACCAAGTCACGCCTTGCGTTAACACCATCCTTTGTTTTATCAGGAATGTTCAGTAAGAGACCAATCAAACTGTCACATACATTCTTCTCTACGTGCATGACGTCGATGCAATTGCGAACTTCTAAGTGCTCCCAATAAGGCAAGTCCCAAAATATTGACCTCTTTTTCCACATGTTCTTTCTCAATTTACGTTCCTTTCCAAACACAACATTTATATCCTTGACCATATCATACACCTCTTTCCCGCTAAAAGGTCTTGGTACTGAGTCATCCTCTTTTTTCCGTCAAATTGTTTCTTCATCTTGCGGTATGGGTGATACTTTGGAAGGAACCTACGGTGACGCATGTACACAGTTTTTCGCGAGTTGTTCAACCACACACTCTCCGTATAATCTAAGCAGTGCGGACACACTTTGGCTCCTTTTATACTCAACCCTGACAGGTTACCAAGGGCAGCAAAATCATTAAAGGTGCAGAACAACATGGCGCGTAGAGTGAAGTTCTCTCGTTTGTCCGCATCCCATACATGTACCCCTTCATTCCACAGTATTGCAAGATCTTCCACCAATGGGGCTAAGAACACATCAATATCGTTGCCAGGTTGCTTCGGCCCTTGGATAAGTAGTGACATCAAAATATATTTCCGCTTCATACACAGCTAAGGAGGAAGGTTGTACATGCACAGAGTCACGGGCCAGGTGCTATGTCGGCTGCTCATGTTACCAAAATGATTCATTCCATCTGTACTCAACCCAAACCTTATATTTCTCGGTTCCACACCGAAATCTACAAACATCCTATCGATGTTCCTCCACTGGACAGAATCAGTAACATGTCTTATCATTCCGTCTTTCTTACGCTGCTCGCAGTGCCAACGCATCAATCTTGCATTTTTGCGGTTTGCAAATAAACGCTTCAAACGGGGGATTACAGGAAGATACCACATCACCTTAGCAGGAGGTCCTTGCTTCACCTCGATGCCCTTCCCATCATCAGAATCATTTTTACGCTTGTATCGGGATGCTTTGCACACCGGACAAACATGTAAGCTAGCATACGCTTTACGGTACAGGATACAATCATTCCGACATGCATGTATTCTTTCTATTTCCATTCCTAATGGACAAAGAATCTTCTTGGCTTGATAGGTGGTTCTCGGCAATACATTTCCCGTTGGAAGCATTTCCACTAGGAGACCTAATAATGCCGTGAAACTCTTGTCGGACCAACCATTGCTTGCCTTTAATTTTAGCAGTTCTAGAACTGATGACAACCTCGTGTATTGCGGCTTGCAGCCCGGGAACAAAGGTTTCTCCGAGTCCTCCATCAAGCCCTCGAATTTACCAAACTCTCTCTCACTATAGTTCCCTTCTGCATCACGTAACATCTGATCTAGATTGTCATCCTGCGACCTATCCTCATGATTGAAAGAACAATCCACAACTGGCATATCGTTGTCTCCATCGACTATGTCATAACTACCTTCTTGTGTACTCTTCTCTTCACCGTGACTGGTCCAACATTTGTACCCTTTTCTGAAACCCCTTCGAATCAAGTGAGCTTCAATCTGCGCTGAGTTGCTAAACATCTTGAGATTATCACAATCAATACATGGGCAATACATATATTTCATCCCCTTCTTCAACATATCCAGCTCGGCCGCCCTTCTAAAAGCAGACACGCCAGTAATGTACTCTTCACTCACACGGTTCTCAATATACATCCAGCTTCGGTCCATCTACGCTACACAAGTGACAAATGGGTGTCAAAAATGATTATTACCCCTACTACTAACCTCTGATCAGATCACTAAGAATGTTAAGTAATTGAGTACTAATCTCTGATCAGATCACTAAGAATGTTAAGTAATTGAGTATACTAACCTCTTATCAGATCACTAAGAAGACGGTGATAGTTTTTCACCCCCAACTCCCTAAAGCCGGCCGCCTTGCTCCACCGATGTAGCGCAATGAAGACAGATCGGTGTCGACATCCTTCAAGCAAGTACGCCAAGTAATTAATACTACGCAGAATATCACAGACGATTCCAACCACAAACGGTCTGTGAAAATGATATATCACAGACGGTTCGTATTAATAACCGTCTGTGAATTATCACCGACGGTTATTAATATTAACCGTTTGTGATACAAACAATATCACAGACGGTTCAAATTAATAACCGTCTTTGATTGTTGCCTATCATAGACGGTTCGCATAAATAACCGTCTGTGATAGTCTAAACATTATCACAGACGGTTCTTAACACGGACCGTCTGTGATGTCCATAATATCATAGACGGTTCGAAATACCAACCGTCTGTGGTTTATGCGTATCACAGACGGTTCGTATATAGAACCGTCTGTGATAGTCATTCACAGACGGTTTACACTACAAACCGTCTGTGATAGTTCACTCTGTACGTAAACAAGCAATAAAATAATGTTACCCATGCCCTCTGGAAAGAAGATGAAAACAAGCAAATACAGAGGCAAGCACAACAACACATTCAGATCTATTACAGCTAAGAACGAACCCTTCATGGCACGACGGTGCGGCTGAACAAGACACACTTACGACACTTACGGCAAGAGTGTGTTGTCCAGCCGCCCGCCGTGCAGCGACGGAGGCGCTAGCTCACGGCAGTAGGCGTTGTGGAGGAACAAGCAAATACAGAGGCAAGCACAACAACACATTCAGATCGATCTATTACAGGATAACAAGCTAACGAACCCTTCATGGCACGACCGTGCGGCTGAACAAGACACACTTACGACACTTACGACAAGAGTGTGTTGTCCAGCCGCCGGCCATGCCGTGACGGAGGCGCTAGCTCATAGCGGAGGGGAACCTAGCTAGTGGATGAACTCACGCGCGACTAGTACCGGTGGAAAGGTTGATGAGAAGTTATTAATAAGGGCCGAGCCGTGGGAGGAACTGGTGCCAGCCATTCGATGTGGAGAGAATGGACAGGTGATATCGAAATCCTGGGTATACGCCAATTATTGGTAACATTTGCTTATCACAGACGGTTATTTACACGAACCGTCTGTGATGCATACTATCACAGACAGTTCGTTAATAGAACCGTCTGTGATAGACCTTCACAGACGCAAGCACAGCAACACATTCAGATCATCAAATTGATTGTCCTCATGCACAACATTCTCCACTCCGACAATTCTTCTTTTTCCCGCAAAATTCAAGGCAATTTTATTACAAAAGTGCAAAAAAAAGACATTCCCAGATTCTTCGGTGAGCAGCCGACATAGCCGACTTCTTCGCTAAGCGACTATCCATCTACTTCTTCCCACTTCTTTTCTTCATCTCTGGTCTCTGGATCACGTACGCCAGTAGCGATGATTCAGCTAACGGAAGGGTTCATCTTACAACTATTCTTTGTCTAATATGTCGACGTATAATCCGTAGGTGAACTGGATTTGGTTCTTCTTCCCGACTCAGTAGGCTAACATGGAAGTGTGGGTTTCAAGCCAGTTCCTGGGTAGACGCTAAATAATTGGAGATAACCTATAGGTGATTAGCTGCTATCGTGTATGTACATGTCAAACTTCGTTGGATGAGTGGGGCTTTTCATGTATTATTTGCAAACTACAATATCCAGGACTGGTCGTGCCCATTTGAGCTTTAGCTTAAAATTTATAGCTTTTTTTTGCATTGTTTGGTATTGTTTGAGGCTTATTTTGGTACTTGTATGTTTTTTTGGCATAATTAAATATAAAAAGAAAAAAGTTACATTATCATAGACAATGTAAAGTAATAAGAAAAGAAATAAAAGGCAAAAAAACCTAAAAAAATTAAAAAAAACCCTGAAAAAACGAAATTAAAAAGCCTGAAGCTAAACGCTTTAAGCCCAATTGAGACGTCGGTTTGTTATGAGTCCACCGTGAAGGATAAGTAGTTGTATGTATTGTTTGTTTTTCTTAACAGAACTTAGATTTTAAATAAGGTGCTACAACGGTGCAACGGTTAAACAGATTTTAGATAGGGACTTGTTGATTGGTGGGTTTTGAAGATGATTTTCGTTCTGGTTGAAGTTTCGAGATGGTTATCATAGAGTTTCCTGGGAACAACAATTCATATAAGGAGATCAAGATTGTCGATATTGTAGTTTTTTCACTTCACCAGTGCTTTTAATTCTTCTTCCTGACACAGTGGACTAACATGGAAGTGTGGGTTTGAAGCCAGTTCCTGGGTAGACGCTAAATAATTGTAGATAACCTATAGGTGATTAGCTGCCATCGTGTATGTACATGTCAAACTTTGTTGGATGAGTGGGGCTTTTCATGTATTATTTGCAAACTACAATATCCAGGAGTGGTCGTGCCCATTTGAGCTTTAGCTTAAAATTTAAAGCTTTTTTTGCACTGTTTGGTATTGTTTGAGGCTTATTTTGGTACTTGTAAGTTTTTTTTGGCATAGTTAAATATAAAAATAAAAAAATAAAAAAGTTACATTATCACAGACAATGTAAAGTAATAAGAAAAGAAATAAAAGGCAAAAAACCTAAAAAAATATAAAAAACCCTGAAAAAACGAAATTAAAATGCCTGAAGCTAAACGCTTTAAGCCCAATTGAGACGTCGGTTTGTTATGAGTCCACCGTGAAGGATAAGTAGTTGTATGTATTGTTTGTTTTTCTTAACAGAACTTAGATTTAAATAAGGTGCTACAACGGTGCAACGGTTAAACAGATTTTAGATAGGGACTTGTTGATTGGTGGGTTTTGAAGATGATTTTCGTTCTGGTTGAAGTTTCGAGTTGGTTATCATACAGTTTCCTAGGAACAACAATTCATATAAGGAGATCAAGATTGTCGATATTGTAGTTTTTTCACTTCACCAGTGCTTTTAATTCTTCTTCCTGACACAGTGGACTAACATGGAAGTGTGGGTTTGAAGCCAGTTCCTGGGTAGACACTAAATAATTGTAGATAACCTATAGGTGATTGGCTGCCATCATGTAAGTACATGTCAAACTTCTTTGGATGAGTGGGGTTTTTCATGTTTTATTTGCAAACTACAATTTCCAGGAACTGGTCGCGCTCATTTGAGCTTTAGCTTAAAATTTAAAGTTTTTTTGCACTGTTTGACATTATTTGGTGCTTATTTTGGTACTGTAGCTGTTGTAAGTTTTTGGCGTAATTAAATATAAAAAGAAAAAAAAGAAAAAATTTACATCGTCACGGATAATACAAAGTAATAAGAAAAAAAAATAAAAAGACAAAAAACAAAAAAAAAACAGAAAAAACGAAACTAAAATGTTTGAAGCTAAAAACTTTAAGCTCAAGTGAGACGTCTGGCGGCGCCTTCAGAAATTGCACCGGCTTGTTATGAGTCCACCGTGAAGGGTAAGTAGTTTGACTTATGTATTGTTTGTTTTTCTTAACAGAACTTAGATTTTAAATAAGGTGCTACAACGGTGCAACGGTTAAACAGAATTTAGGTAGGAAATTGTTGATTGGTGGGTTTTGAAGATGATTTTCGTTTTGGTTGGAGTTTCGAATTGGTATCATAGAGTTTCCTGGAACAGCAATTCATGCATGGAGATCAAGATTGTCGATATTGTAATTTTTCGCTTCACCAGTGCTTTTATTGGGGTGAAAAATGTCAAGTCGTCTTGTTAATTAACTTTCTTTTGACAGTGAGCACAGGGTGATTAGGTTAATATATTGTGGATCATACAGACTAGCAGAGTACGATCTGTTTTGCGAAAAATTTTAAGACACATAACAAAAAAATAACTCTCTTTTCTTTGTTTTTGTTATGCTGTTTTATCTATTGCAAACTAATAGATTTATTGATAGTTCAAAACTAAATTCGATAACAAATCCCTGTTTGTTCTAAACAGAAATGTAAACAACCCCTACAGCCGCCTAACCGCACACGCACACGTGCGCTGTGCTGTGCGCAAAGCGGCACGATGGCCAGAGACGATCCAAACCTAGACTAAAAACTCCATTCGGAGACGAAGACGCCGGCCGCCGCTCAATCTCCCCGGCGGCGGCGGGCGAACATTTTTCCGATGGCCCTGACGACCTTCTTCGCGTACGTCTGCTCCAGGATGCACTTCGGCAGCTGCTCGATCCGCCGCGCCAGCCCGCCCGCCTGCTCCGGGAAATCCTGCACCCAACAGCAAAATTATAGTAGATGCCAAGATCAAACACCAAACCCTTGCACGCATGCATTGGCGCGCGTAAAAACCGGCGAAGGTAATCGCGCTTAATTAACCAATTAACTACCCGATCCACTTACGTCCTTGGCGCTCCGCAGCAGCTTCTGCACGACGTAGTTGCCGTACTCGTTCTGCACTAGCTCGGCGAGCTCGTGGTCGGGCAGCGCGGCGAACGCGTAGACCAAGAGCTCGCGGTCCGCGGCCGCCGCCGTCTTGAGGATGCAGACCTCGACGGCGTAGCTACCGAGCCAGTGCGTCGACAATTCGACGATGTTACGAATGACAGCGCGGAGGATCTCCTTATGATCGACGCCGCTCTCATTGATGCGCTGGATCAGAGGGCGCAGCACCGCACCGTCGGCGTCGATGTGCGTGAGGCGCATACCAGCGCCGCCGGCGAAGAGGTCAACAGGGCCGGCGTGGTTGAGGGGCTGGCTTGAGGACGAGAGGCCGCCGATGTGCAAGGCATCGTTGGAGGCCGAGCTAGGTTTTGAGGAATCCATGGCAAACTTGCTATCCATTTGAAAGTTCAATCTGATGGATATGCACCGTGGTGTGTGTGGGCTAAGTGTATTGGTGTGTTTATATAAGGGATCAGACGAACTTTTTATAGATACATACATACATACATACATACATACATACATACATACATACATACATACATACATACATACATACATACATACATACATATATATATATATATATATATATATATATATATATATATATAGTATAAATAACAGGGGCACCTAGGTGTCTGGACACCTAGTCTCCCTATCTTTGGATTGCTTTTAGATGCGTGCTAGTGTGATTGAGACTTTCCATCCATGATTAAGACTTTCCTTCCATGATTGATTTAGCATGCCTAATATATTACATACCATACATAACATTGCTCTAGCACGTATCTAAAAGCAATCTAACGGCAGGGAGCCTAGGTGTCTGGGCACCTAGGTGTCCCATTTCAGCGTCCTATATATATATATATATATATATATATATATATATATATATATATATATATATATATATATATAGGCTCCCTGCCGTTAGATTGCTTTTAGATACGTGCTAGAGCAATGGTATGTATGGTATGTAATATATTAGGCATGCTAAATGAATCATGGAAGGAAAGTCTTAATCATGGATGGAAAGTCTCAATCACACTAGCACGCATCTAAAAGCAATCCAAAGGTAAGGAGACTAGGTGTCCAGACACCTAGGTGCCCCTGTTATTTATACTATATATATATATATGTTTTATTTTATTTAAAATTAGATATTCCTAAGACCTACCTAATACAAAAAGATTTTAAAATAAAAGATCGAGAATTGCAACCCTATTCTGTTACACATTAAATTTAGATGATACAAACTAATACAAAGTGTGTGTTCCACATTCATCTATAAAAATAATTGATAAATTAGCTCTCCTAAATCACAACCAGGGTTCAATATTTCACTTAAATTTTGGCTCAATTTCAGTCATTTCGGTGCTTTAGTTACCCACCGAATGAAATACGATTCAGTCAAATTTTGGCCAAATTTGTCCCATTTGAATTTTGTCCAAATTATGGTTAAATTTTATCAAAATTCAAATGAGATTTGAATATTTTGTCCGAAATTTTGAACTAAAGAACAAAATTGCATTCATTTCGTTCATCTCACTGCCCTCCGAGTTTTTTCCAAACCGAAACTTTGAACCCTGATCACAACATCAGTTAAACACATCCCACATAAAGAAACACAAAATAACATAGATAATAATAGCAAATCCAATATTTGTTCGCATCAGCAAATCAAATTTAATTCGATGGATTTTCACTATAGAGATATTGCATGGTGCATACATATGTTACCCATATGGCTACCATTATAGCCTTTACCTGTCAAATTTGGGTAGAGTAATCCAACATAAATTGTATGCACCATATTTAGTCAATAAAATGATTCAACCCTATGTACTTTAAATCTTCCCAATTATTCACAGTAGTCTGGATATTCCAAATATAGGTTGCACATGGCACCTAGTAAAATCAAATTCGAATTAATATGCATGATTATTCATGCAATAAAAAATAATAAATAGCCTTGGGTTAATAAATGAAAACCGAGGAAATTTTCTTCGGAACGAATATTGTTGGAACCTCTATTGCAGAGCTCAGACCTAATCATTAATGGAGAAGTTAGGAATGACAGATCTTGTGACTACATAGGATTCTATCGAAAACGAGTCCTAATAATTCATTAAGTGAAATCTCTGGTACGATATGTCAGATGATCCGAGGAAGCTTGTTGCGACTTTACTTGATAACAAGATAATAGATAGGCGAATTGCCACATCTAAACATGCAGAAAATGCTAAGTGTTCTCCTTTTAATATCTCATCAATTAGTCTTCGTGTTATATCAAATCTACCAACATGAATATTGTTTCATGAAAATAGCATGAGTAATTTTATATGTTTTGATAAGCACTGAAGCATTGGACCCTTGCACCAAACATAACGAGGAACACTAGAAACATCGCCCAAATTAAAATACAGCACAAACCTTGATTTACCTCATGCACGTACTATCGATCCAACGGAGCTCAAAGCAACCAACGCTACAACGCAAACAACGCCATGGACTTTGGAGCATGCACACAAGCACAGCTTACAAAATCCCCGGGCGAGAACAATAACCCTGCTGCGCGTGCATTTGGCAAGAGGCACGGTCGACGGCAGTGGGTGAGCTCCATCGTTATCGTTCGGCACCAGGTCGACGACGAGCTGGCGGTCGCACCACGCCAGGAACCTACGGAACACAGGTCCACGCATAAGTTCACAGATCACCTGGCCCCGACAGCGTCGCCGCCGAACCGGTTCGTGGACACGGCGCGGGCGCGCTGGCCAGCCGGTCCTCTCGCTCCAACCAACTGATAGAGCCGCTGCCGGGGCAACAGCCTCTTGACGACCCTCATCCAGGGGCGGATCCAAAGAGGACCCAGTGAGGGCACAGGCCGCCACTCAATTCGCAGAAGTCCAGGTATATAGCCCAAGATTTAATGCTAGTGCCCCCACTCAGCCCAACTAAAAGGCCCTCACTCATCTGTGATTTATCAAATTGATGAAGGAAGCCTTCATTTTGCCCTCTACTAAAAGGCCCAGGTATACTTGGCTTTGTGGGTGTGTCCCCTCTCAGATTTTGTCCTGGATCCGCCCCTGCCCTCATCACCTGCCTCGCGTGCATGTAGTCCGGGACGGCCACGGGCAGCTTCTCGATCCGCCGCGCCAGCGCCAGCGTCTGCTCTGGGAAGTGCTGCACCGCGTCACAACACATCGTCAAACGATGAGCACACGCCATTTGGTGCTGAAATTAACGTTACGACGTACGAGATGGGAGGAGTTGAGCTACTTACGCCTTTACCACTCTGCAGCAGCTTGTGGACGACGTAGTTGCCGAAGCCGCACTGCACCAGCTCGGCGAGCTGGTCGTCGCGCAGGCCCAGGAAAACCGAGAGCACGCGCAGCAGCAGCCCGAGCGACCGCGTCCTCAGGAAGCAGGCCTCCACGACGTAGCTCCCGAACTGGTGGTGGGACAGGCTCACGACGTCCTCCATGAGGCGCTCCACGACGCCCTGCTTGAACTCCTCGCTGCCGCACTCGAGGATCACTCGCTGCACGAAGTCGTCTACAACTACACTAGTTGTAATGATCACGCATAATGTGGTTGTAACTAATCACAAATAATATGATTGTAACTGATCACACACAGCATGATCGGAGTTAGATTTATACGATCACACGGCCGCTGCTGTCGCTGAGACGACGAGGGTTCACCGAGGCGCATCGCTTCGAGGTAGGGGTCGAGGTCGTCGGTGGAGGTAGAGGGCTGGGACGCGTAGCTGGCGTCGCTCTGCTTGCTCCGATCCATGGCGTCGAGTTCGATTGCGCCGCCTGCCTGCCTGCACGAATCCCGCCGTGATAACGCGTGCAATCGGGGGAGTCCGAGAGACCCGTCCTTTCCAACTATAATTTACCTTACCAGCTCAACTCCGACTACGAGATGAAATGCCAGTTCAACCGTGCTTCTTCCGTATACAGGCCGGCTCTAGGTGACTAGGTGGCTTCAACTTCTCATTTTCAATTCTTATAAATTTAAAACTATTTAAAATATATCAGCTTTTTATTTAAGTTTTTCCGTTTGACTGTTTTGGTTTTTGTTGCCTCTTTTCACTTATTCCTTCGTATTATCCATGAAAATATAACATATTTTTTATTTTTTAATTAAATGACTTAAAAAAGCTAGCATTTACTGTAGAACAATTTCTGCTAAAAACCAATAACTACAGCCAAAAAGCGCAAGGCAAAGCCAGTTGGAGCCCATAAACTGCTAACATGCATACACTTTATTGCGCTTGACTATTACCCCTGCCGCAAACCTAATTTGATTCCTAAGCAGGTTTAATTATCTGTGGATTTATTGCCAGCCGAAACTGCATACTCACTTGTACCAAACCAAACGGAAGCGGTATCCAGGGGCGGAGCTCTCAGTATGGCAAGGTATGGCGCTCGCCATACCTTGAATTCCCAGCGATTTTTACCCCCTAAATCACTCTGTACCATGGACACATCAAGAAAGATGAAGTTTCACTGTAACAAACTCTCAGCCAGCGGCGAGAGGAAGAAGAACAGTAGCGAATGTTATCTAGACGTTCTCCTGGGCTGTCGGCTGCTTTTGGGCTGCTACTTTATTTAATTGTGTGGACGTATTAGTGATTTATATAGTAGGTGACGATCATGATATGTTATATGTGTATAAACCAATTTAGTGAGAAATCTTTGATATCTATGTTATCGATTTCGTCATACCTTATTTTTTTTCCGTCCTCCGCCACTGGCGGTATCAGGCTATCAGCGAAAACCAAACCGCAAGAATGCAGGTCACAAGGACAACTGATGATTCGAGGAAAAATTTACCGCATTATGATTCACCAAATCACCAATCATTCGCCAAATGTTAGCACATGCTATCGAGTGCTAACTGCTAACAAGCTACTAGCTTTCTGGGTTAAATTATATTCCACAAGTCACAGCTGCTACAGCCAGTGATTTTTTCTATATCGGCAACAAGTAGTTGCTGCCGCATTACTTTTCGGTTTAGCGTTCATCAATAATAAATTTTGAATGGTACATTGTCGAGGCTACTGATGAATGCAACTACATAAATACATACACTTCCCATACTTGACTGTCGAAGAAGAAGACCCTTAGGCCATCATCAGCCGTCTTTCCAAATTCTAGCTCTTTCCAGAATGAACTTCCCTTCCTTGTATTTCTGGCTTTCATCATAGGCTTTCTCCTGCAGCACAACACATAGGGATTTGGATGCATCAATTTAAGAAAATGATATAGGATATTACTGGTTATGGAAGAATGAGGTGCCCGAAGGGAGTGTATATGTGAGACATCCACTAATGAAAACCTGAACACCAGCATCCAAGCAATAGAGTAGTACCATGTCATGAAAGATAAGATGGCTAAAAGCGTAGATTAACATAGTGTTACTATTTGACATGGTAGAGAGTATAATATATCCATCATTACTAGTAGTTACAACTCCTTGGTTGGGATAAATGAATTCTTATATTTGTAATATAAGAGTGCATAGGGAGCTGGATTGAAGAAACATAAGAACAATATAACCAGTTAGCACAACTGAGAAGTTCTGATGATCAGATAGGCAAAGGGAGATAGATGGGATGATTACATTATGTGGTTCCCTGACTCCATTGATATTATTGAAAGGGCTGATGTTACAAATACATCCCCTAATTTCTCTTATGAATAATCAAAACTTAAGTTGCAAGAACAGGGAAAACAAAGTCGGTAACTTGGATATAAGCTCCAATGGTTTTCATCTATCCAAAATAGATGTTAACCAGAAAGTCTATGCATGTAACTAAGACAAGCTATATTTTAATAACATGAGCAATAGAAAGACCAAGATAACGGCATTGTGCAATCCAACAATTAAGCATTTGAAGTGAAACAGAGTTCACTTAACTGTGAGCTACAAATTCTAAGTAAAATAGAAGTGCATAAGATTGAATGAAGTATTATTTTTTGCTGGGAATGAAGTATTGCTTTTCCTTGTATACTTTCATATTCACTTGATGTTCAATATAAAATGATATGCATGTCTTAGCTATGTTTACTTTCGAGAATCTTGACATAGAATGTATATTGGCAATCATCAACATTAGAGCATGAGATGATAATCATTGAATGATGAACGAAATTATATTTTTACTTACATATCTCCAGCCAAGAATTTGTTGGCAGCAGCTACAGTAGATGTCATTCACTGTGTGTAATCCAGTTATAAGATAGCGATCCTCATTAGGGCCTAGGCATATATTCACTCTGAAATGCGACAAATATAAAAATTAATAGCCATAAGGGAACATGTTTATATGAATTGAAAGCAGACAGCCTGAACATCTAAATGAGCTTTTGGCTGGTTCTGCTGTATAACAGGTTATTGAAGTCAAGAATAGATATTTCGCAGATGGTGAAAACCAATGGATCATGCAATGCTATGAGAAGACGTACATTGACCAAAACAATTGGTAAACTGATTTTAATAGAAAAGAAATGGCAAACACGAATCCTCACACAGCGTAACAAATAAAATATATAACATTTTGTATGATTAATTCACTGCCAGCAAACACAACAATCCTCAAAACTGTGGACAGGACAGAAAGAAAGTAATGTATTAAAAAAATACTAAATAGTCTCTTGCTTAGGCACACATTTGAATGTTTGCTTAATGATTTGGTATTTCAGCTTCTTTATTTGAATGTTTGCTTAATGATTTGGTATTTCAGCTTCTTTATGTTCATTTCAATAACTACAAGTGTGATGTATCCTGATAGAAACATATTCCATAGCAATACTCGCAGCTAATTTGATGATCAACTGCTTCCTTAAGAATTCTGATTGAAGTTGTCACTAAGTTGTTCCTTTGCCTTGGTAAAATGTTCTGATGAAGAATTAAAATTGAAGTTGTTCATGATGTGCTATCAGAAGGACTAAATGAAGCTTCTTCCTTGATATCGGTTGGAGCTATTAGAAATTCTAGCGAGTATAATAACCATCACCAAACTGGAAAATCATACTATGGTGTCATGCTAATGGTTCATTTAAGGTAATGATGAACACCACAAAGCACCACGACCATCACCAAACAACATGATGTTGGCCTTTCTCTTGCAATACACAATACGAATTCACTTTGTTAGCTACTGCAGCAATGTGACCCCTGACCCTCCCTTTCATTCTGGTAGGACACCATCCAACAGTACACTGCACTAATTTGTCAAACAAGTTTACAATCTGATAGCTGGAGAAGCATCCACAAACAATATTGCAGTACGACCACAGCCTTCGATAGAACCTCGACAAAATTTGTGGTATGCACAGCGGCATTGCCAAAATTTGTGGTATGCGCATCAGCATTGCGGATATTGGACCATGTTTTGCAAGTGACCACAGCATTCCATGGAACCTGGATGGAATTCCCTAATTCTGCTTCAATTCCAATGCGGATCAACCTTGAACGAAACCAAGAAATACAGCCGGCATCCCGGTTGCAGCAACAGTACATTCGATCCGAACCAAATTCCAGTGAGTAAAGCGTGTTCTCCTTTCCCTACCAGCCATTAGAGCAACTCCAGCAGTAGCCCTCAAAACATGGCCCCTACTTTTTATTTGAGGGCTCTCCCTACTTTTGAAGGCTCTGTTTTTTGGGTTACACTCCAGCAGGAGCCCTCAAAACAGGACCCTTAAATTCATTCTTAGAGGGGATGACACATAGGACCCACCCTCATCCTCATCCTACTTTTGAGGGTCGAGGGGCAAAAAACTCACTCTAGCAGGACCCCTACTTGAGCCCTCAAAAGTAGGGGCTCCCTCCAGACCCCCCGGAATGAGGGCTCGAGGGGGAGATTTGAGGGCCCCCTACTTTTGAGGGCTCAAGTAGAGACTCTGCTGGAGTGAGTTTTTTGCCCCTCGGCCCTCAAAAATAGGATAAGGGCTCAAATAGGGACCCTGCTGAAGTTGCTCTTAGCCCACTTCCACTATGGACGGATACCAACAGTCGCGCAAGAGAATTTATTTCGTAAACGAGACAACCAAAGGGAGAAGTGGAGAGAGCGGAGGGGGAGCGGACGCGTACGTACACGTGGTCGAAGAGGTAGGCGCGGCCGGAGCGGCCGTAGAAGTCCTTGGAGATGATGGCGTCCTTGGAGGCGGCGTCCACGCGGCACCGCCGGCACTTGAACACCCCCTCCCCGGGCAGCCGCTCCACGAACAGCAGCCCCATCCCAGCACCACACCACACTCCTACCCCCCGATCGATCGATCGATCGATATCAAGACCGAATTCCTACAAGGTCGTCCGCACGAATCAAGGAGGAGAAAAAGATGAAGGGAAGCGCGCAGCAGGAAGGAATCAAAGAAAGGAAAGGCACTGCTCCCAAGAAAGGAGGAACCTTTCCTTTCCTTGAAGTAATGGCGATGGATGGAGGACGGCTACGGGAAGGGGAAAGGAAAAGGGAGATTGGAGGATTTACCCCATGCATAAACATGGAATTTGATGACAAATGTGTGGCGTGTGGGTGGCAGCGTCCAGACAACAGCGGCGGCGGCATGTGATGCGCCGAAGGGTGGAGCCAGGCACATCCACAGGTTGCTAAGCTATGTGAGATGGCCATCAAGACGGCAAGGATTGTGATAACTAGGCCAGAAATATATTACCAAAGTAAATCACCCAGATCGTAAAGTAGAATGATAATAACAGAGCAGCAGATAGTACATACAGAATCTACTGGGCACTGCTTGTGCCGGCTGCCATGACCGTGCATAAGCTCCAGACTTCATACATAAGACATTACACAGATCAAACCTAGAGGAACATAAGGGTAAACCATTTGAGCAATCCAGTTTCGTATTCCGCTACCAGATTCTACCGACATATAGTAATCATTAGAAGGCGGTAACAGCACAATTTGTGCCTATATTATGACTGGACTATGTAAAGTCATGACGGGTATTTCGGCTATAACCATTAAATCTGATGGGTAGTGAGCAGTTGGGAGCTGGGCGCCAACAAACAAGCAACTGCGTTGTTTTGGTTATCGAGTTCTCTTTTGCGTTGAAGTTTAGGTTCCGCCTTGGATTCATGTGCCGAACACAAAGCCATGAAAGAACCTGCAGGCACCAAAATTGGAACAAAATAAGCACTGGTTTTTTAGTTCATCACATAAGTATGTGATCACGTAATAAATAAACTTAATTTTTCAACTGACGTAACTTAATCATACAGCAACAAAAGTACAGCATACATTAACCCACCATACATGACAAAACATAATACCTCCAGTCCAATTTACGTTTCATTTTAGCTCCATGCACATAGACCAAGGATTTAGTACCTTACGTTTAAGCACATGTCAACCCCTATTAATTATATATCATATCTCTAGCACCACTACCAATAAACAATTAACGTGCAATTGGTGGGAATGTTGCTGATGAAAAAACAAAACCAACTTTCTAAAATTGTCATCTATTTTGGGTTGGAGGTAATATTGTTTTATAAGGTAAGGAGATTGCACAGATCAATGATGGAATTCTCAATGATGTCCCATAGTAATTATCACAGGATAACAGAACATTCAACATTCACAGTAGGCTACTCTTCTCGGTCTCATCTTCATACCAAAGCTTAGTGTGAATTATCAGTGATTTGGCTCCTCGCATAATACTATATTGCCACCTAATTACCTAAACACCTGAGGCAATTCCAAGTTTGGGCATCGATTGGTTTCCTCACCTATGTAGAGGACTATACTGTAAACTAAAAACCTGATGTAGTTCCAAGTTTGGAGGTTGGAACTACAAACTATCAATAGTCAATTTGATATACCATGATACAAATTTGGCATGAGTCACTAGGTTAAGTATGAGGTGCTAACAACATACCTAAACACGCTTCTTCCAAAATCAGAAATGTCACCACCATGCAGAAGATACAACCAGCTTTCTGTTCTTCCATCCAAGATAAAGGACACCGTCTCTCTCCTCAAGCCTGTAGTGACTGTGGTAACTATCCAACAATGTTTTGATGGTTCTATTCACCAATGCACTTAGCGGATATTGTCTAAACCCAGCCATTGCAAGCCTTGCCCGCCATTTTCCAAAAGGCTCATGCCTCTCCACTCTTTCAGCACCTTCACATGCAATTAAATTGACAATATCTCTTGCAACACAGTGCTGCTCTGTGCTGATCCGCCTCCTGTCATCCCTGGGGCAAGCAACATCTATTGCCTCAAACATGGCTGTGTAATAATCAAGAGTCTCCATGTATCTATGGAAGAATGGTGCCGTGTTTGTGTTTGCCTCCTGCTCGACAAGAGTTACCACCCTAGGAGAGAGGCTCTTGACCATTCTCAATGTCCTATCGCGGTGGTTTTCTATGCTCACACTCTCATCAGGAGTATGATGTAGCTGATAGGCAAAATTGACAGCAATAACCTCCCCAGATCTTATATTAAGATGTTCAAGCATAACCTCATGACTAGCTGCCAGCACAGCATTGAACTCAAAGGGCAGACCATATGAATGAGCAATGCTGTGTAACCTCTGTCCAACTATATCCAGTCCACCACCACGGGCATGAGCAGAATTCGAGTCATCTATACCAGTAATTCTTAGGCATGGTGGTCCCCCAGGCCTCGCAGCAAGGGCCTGTATCATAGATACCCATTGGCTCCCCTGAGCAATTTGGAAATCGATGATGTGAACAAAGTTCTCACCCTTAACAGCCTCAGCTATTGCACCATTGGCAGACATGTAACCAAACTTGAAGAATGGACAGATCTCATAGAGGAGATGCATATAGGACATGAGCTCAGAACTCGTAGGTTCTTTACACTTCAAAGATTTATATATGGCATGTCCACTGGAAGAAAGCCTGGCAACAAGGCCTTCCAACATATAGGCTCCCAGACGTTGCATCGGTTCTCCAGAGACAGAAACCATCTTCCTTAACTCAGATATCAGTAAGTCCCTATACAAATCATTATCATCAACAGCCTTACCACATGCCACAATTACCTGCTTCAAGTCCCCTGTATTAATTCCCATAAGCTCTCTCCAGTTATCTTGGTGCAGAGCGGAGCCAATTAGTAAGGAGCTGTCAGAGCTAACTATGTCGGACTCAGGTCCAAGCATCACATTTTCTAGCTCCTCAAGTGTTGTAAACTTCAAACCTGGAACCTCAGTAACGCATGAAGCGCTTGGAGGAGAACCATATGTGTGATCTGAGTGGCTATCTTGCTGAGAAAGGGGGCTTCCACTTATGCACTGAGAAGATGTAGAACTATGTGCGGGATAAAGACAATTGGCTGAGGATGACTCTAGAGTGCAGTACTGTGCTTGAAACACCTGAGCATTAGAATTGCGGTTCTGTGAACCATCATCAGAGGACACATAGTGAAGATCCTCATGATTTTGTTGTGCATGGTAAGTACCATTTCCCCCTCCATGCATTGAACCCCTGCTGTAGTACGGTATTTGAGAATTGTCTGGATAACCGTATGACCGGTTAGAGGCCTGTGTTGACATTTTTCGAGTGCAACCTTGTGGGGGTGATCTTTATGCTGGAAATCCAGACTTCCAGAGAGATGATGCACTTTACGACGCTTAACAGGGAGTTGATCTTGCCATCTTTATCAATAAATGTTCAGTGCGACGATGACACCAACTGAATATGACAAAGATAAGATAAGTTGAAGTTATAAGCAGAAAGATACTGGTGTAGATCATAAAAAAAAGGGAACTAAAAGTAATCTGAGCCTCTGATGTAGAAAGTAGAAACTAGGCAATTAATTTTCAGTTCAACAGTTGAACTTAAATGTCAAATTACTAACCAAAACAAACTATCCTGTTTAAAACTAGACCCCTACATTACAAAATGTAGGGTGGGAATTAACACAAATTAGACCCCTACATTACAAAATGTACAAATGAATAAAAGATCAATACACAACCAAGTTTATTGTTGATACACTGTGCTAAAATTTTTAGTACAGTGGTATCAACAATAAGGTTAGCAAACAAACGATGAAGTGAGAGGCCAAGCAGTGGCAGATCGAGGTAGAGGGATGTCGGGTGGATTTTTGCAAATGAACATATATTTATTAGAGATTTACCTAAACATCGAATGTTAATGCACAAATCTTATAAGACTAATCCCCGAGAAACACCTATGCTGCATAGTTGCCCCAACAGATAAATAATATTTTCTCCGCCACTAAGACCAAGAGAAATTTCTCTACTTTGATAATCAATAAATCAAGTATAAAAGGATGCAGTGTAGTTGTTATACATTAACATTGTATAAAAAAACAGTTTTCATTCTTCCCACAACTCAACCAGACCTCCAAAGTGAAAAAAAGAATCACATTTCATGAATCATGATTTATGTTATCCCATATACCCTCAATTCGGGATGGTTAAAACACAGAAATTGCCCAGAATATCAGAATTGGAAAGCACTCTTATGTATGGAATGCTCCTATATGAACTTTTAATCATTCGTTCTCCTTGGGACAAGTAATCTCCGTCAGATGGAGTGGCATAATTGTTTTTTTCCCAATTGTACAGGGTAAGTTCATTGAGTGTAGGTAGTATTTTCTGAAATTGTAGGGTTTTTCTGCACTCTAATTTGGGCTTAGGGAACCATTGAAATGTATACAAGATGAGAATCAGATGGGATAGAAAACAGGTATTGAAGATGATACATGTAGATAAATCGTCCTGTGTATGTATATAAAGTTATAAACACTGTACTTTCATAAATGTCCCCACGTACTTTCGGAAAAAGCATATGCAACCAAGGAAAAAAGATCAAACAATTAATACTAGTTAACATACAAGAATCTACAACATTTGATACTCTAACGGAAGCTAGTTTGAATCATGCAAAGAACAGCAGTTCAAATGGCAAGTAAAGGAAATCCGTACTTCTGCCATATATAGAAATGTAATCCACGATGCACGCACAATTCTACTAAGTGTCATGCCTATGTCTGCAACAGTGCTGGACAGTCCACATTTCTCTTACATGTACCGGAGCCACGGCGGGTGTAACACCCAATTGGAACATGTTAAGAGTTTCAGATAACTAGATAATGCGGTGAGGAAGTATTGAAATATCTCTTGTTTTCAAATTAACTGTATCCCCAATGTGGTGCACACAGCAACAGCATGCCATAAACAATTCGTTGTAGCATTGTTAACACGACTAGTTTACTTCCATATCTTGCATTTGGTACATGACCTAACATGTGGTTTACACAGGACAGAAACTGCAAACTCCAATAAGTTATGTGAAGTCAATCATTATTTAATATAGCATGTGGTAAATTTATACAAAGGGGAGTTAGGAAAATGTATATGGCTTGTTTTTATGGTTTGCATATACATAGCCATGTCATTGTATCAGCAATTTTAAAGAAATGTTGTATCTCCATGTCCATATAGAAACAGATCTTTGGAGGCGATCAGAAGTCCTTTAGTGTAAGCACGGGATATAGAAAAGGAGCTTTGGGGGCAATCAGAAGTCATGTAGTGCAAGCACAGGATATAGGAAAAGAGCTTTGGAGGCAATCTGATGTTACTCCTTACAGTTTAACGAAAAGGGACCAATTCAACACAAGATTTGTTGATAAGCACAGAAAATAACCCTGCAGGATTTCTAGTAACTGAAAACAGAACATCAAATCCATGAATTGATAGAACCAGAGTCATAATGAACTATTCTAGACAAGATCATCGAGGAATTGGCTTCACCACATGAAGAGCACCTAGACAAGGTTTGTGGACATCATAAAATGGTGTGCAGAAACCAGAGTTCTCCTTATTGGATTTTGTTTTGTTAAAACACTAGAGAATAATCTCGGAAGGGGCCTGGTCTAGTCATTTTTTATGTTGCTATCACATGGAAAAGAACACAACATGCAAGTATGCAACGACCAATTCTACCCCCAAAAAATAAGATGGGCGCATAGATCCAAATCAATTTTAACTTGAAGCCTATCAATTTCACAAGAAATTCGGAATATTCTTCTATTACTTTCTAAATAGTCCAAATTATTGGCAAGACATCAATGTATATAGCCCTATTCCCCTCAGACTTTAGCAGTAACTGGTACCAAATTCCCTCAGAACCTTTTTGGTTAGAGTAGGATAATGATTCCGACTTCTAAGCCACATGTTTGTAACAAAACTAAATGGAGAGTAAAAAAACAGACAAGGGAAATGTTGATTTTCTATCCGGAAAACGAAGATAATGAAACTCATCTAGTTGGTGTCCAAAATATCCAACCGGACTAATATGACAGGAAACTTTGAAAGAGGGCCTGACGCTCATAAATCATAGTCGAAAGATAAAATGGGATACAGCCATACACTGCAGCATATTATCAAAGCCATGTTCATCAAAACAAACGAGTCAAACACAGAGACGCAGCAGATGCCGTTCCCATTTTCCCAGATAAAATGCATCAACTTTGTTCCAAAATTCACAAGTTTTCTAGACCATATCCTACATATTTATTCTGGCAACAGAATCCTATCGGTACTACTACTACAACGAATCCAAAGGACCGAGGCAAAAAAACAAAAGTTAAGCGCTTTCTAGGATAAAACAAACCTAGCTTAGATGGAGTAGGAGTACTCGTGCATGTCAATGTGTCAGGACAAGATAAACTCAAAATTCGACACGATGAAAAAACAAGGAAGTAAAGAGCTTTGATTGAGGTGAACAGTTTTGAGAGCCTTTAAGGCATTCATCGGAAACAGGGAAGCTAAATCGAACCAATGATCAAATCTACCGACAACAAGGAGGATATGCTAACCATCGAAGACGCCAACACAACTGTTCAAGCCCAGATTAGTTCCGCCATTCCGGTAGTTTTCCCGGTAAAAAGAGCACTAAAATCAAGAAGGCACAACGCACGCAATTCTAACCTAAAGCACCGCACAACAAATCTAGAATTGTACAGGCAAACCTACAACTGCTACAGATCAAGAACAAGAAAGAGGGGAGAGATAGAGAGAGAACGCTTTACCTTCACGAACAGAGCGATTCATCGGAGGTTTGACTCGAGGGAGGAGAAGAGAAGAGGCGAGTAAACAAAGGAGACAGCCGGACAAGGAGCACCTACCAGGCTACCACACCCAGGAATAAACGAGAGAGAGAGAGAGAGAGAGACGAAAAGAACGGTAAAAGGGTGTGTTTTTTTCACACGGTTTATAGTTAAAGCTGATAGTCTTAACAGAAGTGTTTAGGTAGATTAACCAAATACGGATAAATCAAATAAAAAAAAAAGCTGTCTGAGTGAGTTATTTTGGAAAAACGACGACGACATGAATCACAAGTCAAGGACCAAACAGCTATAGTGAGGAAGCAGAGATGAAAGATGCCAGGGAAGGGAAGAAGACAAGTTTGGGGGAGGAATAGGATTTTTTGTGACCATGGAACAGGTGGAGATCGTGTACAAGAAGAGAAGGCTTCAATTCTCAATTAAAAAAACAAGGAGCAAGCCTTGAAGCATAAAACAACTAATGGCAATCCCCCACAAGGCACAGGATAATGACCAGGCAGCATGCACCTAATGGTTCCCTTAATTATTTTCCCCTTTCACCCTCATTGATGCATTTCCTTGTTTATTTTTAGTTTCCCTCCCTTCTTCTCCATGTGCCCCCACACCGGCGCAGCGTCGCTTTTGCAGGGAGGACGAGCACATCACTGCTCACTAATCGCTAGCTCCATCAGACGGATGTGATAATAATTAGGAGGCGGCTTGACATGATCTCTGTGGACCATATTGCAAAAAGGTCCCTCCTGTGGTGAGATATTTTCGACACCGGATATCTATGTAGCTACCGCAGTAGTATTTGCCAAAAATATATATAAGGGCCTATTTGTTGGTTGTCACGAGTTGTTTCCATAAAGGTTTTCGTCGTCTTTTTTTACTGTGGAGAGATGGAACAAAATTATGTTTGGTTTGCTACCGTCTGTTGCCAGACCTAATTATGACGAAGTGTGGCTTACTGTACCTTTTATGGGCAACAATTTGATGACCACGCCTTAGGCAAATTAGGCAAAGGAATGAGTCTATGCCAGATGGGTTCCGGGCTAAAAAACTGTGGTATGGTACCAAAAAGTAGTCAACAGATAGTTTGATAAAGTATGCAGTAAACCAACACATGCCCTAAAATTCTTCCACTTAGGCTGACAGTTACACCGACGTGTAAACTCAAATGTTACTTTACTTTGGCTTAGTGATCTTGGGCCACGTTCTAAACAGCGATGATTTTTAATTTTTTTTAAGCTAAAAATTATTCGAAACATGTTGATTTTTTAATGTGATTATTTTCTTTTGTATTATCCATATAGATATAACAGAGTTTTTTTTCTTTAATTGAATACCTTAAAAAACTAGAAATTGCTTCAATATCATTTCAACTAACTAAAAATGAAAAGCTACAACAAAAACCTAAAAGCTATAACGGTCTAGAACAGGGCTCAAAATGATACTACCTGTGTGCGCCTCAGGTGATGATGATGGAGGCAAATGAATCTTCTCACACGTCACACCAGTTCACCTCACCGAAGATGGCACATTGTGCGATCGCCGCGCTGTTGGAAGATAATTTTTGCCTGTCCGCATGGCGGATGGGATTTCGTGCACGACTATTTTGGTGATGCAAGAGCTACAAAGGAAGTTGTAGGTCTTCGTCCGGTAAGCCTACTTGCTTAGGTCCTAATTCTTAATTTCTCATGCCGAAAACGGTCAGTGTCTCGTTCCGTTCCACTACCTGCAGATGCATGTATCACTACCTCATTGGTTGTGATGTCGATACACAGAGACAAGTGTAGAAAGCAGAACTTTCACAGGAAATAATTTGATAACCGCAGGATCCTAGGAGAATCCCCATGTTCTAGAGGGGAACCTAATGGGATTTTGATTGCATTTTTCACCCCTAAATCACGATCATCCGATATACTACGTGATTTCAGAACTACGGAGGAAGATGACGACGAGAGCATGACTACATGAGGACGTAAGCTGGATTGCCAGAAGCTAGGGGCTGCAGCTGTTTCCCGGGAACCGCTTTGAGTCCACCAAATTGACTCGTTGAATCCAAGTCCCAAACCGCGTGCCCGAATGGACCACGTCTTGTGCCAGTCCTATGATCCTATCACTTCTAAGCTCCGCTGGTTTTA
Organism: Dendrocalamus latiflorus; assembly: GCA_017311315.1. Classification (NCBI taxonomy): domain Eukaryota; kingdom Viridiplantae; phylum Streptophyta; class Magnoliopsida; order Poales; family Poaceae; genus Dendrocalamus; species Dendrocalamus latiflorus. The sequence continues at coordinate 29,964,284 of CM029622.1, forward strand.
GTTTCTAATTTATTTTTTTTTATTTTTAAATTTTATCCTTTTTTAGTTTTTTTTACTTTTTAAAACTTTTTTGCTGCTTCTTTTTTCGTATTCATTTGTATTGTCCATTGTAGACTAACACGTTTTTTCTATTTTAATTTTTTTTAAATTTAGTTACACCAAATAACCCAATATCAGATACAACATAATTTCAATCAGCTATAGTGCAATTTTAACTATAAGCTAGTTTATTTCAACCTAACCAAGCGACACCCTATTCTTCTACTACATAAATTAGTCCTCTGAGGTGTTAGTCAAGGAAAGTGAATGCTTTATTTTTTTTTCGTCTACCGTTTCCACAATGCCCATCCCCTAAAAACAATAAACAAATACCAACACAAGTCTGCCAAAAAAAAACTAAAAAAATTAAAGATGCAGAGAATGGTAATTGTGTTCGCTAAAACACAAACTCATGGTTTTTGTAGCATGATAAGAGTTAATTTTTTTCTAGCTTAGCTACACATTTACACTACAGGTTTTAATCTTCTCCACGGGTACTGGTTTGACGATGACTTCCTTATTATTTTGGGCCTAAGGCTCGATTTTCTACAGCAATTACCTTTCAAACAGAATATCTTTTTAAGACAAAATCTATAAATCGATTACAGTAGACACTATTCTAACTTCATTTATATCAAACAAAATCGCACGCAACTCTCTCTCTCTCTCTCTCTCTCCGTGCTCTTTTTCACCAACAGCCATATCTTACCTTACCAGTGACCTGAACATGCATATGCACTCGAGGATGAGCCCTCAAAACAACGGGAAAGTGCATAAACAACAGAGAACGAATCAAAAGCATTGCAGACCCTACCACCTACGTAGTCACCAAAGGCAGCAAACTGTTCTATATAGTTTACGGCTCTACTTCCTTCACCAAAGCTGCCCATAGCTCTCGCAACAAAATAAAAGGCTACATAGATGCAAGCAGCAGAGCCGGAAATAGTTTAACTACCTAAGTAATTACAATATGGAAGAGTGGCAGAACCTCTTCTTTTTTACCCCACTTTGTCGTGCGGATACAAAACATGGGAACCACACTAAGGTGTGAGACAGCATGGAGATAGGGATAGACAAAATTTTCAGCCTGGGCTAGTAGAACCGCCATAATTTAGTACAACACTGCGACGCACTCAGATTCCTGGTATACTCCTGCATGGCGCGAGAGAACGTGTTAGTATTTTTCTTGATTAGTAAGATCACGAAACCTCAAGATGTAAGCAGGGAACTGGGGTCTTGAAATGGACAAAGGAAAGGGTAAAACAGCATGCAGAAACTGTTGTGCACTTGGTCTGGATTCTGGAAGCAAATGAATGGAGAAATTTCTGTTGGTAGCTAAAAATATCAGATGATATTATAATGGAGCATCAATAAAAAACAGGGTCCTTGAAATTGAAATAGTATAAAATAACTACATTAGTGAATTAACAATTGTGAGACCGATGCGTATACACGCTGCCATGCAAAAAGAGGCAACAAGCATCGTATGTAGCTACGGATATGACACCTAGCCAATAGCCATGGTTAAATAAAGGAGAAATCAGAAACATAGACGACACTTTTTTAGCCTGTGATTTCTATTGAGATAAAATAATAAAATATAAAAGCAAAGTAGAAGAAAGTCAATATCACCTCCAAGCAAGCTTAACCAGCTTAAGTCAACAAATGTATGCAGCGATGTAGCTGACATGAGAACTCATTCGCTAAATGCTATATCCTGACAAAGCTGAGCTGATACACTTGATGTCAATAAAGTCCCACGAAAGCCTTCCTCGGCCTGTAGTATATCAGCCTTCTGCTCCGAAATTTCATCTGAAATATCGTAGGATAACAAAACTTAAGGCATCAACAATCTCAATTTTTCATAAATGTTCGAACTCATCATATTTGCTACTTCACCTGCTATATCACGGTTCTCATAGATTTCAGAATCTTTGACCCATAAAACATCCCCAGGAAAAATACTCTTGTCAGAAAGAGTAGCAAAGTCATCTTCAATCTCAACAGAGCCTTTGTGAAGCTTCTGGTTCTCCTTAACAATCTAATATGACAACAGCAATAATTGGAATACAGTCTGAAGCAGGCAGCCATAATGAAAAATCAAACAAGAAGCAAGATTTCCGTAGCTACACATAAAAGCAACCTGTGTAAGTCTGCCCCTCATTTTAATATGAGTAAACTGCACCATGGGTCACTGAACTTGTTTGGCTGTTTCAAGTAGGTCACCAAACTCCCAGATTGCATATCTAGATCACTAAACATGTTTAAGTGGGTCACTATAGGTCATTTGCACGTCAACCGGGGTACAACAGATGACATGGCGCGTTGACAAGATGACATGGCATGCCACCGTGGCATGGGGTGCACATGAATGGCTCGTGGCGACAAGCATGGCCATTGTAAATTTGTACTCAACTCCCCAAAGTTTTGACCTTACACAATTTCGTCCCACATTCAATACTCCTACGAGCTACAATGACTAAGATGATCACAAGGTTGGCAGAGCGTGCCAAGGTCTAGACCTTGCGACGACGATTATTGCTTTGAGCAAGGAGTTGAGATTGAGCGAAGTAAATGGCGGTGATAAAATGCTTTGATCACATATATTCGAGAGGCTGCGAGGGGGAGGACAAGCCACCTTCAGCTTATTGTTAGTGATTTTTGCGACTAAATGTGAGCCCTATGCCACGGTGGCACAAGTTTGCTATGTCATTGGTCGTACTCAGGCTGGCATAGTAATTAATGACTTTAGTGATCCACCTAAACAAGTTCAGTGACCTAGACATGAAGTTTAGGAGTTCAGTTACCTACTTGAACCAGAAGAGTAAGTTCGGGGACCAGTAGTGCAATTTGCTCTTTTAATAAATTGGAGAAAGGGAACAATTATAGTACGAGAAAGTACATATGATTACTTCTTGCACTACTATCTAGAATTTCATATTTCCCTTCTTAAGTGAACACTAGGTCATTTGATGATTGACTTGCCAATACTAGAAAGTAGAAACATTATTAATGCTTGAAAATAGGAAGCACAATAAAAACAAAAAAAAAGTGACCAACTGATCATGCATGTGCAAACTATAGCTCCATTATGATGGAAAGGTGCCAAAGGATATGCTCTTACAAAATTTTATGGTTTCAATGTGCATAACATACCCCTAAAGATTCCCATATCATGAGTTTCAACTGATAGACGGATGTAGAACCAGAGACTTTCAAACTGATTGAGTTCCCTGAGGATGTTCTCCGGGAACGCTTCGAAGTCCGTCGGTCTGGAACAGGAAGAGCTGCAGATGCCTCTCGAATTGACTTTGGTGCTTCTTTTCCACGCACAAGATAAACATGGATATCTTCGTTCTGGTAATTGAGCTTCTCCACCAATGCACAGCTTTCTCTTTCTCCAATACATTCTTCACAAACCTAGCATACAAAATTCACAGGTGGAATTGTGGGGGGTGGGGTGGGGGGAGGAAAGCAGGAAGTAACATTTGTACTCATCAGATAAATGTAAAGTATTTCAGTGCTTGAAAGCATTTGATTATCCAGAAGTCTGAATTTAAATAAAGAATTACAAGCTCATTTACTTTCTGAAAGCAGCATTCAGCTATAGTCTAAAATTCCATTTGAAGAAATTAACTCCCATCTTTAAGCTCAGCTATAAGCGAGCAAGAGTCAAGATTCTCCAGTTTTCTCCCTGACACACTACCTCTCCATGCCACTTACCCTCTTGTGGGATGGTTTAACCTAACCACTGGGAGGTGATAACACAAATATGCAAGCTACATAGGCTGACGCAGCTGAGACTTTAGATGATTCGCAGCTGTTGAAAATCCATCATGTTACGTCATTGTTTGCTTGACATGATGCTTAACTACTAATGGTTTATCTGTTAAAAAATCGCTTCTCACAAAATTAATTGTCATAACATCGTTTCATCAAAACTAACTTATATGAAAGAGCCACACTGTTGCATCTATACCAAATTCTAATAGCATGCCAGTACAATATGTTCTGTTCTACACAAATAAAGATCAAGTTTCTCGTAGATTACATATGCATGGTAGAATTGCTGTTTACATTCTTACTTTTAACTAGTTAAGTATACAAGGTGATGCATTGCTTGCTTATACGATAGCCAGTGGGGTGACCAGTCCCTTTTAAGTCTTCCTAACATAAGAATATTATTTTCATCCATGGAGACAAATAATTGTAATATCCAATGAAAACTAGCTCTTCGCACAATTTATTGACTCTAGAACATAGTTTACCTCAGGATCAGTTCTGACATAGGGTCCCCTGGCCCCCAAATCATCATTTGAATCATTAATAGACTGATCTAGATCTCCATCCAAAACTGGCATTGCTTCAGATGACCCATGCACTTTCTCTTGAGAGCTCTTGCTAAAAACAATTTCAGCAGATATACCATTTTGATGTGTTACATTCCACTCCTCTGAGAATAATCTCCAATCAGATTCTGAGATCATTGTTAACCCATCAGTCTGAAAACAAAGTAAAAAAAATTAACCCACAATGTCCAAATTATTTGTTTTCATCTTGGAGCACAACATATATCAGCAAACAAAGGCCGAAATGAAAATAGATTGTTAGACAATGTAAACGTTATAATGAAAGAGCTTCCATTTCCTATCTAAGATGCCTTTGCATTCCTTAGCACTGCTGTTCCAGACCCATAGAAACCTTATGAAGCAGGTAAATCCTAGTTTGAATACGGAGATGCCACACAGAACATGATTGCAGATACCCACACATGCTTCTGAACTACAGCTGAAGCTCAAGTTTTTCAATCTGGGGATTACTATTGCCACCATTGTACATCAATGTTACCCTGATGGGCAAGTTGGCACAATAAGCAATACCACTATGATCAGCCTCAAAACAGACAACAGATAAAAGAAGATTTCCAATAAAGCTCACCACCTTTCAAAACAGCTAACCCATCAGAAAAGGTGTCATATAAGAGGAACACATCTATAGTAAGGTCATTATACAGCACAAGTCTCTTCAAGTTGCAGGAAAAAGGGAAGAGAGTAGGAAGGGAAAGTTCTGAAGAGCATGAACTTACATTTGATGCTTTCTGCGTGATGCTCCCGCGCTTGCAAACTAGATCCAAAGGCCTTCCCAACAATCTTGAATGCTGAAAATGATCAATCAACAAATTCAACAAGAAAATACTTTATACACACTCCTAATAACTAGATAACAAATGTAGCAGTACTGCTAAATACGATCAACAAAATAAAGGAATTCTCCTAAAGAATTAAACGTAAAATGAATATGCAAAGCATGTAAACCCTACATCAGTTACACCTCATAATATATATCATTTAAAAAGAAAATCGAATTACAAAACAATCTCAGTAAATAACATTCTTATGCCCCACATGAATCAGAATAACAGCTTATTGTGAATTCTTACATCAATTAAGCAAGTTAAAAGGAGTAACCAATATGTGGCACAGAAGCCAAGGTAGTTGATGCATACACATTTGGTTATGGATGATTGTTACCATGTGAAATTTACGACCTCATCTCATTCTCGTGTATAGCTTTGGTTGTTAAAATTGTTGCAGTTCTAAATTAGTTCCCTAGCAGGCATAATGAGAATGCAAAAAAGCAGCATTATATATGTAACTCTTGGACCTCACTCAGTGACTCAAAAAGTGTTATACCACACTGCCTTATAGGTAGATAAAACAACTCGTTATGTGCAAAACTGTAATTCCTTGAACAAATTTTGGACATCAGGTTTGACCATAATTCTGTTCTTCAACAAGTCATCATGTCTTCACCAATGTTTTATAAAAATTACTAAAAAATGATCTTACAACAGGAGAATAGAAAGTTCTGACTTGGATAGTTGGATCCATGGTTCAAAATCCCGGCGGTTACCGGCCGGTAACCGCCGGTTACCGGATTTACCGGTGGAGACCGGTAACCGAAAAACCGGCCGGTATGAATTTTTTGATTTTTCGAATTTTGGCCGGTTTTTTTCCGGTTTTCCGGTTACCGGCCGGTTTTTCCGCTTACCGGCCGGTTTTTCCGGTTACCGGTTTCAAAATATCTCAAAATTCAAATTTTGATTTTTAAATTGTGACCGGTTTTTTACCGGTTTTTCCGGTAACCGGCCGGTAACCGCCCGGTTACCGTTACCGGCCTCCGACCGGGATTTTTTCCGGTTCCGGTTTTTGGAACCTTGGTTGGATCTCCACTAAGAACTTATATAGGGTTGCCATTTATCCCTGACAGCAAAGCATCTCACTCACATAACTCTACAGATTCGAATACCAGAGTTCCACCCTTTTCTGGCCTTTCAGAACAAACACACATATCAGTGTGCGGAACTTATTCAGCAGAACAGAGACTCAGTTAGTTTACCTTCTCACATATAAGTGAATTCACAGTAGCTTCAAGATTTTGAGGTTCTGGCAACGAAGAAACATTTTTCCCGGTCGCTGTAATGTAAGTTCTCCATTCTGATAACCATGAGGAAGGAACCAAATAGTATTTTTGCCCAGAGTTAAGTGCGACACTTTTCCCAGATATTAACTTTTCATGGCTCTGCCGCTGCTTGAGTTTCACCGCTCTGCAAAGTCAAACATCATACAGAAGAAAATTAATATTAGCCATGAACTTTAAGTGAACAATCCATTATCTGACCTAGAAATTTAATTCATTGTCTTGCATTCTTATCTTACCTAAGATTATCCTCGACAGAAGCAACAACTGACAATTCCTTGCTGCAGATTTCACATGGTTGACAATCTGACGGAAAAGTCAAAATATCATCATCCTTCCTTGCACTGATGGTTTCATAGAGAAATAACCAGAGGCTCTCTGGCACAGATACCCGCTTTGCCCCTTGAGCGTGCTCTGGAAGAAGATACCCATGGGGGCATCTTAGAGCATTTGTTGGTCCATTATCACCATCAGAAGGGATATCCATATTTTTTCTGCGCAACCATTGGTTCAACCTAGGAGTAAACAGCAAAAAGGATCAGTATGAGACTAGATTGCATAGCTGCAATTTGGTGACAAGATGCAACCACAGGGACAACCAAAGGACAGAAGGAAAAATGTAGTGCAAAGTTGAATACATAGCATAACTGCAAGACATACTTAGCCTGCAATTGGTTACGGTACAAAAACTCAATCAAGAAACCTATGATGATTGACCACATTGTGGAAATACCTTGTCCATCTACAAGACAACATATTACCAGGGCATAACATAATATAACATGTCGGAAAATGATTGTAGTATTGCACAAAACGACAGTTAACACTGAGCAAAAACCTCTAAAAGGTAAACAGAAATTACAAACTTTAAAGATGACTCTTACATAGATATGCTACATTATATCACTATAAATGAGATTGAAAAGGCTATAAGCAGAATGCACTATGTATATAGTTCCCACAAAGGCGGTAGGTGAGGAGAATAATTCTAAGTGGACCTTCCACAAGTCACATACATAACCAAGATCAGAAATTGAGACGAGGATGTACTTCCCATACCATGCCTTAGAAACAAAGTAAGAAGGACCATCTGGACTACTTCCAGCAAGCGCTGCCTCTGCAAGATTTTTTAATGATGCTTTTCGATCACGATAGTTATCAGCAGATACAACACTTTTTGCTCCATCCTTAAGACACTCCATGCAAAAATCATCACTGCTGAAAATTGGTCCCCCTCCATACTGGTTTTTTTTTTTGCAATAACAATACAAAAAATATTCATCAAGAACGTTCCAGAAGTATTAGAACTAAGCACAAAATATTTTATTTTTACAAATAACTATCTATAACATTCTCAAGAATAGCCGAGAAACGTTATTGCTGAGCAACCTGAGGCAAATGATTCTAAGAAATAAAAACTAAGGAGTGGAGAAATTTCTTACTTTAGAAAATAGCTTCTGCCAAGCTCCAGCCGATAATCGCTTCATGGATGTGACTTTAGACGTTGGAAGCTTTCCATGTTCACATTGAATTGGACTATTGTCAATTGAACTGCAGAAACAAAATATGGTTATAATAAAGCTATATTTGGATTCTGTAAGGAACATCCAGAGGATACCTTTATTAGGAATATATGTGTAACAAACTAAAGCATTTCAACATGGAGAGAAAAAGTAGACAGCAAATAAAACAAAAAAGCTCTCTAGTAAACTCACGAGGGAGGAGTAACATTATCCGCCCATTGGCGAAGCCAGTCTGTTGAAATCCAAAAATATGAATCATCCTCAGGAGTAGCAGGTGCCTCTATCAGAACAGATTTTACTTCTTGGCGCCTCTCTGTTATATATGCCAAATGGCTGTCTTTCTTACTTTGATATTCCTCACATGCCTTTGCATATGATGCATTTAATTCATCAATTTCATCCACAAAATGGCGTGGAAGTGAATTATTATTGGTTTCCACAATATTATTGCTTTCAATAACATTTTCATCCTTACTGGAACGTTTGTACATCAGCATGTAAGCATCTGTAGAAGAAAACATCTCTCCCATAGAAGAAGTCGGTGCAGTCTCATGGTGGTTACTGTTATTACCATTTGCAACAGAACCTGCTGTAGAAATACCCTGGGATTTCTGATCAGCTTTATTAGATGACTTGCCTGGTTTTTCACCAAAAGGGTGAAAACCAAGTTTGGATACATGCTCGTCATCAAACTCCCACCACTGACCGTTGCTTTCATCCTTTATATGTGCCACATAGTGCCCACTATTAGCAGCACTGCCCTTGTGAATCAAAATAGCAACCAGGTCATAAGTATAACTAGATGAAGGGTCTGACAGCCGTTTTCCCATATCTAGTTGTCCTGGGAAACTGAATGTTGAAGAAATCTTTTTCTTTGTTGTTGTCTGCGGATGAAACAAGTTAGACAAATTTCTTGCACAAAAAGAGAGGAAGTACACACAGGACAGAAGAAGTGGAAGGAATGTATAGCAACAGAACTATGGATGAGCATTAGATCAAGGTATATCACCTTTGGGAGGAATACATAACGCTTGAGCTGAAAATTAACAACAGGAGGAAGTGAGCGAAGTTTTATGCAACGAGTGGCGTCTACCCTTTTTTGACATGACTCGCAGAAGTATTGGTTCTCCCCATTCAGTGCCTCCACACTCAAGTAGTCATCCAAACTTTCTTCTAAATTATTTAAACCTTTAATATTCAGCTCCAGTTCATAGAAGTCTTCCATTTTTGAAGATGCTTCGGAATCCCTTCCGCATGATGAGCACCTTAAGCATATGATGTCTAAACATTAGTTCTCCACAAAGTAAGCCAGTAGCATGAACTAAGCATATTGTTCACTCTGATATGCGCAGGCTGTGGAATGTGAAATTGTGAATACAGTATAGTACAAAGAAAGCAATGATCTTGCTAACAGAAAACACAAGTCTACTTGATCTCTTCCGGACAAAGTATCTGAGTAATCATCCAATTACAAAAACATAGAAATCTGCCTGAGCGCATAGTTTGTCTTAAGGACCAGATTTCAAGTTCAAAAGACTTCATATCTAGTTAAATGGTTTTATGTTGTTTAACAAGATAACCATCTGGTGTACTAGATTCATAAACTAAGCCTTTTTTTATAATAGTTCTATGGCAGAACATTATAAGATAATAAAAGATAGTGTTTGTGAGAAAATGATAGCACAAAAGACAACACCCGGTGATAATCCTGAAATGAAAAACCTTCTAGAAACTAAAAGCTTAGTTCCATTCAATTTCCAAAATCCATGCTCGAAACCACTAAAAAAACTAGAAGCCTATTTCAAATGCATATGCGCATTTACCGTACCAAGTCACATGTGACACGCTCCCACGAAACAAATGTTGCACAATAGTTCTAGCACCTGGGACCTTAGAGTGACTTAACGAGCGCTCGAGCAAGGACAAAAACAAGGTGAGAAATTCATGGCTGTCCTGCTGGACACCGTTGTCTAATTCCAACGTCTTGATAAAAGGTGCCGAATCAATGAATGCCATTTTGCTGGAGTGTAGCTGGGCGAACAACCGAGCCAGCTGATCCAGAACAGGGTGCTTCTTCAAGACGTCAGGCTCCAGAGAGAAAATGCCCGAGCGGAAGGAGGTGTTCATATAAAGGCACTGAAGTATGCTGTTCGCGTAACAGGTCGCACCCAGGTTAGTCAATCCAGCAGGCGTCTCGGTGGAATCCCGAAGGTCCTTGGATGGATTAGGACCGAGACCACGGACAATCTCATTCGTTTTCTGCCACAGGCCGGTTTTCCTCACCCCATTGGCGGTGGGGATCAACCCGCAGAAACAATTGGGCGAGTCCTTGGAGTTGCCATGGCAGCCATGGCAAACCGGCTTCCACACCATATACAGCTGCCGGATATCGCTTTTGGTGATCGCCCCAGTGGAATGTATCTTCCTGCATAACAGGCGTCGACCCAACCCAAACAAAAAAATCAGCAACAGAGACAGCAGAGACCTCACCACCACCCTGTCAAATCGCGAGCGTTTGGCAAAGAGAGAAGAAGGCAATGCGTGCATACTTGAGAACAGCGGAGGACGGGCTCTCGGACTCATCGGCCCGCGGCCTCTTGTTCTTATTGCGGGTGTTGGGCCTGCTCATTGTACCATCAACTCCACGCCAAAACCAAGCCTCGCTCCCCCTGCCGCGGAACAAGAGAAGCTACAGCATTAGCGCATCGGCGCGCAGGAACCAAATCTGCAACTACTCCGATAGTCGATTGACCGGGCGGAATCTCGCGGGCAGATTGATTCGATTGCTGAAACCGAAGGCAAGGATTAGGGATTGGAGCTTACCGAGAAAAGGAGATGCTATTACTCCGGATGGATCTCCAGTGGCGGCGGCGGTGGAGGGGGGAGCGGCGCGCCGAGCAGTCGGAGCAGAGATCGGAGGGAGCGAGAGCGGAGAGGAGGGAGGGATGGGTGGGGTTTTCTCTGCCGTCGGTCGGGCCGGAGGGAGCGAGGCCGAGGTGAAGACTGGAGAGGAGGAATTGGAAGGACGACTCTGCAGCGTGCGGTCCGGGCGTGCGAACCCGAACCAGGTTAGACTAGTGGGTTGTTAGAGCATCTCCAACAATCCCCTAAATCTCCCCCTAAATCAAATTATTGGGAAATTGTGTAAAAAATCTTCTCCAACAACTCCCCTAAACACCCCCCTATTTCTATTCCCCCCCAAAACTCTCCCAAAACCCAGGTAGAAACCGGGAAATTATTGGGGTCCCATATCCTCGCTCCCTCCGTCCGCGCGCTGAGAAAAAAAAATTCGCGGGTCGACCTGGGACGCGAGGTGGACGTGGCCACGACGGTGGCCGTACAGCGGGCCAGCTTCTTGTGCTGCTGCTTGAGCGGCTTGGGCAGAGGGGACACGAAGTCCTCAGAGTGGAACGACGGGCAGGAGGTGGAGAAAGCCATGGCGGCCTCCGCCTCGTCCTCAGCCTCGGTACCCTCGACGGAGCCTTCCTCCGCGGTACCGGTGGCGCCATGGCTGCTTCTCTTGCCAAGAACCGGCCACTTGAAGTGCCTCCGAGAGAAGGAGGAGGACTCGTGGGGGCTTCTCGCCATGATGGTTCTCATGGTTTCTTGCGGGAGCTGCTAGTGCTCGCCGTGCCTAAAGTATGAAGGGAGTGTGGTGTGGTGATTCCCTTTCTAGTGGCTTCCCAGTGCAGGCAGGAGGAAGGAATGGGGTTTTGTTACTGCGAAGGGGGACTGGTGAGCAGAACCCACCAAACCGAGCAGACAGGAGACTAAAGTAAATAGGTCGGTTGTTAATGTTGGACCAGATTTAAAATACTATTAGGATATATTTAGGGGAGCTGTTGGAGGAGGAGACTAAAATAGGTTAACAAATTTTTTGGGCTGCCCCTAAAAGATGTCTTTTGGGGTGGGTTTTTAGGGGGATTGTTGGAGATGCTCTTACTCATGAGATGATGAGAAAGAGTACGAAAAAAAATATTTATATATAATTTTATTTGGTATAGCTGAAGTTAGTGTAGTCTTTACTATAATCAATTTATAGATTCTATATGAAAAAGACGTACCATTTAAAAGTTAGTTACTGTAGCAAAAATCAAAAGCCACAAACAGCAAACCTAAAGAACTTAGCCTAGTGCTAGTATTTCTTTGGGTGTGGAACGGTGGACGGAAAGGCGGATAGATTTGGATACAACAGAGGTGGATTGGATCAAGTCTTGGCTTCAAATGGTTTGAGGCTTCTCATTGTTTGCTTCGGTTTATTTAAACTAAAAGTTATTTAGAGCGCATGCATCAACTTCTAATTTTGAATTATTTTAGTTATCTAGTTTTTTTATTCTTTTGTATTGTCTATAGACGATATAACGATTTTTCTTTTTTAAGAAAAAGTTAATATGAATACGAAAGTTGGATAAGAGCTGGATCTCGTGCGTGTAATGTAATGCAAACGGGTTGTGGATTTCAATTTGGAGATTCGGTTTTTTATTTAGGCGTGCTATAGGTGGGTACGGAGAGAATCGCAGAAACCTCTGGAACAACGGAACGAGACGGGTCTTTTCAGGCGATGAGATGGGGTGAGCAGAGCGATCAAGTGTGCACAAAATTTAGTAGCAATTATCATTACTACGGGTCTGTTTGATTTAGCTGTGACTTATGATTTTTAGCTGAAAATTTTAAATTTTAGCTGTTTGTAACAGAGATTACGAAGAGAGAGATACTCGCTTGCAATTTTGGTTGATACAGATGTTGGGCTTTTAACGTGTACTACAATTAACTTATAGACCTCGTCTTGAGAAAATACTCCGTTTAAAACTTAGGTACTGTAGCAAAAGCAAAAAGCCGCTTTCAGAAGCCGAAAAGAACAGGGCCTATTATAAAACAATGAGTTGATAATGGCATATCTATGCTTCTTTAACAGTCCTATTTCTTTGACTTCTTATCATTCTATATTTTTCAACCAATCAAAACAATCCTTTTTTATAACATAATTATTTATATATCTAATAAATCTTGTTATAATGCATAGGTGCATAACTAGTTCCAATAAAAAATCATGTAGCGATTTTTCGGGGCTTTTGGTTTGTTAGGGTGCAAGTGGGCTTAAAAATGCATGGTAGTCTGGTCCATTTAGAGTTCTGGCTCGAGAGGTGTGGGTGTCTTAGGCCTCACTGCGCACGCTGGCATCCAGCAGCTACTCAAGCGAGACCACGATGTCCTACTCATGCAACAGGCCAGGCCTGCAGCATGAATTTGGGTGCTTGGCTCGTAAACCCAGTTTCTTTGATTCGTTTGTCGTTTGGAATGGATGAACAGGGTAGGTCGAACTCACCTTAGCTAATGCATGTGCTTTTTTTTACTGTGGCTCATAGATTATAACTGTAGCTGATAGGTTTTAATGTACAAGCACTTATACGAACGAACTAAATACCAATAAATCGTTGTGAAAGGCTATCTCAATAAACCAATTTAAAACGGCAGCAGAGAAACCATCTCGTCTGTTTATTCGGAGAAAATCATAAGTTGAAAAGAACTGGACCTAGGCTACTCCAGTAGACAATAGTTTCCTTGCTTTTGGAGGGCACTTTTCCAAATGAAATGCAAGTATCCAACAAGGATTTTTTTTGTAGGAAACGTGACAAGGATTTTGCTAAACAACACATAGATGTTTACATTATTTAAAAAATGGTCAGATTACTTACCGTCGGTTGTGCTCTGTGAGCCGTCTTCGTATCTACCTTCAGCGAGGTTTTCACTGTATCAGATTTTATTTACAAAAAATGGTGTGATTACTTATTGTAGGTTGCGCCTCATGAGCCGTGCTCCATATTCTTTGGCTCCAGTGAGGTTTTCACTCTATCAAGTCTTCTTTACAAAAGATGGTGATATTATGTATTGTCGTTTTCACCAATAAAATTCAGTGGGTCATAGTACGACGATGAGACGATGATAGCATCGTTGACCATGGGATCTACACTTGGCGATGGGAAGGATTGATGACCCGATGATGAGAACAAGGATAACATGGCGACAACGATCGAGTTAGGATTTGCAGCAACGACAATAACATCGTCTTAGGTTGTAGTGAGGCGATGGTGTATTAGATCGAAGAGGGCTACAACCAAGGAGGCAAGCAGCCACTTTGGGAGACAACAATGATGGTGGCTCACCAGTGGGCATCGCCAATGTTGAGGTGAAGGGAGTAGGCACGTGGGTGGGAATGGCGAGGTGGCTGAGAGAACAGTAGGATAATAGGGTTAGGGTTCATTGTTAGGCACATATAGAAAGATGATTTATATATGAGAGAGGAAGGAAAGATCCACTATTAGGCCCTGATCTGATAGATGTTAATTTAACTGTTTTTTAAAGAGAAGAGCCGAATATTCCCCCTATGCGCTTTAGGTCATCTCCAATATTAATATTTCAGATGTTTCTTAGTTATATCAAATGAGTAAAATCCTATGTAGAAGAGAGAGGAGACGAGAAGAGATATTGTGTTATTTCTTATGCAAGAGACGACTTGAGTCCAAAACTAACGTAAATAGTGAGAGGGTGTGAGGCAAGAAGTTATAGTGAAAATAGTATAGAATAGTTAGAAGAATGATTTACTGTTGAAGAGGTTGTCTCTAGCGATGTCTTTAAGTTAGGTTAAAGTTTTATAAACAATATTAAGATAGAAACTATTGTACATGCTTTTACAAAGTCAAGAAACTCAGGAAGGCATGTTAGCTCTACCCCAAATGGAGAATTGGCTTGGCAAAACCGTCTGTAAAACAAAAAAAACCACACCTCTCTCCCAGTCTCCCCTACGGGCCTAAGAAATGCCATAACTCGCTAAATAAATTGAGCACTACTGTAGCTATGGTCCAAACAGTAAGTAAGGGGACTAACAAAGTGAGTATGTCAAATGGACTGCCTTGGCTTTCTCCTTCGCCCAGGCTATATATATACATGGCTGCGATGCTTAGGGTCTCAATGAATGCCCCCACCAGCAGCTAAAGATGGTGACTCTCAGCCTTGGCGAGGGCATCAACCTCTTTATTGTCCACCCACAGGACATCCTTAACTGTGACGCCCAAGAAGTGGCGCTCCCTCGCTTTGACAGTGGCTTTGTACTTGGTGAGGTTGGGGTCTTTGGCTTGGTAGTCCGTGATTAAGCAGGAGTCAGTATGTACCAACACCCTCCGCCTGCCTAGGGCCTTGAGCTTGTCGAGGCCAAAAGGCAGGGCCTCGTATTCGGCTATATTGTTGGATGCTTGGAAGTCGAGGCATGCAGAGTATAGTAGGTGACGCCCCTCTGGTGTGGTGTTGATCGCTCCGAGCTCTGCCCCTAAGACGCCATAGGCTCCGTCGATATGGAGATTCCACACTACCTCGGTAGGTGGTTGGGTCTGCGATTGAGCTGGCGATGTCCATTCTGCGATGAAGTCTGTGAGAATCTATGACTTAATTGCCATCCAGGGGGCGTAGGTTAGGGAGAAAGGTGCGAGCTCAACTGCCCACTTGCCAATGTGACCTGTTGACTCCCTGTTCTGTAGCATCTGTGCCAAGGTAAACGAGGGCACAATGATGTGGTGGGCCAAAAAGTAATGCTAGAGCTGTTGCCAGGTCATGAGGAGCGCGTAGGATAGCTTCTCCAATTTGGTGTACCTTGTCTTGGCTCCCTGGAGAGCCTCTTAGATGAAGTACACGACCGCTAGATGGATCCCTCCTCGAGGACAAGGACAACACTTATTGCAGTTGGGGTAGCCACCCGATAAAACAACAGCGAAGCCTCCGGTGCCAGTGACATCAGAGTTAGGAACTTGGTGAGATGCTTCTTTAAGTCATCGAAGGCCACAGCACAGCCATCATTCCAATGGAATCCATCACAACCACAGAGCATTTTGAAAATGGGAGACCTCGCTTGGCCGCTCTAGACAGGAAGCGACTCAGAGTGGCCAAGCAGCCCGTGAGCCTCTGGACCTCTCTTGCTGTCTTGGGCAGCTCCATCGAGAGGATTGCATCAATTTTCTTGATGTTCGCCTTCATTTCTCATGCCAACACCAAGAATTCGAGTAACTTCCCAGCTCACCCCGAAGATGTATTTATCCGGGTTCAGCTTGATGCCCGCATGTTGAAAGTTGTCGAATGTTTCTTGGAGGTCTTGGCCATGAGACACAGCTCGCCTGCTCTTAACTACTATGTCATCGACGTATGCTTCGACGTTCCTCCCAAGCTGGGTAGCGAGGGCCACCAGCCGGGTGAATGTGGCTCCTGCATTTTTTAGACTAAAGGGCATCTGGTAAAACAGTATGTGCCCCTAGGATTATGAAGCTTGTCCTGGCCTCGTCCTTTTTAGCCGTATGAATATGGTGACAGCCGAAGTATGCATATAGCTGGTCAATCCATGGGAGACGGTAATTGTCTCATGAAGTCGACACACATGCGCCACATGCCACTGGCCTTTTTGACCAGCACCGGATTGGCGAGCCATTCTGAGTGGTGCACCTCACGTATGATGCTGGACTAGAGTAACTTCACGGCCTTGGTCTTGGCGGCTTGCTGGTGCTCAAGGGACATGTGTAAGATCGAGGAGGGCGACTAGAGGGGGTGAATAGGTGATTTTAAAATTTTCTTTTAAACTACTACCAAATTTATAATAAGAGTGAATTATTTAGATTTCAAAAGTAAGGCCTAAAACATATAAATTTGACTAAGTGCATGTAACATCCTGAAAATTTGAATTTAACAATTTAAAGCTTTTGAATTATTTTTGCCAGGTATTTTATTTGAATTTGGAGTTTATGGGATTTTCTGAAAAATTTGGTGAAGGTTCCAAAGGTTAAAAGGAACAAGAAGAAAACAAACATGTTTAAACAAATGAGAATTAAACTTTAAAATAGGAATCTGAAAAGATGATCCAGAAAAGGAAGGGAAAAAAAATTGACTTAAATATAAAATGTCATCCTTTAGAAATAATGGCCTAAATAGCAATAGTAGCAAGTGAATAAAATACCAACATATATAGATATATATATAAATAGACATACTCAAATTTTGCACCCACAAATTTAATGCCAAAAATATAAATATAAAAGCTAGGTTGGCAAGAGGAGAAATAAATAAAGCCAAAATTTTATATGGATATATAAATACACACACACACAATTACATATGTAAATGCATCAAGAAAGTAAAAAGAAAAAGAGATAAAAAAAAGAAAGTGGAGCCGGGCCGGCCGTCACCCCGGCCCAGCCACTCCCCGTGCGTGCGGCGACCCCAGCCCAGCTCTCCCGACTGAGCGCCCTCTCCCTGCCGGTGGCCCCGCATGCTCCCGCGCCTCCTCTCCCTGCCAGCGGGCCCTTCCCACGCTCGCCTCTCCTCTCTCTCCCCGCGCGGAGCGCCTGTCTCCTCCTTTCTTTTCTCCTCCCCCTCTGCTTTTTCTGACCGAGGGAGCTCCCGTCGCCCTCCTTGCGTCAGCGGCGCCTGCTCCCGTCGCCCTCCGCTCTGCAGCGCCCAGCATTCCTCCGCCCCGTGGCATCCATGCACGCCTCCTCAGCGCTCCTTCACCCACGTCGCCGCCCACGCCACTGCACCTGCCCCGGCCCCGCCTGCACGCGCACGGCGCCCTGCTCCTCCCGTCGCGTCCTCACTTGCCCCGCGTCGTGTCCGCTGAAGCTTCCCCATCCCCGCGACTATAAAAGCCAGTGGCTCCTCCTGTTGCCCCCACGCCACTCCCCTTCCTCCTTTACCCCCCCTTCTTCCTTTGCCGCCGTGAGCCGCCATTGTCACTCCTCGCCGATTCCGCCGCTCCGGCCATCCACTCCACGAACCAACAGCATTACAGCGTGTCTACACCTCTTCTCTGCCCCCTCTTCAAGTTAATTGAGAATTGGTTCGCCAGAGCTCGCGCAATGGCCATCTTCCCCATCGCCGGCCGAAACCGCCGCCGACTGCGCCATTCCCTCCTCGGTCGATTTCGCTCCGATTCCTGGCGGTGGGAGCGACTCCTCGGTGCCCCGGATCTTCTCCGACCATCGCCGGAGCCTCTCCCCCTCTCCAAGCCGCCAGCACCGTGCGCCTCCTCGCCGCCGCCCCGGGCTCACGCCGCCAAGCCACCTCGGAGTCTCTCCACTCCTGCCGACCGTTGGGTAAGCTTCATGGTGTCTCCCTCCCGCTCACGCGCTCGCCGCCCCCTTCCCTCTCCTTCCCGGCTGCCCGCGCCTCTTTTCTACCTCGCCGCCGGTCGCTCTCGGTGCCGCTGCCCCTTCCTAGCGCCACCTCGAGCCGCGCCGCCTCATCCACCGGCCTCAACAGCTCCCTGGGACTCCATTTTGCCGGCTGACCTCGCCGCTCCGGCCGCCGTCCGCCGCCGGCAACGCTGCCTTCCGCCGGCGCCAACCTCCTCTGTTTCGGGCCAACCTCAACGCACCCCTCATTTAATTTGCCCCCCTCTCATTGTCGCAAGCGAGCGGCTGCTCGATTGGTCACCTGCGTCGGCTGCGAACTCATTCTCCAGAGAGGTCGCGCGTTCGATTCTCTCCCAGCGCATTTCTTTCCCCCTTTTTCCTTTTTGCTTTTAATATTCATTTCAGTTTAGGAAAATTTATGGGAAAAGTAGGAAATGATTCAGAGAAGCTATAAAAATTAATTAGAAGGTAAATAAACTGTTTGAGATTTTAAATTGGAATTAATCCGTGAGAGTCAATAAATTTTATTGGGATATAACTAATGTTATTTAAGATTTAATATTTGATTAATTACCACATATGAGCAATTAAGTGCCCTTGTTATTTAGTCCAAAGCTAATTAGTGATTGTTAAGACATTAATAAAGAAAAACAACTTAGGATATAAAAGAGGTTATGTAAGATTTAAATCTGGATTAGTTCTTATATGGGTAATTAATATGTTTGAATACATGTCTAAAAGACTAATCCTTGGTTAGGGCATTAGTAAAGGATATGTATGCTTAATGTCCAAGGTTAATAAGAATCTCATATAAAAATACATTCAAGTTAGAGTTAAGAAAAAATAAATTGGATGTTATATTAAAAACTATAACAACAAGGCTTTAAATAAAAAGAATACCCTTGATAGTAATTAAAAAGGAGTTAGTAGGAATATAATTTAGGTAAATGCTCACATGGAATGATAACCTATCAAATAGAAGTCTACTACACATGTAAATCATGAACCCTTGCACACTAAAGGATGATGTAGAAACTAACCATTTGCAAAGTTAGGCCATAAAATATTGTCTTTAACCCTAGCAACTAGGATAATCTTTTACTGTTAAATAATGAGAAACCTAAACCAAGTAACAACTAAAGGGTAGAGACATTCTAAGTAAATGCATATGTAAGCACCTATATGAGTATATAAATAAGAGGTCATAATAATATACATGTGTTACAACAAAACACCCCTAGGTTATCAAATGATTAAAAGTAACCTACCTAGTGTAGCTATGTAAATAATAGTCATCACTAGTGTGTCATCAATAAATAAATATCAACCGTAGATTTAATCGAATATTGATATTAAAGTGTAACCTGGTATGGCGTGCTCGGTCCTAGATAAATAAATAACAAAAGTAATAATGGTAACAAAATGTACGTAAGATATCTATGATGCCTAACCCAAAGGGCATCTTTAGTTAAATTCATGTTGGCATGTCTATTAAAATCCCTAGGTCATTTGTAATTAACATAATCTCACCATTCGGCATATTAAAAGGTAATGTTAGCACAACCTAAAATTATACATCTCGAATTGCTAAAAGTATAAACTATAAGATTAATTTGAATATAAACAAGCTCATTAGTTCAGACAGAGGATTAATTAATGGTTAATGATGTCATAAGTATTGAAATTGGATTACTAATTAGAAGGCCCTAATGTCAGGACTCATATGAGTGGATCCCAATTCAACTTAAAATTAGCGTAGCTATGAATGAAGATACATAAAATATGAAAAGGGGATTATTAGAGATTTAAATTCTAATTAATTACCCTATAAGAATAGATATTGAGCCCTTGCTATTTATCTTAATCTAATTAATAGTGAAAGCCTATATCAGAGAGTGGTCTAAAAACTTAATAAAGATATCCAAATGTTATAATACCTTCGACTAAAAGGTTTATAGAATAAGTACAGATCTCATCCATCAGTCCAGTTTGCATTCACCATAACCTAAGCTGCAAGGAATATCTACCCAGCTAGGCTCATACATAGATGCCTAGGTCTACCCTAACTCATGGAACTTCCTTGATAAATAACAAAATAATAAAAAGAGAATATTTATAAAAAGATCAAGTCATCGCCTCCCACCATCGGCCTTGCCTCAAACCACACGAATCACCCATTAACTCAAAGTAAAACTAAATTAAGTTTATTCGGATTTGTTTGGATCTTTTGAGTTATTTGCTTTTATTTGGATTCAGCTGTTTATCGCGTAATTAGAAATTGGAATTCGTGAAGACCCATTTGATCAAGTGAGGTCAGGCTCAAAGTGAAGATAAACGCCAACTCAAGAAAAAGCATCGTGTGAGCCCAAGACCGCGGTAAACCGCGCCAGGCGAGTCAATACTTTGATCATGTTGAACCTACATTTCTGCAAATTACTTTGCTTTAAATTATCAAATTGCATGCGGTTATTTATATGCAAATACATGTTAATTTAAGATTCTAGTTATATCCCATTGTGTACTTGGTTAATATTACCCCTCCTTTGAAATATTTGAACATGTGAACATTGTCGCCCTAGCACAAATTGTAATAGTAACCTTTCGAAAATAAGTCCGTAGTTGTATGCCATGCGTAGTATTGTTTAGGTACTCATGGGCGCGAAAGCGCCCAAGCATCACTTTTTAATCATGAGAAAAGTTGGTTGGGCAGTCATGGTGATAATGACTGGTGTATGTTGGATATGGTTATTTTGTATTCCCAAAAACTCTCAATTTGCTTTAATATCTGAGCGGATGGTTTGGGGGCTGGTATGTGGTGCGAAGGAATGCACAAAATTGTGGAGTGTGGTAGAACCGCTCAGATAATACTAAGGACTGAATCTCGTCATGTCAACCCGTGTAAAACAGTACAACCACAAGTCTGTAAAATACAACTTGGCCCAGTAGATTTATCGAAATCCCGGACTCATCTCACTGGTAGTGGATTGATGGGGTTATGCTATGGCAAGGGGGCCGAAGGGACACCAGGTAGGGTGAAGTTTCTCAGTCGTACTAGCGCAGAGGGGAGTGGAGCCCGTACGCTAGTAGTAGTGAGAAACATCCCGCGCACAGATGGGGCCCATCGCAAATGGGAGGTTACCCATAAGGTGAGATGGGAGAAAGGACTAGATACCTTGAAAAGTCACTGTGATGGTCTGCTCAACCACACGTCTAAGGAATCGTGTGGGGTAACGAGTTGATTGTCTCTTGTGGTGAAAGTGTACAAACTCTGCAGAGTCAAAACTATTCGAATAGCCGTGCCCACGGTCATGGGCAGACATGGGAACTTAACTGGATATAGTTCTGTTTTAAAAACATTGGAAACTGGGAATGGGAAACTTGAAGGGCGAAGGACTGCCCTGGTTTGGAATTGTCCTGGGTGTCGTCCCAGTGGTAAGTTAAGCGGCTATAACGCTGAAGAAATTGCTATATGGTGCAGATGCCATGTAACGGTGGATGGAATCTGAATCGATACTAATAATGCATTTCCTTGTACATTATGATTTGTTCCAAAATTGCTAAGTCATAGGACTTTTTAATTAATTGTATTCAAAAGCACTCTACGCAAAATAAAATAGCCCGAGCCTCTCCTTTGTTAAGCCATGCATACTATTTATTTGCATTCTGTGTATTGGCTCGCGGAGCACGGGGTCGGAGTGCTCATGCTCGCTTTTGCGACAAAATTCAGAATCAGGAAATCAAATCACCTCGCCTCAGCAACAAGATTGGATAAGCTGGCCAAGAAGATGAAGATGTCAAGGGCTAGGTCGCGAACCTCCAGTTGGCTGCCTGTGGGCATGTCCTGAAGGTCCCACCTGTGTGCTTCGTTCTTCCGCTGCTGCAATTTAATGATTTCGGCCTAATCGGCCCATGAGTAAGTCTACTATTAAATTTTACGCTTCCGCATGATATGTATTTTGATATTCATTACTGTAACTGTGAGCACTATCTACTGATCCAGGGAATAGTGCAGTAATCACAGAGGATTCCAGATTGTAAGATCTGGGTCTGACAGCTTTGGTATCAGAGCATATCGACTGCAGGTCGTGACCTATTTAGCCTGGCCGTTAGTTTCATGACTAGAAATATTTCTTTAAAATACTATTTCGAAAAATATAAGTTATACTGCTCATTCTTATCTCTCTTAATTGATTCTCTCTCATCTAAATGCTGGCTTAGCCGTTTTTACTTCTAGAGCTTTCTTATCCCGAGTTCAGAACAATAATTCAAAGTGAGTGCTAATATCAGGCAAATTACCCCAAATGCTTCCCTCCTCCGTCTATCAATTCAAAAGGAAAATTTTGATCCTCTTATCGTACCTTACTCCAAAAATTTAAGGTTAGGAATGTTGAAGATATTCATGAAGATTAGATGGTTTCGTTTTAAATGAACTATGCAGATGAACCCTGTGCTTCCTATATGTGCTTTCCCGAGTAGACGTTGTACTGTCGCAAGGTTTTCGTTGAACCCTGTGCACTGTCTTCTTGCCCTCGGGCGCCCTAATTTTGCAGTCACAGGAAAAGCTTGCTTTTAAAATTTGTGTGGTCCTGTATCACCCCAGCTTCCGGGGTATTTTCCTTTAAAGTTAGAATGGGTTTAGAATGCCTCATCTCCGCGATTCAATCCTCACCTCATGCTATTCCCTCTCACCTTGTTTACTACAAACCCAGTCAAGTCTGCTGAAGCAAAGTGATGGATCGCCGAAGATCAAGACTCGAGACTCTGCCTTGCTAACACTCTCTCCTTACCATCTAGAGGACCCATAGATCAAATCGCCGCCCACTAAGCACAATAACAAGGAGCGCGTCGACGATGCGAAGAGAAAAGACATTGCGCATATCCATGCTCCGTGAACTACTCCAACTACGAGGAAGACCACCAGCCTGGTGAGTGCCATGTGAGCAATATCACATGTATTCCTTGCGAAGGACAAGGCCATTGCCCCAAAGATTACCCCTGAAATTAATGCTGGCTAAGTACTCGAAGTACAATGGAGGAGTCTCCACATCGCCACAAAACCCATCATGTCTGGAGCTAGTAGAGGTGAATAATGACTAGTGACATTATTTTTAAGGGGGGTAGTACGAAGAGACAGAACTGCCAAAGGACTACTACAATGTACATCCTTGGAACTGCAACAACCTGGACTTAAGACTAATCGAACCAGTACAAGAAGACTTGCAAGACCGGGAGCCTTACAGTGATAAGGACAAAAGGCCACTATATAGATATGCCCATCGTCACCTCTGCATTCCTAAGGCCCTCTACCCCTAGGACACAGACCATTGCTACCCACCTATCAATATGAAATTCTGCAACTATATGTCCAATAGACGATGCAACCACTCCATTCTACGATGATGTGAAGACAACAATGTCAAAGAGCAAGCATCTGGAAATCCACGACCTATCCAGAAAAACAAAGTTTCTCTCTTTCCTTTTGACTTCTTCAAGTTCTAACGACCCCTATTGTGCAGATTTTCATCTATCCATGAAGCTAAAGAGCTATACGTCAAGTAATATCCGCAACCCATTACTAGCCAATATAACCTCACCTCCATTCTTTCTGCTCTATCGGAATCTCGGGGTCGAGATTCATTTAAGGGGGGTAGGTTTGTAACATCCTGAAAATTTGAATTTAACAATTTAAAGCTTTTGAATTATTTTTGCCAGGTATTTTATTTGAATTTGGAGTTTATGGGATTTTCTGAAAAATTTGGTGAAGGTTCCAAAGGTTAAAAGGAACAAGAAGAAAACAAACATGTTTAAACAAATGAGAATTAAACTTTAAAATAGGAATCTGAAAAGATGATCCAGAAAAGGAAGGGAAAAAAAATTGACTTAAATATAAAATGTCATCCTTTAGAAATAATGGCCTAAATAGCAATAGTAGCAAGTGAATAAAATACCAACATATATAGATATATATATAAATAGACATACTCAAATTTTGCACCCACAAATTTAATGCCAAAAATATAAATATAAAAGCTAGGTTGGCAAGAGGAGAAATAAATAAAGCCAAAATTTTATATGGATATATAAATACACACACACACAATTACATATGTAAATGCATCAAGAAAGTAAAAAGAAAAAGAGATAAAAAAAAAAGAAAGTGGAGCCGGGCCGGCCGTCACCCCGGCCCAGCCACTCCCCGTGCGTGCGGCGACCCCAGCCCAGCTCTCCCGACTGAGCGCCCTCTCCCTGCCGGTGGCCCCGCATGCTCCCGCGCCTCCTCTCCCTGCCAGCGGGCCCTTCCCACGCTCGCCTCTCCTCTCTCTCCCCGCGCGGAGCGCCTGTCTCCTCCTTTCTTTTCTCCTCCCCCTCTGCTTTTTCTGACCGAGGGAGCTCCCGTCGCCCTCCTTGCGTCAGCGGCGCCTGCTCCCGTCGCCCTCCGCTCTGCAGCGCCCAGCATTCCTCCGCCCCGTGGCATCCATGCACGCCTCCTCAGCCCTCCTTCACCCACGTCGCCGCCCACGCCACTGCACCTGCCCCGGCCCCGCCTGCACGCGCACGGCGCCCTGCTCCTCCCGTCGCGTCCTCACTTGCCCCGCGTCGTGTCCGCTGAAGCTTCCCCATCCCCGCGACTATAAAAGCCAGTGGCTCCTCCTGTTGCCCCCACGCCACTCCCCTTCCTCCTTTACCCCCCCTTCTTCCTTTGCCGCCGTGAGCCGCCATTGTCACTCCTCGCCGATTCCGCCGCTCCGGCCATCCACTCCACGAACCAACAGCATTACAGCGTGTCTACACCTCTTCTCTGCCCCCTCTTCAAGTTAATTGAGAATTGGTTCGCCAGAGCTCGCGCAATGGCCATCTTCCCCATCGCCGGCCGAAACCGCCGCCGACTGCGCCATTCCCTCCTCGGTCGATTTCGCTCCGATTCCTGGCGGTGGGAGCGACTCCTCGGTGCCCCGGATCTTCTCCGACCATCGCCGGAGCCTCTCCCCCTCTCCAAGCCGCCAGCACCGTGCGCCTCCTCGCCGCCGCCCCGGGCTCACGCCGCCAAGCCACCTCGGAGTCTCTCCACTCCTGCCGACCGTTGGGTAAGCTTCATGGTGTCTCCCTCCCGCTCACGCGCTCGCCGCCCCCTTCCCTCTCCTTCCCGGCTGCCCGCGCCTCTTTTCTACCTCGCCGCCGGTCGCTCTCGGTGCCGCTGCCCCTTCCTAGCGCCACCTCGAGCCGCGCCGCCTCATCCACCGGCCTCAACAGCTCCCTGGGACTCCATTTTGCCGGCTGACCTCGCCGCTCCGGCCGCCGTCCGCCGCCGGCAACGCTGCCTTCCGCCGGCGCCAACCTCCTCTGTTTCGGGCCAACCTCAACGCACCCCTCATTTAATTTGCCCCCCTCTCATTGTCGCAAGCGAGCGGCTGCTCGATTGGTCACCTGCGTCGGCTGCGAACTCATTCTCCAGAGAGGTCGCGCGTTCGATTCTCTCCCAGCGCATTTCTTTCCCCCTTTTTCCTTTTTGCTTTTAATATTCATTTCAGTTTAGGAAAATTTATGGGAAAAGTAGGAAATGATTCAGAGAAGCTATAAAAATTAATTAGAAGGTAAATAAACTGTTTGAGATTTTAAATTGGAATTAATCCGTGAGAGTCAATAAATTTTATTGGGATATAACTAATGTTATTTAAGATTTAATATTTGATTAATTACCACATATGAGCAATTAAGTGCCCTTGTTATTTAGTCCAAAGCTAATTAGTGATTGTTAAGACATTAATAAAGAAAAACAACTTAGGATATAAAAGAGGTTATGTAAGATTTAAATCTGGATTAGTTCTTATATGGGTAATTAATATGTTTGAATACATGTCTAAAAGACTAATCCTTGGTTAGGGCATTAGTAAAGGATATGTATGCTTAATGTCCAAGGTTAATAAGAATCTCATATAAAAATACATTCAAGTTAGAGTTAAGAAAAAATAAATTGGATGTTATATTAAAAACTATAACAACAAGGCTTTAAATAAAAAGAATACCCTTGATAGTAATTAAAAAGGAGTTAGTAGGAATATAATTTAGGTAAATGCTCACATGGAATGATAACCTATCAAATAGAAGTCTACTACACATGTAAATCATGAACCCTTGCACACTAAAGGATGATGTAGAAACTAACCATTTGCAAAGTTAGGCCATAAAATATTGTCTTTAACCCTAGCAACTAGGATAATCTTTTACTGTTAAATAATGAGAAACCTAAACCAAGTAACAACTAAAGGGTAGAGACATTCTAAGTAAATGCATATGTAAGCACCTATATGAGTATATAAATAAGAGGTCATAATAATATACATGTGTTACAACAAAACACCCCTAGGTTATCAAATGATTAAAAGTAACCTACCTAGTGTAGCTATGTAAATAATAGTCATCACTAGTGTGTCATCAATAAATAAATATCAACCGTAGATTTAATCGAATATTGATATTAAAGTGTAACCTGGTATGGCGTGCTCGGTCCTAGATAAATAAATAACAAAAGTAATAATGGTAACAAAATGTACGTAAGATATCTATGATGCCTAACCCAAAGGGCATCTTTAGTTAAATTCATGTTGGCATGTCTATTAAAATCCCTAGGTCATTTG
The DNA here is from genome assembly GCA_017311315.1 of Dendrocalamus latiflorus. NCBI lineage: Eukaryota > Viridiplantae > Streptophyta > Magnoliopsida > Poales > Poaceae > Dendrocalamus > Dendrocalamus latiflorus. The sequence continues at coordinate 29,991,128 of CM029622.1, forward strand.
TAATTAACATAATCTCACCATTCGGCATATTAAAAGGTAATGTTAGCACAACCTAAAATTATACATCTCGAATTGCTAAAAGTATAAACTATAAGATTAATTTGAATATAAACAAGCTCATTAGTTCAGACAGAGGATTAATTAATGGTTAATGATGTCATAAGTATTGAAATTGGATTACTAATTAGAAGGCCCTAATGTCAGGACTCATATGAGTGGATCCCAATTCAACTTAAAATTAGCGTAGCTATGAATGAAGATACATAAAATATGAAAAGGGGATTATTAGAGATTTAAATTCTAATTAATTACCCTATAAGAATAGATATTGAGCCCTTGCTATTTATCTTAATCTAATTAATAGTGAAAGCCTATATCAGAGAGTGGTCTAAAAACTTAATAAAGATATCCAAATGTTATAATACCTTCGACTAAAAGGTTTATAGAATAAGTACAGATCTCATCCATCAGTCCAGTTTGCATTCACCATAACCTAAGCTGCAAGGAATATCTACCCAGCTAGGCTCATACATAGATGCCTAGGTCTACCCTAACTCATGGAACTTCCTTGATAAATAACAAAATAATAAAAAGAGAATATTTATAAAAAGATCAAGTCATCGCCTCCCACCATCGGCCTTGCCTCAAACCACACGAATCACCCATTAACTCAAAGTAAAACTAAATTAAGTTTATTCGGATTTGTTTGGATCTTTTGAGTTATTTGCTTTTATTTGGATTCAGCTGTTTATCGCGTAATTAGAAATTGGAATTCGTGAAGACCCATTTGATCAAGTGAGGTCAGGCTCAAAGTGAAGATAAACGCCAACTCAAGAAAAAGCATCGTGTGAGCCCAAGACCGCGGTAAACCGCGCCAGGCGAGTCAATACTTTGATCATGTTGAACCTACATTTCTGCAAATTACTTTGCTTTAAATTATCAAATTGCATGCGGTTATTTATATGCAAATACATGTTAATTTAAGATTCTAGTTATATCCCATTGTGTACTTGGTTAATATTACCCCTCCTTTGAAATATTTGAACATGTGAACATTGTCGCCCTAGCACAAATTATAATAGTAACCTTTCGAAAATAAGTCCGTAGTTGTATGCCATGCGTAGTATTGTTTAGGTACTCATGGGCGCGAAAGCGCCCAAGCATCACTTTTTAATCATGAGAAAAGTTGGTTGGGCAGTCATGGTGATAATGACTGGTGTATGTTGGATATGGTTATTTTGTATTCCCAAAAACTCTCAATTTGCTTTAATATCTGAGCGGATGGTTTGGGGGCTGGTATGTGGTGCGAAGGAATGCACAAAATTGTGGAGTGTGGTAGAACCGCTCAGATAATACTAAGGACTGAATCTCGTCATGTCAACCCGTGTAAAACAGTACAACCACAAGTCTGTAAAATACAACTTGGCCCAGTAGATTTATCGAAATCCCGGACTCATCTCACTGGTAGTGGATTGATGGGGTTATGCTATGGCAAGGGGGCCGAAGGGACACCAGGTAGGGTGAAGTTTCTCAGTCGTACTAGCGCAGAGGGGAGTGGAGCCCGTACGCTAGTAGTAGTGAGAAACATCCCGCGCACAGATGGGGCCCATCGCAAATGGGAGGTTACCCATAAGGTGAGATGGGAGAAAGGACTAGATACCTTGAAAAGTCACTGTGATGGTCTGCTCAACCACACGTCTAAGGAATCGTGTGGGGTAACGAGTTGATTGTCTCTTGTGGTGAAAGTGTACAAACTCTGCAGAGTCAAAACTATTCGAATAGCCGTGCCCACGGTCATGGGCAGACATGGGAACTTAACTGGATATAGTTCTGTTTTAAAAACATTAGAAACTGGGAATGGGAAACTTGAAGGGCGAAGGACTGCCCTGGTTTGGAATTGTCCTGGGTGTCGTCCCAGTGGTAAGTTAAGCGGCTATAACGCTGAAGAAATTGCTATATGGTGCAGATGCCATGTAACGGTGGATGGAATCTGAATCGATACTAATAATGCATTTCCTTGTACATTATGATTTGTTCCAAAATTGCTAAGTCATAGGACTTTTTAATTAATTGTATTCAAAAGCACTCTACGCAAAATAAAATAGCCCGAGCCTCTCCTTTGTTAAGCCATGCATACTATTTATTTGCATTCTGTGTATTGGCTCGCGGAGCACGGGGTCGGAGTGCTCATGCTCGCTTTTGCGACAAAATTCAGAATCAGGAAATCAAATCACCTCGCCTCAGCAACAAGATTGGATAAGCTGGCCAAGAAGATGAAGATGTCAAGGGCTAGGTCGCGAACCTCCAGTTGGCTGCCTGTGGGCATGTCCTGAAGGTCCCACCTGTGTGCTTCGTTCTTCCGCTGCTGCAATTTAATGATTTCGGCCTAATCGGCCCATGAGTAAGTCTACTATTAAATTTTACGCTTCCGCATGATATGTATTTTGATATTCATTACTGTAACTGTGAGCACTATCTACTGATCCAGGGAATAGTGCAGTAATCACAGAGGATTCCAGATTGTAAGATCTGGGTCTGACAGTGCACCAATGAAATAGTTCTAAATCAATATAAGCAATTCTAGGAAGACAAATATTCTAATCAATACAATGAATACAAATGCTTAAATATGAATTGCTAGAAGGTAAATTGAGTGCAAGATAACAAATCACAATAACACTTGATGTTTTTACCGTGGTGTTCGGAAACTTACCGGTTTCCCTAGTTCACGTTGAGGTTAACCCAAACGAATTGGACCAGCTCCACGAATTAAGCCGAAACACCTCGAATCCACCAGTGGTAGCTCTTTCCCCGCTCCGGGTAGGTGAGCTCCAACCTTCACAACTTTGCCAGGTCTTCTCACAACCTTTTTTGAGAAGATCACCGCGCATGACACCTCCAACGCCGTCTAGGAGTATGCAAACTACAAGAGTAACAAGTTGAAAACTCTCACTTGAACGAATCAAGAATCACAGCTCAATGGACACAAAGTCCACTACCAAGTGCAACACATGCACTAGGTTTACACTCTTCTCACTCTCGAAGTGCAACACAAGCACATAAGTGAAGAAGACTTGCTCTTAGCTCAAAGAATGGGAGAATAGCACCAGCAACCTTCTCTCAACAGCCCTTGAGGAGGTATTTATATACCCCCTCAAAAACTAGCCTTTAGAGAAGAGAGAGGGCAAAAATCAGCATGTGTAACATCCCAAAAATTAAAATTTGAAATTGTGAAGCTTTTAAATTATTTTTTTTGCAATATATTCTATTTGAATTTGGATTTTATGGTGTTTTCCTGAATTTGGTTGAGATTCCAAAAAGTAAAATTTCAAGAAAGGAACAAACATGTTCAAATAATAGAAAACCAAGATTTAAAATACGAATCTGAAAAGATGATCCAGTAAAAAGAGGGAAATATAAACCCAAGGAATACTCATGAGGGAATATTTAGATATGCATATATATCCACAAATTATGCAAGAAAGACTTTAGCAATAGGAAATAAAATTATGAAATAACAAGGTGTGAAATTATAAATATTTAATAAGCCAGAGGAATAACAAGGTGTGAAATTATAAATATATGTGCACACAAAAAAAAGAAAAAGAAAAACAAATTTTTGCAGTCGGCCGGCCGAATCGGCCCAACCCCTCTCCCCACGCGGCTCAGCCCGCTCCCCGCGCCAGCTCGCCCTCGCCTCCTCTCTGTGCCCGTGGACGCGCTCCACCCCGCGCCTCCCCGCTGACAGTCGGCCCCCACCCTTCCCCGCGCTTCCTCGCTGCGCCGCGGGCCCGCGCCCCCGCCCCTCCTTTCTTCTCCCCTTCCTCTCCCGTGCGCTCGCGCAGCTTTTCTTCTCTCCTCTACCGCGCCGCAGCTCTCTTCCGCCCCGTGGCAAGCAAGCGCAGCCCCCGCCTGAGGTTTTCCCCCGCGCACGCCCACGGTTTTCTCGGCCACCCGTGAGCATAAGTAGCTCCCTCGCGCCATTCTTCCTTCCCCCCCCTATCTTTTCTTCCGCCCGGGAACAATGCCGCCGCCGCCATTCCCACTGCAGCTCCCTCCCCGGCGAGTCTCCCTCCGATTCCTCGCTCCACGAGCATCCCCTCGACGCCCTGAGCCTCCTCCGACCGACACCGAAGCTCGCCGTTCACTGTAGATCGCCGGCACCGTGCGCCTCCGCCGCCCGATCCCGCCTCACGCCGCCAGCCAACTCCGGAACCTCCCCGACCCAGCCGGCAGCATGGTGAGCATCACTTGGACTCCCTTATGCTCACGCGCACGCTGATTGCCGTCCTCTCCCACGCCAGCACCACTGCCCCTTTCTTCCTCACCGTCGGCCGCCTAGCACCGCCACCAGCAAGCTGTGGCTTTTCCCCCGGCCGGCGCCAGTACCCCTGGAGCCTCCTCGGCGCTCGGGGACTCCATTTTGGTGGCCGTCGTCGCCTCCCAACCGCTCCCCGCCAGCGTCGCCGCCGCCATGCCTTCGGCCCACCTTCCCTGTTTCATCTGCTTCTGCTCCCTCTCTGTCAACTCAGCCGAAGGTAGTCTCCTCTCTGTCTCCGTTATGACATATGGGCCCCACTTTAAATAAGCATCAAGCTAATGGATATCAACTGCCTCCTCCCAATTTTCTTCAAAGAGCAATCTTGAACTGTAATTTGTACATGAAAAATGGGAATAAAAATGTTGATTGTGTGATTAAACTAAAAGGGTTATGAAATGAGTTTACACATTTAAGTTGGTTAATTGCATGTAAAGACATTGTGCATGAGAGTAAGAATAAGAAATTATTTATAAATTCATAATGAAAAAGATGGAATTGGTTACATGTCCAAAGTTTAATAAAGAGTTCAACTAAAATACCCTCAAGATTAAGATTAAGGAAATGGATTAAATAATAACTAAAATGCAGTTGAACTATATATTAAGCTTATTAAATGCGAATTAAAGACAATATGAGATATGGTTTAAGCATGTGGTGAAGATTTATGCTCTCATAAAAATAATAAGTCAGTAAGGGATACATAAATTAGCCGTTGCAAAGTTAAGCCATAGATTATTGCCTTTAACCCTAGCAATTAGGAGAACCCTTTTTGACTATTAATGATGTGAACATTAAGCCACCAACCTTTAGACCATGATATTTCAAATTGAATTAGAGGCTTCATTGTATGTAACTGACTTATGGTTAAACTTTAAATAATTCTTGATTCATGCTAACCCCAAATTAAATGAAATACATATTTAAAATAGGAAGTCATAAAAAAATACTTTCACAAACAACCCTTAAATAAACTGAGGTGCTAAGTTGTTAATATTTAAACTATAAGTGCGTGGCTTGTACAACTTAATGCCATTCAAGAAATAATAGGCTTAAAACTATCTATCAATGAATAGGTTTAATCTAATTAGTAAGTAAAGGCCTATACCAGAGATTATTCTAAAACTTAATAAAGATATCCAAGTGTTATAATACTTTCGATTAAAATATTTATAGAATAAGTACAGATCTCATCCATCAGTCCAGTTTGCCTTTACCATAACCTAAGTTACAAGGAATACATACCCAGTCAGACTCGCACTTCGATACATAGGTCTAACCTAACTCATGGAACTTCCTTGATAAATACAAAAATAATAAAAGAGGTGATCAATAGAAAGATCGAACCATTATATCCTTCCACCGACCCTGTCTCAAATCACCCGAATCACCCATTAACTCATAATGAACCTAAAATGAGTTTGCTTAGATTTATTTGGATCTTTTGAGTTATTTGCCTTTATTTGTATTCAGTCATTTAGCACGTAATTAGATATGGGAATCTTGAAGAATCAAAGGATCAGGCGTGATCAAGAGCGAATCAGAGATAAAGACCAGAAGCCCAAGAGGAAGCATTGTGTGAACTCAAGATCGCGGTAAACCGCGCCAGGCGAGTCAACACTTTGATCATATTGAACCCAGCATTTCAAAGCTATTTCCTTTTAAATTATCAACTTGCAAGCTACTATTTCATGAAATATGATATGTTTGATTTCAGCAAGTTAGATATACCCTGTTATTGCTATTGTGAATTATTCTCCTCGCCATACTTGGAAATGTGAACCTTGTCGCCATAGTAAGAATTAACATATGATTTCACAAATTAAGTCCCTAATTATATGGCATGCTTAGGAATGCTAGATACTTGGGGTGGCACTAATGCCCCAAGGAAAACCTTTCAAACTATTATGAACTTGATTAAAAACTTATGGTGTGATGCCATAAGTCACATATGGTGCGATGCCGTATGTGGTGTTGGTGCAATGCCGACACTTAGCGTATGGTGCGATGTCATACGCAACCCTTGGTGCGATGCCGAGGGTTAACTTATGGTGCGATGCCATAAGGATTGTTGGTGCGATGCCAACAATAAGCATATGGTGTGATGTCATATGCCGCCCTTGGTGTGATGCCAAGAGGCAACTTATGGTGCGATGCCATAAGGATAGTTGGTGCGATGCCAACTATAAGCGTATGGTGCGATGTCATACGCCGCCCTTGGTGCGATGCCAAGAGGTAACTTATGGTGCGATGCCATAAGGTTAGTTGGTGTGATGCCAATATGATTACATGGATTATTTCAACTAATGGTTTAAAAATATGATTTCAAACCTGCTAGGTCATAGGAAAATTTTAAGTAATTGTATTCAAAAGCACTCTTTGGCAAACAAAATAGCCCTATGCCTTTCCATTGACAAGCCATGCATGTTATATATTTGCATTCTGTGTGTTGGCTTGCGGAGCACGGGGTTGGAGTGCTCACACTCGCTTTTGCGATAAAATTCAGAATCAGGAATCAAATCACCTCGCCTCAGCAACAAGATTGGACAAGCTGGCCGAGAAGATGAAGATGTCAAGGGCTAGGTCGCGAACCTCCAGTTGGCTGCCCGTGGGCATGTCCTGAAGGTCCCACCTGTGTACTTCGTTCCGCTGCTGCAATTTATTGATTTCGGCCTAATCGGCCCATGAGTAAGTCTACCACTATTATTATATTTATGCATTCACATGATATGTATCTTTGATATTCAGAACTGTAACTGTGAGCACTATCTACTGATCCAGGGAATAGTGCAGCTAATTACAGTGGATTTGGATTGAAAAAACCGGGTCTGACAGCACGAGGGCCGGAAGTACCGCAATTATGCGGCCGGTACTTCCGCCCTCCCAACAGCTACAAAAACTAGCCGTTGGGCTGGAAAACCGGTCAGACCGCCCACACAGGGTCCGGTCTGATTGCCAGGTCCGGTCTGACCGCTCTCAAAAAAATCAGCGGAGTTGCTTTCTGGAAAAAAAGGTTCCGCGCGAAGGAACGGAAGTTCTGCTGGCCGGTCAGACCGCTCTTACCATGCCGGTCTGACCGCTGGGCATATGCCGGTCTTACCGTCGACATGAGGCCGGTCTTACCGCCGGTATGTGGCCGGTCTAACCGCCTGTTTCAGCCCGGTCTGACCGCTCAAGTGGTCAAACTGTCGTTGGCTTGGGTGAATTTGATTTGGCCGGTCTGACCGCATGTAAGAAGTTGGTCTGACCGCCACCTTGAAGGCACTTTTTGAACATTAGAAAACAATGCATATTTCTCAACCACCTTGCACAAAAGCATTGCAAGATATAGAAATACACATTACGATTAACATGTGATTTCCAATAAATCATAGAACACATCCGCAAACATCTTTTGGAATCATATCACTGGAAGACGACATGGACTTAACCAAATTCAAATTTGCGTTTTCACACTTAAGTCACATGTAGCAACAACATTTGCATGAGCTACAATCTTTTGAGAGACATATCTCAAATATTATCGTCATGCCTCAAGGAGGGAAAATAACATGGACTTCGACATGTTGCAAAACACATTTGCAAACATTAAGTCACATGTCATAAAGGACTTATGCATGAGCTACAATCATTTTCAAATCACATTCAAAAATATTAGCATCATGCAACGAAGATAAAGTTAGAGCAATCAAGTGAGCTATCAACACTTGTTACGTTCAAGCTACTAGTCGTGACCCTTCTTAATAGTATGGCATCCTATACTAGCAACCCGATCTTCCAACCAAACACCAAGATCGGTAAAAGATTAGGAACACATCCTTAACCCTACCTAATCATACCTTTGCCTGACGCATCCACTTGAAGCTTGACAACATATAATTCAACTCCAAGTTAGGGTCATGACTATCCAACACATGTGAAGTCTTTATATTGCATGAACTCTTCTTAAATCATCCATCACCGTGAGACATATCCTGTTCATTCATCTCAATGAAAATATTAGTCCCACAATTCAATTGTCATTAATTACCAAAACATGTCATTAACTCATAATGATGGGTCTAAATTCTTCAACATGCAACTTAGCTTCTGTTTATTTGGCTTGGCGTCGGGGCGTACCACAAGGCTGTGCTTGATGATGGAGCAGTCCACAATGTGAAGACATCCGCGTTGTTGAGAAGGACCTGAAGGAGTTCTTGCTCAATGGGCTAGTGGTCGTAATGTGTGATCTAAGGCTGATTTCTAGCTAGCGATGGAATGTGTGGTCGTGAATGACTTGTTTGATAATAATGGATGATTAAATGTGTGGTTTAATTATGTGGACTAATGTCAGAAAAGTTGTGAAAAACTTATGGCAATGAAAAATATTTTCTTGGTCTTTGCATGTGCAAGTGGATGTAGAGACGATCATGGTTGGTGACGAGGAGGATCGGGACTAGAATGTGGAAATTTGAGGCCTAGGTGGTTGAGAATGTCATGCGAGGTGGTCGGGCTCATGCTGGAGCACATGGAGATCAAAGATGGTGAATCGTGGAGAAGCTACGAGCAGTGCGGTCCAGGAGGCTTTAATACGAGAGGTGATGTTGCGTGATGAAGATATAGGAGGTGTTGTTATGGAGGCTTCATTACATGGTGTGTCAGGAGTTATGGATGGAGTCCGAACATGGTTTAGGGATCTAGCATATAAAAGTAGGGTAAGGCTAAGGGGTTTAGCTGTGACTTTGGGAGGCTTTGAGGAGGATTTATGTACTAGGGTTTTAGGGGTGCCGTGAGGGTGCTTTTGTAGCCACAATATTATATAGAAGTAAAATATCATATCAATTCTCAAAGAAAGAAATCACCATCGATATTGTCTCATTGTCTCAATTGAAGCACAACGAATTTTCTCTAGGCATCTCTTTTCTGTGTCCTCGTCGGTGTGCTATCGCATCACGATCTTGCGATCTATGAGCACGGTGTCTTCGGTCGTCAGGTCAATCCAACCAATCGGAGCACGGCTTTGTCTTTGGCTTGCTCTCGTTTGAACGGTCGAAGCGATCAAGTGGATGAAGCATTCAAAGCGGTCAAAGCTTTCAAGTCGAGGAAGATTTCGACTACGTGTAAAGGAGGTCAAACGAGCAGAGCAGTCGAATTACTTGCGATTGAAATCCACACTGGTAATATAGATTGCTTTTCTTTTGGTTTTAGATTAGTTTTCAGGTATCAAAAAGCAGAGACAATCATTCATCCCCTTTGATTGTGTCATACGATCCTATAAGTGGTATCAGACCTTATGGTCCAAAAGACCAAATGAATTTAGATAAGGGCCACCCCTACAACATGTACAATCAAGAACCTGCCAGTGCGTTGCACACTAGATCCAAATTAACTGACAGCCCCATCATTGCATCTCATCCAGAGAAATTTTGCATACTAGTCAGGCACTCTTGATTCTTGAGGATGACTATGAATGCGGCAATATAATTACACATGAATGCAAAAGTAGAGAGCGAGTCGTATTAGTACAGTACATGAACAGTCAAAAGTGAAGATATATAGAGTACTACTCCCTATGCTACGCCATTATACCTCGGGGGTTCACCTCGAGGTGGCATGCCACGTAGGCATTTTTACAAAAAAGCCCCCACACTTCCAAAATCATGAAAGGGTCCTCGGTTCTTACAGATAGGTCCTTGCCATGTCAGCAGCTTTGCGAGAAGGCCCTTTGTTTTCCCCAAATTATGTATGGATCCTTAAATTTTCCAAGAAAGCTCTCCTTTTGCTTGATAAAGCCCCGCAAGGCATGTCATGTAGGTGTTTTTACAAAAAAAAGCCCCTGAACTTCCAAAATCATGTAAGGGTCCTCGATTCTTACAGATAGGTCCTTACCACATCAGCAGTTTCGTGAGAAGGCCCTCTATTTTCCCCAAATTACGTATCGGTCCTTAAATTTTCTAGGAAAGCTCTCTTTTTGCTTGATAAAGCCCCACGATTTTCTAGAAAATACGTACGGGACCCTTGGTTTTTTTTGCAGAAAAGACCTTCGATTTTCCTAAAATTACGCATGGTTCCTTGATTTTTCTAGAAAACTCTCCCATAAATTGTTGGCTCTTTTACTTTAGTCCACATGATAGCTAGTGTGGTGTAGAGCCGAAAGGGTGCTTCCGCTGCTAGTAATAGAAAAGGAGGAAGGGACTCGACAGGGCAGTGTTGTGATCACCACGAATGTGCGTGAAATGTGTAGGTCAATATAAGTAAATCTCTTTTCCACTCTCTTCTAGTTTGATTTTATTTTCTCCTCTGTGTGTGTGCGAAAGCTCAGCAAATTCCACATCTCGTCCACAAAAACATGAACACCAGAACTAACATGTTTTTTTATTTTAAGACACCACCATTCAAAAAACAATGCCTTGATCTTCCTGCACAAGTCTAGAGGTAGTAGGCTCAAATATTGGTGGACACGATTTTTGCAGATTTTGTGGGACATGGAAAGCTAGGTGGGTTGGTTAGTTGAGCAAGTTTAAGGGCATTCGTATTAACTTTTACTGATAGCTTTTAGATATGACTTATGATTTTTGAGTGAAAGAAGTGTATTTTAGAATGAAATGAGCTGTGAAAAAAGTGAGGGATGGATACGTATGTGTGATGAGAATGAGAGGAGTGAGATACATGATGTATCTGTAACCCCATCCCTTATCCTTGAGTGGAGAAGCCGCTTCGAAAAAGCGAGTGTTTTTATTGGCTTTTGGCTTTTCTAAATTAAAACCAGAAGCAGAAGTTGAAGTTAGTAATAAAATGGCTTTGGCTAGGTTCTTTATGCTACAAGAACTAACTTTTAAACGGTGTATTTTTTAAGACGGGTTGCACGAGTAGATTGTAGTATAAACTGTACCGAGTTCAGTTATATCAGCCAAAATCGTGTGCAACTATTTCTATCTATGTACTGCCTCTCGCAAATAGTCCAAAATTAAAAAATTTTAATCATAAGTCGTAGAAAAAAACCCATCCAAATTTAGTTTTAGAATAAATTGCACTTTGCACCAAGTAATTCATATCGAGTTTCACTTTGCACCATATTTTGCAAATACTTTCACATAACACCACCTTTTAACCAAACTAGAACATCGAGCGCGCCTTGCCATGACTTCAATCGCAGGAGCTAATTCAGAGCACGAAGCCATCTCATTTAAGTATCATGATTCAAAAGACGGCATAACAAATTTGGTAGATAGCGCCCTTACATCTCATAACACAGAGCATGAAGCAGCTACATAGCTAGGCAATGTTTGCATAGCCCTCACAGCCCATAGGGTTTTGTGTAAGGCATATGTTACATGTTACGATCAGAATTCGTCACTACCAAGCATAAAGCCGGTAGTTTAGAATACTGATCCAAATGACCATCAAAAATAGTAAAGTAGTTGCATGACGCTAAAGACTAAACCAGCAGCAAATAGTACAGCTTGCAGCCATGAAGTTCCAAAAAATAACATCCATCCAATTAACATAGTAGGCAGGTTCATGACACTACGTCAGACGCCAAGCAACGGCTGATCAGTGACTATGCACACATCTTGCTGCAGCTGGTAGACGCAAAAGTAGTGAGCCCTCTTGTGCCTAAGCATATGACGATGACCTGTGAAAGAAAAAGGGCTTTAGAAAGTGGGCTAAGTGGTGTAAGTAAATACACATGATGTTATTCTATATCAAGCACGAGAGTTTAGGCAACAGATAAATTAGAACAAAAAAGCACCTAGGCTTGGCAATGTCATCTCCGCAAGCATTGCCATCACCATCTTTGGCGATATCATCTCCGAAGAGCTTCTTTGCAGTATTTTTCTTAGGCGTCGGGCGAGACCTATAAAAGTTGTTATGTCATGTATGTATATATAAGGGTGGATCCTGCTCGTGGCAGAAAACAAAGCAAATAAATGCATTGACAGTGGGGCTAACCTCTTTCCTGTCACGCTCCCTCGACTCTTCGTTGAATCACCAAAACCAACATCAGAAGCAACCTATGGTGAAACAGGGCAAAAAAAAAAGGGTCACATCAGTTTCGAGTCAAGGAACCCTAGCTGTTCCGGAGCATCACATCAGAACCCAACTCCTATAGCAAGACATGGTTGTCTAACGTATACTCACTTGTTACTTCCGGAGCAGCTGGCGACTGGCTAGACGTCCCTAGCTGTTCAGATGGTCCTAGTTGACCAGCCATGCACAAGTGCTCATTGCTAGTTGCAAAGAAAGGGCGCCTAATGGAACCTAAGCATTTTCCCATAGTCTCCATAAATAGCACAAATGTGCTAAGGACAATGTAGCCGATCTACATTGAGTAAACTATACATGGCAACATTATAGACCTTGGGAAAGCGAAATGCGCCTTCTTTTCCTTTTTTCACGACATCGCGCAACAATTTCACATGGAGAACCAGCCATCAAAACCCAGACTGCACAACGGCAATAAATCACAACCAATAACAAGAATAGATCAGCACATGAACAAATCGCGTAACCAAACACCACGGAGTCACAATCAACAACATCCATGCACCAGGACAGGCCCTAGAAGTGTAGAATAAAAAGGGTGAGGATATCTACAACTACAAGAACAGGCAAGCGAAGAAGATGCGCGTATATAGCTTAGAAGAAAAGATCCTATAGACTATGGCCACTACCTATAAATGGGGAATTAGATGGTAAGGGAAGAAGAAGCACCTAGAGAGTTTAGCAAAACAGGTAAGTGCACCTAGAGAGGTTAGTAGAACAGGCAAGCACTTAGAGAGAATAAAAGAAAAGAAGCCGACGCTACCAGCAACGCTGGCCAGACCAAGCCCCACGGCTTGACAAGCCACCACACTGAGGAATACAGTGTCATAGTCGAAAGCAAAAGAATCTCTCTAATGATTTCGCCCACGATCACATACCTACTCGGTGAATTTCATTGGCCATAGACTTAGTGACTCAACCAAACACCTAGCTCTCGTTGATGGAACAGGACAACAGACAAGAATGATCTATTGAGAGAGAGAGAGAGGGGTAAAAATGAGGGCCATAGAACCTATCTACTACCCAGGGCCTTTCTGGTCAGACAAAGCAGATTAGAAAACCACATGGAAAGTAACTACTTATGAAGCATGTAACCACGCCGATCAGGAAGACCAAACTTACCTTTGCAACCTGTTACCTCTGCACACAACAGAAGGCAGCAACAGCTTCAGCACCCAGACAGCAGCGAACAGTGATGAAGGAGGCCTTTCCGCAGCTGTAAGTGACTTGAACGACTTTCAGACCCGTTTACAATCAACATAACGACGAAACATAACTTTAACGGGACACATCTTTTAACAATCTGTTCTAGACAACTATTACTACACTACCATCAGATTCCACAGAATTGATTCACCCAAAACGAAATCATCATCCAGGACACAAGCAAACATATTACCTTCGACTCAGCAGAGGCGCAATCAGGAAACCAGGGATCTCTATGCTAAGGCTCAACGCAACCTGTTCTTAAACCTGGAACACCAAATCAAAGCATCCGGGTTAGTTAAATACAAAGCATTAATTCTCAAGACTAAAACCTTAAATTTCTTCTTATGGTTGCCGTGGCCAAGGGGTCCTGAATATGTACTATGAGCCTTTAGTCTCTACCATTAGTCCACCTTTACCATCGGCAAAAGCAAAGTCCAGCTTATATCACCAACAAATAACCTACAGTTCGCATCAGCGTTTAGGCACGAGTACAAAAAAAATCACAAGAAGAGAATAATAGATTTTCCCAAGAAGAACACCGAAGACAAGGAAAAAATCAGCAAAAAGCTAAATGTAGAGAACATAAAAAAATCAGAAATTTAGGAAGCGATTCTTAAAACCACGAGGCTAGTAGTGTGCATTGCAAAAACAACAAAATCCAAAACACGAAAAGGTGTTTGCCTGCTACCACCACCCAACTAAGACAGAGCACCGCATAAACAAGAAATCGAGGGCAACCTAAAAAAATACCAAACCGCATGGACACAAGCACAGGACTTAGAGACGGGGATGGCCCGGCAAGGTCAACAATTCACCTAGGCCATCGTGGACGCAGAACGAAGGTAAAACAGCAGGTCTCGCAAAGATCTGGAAAAGGGAGGGGGAGGAAAGAATCTACTTATCTGCTCATCCGGTTGGAAGAGAGAGAGCGATGGCCGCGTGCGCTCTGTACGACGGGACGCACGGGCGTCTGTGCACTGTTCCGACGGGACAGAGCGGCCATAGGTAGGGAAGAGCGGTCGCACACGCCCGTACGGCGAGAGAGTAGCGCTGCCTGTGCACTGTTCCGACGGGACAGAGCGGCCATAGGTAGGGAAGAGCGACCGCTCACGCTCGTATGACGAGGGAGTAGCGCCGCTGGCACTATTCCGATACGACGGATGAGCCTCGAGGAAGATGAATCTGCTATCGGTGCAGATAAGGCACGGGTTACCTATGCATCTACCAGCTCCGTCCGCTCCGAGGGTGATACAGCCCGCCTCCTCACAACCACTCGCTGCGTGTGGGTTCATACAAAAGCGGGGCCACCGGCCGGAGGTTTGGGTGGAACGGTCTCGCGTGGACCGCTACACCCGAGCGGCGCCTCGGATGCTCCGCGAGCGCTCCCTCTCCCCAGAGACAGGGGGTAAAAAGTTCTCGCGTGAACGGCACGCCCGACCGGCGCCTCGTCCTGCTCCGTGCGCGCTCCCACACGAAGCACGCCTACGCTCACTCTCAGCGCGCGTTCTCACTGCGTGTGGGCTCAAACGGCAACGAGACCACCGCCCAAAGAAGCAACGACGCCTCGCCTCTCGCGCGTCGCGCGCGCCCCCTCCCGTTGCCGCGTTCGCCACGCGTCGACGTGCGCAGGCCTCCCCGGGCGCGCAAAACACTCTCGCGCGAACTATCGCTGCGTGTGGGCTCAGACGGCAGCGGGACCACCGCCCAGAGAAGCAACGACGCCTCGCCTCTCGCGCGTCGCGCGCGCCCCCTTTCGTTGCCGCGTTCACCACGCGTCGACGCGCGCAGGCCTCCCCGGGAGCGCGAAACGCTCTCGCGCGAGCAGGCCGGGGTGAGTTTTAATAACTCTGATTTGTTGCAGAAAAAACACCAACCCCCTCTTTATTATGTAAATATGCTGATTTTACAAGTTGTATCCTATAAAAACACACTATTTTCTTAAGTCAAAAGTTGTTATTTCGATCTAGAATTGGTGTCATCTCATATTTTGTTGTATGTATCCCTTTATGCTGTGCCATATGCAAGTTTTTCTCTTTCTCATCGCAGTTCCTAGAGGATAATGTGTTTTCGTGCTGTTTTATTGCTTTCAGCAAATTCCGTGACATCATTTTATTGAGTCACTCAAAAAACATGCAAGGGTTATCAAAGAACTTTCTAAGATGTTTTTCGTGTGCTTTTAGCTAGTAGCCCTTCTGAGATAACAATAAAAGACGGGGTGGTATTTTCTGCAACAAGTTTGGCTGAAAGATGATGTTATATGAAAGTATTTATAAAAGGTGCTTTACAGTAAAACTCGATACAGGTTATCTAATATAAAGTATAATTTTCTTAGTTTTACATAAGAGGACAACAAAATGTTACCCTCTGGGCCCGCGCCCGCTGGACCGACACGTGGCGCCACTGGGATCATACGACCGGTGCCGCTCCCTGACACCGCACCACATGGCTTGCGCAGTGCCTGTGGCTCTCCGTGCCAGCCCGCGCCACCCTCCCGTCGCTATCGGCGTGCATGGACCGCGTCCAGGAGCAGGGGCACGGAGAGCGGAGCCGTGCAGACGCAGGACGTGAGCGCGTCCAGGAGCTTCCTCTGCGCTCGAGAGGCGGGTGGGCCCGGGCCACCACGTGACGGCGCCCACGAGCTCCACGCAACCAAAAGCGTCGCCCTGGGCGCGCCGCTGATGACTGAACCCGCCCAGCTAGCCACGTGGGGCGGTTCTTTTGGAATGCGCCTTCGCCTCGTAGCTTTTTGTTTGTGCTGTGCGACACGATCGGCTGGGTTCGAATAAACTCATGGCTTATGTACTTTAGTGATTTATTCTTAGATGATATGTATATTTGATATAGAGTTTACTAATTAATTATAAATATATATTATACTAACTTTAGCTATATCGGCTAAATTCATATGCGATCGTATCTCTCTTCGTATCTCTCACGATAACTAAAATTCAAAAGTCATATGCCAAAAACCATCATGTTCATTTGAGCTTCAGCTTCTAACTTCTTAATTTCATTTTTTTTTTGACTTTTTGTTATTTTTTGACATTTTTATCTTTTCTTTTTTCGTTTATTCCTTTGCATTGTCCCTGATATTATAGCTTTTTTCATTTTATAAATTTAATTACGCTAGAAAAGCTACTAACAATTATAATGTATTTTTAGCTGCTACAATAAAAAGGCATAAGTCCAAGCTTTTAAGCCCAAATAAGCACCACCCAAAAGGCACAACCCAAACAAACTCACCCAGATGAACCGCGGATATACTGACGTGTTTCACGTATATAGCTTTAGGCTAAAAACTGTTTAGAGCACGTACATTCCTTAGCATTTAAAATAGATGTTAAGGTAGGCACATCATCTCTCTCTCCACAAGTTGTTAGCTACTGTTACTTCAACACTTAATATTATTTACAAGTACTAAAGGTTCAACTTTTTTTAATATAACACTAGCTGCTAAGAAGTGTAATGGTAAGTGGCATATGTGTATAGATTATATTGATTTAAATAAAGCTTGTCCAAAAAATGATTTCCTGCTTCCTCGTATTGATTAATTGGTTAACTCTATTACTGGTTGTGAAACATTAAGTCTTCTAGATGCATATTCTGGTTATCACCAGATTAGTATGTGTTCAAAAGATAAAATGAAGGCCGCATTTATTATGCCATTTGGAGTTTTTTGCTATGTCAAAATGCCATTTGGTTTGAAAAATGCTGATCTGACTTTTCAACGTTTGATGCAATTGACCTTTATGCATCAAATGGGTCAAAACTTGTAAACCTATGTTGATAATCTAGTCATCAAGAGCATCAAATGACTTAATCATATTTCAGACCTACAAGAGACATTCGACAACCGCAGAAAGCACCGCTTGAAACTCAATCCAGAAGAAGTGCGTGTTCAAAGTTTCTTCAGAAAAATGCTCGAATTCCTTGTTTAGGCAAGAGGTATCAAACAAATCCCAAAAAGATCAAAGCCATCGAGCAGATGTGCCCTCCGACCACAAAGAATGAAGTTCAAAAACTCATCAGGTGCATGACAGCTCTAAGTCATTTCATTACATGTTTAAGAGAGAAATGACTTCCATTCTTCAAACTTCTAAGAAAACATGAGGGTTTTGTGTGGTCGAAATAGGATAACGATGTCATCGAGGATGTCAAGAGATATCTCACAAGTGCTCCTATTCTGGTTTCTCAGAAACCGGGCGAAACACTCTTAGTATATCCTTCCGCCACACCACAGGCAATAAGTATTGTACTGGTTGCAGAACACAAAGGCGTCCAGCGACCAGTATACTATGTAAGTGAAGTCTTACATGGGCATAAGGAGTGCTACCCTCAGGTCTAAAAACTCTTATATTCTCTCCTCATATTTTCAAGGAAGCTGATGCCTTATTTTTAGGCGCAATAAATTATTGTGCCGTCTGAGTTTCCCTTAGGAGAAGTCTTCCAGAACAGGAAAACAATGAGGTGCATGGCAAAATGGTCGGTAGAACTTGGGGAGTTCGACCTCCATTTCGTGCCCTAAATGACCATTAAATCCCAGATTTTTGTAGACTTTATCACCGGATGGACAAATCCTGAATCCGTTAGGATCCCCTGTACAACTCCCACAACCAGTGGATGATATACTTTGATGGGTCGCTTATGCTAAATGGCTCATGGCTTGGGGTGGTCGTAGAATCTCCCGTGGGAGAGATCTTAAAGTATGTCATTCAGCTACACTTTTCATCCACTAATAACATGGTCGAATACGAAGGTTTGTTGGCTAGCATACGAGCCGCTAAAGCCCTTGGGATTCATCGACTACTCATGCGAGAAGACTCTCAACTAGTTGTGAATTAGGTCGGCAAAGAGTATAAATGCTCGAGTTCGACCATGCCTCGGTACTTATTGGAAGTGCACAAGCTAGAGAAGCAATTTTTTGGTTTCGAGTTATAGTATATCCCTCAGAAGGATAACTTTCTCGCTGACCAATTGGCTTGGCTAGCTTCTTCCCAATCACAAGTACCACTAAGAGTCTTCTTGGAGTAACTCAAAATGCCATCTCTAGTCGAAGGATCAGAAATAACTTCTAATATGACAGTCTCTCTAGAATACAAGGATACCTGTATGGCTCCCATCTATGAGTATCTTCAGAAGGATTCTATACTCGACGACGATCTCGAAGCAGATCGTCTATCCCGCAAGGCCAAAATGTATACTTTAGTCGATGGAGTACTCTATAAATAGGGTACTCAAGGGGTTCTCATGCAATGCATATCGCTGAAAGAAGGATTACAACACCTTAATGACATACATAAAGGTATCTGTAGAGCACATGCTTCTTATAGAATGCTGGTCGGAAAAGCCTTTCGACAAGGTTTTACTGGGCAACACCCTCAATGATGCCAAAGAGTTGGTTAAGAAGTATGTACAACGTCAATTTCATAGCAGGCAATACACTAACTTGCTCAAGCTCTTCAAACAATTCCTCTCACGTAGCCCTTTACGACCTAGGGTCTCAACATCCTAGAACCATTCCTAAAAGCATCGAGGGGTTTCGAGTTTCTTTTTGTGGCTATTGACATGTTCATAAAATGAATCGAGGCCAAATCTGTGACTAGGATAACAACGGAAGCCACAAAGAGGTTCATGATGAGAAGTGTGATTACTCGATTTGGGGTCCCAAGTCGAATAATTACAAACAATGGTAAACAATTTTTCAGTGCAAAATTCTAAGAATGTTGTGATTGGGAACCAAACTTTGCTATGCCTCAGTCCCCCAACCTCAACGCAATGGAGTAGTCGAGCAAGCGAATGGCCAGATAATGTAAGGAATTAAGACTCGAGTCTTCGACCAGCTTGTGAAGTGCTCAGGGGCTTGGATACAAGAACTTCCTTCAGTATTATGGGCAATTCGCACCACTCCTAGTCGGGCGACAGGAGAGACTCCATTTTTTCTAGTTTTTGGGACCGAAGTCATGCTTTCCCTGAAACTAAAGATCCGGTGGGGTCGAGAACTTCACTAACTTCAACCAAGAGTAACTTCGAGCAGATGATATCAACCTACATGAAGAGAAGAGGAATCAAGCCTTAGTCCGATCAGTAGTCTACCAGCAAGCCATGCGTAAGTATTATGATCGTGAGGTCCAACCTCGCAGCATTACTGTAGGTGACTTGGTATTGACGACAATCTAATCCTAGTCTAATCAAAATAAGTTTTCCCCTAAGTGAAAAGGTCCTTACGCTGTGGTCGAAGTCACATGATCAGGCTCTATATGACTTGCTATAGAGGACGACCAGATTCTCTCAAACTCTTTGAACATCGATCAACTATGTAAATTTTACGTGTAAACATTTCTACTATTTCAATAATGTTTTCAATTTTTTAATCTTTATTGTGGTATTTTCAGTAGAGCTTCTTTTATGTTTGTTCGACAACTTCTAGTACACCCAATTTGTTTAACTGGTTGGAGAAGGGAACACCACTAGTCGAAGTCTCTCATCTCTACATGTGGTCCTGCCCACTAGAAAGAGCTTCCTAGTGATGAACTGCTCCTAACTCTTGCTATCAACATAAAACAATTGAGTTGTTTACAAAAACATTGATCAGGTGTGCAAGAAGGAATTCTGAGTTTATATCTTCTTATTATTTATGTCTTCGATTTGATTAACCTGGTCGAAGAGAGGTAACATCACCTAGTCGAAGTCTCTTGTCTTTGCACGTGCTCCTACCCACTAGAAGGAGCTTCCTACCATCGACTCGTTCCTAACTTGTGCTGCCAAAATATGACAATCGAATTCGACAATGATAGTCGATGAACTACTTTGCTCTCTGCATATTTTACTATGTATTATTTGCTTTATTTATCACATAAACTATGTAAATAGTCAGTGGCTAGAATAGAGTTATCAATATAACTTTATTTTCTAGTCGTAAGTCTGTTCTCTTTCATTTTCTTTTTTATCTTATGAGTACTAATTGCTCAACAAGATGAATTGCAACAAAAAGGAAGAGATTCTTTCATTATCCAAAGGTAAGTCCTTACAAAGTTCCTATTTACAAACTACTCTGCAGAAGAAGGAGAGCCAAGTTGCATCTCTTTTGCACCTAAAGTCATGGTCGATAGGGTGTAGGTTGAGATTCTAGTCGCATGCTTTGAGTTTTGCCAAGACATAGCTTACAGCTCCTGCAAATGTCCAATCATACTCGCATGAGCGGTTATGGTGTTCTCAGAAAAATTCATTTTCTCTGCACCAAACCCACCATAGTAGATTGTTGAGAAGTACAACGTTGTCATGGAGGATTGCCTTCATTGATTTTGTTTTCTCTTGACTACAAGTTGAGGCTTCTGAGAGATGTTTTATTTCGACCACAGACTTTGCCAAGTAGATTGAAAATGGTCACAACAATACTTATTAACAAACTAGTGAGAAGAACTAGTCGAAGGTAAAGTTGTTCTTACCTGATAGTTCAGTATCAAACAGTCTTATTATCTCGTTCTTTTCTTTATTGATACGAGTAAGCTCTCTTATTACTTTGGCTTTCTCTTCGACATCGATGCAAAGTTTACTCATTTCAATCTCTTGTTCTATCAAAAGAAAAGAGTTAAAGGAAAGCAAAAAAAGATTTATAAATCAGCAGTCTTAAGTTCAGAACTTACTGCTTATTTTCTCTTGCAAAGCCTTGACTGTAGAATTGGCCTTCATAAGGTTTACTGATAAGTCAGCGTTGTCTATCTTTAGGGCCTGTTTGGGACTGCTCTGCTCCAGTTTTTCCAGCTCTGCTCCACCAACTCCACCATGGAGCAGCTCCACTGAGGAGTTCCTGGAGCAGGTGGTCCTATTTGGCACGCAGCTAGCTCCAGCTCCAGGAATGTGAGGTTTCCCTGAGAAAGGTCCAATGTGCCCCTGAATGATGTTTGGTGTATGTTTTGATGTGTACGGAACATATGTAACTGAATAATTTTTGTTGCCAATTGAAATATGATGTAAAATATTATAATCGCAATTAATTTATTCGAGAAAACCAAAAAACAAATATTTTGGTCAAATAATTCCATCCTTTTGTCATCACTTAGTTCCAAATTCACACTACCAGCCACATAATTTTGCCATCAAAACTCAAAGTGTATCAAGATGGGCCACCATATTTCTTCAATTTACCGCAATCAACATCCAGAACTGCATGATATGTTCAAATTCTGAGTTGAAGCAAGCAACAAACATCACCATATCTCAAAGAAAAATCAGATAATGTCCAACTTCACACTTCAAACACAATCAATATACCATAATTTACCTAATCGCCTCCCAAATCCCAGGACAGACAAACTGAATTAGTCTCAAAGAAAAATCAGATTATATGACTCATATCCATAGGAATTTGCATGCAATAATGAAAAGAACAACAGTAGTGTTCCACTGGCATATAAAATCAACATGTTCATCATTTCCATTGGAATATAAAATTACAATTCTCTGCTGCTTTACGAATCATACTCATCATAGGAAAATTAAACATCCACAGACATCTCTTGATCGACAATTCAGATGACATCAGACTCATCATATGTTCAAGCATTCAGATGACAATTGCAATATGTTCAAGCATCATATGTTCAAGCATTCTCTTGATCAGATGACATCAGGCCACCTACAGCCACCTCTGAGTGGCCGCCCGCCCTGGATGCTGGACGACCTCGATTGGGCGCTGGACGGCCGCGCCTGGCCGCTGGCCGGTCGGGGGCTGGCCGGAGCCGGCCGCCGGCGGCTGCTGAAGGGGTCGGGGTAGCCCAACTCTCTGCGCCGGCGCCGGAGCAGATCCACGAGCATCTTCGGATTCATCTAGAGGAGCATCGCGGGTGGGGGCGGAGGAGAGGAGAGTCGCGGGTGGGGGGCGGAGGAGAGGGGCGGCGCGGGTGGGGGGCGGAGGAGAGGAGAGACGCGGGTCTCCGCTCTGGGTGGGAAGGAGAGGAGCGCGCGGGTGGGTGGGGAGGACAGGAGCCACGCGGTGGGTGGGGAGGAGAGGAAAAGAAACGAATCGGTACGGAGGAAAAGTAATGGCAGTGGTGGGTAATTTTCTCCCAACTCCATGAGGAGATACAAAACTTCAGTTTCTGGAGTACCCCTTGAGGAGCTCCAGAAAAAATGTGGAGTAGGCCTTCAACTCCACCGTTTTTTTGGAGCAGAGTTTTTGGAGTTGGACTCGTTTGGCTAGACAAGTTTGAAGCAGAGTTGAAAAAACTGGAGCGGAGCAGTCCCAAACAGGCCCTTAGCCTCTGTGAATCGGCCTTCTCGTTGTCAAGAGCAGCAGCCAAGAACTCTACGTCAAGCTTAGACCTACAAGGGTCAATAGCAAACATAAAAAGCTTGACAAAGTGGTCGAGATAGAGTTCGACTACTCAGAGCAGTAACGTATAATGCTGCTGCCTTCCTGGAGAGCTCAGGATTTTCTTTCCATAGAAGAGTGAGTTGTCTGTGGTACTCAGCCATAGTTGCCATGCCTTCTATCGTTCTCTAAACAAAGAAGGATAGTGAGAAGCGATGTGCTGTGTAAAATTTTTGCTTTTAGCCCAAAATTTGAAAAAAATTTACATATGACCCCTGGAGAAAATATTTGCAAAAATGGACCCTTACCACGGCGCCAAAGCATATGGCGCCCAGGGTACACAGCACGACGTCATATGCTTTGACGCCGCTTGTGGCCACGTAGGAGCCACGGTGGCACAGCACGGCGCCAAATCACATGGCGCCGTGATATGCAAAAATGGTGCTAACGGTCGTGGCGCCGTGTTCTGGGACTTAGCCCCAACCTGCAGTTTCGGTGCAAGTCCACCTATCGAGGCGCCAAACATTCTAGCACCGTATGTACCTAGCACGACGCCAGTCCCTTTAGCGCCGAGATGTTTATATACGGCGCTAGGGTCTTTGGCGCCTCTTATGGCACCAATGGTCCTGACGCCGTATATAAATAGCTCGGCGCCAAAGGGGCTGGCGTCGTGCTAGCTACACCTGCAGGAAAACAGCAAACCTTACTGTTTTTTTCGCAAAACATAATATACGCACATACATATACATTCACACATAAAACATCTGAACAACTTAAATGGCAACATCGCATAATTATCAATAAGTCTCAAAATATCACATAACATCACATAACTATCAAAAGTCTCAAAACATCACATAACACGTCTCAGCGCACAAAATAGTCATTCTCACTGCCTCTTGGCCTTTCCCTTGCCCTTGGCCAGAGCATCACTCCCTGGAGTATACGTGCTCGGGGGACGCGCCGAACGACGAGGCCGCTGCGAAGCCTGAGTAGACAGTGCATCGGGCATCTGCGACATCCCAATCTCGTCGTGGGTAGATGCCTCCTCGTCCTCGTGCTCCTCCTCGTCATCCTGCTTCGCCTCGTCGTCGTCGTCGCCCTGACTGAAAGTCGGAGTGCGTGATGAGCTCCTCGTGGACTGGCGCCTGCCGACGTGTGATGACGACGCTGCAGCGGCTGAGGCACCCGAGCGCTGGGAGGCCGCCGGTATGATCACGTCCGAGCGTACGCGGCAACCACAACGACCTGCCGCCCGACTGAAGCGACGTATACATTCTGAATGGATCTAACTTAACGAATTATCTTCGTACCTTCAGGAAGTCCCTCAAGCGGTGGCTCTCGCTGTCCAGGTCGCCAACTGGGTGGCTGAGAGTCTCGTCGATCTCCCACACCAAGGTTGAAGAGAAGTCCCCTAAAGAAATAAGGAAACATAAGTAAGTGCGAGATAAACGTATTTAACCAAAGTAAGTGCAAATATCATGATTTCCGTACCACTCGATCGAGAATCGGAGTGGCCTCGACCACTGTGCCCTCCCTCGCACGCTTGTTGTACGCAGTGTCCTCGTCCTCGGACGAAGCGAGGTCCGCGTAGTCGACATCGTCCACTGTTGCCTCAGCCTGTAGCGGGTGGCAGTGTGGTACCAGGACAAGTAATCCCGGAAGCTAGCGTTGCTGTGGGGGGTATTGTCCCGCTCGCAATTGTCCTCCATCCTCCTCCACCACTGGACGTAGTCTCGGTGGTGATGAGCGAAGTCCGTCACGTTTCGTTGGCGGACCCTGTCGAACCTGTAGAAATAGCAGATGTCAACAATAGGTGTTAGAGTACGAACCAACATAATTTTAAATAAAACAAAAATTGTAACTTACTTGTGCAACTCAACAGAAGTCGACACCTCCTCCGGGGGGTAGAACTGCATGAGGCCAAACTGGCGTGCGACTCTATGGGGGAGGTGAATCTCCACGGTGTAGAAGCAAATCAATGGGCACCTCATCCTCCAAATATGGAAGTCCCTGCGGCACATGGTGCTTAGCGGTAGAGCTAGAACCTGTGGCTCGGAGTAAGGCTCCCACGAGACCTAGTAAGCAAACATACGGGCAAACACACGATTAGCCATGTACAAAAACCAAGAACTGTAAGAAAAATAAATGCATTACCAATTTCTTACCATCGTGGGAGATAAAGTGTCCAACTCGTTGCTGAAATCCACGTATGCCCGCTGAGTGGTCGCGTACGGGACTGAGACGCTATCCCACAGGTACGCCACAGTGGGGCCGTGGTCATCCACACCCTGTGGACGCCAAGGCTATGCCTGGAACACTTGAGGGTGTCCCACAGGAATACGTGTCCACATCCACACCTGTAGGAGGAAGACGCAGCCACCGAGCGTCGACATGGGCACCTTGCGTCTGCAGGCCTCGCAAAGCTGGCGGTAGAGGAACGCAAGGACCGCCAAGCCCCAGCTGAACTGTCTAGCGTCGACCCAGTCCTAGAGGCAGTGGATGTACATCCACGAAGCAGCGTCCCCCGTGGCGTCCGAGAAAAGCACGGCCCCGAACATGTGGAGGACCCAAGCGCGGCAGTGGTAGGTCACCGTGGCGTCGTCCGCGGCTCCGCGCCCACAGGGCATACACTAAAGGTATCCCGCAACCATCTAATGTGGACCCCCGAGACGCGGCCTCACTTGGCATTCTCTGGGACAGGAGGCAATGGCGTGGCCAGGAAGGCCTCCACACGTGCCCTCCAGCCCTCAAACACCGCCGGGCCGACCACCGGCTGTCCCCTAATGGGAAGTCCAAGTATCATCGCCACGTCCTGCAGCGTGACGGTCATCTCCCCACAGGGAAGGTGGAACGTGTGAGTCTCTAGTCTCCACCTGTTAATAGTACACGAAGAAAAGAATTAGTTACGTACGTAAGAATATAGAAACGAAAACAAACGGACCCGATAGAGATAATGCACCTGTCGACAAGTGCGGTCAAAGCTGCGAGGTTGAAGGCCGGCATGCCCCACCGTAGTAGGTTAGCGACCGTGTGAAGGCCAGCACGGCGAAGCAGTGGGGTGTAGCGGTTGTCGTAGACCATCAAGTTGATATGTGAATCTCCTGAAAATTGCTATAAAAGTCAGCTGCGTGATGAAAACACATGTACATTTCGACAACACACGTACCTGGCTGTCCTCCGTGAGCCTGCCGCGGTGCTCCCTCTCGTAGAACTCGTCTAGCAGCCGATACTTCGCCATCCCGTGCATTCAAAAATACGTTAACAAAAACCGATATACCATATCGGATAAACTTAATTACTAACATCACTAATATCTAATTTCTAAATATTTCTAAACATTCATCAATCTCACTCAAATCAAACCATAAAAACATATCTATTTCTAAACATTCACCAATCTCACTCAAATCAAACCATAAAAACATATCTATTTCTAAACATTCATCAATCTCACTCAAATCAAATCCTAAAAACATACCTATTTCTAAACATTCATCAATCTCACTCAAATCAAACCCTAAAAACATACCTATTTCTAAACATATCATCCCTAAAAACATACCTCTTTCTAAACATTCGTCAATCTCACTCAAATCAAACCCTAAAAACATACCTATTTCTAAACATTCGTCAATCTCACTCAAATCAAACCCTAAAAACATACCTATTTCTAAACATTTGTCAATCTCACTCAAATCAAACCCTAAAAACATACCTATTTCTAAATATTCATCAATCTCACTCAAATCAAACCCTAAAAACGAATCTATACCCATTACTACTCTTACATTACGCATATCTATTGCAAATCCAACCTAAAACCGAGCCAAATTGAACTAATTTCATCTAGGATTTCAAATCTTGCCCCACGAAATATACCTCAAATAATCTATATCTATTGAAAAAAAATCAAGGGAGGGGAGGGATCTTACCTTGCTTGCTCGGTTTGGAAGCAAAATCGCGAGAAAAATCGATGGAATGGAGTGGATTTGGAGGGGGAAGAGAGGGGCGGCGGCGGCGTGCTCTCTGTTTGAACAGGGAAGAGAGGGGGTGGGGGCCGAGGGCCGCGCTTGGGGTTAAGTCCCAGAGCACGGCGCCACGACCGTTAGCGCCGTTGTTACACAACACGGCGCCATGTGCTTTGGCGCCGTGCTGTGCCACCATGGCTCCTACGTTGCCACAAGCGGCACCAAAGCATATGGCGCTGTGCTGT
Organism: Dendrocalamus latiflorus; assembly: GCA_017311315.1. NCBI lineage: Eukaryota > Viridiplantae > Streptophyta > Magnoliopsida > Poales > Poaceae > Dendrocalamus > Dendrocalamus latiflorus. The sequence goes on from CM029622.1 coordinate 30,018,206, forward strand.
GTACCCTGGGCGCCATATGCTTTGGCGCCGTGGTAAGAGTCCATTTTTGTAAATCTTTTCTCCAGGGGTTCATATGTAAAAAACTTTCAAATTTTGGGCTAAAAAGCGAAAATTCCTCTAATTATTACGTCATCATATTCTCCAAGTATACCCCTTATCGGTAAGGGAGAGATTTCACAGAGCAGTCGTAAGTTCTTCTACGACTACATGATCGTAAGTCCTTCTACGACTATTCCTTAGTCGTAAGTCCTTACACATACATATAAATCGTAAATTCTTGTACGACCATATAGTCTTCTAAAGTTTCATCGAATCCAAACAAATCTGCTAGTGGCATACACATTTAACAAAACAATGTTTATCAATTACCCCGGCGTCTTACCTACTGTTACAGGTAAAGATGGACGTGTTTGCAATGTTCATCGGTCACTCCATGTGTTTTCCTGCTATTACGAACAAATCCCATTGTACAATATTTATCGAATACTTCATGTGTGTACTTGTTGTTTGAAAATTTTCTCCAACAAAAGCCTTGCATACGTCTACGCAAACGAGGCAACAATCCAACACGTGTCTCCCGTTGCAAAAACCAAAAATACAAAGGATGAATATGCGAATTTTGCAGGAATAGTAGGGTTAGCTGGCAATGGGTTGGGCCAATCATGCAAGCTCGATGCACGGTACTATTTGCTTAATCTAGGTACAGCATGACACGAACAGTAAACGGGCTATATCGGTTTGACCCGACCGGGCATGCTGGGCTTGGGTCAACACCTCAACACGACGAGCCAACCCAACACAACACGCACAGTACCATGCCGAAGCATGACCCAACCAGCATGGTACGACACGCTATTTACCCCAATCTTTATAGTGTAGTAACTCTTTTGTGGTAGTACAATAAAATTACTTGTTATTAGCAGTAAAAATACTTGTGTTAGGGTTATTACACCCTTCTGATCGCGAACGAGTCACTTGGCAGTAAAATTACTTGTGGCTGGTAGTAAAATTATTTACAACTAGCAGTAAAATTACTTAACTAGTAGTAAACTTACTTGCAGCTGACAGTAACCGGTTCAGTCCGACTGGGCATGTTGTGCTTGGGCCGGCACCTTGGCACGACGGGCCGGCCCGGCACAACAATGCAGTACCGTATGGAAGCACGACCCAACCCAGCACAACATGACACGCCATTTACCCCAACCATCCATGTCTTGTTAGGCTAAATGTGCTTGGTCCGATCTAGCATGGCCCAACCTCTCTTCTTGTTATGTTTGGATTGAAGGGCTAGCATATAGACTGGCACGATACATTAAAACCCCTCAATAGCCGGGGGGGTTCCGGCCCCCGCGCGGTGTCCACGTCGCCCTCCGCTCTCCCTCGGCCGGCGCGTGTCTGGCCGGATTTGCGTACAGCCGGGGGAGGCAAATCCCTCCAGTTTTTCCGAAATTACGTAAAGGTCATTTTTTCTCGCGAAAAGGTCCCTGCGTCCAGTTTTTTTCAAAAAAAAATTTGGATGGCGCCCCGCGGGTTTCCAAAATTACGTATAGGTCCTTATTTACTTACGTACATGTCCTTGCAGGTCCTCGATTTTTTGCAAAAAAATCCTTTTGTTTTTCCGAAATTACGCACGGGCCCTCGATTTTTTTTATGAAACTCCCTGCGAATCACCGTCTCTTTTGCTTCGGTCCACACGATGGCTGGCGTGGCGTGGCGCCACGCCTACGTGGCTAGTACGATAACTTATTCTGATCAATTATGCCGAATCTATTCAGATCATGCTCTATTTAAGCCTGTGTTGTGCCGTGCCGTGGGGCCAGTTGGCCAGGCCTGGTGGGCTCACTACGTGTCTTACAATTTCTAGACGAGAGAGGAAAAAGGAAACTGCTTTTCCTCCCACCCTCCCGAATTCTCGATCGTGTTCCTCTTCCCTCACGCACACTTCCGCCGCCTTCCCGTTCTGCTCCCTTCGGCGGCCAAACTCGCCGCAGGCGACTCCAACTGGTTCGCCTATCGCCCCTCCGACAAACTCGCCCCGCCTCGTTGTGCAGGCTCTCAGCGCCCATCCCTTCGAAGTGGGCCCAAGCAGAGCCAGCTACTGGCATCCCGCCACGTGGCCACCGAGCTCGCTATAAATCTCCCACCCCGCCCGCCCACCGCCGAGCACAATTCACATCGCTTACAAGCCAACCCACCACAGGCGAACCCCCCCCCCCCCCCCCCCGCGGCTCTCCCCTGTCTCCTGCTCTCCATCTGAGGAGATTGCCGTCGCGGCGAGCGGGCAAAGATGTTCATCGAGAGCTTCCGCGTGGAGAGCCCGCACGTGCGGTACGGCGCCGGGGAGATCGAGTCGGAGTACCGGTACGACACGACGGAGCTGGTGCACGAGAGCCGCGACGGCGCCTCCCGCTGGGTCGTCCGCCCCAAGTCCGTCAAGTACCACTTCAGGACCAACACCAGCGTCCCCAAGCTCGGGTACGTACCATATACGCCGCCCTTATCTCGATTTTTCATCCCATTCGTCCGCACCCTTATCGTGTCGAGATCAATCGGTGTTCTGTTTGGAATCTCGCTTTGCCTGACGACGACCTCGTCGCTGACACTTGCCTGATGGATCGGCTCGCTTTTCCGGCCGCGCTGGCCTATCGGTGTTCGTTTTCGTTTTCCCTTCTCTTCTCTTTTGGTTTGTTTTCTTGCGTCGACGCCCCGAGGGAGATGGCCTGGGCGACTGCGACGCGTTTGTTGCCTTGAAGCCTTGCTACTCAGACAGTCACTTTGGATGCTTGTCTCTGAGATTTAGCATCCCGATCCCGTCTGCTTGAGAGTTTTATCTGTATTTTTAATAGGCTGACATATAAGTATTTTGGATGATATGGCAACATTTTTAAGAAGAGGGAGAAGACGTGAGTTTCATCTAGATGAAACTCTCTTGGCACGATTACCAACTCTATATGAGTCATGAAATTAAATGTCTATGAAACAATAGAATGAAACTATGCATTGAGGATGGATGTTTTATCCATGTTTCATTTCATTTTACATGATGTGTCAGTCTTAGAAACAACGCTACGAAACTCTCCACTGAGAGCAAGTCTTATAATACAGCCTTCAGCTGGCTGTATGGATACTTACAGCCCACTTATCAGCCTACTCATATAGTAGTTACAGCCAGCTGAAGGCTGTATGATCTACCCCTTCCTCTCACAAAGTTTCTTGGTTCTTGTGCTTCAACTGGCTGTAAGCTTACAGCCCACCTCTCTTCTCTCTCCTCCTCTCTCTCCTCCACCTCAGCATACAGCCAGCTTACGGCCTCTTATAATACTTGCTCTGATACGACATTTTTCTTCCTCTGAACTTCTGCCTTTTTTCCGCCTGGGTGCACGTGAGGTTGTAGTTTCTGCGAGATTCAAGAGGGGAAGATTAGTAGGGTTAATCTTACCTGGTATACTGGGAAGTGTGAAAGCCTGACGCCGCCATTTTTAATAGTGTTCCTTTAAAAAAATTCTCTTTTTTTTTGTTTTTTTTTGTTTTGCTTTGCATGTTGGATACGTGCAGCGCAACACAACTGTCTGTGTCAGCCACTCGTCGATAGACGATGCTGATTTTTCGGTGCGCTCTTTTACCCCATTTTTGGTGGCGCAGGGTGATGCTTGTGGGATGGGGCGGCAACAACGGCTCCGCACTGACGGCTGGGGTCATCGCCAACAGGGAGTAAGTCACCATGCTCTCTGCATTTCTGCGCATTTTCGTGTGTTTGTTTATCTTTTCATTTTGATTTATGGTGAAATTCGGGTGAGTGTATTCAGGGGGATTTCATGGGCGACCAAGGACAAGGTGCAGCAAGCCAACTACTATGGCTCCCTGACCCAGGCGTCCACTATCAGGGTCGGAAGCTTCAACGGGGAGGAGATCTATGCGCCTTTCAAGAGCCTCCTGCCCATGGTAATCTCATCCTCTTTTACTGGTCTAACTCACATGGAAAAAGAAGATCATGTTTTGTATATTAGTGCAGTGAGATACATGGCCTGTTGTTAAGGTTACTGTTTGTTTCTGAAAGGAATGTTAAAACTTTTGACTTGTACCACATAAACAAAAGGCTAAGTCTTATAAAAAAAAAGGTGTTTAAAAGTGGGCAGTGTGTGCCATGTTATTGGTTGTGTAGGTCAAAAAGTTGGGTCAACTGAAAAATTCCAGCATCTTTGGATAGTGACTGCTCTGTTGAATACTCCATATATATGATGGTGCTAGTCGGTTGCAGATTCGCAGAACTAGTCTTCTCCTTTTCTGATGGTGCTGAATACTCCCATTTTTTAGGTGAACCCTGATGACCTCGTGTTCGGGGGCTGGGACATCAGCAGCATGAACCTGGCCGATGCTATGACTAGGGCCAAGGTGCTGGACATTGACCTGCAGAAGCAGCTCAGGCCCTACATGGAGTCCATGGTGCCGCTCCCCGGCATCTATGACCCGGACTTCATCGCTGCCAACCAGGGCTCCCGGGCGAACAATGTCATCAAGGGCACCAAGAAAGAGCAGGTGGAACAGATCATCAAGGACATCAGGTATACAGACATGCATGCTGCATGCAATTTGTACAAGCAAACTTATAAGTATCCTAGCAAACGTAAAATAAATAAAGAATAATCTGAATGTGGTACGTGAGAGCACATGATTGCACCACGGCTCAGTGCCTTCAGGTATCTGCTTATAACAGAACGTATAATTTAACTGCTGCTGTAAAAGTCCCTAGTGTATGTCAAACAGAGTTGTTGTGTATAAATTACCCATTGGCATTTCTATGAAAATGATTTCTCAAAGAGCTCATACTACTGAAACTTAAGCCAATTACCGATAAGGTTGATGTTTCGAAGGACATAGTTGGAGGATCTAGATTACCATGGTTAAAACAACCTGGTTCAATAGTGTCAATAATCCAAGCTGTAAAGTCTAGTTATGATAAAATTTATGGCTCATATGGCTGATGAAACAGGGAGTTCAAGGAGAGCAACAAAGTGGACAAGGTGGTTGTGCTGTGGACTGCAAACACTGAAAGATACAGCAATGTCTGTGTTGGGCTCAATGACACAATGGAAAATCTCCTGGCATCTGTGGACAAGAGCGAGGCAGAGATATCACCGTCGACACTGTACGCCATTGCCTGCGTCATGGAGTGTGTGCCTTTCATCAATGGAAGCCCTCAGAACACCTTTGTGCCTGGTGTGTAGTTTGCTGCGCGGAGTTGTACTTGTATGTGGTGTCTTACTTCTGGTTCAAGGCTTACATTAGTTTCTTGTGCTCAGGGCTGATCGATCTTGCTATTAAGAACAACTGCCTGATTGGTGGTGATGATTTCAAGAGTGGACAAACCAAGATGAAGTCTGTCTTGGTCGATTTCCTTGTTGGTGCTGGAATCAAGGTATCTATTATAGATCGAACCTTGACTGTTTTTCTTGTATCAAAATGTAGGCATTCTTTGTGGCAAAACAACTGACGTCCTGACGAGAGGTTTGGTTTACGTTGTTGTAGCCCACCTCAATTGTTAGCTACAATCACTTGGGGAACAATGATGGCATGAACCTTTCTGCACCTCAAACATTCCGTTCCAAGGAGATCTCCAAGAGTAATGTGGTGGATGACATGGTCTCAAGCAATGCTATCCTCTACGAGCCTGGCGAGCATCCTGATCACGTCGTCGTGATCAAGGTCTGTCAATTTGTCTATCATCTTCTACAGACACATGCACGGTTCTGAAAACGTAGGTTTGCATTAAAACTTGACCATTCTTTCGCAGTATGTGCCATACGTCGGAGACAGCAAGAGGGCAATGGATGAGTACACCTCAGAGATCTTCATGGGGGGTAAGAACACCATTGTGCTGCACAACACCTGCGAGGACTCGCTCCTTGCCGCACCAATCATTCTTGACCTGGTGCTCCTGGCTGAGCTCAGCACCAGGATTCAGCTTAAAGCTGAGGGAGAGGTAAAAGTCTGAAGGGCTGAATGATTATGTGTTGTTAGCCGCTACAGCATTTCTACACCATATAATTGTCAGCAAAACTGAAGATCATGTTGTTCCATTGCCCTTTGTGCAGGAGAAGTTCCATTCCTTCCATCCAGTGGCTACCATCCTAAGCTATCTCACCAAGGCACCCCTTGTAAGTACATGCATTTGCCACCGTCAGTTACTGTTTGCTCTAATCCATCGTACGACTAAACGTCTCTTGAAACAGGTTCCTCCTGGCACACCAGTGGTGAACGCTCTGGCGAAGCAGAGGGCTATGCTTGAGAACATCATGAGGGCCTGCGTTGGCCTGGCCCCCGAGAACAACATGATCCTGGAGTACAAGTGAAGAAGGTGCAAGTCTGAGTTTGCAACCGGACCGGAGCGTCAAGAGGCGAATGGAAGGGAACAAGAAAGGCGAGATTAGCTGTGGAATTATTTGGCTTCTCTTGTGTTTTTTCGCATTCTTTCCTAATTCTTAACCCTTTTGTGCTTGTGAGACACTGTCTGGTCTCTGCAATTAGCCTTATATGGAATCGGATAATATGGAGGGTGTTAGTTGGTTGCCCTGTGTGTGTAAGTTATTATTGGAATTTTCAGTTCATCGGTGACTTGTGCTCAATGCTTTAGCTCCTCGCCTTTCGTCATGTGGCGTGCTAAGATCTAGAGTAGTTGGGTGGTACACCAGCGTACGTAATTCTGCATCAAAGATCCGTGAAAAAAAATAGTGCAGGCAAAATTGGTTTGTAATCAAATGTGTGATTGTGATTCTCCTCTACGGTCTACCAACCTTTCGGCTGCTCTACCTCGACAAGTGAGTTTTATTGCGACGTGCCTTTTCCCGAGCGAGCGCACGCCCGGACGAATCCTCATCTCGTTATTGCTGGTGCTGCTGGCTTACTTATTGGTGAACAAGAGGACAAGAGACCAAGATAGTATTTAGTAAGGGGTAATTACGGGCTTTCTAATTCAATTCATTGTCATAATTATTGCTGGTTCGGTCTAGAAAATTTCCAACAGAGATATCGAAAGAGTCAAAGAGACGTCTTCTAATTTTCCTTACGTTGCTATAGTATTACTACCCTGTTGCTACAGTACCAAATAGTATGTGCAACGGTACCTGCGAGAGGAAATATCTTTTTCTTTCTTTCTTTTTTGTCTTCTGTTTTTGGTATTCTTGCTGTATTGGCAGATTGAAAATTAAAAGAAACAATATATTATAAGAAAAAAGTTTCAGCGTAAAATATAATTATTCATCCACTCTGATTGTTATGATCATAGTAATCCTCTTAAGTTATTGTTTTGACATTTCTTTGTTTTGTCTTTGTAATATGTGTTCTGCACCTGTGTTTACGTGCGCTGCATCAACTAGCAAGAGAATTCGATCAGTACTGCTCGCGTAGTCGTGTTTGCAGTTCGATTCGATCGATAATGGCAATTAGCTTGGCTTGAGATTCAGAACAGAAGAACGGGGAAAAGAAAGAAAAGGAGTTCTTGCCATCGTCCCGTTGAAGTGGAATCATCACCCTTTTTGAAAGCTAGACTCAATCCGCCCGGTTGGCTCGCCCCCACAGGCACAAAGCACTTCATCATTCCAGGCGCACCGCCGCTTCTAGAAAGCAAGCCACCCTCTCCTTCACTGGTTTAATCGCCACTCACCAGTTCGTCACCAGCGTGCACCGCTCACCTGCACTGCACTCTAGTGGCTGGGACCAGAACGGTGCATCGATGCATTGATCCTAGGGCTAGTGATGCGATGACTTCTCCACTATTGCGTACCGTGTGCAAGTGGTGTGTACCTCCAGTCTTCCACGAACCATGGCATTGGCGCATTTCGCCGTTTGCCTAGACTAGTAGTAGCTAGGATGGGTTCCATTTTTGTCATTTGTCAGTGAGAGCACAGTATAAGCAGTGGCGTAGCCAGGATTTGTAGCTATGGTGGTCCATTATCTAAAATTTATTTAACCGCTATAAATTTAACATGTCGGTACACAAGTATATGAATTACGAAATGCAATTAAGGTAAAAAGGACATACGAACTTCATAAAATAGACGAATATAACTTTCTTAACATAGAATTGAAATATTACATACCCATAGTATTTGAAGAACAGTACATCACTACTTCTTCTTCTTGTCAGGCCTGCGCCTTCTAATAGCCATGAAAGTGTTGATGATCTCTTCTTCACTCAATTGTAAGAAGATATCCCGCTCAATAAAAGTGACTAGACAATCATCCAGAAGGCTATCACCCATCTTATTTCTCAACTTATTCTTGATAAAGGTCATTGCAGAAAATATTCTTTCAACACTTGCGGTAGCCACCGGTAGAAGCAATACCAATTTGATAAGCAAATAGACCCAATGATAAACTTTATCCCTCTTTGTTTCAACAAGTTTTACTGAGAGGTCAACAAGATTGTTTAGGCCTTTGAACATTTCATCTTTTCTCATGTCATCAATAAAAGTTTCAAGTTGCAAGTCGAGTCTTAGCAAGTCAGAGCTTGAAAAATCATTAGGGTAAAATTCAGCAAGTCTATGTACCTTGTTTGCATCAAAAGAAGCGAATGAATCCGTTGGATTCAAAGCAGCCATACAAGTAAGCAACTCCATATTTACCTCATCAAACCGACTGTCAAGCTCTTGACTAATTTTATCAATGACTCCAATATATACTTCTCTTCTGAAGTGATCATCATTTGTTTGGTTCTGAGCAAAACGTGCTGATCTTCCATACGGCACATAATTATGTTGCATTGCAGGAACTTGAATGCTATGTTTGTTGCAAAATATTGTAACCCTTTGAAGAAATGAAACCCACCCTTCAGACCTCATTTGCTGCATTTTACTCTTTGCCAAACTGATAAGTGACATTGCATTAAGAATATCTTGGTCTCTTCTTTGCAAACACTCAGACAATTCATTTGTGTGTCCAAGAATCTCAAGCATCAAATGAGCACTAAAAATAAAATCAAATGACTCAAGCACTCCAACTATAGTATGTATTTTTGGCCATTCACCCCTTTGTGATGTATCTTCTCCAAGAGCTATGAGTACATCACGAATTGTGGGATATATAGCAATCATGTTGACCACAATTTTATAATGAGAGCCCCACCGAGTCTCACCAGGTCTAGGCAGCCCCATCTCTTGATTTAACCCACTTCCAGATTCTAGTATACCACACTCAAGTGCTTTCATGACATTGTCATATTGGTGATGTCGAAGCATGCCATGACGCTTACAAGAAACACCAACAATATTTAGCAAGAGTGATACTTGATCAAAAAACCATACACAATCATTATTTTCTTTGGCAACAGCAACAAGAATCAATTGGAGTTGATGTGCAAAACAGTGTACATAATAAGCAGAAGGTGATTCTTTCATGATCAAGGTTTTCAGCCCTTTAATCTCTCCTTTCATGTTACTAGCCCCATCGTAGCCTTGACCACGGATTTGAGTTATGGTCAAACCATGACTAACTAGTAAAGATTGAATTGCTTCCTTAAGTGATGAAGAAGTAGTATCATCTACATGAACAATTCCAAGAAACCGCTCAAATGGCCTTCCTAATTTATCAACATAACGCAAGCAAATGGCTAGTTGTTCTTTATGAGAGACATCACTAGACTCATCAGCTAAAATTGTATAGTGATCTTCACCAATTTCCTTAATGATTTGATTTCTAGTCTCCATAGCACAACATTGAATAATTTCTTTTTGTATGTCTGGGCTAGTCAATGTGCAATTACCTGGAGCATTCTTCAAAACAAACTTGTCTACCTCTTCATTATTTGCTGCAAGCCACTTCAAAAGTTCAATGAAGTTCCCTCTGTTGCTAGACTCTTCACTTTCATCATGCCCACGGAATGCCAAACCTTGCTGCAAAAGAAACTTCAAACATCTAAGTGAATAAGTCAACCTGATCTTGTAGAGACGTCGCTCCTCATTATCCACCTTCACAATTTTATCATCAATTGCTCCATGGGGAGTCATAAATAAGTTGTATCTTTCTTGAGCTGCGTTGTGAGCACTTGTTACACCACCCACATGTAAATCAAGTGCATCATTTCTATTCCAATTTCTCCAACCACCTTCAACAAATGCAGATTTCTTAATTTTCTCCTTTGCAAACAAGTAGCACACAAAGCAAAATGCAGCTTCCTTCTTGATACTATATTCAATCCAAGGATATTTATAAAACCATATAGGATTGAATTGCCTATCCCTATTTCCGATTTTTCTACTTTCAAATTCATGTGCATAAGGTTGGAATGGGCCTTTAATAATATATGATCGTCGAACTGCATTTTGATCGTTGACGGGATAATTTGCAATGGATTGCCTCTCCCCTGGATCAAGTGGAAGCCGACTGATATCATAAACCGGTTCTTTTTCAGCGACTGGAGGTGGACTTAGAGGCATTGGAGTTGGAGTCACATTTTCTTCAATCACTCTATCTTGATCCGATCCACCTTCTTGTTCTTCAATTTGCTCTTCTGGAACAGCTGCAGCCACGAAAGGAGATGGAGAAGAAGCTCTCTTCTTTGATGCATATTTCTGAAAAAGAGAGGCAATATCACCACTCCTCTTCATGTTTTAACAAATCTGCAAGAGAATTATATAAAATTTCAATTTACCAAACCAATAATCTCTAATAGATAGCTAGATGGCCGCGCCGATTAATATGGATATATGAGGAAGACGGTGCTTTGCCGCTTTGGTATATGCGTATAAATCAACAAGATATAAAGAAAATATACGCTGTAATGCCGTATGTAAATAAACGGAGGGAGTACTAATTAGAGATTATCATCCACCTGACCAAACCATAAGGTAACACAGAAGAAGCAAAGCAAGAAAGCTAGCTATCTACATGAGTACATGACAGACATGATAATTAGAGATTATCTAGAATCTGCAAGAAAACATACGCCGCGCCGTCGCCGATGCTCGATGAGTCGATGGCCGCGCCCCGCCCGCGCAGGCGCGCAGCCGCGCTCGCCGTCGCTGCGTCGCAGCGTCGCCCCTGCTCTCGAATACGAACGGGCGGCCACACGCGAAAACTCTCGATCTCAGTATCTCACGCCGTCACGCAAACTCAATCTCACGCCGTCACCGCGTCACGGTCACGCGAACAGCGAACTAGACTCCAGCGCCAGCGTGGACTCAACCCACTCTGGGGCCTGGGCTTTTTTGGGCCGAGCGCAGGGTGGTCCGCGGCCCACAGGGACCACCCTGTAGCTCCGCCCCTGAGTATAAGGGTATCTGTAGTGTATATAACCCAAGGGGTCTTAAGGTGGGGTCCCATCTAAACCTTAAGGCTGACTCCATAGTGTATATAACCCAAGGGGCCTTAAGACGGTTCCACTTGGCAGATAAAGAAAAATTGTATTTTAATGCTTGTGGCCAGGTCTTTAGCTTGATGACCAGCCTTAAGCTTTTTTTGCTTATAGCCTGCTTAAAGTCACCCATGTAATGTATAAGATTGACCTTAAGGTGGCTTAAGACCCTCTATTTTCGTACACTACAGATGCCCTAACACCACATTTCCTTGTAGTAGCTAGGATGGGTTCCATTTTTGTCATTTGTCAGTGAGAGAGCAGTGTAACACCCCATTTCCTTAGACTAGTGGTTGCTGGGATGGGTTCCGTTTTTGTCATTTGTCAGTGAGAGCACAGTGTAACACCACCCACTAGTATAGTGTGGTGCAGTGGTGGCAGTCCATCACCACATAAAACCCTCCACACCTCTTGTCATTCGCACACCACCCTCTACAAACCAAATCTTTCTAGCGGTAGGACAGCTACAACTAGCACCAGTCAGTAGTAGTAGTAGTACATTGATGAGCAGCAGCAAGGCAGCAAGGATGGCGGCGGCGGCTAAGACCACGGCCATGGCATTGTCATCGCTGCTCCTCCTCTCCACGCTAGCCACGGTACACGTCGACGGTGCCAATTGCCTTGGAACTTCTTGATGTTTTGTTCCTCTGCAGTTTCTAATGATCTCGTCCTTGTAATGTTGCAGTTTCTATTCCGGGTGTGACTGATGGGGCTCCATGTATGTTTTCTTGCTTCCCTTACTGTTTGCTCTCTGGATCGTCTGAAGTATTTGACGCGTATTTATGTTCTTCTGCAATCAGCTTGTGCTCCTATTAAGCATGCGAACCTGCAGAAAAAAATTAGTAACAGCAGCGCAATCTTTTTTTGAATAAAACTGGGCATATTTTTGCATTTTACATAAAAAAAAAGATGTACGTCCACCTGTTAACCTTGACGTTCTTCCAGCTCCCGCTCCATCTTCCGGCGCTCCGTTTTTCGGAGGGTCGTCGCCGTCGTCAACGCCTTCGGCATCACCGGCAGGAACCGGAAGCGACTCCACCACACAAGCTCCGTCCCCATCGCGTTCCGCCGCAGCCACCTTCCCGGCGTCAAAAAAAAAAAAACACGTCTTCTTGGTCACTGCAACCGCTGCTGCGACTCTGCTCGCGTACCGTGCCTTGTAAGCTGCGCGCACCTGTTCATCCATTCCATTCCATCGTGCCTGCCTGACACACAATCACACATGACAAAGATTGTCGTTGCCTGTACCGAGATGTATCTTGTTGAGAGTTTCCATTTGATTTTACAAAGTTTAAACGAGCATCGATAATGAGCACTTCATTGCCACGCACAGTAATCTTAAAAGTGTTTACATACGGCTTTCTGCCGCTGTTGGATTGCGACATTACAGCTGAATATACGTCAAATTTATGAGAGCTAAAACACACGGTGAGCAGTGTCACAACTCACAACGGCTCATCCAGAACAGGCAGAAGACCATGGCTCGCAACTTACTGCGGCCATGGCCATGACAGAATATAGATACAACTTATCATGCGTACACGTGGGGCTGGGCATAATAGCACAGAGCCGTGCGTGCTTTTGAAGCACAGAGCCAGCGAGTGGAGCATTAGCAAAACCTCGAAGCTGCACTGAAATCAAGGAACTCAAGGATACTAGAATACTCTGTAGTTTAAATTTCAGATTTCCGAACAATGGATACAACAACAGTTACATCATCCAACTTGCCCCCAGAGTAACCCAGGTACCCATATGAGAGCGCCGCATCCGAGAATGGGCTTCTCCCAGTTCCGGACCTCCCCACTTCCTTCGCTCTAGCAGCCAGGAACTCGGCAATCTCCTGCGATGTTATGCGAAACGATCATGTCAGCATAATCCTTGGTTGATATCTTTGTATGAGGTGGGTTCATTAAGTTTTGTTCTTTCCCAGAAAGAAGAGTTCATTAGGTTCTCACCGCAGCCTTGAGGTGGGCATCTAATGATTTGGAGACGACGGCTGCTACTTCTTGCTCGTAGACGTTGTCAAAAAGACCATCTGTGGCTGTTACAATGACATCACCTTCTTGTAGATCGAAGGTATATTTCTGTGAATAAAGAGGAAAATCCTATGTTAAAATCCGATAAAGCTCACAAGAGGAAACCAATAGCACCAGGGTGAGGGCAATTCACCTGTACAAGTTTTAAAGGATCGTCGCCCTTTTCAATTTGCAAGGGAAAATTGAAACCATAAGTCATTGGGTTTGTTTTCTTATATATTTCTCTATTTCTTATCACTAGTAATCCAGAATCTCCAATATTGGATGCATGAAGGACCTGTACTATCAATGAGTCAATAATCACAAATATATTTTAATTGAATATGAAGAAATAAGAAAAAAGCGTGCCAGGTCTAGACCAAATAACGTACCTGCCCATCAAAGTGAGCAACCAAAACAGTGGAAGAACCAGGTGACCGTGCTTCATCTGCAGCCTTAGCAAGAACTTCTTCGGGGCTCATCCCTGGAGCCCCTTGACTCTCCATAACAATCTTTTTACAACTATCCATTAGTTCTCTAGCATACAGCCCTGCATTGATTCCTGAGAACAAAAAACACATTAACAATTATAAGTGATCATATTCCCGAGGATAACAGAGAATGATGAAAGGAAAATCCACATTTGGTGCAAAATTAATGAAGCTAAATATAAGAAATACATTTTCCAGAAATATACACTGTATTTTGTTCAGATAATCCAATAGCACATATGAACATATTAACTGACTGCTATTGGAGCGTTTCCAGTAGAGAGATGTGATATAGAGGGTTCTTGTGGCATAGCAAATACTGTTGTGCTTGTATGCAATGGTTTTTGAATAGTACCACGTCAAATTGAATGTAGCGCCTTGATTTCCTTTGTTTATTTAGTTCTGAATCTCCCTACATAATTTTCTCCTCCTCGTTGTTGGAGAGCAAGTACAGTGACTGAGTGACATTTGAGACAAACTGGATTAGGACATGTTTAGCACTACAATTTGGCCCTATTTTCAAGTCTATCTCCTGTAACTTCGTTCTGTTTACGTGTCAATATGTTGTTCTTTAGCTAAGCCTTAGGATCCTTATCCACATTTGGTTGCTCCACCGGCTGACACAATGGCAATTTCACAAATTATTATCGAGCAAATAAGTGCTTATTTACAGTGTTTTTAAAACATCAAACATGAAAATAAAAGGAATGTAGCCTTCATTGTATAGGTTGATAGTCATTGTCTTGTCCCTATGACCCTATCAACTTTGATCTCATCACCTGAACTTTACTGGGACTTCCTACACCTTCCTAATGACCTTTTGAGCCTTACTGTAGTATTTGAAAATAAGCAAGTCCGTTATATAATATTGTTAAGAACTTATTTCACGATGCCAAAATTTCCTAAATTTCAACATTTTACTTCTCATGCCAATATCTGCACCATATAGATATTAAATATGCCACCAGTGTTGGACTTAAAAGATTCTTCACGTGGTTTTAAATTGTAGGTCACCACTCATAGTGATTAATATCATTCACTGTGGTCAACAATGCCTCTCTTATTGTCCGCTAACTAGCAGATTTGCCCGCGTAATTACGTGGCTAGATATTATGATACAATTGTCTTTACTATACGACTCTACCATCCATGGTTCAAACTCCCGGCGGTTACCGGTTTTACCGGTGGAGACCAGTAACCAAAAAACCGGCCGGTATGAATTTTTGATTTTTCGAATTTTGGCCGGTTTTTTTTTCCGGTTACCGGCCGGTTTTTCCGGTTACCGGTTTCAAAATATCTCAAAATTCAAATTTTGATTTTCAAATTGTGCCCGGTTTTTTACCGGTTTTTCCGGTAACCGGCCGGTAACCGCCCGGTTACCGTTACCGGCCGCCGACCGGGATTTCTTCCGGTTCCGGTTTTTGGAACCTTGCTACCTACCATCTATGATTAAAATGCAATTGTATTTGCTATGCAACTAATATACATATATGATTAATCTGCACCATTATAATCTGACCCCACCAAAATAAGTGGTGGTGATACTTACTCTTTTTTCTCAATTAATGTGAGAAGTTCTAGGATTTTTTTTCTTTTTTATGATTATTATGAGATTTTCTTGTCCTCAAAACGAAGGAGATACTTTGAATCTCACCAGTTGCTTTTATTTATATAGATGGCTCCAGTTGTTCCAAATTTCTGTCCATGGCAAGTGATCAACTTTAACCCTCACTAGTATAATGCATGCATGGTGCACAAGAAAAATTGCTATTGTGATTTCTTTAGGGTAAAACATAGCTCTGAGTATCTGACAATGATGGTAACTGTTGGCAAACAAACACTTTCCAAAAGAGAACACAATGTAAGAAACAAGGTATGGGAGGGAAATTTGCATGCTCATAAGTCAGGAGTTCAAAGCATCCACAAGGTTGCACAACTGTAGTTGAGAAAACATATGGTTTACCTTCAAATGACCACTGACCAACTCCATCTGCCACACCAAACCAACCGTCACAAGCTATAAAATATGCATCTTCACCACCTGTTAACACCTGGAAAAGTTTACAGATATTGATCAAAAAGATTCAAGAGAAATGTGGGGTTGTTTTAATGCAGCTTACCACAGGTAACAAATCAAATACACATGGAGGGTAAATATTCTTCCCTGACACCCTGTGTGCTATCTCATATAAAGGAAATCAGTAGGCAGCTACAACTCTATATATGTTTCAGATAGCTAAAGCTGTTGCTTCAATCATTATTTCTAGGCATTCTAAAAACAATAGATCGCATGTAATGGACTGGAGCAAGGAGCAAAAAATAAGCCAGAAGTGAGAGAAAGCCATGTACCTTACCCTTCTAATGTTTGGAAGCAGTGGACTATACTATTATCAGCATGAAAAGCAAGTATATTTCATCTCTAAATGAAAAAAAGCAAGCATATGTAATTTACATGCCAAAATCTTCACAAAGAACTGGATCTCTCATTGAATCAGTTAATGGAGTAATGTTGTACTCAAGGTCTCAAGCTTAATTCATTAGAAGAGGAAAACACAAACATAATTTGGAAGGGTGCCGTAAATGCAGTTTTTTTTAAAAGAAGTGTTAACATGTCTGCCTCAGCACGGCACCGGCCAGGCCAGTACGCTGAGAGCAGATTAATAACACAAAGGCATTTAATTGTACTATTGTTATAGCATAACTTTAGTCTGAACTCTGAAGCGCATTTTGTCGGGCAGATAGAGTAAATATACATTACTTACAAGAGACCGAGAAAGAAGAACCGTTACCTTTGAAGGATGAGGTAACATTGCTGCACCTGAAACCAACACAGATGTTGATATGGCTGCTGAAGCCATCCTGCATATGAATTAAGCATGAAAAAAAGTGAACAAAGCATCTTTCAAAGCTTCACAGGTTCAAAAGGCAAAAGAGAAAACAATGAAGGACATCCAACTTTAATAGTGAATAGAGCATACCACAAACTTTTCTTGAACAAGCCTCTATATGTATGCAAACAGATCAAGCTATACGCTGACACCTTGCAATGCAAAATGGCAAAATGCTTAAAGCAATACCTATCAGAGCTCTTCACCTCTGAAGTGTTGTTTTCCCTGGCCACCTCACAGATTACTTGTTCCTATAAATGGGAAAAATAGAGTTACATGTCATCCTCTAAGCAGAAGAAATTTACACTATCACCAGCATATATATTCATATAACAGCACAAGCTAGGTTTATAGACAAAGCTACAGTCTTTGAGAAAGTTAATGCTAATTTGCCACGATATTACCACAGGCTATTAATTAATACAAACAGGGAAAATTGTTCATTGAATTCACACAGGATCTCAATTTCTACAGTTAGTTAACAGTGTGTCCTTTAGTATAAGTGTGGTCCCTTACTAGGATATATGACCATATCAAGAGAGGATAACCAAATAAGTAACTAGAAGCTGATACTAAATAAAAGCAGATTCTCACAAAAAGAAAACATTGCTGCTCTAAGCCTAACTGTCAAATTTTCACAGATTGCATTTCTGCAACTTCAGTGACTTGAAATGATTTTTTTTTTAAAAAAAACTCCAAATGAATTAATGTAGAGAAACTACAAGACAGAGTTACACACATACAGCATCAATTAACTGATATTAAGCATAGCAACGTTGACAAGTACATAGCTCAGGAGTTTGCACGAAAGACATACCATGCATGGGATGTAGACTCCATATCCTGTGTCTTGTTCCTCTATACTTGAACCGCTGGACTCCGTCTCCACGTCGGTATCAAGATCCTGTGTGGTCGAGCCGTCTGAAACCTCAGCGTCACCCAAACTCGTATCCATTCTGTCCACTCCTTCCTGAACCCGCCTGGTGGAGCCATCTGAAGCCTCATACTCCTCCAAAGTCGTCTCCATCCTGTCCACTCCTTCATCAGACAAGGCACCACTCATCTCTGTGCCCCCCTCCACATCGCCGCCATCAACACGCAACTCCAATTCCCCTTGGGCAAGGCCATTTCCACCATCCAAATCACCTTTCATCTCAACCCCGAACTCAGAACTTACATCCCCTTTAGAGACCCCCAGGGCAGCACAAATCCCTTGCACACCAGTTGGCTCTTCCGGCACCTCTCGTTCACATCCTCGGGCACCACTCGCCTCTGCCGGGGACCCCTCGACGAGGGAAGAGCCACCAATTCCCCCGGTGGCGTCCAAATTTGAACTGGCATCTGACGGGGACACCCCAACCAGTGAAATCTCATTGATTGCACCAGCTTCATCGGAACCCGAACTCCCACGATCCAACTTCCTCTCATGGAGCCGCACCTCCGGGGCCCCTAATCTCACATCCAAAACACCCGGCTCCGGCGACTCGAGCTCGGCGCCATCTTCGGAACACAGAACCGCCGCGTCGTCGGCGTCAGCGCTGCCAAGGCCTTCCGACGCCTCGCCACTCACGACCCGGCGCTCCGAACCGGCCAAATTCGACCCCGCCACCTCCACCGCGACGGCGCCGCTGTCCTCAAAGCCCGGACCTCCATGCACCTCCTCGGCACCTTCTACATCCAGAGTTCCAGACCAAATCAAATCGAGGAACAAATTGAAGGAAGAGCAGCGACCAGTACACCTCATCGTCCGGATATGAGGCCTTACCGTTGGCGGAGCAGAGCTCGGCGGCGTCGCAGGAAGGAGGGGGCACGCGCGGGTGGGAATGGGGAGGAGTAGAGGGCGCGGGGGCTAGCTCCCCGGGTCGGAAGTCGAGGACGTCGGCGGCGACGGGGACCACGGCCATGGCTTCACGCAAGGCGATGACGACGCGGCGGGAGGCTAGCCAAAGAAAGCTTGGACTCTAAACTCGGGAGACCGAAGGCTTCGGTTGGGGGATCAGCAGCGAGCGAGCTAGCGATTGGAGCGCAGTGGCGTTCAGGAATGGCGGTGAGACTGAGATGGAGAGGCGGAGGGGAGGGAAGCTTAATGGGGAGGGAAGGGAACGAGGCTTGTGTCTGAGGTTTTCAGGTGTTTCCTGGGGCGCGCCCTGTGCAGCTCGGCGGCCGGACGGCGTCGTTTTCTAGGGAGCTCGGCTTGGTGAGGTGGGGTTTTCCGCGTATTTTCCTCGGATTTTTTCCGTCGCCCTCGCTGTCGCTTTAGGACAAAGGGCCTCCCGGAAGTTTGTATTTGGCGGGCAGGGCCGGCGGATCGTTGTGCTGCTGGGCACTCTTAACCGTCCATATTAATTTTTGCTGATGATTTTTAATTCTAATTTATAAATAGTAAATTTATAGAGAGTAATATACAGAGATAGAAATTCACATGCGATTTTGAATAATATAAATAAAGTTATTAAAGTATGTATAAATAAAATCGTTACTCATTACAATACGTACTACAATTAATTTATAGATCCCGTCTTAAAAAGACACCCGTTTAAAAGTTAGGTACTATAGAAAAATAATTTTTAGAAACCAATATGAATAGAGCTGTGTATGTGCTTTTGGCCGTACTAATGGCTTTTGTCTATAACTTTGATAGTTTTTATCTGTAATTTTTAAATGATAGCAAATTGTGAAGACGTCAACGCAAATAGTACATATGATTTTTGCCTCGAAAAGCTATACCGTTTCTTTCGATTTTTGAAGAAATCAAAAATCTAAGAAAGAAAGCAGGGCGGCTTCTTGCCTTCTCGATGCACGATTTGTTTTGGCCCTGTTTGTTTCCACTTAAGATTATTATAATCCAGTTTATAATCATAAGTGGAAACAAACAGCCTAGATTATAAGGTAACTTATTATAATCTAATAGCCCAGATTATTGTAATCTAATAAGCTGAAAAAAGGAGCTTATTTTAGCTTATTTCCCACCTTTTATCTTAATGACCATAAAACTTTAGGAATATTACCCACCTTTGCCATTCATCCAACCCCAAATCCCGTGCCTCTCTCTCCCAGGGCATTGTAGTCTTTAAACATTCAAATACAACAATCCATAACTCTGATAATCCAGACTGCCAAACACCTGACAGCTTATTTCCCACCAGCTTATTATAATCTAGCTTATATAATCTCCCACCTATAAGCTGGATTATAATAATCTTAAGTGGAAACAAACAGGCCCTTTGTTGTTTGTTTTTTAGGACTTTGGGATAAAAAAATGTTTGTTGTGTGGAAAGTGTTGTTAAGGGTAGGTGTGTTTTGTTTTAAGCTCAAGTGGTAAGTTTTAAAGTATCTATTTGATTGTTACGTGGATGGTCTTATCTGTTTAACTTTTGGTTTGGCTCTACATAGGATGTGAAGGGTGGTTAATTTTGTGGGGTAATTAACATGGAAAAATTTTCAGTGGTTAGATTTCGATCCACACAAGTAATTGCGACGGTTTGGTTTGGAATTAATGCAAGGCGAAAAATCTCTGAGTTGTCAATATTTAGCTATGGACGAGTTTGTGAAGTAACTCATGCAAAAGAAAATTTTTGAGTGGCTAGATTTGGTTTCGCGCTAAGTACACGTGATGGTTTTGTTTGTTATTAATGCAGGTAAAAAAATCTTCACATGGATAACTCACCGATAATAAGTGTTGCTTTTTTAAAGTTTGATGTATCCCTATTTAGAGTCGATCTTATTCTATTATTAAAGATGTATGATTTTGTGTTAGAACGAGTGAGCACTCGAATTGTATAGGCCATGTTTAAAACATGAGAAGAAGCAAACAAGGATATATGCTATGTACACGTGTTCTCAGTTTTCCCTGGCATATTAAATATGTTCTTTGAAAACTTATTCGTTCTAAGCTGATTTAGTGTAGACAACCTTCATGCACATAAACCTTTTGGGAAAGCTAAGGTAGAGAAGCACATCGCAAAGCTATGAGGGGGAAAAACAGATAACCGTAGCTACAGTAAAAAGATATTATGTTATAAAATATTGTAGTAAAAGCATTGCTTTACATTATAGCAAAGATTAATATAGCGGTTGATCTGTACCATTCGGTCTGAATTCAATGACTGGAGGCATAACACCGTATTCTGCATTTGCTTGTGCAAACGAGGATACAAAACTGTTCTCAGTGTTCTGCCTCGTAAGCGTCTTGGACGGTTAAACCAGTCAGCCCTATTTGGATCATTAGACCAGCGTCCGATCCTAGGTCCGGTAAACCAGTAGCCCTGCCCTAGATAGTTACGCTGCTATATTTGCAAGCCCAACCGACAGAGAACAAACCTTACAGATTTTGGGCCATCTTCCCTAAAAGACTAGTCTGATAGATGGGTATTCACTTACCCTTATAAATTGTGCCCCAACAAAATCTCAGCCTCACACATCGAATGTGCTTCTCAGCAACCATGAAGCCTGAGATGTATCCGAAATACCAAGGCTCTAATACCAATTATTACGTAGTGTCAACACTATCAGACCGTTAAACCAGTGGATCAGCCCTAGGTAGTGAGGCTGCTATACCCGCAAGCCCAACCGGTAGAGCAACAAAATCAGTCTTGAGTCATCTCCTCCTAAAAGACTAGCTTGATAGGTGGGTATGCCCATACCCTTATAACTCATATTCTGCCTTCTCCCACAATCGATGTGAGACTATCACAATAAGGCTGCGATCATTGTGGCTGATGCACAGTGCTCATGGCTTATTTGGCACTATTCATAAGTTTCGTCTTTTTCTGAATTTTTGGCTTTTTGTTGAGCTTTTTTGCCGGTTCTTTTTTTTCCCGTATTTGTTTGTATTATACGTAATGGGCTAACATATTTTTTTATTTTTAATTTTTTTTAAATTTAATTATGCTAAATAAGCCTCTGTCAGCTACAGTGCTTTTTTCAGCCAGCTACAGTGTTTTCAGCCATAAGCCATGAGCTTTTCAGCCGAACCGATCACCCCCTAAATCTTGCTCTGCCTCCTCTCACAACCGATGTGGGACTATCCTAGCAAATCTCACTGTCACACATCGGGTGTGCTTCCCGGTAACCGTGAGGCCTGAGATGTATCTGAGATACATGGACTCTGATACCAATTGTTGCGCAGAGTCAGTGCCATCAGACAGCTAAACCAGCATTCGACCCCGACCTGCTAAACCAACAGCCTGGCCCCAGGTAGTTGGGCTGCTATACCCATAAGCCCAACCGACAAAGCACCAGCCTTAGAGGTCTTGAGCTATCTCCCCCAAAAGACTAGCCTCATAGGTGGGTACTCTCTCACCCTTATAAAATTGTGCTGTCTCATCCCACAAGCGATGTGGGACTATCCAACAAATCTCCCCCTCACACATTAGGTGTGCTCTCCGGCAACCATGAGGTCTGAGATACCTGAGCTCTAATACAAATTGTTGTGCAACGTCAGTGCTATCGGACCACTAAACCAGCGTCTGACCTCAGACTCGCTAAACCAGTGGCCTAGCCCTGATAGTTGGGTTGCTATACCTGCAAGCCCAACTGGCAGAGCACTAACATCGGTCTTGGGCCATCTTCCCCCAAAAGACTAGCCTGATAAGTGGGTACTCCACCCTTATAAATTGTGCCCTCAACAAATCCCCTTTCACACATTAAGTGTGCTCCCTAGCAACAATGAGGTTTAAGATATATTCGAGATACTTGGACTTTGATGCCAATTATCGCGTAGTGTCAGCATCATCAAACCACTAAACTAGCGTCCGACCCAGGTTCACTAAACCAGCGGCTTAGCCCTAGGTAGTTGGACTGCTATATCCGCAAGCCCAACCAGCAGAACAACAAATTTATAAGTGGTCTTAGGCTATCTCCCATCAAAAGATTAGCTCACTAGGTGGGTACACCTTCACCATTATAAATCATGATCTATACCCTCCACAACCGATGTGGGACTATCCCAATAAATCTTGTTCTGCCTCCTCTCACAACCGATGTGGGACTATCTCAACAAGTATCACCACAAGGGCAAAGGGTTTTTGTGGTGAAAATTTTCATCACAAAAGCTTATTTTTTCGCCACAAATCAACCTTTGTGGCGACTTTTTAAATCGCCACTAGTCGCCACAAATACTAGCCTCACAAATACTCTAGTGGTGATTTTTTGTTCCCCACAGATTGCCATACTCATTAGTGAGGAATTGTGGTGCCACTAGTAAAGTGGACATTTGTGGCCCCATGCGTTGTCACAAAAACATATGTATTAGTGGCAAAAAAAGATGCCACTTATAATGTTTTTCGTGGCAAGAATAATCGACACGACTATAGAGTATTTATGGCAATTTTGTCATCACAGTTACCATTGTAAAAGTGACGAATTATATGGTCACTAAAGACTATATATCAGTGACCAATGTTTCGCCATTATAGAAGTTTACTGTGTCGATATTTATTCTCACTATTTTAGTTACAATTGTGACTAGTTGATCGCCACAATTTATATGGGAAAATGTGGCACCTTATCAACACAAATACATTTTATTTGTGACATAACTCATCCTCACATATATATTACAGAGGCAAAACTTTTCCTCACAATATGATTTTTTTGTGAGAATTGATAAGACATGTTGTGTCGATAATTTCATCTCCAAAAAACATATCATTTGTGTGAAAATATTAGTTATGACAAGTTTTGTCACAAGATAAAGTCTCAATTGTGTGGAACAATAGATGTTGTGGCAAACGATTTATCATCATCACCCATGTTGTAGTGACAAAACTGGCTCGACAAATATACATTGTAGCAATACAATTCTCACAACTGTAGACCAATAACATTTATTTCAATAATTCTTTATCCATGATAATGTTGCAATCAAGCAATACACAAAAATTAATAACACTTGGAACTCTCAAAATAACGCACACACTACTTTCAAATCTCAAATAATTTATTCAACTATAGGTATTAAACTCTAAGATGGAGGCGGCGAAGCACCAGAATGAATGCGCGCAAAGAAATCAGCCATTTGTTGATCAAGTTGCTCTCTCACTAGACGTGCAACTTCTCCACTCTGTGTTCGACGCAAGGAACTAAGCTCATCACGTTGGGACTGCTGCTCTTCTTGTAACTGTGCATTTGTTTCGACCACAGTCGAGACCTGGCCTTCCAAAGCTTGTGCTCGTTGCTCAGCAGCCTCAGCACGTTGCTCAGCAGCATCTGCACGTGCTTGAGCTGCAGCTTCACGCTGTTCAGAAGCCTCAATTTGTGCCTGCAATCTGATCCTTTCCTCGGCCACTCGGTTTACAGCACGAATGCCAACACCGCGTGAATGGTTTGGCTTTCGACCAAGAACTAGTGCGAAGTGCTCCACTATTGGCACGGGCGCAGAAGAAATTTTTTCTTGATGTGTCCCAGCAACTTCATGTAGTTTGGTCTGCAAAGCATGAAACAACAAACTAATTAAGAACTTATATACTACACAGCACGAAAAAAACGTTCATCTAATTAATAGTAAGTATGAGCACGAATTCACTCCAGGATAGTTGCTGCTGTTCAAAAAAAATCTGCAGACATGTCATCTAATAAATACAAAAACACAACCGATGAATGCTTTTGCAAAACTTCAGAGGGAGAGGACTCATGTCACCGCGGAATAGCGAGGGAACTCGAGGTGATCCGTGGTCCGAGCTTTTCTGAAAACATCGGAAGCGTGTCCTTCCTCATGGGGGGTCTCTGCATGGTGCAGCGTTTGCAAGTGCGAGACCTAGGTTTTTTTCCTAGTTCTTCCTTGTAATGATCACTAGGTGCTCCAGTTGTTGTACTGTCCCGGGTGTCTAATCCATGGGTGGATTAGTTCCAGTATGGCTGGTTAGTCTGTTCCCTCAACTTTGATTTGTTTTCAAGTAGTAAACATTGTGTGGGATTTGCATGAACAGATTTGTAGATTCTTCTATATTGCAAAGGTTCATAAACAGTTTGCTCTGAAAAAAGATTTATTTGTGCAGCCTAACAGCAAACTGCGGCTGCTGATATTGTGTATATCATGTGATCCTACTGAACTGAATCTACGTGGTTACTGACTGAAAAAAAGCACTGCAGGGGATCCAACCACTAATTGAGAACAGATCATAGTACTATAATCTTACTGATTTATCAGTGTCAAACTGAGAAGGCAGGGAATCCATCTACTAATAACACATAGATTACATGCTCGTACTGGATTTACATAGCAATGGGGAAGTGATTCAACATTTCAGCTACTAGCAACTGAGTGTAGAACACATGAAGTTGTGATACAGAATTTTACTACCATATTTTTTCATACAAAAACACACCACTTCCACCTAATCCTAGTTCAAAAGGTAGGATACAAATTGACATAAATGTGAAACCCAAAGCTGCCATCAGAAAGGGAAGTAACATGTTCATACCATTATTTCTTCACCCGTTGGAATAGACCATGTCCCATCAGCCTTTTGATATGTAGCCCTCCAAACTTGCATAGCAGTAGGCCATTCACCAGTTTCTGGGTCTCGCTACATTGGAATAAAAAAGCATATATTCACTAATTCAGAACAATGTGTAGCAGATACAAAATTCTGCCTGGTATTTTTTTTACTCACCAGATCATAAGCAATTTGAGCAATTGATCTAGTTCCTACTTTGGACCCCATCTCTTGCTTTCCTCTGTTGATAGAGTTTTGGTTGCTCCTTTTCTGGTTTACAAATTGCATGAGTGTTTCATTAACAATTATGTAGCACCATAATTTAGGATGAGTTGTATGTACCTGAAAATCATCATCCGTCCACAAATTCCTTATCAACCATTGCCAACCTTCTGGTGAGACATGTTGTGGCCTTGGCTTGTTGTTTCGGTAAGCTTGAAGCAGACGGTAACGCCGATTATTATATTGACTCTCTACTTGTCTCATGGCACAGTCTTTATCTTCTTCTGAAAGCTCAGGAAACTTTTGCTGTACAGCAAACATATGACGTAATAAGCAGCCACTGAATGCAATGATAACCTATGCATGCCAAATATATTTATTTCATATGAAAAGTAGGTCACCTTTAGTTTTCTCCAAACAGCTGCAGTAGTACCAGCATGAAACTTATCCATGTCCCTCCACTTCTTCACTTGGAGTGGTATAGTTCTTACAATAACTGTGATCTCACTTTTAAATAAACTAGCATGTTCTCCACACACTTTTGCAAATTCTTTAGGGAACTTTATATCAATATGCTTTCCTTTTGCTCTTCTCTTGCGAAGTTGATCGTTAATTGTAACTTTTCTTCCATTCTTAGCATGGCCTAGTTAATTTAGGGAAAAGAACAAGGGTAATTAAATGTAATGTTTGTACTCTGTAGTGTCAAGAATAAAATTTTAGATTAGTATAACAGGTTGTGAATGCTAAATGTAGCACTTGGTATTATGTCGTGTAAAGAAATAAATCTAGATCAGCATAACAGAGCCTAGCTAAATCAGCGAAATAAAAAATGGTGTAAAGAAGCATGTTTCAGATTAGCAAAACACCTTCAGTGTTGTGTGCTACAGCATTTATTTGATTATTTTCATCCATGGCCACATCTGAATCCAATCGATCATGTGCATTGTCAGTTCGAGGAGGCCTATGATGCTTCGACGAAGCGTAAATTCACACTAAAAGCTGCATTGCTCTGGACAATTAATGATTTTCCTGCTTTAGGGAATTTATCAGGAATGTCCACAAAGGGAAAATATGCATGTCCATCCTGTCATACTGACACTTGCTACCAATGGCTAGCCAATGGAAGAAAAGGTTGCTACATGGGACACAGGAGATTCCTACCAACAAGACATAGTTGGAGGAACAATACTACTTCTTTTAATGGCCAAAGGGAAAGGAGATGTGCTCCAAAACCATTATCAGGCGCTGAAGTTCTTTCACAATATGAAAAGTTTACTCAGGTACACATACAAAAAAGATTTAAGTCTATGCAGCTTTCTTTTTGTAAATAAATATGATACGCGTTATGATATTTTGATGTAATTTCAAAGGTGTAACATTGCTATCATTATGCTGCCATTCAGGTTATATTTGGGAAATCTGACAAGAAAAGGAAGCGCTCCAGCACAGTGTATGGTGTTTGGAAGAAAAAGAGTATATTTTTTCAACTCCCTTATTGGAGGACATTGACACTAAGACATAACCTAGATGTCATGCACATTGAAAAGAATATTGGTGAAAGTTTGGCGGGTACCTTGCTTGGACAGGAGGGGAAGACAAAGGATAACATTAATTCTCGATTTGATATGGAAATCATGGGAATACAACCAAAACTTCATGCGACTCCCACAGATGATGGAAAATATTTATTTCAGAATGCACCTTATACACTTTTTGGACCTAAAAGGAAGGCATTTTGTGAGTTCTTGACGAAAATCAAAGTCCCAGATGGTTATTCTGCAAAGGTATCTAATTATGTAGATGCAATAAATGTTAAAATATCAGGGATGAAGTGCCATGATTACCATGTGTTTCTGCATAGATACCTTCCACTATCTATTCGCGGCATGCTTCCAGCTGATATTTGTCTTCCAATAATTGAGCTATGCAACTTTTTTCGAGAAATTTGCTCAAAGGTGTTAGATGTTGAGATCCTTAAAAGGCTTGATTCTTCAATTGCTATTACTCTTTGCAAATTAGAAAAGATATTTCCTCCATCCATGTTTGATGTAATGATGCATCTACCAATCCATTTAGCTCAACAAGCAATGGTAGGTGGTCCTGTGCAATATCGATGGATGTATCCCATCGAGAGATTCTTGCGCAGACTAAAGTCATTTGTAAAAAACAAAGCTCGTCCAGAGGGAGCAATTGCTGAGGCTGTAGTGTTACAGGAATGTGTGACTCTTTGTTCTATGTACTTGCATGGAATTGAGACAAGAATCAACAGGGCAAGCCGTAATGATGACAGTGATGATAACAATAGCAACACACAGCTCCAGATTTTTGCTAAAATTGGAAGACGACTTATTGGGAATAGATATTGTGAGATGGAGATGAATGAATTGAATAAAGCACAAGCGTACGTTCTAAAGAACTGTGAAGAGGCTTCTCCATATATAGGGTAAGCCACTCTTAAGATGTTCATTGAACTGTGGACCTCCAATTTTGTAACATCAATTCTCCTATGTCACAGCATTCACAAGGAATATTTAAGGACACAGAGCACCAGAAATGTAGATAAGCGGCATGAGAAAGAGTTCTTTGAGTGGTTCAAGAACCATGTAAGTATAAGGATGTATTTATTACATTATTTCTTTAGGGTAGCTTAATTAACTACTGTGTTTCATGTAGATAACAGCTCTGTATTCCAAAGGAGATCCTTCTGTTTCTGATGAATTATTTGATCTAGCAAGAGGACCCGATACTAGAGTGACACATTTCTCAAGTTATATGGTCAATGGATGGAGATTTAACACAAGGGACAGAGACGCTCTATTTCAAGCACAAAACAGTGGAGTATTTGTCAAGGGCGATGAAGGAACTGGGAACAAAGATTACTTTGGTGTCTTGACAGATATTGTGGAGCTTTTATATGGGACTCATAAAGTTGTTCTTTTTAAATGTGAATGGTGGGATGTACATACAACAAGGGGAGTTAAAGAAGACAAGTATGGGTTCATAATGATAAATACTACTCGCAGGCTGTCAACAGATGAGCCATATGTTTTGGCTTCGCAAGCAGAGCAAGTATATTATGTGAATGATACTCAAGATCCAAAATGGTATGTCGTGGTAAAGACTAAACCTCGTTACTATTTTGACACTCCTCCCAGTGATGAAGAAGATGCCACTACTAAATCAAGTAAATCCAATCCTGAAGCTTGCCAAGAAAATGAAGTAATAACTGTGCCGAATCCAAATACAATAGAAGATGATGACACAAGTATATTGGACACACCTCAAGTTGAAGCGGAAGCTGAAGGTATGGTTGTGGTTGTGGAAGGTAATCCGATACTCCATTACGAGGGTGACGTTGAAGATGAAGAGCAAGAATCTGAAACTAATGACAGCGAAGGTGGTGAGTACATGGATTCAGGTGACGAAGACACTGAAGCGGAAGAAGATATAGATGACGACTAGCTAGCAAATAACTGATAATCAAGCTGAAATTTCTATAGGGAATATATATATGAGATGCAGCTTCATCTCCTTGGTCACTTGCTTTACAAACACTACACAGTAGTGTCAAACAAATAAGCATTTAGGATATCATAGTCACTCTGGCATTTTCAGCTATGTTTTATTTCCTAATACTTATCAGTTTTGCATGCCCTGGTAATATGATATATATTCATTATAAACAAGCTATTCATCCACAAATTGTCAATTCACGTATTACTATAGACATACGGATTTGCGCTTGCTTTTGTTCGTTCTCACTAATTTTACTTCTGTTCTGGATCCCTACAAGACAAACTTGTGTTTTTTTGTTCCCACAACCAAATTAACTAGTACATACACTCAAAGTCACCAAAACCTAAGATAATAGAGGTCTAATTTGTACTTCAATTACAGAATTACAACATAATATACTAGTATTATGTAACTAAAGATAAAGATAGGGGGTCCATCTGTCCCGTATGCAATGACCAAGGTTCAAGTGCCCAATCAATGCCACTGAATCATCACTAAGGCATTTGGCGATTGAGCTTCTAGCCTACATTCAAACTCCAGAGCACCGAATAGACAAATACGGTGAATTGATCAAATAATCTAAACTAGAGAGCAACGGTGCTTACTATCCAATCCTATGGCCTCGGATGAGCCGCCGTGTTAGGCCCCTGGACGCACGAGCCGCTAGCTGCACAGGCGGCCGTGAAGCTCCACCGCGGACACGCCCGAGCTACGACCGCCCGCCACACGCCTGAGCGGCTGCCCGCACGCCTGCCGGTGTTGACGCCCGCAAGATGACCGTACCAGGCTCGCAGTACGGCGCGAGACCGCGGCTCGGCGTCTTCATCCTCGCTCGCAGACGACCGCGGCCAGGGGCGCAGCGAATCCGACCGCGGGCGAGCTCGTCGAGATTGGCGGCGGCGACCGTGGGCGAGCTCGTCGAGTGCTGCACGGGGCAAGATTCGGTGGAGCCGGGTGGGAGCGGGGATGGCCGGAGACCATGAGTTCGTCGGCGCGGAGCAGAAGCAGCGAGCTGGGGGCGGCCGCCGGCCGGAGACACTCGTCGAGATAGGCGGCTGCGGCCGTGGGCGAGCTCGCTGAGCGCTGCACGTGCGAGCTTCGGCGGAGCCATGGGCAGGGGCATCGACGGCCGGCGACTGTGGGCGAGCTTGTCGGCGCTTGGCGGAGTGTCAGATCCCAGTGAGGAATCCGAGTTGGAAGTGGAAATCGTAGAGATCTGGAACCACGGAGAATAGGAATAACAGAGAGGAAAGGAATAAGCTACAGGCAATAAGAAAATATCGGCAACAGGCATATCCATTCATTCCACCGTAGAGTATATGAGTACAGTTCCACAGTAAGGTAAGTACTTATTAGAGTATATGAGTACAGTTTCACAATTAACTTGGTAACTAGTGACAAAAGAATATTTTGTCACAAAATTTTCTCACTAATCGTGTACCATGTGGCGATGCAAAATTTTGTCACTGATAAATGTACTAGTAGTGGGGGAAATTGTTTAGTCACAATTAATATGGTAAACAATGGCAAAATATAATTTCGCCACAACATTTTCTCACTAACCTTGAACCATGTGGCGATATAATATTTTGTCACTGATAAATGGCATAACTGTGAGGAAAAAATATTTAGTCACAATTAACCTATTTATTAGTGGCAAATTAATGTTTCTCCACTAAATTCGCCACTGAAGGTGCATCCTGTGGCGATATAGTAGTTTGCCACTAATAATCGACGCAATAGTGATGAAAATTAGTTTGGTCACTAATAACATGGGAATCAGTGGCAAAACAAAATTTCGCCACCACATTTTATCACTAATGCTCGGTCTTCCTGTAGTGTATCCTCCGTACGCGTCGGGTGTGACCCCTGGTAACTGTAAGACCTGAGATGTATTTGAAATACTTAGGTTCTGATACCCATTGTTGCGCAACATCAGCGCTATTTTATTGCTAAACCAGCGTTCGACTTAGGCTCGCTACACCAGTGGTCTGACCCTAGGAGTTGGGCCGCTATTACCACAAGCCCAACCAGCAGAGCATCAGCCTTAGAGCTCTTGGGGCATCTCCCTGTAAAAGATAGCCTGATAGGTGAGTACTTCCTCACATTTATAAATTGTGCTCTGTCTCCTCTCACAACCGATGTGGGATTATCCCAACAAATCTCCCTCCACGCATCGGGCGTGCTCCCCTACACCGCGAGGCCTAAGATATATCTGAGATACTTGAACTCCGATACCAATTATTGCACAACATCAGCGTCATCAGACCGTTAAACCAGCATCCGACCCTAGACCCACTTAATCGGTGGCCCAGCCCCAAGTAGTTGGGCCACTATATCCACAAGCCCAACCGGCAGAACACTAACATTAGAGGTCTTGAGCTATCTCCTCTAAAAAACTAGCCTCATAGGTGGTTGTTCCATCACCATTATAAATTATACTATATCTTTTCCCATAATTGACATGGAACTATCCCACCAAAAAACCTTCTAAGAGGTCAAAGCACTATCCGTCCAAGGACAACTACCTAAGTCGAATATACAAATTCGCTGTGGACAAAAGTGCAAAAAGGAGCAATTAACAGGGTAATCCGGCCGTTCGTCGCTTGTTTTGGTCTGGATAATTTTATGGATATTAAAATTCAAAAGGGTCATCGCAGGGTAGGGTCACCACGTGGGATCGAGAGCAGCTTCGTAGTCAATCAATCGAGATCCTCCACGTGTCGCCACCGCCTTCCCTACGTGTCAGCCATCCCAGCAAACAGAGGGCACCCCGCGACCTACGACCGAGTTGCAAGTGGATCAATCTCCACGGCCCAAGGGCGCGTGATTAGCAAGATAGAGGGCTGTTTTTTTAAGTGTAACTTATGATTTATAATTTAAAATTTAAAATTTTAACTATTTGTGAGAGATAATATATAGAGAAAAATAATCGTATATGATTTTGGCTGATATAATTGAACTCAGTGCACTTTTTACTACAATCTTTCTGTTGATTTTATATAAAAAAACACACTGTTTAAAAATTAATTACTATAGTATAAACTATAAACTATAAGTAGAAAAAAAAACTCGGCCAGATCGTCACAGAGGCTTATCTGTTCTTCGGATAAGGCCTTAATTATTGAGCCGGGAAGCAAGTATTTTCCATTGATTAATGAGTGATTTTGTCGACGTAAGGACCGTTTGTCGTCGTAAGGATCGTTTGATATTGCCATATATGATACGGGATTAAAATACTGGGAGAGCTTGATGGATAAGTTCCAGGCAATCATTGATTTCCTGTTCCTTTTTTTTTCAATGCTGCCCACTGGTACATTCTTGCAGTTCAGTTTTACCTTCTTGTTGGCTACTGCCCTGATCATTGCATCACTCTTTTGGTAGAAGTCCAATATGATCGTATAGTCATATTCTTTCAGCTGAGCTAGACTGCTGATTCTGGATAGTAATTGTAGCATCTCTGGTTTAACGGTGGTACTGCCATAAGAGTGCAACACACACACACATACATACATACATACATACATACATACATACATACATACATACATACATACAACAGGGCACTATGATGTCAAGGCTGATTGAGACTTTTCATCTATAATTAAGACTTTTCATCAATTATTGATTCAGCATGCTAAATTAATGACTTCCTTTTCAAATCGATGCCTTTTCGAATTAATGAATGTTAATGGCTTTGCTTGATATATTATATATCATTGTATTTGCACGCATCTCAAAGCAATCCAAAGACAGAGAGACTTGGTGCCTAGATACCATGGTGCCCCATTTCATATGTGGGAATAGAAAAAGACTATATATATAATATGTGTGTATATATATATATATATATATAGTTTTTTATTCCCACATATAGTTACTCCATATGTCGTATCTTGCAAAGTAGAGTGTATATCGCGCAACAGAGGGTATGTATGTATAGTATATGAGTCTATAAGACCATCTAGGTGGTGTGTGTGTATAGTATAAATAACAGAGGCACCATGGTGCTCAGACTCCATGATTAAGATTTTCTATCCATGATTCAGCATGCTAAATCAATGACTTCTTTTCTAAATCGATACCTTTTCGAATTAATAAATGTTAATGAGTTTGCCTGATCATTGCCCCATATATATATATATATATATATATATATATATATATATATATATATATATATATATATATATATATATATATATATATATATAGGAAAAATACCTTTTACACCCGGGTGTAATTACTCCCACCCTAATATACCACCTAAACAAACTTAAAATACTCCTTTATCACTTTAGGTATACTTGTATACTAATTATAAAATACTCCAATGTGAACCATACGAAAAAATTACAAGGGAGACAATAGTTTTTAGCATATTTTGTAAATACCTTCATATATATGCATAAAAAGGAGTATGTCTAAAAAAATGTACATACCACATTTGAAAAATTATTCATACCACCTAAATGGTCTTAAATACTCGTAACCTAGATGATCTTATATACTCATACACTATGCATACATACTTTTTGTTATGTGATATACTCTTTACTTTGCGAGATACAATATAGAGAGTAGCTACACCCAAGAGTAGAAAAAAGTGTGTGTAGTATAATTAACTGGGACACCATAGTGTATGGATACCATGATCTAAAATAGATATTTCCCATGTGCAAAAAGTTTTAGAATTTTTTAGATGTCAAGTTTAACTAGTTACTAACTAGTTCAAATAAGTTTAAACTGAAATTCGAATTGTAGTTGTCTTTTTTATGATAGTTTGATTGTAGGTATGTGATGATTATATATAAATTAGCAAAACATATTATTTAAATTCGTTTGAAACTTTGAAATCAAGTATATTTTTCAAAGGTACATATTTTATTTGAATTATTATAGATAGGCATATACTCTAAAATTGATATTTAAAAACACTTCAATTTAGGTTGAATTCGCGCATTTGATGCTGTAATCTGCCGATTAATTGTATCCTCAACATAGACAACACATATTTGGATGAAGTGATGAGCACAGAATTGTGGTAGGTCGGATATAGATTTCGCTGGGGCAAGTGGAGAAAGACTAGTTAGCGGACTGGAGGGACTTGCGGAAGAATGATAATTTAAATCTGAATTTGGTTTCTGGAGGATAGGGTACATCTCGTCCCCGTCCTCTTCTTGTCAAGATCAAGAAAAAGATTGCAAGATAGAACTAATCCATACAAGACGTTTGTAACGCGACGAACTAATTCTTTTCTTCCTTCCAAACAAGTTGAACTTCCGGTAGATATGAGGAAGCACCCTCAATCTCGGTCCATAGAACCTATAA
Organism: Dendrocalamus latiflorus; assembly: GCA_017311315.1. Taxonomy (NCBI): domain Eukaryota; kingdom Viridiplantae; phylum Streptophyta; class Magnoliopsida; order Poales; family Poaceae; genus Dendrocalamus; species Dendrocalamus latiflorus. The sequence goes on from CM029622.1 coordinate 30,052,454, forward strand.
CTCTTCTTAGTGAAGCTACAGCTTTATTGAAAACAACCAACTTCTTGGAGCTGGCGAGCTCTTGCATGAACTTTCTTTCTTTAAATGAGAAGATACCCAGTTATCCTGCGTATTCTCGGGAAAAAAAAACTTCTTGGAGCAGATTTGTTTGGGAACTGGGAATTCATTTTCTGAAAAAAAAATATGTGACTAAAAAGTCCATTCTGTATCTTATTTCAGAACCTGAGGTCTTGCAAAATGGCATTCATTTGACCATATGTTTGCTGATGAAACCATGATGCTGCCCCACCCATGTGCTAACTCCCCCTGATTAATCAGCTCTGGTTTGTGCATCAACATGACAACAATTTGGCATCATCAGAATCAATGAGAGACTATGTGGAGGCTACTTCATATATGTGATGAGTATTTGACTGTGTTTATATTATGGTGTCAAAATTTGAGTTTAATTTTGTATCATTTGCTACCTAGTTTTGCGGTCTGACTGGCCTGCAAAGATAGTTTGATCGGCGGAAGTAGGCAGTCTGACCGGCATGGATGCCACGGTCAAACCAGTCCCTTGTTACTGGGATAAGTCAATTGTTGGTGGCCTGACTAGCCTCTGGTTTTAGAGCGAGTCTGAGTTAGTTTCGGCGATGTGAGTCATGGCGTGAGTCCATGCATATGTTATTTTACTAACAAGAGTCAAGTGCATATCATTTATACTCGAAACGGTTGTCTAGTCTTTGATGCGTAGGATGCTTGGTGATTGTTGCGATCAACGACAAGATTGAGCTAGGAAAAGTGTCCTGAGGCCATGGCATCGTGTAAGTTCGGATGGAGCATCATCTCATACGGAGAAGCACGGAAGAAAGACAAGGATCGTGAGGAGGAATTTGTTTGCATGTGGTGTGCCAATTAGATTTATGCATTTCAAGTGGTGATGGTTCTCAGAGCAGACGTACAATATTGGCGGCAAGTAATTAGGCATCACGAACTGTGTTATGGTGTGGTGTGTCATAGGACTCAAGACGTTTAAGTGATGACACCCCACTAGAGGAGGTGTACGATCTTTACGACAAGTCATTGGGTATCATATCTTCGTGTGGTGGTTGCTTCGAGAAGAAGCATTGCGGAGTCCAGAGGGTGGTAATTAAGAAAGTTATTAACTGCAACGGTGGCCTAAGTGGTCTAGACCATGTTTTAGAGGATGAAGCATCATATTAGGCTATTAGACCTATGTGAAATTCGTGTTTTGAAAAACATGCAAGTATATGTAAGTATGAAACCCGTTTGTATGTGGGTTACCATATTTTCCTATTTGTAAGTAGTTGTATCTAGTATGTGTTGTTTAGAGTTTGGTGTGATGTGAGGAGACTCCACTATGTAAACACTTATGTGAGTTGAGAGAGGTATAGATTCTAGGGATTGTGAAAGAGATTAGGATTTCATTATATTGGAGTTTTGTGTGTGGAGTTAGAGCTCCATCCTCCATTAGGGAGTGGTTGTAAATTATTCCTCTAAAAATGAAGTGAACATCTAAAATTTATCCAAGTGAGTTGCGCTGTGCATTCCTACTTGTGATTTTGATTTGCTTAGCTTTCTTATTTATTTTTTATTTTTTATTTTTCCTAGTGCCAAGGATATGTAAGAAATGGAGATATCTCTTGAAGATTAGATCTTATCCATCTAGACATTTCTAAGGAGAGTTCTTGTATTTGTCCAATTTCCCTCAAGATAGAAGTGATTTTAGTGTTTTGATCTTAACGACGATTTGGCTTGAATTCGTGCTGTGATCTAATTTATCATGACATGTGAAAATCTATCTAAGATCATCTATATCATCAAGAACTCACGAACAGGAGTAGATCAATGTCTCATTCTTTTGCTCGGTTTTGATGCAACCTTCCTTGTTTTGGATAAAGATCAAGATTTTGTCATTGATCTTCACGATATATGATTGGAATAGATTTCTAACGTCCTAGGGAGGAATTATATCAAGTTTTACTATGTTTGGATTAGTAGTTTAGGAATTAATCTTTTTCTTTGATCATATGCAATATTGTTCTGTGCATCTGACTCGGCGAGCGATCAGACCGCCGTGACATGTGCGGTCAAACTGATCGATCCCGGTCAAACCAGTGACCTAGTGGTCAAACCGGCCTATCCTGTTCAAACCGGCTCTTTGTTTTGATGAGCTTGTGAGTTTATGTTTCTGCTACATTAAGTTGATAATACTAGAGAAAAGATTTTAATAAAATCATTCACTCTTCTCTTACTACGGAACCTGCAGTAGTAAACATCAGCTCATGAGAAGATTAATGTAGATACAAGGTTACCATCATCACATCAATCAACTTGATGGACTCGTTGGGGGTGGAACTGGACAGATAACATAAAAAAAAGATCCGGTGGCAAGGTGTGTGGTACAGGATGCAGATGAGGGATAGGATCGCTGAACCTGTTTTCACTATTGCGTGATGTTGCCGAAAGATTAGCCCTCCCTCGGCCGACTCTATATATTCACCGGGCAGCATCTTCAGATAGGGATTTGATTCTGTGGCATGAGGCTCCAAGAGCACAAAGCATGCTCACCACTGCCTTACCACTGGTGATTTTTCTTCTGATGCAAACCTCCATTGCTCCACTCACAGATTCCCTCTCCACTGATGGCCAATGGGATCACTGTTTGTCGCAACTTGCAAGGAATATTGTTCTTCTCTTGGAAGATGCACTGTTTGATCACCTGTCCATGTGATGGTATATATTATCGTGGAGCTGGAAGTTAGTAAATATTTATTTATTGACTAACTCTGGTCTGGGCTTGAAAATATATGCTCCGTTGCTTCGTTGGGGAAAAAGATGCTTTGTTTTTGTGAAAAAAATCTTATTGCGGGATCAAGAACCTGCGACTGTCGCTGCTTTATCCTGGTTGCAAGTTGCAGGAATATTTGATTTGCTAGGTGACAATAGGACGTAAAGTTTGTTCACCTGTTCCATCTGATAAAATGCAGTTTACTGAAGTAGGGGTGTTTGTAGATCGGTTTAGAGCGGACAAATCAGGTTCTTTTCGGCTTATGATTTATGACTTATGTCTTTCCTCGAACAAACAAACAAATGTCTTCTTTGTTGTCTTTTCGAAATGGTTTATTGAGACTGTCTTTTGAAATGGCTTATTGACTTATCGGTATTCAGTTCATTCGCACAAGCATCCATACTAAGACCAAAAACTATAAGTCACAGTCGAAAAGGACTCACCCAAAATACACACTTGACAACGAACTGTTATGAGACATAAGATTACTCTATCTGCAGACACACTATTAGTTTGATGCTGGTCTTTCTACTAATCTGGGCCTCTGGGTGAGAAGAAAGATATATGCAAGAGAAGCTTCTGAATGATCTGTGCCATTATTGAGTGAAGACAAGGAAACGAAAGGTCAAAATATTGTATGAAAGGTGACGTGGAAAGATAATTCAATGAAGTTTTCTTACAAGAGGTAACCTTGAAGGCTTGAATATTAATGGTTGCATCTTAATTTGTCGGTGGACAACAGGTAGTGCATTCTCAGATTGTCTTCTTTTTCTATCACAATGATTAACGCTGCACTATTACTGGCTTGAGCTTAAAGGCAGAAGGTTCCAACTGGTTTGTCTTCACAAATCAGGACTTTTGTTTTTGTTTTCTTGCATCTGATTCCTTACTCCAAGTTTGAGCCTGGGTCTTGTCTTTCCCTCTTCTTTCCTAACCACTAGGGGGTAATTCCTAGAAAGGTTTTGGGATTTAGTAACTAGATCCTAAAACTTTCCAATGAAAAACCCCTAATCGAAACACCCCCTAAGGACAGTAAGAATACAAGAATCAATGCCTAGCATGAGACCAGAATCAACAAGTCATGTGTGTTGCACATGCTGTCGGTGTCACTCTTGGTTTCAAGACCTGATCGAGCAGATCTAGGAGTGGATCCAGAAAGGAAGCGATGATAAACTCAAGGCTACCATTCAGATTCGCTCCAATAGCCCAATGTTCCTCCCTCGGTCGGTCGGTCCTAACATGCATCCTTACCTTAAACCTGAACCAACTGCTCTGATCATGTATGCGCTACCTGCACCCCCAAAGATCAACATGAACGTTGCGACTGCACTGGCCATCAGGTATCGCTCGATCGCTTTGCACCGAGACCCTGAGAGCGTACGCTCTTTTTGCGAGTGTTTCCTTCAACCCTCCCGTTCTCTTTCAGTCGCGACTACTACAGACGGGTTGGCAGCGAGCACAAGGACGCGTAAGATTCCTCGACGCACGGCGCGGGCTGCGTTGCGTGCAAGAGCATCTCCGTTCAGACTTGCCCGGAGGCCGGAGCCCCAACGTCTCATCAGCTCGCAAGCGTTTTCGCAACGTACAGCACAGGACGCGTCGCGCGCGGCCGGTCGCTCGCCGGCAGCCGCTGCCTGCGGCTACCCGAGGCGCATCCATCCATCGGGCTGGCCAGTGACAAGCGCTCAACTCAACTGCTCGAGCAGAGCGGTAGTATTCTCTCGTCTGTTCCGGTGTCTTGTAAAATCATGCAAGCACCGCGTCCTACTCCATCGGCCGGGCCAGTGACACGTGTAGTCAGTCGGTTAGCAAACGAAACTCAAGCCGCGACACCCAGTCATGCTCAGACAAGCGACGCGGTGACGGCGAGACGACCGGATGATCGCGAAGGGAAAACGCAATGCTGTCGCAGAACTGATGTGTGGTGTATCCCAGTCCCAGAGTTGAGGGGCGTTCTGGTACGGATTCATGGAGGCCCAATAATTTGATAGCCCATTACATGCGGGCCTCTATTGGGCCGACAGTGCGGGCCTAGTGCACTCTTGCGGACGTAACCCTGGAGAGCAGCGCATTGACGAGTCACTCTCACTGGGACGAGTAGAGCACAATCGCAGCGGATACCGACTTATACAATATTCTATTTTATATTTTTTTTCAAAGTCTAATACCGGATACCTATTTCTCTATTCCGTATTCCTTCTAAAAGCCTTTGGATGGTTAGTCAGCCAAAAATTATCTACTTCTTTTACACCCCTATAGGATATTGAACAGTAGAGTACAATCAAAGCAAATACAAAGAGATTAATCATTGAGATGTTAAAGGAAGAACACTTCATATTCCCGTTCTATTTAAATATGATAATTCATTTATATGTTATCTTGTTTCTAAGTGAAATTATAGCAGAATTTTTTCATATCACTTGATATACGGATAAATATCACTCGTCCTGTATTCTATTTTATAATTTTTTTGTATTGAATCGGATATACATAGTATTAGATATCTATTTAACACTTTTATATTTCTCTACAACCCTTTCCGCTTGGACCGAAACTATCCGCTCCAATTTGCACTTGCGACGAGGCGAGGCGATTCCCCAATTCTTCACATCGTCGTGTCGTCTCCTACTCCTACCCCCACTAACCCTAACCAGAGCCGCGTTGCTCGATCTCTCGGAGCTCTAGATCTGCAGGTGATTGGTCCCCCGTTGGTGGTGAGATTTCCGGATCGGAGCGAAGATGACTGAGGCGATGGTGCGGAACAAGCCGGGGATGGCGAGCGTCAAGGAGATGCCGGTGGTGCAGGACGGGCCGCCGCCAGGCGGGTTCGCGCCCGTGCGCTACGCGCGCCGCATCCCCACCAAAGGGCCCAGCGCTACAGCCATCTTCCTGACCGCCTTCGGCGCCTTCGCCTGGGGCATGTACCAGGTCGGGCAGGGGAACAAGGTCCGCCGGTAAGTGTGTACCCTGCCCATCCATCTGTCTGTTGCATTGGCCTTTCTTACCAGTCGCTAATTTTATCGACATAGGAGACCAAGATCAATCATCCGTCGCTGCTTGCCTGCTAGTTCCTATCACGTTAGCCTGTCATCGGTTACTTTCTTGCATTAGTTCAAATAAATTGTTGCAGTAGCTGTAGGTGAAATTCAGAATAGATCAATGTATGGTTTGTACAAAAATGATGTGTCAAATCCCAAGCAATATGTTGTTGTGTTTCTTTGTAACTGCTTTAACATTACATTATTCGACCTACTGTAACAACATTTCTAATTAACATGTTTCAGAGAAACCTAACTTTAGCATTTTTTATCTTGCTTAACTGTCTGCTGCAAGTTCAGAGCGAATAGCCAACCTAAGAACAATGGCTGTTATGGGTGTAAAGAATTCTGAAAAATGGGGTGCTAGTGAAGTGAACAATGCACAACAATTTGTTCAGAATAGGTTGTGAGCACGTAGCAATCCTAAGAGCAGTTGTTGTTATGGGTGTAAAGGGTTCTGAAAAATGGGGTGCTAGTAAATATTGCACAACACTACAACAGTTTGTTCAGAATGGGTTGTGCACAAGAGGATGCAGCAGTTTGTGCTGCACATCTTACGCATGCATGAACAACAAAATAATTTTCAAGTTTTCAGCATAGCTCAGCTAATGCAACAGAAAGTCAGAAGCCTGTATCAAACTGCCTGGTCATCTCTCTTGAATCTTTGTCTAGGTTTTCTTGGATATAAGCTATTCATGTTATGTCTTTCAGTTGAAGCAGCAAAAGTGAATTGAGTAATGAGTTATTGAGTATGATTATCTGAATAGTCGATACTACTGATCATCACCATTTTTATGCTTGCTTAATCAGTTCTGCCACTTTCTGAAAACCATCTCACTGGTTGCGGTATGGAGCCAGTGATTTCTCTCTAAATAGTCAACTCCTGCGAATGTTTTGGTAAATATAGCAGTGTGGATAATTATAATTTTGTTGTCATCAACCTAGTTATATACATATGTGGTTGCATTGGCAATGAAAACTTCTTGTTTCTTAGTTTTGTAGGCTTGTCTCTTGAATTTAGTGATCTCAAGAGCCAAGATTTTAATTGTCAATTCACAACAGGTCTCAGGATTGCCGATGTAATTGGATTTGTTGTTGAAATTGATCAATATTCAGTGTCTTGACTGACTCCATGACAACTTAGGCTCCTTTGTATTTGCTCAGTTTTGAGGAGAGCATTGAAGCACCTCTCTCAATTTTTTCATTAACAGAAAACAATAATCTTTATCTTTACTATTATAAAAGTGTGAGTTGGTGGCTGGTTCATTCTCCATCCTCTCTTCTCAGCCATCCGATTTGATCTGGACCATTCGTCTCTCTCCTCCTCTCTCTCTCTCTCTCAGGATACAGCTGCCCACCTCCTCCACTTTCCCCATCTCCTCGTGCATTCTGACCACCCTTCTCTCTCTGTCACTTGCTCTCCAATGTGTGATGTGTGAAGCACGGTTGCCACGGCGTCGCCTTGGCGTCGCCTAGGCGACGCCTTGGCGTCCAGGCGCCGGGGAGGATAGCCTCGCCTTGGCCAGGTACGCCGTCTGCCTCTCTCTTCTCCGGCCGCGCCGCCTCCCTCCCGCCGCGCCGCCTCCCTCCCTCCCGCACTCCGCCCCCCTCCCGCCGTCTCCCTCCTGTGCTCCCGGCGCCCCCCGCCCTCCCGCCGTCTCCCTCCCTCACTCCAGCCTGCTCCTGCCGCTCCCGCCGTCGAGGGGAGGGGAGGCGCCGGGGGGAGGGAGGCGTCGGGGAGATCGGCGCCGGGGAGGGGAGAGAGACGAGTGGGAGTCGGGAGAGAGAGAGAGAGAGTCAGGTGAGTGAGAGTCGGGAGAGACGAGTGGGATTATATGGGGGAGAGCTGAAGAGTGCTTCACTGCTTTGAGTCGTATTACTCGTATACAGCTTCGTAGCCTTCGTGTACGCCCGTATACAGCGTCGCCGCGCGCACGCCTAGGCGTCGCCATGCCCTCGCCTAGGCGTCGCCTAGGCGTCCTGGCGCCTACGAGGCGCCGTGGTCGCCGACTACGCCGTGACAACCATGGTGTGAAGTTGTCCAAGCAGTAAGTTCCGTCTCATTATTTTTATGACTCCGTTGCAACGCACGGGTCTCTAACTAGTACACAGTCAAACATAAGCTCTACTGCTTACTGCTCCTTCCTGTTGTTCTTTGTTCTCTATTTACAGTTCAACATGCAAACTTTTTTTTGGTAGCCAATGCCTTTTAACATGTGCATACTCATGTTATGAGCATTGTAGTAAATCATGCCGATTTCTAGGGGTGTCAATCGATTCGAAATATCCGTTTTATCCGCCATCCGAATTCGGTTGGTAGCGAATGTGGGAGCGTAAATGCATTCGTATTGTAAAACGGATACAGATACGGATCCGGATAGTATCTGATCCCCCAAATATGAATTCAAATGTGGTATGCGGAATACGGTGCTAAACGAGCACGGATACTGATATTATATGGATATTTGTCTCTTGGCTTAATGATGTGAATTTCTGTGTGTAGCGCACTCAAGGAAGAGAAAATTGCTGCCCGTAGTGCTATACTGCCGATGCTCCAAGCTGAAGAGGATGAAAGGTACAATTCAGCAATGTCTGCCATACCATGGGCCTGTTTTTCCTAGCATTCACATAACACACAAGGTCCATCATACTTATGTAGATTTGTCAAAGAATGGAAGAAGTATCTTGAAGAGGAGGCCAGGATCATGAAAGATGTTCCTGGATGGAAGGTTGGTGAAAGTGTGTACAATTCTGGGAAATGGATGCCTCCCGCAACTGGCGAGCTGCGTCCTGAGGTTTGGTAATGGTTTGTTGCAACCTATCGAGGATGTCATCATGTCTTGAGAGCATGAATAAGGCTTTTAGACCTGGATACCCGAAAATTTGTTATGAGGAACCCACTCTTAAAGCACTTGTTGTGTATTCCGTGTTGATGAAATTTGGCTGGCTAATAATTGGACATATCAAGCCGACTTTGGTCTCTATATGAACTATCTTCTTGTGTTGATGTAACTTATCTTTGTGTTGATACGGCTGTTATGTCCCTTGATGTTCTTTCTGTTATCTCGTGGTGAACATGGGTATAGCCCTTTATTCTAGGGACAATGTGGACTATATGGTTACTATCGAAATACTGTTTGCATGCAACATACGAGGGGAAATCATGCATTTGGCAAACTTCTGTTACCTCAATCCTGCATTTTTCTTCCATTCATGGTGCCTTCGACATCTCATGGATGACCTGGAACTGAATGAGTGGATCCCAACTCGAGTGAGCGAGGATAAGCGTGATCCGCGGTGTTAATCTGGACTTGTTTATTACCGCTCCTACGAAGGAGAGCACTGGTACAGGCAATACTTACCCACGGCCTCTAGTATGTGATGTGTGTGTATACGACCGTACATTTCACCAAACATGTGGTCCAGATCGGTTCGACTTGAGCTTTTGATTTCTGGCTTATTTTTCATTATTCATAAATTTCGTCTTTTTCTGAACTTTTGGCTTTTTGTTGAGCTTTTGTCGGACCTCAGGTTAGCAAACCCAGATCCTCTGTGATTCCACCGCACTATTCCCTGGATCAGTAGATAGTGCTCACAGATACATTACTGTATATCAAACACATATCATGCGAAAGCGTAATTAATACAGTAATACTTACTCATGGGCCGGTTAAGCCGAAAACAAAAAAATGCAGCAGCGGAAACTTCACACAGGTGGGACCCGCAGGACTTGCCCACAGGCAGCCAACTGGGGTTCGCGACCTAGTCCATGGCCTCATCGTCTTCCAGCTCTGTCGACCCTTTTTGGGCATCGCAGGGCTTGACTTTATTTCCTTTCTGACTGAATGATGACAATTAAGCCAGAATGAGTACGATGATACTCAGCAAGCCACCACACAGGATGTAGTAATAATAGATGCAAAGCTGTCAAGAGAGGCTTGAGTTTCTTTTATTTGCTAAAAGTATTGTTTTGGAATTACAATAAGTAAGAAAAATCTCCTGAGACGTAGCAGTTTTAACTGAAACATGTTTTATGAAATTGATTGTGAGAATGCGATAATAATTGTAGTGTAGGTTACATCCACCTTTTTACAGTGCATGGTTACCTCCACCAATGCTAGTTTTCACCGCTGGAGTACATCTCTCCAGGAAAAGTTCATGGTCAGAGTACATCTCTCTGATAGGTTTTATCCCATCCACAAATATTTTTGAAAATAGAACTAACTCGAGTAGGTTCCCATGTCCGCCCTTAACCGTGGGCACGGCTATTCGAATAGTTTACACTCTACAGAGGTTGTACACTTTCACCACAAGAGATAAGTCATCTTAATGGCCAACATGCTTCCTTAGGCATGAGACCCAGATGGTTTATCACAAAGCCTTTACCTTACTCCGATTTAGCTAGATACCACCCCGCTGAGGTTTCACCGCTGAAGGGTTACATCTGCCACATTCAGAAGCCCCCTCTTGCGCCGTATGAGTAAACCAGTGCTCTGGCACCCATCTTCCGTGATGATATCTAAACTAAACCTTTGCAAGTTAATCAGCTAGGTCGTACCCATATAGACTTGTGGTTGTACTGTTTTACACCAGGAGGTCAGTACCAGATTCAGTCCTTAATTTGTCTAGGCGGTTCTTACCGCAAACCACGGGTTCTCGTGCGACATCAGCACCATCCACTCTCACCAACCGCCCAGACAGGTAAAGCAGATTTTTAGGGTTTTGAGAAGCATAAAATAGTTGTAGCAAAATACTCAGCCACGTACATCCCATGACTGTCCCAAAACAAATTCTTATGTTTTAAAGATTGATGATCAGGGCAAACTAGTGCCCTGGACTTTGACAAGACTGGCATGGCATTTTAATTCGACTTATAGCTAGTAAAGTTATCATTAAAATCTATGGTGACAAGGATAAGGTGATTCAAGTATCAATGGATGGCATAATAAATTAATACAACATCAAGTGGGCATGTAGCTACCTTAAGCTTTGACATATATTTGCATAGTAAATTAGGCATGCAAGTTGATAGTTTAAAAGAACATAATTTTGCATAAAATGTAGGATCAATATGATCAAAGTGATGACTTGCCTTGCTTGTTTTACCGCGGCCTTGATTGCTCTAATGCAACGCATGCTCAGTCAGAGTTTTTAACTTGCTGATCTTCGCTTTTACCCAAGTCTTGATCCCGTTCGAGTCCGTCGCCTCATCGAGTCTTCAGATTCTAATGCGCGGCAAAGAAAAGAAATACCAAATAAATCCAAACACTTTAAATGCCCGATTTAATTTAAATTATACATTTGTTATGATTTGGGAATAGAAGGATGATTCGGATTAATGGGTTGTACCACAGCGGGAGATGAACTGGGCGAGAGAACGAACCGTCTAAGTAACTTTACCGTGAGGGAAAATTAGGATAAGAAGGGATCCGAGGTGCATGAGTAATTTACAGGAATTACCTGCTTTGGGAAAAAGAAGGTGGCCAAACATAGCCAATTGGGGAAGGGCGAGGCTCGATCTCTTAATTGATAACTTTCTGTTTATTAATTTGTATTTATCAAGGAAGTCCCGTGAGTCAGGCAGGACTTACGGACAAACAAAAGGGGTTAGCGAAGATAGTGAAGAGGAATTGAACTTTGTATTTTTAGGATGCGGAAGCTTTACAGGAGATGAGTAATTTTAATTATTTAATGAAATTTGATATTTCATGAGGCGAGATTTATCTGAGATTGCAGTAGCCAGCTTAACAAATCATTATGTTAATGGCTTAATCAAATGATGGGGTTAGCCATTTCAGTCTAGTCGTTATTAGGAGCAAAGTTAATCAGCCGGCTTATTAACAATTATTATTAGATATGGCCAACGATTATGTTTTACTAAAAGAGATGCTATTACTTTATAGGGATCTTCTTAATAAGGCTATTCCTTTTATTATTATTATTTAATTTCGATCATTAAAGTTAAACCCCGAGATAATGATTGGGGGTTTGGGTGCGAGACAAAGATTAAGGATTGCTCTTTCTTATTCAAGACTTTCCTAATTATATTCTATTTGCCATCTTAAGTCTTAGTATTTAAGATAATGTTAAAGTCTTTACTACAAATATTCTTAAGCACTTTTGAGAGGATAGCTTCTATGATTTTAGAGATGAGTAACCCACACTTGATATTTTATGTGGCTTACCAAAGACTATTTTAAGCACTACCAAGAGAGATGAGCAATTCATGGTTAATAATTCATGTGACACAATCTTGCTGAATTGATTTACTCAGTTGACGTAGACTTGGGCAAGATTATATGGGTATGAATCTTTTATCAAGTTTCATTACTAAATCATTTAACCATATTGTTATTAGTGTATTAACTTCTTGTAAACTCCCTGATAATAGTAAAATGTCCATGACATAAATTTAGCTTGATAAATCTTGTACATGAGGATTAGATTATTAATCTTGATTGGCATAAAATTTATAAATGTGAAGTTGTTAATTCAATGGTATAGATCCTTTCTTTATGAGCTCATGACTAAATTTCTTATTTTTATTATTGTTCCCAATTTATCTTTGCTGGAACTGCATACATGAGTATTCCTTTACACATGAATTTAACATTTGGCAAGAGGGGTGAAAAGTTAGGCAAATTAACTAGCTGGGCCCACAAGTCATGCAGAGATGAGGGTTGTTCGGCTGGTTGAAATAGAGCAGAGGCAGTAGGGGAGGGAAACAGGGGAGCTGGGTGGCGCCGGAGCCAGGCGGCGTCGCCGGCGAGGAGCGGCCGGGAAGGCGTCGGCGACTGGCCAAATGAATTGCCGCGGCAAGGAGGAGGCTTGTGGGGGCCGTGGCTTCGGCAGGGGAGGCGCCAAGCAAGCCGACGGCGGCGCTAGGCGGCCGGTGATGAGGGGGAAACGAGGCGCCGGCGGCCGGATGGGAGAGGGAGGGAGAAAAGGTGCGCGTGAGCAAGAGGAGGGCACGGGGAGCTTACCCAGGGGGTCAGCGAAGCCGGAGGGAGGCCGAGGTGGAGCAGCGGCGTGCACGGGCGGCGGTGCAACCGGGTCGCCGTGGCGGGGAGGATTGGGCGGCGGAGGGCGGCGGGCGACCACTGGGGTGACTTCGGGCGGCGGAGGTGCTGCTCTTGCCGCGTGGAATCGGCCCGAGACCGACCGAGGTGGAGGCGGCGACGGGAATGGCGTCGGCCGGCCGGAGACGAAGGAGACTCGCGCGCGGCGTGCTCGGGCGAAGGCACTCCAATTAACGGCGAGGGGAGGCAGTAGGCGTCAGGGGGCGCGCCGTGACGCGGGCGATTCGTGGGATACTTGCCGGAGTAGCCGAGTGGCATGAAATGGCGTCGGCCGGCGCGAGCGCAGAGCCGCCGTTCGGCTTGGAGGAGGAAGAAGGGGAAGTGGGGAATGGGGAAGAGGTGAGCTCGGTTCTTATAGCGGCGGAAAGGCGTTCCTGTGGCGGGGCTGTTGCCGGAGACCTGGGAGCAGTGCACGGTATGGCGAGCGTACTTCGGCATGGCGCTGCTCGTCCGGCGGCATGGCGCAGCTGCGTGGAGTAGGGGTATGGCGCCCGGGGTAGGCCGGTGGTAGGGGCGTGGAGGCGCGTACGGAGGCGAGGTGACCGGCGGCTGTAGCTGGTGGGCTGACCCGCGAGAAGCGGTGGCGCGAGGCGGGCCTGCTTGGCTCGACGGGGAAAGAAGGAGGAGGAGGGAGGAGGAAGGAAGAAGAAGGCGGAGGTCGGGCGGGCCAACGGCCGAAGAAAAAGAAATGGGCGGGCCGGACGGAAGCAAATGGGCTGAGCCCAAGAGGAATTTTGGGGATTTTAGAAATTTCAGATACTGGATTTGTGAGTAGATTTGAATCCCAAAAACTTGGTTCAAACTTTTGGGGTTCAACAATTTTATTTTAAGATCATCGAGCTTTAGTGAATTAGGTCTTAATTTTTCCTAACTTGAATTTTTAAGATATAAAATTTGGATTGAAAGATTTTATATTAACTTTCAATTTCTATTCCTGGCTTTGAACCTTCAGATTTTAAATTTTAAATTTGAACTTAAGATCTCCAAGTAAACTTGGATTTTTCTCAGTTTGATTTTTCAACCTTGGTTTTTGATTTCCAAGATTTCAAATTTTATTACTTGGGCTTTTGGCAAGAAAAACCAATTTGAGAAATTCGAGTAATGCCCAAGATTTATTTATTTATTTTTTTGAAATACCAGAAAACGATTAAAAGATTTTACACCTTTCGCAATTACAGTAATTCCCTATTTGGGATGTTACAGCTTTGTTGTCGGTTCTTTTTTTCCCATATTCGTTTGTATTATACATATTGGGCTAACATATTTTTTATATTTTTAAATTTTTTTAAATTTAATTATGCTAAATAAGTCTCTATCAGCTACAGTGCTTTTTCAGTCAGTTACAGTATTTTCAGCAATAAGTCATGAGCTTTTAAGCCCAACTGATCACTGGCCAGTGGAGTACTACTTGTCAACGTGTGTTATGTAGATCGACTGGACACATCTACAGACTACAGGTTGTACAAGAATCTGCTTCAGTGCAAGGGGTGCTGTGCAAGAACCGACGTGCCTCTGCTGGCTACGTTCGCCTAGCTACGTGCGGCACACGGTTGACTCAGCGCCGTTCAATGTTCAACCATCGAAACAGCAAGTCAGCAGCAGGCCAGCAGCTACAAAGCCAGCCCATTTTGGCTGCAGCTTCTGTTAAATCCGTGACTCCTGTGAGCACGCGAGGAGGCCGAGGCACCCAGCATTTACTGCACGGCACTGTCAAGGCTACGGGCATACTACTATTACAGAAGCACAGGATCCAAAGACAGATGGATCGATGGCCTTTTTCCTCGGGAATCTTAGAGCATCCCTAATAGTGACTTATGAGTTAGTTTTAAGTATATTATTTTATATTTTAATAGAAGAGAGAAAAACTATCTCTTGATCAAGAGTTAGTCTCATACACACATTCTAAGATTATGTGAGAGTGTCATGTGAGGCTATTTATGTTATGAGCTATATGCTAAAAGTTAGTACTATTGGAGAAGTTGTCTTAGAGCTAGTAACTAGCTCATACTGTTGGAGATGCTCTTAGGCTAGTTCCATGGCCATGGACGCCAAGTGAAGACCACGGACGTGTTCTTTTTAGTTTTTAAATATTGTTTTTTGTTTTTTTATAGTAACTAGCTTTCGGTCTACAAATTAATTGTAAAATATTTTATGATTAGGGAGAAGAGAACCAATTCCAGTGCCTAGGACTCACATTTGCATTTTCCTAGTATGGATTCGTATTACTTAACTAGTTAGTTATCTTACTAGTCTATAAAACATGAACCTCTTATTCTAAAGTAATTTATCCAAATATTTATTAATTATCTCCAATCTCTGCCTTGGTTGGTGCACCTATGGTTCTTTTTGTTATTGATGCCAAGAAAGATAAATAAAGGAATACAATCTTCATTGCCTCTAGTTGCGAAGGTAGCAAAGCTACAGATTCGAGTGAAATGATCAACTTCATTTATATCGGTAAAAATCACATATGAATTTCTGTTATTCTGTAATCTTTTACACGAATAACTCAAAAATCGCAATTTATAATAAAAACCATAAGTTTTAGTCCAAAGAACAGACCCGCCTCTGGTCTTTGCCTGGCCTGACAGGAGCTGTGTAACACATTTTACTGCAACCCCTTTATTAATCCGACGATCTGGGCTTCTCGTGTGTCTGCCGACAGTGCCGAGTACTAGTGCTGACATGCATCCTGGCTTGGTTTCTTCTTCTGGCCCGTGGTGGCCTGCGTCAGCCTTTTTCTGAACCGTTTCCAGTCTATGTATGGGTAGCATGAGATGGTTGCAGTCGACAAGACGTTTCTGAGCTCATTGTGCAAAACTGCTAATTAAAGTAGCCTCCCTTTTCTTTTGTTTGGTTCAGTTTCTTCTGCGTGTTTGTTTCACTGGATCAGTAGTAGCTCCTTGTGTGTGGCGAAGTCCAAAAAATTTGATTCCAATATATACTTCGGCGTTGGAGCCATGCAGCGTATGACGCTAGAAACCAACAGCAGCCCATATCATTCAACTAAAAAAATTTAAAAATAAAAATATTATATCATCACGAATAATACAAAGAAATAAAAAACAAAAAAATTAAAATAAGCCAAAATTATAAACCGACCTATTTAAGTAGCTTTTGCCTTAAATAAACCCAAAAAAAAGAAACTGAGGCCGTTTAAAACGAACCTTAACATTTGTTTGATGGTTGGCAGCTTCCCTTCTTCCTAGAATCTCCAACTAGGTGCTTTTCTACGTGAAAACATAGGTTCTCTTCCACTTGGTCGGAAGCATGCAAGAAGGGTGTGTGTCAGTCAGCCTAGCGCGAGCTGATTCCTTGGGCTCTCCTCGTGGATTTGATTTGATGCCGGAGATGGCCAAACAATCATGCGCATCATGATGGGCGGCTAGATTTGCTGAATGTAAATGTGCTAGCTAGGCAAGTCAACAATGCGCGGATTGGATTTTACTTTTGTCATGATTTATCTAAACTATTACAGACCCACTTGGAATAATCGATGCCATTATGAAACACACCAAACTAAGCAATACCAAAAAGTAGGGATGAAAATGGATCAGAAACGATCGAATAGTCTCAAATAAGAATACGAATTTATATATTTAAAACGAATATGAATTCAAATATTCTTGAATACGAATCGAATATCGTAATTGATACGAATTCGAATCAAATATGTACTTAATTCGG
Source organism: Dendrocalamus latiflorus (assembly GCA_017311315.1). Taxonomy (NCBI): domain Eukaryota; kingdom Viridiplantae; phylum Streptophyta; class Magnoliopsida; order Poales; family Poaceae; genus Dendrocalamus; species Dendrocalamus latiflorus. The sequence goes on from CM029622.1 coordinate 30,069,052, forward strand.
TCGAATATAAATATCCTCCTAAAACTTTTGTAACAAATCTCGATAGAACAAATTTCTAGCGATTTTACCAGTTTTTCACTGGTTACTGGTTTCAAACCGACCAAATTTCGGGTTTTTCTCGGGATTTCCGGTAATCGGCCAGTTACCGTTAGGCATAAGAAACAGATCGAATATGAATCAAATAGTCTCGAATACGGATACGGATATTCTCGAATATGAATGCGAATACAAATATTCTCAAATATAGATACAAATATTCTCAAATACGAATATGAACATTTTCGAATATGGATTTTGATTACCATATTCGTGTTTTCTTAAATACAAATATTCTCAAATACGAATATGAACATTTTTGAATATGGATTTTGATTACCATATTCGTGTTTTCTTAAATACAAATATCAGATAAAACAGATTATATGTTACCATTTCCCACCTCAACCAAAAGGGTGTTAATTTGGTGGGTTCAGAGTGACATGTGGGGTCACCAAGGGGGGTGTTTGGTTGCTCGTATGGCCCTGGTCCCTGGGTCTGTCCCATTACTAGTGAGCCTGGCTCATTTAGCCAGGTTGTGGGGATGCAATGTAAGTTGTTTGGTTGCATCAGTGGCAGAACTAGAATTTAGCTACACCCTATACTCAATGATGAAATGATCTAGGCTACCTAGGTTGGACTATGAGAATGTTACCCTAATTTAAGCTAAATTTACCTAGCCTATACACTAAATATTTTTCTATGTCCTAGGCTGAAGCCTACCCTGCCAGTGCCTGGGGCCTGATTCCGCCCCTGGTTGCATGTATCCACGTAGCCTAGCTGAGTAGAGTAGTTGTTTGGTTGCCTGCCTAGGAAGCTAGATATGGAAATGAAATGCAAGGGAAGTTGTTTGGATGCCTGTATGAACACATAGTGTGGTAATACTTTCATAGGTGTGGTGAGAATATGTCCACCAGTAGCTTCAAGCCTTAGAATTTTGCCAAGTCCTCAATTTTAACACTTACATCATCTTACATTGTAGCTCGTTTCAGTTTCAGGTTCTGGTTTTTAATTCACTATTCCTTAATTCCAATTTTACAAACGAGTATCGACTAAAACTTTCACAAACGTAAATTTCATTACAACCAAAAACTCAATTATTTATCATCACTATATTCATGACATATTCACATGCCTAACAATTAGTCGTAAAGTTTATGTAATGGCATAATATTTTTGGCTACCATAAGACATTAGTTACCTCGAGGAACCCTTAACCCATCATGCCACTCTAATGCATCAGCAAGAATGAGGGCATCGTATCCTGAACCCTCCCAACCAACAGGTAAACCTCATATCAACGTCCACAACACCCAACACATTTTTAGTAGGATAGTGCTTCCTACCCCTAAAGGCCGCTGCAATCTCCTTTGGTACTCTAGCGTGCACGTGAGTCCCATCCATTGCGCCAACACAATCGTACGACAATCAACAACTATTATTACATGATATGCACCCATGTACGCAACGCAATCCTACCAAACTTGTTAGTACCTTAAAATATGGATTCCATCTTGAACTTGTTATGACCTTTAGCTACAGTATCTGATCAATGGTTAATGCTATAGTAGCCGGTTGAATGTTAGAGAGTTATCGAAGCTTAGTGGTCGATGGTCAAAACTACAGAGTGGTTGAAGGTCGAAGTCTAAAGAGTGGTCGGGCGGTCGAAGTTTAAAAAGTGGTCGGAGCAGTCGAAAACTTATATAGTTGTTGGGGGAGGACGGTCGGAAGTTATAAAGTGGTCGGTAGAGCGGCACCGGTCGGTTGAGCGGCAGCGACCGGAATTGACGAGTGCGGTCGGGCTTTCCCACAGCCCCCGACAGTAGGATTCTGTGGGCCCGATAGTTCGCGCGTGCACAAGGGGAAGGCAAAAGCCCATGGCCGCCAACCGCTTGTCCGCGCCCATCCGGCCACGGAATCGTCACGCGTTTTCCGCCGGTGGTTCCGCTGTCAGGAGAGGGCCAAAAACGAAAAAACACCACCCAAGTGTCATATCTACAAAAAAAATGCCACATGCACCAGAACTGTAAAAACTTCGTAGAAACACTGGCACTTGCTATTCTACGGTGCTGTGCGTGCTTCTCGCAACAATTCTCTCTCTGAACAAGTTGCATACGTGAAAAAATGGGGCACTCCTCATGCGTAGCATGTCTACACGCTCTACATAATTATAGTTGTATATTTTGTTTCGGTTGGCTTGGCGTTCACACTCCCTCGGACATTGGGGCATATGTGATTACAGGTCGTGACCGTCGAGCCAGCCTAATCCTACTCAGAAAGAATGCGTACAGAACTGTGACTACAGCAGCTGTCTTATGTGTCGTTTACTTCGCATATCCGTGTAATTAAACGAAAACCAAAATATCATATTTAGTGAGCACAACTGCTAGTACTGTATTAACTAGTAGCATGTTCAGAACAAATTATAGGCCATGGATTTATAAATCCACGGCTGCTGCTTCAGAAGGATGCGCCTCCCAGTGGCATGCAAACATCATCGATATGGATATATGCTCAGATTTTATTGCCTTCAACAAAATCAGTAAGTTGAACCAAGGCGATACTACATCATGATAAATCACCATCAGATACCATCAATCCATCAGTACTAGCAAAAAAAACAAGGAAAGCAGTGGCAGATAATGCTAGATCTGGACAATCCACAAAAGCATGAATACATGGTAGATCTGGACATGACTCCACAGGCGAGGCCCAAGATCGGATACAGGCAACGAATCACCTTCCCACTGCATCCCACAGGGCAGGCCGGGCAATATGCAGGCAGCCACAAACACAGCGCAACTCACCATGTCGCGATCAGGTAGCTCAAGCACGACCATAATCTGGGTTACAGAATGGCTATGTAATTAATGTGCCTGTACTGTTCCTTCTCCACTTTATTCTCGATGGACTAGGCATTACTGCTCTGTATCGGAAACTAGAGCTGCACCTACTTACAGACAAGGCAACCTGCTGATCCTCTACCCAGCTGTTCCTGTTCCTTCTTGGCGACTGTAGATATGCACCTAACATTATGGGTGTACTCGACATTGATTTCCTTCTCGTCCGTGCTGAACCCCGGCCTATGTTGCTATGCATGGCTGCATCAGCCATTGCTTCTGCAGACCAATTACTTCCTTTTTGTTTCCAGAATTCTGCATGGCATAATCCATATAAAACTCCTATCCTATTTAGGGCAGTTACATCCATGATATGGAGTAATATAAAACTTGTGTATCATAAAAACATCATATGAAAACAAATAGGTATCGACGTAGTTCATCTATAAATTTAGTCCTTCGCACAAACAAACCGAATACGAAAGCTCCATATTTCTACACTCGAGGAGGAGAACGCGCACATGAGCCTCAATGCTGCAATTTATATATTCGTCCTGATCAACTCGGCTTCGGTTTCTGGCTTCTGGCTTATTTTTCACTATTCATAAGTTTCATCTTTTTCTGAACTTTTGTCTTTTTGTTGAGCTTTTTTGCCGGTTCTTTTTTTCCCGTATTTGTTTGTATTATACGTAATGGGCTAACATATTTTTTATATTTTTAAATTTTTTTAAATTTAATTATGCTAAATAAGCTTCTGTCAGGTACAGTGCTTTTTTCAGCTAGCTACAGTGTTTTCAGCCATAAACCATGAGACTTTCAACCGAACCGATCACCACCATTGTCAGTTTTTCACATACATAATAATTAAGAAGGGACATTATAATGCCCTTCATCTACCAGCCTCCATTATCTTTTATGAATTAATGTCAAGAACAGAAAGGGTGTCAGAATTCTCCCCGCGTTTTTTTTTCTACAGGCAAGGCAGTTAACTTGCTTCACAGGATTTATATAAGGGCATCTGTAGTGTATGAAAAGAGGAGGTCTTAAGCCACCTTAAGGTCAACCTTATACATTACAGGGGTGACCTTAAGCAGACCCTAAGCAAAAAAAGCTTAAGGCTGGTCCTCAAGCTAAAGACCTGGTCATAAGCATTAAAATATAATTTTTCTTTATCTGCCAAGTGAGACCGTCTTAAGGCCTTTTGGGTTATATATACTATGGAGTTGGTCTTAAGGTTTAGATGGGACCCACCTTAAGACCCTTTGGGTTATATACACTACAGATGTCCTAAACATGTCGGTCAGCTAGCTAGGCTGGCTGCTGCCAGAGCTACTCATGGGATTTTCAATTAGTCTACTGAAGAAGTACTACTAGCAATGTAGCACAAAAGCAGGTTTTCCCCCTCTTTAATGCAAACCTGGCGTAATATTCATAGAGTAATGTCAATGCTAGCTGCCTCTCGTTCTCTGTAAGGTCAGAAAGACGATGTCTTCAGTATTACTATGTAGACTTCAATATGCTCTCTGAAGTTCAAATTTCGCACTGCTACTACTTGTTGTGTTTGCAGCGCTGCATGCACGGAACCACTATTTGGTCTTGACGGCCCATGGACAGAATGGTGATCGCCGATCAGTGCCTTTCAGTGGTGGACAGCTGCGTGAAAGCATGCACGACATTTCTCCTCCTCTATTTTTTGGGCTCTTTCTTTCAAGAACATTAAGCAGGATTATACATCAGCTGTTGGAACTAGTCTATGATTCAAAGCTAAACTTGATCCGCTAGCACAGGAGTACTGCTGGTACAGCACAACCAACAAAGGTCAAAGAGGTTAAATGGAAATCAAGACCAGGGCTATGGATGGAGCATTTGGGTCCTAGGCGGAGCCCAATAGAGGGGAGGGGGTTCCCAGGAACCTGGGTCTAAAATTCTTTTTAGTTATTACTAGTAAACATTCACCCTTTGTGCACCCCCCTTGTCTAATATGGTGTACCCCTAGTCCAACAAATACCCTCACTCGCCCTGTTCAGCCCATTCTTCCACCGTCCTATGCTCCCACGTGCGGCCGTTGCACCCCCTCCGTTTTGCTCTAGCTCCGCCACTGAATCCTAGCACACCAAACTTGTAAACTAGAGATTAATATGTCCAGTGTTTTGCAAAGGCAGGCAGGCATGCATTGGATCGACCAAAATGAAAAAAGATTAGTGGAAACAACCGTCCAAGTTTGTCATTTCCCATCCCAACAAATCAGATCGAACGAGGCGCTGCAGCAGCTAGCACCGCGCCGTCCAGTTTCCAAAAGCTGCAGCACAGTTTTTTTCCCTGGCTGCGGCCCATGGCTCTTGTTAGCACTATTTTTTTTTTTACTATAGTTGATAATTTTATTTATGTTTTTCCAGATGAGAGCGAACGGCGGAGATACGGATACAGGCGGCAACCATGGTTTTAGGCTCGTGAAGATATTTAGGGAAGCAGCTTTTAAAAATCGCTTAAAGAAGTCCACTTGTTTTGGCTTTTAGAGAAACCGAACCCAACAACTATAAAAAAGAGAAAAACAACAGCCTACAATCCCTCTCATCACAAGCCCTACACCACACCACGCTACCCTACACACCGCACTTACTTAAACGTGCCTTAGTGAGTACATGTGTAGGATCGAGAAGGGTGGTGCCTAAAGGGGGGTGAAGTCCAAATTAATTCCGTGACTTTTCAAATTTTTTCTTTAAGTGAAAGTAAAACTCTTCACTCTAATAGCTATGGAAGCTATGAAGATCAGAGACAAATAATCACAAAAAAAACCAAGCAAAACACACTTTAACATGCCCTCAGGCAGTTTGACCGAATGAACAATAGCGGTTAGACCGGGTGAACAGTAAATCTAGCACAGGAATAGGGCAATTTCAGCATTATTTTAAATTCAAAAAACAACAAAACTTTTGATCCGCAACTTTAAATGACTTGAAACTTAAACCAATATTAGATCATGACCTTAAGAACCTATCCTAACTAAAGATCAAGAAAAATATAAGAAAATTAGGATCTATTGGATCATAAACCTCTGTTACATAAAAACCAAGCTAAAACCATAAATTGAGCTAACTCTCAAATCAAAACTCCAATTCAATTGAAATTTGGTATACACCTTATGTAGGATGTTAGGAATCTATTCTGATCTTTTTTCGTTTGAAGGAAAGTTGCACCAAAATCAAGCAAAAAAGGGAAATATCGATCTGCTCTTGCTCATGAGTTCTTGATGATCTAGATAATCTTGAATGGATTCTCACACATCACAACAAGATAGATCACAACACAAACTCAAACCAAAACATTCATAAGATCAAAACTCCAGAATTATTATCTCTTGAGCCAAAAACAAGCAACATAAGAACTTACAAATAATAAGTATCTAGATGGATGAGATATGGTCTCCAAGAGATATCTTCATCACTTACATGTCCTTGACACACAACAATATCAAGAGGAGAAGAGAAATGTACCAAAAACCAAACCAAATCAAGTTCATCACGGAGCACGAAAGGGAAATATTTGGTTAAATTTTAATCTCTACTGATACTTGGAGATGAATGTTTACAGCCATTTCCCAACCACACATAAAGCCTAAGAATAACAAAAAAAACTCAACCACAAAAAGTCTCTCACATCACCCATAAAAGTTCTCTCCATAAATTCTAACTCTCTTCTTAAAAGCTTAGGTTAAACTTCCCAAAAGCTTAACCTAATCACTTCTCTCTCTTCTTATATATGGAGACTCACAAGAAAAACTTTAACTAGTACCTCTAGTTGGATTCCATCAACTTATATTGGCTAACACATTAACCCAATATTATATCGGGTTTTACATTATATATATGTGTGTATGTGTGTGTGTGTTTCTCAAAGTACTCATGCATATCAATCTATTAGTAAATCAATATTTATCCACTTTATATTTTTAACACATACAAAACCTAAACCATTTAGTTTAACATCACAATTTTGTACACAATCACTTTTATAGTATTGAATAATTTACTAAAATACGGGTCTGTTCTTTTCCTCCGAAGCTGGTGGCTTTTGGCTTTTGCTACAGTACCTAACTTTTAAACGGAGTATTTTCTCAAGACGGGGTCTACAAGTTAAACGATCTACACGTTAAAAGCCCAACATCTGTACCGGCCAAAATTGCAAGTGAGTATCTGTCTCTCCATAATCTGTACTGTAAACAGCCAAAATTCAAAAATTTCAGCCAAAAACCATAAATCGCAGCTGAAAAGAACATGCCCTACGTCTTTACCGGCTTCCACCAAGCTATCACAACATGCATTCTTTCACAGCGACTGCAATTGCAATCGCAAACAAGGCAATGGAAGCGCTTGGCCCAACCAGCGACCAACCAGCAACCAACAGGCGACGAGCCCAGGGAAAGCGCGGGCAGGGATGGGCATGCCTGCGCCCGTGGGGCCCTTTCCGAGCTCTTCTTTCCTCTGCCGCGCCCCAGCAGAAGTCCACATCGCGCCGGCCGCCCGGGCCCGGCCGCGGGCGGCACGCAGCGGCAGCAAAGCATGCAGCGCTACTGCAACTGCCCACGGCGCGCGCGGCAGGTGCACTTATTGCGCTGCGCCAGTACATGCTTGATGACGCCCTCTGCCCAGCTGCCTCTGCGCGCATCCGTTTCTCTACAGGACTTTCTCTCTGCTCGCGAGACGTCGATCGATCGTGCGCTGCACAACACATTCTAAGAAGGGCTAGGGAGTGAATAAAGTGGAACTAACGATGCATTGCAGCAGGCGAGTGAATGAATGAATAAAGTTGGCGAGTTACACGGATGGGTGGGTGGTTCTTTTGAAAACCGCAAAGCGCGCGACGTGACATATATAGCAAGCAGTGAAACTTCTCATTTCTGATTTATTTTTTATTATTTTAAAATTTCGTTTTTTAGCTTTTTATTGGTTCTTTTTCTCGTATTTATTTGCATTGTCTATAATATATTAACCTGGTTTTTCTTTTTTTTAAAATTTAGTTATATCAAATAAACTATTAGCTACTATGTAATTTTAATCAGTTATAATACAATTTTAGTTATTAATTAATTTATTTTAGTCGAATGGCACATAAAAGGAGCATGGTCCCTCGGGAGATGTTCCATTCCCATTCCACACGTATGTATCATGGTAGTATGATGATGGTCTGCTATTCTCTCATCCTCTCCTAGTGGTGATCGGATCGGCTGAAAAACTTATGGCTTATAGCTGAAAACACTGTAGCTGACAGATGCTTATTTAGCATAATTAAATTTAAAAAAATTTAAAAATATAAAAAATATGTTAGCCATTACGTATAATACAAACAAATACGGGAAAAAAGAACCGGCAAAAAACTCAACAAAAAACCAAAAGTTCAGAAAAAGATGAAAATTATGAATAATAAAAAATAAGTCAGAAGTCGAAGCCGAGTTGATCAGGTATTCTCCGCTCCGCTCGTAAGACCTGTGGGGGCGAGACAAGTAGCCAGCCATCAACACTACCAGCTGCCAGTAAACCTACTAGCCAGCCATCAGCACTACCACTGCCAGTAGAAATATATAAAAGCTGCTGTTCTTGTGGGCAGTGGTGTGAAAAGCTCCGGGTTTGTAGTTTGTGATCAGTGAGTGAGAGAGGAACTCGAAAGAGCAGAGATGGAGGCGAGCGGCGGGGCAGAAGGGAGGAAGTTGGGCAGCAGGATGGAGGCGAGCCCGGAGCGGGGCAGGCCGGCGTACGCGTCGTCGGTACGGTCGGCGCCGGCGCGGCCGATGAGGCGGGTGCAGATTATCTACTACCTCTGCAGGAACGGGCAGCTGGAGCACCCACACTTCATGGAGCTGGCGCAGCATCCCCACCAGCCCCTTCGCCTCAAAGGTACTTACAGGCTCGTTAAAATTGTTGGGCATCTGCAATTTCGTTACAAGAACTAATGTGGTAGTTGATCACTGATGCTGCAATTTTGTTGTTGTGAAGATGTGATGGATAGGCTGACGCTGCTGAGGGGGAAAGGCATGCCTGCTCTCTTCTCATGGTCTTGCAAGAGGTACGTAGTGGTTGGGCTCTCTCTCTCTCTCTCTCTCTCTCTCTCTCTCTGAGGCAATAATGTACTTTGAGAACACTACAGCTTACGCATTGTTGTGCATTTCTGCGTGCATTTGAAGGAACTACAAGAACGGGTACGTGTGGAACGACTTGTCAGAGAACGATGTGATCTACCCGTCGGATGGCGTAGAGTACGTCCTCAAGGGCTCTGAGATCTTCCCTGGCTGTTCTTCCGGTATTGACCATCATCTATCTACCCGCCCTGTTTTTTTTATCACCGTTGTTTCTTGTCAAAGCAACTTACTGTTGATCTTATTGAAAACCGGCCATGGCTTGCATGATGCATGTAAAGCAAGAATTAGCAAACTAACATTCATCTTTCTAGTATTAGGGGGACTTAACTGTTGCTTCTTCCCCTCCGAGAAAAAACAAGCCATCTTGTCAGTGCAAAAGGCTTTCTGCCCTTTCTCTTCTCATTGTCAACTCGTTTTCAAATGAATGGGCCATGGAACGGTGGTAAAACACAAGTACAGCTTTCTTCCACGTTTCACGCTTCCTTCCTGCACCCACATCGTAAATCGTGAAGACTTTAGTAGCCAAGACTGGAGAATTCCTTTTCTTTTTTTTCTTCTGAGGTTAATGCTCGATGGTGCCAGAAGTCTCCCCTGCTATTGCATGCATCATCTGAATCAATGGCCACCTGTCTCTGACGAACGAGTAATATACCATTCAATTGACGAACTTTTCTTTCTTTTTTCTTTCCTGAAACCTGCAGATCGGTTCCCACACATCCGGGCAACGGATAGGTCTCCGACGAAGCCGCTGGCCCTCCCCCACAGCCACAAGCAGTACCTGGACGGCTACCGGGACGACGCCACGGAAGACCCCGAGGAGGACGAGCTGAGCTACCCGTACCGCCGCCGAGCCACCGCGGCTCGGCTCGCCCGGCCAGACAACCCCGTCTCGGCCCGCACTAGCCGGGGCCGCCCGGTGGAGCTGCCCGTTGAGGAGACCTCACCGCCGTCCTCGACCTCTTCCGACAAGCCGCCGGCCGCCCAGCAGCCGTGCCGCGGTGACGAGGCCGAACCGAACAGGGCTGGCTCGATGCTTCTGCAGCTCATCGCATGCGGCTCGGCCACCGGCTCGGCCAAGTGCCGGGCCGAGCCGAGGCGGAGCTGCGGCCTGGTGAGCCGGCTCGAGTCCCGCGCCGGCACGGACGAGGGGGAGGAGGCGGGCGGCGAGCTGAGCCGGCGGTTCGGCCACCTGGCGGTGGAGGAGAAGGAGTACTTCAGCGGCAGCATCGTGGAGCGCGGCGGCAGGGCCACGCCCCTACCTTCGTCGCTCAAACGGTCCAACTCGTACAACGAGGAGAGGTAACCTTACCACAAGCCATTCCTTCTTCGCTTGCTAGTTTGGAACAGAGGATTTTCACAGGAATTTTACAGAAATTTTACAGAAACAGTTCAATTCCCGCAGGAATCGGGAAAAATTCCCGCATTCCAAACAGGGCCTAATTAGTTTTTGTGATTTGTCACTGACTCGATTTGTTACATTTTGTCGAATGCATATGGCCGTTCTTAATCTGACTCGATTTGTCATGTCTAGGAAGATCTCTCTTAGGTCATGTAGATGTATCATGGTATCATGTTTAGTCTAAATGGGATGTTTGTACTCTAGTAATGACAGAACATAGAGGTCAACAAGTGAGCATGTATGTATGTCCTTTGTCCTGAAAAAATGAAAACAACAGCTGAGCATGCATGTCGTTTAGAGCGACGCTATCCAAACATGGCAGCGACAGGTCCATACGGCACAGCGCTAGCATTATTGCCGGAAGTACCGAACGTGTAGTCTCTGTGCCATGGATTCTCGTTGGCTGTATGCTGTACGTTTTGGCGTGTGAACGGAGATGTGCCATGCGTCGTGCTGCAGTGGGCAGTGTGCATGCACGGACCATATATGCATGGTCCATTCTTTGCCCGTCAGGTACCCTGCCGGCGACTTCGGCTTCACGCTTCTTGCGGTTTAGAACGGGTTTCTAATTTTAACTGTTATTTAGCCTTTTTGTTTTTGCTTTGTTTTTCTTTTTTTAATTAAATAACTTAAAAAATTAACAGCTGGTATAATACAATTTTATCTAACAGGCGAAAGCCTTAGCTATAGACTGCTTAGAGTGGCCCATAAATCACTTAAGTGGTTGTATTATATGGTCAGTTCTAAACAGCTTTTAGCTTTCGATTTCTAACTTTTAGAAGATAAAATCTATTAGGAACATGATGATTTCTTACCACGGTTTTTTCTCCTTTTTTGTGTTGTCCGTGGAGATATAACAGTGTTTTTATTTTTCTCTTTTTTTAATTGAATATCTTAGAAAAATTGATAGTCACTATAGTGTTATTTTAGCAAAAAATCATAAGCCGGTTTCGTTCTTTTGAGTTACGACTGATATGATTGATTAATACCGGCTGCTAGGACTTGATACTAAAAATCCGTTGAAAAGAAAAAAAAAGAGGGGGCTAGCTGGTTGCAACATGGCCGATGTGTTACTGTAAGATTGTAGTTGTTGATAGCACTCCTACATACGGACAAAACTGAATATGCATGACACATCGTATGTTTATCTTTACACACCTGCTGAATGCAAATGAACTAGCCAGTATATATGGTGCAAATGCAAACTCGATTGCTTCTAACTTTTGGTTCAACTGCAGGAGCTCGAGGGGTGGCGTTGGTGCGATCGGTGCGGAGAGAACGGATGAGCAGATGGAAAGGGAGGAAGGGATCAGGGGAAGATGCATCCCGGGCAGGAAGAAGCAGCTACAGCAGAAGTAGGCGCCTGACTCAGATTTGCGGGAGCTATTAAGCATCTAGTTCCGCTTTGTAAGACAAAACCAGACTGAAACTACATAGCAGTAGATCTGAGGGAGTTCAGGCCGTCAGAGTAGTGTGGAGTACGTAGTAGTAGCCACGCTAACTATTAAATCGCTTGTTAAAAAAGCCGTTCGGTTTGTTTGTCCAGCGTGGTTTCTCCTAACGCTCCGGCCATCGCCTCCTGCTCTTTTAACGTCATCCGTCGATCGGGAGTAGCCCACCGGCGTTCCTGCGCGTAAGCGGGCTAGGGAAAACGCGGACGCGCTGCGCCGTGAGGTTTTCAGAGTGGGTGGGGGTTGGCCGTACTCGTATGTTGGTGAGTGTGTCTGATGGATTTAGGCCCGCTCTATTACTTATATTTTACTTTGTCAAAACTAGGTAGTGATCGGTTCGGCTGAAAAGCTCATGGTTTATGGCTGAAAACATTGTAGCTGGCTGAAAAAAGCACTGTAGCTGACAGATGCTTATTTAGCATAATTAAATTTAAAAAAATTAAAAATATAAAAAATATGTTAGCCCATTAAGTATAATACAAACAAATACAGGAAAAAAAGAACCGGCAAAAAAGCTCAACAAAAAGCCAAAAGTTCAGAAAAAGACGAAACTTATGAATAGTGAAAAATAAGCCAAAAGCCAGAAGCCGAAGCCGAGTTGATCAGGGTCGTGTAGTCTGATATGTGCTCATGTTCACGTTGTGACCGTAATTTTCATTTAGTCTGTTAGTTGGTGGAGCTGTGTTTTCACTGGACGTGGGATGGCACAGCCAAAGTAGATCATGACGTAAGAATAGGAAATAAGTTCAGCCTTTTGCTTTGTATTTGGATCCTATAAATAAAAGAACAAAGTTAAAAAAAACCTGTAGAAATTGAGCAGCACAAATTCCTGCGTTTTCTTGAGTGGTGTATCCGAGTACAACTTTATTGCCATTGTCGAGTACGAGTTTGAAGTCTTCGAGGTCGTAGGTCGTAATTGACTATCGAGTACGTGGTCGTAGGTCGTAACCGACTATCGATTTGCTGCAGCTTCGAGTGGTTGTAAACGATTACGTGATCGTAAGCGGCTTCGAGTGGTCGTAAACGACTACGTGATCGTAAGCGGCTTCGAGTGGTCGTAAACGACTACATGATCGTAAGCGGCTTTGAGTGGTCGCAACGAGTACCAGGTACTCGTGGTCATGCGACTGTGTGTGTGTCTACTCCGACAAGTAGTATCAGAGCAGTGTAGAGATCTTGGCGGTGACGTCAGGCCGCAGATCTAAATCTCCTTCGAGATCCCTCACTCCACCAAGGATCTGCAAGTGCGCAGGACGAAGGTGCGCGGCCGCAAAATGGTGGCGCAACAGGTGATAAGGGAGAGTGGGGGGACGGTAGTCTACCCATGCTAACACGCACGAACTACTCCAACTGGGCTCTCATGATGAGAGTCAACTTGTAAGCACAGGGACTGTGGCGAGTAATTGAGTCGGGCGACGCCGACTTTCCACGATGATAGGATGGCGTTGTTCGCGATCCTCCGCGCGGTGCCACCGGACATGCTGTTAACACTCGCCGTGAAGGACACAACAAAGTAGACATGGGACGCTGTAAAGGTGCAGCGGATGGGCGTCGACAGCGTGCACAAGGCGAACGCGCAAAAGCTCCACAAGAGTTCGAAGACATCGCATTCAAGAATGGCGAGACTGTCGACGGGTTTTCGATGCGAATCGCTAGCCTTGTCAACAACCTTTGCATTCTCGGCGATGCGATTAAAGAATCTAAGGTTGTGAAGAAGTATCTACGTGTCGTACCCCCACGGTACGCACAGGTGGCCATCTCCATCGAGATGCTACTCGACCTGAGCACACTCTCGGTCGATGAGCTCAACGGGCGACCTTGCACGGTGAAGGATCGATACGGACTTGACGGCAAAGGCGGCGTCGGAGGGCGCCTGCTCCTCATTGAGGAGGAGTGGCTCACGCGTGCCAAGAAATGGGAGCAGGGTGATGGCTCCTCAGGTGGAGACCAGAGAAGTGGCAGCATCGGCGACAATCGCCACCGTGGAAGACAGCAAGGCCGCGGGCGCGACAAAGCCAAGCACGATGCTCAGGGCGGTGGCTCGTCCAGTGCGCACCGTGACATGTCACAAGTTAAGTGCTACAACTGCGACCAGATGGGGAACTTCTCTAGGAACTGCCGCAAGCCCCGCCACGAGCGCAAGGAGGAGGCGCACCTAACACGTGCGCAAGATGAACAACTCGTGTTGCTCATAATCGAGAACTGCGAGCTGTCACAAGCTGACAGCAAGGTCCAGCAGCAGACGGTGCTCCTTAATGAGGAGAAGGTGATCCCGACGGATGCAGTCGATGGTGTCTGGTACCTCTATATGGGAGCAAGCAGCCACATGACCGGGTCTCGAGCGATGTTCAGATAGCTTGATGAATCGATGAAAGGGATGGTCAAATTTGGCGACGGGTCACTCGTGGACATCCGTAGCAAGGGAACCTTCATGTTCCAGTGCCAGAATGGGGAGCATCGGCTCCTCACCGAGGTATACTTTATCCCACATCTTCGTAGCAACATCATTTCTATTGGGTAATTGGATGAGAGTGGGTGCAAGGTGGTGGTCAAAGACAGAGAGTTGCTCATGTTCAACAGCGAACACAAGCTACTGGCACAGGTGAGGTATGCTGAAACTGAACCTTGCTGGTCATGTATGCTTGCCCACGTGCATGGACGACATGACATGGCTGTGGCACAGACGCTACAACCACCTCAAGCACTGTGGAACCTAGCACTGAAAGTAATGGCGACTGGGGTTCCACCGTTCCACTGTTCGATCACGTTGAGCAGTTATGTGATGGGTACGCCCTCAGCAAGCAGTACCGAGCCGCGTTCCCGCAGGCCACAGATTACCGCGTCGAGCGCCACTAGAGTTGATCCATAGCGATCTATGTGGCCGATCACACCAGCGATGGTCGGAGGTAATAAGTATTTTCTGTTGATTATAGACGATCATAGTAGATATATGTGGCTCGAGGTGCTCAAGTCCAAAGATGAAACGTTCAAGTTTTTCAAGAAGATCAAGGCGCTAGCAGAAACTGAGCACGGTGGTAAGCTCATGGCATTCCGCTCAGATCGTGGTGGCGAGTTCAATTCCACTGAGTTCCACGAGTACTGTGACAAGCTCGGCATCAAGCACTGCACCACTGTGCCATTTTTGTCATAGCAGAATGTGAGAATGGAGTCGTCGAATACCGAAATCAGACGGTGGTAGAGATGGTGCGCTATTTGCTAAAGACCATGGGTGTGCCTGCGACATTTTAGGGCGAGGCAGTGAAAACTGCAGTCTACATCCTCAACAGGGCACCGACACGAAGTCTCAATGGTAAAACACTGTACAAGGCGTGGCACAAGTAAAAGCCGAAGGTGCACCATCTCTGAGTCTTTAAGTGCGTCACACAAGTCAGGAACATCAAGCCGGGCGTGAACAAGCTGGCGGATCACTCAACATGGATGGTGTACATTGGCTTTAAGGAAGGAGCGAAGGCATATAGTGTGTACAATCCAGCGGCGAAGAAGCTTCATATGACTTGGGATGTTATGTTCAAGGAACAAAAGTGATAGGACTGGGAGTCAGACGGACCGCACTGATTATGTACATTCCCTCTTATTTAATCGATTAGACACGCTGATGTCTTTTCGTAAAAGAAAAATCTTGATCTTGAATGGCTTACTTGCGAACACAATACGTGTTCTAGCAATGCATAAACGCAATGCAAGATAAATCAAACAGTCATAATCGAGTAGTTGAAGTTCAATTCTAGGTTCAAATTAATCGATGAACATAACTAATATATTCATCTGATTGGACGTCAGAAAAATATACTAGATTCTCCTATCATATTAATTATCTCTGTCTGTAAAGATGTTAAGGTAGAGTATGCAGAAAACAAAATTACCTCCATTAAGCCACAGAACAAGTGGTTTTTGAGCAGCATCAACGGAGGCCTCTACAAAGTAGTAGAAGAGCGACTTCCCCGTGCTCTGATCGACGTTGATGTAGCCGGAATATTGCTGCAATTTAACGTCCGGGGGCTGGCCCGGCAATGCAGAGATCTTGTCCGCCTCCTTGGAGCCCTCTTCGGCGGCGAGCGGCCGCCGTGAAAGCACGGAGAAGACGATTGCAATGGAGAGGCACAGCGCTCTGAAGTTCACCATCGCCATTATACTGGCAAAATGAGAAAGAATGAAGCTTTTGATGGAAAGTGTGTCGTGTATTTCAAACTCCTGATTTATAAACAGAAGCAACTTTTCTTGGGCTACTTGTTTTCTGGTTCTTCAGTTGGTGTCCATTGTTGAACCGCGTTCTTGCTACGTCTCTGCCAAGACTTGTTCAGCTAGCCCATTGATCCCCAGTTTTGGGGGATGCCTTTGCCAATAATAGGTTTTTGTTTGATGAGCAGATGACTACTTTAAGCATTTTTAGCCCGTTCGTTTAGTCGTTTTAGATCTTTGTATTATTAATTAATATCTCAGATGATGCTTCAATTCGCTAGAACAAATAGCCAGGTGTGAGCTGGGAATGCAAAGTTTAGTCCATGAAAATCACCTGGGGTTAGATCAGCGAAGAGGATGGTTGAGCAGGGTTGTTTTCAGCTGGATTGGCTCGAATGAAATAAGAACAAAGATCGTTCCACGACCATCCAATTGAGAGTCTGTTCCAATTGAGAGTCTGTTTATATTGAATCCAGCTGATAGTTTTTTTTGTTACAGTTGATGTTTTTGACTGAAAATAAATAGTAGTGATTGAAAAAATATCTTACAGAAAGAGGGTGCGAGCGGTAAAGAAAGTGAGGAAGAGATACGTGCACGAGACATGAGTGAGAGGAGTAGGGTGAGTGATGCGTCCATGACTCGCTGTTTTATCTCCGGAGCGAGACGAGAATGATAAAAATTGGAAACCGCTTTAAGAAGCTGGATGTTCATATTGAATTCTGACTTATATAGACCAGAAACAGAAGCCAATATAAACAGACAGTGAATCACGTCTTTTTTGCATTGTGGCAAATTAGTCCTAGTCCTCATAAAACTATTTTGTTCCTAGACTTTTATTTTGTCGACGGTGGATCTTTGAATTTTATTATCATCATGTGTCTATCTAATAAAACCTTACATAATTTTTTTTTGTAAAAACTATCTCGTACGAATTTGCGTATTGCAGTAAATTTGTGCTAGGGGTGCACGGCTGAAGCAGTGGGATGCACAATAGATATCTTATAAGTAGTTTACATAATTGGTTGTAAATTTTGCCTCAAAACTAGTCTAAGATGCTTGTTGGAAATTATAATTTTGCTTCCATAATATTATTGACATAGCTTGATTCAAAATCTTGGTTTTTAAGCCCAAGAGCTTAATTTAATTAATGATGTTGATAAATATCACCTAGATGCTTTATTCCTAACTATCATCTAGATTTGTGACTGTTGGATTAGAAATCCAATACCCTTCAAAAAATATATCCCTAAAAGGAAGGGATCATTGTATTTCTAATCCAACGGTTCTAAATTTAAATAATTATTAAGAAAAAAATATCCTGATGATGTCTAGACATATCCTTTGAATAATAGCAAACACGATTCAGCACGTTACACGAAAAAAATCTGTTACATGTAACGTTTGCACAATACAGTATACGGAAGATGTAGTAAGCTAGGTCGTCATGTGATTAAACTTGTATAGTGACTGTTATTACTACACATTAAATTTAAGAACGTAAAGAATAGTGGTTGAGATGCACTAGAATCGACGAAGTCAAAATTTCAAACTCCATGGCTTACGAAATTGCTCCCATATTTGGCAAACTGTGAAGCGGTGAGGCGAGCAAAAATGAAAAAAAAACTCCCTCGCCGAGTCGCTGGCCGAAACAACAGCGAGCGAAGCCGCCAGCGCCCGCTGATCTCTCCCAAAACCCGACATGGGAAGCAAGAAGAAGGCGAAGCCGAGCAGGAGCAAGAAGAAGCCCAAGACCAGTGCCGACCAGGCCCTGGCCCTCGACTACGTCCGCGCCTGGGCGCACCCCGTGGCCTCCGCGCCGCCTCCGGAACCCTCGGTGGCCGATGCCGGGGACGACTTCTTGCCGCCCCAGGCCGCGCGCGTGGCCTGCGGCGGCGGCAGCGTGCTGTTTGAGCTCCACTCCCACTCCAACCACAGCGACGGGTTCTTGTCCCCCTCCGCGCTCGTCGAGCGCGCCCACCGCAATGGGGTAAGTCTTCTCTGGCCTCTCCTCCGCTTGCCGGTAGGTGTTTGAGGAAACGTTTGTGAGGTATGGTAACTCTCAGCGGTTTTGTGTTGTGCTGTATGGGCTCCCCCAGAATTATCTCATTGAGCGTACTCTTCAAGTGTTGAGCAAATCCAAGCATTGCCTTCTAATCTTTTGCCCAGTGTAGCAATAGGTAATGTGCCTATTGGTTTGATAATGGGGAATTTGCTCCCATGCCACACAGTTTAATGGCGTTTGTTAAAATGCCCCATGATGTCTCACTGACATGTGGGCCCTGGACCCGCATGTCAATGAGACATCATGGGGCATTTTAACAAACGCCATTAAACTGTGTGGCATGGGTAGTAGCCTCATAGCCTGTGTTTTTTTAACCTGTTAATACTACTTGAAATGCTGTACTGGAGCATCCCAGAGGAAAGGGGGGTGTGTGTGTTTCTCAATGCTTTAACAATTAACAGTAACAACTAACTACCCTTCGATGGTCAATGAAGTGATCATCTGCTGATTGCGTTGGGTAGTTCAGACCGTGCATTGCTTGGCTGCTCCTTTCTTTCTCTCAGAAAAAAAAATCGCTGTACTGGAGCATCCCAGAGGAAAGGGGGGTGTGTGTGTTTCTCAATGCTTTAACAATTAACAGTAACAACTAACTACCCTTCGATGGTCAATGAAGTGATCATCTGCTGATTGCGTTGGGTAGTTCAGACCGTGCATTGCTTGGCTGCTCCTTTCTTTCTCTCAGAAAAAAAAATCAATTGATTTAAGTGCAGTTTTTTTCTCAGGAATTTTTCCATGTATGTTATATCTTATTTCCCCAAAGTTTCTGTTATGGGTGGGTGCTGGTTTTAATGTTATATCTTATTGGGTGCATGTCACAATTTTGAATGGTGAAAATAAGAATGACTAAATTATATATGTTGGTATTACAGGTGAAAGTTCTTGCCCTGACAGATCATGATACCATGGCTGGTATACCGGAAGCTGTGTCAGCAGCTCACAAATTTGGCATACGAATAATTCCTGGAGTTGAAATCAGTGCACTATATTCTCCAAGGTAAGAGCCTTTTCGCTTTGCCTGCAAAGACATTTCCCATCATGTTTCGAATGAAAATTAGCAATACAATGCAATTTAGCAAATCAATCATCATATAGGATGCATACCCTCGTCAGGTAGATCTGTGGTTGTCCAAGTTGTCTGGTCCTTCAATTAATGCTCCATCATGCTACCTTTCTATCAAATGGCTATTGTAAACAACATTTCAGTAGTCATAATATGAATAAAGATGTCTCATACAAAGATTCCTGTACCTCTGCTGATGATGGCAGTGAACAAGACTGCATTGTCACACCTTTCCTTTAAGTAAGTTGTAGTAAATAATATATTAGCACCTCTTATTTGCTCGATTGTGTAGCTAAATCTTGGAGGGTTCTGTTAGTGTTTACATGCTAGTCAGCAAAGACACAAACCTACAGCCTGTACACCGAAGTTGATACATTTGCTAAATCCGCGCGTGTACTTCTTGCTAAATTGGACATAATGCTGATTCTTAGCATTGTTGTTTGTGAAGATAAAATTCTATCACTGTTTAAAGCATGCTCTTAGGAACAGTTTGCTCCTTTCATGTATTCATCCTATATACATGACTGTTGATTAGAACATATTCTCTGTTCTGTTATGAGTGATGCTAATTTTTGGCCTAGAATTACACTACACTTGTGTTCAAGGTACATACATTTGCCTTTTATCCTTTCCTGGTCATATAACCATCCCTGATTTTCATTGTCATTGTCTAAAAGGGAAATTGCTGGTGCTGGCGAGCCTGTTCATATTCTTGCATATTATGGTATGAGTGGTCCGTCAAGGTTTGATGAGTTGGACAGCGTGCTATCGAACATTAGAGATGGGCGATACTTACGCGCAAAGAATATGCTGGCAAAGCTAAATAGGCTGAAGGTGTCAATAAAGTGGGAGCATGTAACCAAAATTGCTGGTGAGGGAGTGGCACCTGGTCGATTGCATATAGCAAGGGCTATGGTTGAAGCGGGTTATGTAGAGAATGTTAGGCAAGCATTCAACAAGTACATTGGTGATGATGGCCCTGCATATGCCATGTAAGTGCTATCAATAATACTTCATCCCAACGAGAATTTCATGCTGAGAATTTTTTTTTGCTGAACAATGGGGCCCATGTTTTCTGCAGAGGGAGTGAACCATTTGCTGAGACTGTGGTGCAGTTGATTAGTCGTACTGGGGGTATATCTGCACTAGCTCACCCATGGGCATTGAAGAACCTGGATGCAATCATTAGGGCCTTGAAAGGTTCTGGTCTTAATGCTATGGAGGTCTACAGAAGTGATGAAAAAGTTGATGGTACATCTCTTGTACTACATGTATAAATGACTTGAAATAAAACGGACGACTCCTATCCTGTACTGAAAATTTGTTTGTTAGCATTTATCTTAGTTATGAAATGATCTTGAACAACATATATGGAATTAATCTTACAGGATTTAGTGAATTAGCTGAGAAGTATGGGCTTTTGAAGCTTGGAGGTTCGGATTTCCATGGAAGAGGTGGGAAGGATGAATCTGACATTGGAACAGTTAAGCTTGCTATAACAACTTTGTGCTGCTTCTTGAAGATAGCTCGGCCTATCTGGTGTGGTGCTATGAAAGACATCCTACTGAAGTTTGCAGAGGAACCATCTGCTGCTAATCTAGGGAAGATAGTTAAGTTTGGACAACTTGTCAATTTTGATGGCTTTTCACCAGTGGATAGTGGTATGGATGTTATTAATCTCTGCTTATCTTCATGGTTAAGTAATGATGATATGGAAGATATTGAACTTGAGGAGGTAAGACTGAAGCTTGCCTGTTATGCAGCAAAAAGATAACCCCAACTACATGACCATCTCCAACAATGTTTTTTTTTCTTGTCCAGAATGTGTTGTGCAGCTCAATACTATTTTCTTCTCTTGTATTTTACAGCCCATCAGAGCTAATATATATTTTTGATTAGTTTATGATGTTGCTGAAAGTAGAGAAGATATTGTATGGAGTAGTCATTGACATTTTAATAAAGAATGCATATTCCTGGATGGTAATTTATGTTTACAACACTCAAATGGTGTACATATAATTAGAGCACGTAACTGTTTCTTTAATGAGGATATCATCTGTCTATAAGCATATAAATGAAGCACACGTCTCTTACTCTCCTGTCTATCTTTGTTTTATTTTCCCAACCATATTCACTATGCTCCTTCAATATTTTCAGTTACTGACAATTGGGAATGAGGACTATCCTGATACTAGGGATGAGGACTATCCTGATTATTTATGTAGTTCCTGTCAGTGTCCTTCATAAATGCAAAAGTTCTCTTTGAGGAATTTTGTCTTTCATGTGCTTTTAGGCTGATTACAAGTGAAGTGACTATATGCTTTAATTTTTGGAAATAAATAGATCTTTCCTGGAACTTGACTTAACATTTTGCGATGAATATTAATTTTTAATTGAACTTGACTGAAGCAAATTGAACTGGCCAAGTAAAATACAGACAAATTAGTTCAAAATTGAACATGACCAAAGGACTGACCTGGATTGGCAAATAATTTAGCCTTGTTTAATGCAAACAGGTCCATAACATCCAAGTTTTGATCATTATAACTTAAAGCTAACTGATGGATATTCATTTCTGCATGATGCATGTACATTGCCTAGAAATATTCATGATTATTGAATTTACCTGGACTTTCTTTTCTTTTTTTTCTTGAGGGAAACATTCGGTTTCTTAATTGTCAACATCGAATCCTTATCTTCATTCGTGTTTAATGGTTTTGGGGTAGAGAGTGTTATCCTATAGGCATAAGCTATGGAAAATCTCACATCCCTCGACAAAAAAAAATGAAAAAAGTAGCTATTTCTATATACCTGTTTGGTCAGTACTTATGTTTGTCCCAAAAAGTTCATATACCACTGTATATATTCAGTCTTAATTAGAAGCTAACAGAAGAGATAAGAAATGAAGTAGTGCGAGAGCTCTGTTTCTAATATTTAGTCATTTAGTTTTAAATGGTGATGTAGTTTTCTGTGAGACCAGAGAGATAAGAAAAGCAGCAGCTGATATAAGATTTGCTGTCACTATCATGCTCCAACCTAAGGTGAGGATTCCATCAAATATTAGCAAAGGTAAACTACATGGAAATAGTATATTTTTATCCTGTACATGGAATGAGTTTACATATTCCATTAAGAGAACATATGAATCTTCATAGCTGTCCAATGCATGCCACCAACATTAGTGGTCTTTGCTCTATCTGTCTTGGCTCTGTGTTTCCGACTTTCTGTGAATCCGTGGTATGAATGTAATAACACGTATAACAGTATCTAAATGATGAAGTCTATTGTCCTGCAATGTTGTGGTCATACCCATTTACTTCCTAATCCTTTCTTCAATTATGACTACTTTTATAATCTATGGACTTGTTTAGCTATATTGTTGAGCGATTGCTGAGCCGCATGTCATCATCAAATTTGTCACATGTTTCCTGAAAGGGCATTAAGACGTAACGATTTCGTGCACTGCATGATTAGCCTGTTGCCAATTTGCCTATGCTGAGTCATTTGGGCTTAATTTTCCCCCCTCTGGACAGCTTAATGTCCACTAATTCTTGTGCGTTTCTTTACTCCAGTTGTGGGACATCAGCCACCAGTTTATTTTAAAACATTATCATCTGCCTGTATTATTTCTTGACCTCCAGTTTAGAACATTATCTCCACTCATGTGATGTTTGCACATATGAGTATGTCATGCTGATGGACCAACGGCACTAGACTGACAAGTATTTCTTCCCTCCTCTTTCTGTTTTTGTCTCTGTTTTTTTCCTTAACGTTGGAGATGATGGCCATAGACATGGTTGCTTTGTGGGGCCCTACTTACTAAGCTGGTCTGAGTGTTAGATGTTCATTTCTACTTCTATGAAAGGGGTCAAGTGGTTCGGTTGGTGGTCTCACGCTGTTTGCTTCGCGATGCTTCATTTTCTGTAGAATTCCTGTGTTAACTGTGTGTCCCAGATAATTTCTCGGCGTTGAATGAAAGATCATTGAGGCATCATCGACGCATGCACAGCAAACCAAACAAAATCTCAAATTTGACACGCGCCTTGCTACTTACTAGGCAAACAAAATCCTCTTAAGCTAATATAATAACCACAAAACACACCTGATGGTTAGGCAATCTCCAAGATCGTGAATCAAAGGGTGTGCACGGTTGGGTTAAAAAAAGTTGGTTAAAATTATACTGTACTTGATTGAAATTATAATGTAGTTAAATGTAGCTTATTTGACGTAATTAATTTTTTTAAAAAAATTAAAAATAGAAAAATATGTTAGCTCATCACGGACAATACAAACGAATGTGGAAAAAAAGAACTGGAAAAAATAGTCAAAAAAGTCAAAAGTTCAGAAAGATGAAATTTATAAATAGTAAAAAATAAAACAGAAACTAGAACTTCAAGCCGAAATGAGCAAGGCGAAAAGCCCCATTCTTCAAAAAAAATAAATCGAAAAGCCCCTATTGACTCATTCTTTTAGGTGGTACATCCTGCTGATGAAAACCAGAGACGTCGATATTCAGACTGACTCGTGCTAGCTTCTTCCCTGCTTCCTTTTTCCCTTCCACGCCGATGGACTATCCTCGCAGCGGCCAGCCAGAACACGCGTGCTGTCGATTTGCTGCAGCAGGAGCTCCATGACCATACAAAAGCGACTTTCTGCATCGACGCAACTGCACCGCTGTTTACTTGCCAAAGAAAAGAAATTGCGTACAGTGAACAGGACGAACAGGGATTTGATTTTGATCGCCTTTGTTTGTCTGATAAATAATCAGCTACGAGCCTAATATCTCACTGTTGAGTACTCATATCATATACACCCTCCTTTCTGGAAGAGAGAAGTAGAGAACTGTTGGCCTGCATTTCCAATGCAAAGATATGTATATAATTCGTCATAAAAATGTCCAGTCGGCTGTGTGCCTTCACTCATAAAGAATTGACCTCGGGCAGCATCAAATCAAGCGATACGGGCGGCCTTTACATCACCCAATGTACTAAATAGCCGATCGTGGGTCGTAGTGGATTGATATTAGATTGATATTAGTATTATGGATAGTGAGCAATACAGCGGACACTATATTCCTCCAGCGAAATTTGAAGACACTTGCGAATTTTTAGTTAATTATGTATATCTCATGATTTTCTACCACGGTAAAAAATAACTACGACATACAATATGGGCAAGTCAATTAGAAACTTTGATATAAGTAGTACATGTATGATAAATTAGCTAGAACTAGATATTGCATAAGATCAATGTTGGAGTAATCAAGTAGCAACACGACACCAGAAGTTCAGATTTGAAAGATCAGACTCAATCTTAGCATTAGTTCAGACTTCAAATGTTAGGAAACGTCGGATTAAACACGTCTTGCAACTTGCAAACGTGGCTTCCATTTTTAGTTGCTCACCAGCGGCGGCTATCGGTTGGTCAAGCTGTGAGCAAGCGAGCAACAGAGAAGGAATATAATGCAAGGCCATGCAGCCAGTATGATTGATGGCGAGCACCATTAGCCATAGAGCAGGAGATTAGGACACGGTGGCTGAGAAGGATGAATATGGAGTGCTATGGTTATTACTAATTTGGGATTTCACTTTGTACAAAAATGATGCAGCAGGGCCACTAAATTGGCTATGCAGCAGCCACTACAACATTTGTTAGAACACTATAGCGGCTGCTAAGTTCAAAATCGCTATTTCTGATCATTACTTTGTATCAATAGTGTTTATACTCCACTATGTAATTGTGGGTGCTACAAACGTTGTTTAGTACATCGGCATCATCATCGTATCTAGTATACATACTACTACTACCACTCAGTATTGTATTACCAAACATGATCTACCTCTCCTATGCTACTTTGCAAATTCCAGGATAAAGGGGCTGCTCATTTGGATTTTTTGTGATTTATGGTTTATTTTACACTATAGTTAGCTTATTTTATATTGTAATTGCTGATAGTTTTTTGACGTAATTAAATTTAAAAAATGAAAAATGAAAAAAAGATTAGCTCCATCACGTACAGTGCAAATAAATAAAAAAGTAAAAAAGCTAAAAGTCAAAAAAATAAAAAAAATTAAGAAATAGTAACTAGAGAAGCTGAAGAGCGGGACCATAGCCGAAGAAAGATTAGTTTAACCCTAGCCATCTGCTTGGCTACGGCGGCGAGACACCACTCTTACTCTACTCGCAGACCGTAGCACCCAAGCTGCCGCATACATCACGCTTACTCGACGACATTCATGTGACAGCTAGATCTGGATTTACCAGGTAAAAACCACTTTCCCACCAATCAGCAGCCGCCAGGTGGCCACCGATTTACCGGCACCTGCCTGGAGAAGTCTGTCACTTCGTGGAGACATCTCGACGGGTGCCGGTAAGAAATGTGCGCGGACACCTGGCGTTCCCCCATTAGCCAGCACTTACTCCCGCGTGCTTAAAAGAGCCCGGCAATGGCCGCTCTTGCTCACCACGAAGAAAAGCATTTGGCTCTTCAACAACTCGCAGTGCATCATCTTTACCAACTCTTATCAGCTCTCAGAGAGTAGTTTCTGCTCAGCTCGTCAGGGTTTCCTCTTCTGTTTCTTGCCCATTCTGTTCATCGGCTGCTAGTTGCTACTTGCTGTGTTGTGTATCTTGGTTTCTTGATCCAAGAAGCCATGGCGACGACGGTAGATTGGCACGGTTGCAACACCAATCTTCCCGCCGCTCTGTATGACATAGTGGATAACAAGGAGGTAATGCAAGCGCTTGCCCCGCCCATGGTGCAAGATGCTCCGACCATCTCCTTCTGCTACCCCTGCTCCGGCGTGGAGCAGAGCGCGGGCTTGCTTCTTGGCGCCAACTACCAGCTGACACCCGCGCAGATCCTTCAAGTCCAGTCGCAGCTCCACCACATGCGCCGACCGGCCGCGGCCCTGGCCGCTGTGGCGCAGCCGATGAAGCGGCACGGCGTGACGGCGCTGCCGCTTCCGGCGCGGCCGGCGGCCAAGCTGTACCGCGGCGTCCGGCAGCGGCATTGGGGGAAGTGGGTGGCCGAGATCCGCCTGCCCCGTAACCGCACCCGCCTCTGGCTCGGGACCTTCGACACCGCCGAGGAGGCCGCGCTCGCCTACGACAGCGCAGCATTCCGCCTCCGCGGCGAGTCCGCCAGGCTCAACTTCCCCGAGCTCAGGCGCGGCGGTGCGCACCTCGGCCCGCCGCTCCACGCCGCAGTCGACGCCAAGCTCCAAGCCATCTGCCACGGGATGGACCTGCCGCAGCAGAGCCAAAGCACCACGACAGCGGCGACGGCGCAGAGTTCTTTCTCCTCCGAGAGCCCCAACGTCAAGAGCGAGCCGGGCTGCTCCGGCTCCGAGAGCTCGTCGTTGGCGGACGGCGACGTGTCCTCAACGGGCTCGTCCGACGTGGTCCCGGAGATGCAGCTTCTTGACTTCTCAGAGGCGCCATGGGACGAGTCCGAGAGCTTCCTGCTGCGCAAGTACCCGTCGCTGGAGATCGACTGGGACGCAATTCTTTCCTGATGCAGTGGCTCTCTGTTCTTGATCCTCAGTGTCAGTGGCATCAGATCAAAGTGTTGCTTTACTTAGGTACTTGCTGGTTTAGGTTTTGGGTCTGATCATGTGTAGCATCAACCCCTGGTCTGCTTGGTTTTTTGAATGGCATTGCCAGGAAGAGGGTCTCGGTAGTTTGTACCAGGAAGAGGGTCTCCTCTCGGTAGTTTGTGGAAATTTTAAGTCTGCATCAAAGTTTTTGATGTATATATTTCAAGTCTACATTGTACTTGTATTCCAATAAAGAACCACTTTGGCACATTCGAATGGTTTTTGGTTCATCTTCTGTACATCTGTTACTGCCCAGAATTGCATAGCAGAACTGTGATGGAAATTTGAAAATGTTCCATGAGTTTGTAAGACGAACAAAACATAATTTGATATAAAATTATGCAATTTTGTTCCTAAATGTAGGAACATGCCAAATAAAAGGAAGAACAGAATATATGTGGGATATTTAGCGATGGAGAGAACGCATAACCTGCCATCATGCGGTATTGTTCAACTACTACCAGCATGATGAAATTATTTCCCAGCATTTAACTGCAAGGATGTCAATTACATTATAGTAGAAAGTTGCTTCATTTATCTCTTGAATATTAGATGATGCATGAAACAAAATTGAATTTTCAAAAGAATTTTGAGTTTCATTTGAATATGATTTCCTTTGAACCCTAGCCTAATCTAGCTCAAATCTCAGCCATCCAAGCCACAAATTCTCACTGGCATTGACTCAACGAAAGATATTTGTGCCGGCATTGTTCACCATTTGAAAACCAATCGCCACCGCCCAATCTCTCCTGCTCACTCTCGTGCCTTCTCACACCATCTCGCCACTTCCACTCCTGTGTAGCCTGTCAAAGGTCGTACCCCCCTCTTAAATGCCCTGACCGCGCGTCAGAGCCGCCTGCCACGCCCGCCATCGTTGTGCCGACCTCCTTGCTTTCTTTGCTCTCTTTGCTCTCATAGCCGATTCAACCCGCCTTTGAACGCCGCAATGTCATACATTAGTCAGCTAATACATCCCCCTTAGCCAGTCGCACCGCACCTCTCCGTCCCTTCCCAATCTTGCCACGTGCCACCACCGCCATAGCCCCTCCACTGTGCTGAACCGCCTCTACCGCTCTATATGTCCCCAAGCACCGCCATTCGAAGACATCGACGCCTAGGGTAAGCCAAACACCTCAAAAGCCTTGACAACCTTCCCCATTACCGACAATCGCCGGAATTCACTAAGGCAAGCCCAAATTCAATTTTGCTCCTTCGATCAATTACTTTCCAATTACCTTCATCTGTAGCCTCCTCATACCCCCAGGAACCTCCCTGAGCCATTACCTTAGCTTCCTAAGCCTCCCTCTTCTCTGTCACCGAGGTCCGCCACACAGCCATGGCACCCCGCCGTGGGTAGCCTAACTCCGACCACCCTGCCCAAACCACCACTTCCCCGAGCTCCCTCTGACCCCCAGGATGCTCAAATACTAGCGCTACTACCCTAGAGACCCTAGTACTCTCTGTGTCATTCCAATATCCCGCGGAAGGAAAGCCTCACCACCAGCGAACACCGACTCCCAATCCCAATAGTGCTAGGAACCCAACCATGGTCTCATTTTTCGTCGCAAACCACCCTAGCCTCACCAATCGCCGTCATCGTTCTCCCTTGTTTCTCTGTCGAGCACGCGTCCAGCCGAAGAAGATGAATAATAACAGTATGTTACTGTTCACCCTACCCGTTAACTCCGAACCCAACCCGCAATGAACAGTAGTGGATCCGGTGCGACCGAACCCACGATGAACAGTAGACTCGCAGTGAATAGTGCCCAGACCCGTTACTGTTCACCCAAACATGAAAATACACATATATATATATACCCATTTCGACTGTTTTGAGCCCACCGATCCCATATGACTTGTTGAGTACGGTGGTTTATACTCATTTTTTCTAAAAATAATAACAGAAAATGCTTGGCAAGAAAATAAAGAAGTCTATGAGGACGACGTGGAAGAATTCTATGAAGTAGATAGCGATTGTGATTAGGGTTGTTCTTCGCTCAAGCCTGCCTGTGGTGTGTTTTGGTTTTGTATTATACTTAAGGGCCGCTCGCCCCGCTGTAATACTCGTCTGTTAAATCTTTGTCTTACAACAAAGTTGGTTTTAGTTCTTAAGCATGTGTTAGTAATGTTGTACACTTGATGTAACTCGCAATTGAATAATTCTGGGCAGTTATGAGTGATTCATGGTGCTCCTAAAAATGGGGGCATTACAACGCAGTTCCTTTCCTGCAAAAAGTTTGATGTTCTTGCGCAAATCTGAATTTCTCAGACATTACCTGCCAAATCTCTTTGCCGCTTGAGTCTCGACGCTTGACATCAGTGGTGTCAAAATCGATTCCATTTCTTTTGCTAAAAAAATCGATTCCGTTTCGACAAATTCCATTGCTTGTCAAAAATCATATGATGTTGTACCTGTCGACCTGTCGTTTGGTTGGATGTGCGTCCACTGTAGCTCTATAAACTAGTATCACTTTTAGGCTTGCATTTTCTCCACATTCTTTAGAGAAAAAGAATATCAAAATCACTTCAAAATAGAGAAAAATTCGGGGGAAAATCGATGTCTGAAATTTTTAATTCAATACGAAACGACTAATCTGAAAGCTGATGTGTTCCTCTAATCTTCACATTCATCGTGTACCGGTCATTGCAACACATACACTCTACTTATTTTGAACAGTACTAAATAATGATTTGTGGCTGCAGAGGAGGGAAAGCATCTGGATCTCTGTTTCGCTTATTCTTTGTTTAGAAGGACCAGAGTCATGTGGGGAAAGTCAGGATTCCACGTTATCACTACTTTGCTTTGCCTTAATATAATGCTAATCCAATTCCCCGTGAGGAGAGAGAAACTAGGTTGTTATTAACTTCCAATAACCACAATAGAGAATCGACATGGTTCCTCTCCTAGTTCATTGTACCTTGTTCGGTGTAACTTTGTTGTTTCTTTCAAACAATTGCTTGCCTTTTGAGTGATGCATGAACCTTGAGAAATGCATTAGTGAAGATGGCAGCTAGCTCTATCTTTGATGCATTAGAGAGCTTCACATGAGTTTGATCAGCAACTTTATCTTGTCTGTAGCATCAAAGAACAGTTGAAGGAAAAGGCACATTTACGCAGCAAGCTTATTTGGCCTTTCAATCATCACAATCCTGGCCTACCATGAAGAGTCAACTTACAGCCATATAAATCTTAGGGCCTAGTGTGAAGATGTGAACATCAAGATCAAGGTCCTGATGATATGTTTTTCTTACTTGTAAACTACTAACGCTCAATGTATGCATCCTGGATGGTCTATGTTAATTTACAGATCCGTATGGTCTATCCGAAGCTTGCTTTTCTGGTCATTTTCATGCTTTAATCCATCATGATATTGACCTTTCATATTTTTCTATGCATATCCTCTCATGGAGCTAGCCAGAGCTTGCAGAAAGGCATTAATGCTGAGCCATTGTCAGGTCAACCCCATAATCTCCATAGCCCAAAGTCAACACGGTGCTACTAGAGGCACTCAATGGGATTGGACAGGGATGCCCACTATATATATTGCCACCTGCCAATCTTATGATGGTCCATTGCTCAGGTCTGAGTTGACTTCTTGTTGATTTCAAAGGGCAGAGGCAGAAAAGGAGGGTTATGAGGTAATGCAAGGATTAGTTCAAAGCTTAAAAGAAATGCTCTCTTTAAAAGGTAGTTGGGTTGGGGAGAGAACCCATCCATGATCCATCCAGCCCATGAGTTGGCCATGACGGCAAGATACACTTGACAAGGAAAGGCTAGTCTCAGGGATGATGTATGTGATTACATAAGCTTGATCATGAGATAACAATGTAGCTTAGCTTAGTAGCCGTTGACTCTAGTAAAGGAGCTATCTATGCTTTTATTATCCTCAAAAAAGAGAAAGAAAGAGAGATTCATGTCTTTTTGAAGTTTTTTTTGCATAACTATGCTAGGATTCCATAAGCTGTTTGGTTCATTTGCTTAGTTGACCTTGCTTCCAATGGGAGATAGGTGCACCAAGTTGCAGATTTTGCTAAGATTGTGGCTGAAACTACGAGTAGTGTCAGCCAAAGAATGCTGACCCTATTAACTAGCTCGGTTGTCGCTCGCCAAACATCAAAAGTCAGAAAGAAAAGGTAATTCATATGCGATTGTGGTGTTATTCTGTGCCATTAAGGTCTATGTTCTGAGTTTCTAACCTTTTCCTACATTCCCTAGGGAAAAGGACAAAAGGTAAAGCCATAGTCAGTAGTTGGACTAGTTTATACTGATGTTTGCTTGCAGACAGATGATTCATGGCATGGGCTTGGAACCTGGAAGGCTGGAAGAAATGAAGCAGTGCTCCTGATGCATGAACCCAACCTTTGGCAAATTCTGCCTCTGCATATTGGTACAGTACTACAGTGGAGTCGACATGTGCGTGCGTGTCATGCTCATCTGAAGTCTGAACAATCATGGGCCTGGGTGAATGGGCGGGTGGAGCTGGAGCAAAAGATATGCATCAGCGTCCAAAGCGATGTCGGCAACGCACAAGTATCTGTCAGTCACCACATCGTTGTTGGTAGAGATGACCAGACCTGACTGATCTTGTTGCATCCTGACAAGTGTCAATTCAACAATCTCAATCCCATCCCTTCTTTCAAAACACAAACACATCAACAACAATCTGTGTAGACGGCTGCTTGGAATCTATGCTTCGTATTGCCCCAGGCTAGTTAAATACAACCTCACATTTTAGGCCCAAAGAGAATCGCGCCCATGGGTTGAATCTAGAGGTAGTGTCTGCCAAAGCCTGCGGGATGCAGCGAGGAAGCCAGTGCAGGTTTGGGGCCTGGCAAACCGAAACAATGAGAGGCGGTCGGCGCATGGGTGCGTGCGAGGCCCAACACAAAATAGCTATCGTTATTTTCTTTACCTTCATGTTAGAAGATCATTCCCGTCCGGGGTGATTGGCTAGATTATGCCCTGTTGTTTTCAGCTACGGCTTATAACTTATAGTTTATAGTTTTTAAACTTAGTGCAAGCGCTCAAGAGAACAAACCAAAAATCGATAAGCTGCTTCTAAAAGACTATCTTGATAAGACGTTTATAGCGAAGTAACCGTTCCGCTTGTTTATTTAAGAGAAATCATAAGCCATAAGCCTGCCACATAAGCGTCTGGCTGATCCATCACACACACCGTTGTCTCCTCTCCGCCATAGAAGTGCTACCATCGGACGTCGCTCCATCTCATCCACCCTGAGCAATGCCGTTGTCGACTGCAAATCGCACCGCCGCCGCCTACCTCTCCTCTTACTCCACCCCTACTGTCTCTTGGCCACCTCTATATCTCTTGTCGTCCTCTGCACCGTTACCTCCCCTCTCCACGCCAACGCCTTATCCCATCCCTACAATGCCGCCTCCGCTTCCTCCGATGCCTCTTTTTTGGCCCGGCCACGATGAAGCTCAGGAGGACACCTGGAAGCCACTAGGAGAACTCTAGCTTTGGGAGCACTCACCGCGGCGGCACCATGGCTAGCAAAGAGATGGTGAGGCATCGGATGGTGGCGGAGTGGAAGGGAAAGAGGGGAGAAATCGGGAAGGCTGGAGAGAAGGCTACGGCAACGCGGTTGATTTGGATAGCGGCAACATTGATAGGAGCAAATGCCACCGATCCGGACGGCGGCGGCGGCAAAGGCAATCGCAGGAGCAGAGGCGACGTGTGGTGATGCAATCAAAGCAGAGAAGCAACGGTGTGACCATTTTTAGAGTATAACAAGAACACGCACACACAACACCACATACGTACACCCATGTAGGTACATCCAATACACACGTGTAAGATAAATCAGAGGCCTAAAGCCTCACGATAAACAGTACCCAAAAATGAGGTGCCCCGGACTAAGCCTGGTTGGGTGGGCTGCACACCGACAACCTTACCATCATAGCAAAGGTCGGCTCTCGGCAGCGTATATGACTTGATGGACCTTTTGCCAGGAAAAGAAAACAAGGGGTAAAAGGATAAAAATAACAAAAAAAAAGAGAAAAGATATTTTGGGCCGACCAGAAGGCCTTGAGCCTGTCAAATCCAATAGAAAATGAAGGAAACAAGAAAAAGAATAGATAAAAATATGGCCCATTGAGACTAGGCTAGGCCCAATATAGGAAGAGAGGATTTTTTATAATAATTATAGATAATTAAATTAAAGATACGAATAGAAGTTTATGAAATCGAATAAACATATGGAAGACGTAACATATCATATAAATTTTGTAGGAATTCATGAATAATGCATTGTAACATACAAAGTTGTTATTGCACACCCAGATATAGATTTCCTATGAATATATGTGAATGAATATATTACTATAGCACCTGATCTTCAAAAAAATTCCTACCTTTTTACCAAAATACGGAGGTTACATGCAAAAAAAAAATAGCTTAGCACGGTGTAATATCCATGCAGGAATCCTCTTTTCTACTCTAGAAGTAATTACTTTCTATATCGTATCTCACAACGTAGGGAATATATCCCGTAACGAATAGTATGTACGTGTAGTATACAAGTATATAAGACCATTTAGGTAGTATGTATATTTTTTCAGAGGTGATATGCACATTTTTTAAATATACTACTTTTTATGTGCATATATAAAGGTATTTACAAATACGCTAGAAACTGTAGGCATCCTCGCAATTTTTTCGTGTGGTTCACATTGGAGTATGTTATAATTAGTATATGAATATACTCAAAGTAATAAAGGAGTATGTCAAATTTATTTAGGTGGTATATCAGAGGTGGAAGTAACTACATCCGAGAGTAAAATGTATTTTCATATATATATATATAGGAAGGCGAAATGGGACTCCTAGGAGTCCAGGCACCTAAGAGCATCTCCAATGGGTCTATAGCAGCTATCTACAAGAGAGTCCATGTCATCAACTGTCCTACGTGGAAGATATTAAATGAAGAAAGAGAACGCAGCTCTCTACAGCTCTAGAGATAGTCTATAGCGCCAAACGAGGCAGCCTCCATAAATTCTGTGTGTGCATGTAAGCATCAAATAGCTATCCTTATAGATAGTTCTTTAGAATGCTAACTTTAGTGTGTATTATATAGATGATGTGGAAATCTTATAGTTAGTTGCTAGCTATAACCATTGGAGATGCCCTAATCTATCTACTATTGGATTGCATTGAGATGTGTTAGTTCAAGGTATGTATGTGATTAACGGGTATACCCATTAGCAAGAAGTGTTTGCGTTAGAATTCACTCTCTGATTGATTAGTGCAATCCGGTTCAAAGCATTCCATAAATACGTAGCATGCAAATAGGTATGTGTATCCGGAGTGGCATTCCATAAATACGTAGCATTCAAATTAGTGCAATCCGGTTCAAAGCAATCTATTAAGCATTCCTAATGAATGTGTAAATAGGTATGTGTCTAGAATAGGTATGTAGACCGTACGGCATTTGAAGTATGCTTGCTTGTGCATACAAATTGCATACTCTAAGGTATATACAAAATATCATTACGTGAAACGTATGATGAAACGTTGTGTTCAAATCGAGTATTATAGTCAAAAAAAATTTAATTGGTGTACTTAAGGCATAAGAAAAATTTGTTAACTTTCATTTATTTTTATACAACGCACGAATTGATTCTGAGCGGCGAATTTGTACGATATGTTATCAGGTAAGGTGAGAATCTTTTGTGAATTTTTCTACTCAATCAGACAACAAATGCTTTATTAAATGGATGATGCATACGAACAGCTTTTTAAAAACGTGTAAAATCTGATATCAAATTGAAATCTTAAATTTATTGATTTAATCGGACTACAATCGTTAGAGCGGTGAATTTGTACATAATGTTAGCAGTAAAAGGCAAAAATATTATGTGAAATTTTCGTATCAATCGAGCCACAAATTCTTGTTGAATTTGTCATGGAGACGAATGGCGTAAGAAAACGGGTATGTCGCAGTGAATGATTTTAAGCGGCAAATTTACACGTCCATGTATTGGTTTGGATCAAAATATTATGAGAATATTTTTAGTTGAATCAAATATGAAATGTTATCTTTAAATGTTACGCAACTCCGAACTAGTATACAATTGTCCGTCCGTAGGTTTGCACACACAAATCACTCGAAAACTACATTTGTATATACTCAATATGGACAGATAAATCTAAAGTGATATATTGTATCAAGTGCAAGAATTTCATTAAGTTCAAACATAATTAGTAATGAAAACAAATTGTCGTTGAATGGTTGATGAGGACGAAATGGGTATACAAAACGCCGTTATTGGGTATACGAATGGGTATACATACTCGAAATACGGAAAGAACATAAGAGCACCATATGGGTGACCAGTTCCCAAATTCAAATATTTACACGGCCATTATCAATGAACCTTAAACCATGCCACAACAATAAAAAAAGCCTAAACATAAGACTAAAGCCTAATCATTATGTAGCAACCTAGATTTGGTTCTAGAAAATGTAAAGCGTACAGGATTTAGTCAAATGCATTAAAATAAATAAGACAATTTTAGGACCCTGGAGCTGTAACACCATAATAGCAAAAGGCAAAAGGAGGTCCATGCTAGTTAGCAAAAGGAGGTCTATATAAGGGCCTAACAGCTCAGGCCCTTCATGGTCATCCAAATCATCCACGAGTTTGAAAGTGTCAAATGAGTATCAGAGAAAATTCATTAGAAACCAAATAAGCATACTTGTGATTGTCATTCATCGCCAATCTTTTCTTTCACAGTCTGAAGGGCAATCAAATTACACGAAATCTACACCCCCAATCTTCCATACACAAAAATAATGCCTGTGATCCTTAAATGAACACATTCTACAAAGCATCTTCTGGAAATACTCTCATCATCTGAGTAGACAACAGGTAACATTCCAATTATACAAATAGATAGTGTCTTTACTGGTTTCATGGTAAAGCATCACAAGAACTCAGTAACTACTTAGAGCAACTCCATCCCATTAGTCATTTCTCCCTCTCTATTTCTTAGGATGAAGAGGCTAGCTATTATTTTCAGCTCTCTATTTGAGTTAGCATTCCAATGGCCTAGCTATTTGAGAAGCGAGTGAGGAGGCGCTCGCCAAATCTAGCTAGCGGCCGGGAGAAAATAGCGACTCGATAAAAATGAAGAGGAGGATAAAGAACCGGTTGGAGTCTATTTCTTGAGTCATATTAGGTAAATATACAATGAAGAGCAGGATAAAGAACCGGTTGG
The DNA here is from genome assembly GCA_017311315.1 of Dendrocalamus latiflorus. Taxonomy (NCBI): domain Eukaryota; kingdom Viridiplantae; phylum Streptophyta; class Magnoliopsida; order Poales; family Poaceae; genus Dendrocalamus; species Dendrocalamus latiflorus. The sequence goes on from CM029622.1 coordinate 30,105,073, forward strand.
AGATGCTCTTACAGGTATAGTTGTTCATATAACTTTGTTGCTTAATTTTCAAATTCAGGATTTGGATCAGTTTCAGTTTTACAGGCTTCATGTATAGACAATAGCGAAAAGAAACAACTGATGCTAACCACACAAACACCAAAAAATAAATTAAAAAAAAGTCAGTGGAGACCCTGGTATCTCAGCTGAATGATAGAACTGCAAAATTGTAAGTGCTCAGTGCTCACTTTTCACGGTTGCAGAAGCAAGCCTTCTCTCATAGAATTAAGAAACGCAAGACTAATGTTGCAGTCCTTGCGGTAATTTTCTCTAACCTAAGTGTTCTATCAAGTTCAGAGTTCAGACCCTTCAAGAGTGTATCATTCCTTAGCATTTACATTAATACCTTACTTCTAGAGCATGTGGGTTTTTACAAGTCTACTGACAGTAGAGAAACATTGATGCATTTGCATGTTGGGTTTTCACAAAACAGACCAAGAAACGTGCTCTGCCAACTTATCATAGGGTTTATTTATTCATTCCCTCTTGTTTAGGTTCTTTAGGGGTTTTAAGTTGGCAGCTACCACCTAGAAAGAAACACAAGACAACTCGTCCCCTACAAGAATTTCCCTTTGTAATCTACATGTTATACTACACAATTACACTACTGTGTATGCAAGCAGGGGGATAGCACTAAATTTTGCAATTCCGAGCAAGATATCGGTGGAGAAACTCATGATGATCCGACCCTCAATCCGGAGATCCTTCTGCTCGAACAGCCAGATCTGGATGCGCGCTTTCTGCACGAAATCAGAACCTAACAAGAACCGAATTAGTTCAAGCCAACCATCAAGAACCCGCAACGAAGCACAGCCAAGAACCCTAAACGTTAGGCGGAAATAAAACACGAAATTTCCCCGTCCACTTACGCTCTGGAGGAACCGGAAGATGAGATTCTGCCGTCGCGCACCAAGGATTCACAATCCACCGCAGCAGCAAAAAAAATAATAATTAGGAGAAGAATACCAAAAGCGGAGAATAAGACAAGAGCAGAGGAGGGGAAAGAGAGGAGCGTACGATGGGCTGGGTCATGATACGCTGGACCTTGGTGGACGCCATGGCTGCAGCGGCGGAAGCTTCCCCCTGCTCCTCCTGGAAGTATCTAGAAGCTTCTGGATTGGAAGCGCGTGGGGCGAGCGGAGCGGACAGGCCAAACCCTATGCTGTGAGGAGACGCGCCGCCACCCTCCACCAGCCCGGGCTCCACCTTGCAGACTCCAAAGCCCCCCTCCACCAGGGGCACCTTGGGCTGAATGACATCAAGAAACCCCATCTCGCTGCCGTAGTGGCCGGCGCCGGCATTGGGGCTGAACGCCGCGTTCCCGTAGACTTCGCTGAGGCAGTCGAACCCAGGCGCCGCCGGCTGCTCGTAGGTGGCCGTGAATGTAGGGAGTACACTGACAGTGGTTTGGTGGCGTTCTTGGAAGCAATCCATGGTGGCGCAGGCCGGGGAGAAGATGGCGGCACAAGAAATCCACACTCGATTTGGGGGGAGAGGCGAGATCGGGGGAAATGATCGATTTGGGGGGAGAGGCGAGATCGGGGGAAATGCGCGATACCGAGATTCCGATTTGGCCAAACAACGGGTCTATCGCCTCCCAAACCCGTTAATCCTCTTTTCCAGGCTAACCGAGATTCCTAGGAAAATTACGTAAGGCACCTTGGTGCCTAGGCACCCACATCCGATACACGTGTATGATTGATAATTTTTTTGAGTTTGGGTATGAAAATGTTTTATACCCTTGATATATTTATGGTAAGTAAGTTTTGAACTCAGTTCAAACTAGTTTGAACTACTTTTGAGTTCAATGCGACTACAGTGAGTATATACCATAAAAATAGTTCAAACTAATTAAACTGAAGTTGAATTTAATTTTTTTCGGAGTTTGACATCTCAAATATACTTTTTTATGAGTATATGAAGATACCCACATCAAACGTTGCGAATCTCAAAGCAAATCAACGGGTATTGATATGGGTGCCTAGGCACCATGGTGCATGTATGTGAATGAATATATTACTATAGCACCTGATCTTCAAAAAAATTCCTACCTTTTTACCAAAATACGGAGGTTACATGCAAAAAAAAATAGCTTAGCACGGTGTAATATCCATGCAGGAATCCTCTTTTCTACTCTAGAAGTAATTACTTTCTATATCGTATCTCACAACGTAGGGAATATATCCCGTAACGAATAGTATGTACGTGTAGTATACAAGTATATAAGACCATTTAGGTAGTATGTATATTTTTTCAGAGGTGATATGCACATTTTTTAAATATACTACTTTTTATGTGCATATATAAAGGTATTTACAAATACGCTAGAAACTGTAGGCATCCTCGCAATTTTTTCGTGTGGTTCACATTGGAGTATGTTATAATTAGTATATGAATATACTCAAAGTAATAAAGGAGTATGTCAAATTTATTTAGGTGGTATATCAGAGGTGGAAGTAACTACATCCGAGAGTAAAATGTATTTTCATATATATATATATATATATATATATATATATATATATATAGGAAGCCTCTTTTCTACTCCCGGGTGTAATTACACCCTATGTCGTATCTCACAACGTAGGGAGTATCTCGCGTAACGAGGAGTATGTACATGTAGTATACGAGTATTTAAGACCATATAGGTAGTATGAACAATTTTTTAGATGTGGTATGTATATATTTTTTTGACATACTCCTTTTGATGTACGCATATGAAGGTATTTATAAAATACGCTAAAAACTATGGACTCCCTTGCAATTTTTTTCGTATGGATCATATTGGAGTATCTTATAATTAGTATCTGACTATACCTAAAGTGATAAAGGAGTATTTCAAATTTGTTTAGGTGGTATATTAGAGGTGGGTGTAACTACACCCAGGAGTAAAAAGTATTTTTCCTATATATATATATATATATATATATATATATATATATATATATATATATATATATATATATATATATATATATATATATATATATATATATATAGTGCTAATGGGCTATTCAGTGATAACATGCAAATGCAAATCAGAGCCATTCGATCTACCTTCTATGGCTCAGATTCGTGTAGGTGGGAAGCCCAAATCACTTATGGATTTTTTTTCACAAAACTCACTGTGCGCCAATCCCCTTTGCGAAATCTAGCCGGCCCCAATCCTCCCCTACCTCCCACCCCTCCCGCACTCCCTCTATCCCCCGCGCCTCCCCACTCATATCGCCGCCCGCCGTTTCGCTCCGACCCTTGCGCCTCCCCCCTCTCCACCAGGACCGGCGCCGCCCCTGCATTCCGCACTGAACCACCCCGCGCCTCCCCCCTCTCCACCAGGACCGGCGCCGCCCCTGCATCCCGCACTAGACCCCCTCGCCGCGGCCTTCATCTCCACCAAGACCGGCGCTGCCCCTGCATCCCGCCACTAGACCACCCCGCTACCATAGTCCTCTCCACCAAGACCGGTGCCGCCGCCCCTCTCTCTCCACCATTGGCTAAAGGTAATCCATTTGTCATGCGACTAATTCAGGATTAAAATTGCTTGATATTAACTTTGTGTGATGCGACTTATGCAGGTTCTTGAGTATGATGTTTTTGAACCACTGGCCCTAGAGTTTCATGCTGCAGTACAGATTTTTTTAGAGGAGCTATATGTTTCTATTTAGGAGAACACCAGGAGCTTATCTGTGAGCTGTGTGTAAAATCTTGAGCATCCATATAACAAAATCTCTGTGATAATTTGGTTTGTGAATTGTAGCAAAAAATTGTGTAATGTGACACTTCAGGAGGTGTAGAGGTCGCTGGTGATTGCGCTATCGCCAGTCATTGACGGTCAGCCTGATGTCGCTCCCCGGCGCCATGACGGGGCTGATCAGGGACGGCGCGTAACCGCTGGACGCCATCCAGTTGCAAATCGTCGTGATGAACATGCTCTTGGGCACCTCCACCGTCAGTGAGGAGGGAGGAAAAAACCGTCAGCGCCTCCAAACTTGACGCTCAGTCTGCTCTCAGCTGGCGGCGGCGCGCACATGGTGAGAGCCTAGAGTAACGGGGTAGGGCAGGGGGTGGCAGCCGACAGGTGGGTAGGGTGCGGTCCGCACCGCAAGGAGCTACGGAGCACGAGCGAGGCCAGCGGGGCAGCTGGCAGGGCCCTAGGCGTGGTCCGCATGGAACCGTAGAGCGCAAGCACCGAGCGAGGCCGGCGCTTGGTTCAGTAGGCTGTCAAGCGTCGTTGGGCACGGTCGCACGGATAGCGGCCGCGCTGAGGCACCGAGCACGAGCAGGGCAGGCGGGGCACACGCGCATGTCTAGCAAGCAATGGAGGGCAGGGCAGGCGTGCCAGGCGGCACCAAGCGGGCTACTGAGTGCGAGGGAGCAGGTCAACAGGGCAGGCACCAGACAATTTGTTATATCTTAGTTTACGGTCTTACCTGTGTTGTAGCTATTTTAGTTCTACATTTTACAAGTGATATGTTGCTGAATTGCTGACATTTGCTAAAAGGGAAGGATGAATAACTGAAATTTGCAATGTGGAAGTTGAATTTTTTTTAGGGAAAATGGAAGCTGAAATTTTAACGAAAAATATTTCACCAGATCACTGAATGCTCCATTTTTGTTTTTACTTGAATGCAACTTATTCTTAGTCTTTTCCAATAATTTTGTAGCTTTGTGAAAGTAGAAGACAACATCACATATAGTTCACAAACTTCAGAAGTGAGGGTGGACCTTTGGCTGTTTGTTACTTGCAAGTTGCAACTTCTTTTTGATTCATGTAAGCAGTGAAACATAATAAGTTGGTGTTATTTTGAATTGTGATCGGTGATCTTGTATTTTTATGATTTTGTAGATTTTTTAGCTTTAAAAACGAAGTCTATAGATTTGAAATCTTTATGTGAGAGAGCTGAAAAGACACAAAAGATAGCTACCACTTCAATACCAAAACCGATTTCTAATGAAAGCCAAGTTCGGAATCAAACCAATTATTCTTCCAATGACAATGAGCTGCAGATAGTAGTGCACACACACAATGACAATAGCACCCTAAACACAGAACCTGAGTTAGGCGCAACCACAGAACCTGAGATGGACTGCGCATTGTCCCCAATTATAGAAGATGATGGATTAGATGATGAAGCCGTTTATGGTGTTGATTTGCTTCCGCATGATCTTATAAAGAGAATTCCCATCACAGGCTATAATGTCAATGAACAAGATGAAGTGAGAATGGGATACATTGCATTGAGACCATGTCAACCATTGGCACATGATTTTCCAAAAAAAAAATGGAGGTATGCAATATGATAGTTTTTGCAGAAAGCAGCATCTCATTCCACACTATACTCAAGTCAATTATCCCAATGCAATGTATCCCATTTTCACTTCATCTTGTTCATTGACATTATAGCCAAGTTCGAAATCAAACTCAATTGGGACTTTGATTTTTTCCTATTATAGACCTTTATTTTTTATTGAACAATATGTTTGTAACTTCGAACACCCATGGTGGAATTCCTGGGTCCACCGCTGCAGCTCGAGCATGGAACTGATCTCAAACAAAAGAGAAAACCTAATCCCCCCACAAATCCAATCTCTGCTTACGTCGACCCAACTCAACCCTATAAATCATGTTGAGATACATGATGCATGACGAAGTCACCCCCGGAGGCGGAAACTATCCTTCTTGGGCCCTCCTCGACACAGTGGCAGGTCGCGCCAACTAGTGGATAGACGCGACCACTGCCAGAACATTGACGAGCACCAACCATGAGTTGGAGGTATCCTTCCAGCTGATCCGCCACCGCACGCCTCCTGCTTCGCTCTCCACTGCTGTTGTTCGGGGGACAACAGCTTTGTTGGTGAGCCCTGTGTCATTAGCGCAAAGGGAAACCTCGTCCTCTCTTGCATTACCTTGGTTGGATTCAAGCCTCCGGATTATTTCGTCTATAGGGCCGACCTCGAGAACCCGTCGCTCGAGCAGCTCCCACCCCGCCTCCTTATGCCTTCCACCCTAGGTTGATCAACATCTTGCCCTTTGCTGACGCCAGCGATGAGGGCTTCATCGTGGCCGCCATCCATCCGGACGTCACCCACAACCACAAGCCCCGTTGCCTTTAGAATTACGAGCTCCTTCTTTACTCGTCCAAGACCGAGGCGTGGAACACCAAGCTGGCACTGATGGACTGGGACGGCATCGTGGACTGGAATTCTGATGTAGGATTGATCTCGATATTCTGATGAGAATGATAACTATAATTGATTGATATGACGTTGATAATGATGCTACTTGACCAAAATGACCAAGTTCATCATGCAATCGCTATACCACAATCTTGTGATCACGAAGATCAATTCCTGCAAACAATTGAAAAACAAACAAGAATTCAAGTAAAGAGCAATGTAAAAATTGCTAGATATAAAAGTCGCACAATGATAGTTGAGATTCTGTAACATGATGCATCAGCTAGAATGCATGACATGAATCGTAAAAGGTAGATTGATTTTAGGTTCAATGGCGAGGACAAGAGCCAATCTGAGTCCTTATCAATGTATATTAGTATTAGAGTTTATTGCTCAGGCTTGTGAGGACTGTGCTCCAACAAGAAAAGTTAATGTCAATTTCAAGTGTTGAGCCCTGTTCAGTTGCTAACATAATTGAGACTGCTCAGATCGGCGGCAACATTTATAGTGAATTTCCATGGATTCAGTTACTAGACTAAGGTATCTCTTGCATTTAGCACCATAAGAAAAATTAGGTGTTTTAAGCAGTAATAGACTTGTAGTAGTACCCTTAGCAAGGTGAAAATTGCAGGCTTTATATCCCCAGAAACTCAAGTTCTTGATCGCACTTCTTTTTCATCTATGGTGCGGAGACAGAAGGAAATCAAAGAATAATCCTAGCAAACGGTGGCCGAAGAGCGGACAGCGGAGGGTCGAAGGCGAAGGCTGGTCAGCCGGTGGCCGAGAGCCCGGAGGGGGCGAACCGCGGACGGGCGGAGCGACGAAGCCGGAGGCAGTCTAGCGGAGCCGCGGAGGGCGTTGCCGGAGTTCTAGCGGAGTAGTGGCTGGCGGCGGAATCGGCGAGGGGCATGAGCTAGCGTTGGGAGCTGGAGGAATGGGGTCGGGTGAAGCCGAGCGTGAATACGTGCGTCGGCCAGGGCTAGGAGAGTCGGGCTATTGGGCCTGGTGAACGGTAGCAGCCCATTTGAATTTAATGGGCCAACGGGGCTACAGTGCTCTATCCTTGCCGTAGGTCAGCCCCTCCCTTCACCAAGCCCCTGGTGTACTGAAACCATTTTCACAAGTCAATTCTCGGAACTGGAAGGTTGATAGTGAGAGCTTATTACTATGGAAGTACACACGCATGGATATACCAGGAATACAGCTACGCATGCACACCACAAATTCCAAGCCAATCCATCACCATTGCGGCGGCGGCGACGTTCGGTTTTCCCACGGCCACGTCGGCCAGCCACGGCTCAACGGAGACACGGAGTTGCGAACTAGCGCGGATGAACAAGCAAACGGAATTAAAAAAACGACTCCACTGGGGATCGAACCCAGAATCTCTGGTTCCGTAGACCAGCGCCTTATCCATTGGGCCATGGAGTCCCTGTTGCCGACTCCTGCCAACCAGCTATTTTCTAGATAGTCTATCAAGGCACGATGCCTCTACAAAATGTAACCGGTGCCACTGGGAACTTTTTAATGATTCGTTGGATAGTATCGTGCGAAACAAAGAAAACTTCATTGTGGGTACTATTTTCTATACAAGTGTATCAAAAATATTTCATTATGTGTTCTGTTTTGTTGGATGGTAGCTTTATCCGATTTTATTAAGTTATTTCAACAAGTCGTTGTACTATGTTGGTGAGTATTCCCGCCTGTCACGCGGGCGACCCGGGTTCGGCGTTTTATTATTATTTTTTTGTCTCGTGCGTTATTCAGTGTAAAACTCAGTTTGGCAAAAGAAAGATGCCACAGTTTGGCAAAAGAAATATGCCACTAACCTTCACAAAAATTATATTTCTGTGTTTCGAAACAATTATAATCTTGTACGTATGAGAAGCATCTCTGTAATCAGCAATGGACACCTCCACTGCAAAATCAAAATCCTGCAAAAACTACCCTCCAACTCTCCGAAATTTTTTTGAACAGGCCAACTCTCCGAAAATTACTCAATGTACTACTGCAAAGTGTAAACTCGCTTTCCTGGATACAAAACTCTCAGCAAGAACAACCACCTGATTTCTGCTCTGGCTGTGCTCCTGTGCCGCCTGAAGCTGTTGGCCCGGAGGTAGGTCTTAGGTTTATGTCGACCATGTCTTCCTGCTTTGCGGATGAGAGAGAGTCCATTCCAGGCAGGGCTGTGGCGATCTTGCGGAATAGCGGCTGCAGGATTCCACAGCAGTAGTCAGATGTTTGAGCGGTGATGGAGATGCAGAATGCTTTTGCTTGTCAAAGAGAAAAGTTATACCTTAATGTTGAACCCAGCTTTCGCGCTGGTTTCCATGAACATGACACCGTGCTCCTGGGCCTTGGCTTCTCCTTCGTCAGTGGGCACTTGCCTAGTGACACCATTTCAAATGAACCCAAAAAAATGAGCAGGCTAGTTGAATGGATCACCCAGACTGATGCTGTGTGCCCTTGTCCGCTTCATACAAAAAATTGTAGTATGCAGATCATCCATTATACTCAGAAGGTTCCTTTTCCATGTAGTGTAATTCTTACAGTTATTTTGTGTAACCTTAACGAATTGATGCTATCAGAATGATTGGCTCAGAGATACAAACCTCTTGTCAACAAGGTCTGTTTTATTTCCAACGAGGACAATGAGTACATCGCCACCTCTTTCTGTGTTTACTTCATCAATCCACTTTGATGTGTTCAGAAAAGATTGCCTGCCTGCAAAGAAGGATGATATGAGGTTGACGATGCACAAGGAAGATATAGCCTGATAGATTTTCTTACAATATCGTCGGATAAATTGTGTAACTGAAGCTATCACCAGAACAAATACCCTCATCTGAAACAATTCAGCATGCTAGTTTTTTTTTGGGGGGGGGGGGTCTGAAAATTATCAGAATTCCTGATTCTACTGCATATGATTGGAATATATGCACCAATTATCAAATTATCTAAAAAAAAGCAGTACTACCAAATTGGACCATGCTACAATATTTTCTATAAGATGATTCAAGGGCAAAGGCTTACATATTCTTTCTACGGCAGTAAGCAAAGCTGCATATTTTGGATATTTTGCTGGTGAGTATTTTCTATATTGTGGAGACAGTTAACTTACCAGTCACATCATAAACGATCACCGCGACAGAAGAGTCTCTGATGTAGCTTGGAATCAGACTCCGGAACCGCTCCTGCCCAGCCGTGTCCCTGCACATTTTCACAGTTACACACTCTCTTTCAACCTTCCAGTTCTCAGAATTAACTTGCGCAAGCAGGTTCATTATATCAGGAAAAACGAAAACAATACGGCATGTTGATCTCCCCTCTAGTCATTACTGACTCTATGAACAAATAATCAACGAACTTGGATGTTTTGTTCATAGTGGAACTACATTGGTGAAGTGAGTTAATTAAACGTGTTTGCAGGGCACCCTCATGCTAATGCTCGGTACTGACAACAACATGCAACAGAGCTAAGAACCCAGGACACTAGACTAGTAGGGCATGTTGCATCAACTAAAAAGTAAAATGTGTGATCGGATAGATACACAACGATAACTAGATGCGCCAATTGAATTTCATGACTTCAATCTAGCCTAACGATCGCACGCATAGAGTTGACAAAGTATGAGGAGGAGGGAAAAAGGAAATTTCAGGTACCAAAGCTGCAGGCGAACGGTGCGGTCCTCGAGGTACATCGTCTTGGAGAGGAAATCGATCCCGATCGTCGCCTGCACGAGCCGCCGCCGCAACAGGGCGGCGGGAGATCATCAAATTCACCGAACAAAGCTCGCCAAAACATCGGAAAAATTCACCCGCGCGCCCGTAAGATGAGAAACCGTGGATCGGGGGCGCGGCCAACCTGGTAGGTGGCGTCGAACTTGTCGTACATGAAGCGGGTGATGATGGCGGTCTTGCCCACCGCCTGGTCGCCGAGGAACACCAGCTTGTACTTGGCCAGCGCCGACACCACCGCCATTGGACACCAACCCAAGGCTAATCTAATGGCTTCTCGGTGTCTGTCCTGATTTCTGCGTGTATCGGAGAGTTGGGTGCTGGAGATTTGGGGCTTTGAATCAAGCTGCGTGTTTGAAATTTTGGACGCGTACAACTAATGGAAAGGAAGGGAAAAGGAGGAGGGTTGCTTTGAACGGGAGAAGGAGAGGCGACTTCTTGGCCTTTTGAAGATTTTTCTCAATCGTCGTGGAGTAGGTAGACGGCGGAGTTTCCACCCAGGGGAGTACAGGTAGTGAATTTTTAGTGGATTTGGCATTATCAATTATGGTATTTATAAAAATAATAGTATATGTATTGTATCTATAGAAATATCACTTTTATCGTTCGATGGATGGACGGCAACGCCGGCGAGGCGACGTGTGAGGGGCCGGTAATGGCAGGCGCTCCACCAGTAGGCTTAATCACTTGTCGTCTCCTCACCGGGCGGTATGTTGTCTGCCATCTCCTCACTGACGTCAGGCTACCTGCCATCTACTGGCCATCGTACGGTGGAGACGTTATTTTTATAAATTCCTCATAATAAGTACTATTTTTGTTAATTGCAGTTAAATACCGCCATTTTGGTCCAAGATTTCCCAAATTCGTCTACGTCATGCCTTCTCCTTTATTTGTTGACATCATGACATGCAAATTGCGTGCACTGCTAGCGCAAGTGCTTGCTTGTCCAAATTGATCGCTTCAGAGATCTCAGCGTGGGTCCATATTCAACACCAAATTCGAACACCGTGCAGTAAGAAACCTCGGGCCTGTTTCTTTCTTTAACTTATGGTTTTGAGTATGATTTATAGGTTTTTAATTATTTATAAACAAGAGTACAAAGTAATAGAAATTTAAATATAGTTTTAGTTAATATAAATAAGTTACTATAGTATATACTATAACCATCTTATAGAACTACACTGAAAAAGACACTTTATTTAAAAATTAATTATTGTATTTTTTAGAAATGAAAAGCACAGACCCGAAAGCTTAACGTGCGCCCGACGACGCGGCGTCATCCGAGAGGACGCTTCCTCTGTCTCGTGCGTGCAGCATCCACGACTCGGCGCGCACCCTCGTGCCGTGGCCCGTGGGCGTGAACAAGTACGAGTTTGACCCTTCGGCTCCAATCAAACGGGCCGGCTACGACGCTTCCGGGCGCAGGCCGCGTGAGCCTGTTGGGCCGGGCAGTGTCTGCCACGACGGAAGCCCATGGATGAGAAGATGTGTTGTATCCAGGCCCGATTGCTCCTCCTACACGAGACCTGTTTGCATGTACCACGGGTAGGTCGCGCGGGTCCCCGGCCATTTCCAGAGAAGCAGGAGCACGCACCTGATGATGCTTTGTTTTGGTAGTACTTCAGTAGACAGCAAATGAACCACGCAGTACTATGTTTAATTGCCTATGTACACTCAAATCAAATAAACGCAAGCAAGATTAATTGGGCTGCGAAAGTAGATGATGTATGCATCCGGCCGCTTAACTGGTCTGGCCTAACAGTGAATGAATGAACTGGCTTAGTATCGCATAACACAGCTGAATGAATGGATGGATGGTGTAGAACAGTACAACCACTCGCGTGGTAGAACAGCAGAAACGCCCATACATGCCACCACTTGCCACAGGGGAGTATGGAGGAAGCTAGGGAGGGAGGAGGAATGCATGCACTTGATTCATAATGACAAGTCACGTCCGTATCAACAGCGTTTGGCCTGTGCACAAACTGGCGCATGCAGGTAGCAAGCAGGAACAAGCGAGCGAGCGGCAGCGTAATGAGGTTACCCCCGGCCTGGTGCAGGTCGATGGGTACGTACGGGCCCTTAGTTATCTCCGCCTTCAATACCGCACCCAACTTAGGACCATTCAATTCTACTCCGGCGGAATGGCTTTTGGTTTTCGGTTTTACTGTGGTGACTGAAGAAGCCACGGCTAAAGCTAGTGGGGTTGAAATTCGGCTATTGGATTTTGGTTAAGATGATTTTAAAAAATATGATGAAAATTAAAAAGAATTAAATGAACAAGAAACAAGAACAATATAAAATTGAAAGAAATATTCAACGGGTGGCAATATATAGGAAAGGTCAACGAGGAGGGGTGGAAGCGGAGGACGACACCGAGGAGTGTGGTCAGGTGGCGGAGATGGATCTGACCGGATAACACCGACAAGCGTGACAGCTAGAGTGGGGAGCGGCATGGTGAGGTATAGCGCGATGCCCGAGATAGAGAACGGTAACCAACAGCCCCCCAACTTTGCCTCTATCTTCCCCAACCTAAATGTCAAGATTTGATGATCTTCTCATCAGATCTAGCGAGCATAGAGGTGGATTCGATATCCCAGTGGCCCACCGATAACCACCATTCACGCCCACCTCCTCTCTGACGCGCACCTCCGTGACGATCTGCGCCACGAAGAATTCAGACTACGTCAGCTAGTTTTATCGTGCCATCCGCGTCGGCGGCAGGTCATTGACCGGCGGGCCGGCTCAAGGATTCGTCGCTCCAAATGGCCGACGACTCGGCGTAGCCGTGAGCCCGTGCTCGTGCGTGCATGCCAGAAGCACACAGGCACGGCACCGGCGGGGCGGGATCGTTGCGAGCCGGCCTAACTGCGATTGCAAATGTGCAGCAAGAATGCTAACTTTGGTCAACTACCTACCGAATCATCATTGGGGTGCATGCATGGATGCACAGTTGGTAGCATTTATCGAGAGTAGTAGTAGCCTTGCCACATTTCACAGCCATGAAAGCAGGGCACTCCCAATTCCACAGGAATTCTGATGCTTTCTATTGTACGCATAGTAGTAAGCTGTTTTTGGTCGCCAGGTCGTGCAATGAATAGTTCGGGTCAACTTAGGCCCATTCTTTATCGTTTTCTAAAAATAACTTTTGATTTTTACTACAGTATCTAATTTTTAAACGGAGTTAACAAGTTAATTATAATACATATCAAAAAGTCCAACATCTATATCAACTAAAATCGCAAGTTGGTATCTCTCTTCGTAATCTCTATTACAAATAGCTAAAATTCAAAAATTTCAACCAAAAATTATAAACCGCAGCCATATCAAACATGCTCTTAAAATCGAATCAGATAATCTATGCTCGAAATACTTGCGCTAGCGCTGATCCGAGAACAGTCCAACGCATGATCTAAGGTAACATATGCCATCCCTCCATTCTTCATAAATTTTTCTACTATCTATCGACCGTGCATGCTGACATCCAGAGTGGTTCCTCTGCAATGCATGAAGTAAGGCTTTTTTATGCATCAAGAATAGGAAATTGAGAGTGCAGTCGTGGTTCGCCCAGTTCGACATGCGTGAACAGGGACGATCAGAACAGATAGCTAAGCGCACGTGCAACCGTGCGTACGCATGCATGCACTTGCGGCGGTGGAATGGAAGGGGCCTGCGAGCGACTGATCGGAGACGACCGTGCTGGATCAGACGGCCAGAAATGCTTCTGATGGCGATGAACGTCGCCATACGTTACAAGCTGGGGGGGGGGGGGGGGGGGGGCGACGTTGCGTGTGCGCGCGCGCGTTGAAGCGAGAATTGAAGTGCAGTTAATGGGAGCAGTGGACTCCAGCAGCATGACCTATATATGACCGTCCTCTTCCAGAATTTTGGACGCTTTTGGCACTGTAGTACCCGAAAAATTCCAAAAATAGCACCGATGGAAACGAAATTCCAATTCTAGCCCCCCGCCGACCGCACCACTGAACCAGAAAGCGACACGCGTGTGTGGTGCGGCCGGGGAGCGCACCACACCTGAGTGGTGCGGTCCCCGACCGCACCACACCCCTGCCACGCGTGTGGTGCGGCGCCAGAGCGCACCACTCATGTGTATTTTTATTTTTTTATATACACGCGTGGCAGGGGTGTGGTGCGGTCGGGGACCGCACCACTCAGGTGTGGTGCGCTCCCCGACCGCACCACACCCACGTGTCGCTTTCTGGTTTAGTGGTGCGGTCGGCGGGGGGTTGGAATTGGAATTTCGTTTTCACCGGTGCTATTTTTGGAATTTCTGGGTACTACAGTGTCAAAAGTGTCCAAACTTCCCTCTTCCAGCCTTAAATGTTGCGAGAGGGGTTGCCTTCTTAGGCTCTGTTTAGTTTGGCTGAAAAATTATAGCTTATAACTAAAATTACACTGTAGCAGTTGAAATTTTACTGTAGCTAAATGTAACTTATTTAGCGTAATTAAATTTAAAAAATAGAAAAAATATGTTAGCTCATTACGGACAATGTGAACGAATACAGGGAAAAAAGGGCAAAAAAGCCAAAAGTTCAGAAAAGACGAAATTTATGAATAGTGAAAAATAAGCCAGAAGCCAAAAACTGAAGTTGAAATGAGCGGGGGATTGTTTTTCACTTACAATTTATAATTTATGTTACAGTAATTAATTTTTAAACGGTGTATTTTTTAAGATAAGATCAACAGAAAATTACAGTAAAAAATATACTGAGTTCAGCTGTATCGACCAAAATCGCATACAACTATTTTCCTTTATGTACTGCTTCTCACAAATAATCAGAATTTAAAATTTTAAGCCATAAGTTACAGCCCAAAAGAATCTACACTAATAATCCCCCCTCTATTTCTAGGATCAAACACTTTCTTCTCCCAAGGAGGCTAGGTTCCAAAATTGCCCTTCTTTGTATTTTTCCTTTCGGAAAATATACCGTGTTGGACATTAATTGTTGCTGATTTTTTCTAAGTTAATTTTTTAGAAACTTTAGATAGATATATAAACAAATTAAAAAACTGGTATTTTGGCCATTTAACTTCGTAGGTCCCCTAATTCGTAGAACATAGTAGGCTGCGTAGATCGAATAATTAACTAAAACTAAACTAATCGAGAAATTGTTAAGAACAACAGGGTAAGAAATTGTTTGTTACCCTTGGAGGCCACAGCAAGAACCTCTGAACACAGCACAAATCATCCTACTCCTCTTCTCCTTCTTCCTCTTCCTCCTTCTCTTCCTCTTCTTCTCTTCCTTTTCTTCCTCTCCTCATTCTTCTTCTTCTCTTTTGCTTGGTTGCCAAGGGGGTGGAGGTGCTATAGATTGGAGGAGGGATTACACGGAAGAAGGGGGACATGGGGGAGGTGGAAAGCAGGGAGGGGCGGCTGTGGGGGAGAAAAGGGGAGGCGCCCTAGGGTTTGGAGGGATAAAGGGGTGGTCAACCCACTCCCCAATGGGCTAAAACCTTGACCCAAAGGCCCACGCCCCCAAACACCTCTAAAAATTTTAGAATTTTAGTCCTTTTTATCATTAAATATTTTGAATTTAATTCCCTATTGATCACCCTGGAAATTACTTATTTAACCCTCATTCGATTCTCGATTTTAATCACCGAATTCTCTGAACGCCATTTGGAATATTACTCCACGGCCAAAAACTCATCAAAATATTGAATTTTCTCCCCTTCTGCAAACCTCAGAAAATTACTTCTTTAATTCCATTATTTTTATTTATTTTATATATTTTTTAATTCGCCAAATCTCCCGACTACCATTCGGGGTATTACATTCTACTCCCTTTAAACAGAATTTGACCCTGAATTCTACACTCCATGATCCTCACAGGACACCGAACTAATATGTAAACTAACATCTGCTAGCACGTACTCTATGTGAACAACCCTGGATATTGCTCGCACAAGCGAGACTCCATCTCCCAAGTCGTCCCTCTCTCGGATCTTCCCGAAATACGCATTGGACGGGATTCGATGGTATGGTTATACTTGTTGGTCAAAGGTTTTAACAAAACCTCAAACTTTCGAGTGTCTCAGGTGCTCCCTCAACACCGAGACATACAAGACGATGTGTACCCTATGCACGTGGACCTGAGACGGTCCTACCGATACACCAACCTTCAAATTTCCCTAACTACCAGAAACAATCAAATATATATACCTTGGGATATCATTCCCCTTGGTACCAAGTCACACAACCCACATATAACACTCGAAACTCTTGTTCCATCTCTCAATCAATCAATTCACCTTAACAAAGAGCGTTGCCTTTAACCAGGGGCGCACAACAGAACTCGTTTTAAGCATACTCTTTTACAAACGGAACCCAACTAAAAATAAAGGATTTTCAATGCAACCCACTCATAACCAACTTCTCTCTAAAAGACTCCAATCCAAAATCAAAAGATTCATCATGAAAACTTTTGCACTTTCCAAGCAGACAATTGGAGAAAAACACCACATAAGCCAAGTGTGAAATCACTCAAATGACCAAAACAATCATTTTCTTTTCTTTACTGGAAAAGACTACTCCCCAACATAAAGCAACTCAATTTGTAAATGACCTCTATCATAAATATACAACCTAAATAAGAATCAAGAGAGCATTTCACTACCCAAGATAACAATCTTTTCTCAATCATTTCTTTTAAGAATTTAACTTCCCTTGAACCATGGAATTCCAAATCATTGCCTAGCACACCGAATCGTTTATCTTAAATTGGCAACCTTAACGTTATGCTCAAACCGAGTGCATCATCTACACCTTTTGTAGAGAGACTCTACTGACCCCATGAAAACATACTCTAGCCAAGTCCTCGACCAACGGAATTACTTTGACAGATAATTCCCAAATACACCTCAATCCCTTAAGGATAATCAACTCGAAATTCACATCACACACACATACTCATTTACTACACCCAAATGATGCTATCCACGATCATCACACTATTTGAAACCCACTTTGTTCCACTATTTCTACACAATATCATTGGGCCTCCAAGGTTTTAGCATAAAAAAATATGCACGACGCAGGAAGGGCATGGCATGCGAGGGGGCGACGACCAGGATGTCACCAGCTACCTACAGCACGAAGGGGGTGGCAGCGGCGTGAGAGTGGTGGCCCTAGCAGCTGGGGGAAGGAGGTGGCTAGAGTTGGGGAGCCCTTTCCTTGTTCCTTTTATAGAAGGTACGACCAAGTTGGGCTGGCCTAGCCCAATCCCCCCTTTTTATTTTCCTTTTTTAACACATATTACATTCTACTCCCCTTAACAAAGAATTATATACTCATCATTCTACGCAGAGAATGAAATAGAGTTGAATATAAACAAACATAACACATAATCATCATAAACAACTCAGGAAACTTCTCGCAGATGTTACTACATGGCACATAGAGGGGCAGCGACCAGTACGGCACCGACTGCCTGTGGTGTGGGAGGGGTGGCGCCAGCAGCAGGGGGAGGAGGCGGCTAGGGTTGGGGAGCCCTCCCCCATATTCCTTTTATAGGAGGAACAACCAAGTTGGGCCAACCTGACCCAATCCCCCTTTCTCCTTTTTTAATAGGATATTACATTCTACCCCCTTAATAGAATTCAACCTAAATTCTATATTCGTCATTCTACATAGAGAACAAAATGGAACTAAATAGAAACAACCTTAACATGTAATCATCACAAACAACTCTAGAAACTTACCATGGATGTTAGACTCCACCCGCATGTCGCTTCCCACTTGGCTTGATGTGACAAACATACCTTAACATGCTTCAACGTCTTATGCCTTGACACTCTATCCATCTCCTCCAGCATCTGCCTTTGGCAAGAGTCAAAGGTGAGGTCTTGCTCGATGGTTAGCGGCTCTAAAGAAATCTCATGCTCTAGATCCCTCAGGTACTTTCTCAGCAACGAAGCATGGACCCAGGAAGGTCAAAGAGACATGCTAAATTCCCAATTCATGTCGCAGCTGGAATCAGTCCGATGTGCCATGGCCTAAACTTCCTGTGACACCCCGTGTCATTATACTCAGAACATGACACGAGTCGATGGATTATTGCTCGATAAGGACGCCACCCCCCTTGAATAATAATCCTATCAGAGTGTTACAGCTGAATAATAATTAGAGACTATACTACTTTCTCATTAATACAACACCAAGCCACGCAGGGCTAAAAGTCTTGGGCGCGCAAGCCAGCCCGATAATATTACAATAATAGTTGTCCTCTATAATTTAATTATACAAAATACTTAATGTCTGAATAGGAGACAAGAAGTTAATATGGTACCCATCCAACCCAAGACGATGAGCTACAAGTAGCCTAATCGTCCCACTGCCATATATGGCCTCCACCTCATCGATCTCCCAATCAATGTCAACCCTGTATCCTTGGGTGCATTTATTTTCTACCCCACCCTCGTTAGTCCCCAAGTATACCCCAACTATGTTTGGCTCTAAAAAGGGGGATATTTAATAGCAAGAGTGAGTACAAGGTACTTACCAAGTTTTGAATAATGATGTGCATATATTTTCATTTTACTCAAATTCTTACCTAACCCTTATTTAGAAACATAATTTGTTTCTCAAAGAATTTGCAGGTTTTAAATGTCTAAAAATATTCTAACAATCATTCTAAAGGAGAGAAAGCCCCCAGTTGGTTTCCGTAGACTTTTATCCAAGAGACTATCAATTCATGATTTGTTTAGAGTATTGCGCAGACTTATATCACTTTATCCATAGTTATTCCTAATTTTTATGACCATTGGGTCTTTCACATTTTCTTAGATGCGATGCCAAATTCAGAATACATAGTATTTTCTCATTTTTTATTAATGTATCTCCACCCAACTATAAATAGTCATTGGTCAAGTGAATTTGTGTAACAACCCAGGTTTTTCTGAAAATAAAAATAAATAAATAAGTAATTAAAAATTAATTAAAATAAAATTTTAAATTAAAATAAGTATATTTGTGCCTAAAGTTTAAATTTGGATTTGCCTTGAAATTTTGTTTTTGAAAAAGCTGGATTTGAAAAGCATTTTCAGAAAATCTTGAAATTATTATTGAATAAAATGATATTTTTATTTTCCATAAAAATCTTATGTGAAATTAATTATTTGGAGTTATTTGGCTTTTATTCGGTTTCCTGGATTTTCTGGAGTTCAAAAATGTATGTTGTGGCTACAGACCAAACAGAGAGAGAGATGGTAGTGGAGAGTGATGAAGATAAGTGTAATGGCCTGGCTCCTCCCCATGGCTTGTGCTCGTATATATATGCGCATGAGGAGTGCTTTTACAGTTATACCCTTACATTTGGTTATTCCCTCTGGGGGCAGTTATGTCATTACACATGGCCTATTCCGGGCGTTATGATCTCTTACCGGGCCTGCTGGGTTTAGGTGGGGGCCATCCCTACGACAGGAGTCTCTCATGGTAAAGGGCTTTCACAAGGCCGAAGCCATGTTGCCGAGTCCTTTGGCCCCCTCCGTCCCGCGGCCTGTGAACTTTTCCAAACTTCTGGAGCTGCTCTGTAACCGAAGCAGACGTGCGCGCTGCTGCAACGCTCGGACTTTCAGGCGTCCACGTGGTGTAGCGTGCTTGGCGTGGTGCGGGCGTTGAGGTGTCGCGACCCTTGATATGGCAGTGGACCTCCGGCGGTTTGGGCTTCTGCCGCTTGGCCTTCCGCCGGTTGGCTCCCCTGCTGACAGGGGTATATATATGGCGCTGCTAAGGCGTTGCTCCTGCGTATCTTGTGATAGAAGCTGTTCCCCTAAAATGGGCCCCTGCCGTGCATCAACATTCCTGGGTGGTGTTGAGCGGCTTGGCGAATGTTGATGCACAGAAGGAGGTCTATTTTTCGAACGGGTGACAACTCCCCTAGTCGAAGTAGACGCGCGCGCTCTGTCCCCTACCATTCGAACGGGTGGCAGCGAAGCTGGCGCGTAGTCGAAGTAGGCGCGCGCGCTCCGTCCCCTACCCTTCGAACGGGTGGCAGCGAAGCTGGCGCCTAGTCGAAGTAGGCGCGCGCGCTCCGTCCCCTACCCTTCGAACGGGTGGCAGCGAAGCTGGCGCCTAGTCGAAGTAGACACGCGCGCGCTCCGTCCCCTACCCTTCGAACGGGTGGCAACGAAGATGGTGCTTAGTCGGAGTAGACGCGCGCGCGACCTGGGCTCTTTGATGCGGCCTTGCGCTATACAGGTTTCTTGAATCACGCCGGTCCCTGGCCTGACAGGGTTAGGTTCCCGTACCGTGCGACCCGACGCGCCCGGGGCACGCGGCGGCCTATGACTGCCGGGCGGCGGGATGTGGACGGTTGCGTGTTTGCAGCCGCTCGCCTCTTCCCTAGGCAAGGGGGACACGGGGCGGGCAGCGAGTGGCGCCTGTGGTCGTGACAGCCAGCGTTAGGTGGGGCGCTGCGCTGTACGGGCGCTTATACGACTGCGGTCGCGCCTCGTGCCCGGACCTCCGCGACTCTTCGCTTTTGATTACGGGGAAGCGTGCGGGGCGGGCCTTTACACCGCTGCGGTTGCATCCTGCACGCGGATCGTTGCGACGCTTCAGTAGCGGCGGTATGGGCGATGCGGCTTGAAATAGCCCCCCCGCACCTTTGCGCCCTCTTTCTTGTTTGCTCGGCTTGCCCCACCTTCGCGGTATCTTCACCGTATTAATCTCGTCGTGGGAAGCGATGGCCTCCAGCAGCGAGCGCGGCCAAGCGGTTGGTGGCCCTGCCATTCGCCGGCGATCCTCGCCGTTGGAGGTGAAATACGCGCTCCAAGAGCGCGATCCGGCGGCGGCTGACCAGGAGCGGCTGGCGGCGGAGGAGGGCACGTTTTCCGGCGAGCTAGGTCCCTCGCTCGTGACCGAGAAGACGATCCAAGGGCTCTTGCGAGCGGGGAAGCTGTCCGGGCGCCACGACGTACGATTGCCCGCCGGCGACGAGACGGAACCGCATCCCGAGAGGTCGGAGGCGATCGTATTCGTTGCCTTTTTCGACGCGGGGCTCCGGATCCCAGCGGCGAGCGTGGTGGGCGACGTACTGCGGACCTTCGGGCTGGAGCTGGCGCAACTGACTCCAAACGCCGTGGCCCGGCTCGCGGTGTACAGCTGGGCCCTGCGCTCGGGGGCGTGCTGGCCCAGCGCGTCGCTGTTCGCCTATCTCCACGAGGCACGATGCCAGCCGAAGGGCCGGAGGGGCGGGACGCTGTCGAGCTTTGGTAGCGTCTCTTTTACTCTCCGCTCGTCTTGCAAGAAGCTCTTCCCTGCGAATTCAACTCGCGGGAAGTTGGAGTCCTCCTGGATGAAGCGGTGGTTCTACCACCGTGTGGAGAGCGGGAGCGGCCTCGCGTGTACGGGCCGGCCGATCGCGTTCAAGCCTTCGCCCGGCCGAACGCTCGATGACGAGGACAAGCGGAGGGTCAAACGGCTCGTAGGCATGGCCGCCCGCTTCAATATGCGCGACCTTGCCGAAGAGTACGTGATGTACGGCGTGGCCCCGCTTGCCTACGACTGGCATCTTGCCGCCGAGAGGCGTCGAGATGACAATGTTTCGCCGTGGGTTTGCTTGCTACCAGCGCCGCCCGGTCCCCGTACGCCTCGACTGCGCTCCTCCTTTTGCTGACGCGAAATGCGTTGTATGCTGATGCTGTTCTTCTTTGCTCCAGGGATTCCTTTGGAGGAGGCGGAGCAAGCCGTGCGCGTGTTCCTGGGTCCGTACACCACTAGGGAGCACGAGCAGCGCGCGTCCGCTGTCGCCAAGGCGGGGCTGGGGCGAGTAAACCGCGTGTGCGAGGTCCTGGGCCTTGCCGCACCGGACCGTGTCGCTCCAGCCGATGGTGGAGCGAAGAAGAAGACCTCGTCTCGGAAGAGGGGCCGCAGCGGGGCACCTGCCGCGCCTGCTGCTAGTGTTTCCGAGGACGCGGCGGACGCGGAGTCAGACTCTGCAAGGTACGCCGATTCGGGCGTGGATGGCGCAGGCGCCCAAGGTGAGGTGTCTTCGGCAGGCGTCCCGGACGGTGGGTTTGCCGCCGGCGGCCGGAGGGGGGAAGCCTCACCACCCGCCGAAGTCGCCGAGGTGGAGGCCTCGACGGCGGCCGCTGCGGTGCCGGAGGCGCCCTCCGCGGGGGCGCCCGTAGCCGTGCTGTCCTTGCCAACAGCAGCGGGGACTGAGGTGCCCCCTTCGGCGATTGCCGCCATGGAACCTTCGCCTCCGGGCGCGGCAGCCGCGGGGTCTTCCCCAGCCACGGCTGCGGGGGCGGTGGCGCTGCTGGCTGCCCCGGCTAAACGGCCATGCGTGCGGCCGGGGCTCCACCGGACACCACGGGGATTTGTCGTGGCCACGGGCATCAAATGCCTGTGGGACGCCAGCGCAAGCGCCGGAGGCCCTGCGGCATATGCACCTTCCGGCCTCCCGACGATGCCGTCCGCCGCGCGGGGGCAGCCGCCGGCCTCCCCGAACGCGGAGGCTTCCGTCCGCGGCGGAATCATCCCTTCGGCCACCGAAGGTAAGGTGGCCGAGCTTACCCTGGTGTATGATTTTATACCTTGGAGTGGTCACCCGCCTCCTTCTTTACAGCGTTGCTCATCCCGGAGGAGGAGCGTCCGACGGAACCCGGGGCCTCCGAGCCCGTGAGCCCCGCGGACTTCGTGCCGCCTCCGGAGACGCTGAGGGCGTGGCGCGGGATTGTGGATGACGCGGCCAGGAGCGTCGACCCACAAGTGCTGCAAGCCTACGGCGCGGGACGCCTCGGGGACGCTTTCGAGGTGTCTGGGGTGAGGGTAAGTACTCATGCGACCACGCCTGAGTCTAGCTGAGCTCGCTGAGTCTTTTCCCTTCTGCAGACACTCGTGCTGGGGCAGGCCCTGCAAGCGGCCTATGCCCGTAGCCAGAAAGCGCTCGAGGATAGGCTGCGAGCCGCCGAGGAGGAGCTGCGCGAAGCCTCTGGCGCCCGCTCTGCCCAGGACACCCGCATCCGTCAGCTGGAAGCGGAACGCGCCGAAGCGAGGGCGCACGCCGAGAGGCTTGTTGCGTCGACGCAGGAATCAGCCGCAGCGGCTGCTGATGAAAAGTTTGCGGCGGAGCGGGCCGGGCTCCTGGAGCAGGTCGGCGCGCTAGAGAAGGAGAAAGGCGAACTTGCCTTGGCTCTAGCGGAGCGCAACCGGACGCTGGGCGACGCCTCGGTGGTTGCCTGGGACGCCATCCAAGCGCTGGAGAGCCATCTCCAAGGGCTGGTAACCGAGGTGCCGGAGCGCGGCTTTGGCCCAGAGGAGTTGTCTCGGACTCTCCGTTGGATTGATGAGGCCGCCACCGTCGCGCGCGATGCCGCGACGTCCTTTGGCACCCACTGCGCGTACACTTCGGCCTCCTTGGTGTGCGCGCTCCTGCAGCACCGCGGCTGTACGCATGTCGCCGAGCTGAATGACCCCCGGCTGGAGATGCCTGGCGGGGCCGGAGTAATGTCCGACGCCGTCCGCTCTGCTCGCCGTGCCCTTGGGCCCTTCTGCGACCGGATCTGGGGTCACGTCGGGGCAGAAGCTGTGCGGATCGAGCTCCGGAAGTCGCTCTACGGGACGGGGAGCCTCGGCCGATTTCTGGACGGGGTCCCCCGACGCGACGATGGCGGCGCTGGGCCCTCCGAAGGCGCCAGGAACCCGCAGGTCTGATGCCGCGGCGCCTAGGTGTAGGCGTGCGTTGTACTGTCCTTTGTCTTTGCTAATAAAGTGTGCACCTCCTGCATGCATGCTGACTTTCGCCTATATCCCAGGCAGCTTCCTTGCTGGGACCAGCTTCGGGCAGCCGACCTTTCAACCCGGCGGCGTCTTCGACGCTGGCGGAGGGTCGAAGAGTCGCTTAACTTCTGGGCGAGCCGGCCTCCTTCGAGTGAAGCCCCAGCTTTAGCGCGTGTTAAGGACGAGGCCGCGGGGTAGCAGCGTAGAGTGGTCGGGGCGCTGCCGGACCTTTGTACATGTGATTTTTTCCGATGTGCAGACTGCCGGGCGCTTTAGGATATGCGCTGTGTGTGGATACCTCCGTCCGCAAAGTGGCTGCGCCAGGGTTCGTTAGAACGAACAGTCCGCAGGCTGACGTAAGCGGAGGCAGACCTCCACGGTTTGCCTTGCTTTATAGTCCGGGGACTCGCGCGTGCGGAGGCGGACCTCGGCGCTGCGACTTCTTTTTTTTGTGTAGTCCGAAGACTTGCTCGTGCGGAGGCGGACCTCGACACCACGACTTCTTTTATAGTCCGGGGACTTGCGCGTGCGGAGCTAGGCTCGACGCTACGTCTAATTTAGAATCCGTGGACTATTGCGTGCGGAGCTAGGCTCGACGCTACGTCTTCTTTATAGTCCGGAGACTCGCGCGTGCGGAGCTACGCTCGACGCTACGTCTTATTTAGAGTCCGTGGACTATTGCGTGCGGAGCTAGGCTCGACGCTACGTCTTCTTTATAGTCCGGAGACTCGCGCGTGCGGAGCTACGCTCGACGCTATGTCTTATTTAGAGTCCGTGGGCTATTGCGTGCGGAGCTAGGCTCGACGCTACGTCTTCTTTATAGTCCGGAGACTCGCGCGTGCGGAGCTACGCTCGACGCTACGTCTTATTTAGAGTCCGTTGACTATTGCGTGCGGAGCTGGGCTCGACGCTACGTCTTCTTTATAGTCCGGAGACTGGCGCGTGCGGAGCTACGCTCGACGCTACGTCTTATTTAGAGTCCGTGGACTATTGCGTGCGGAGCTAGGCTCGACGCTACGTCTTCTTTATAGTCCGGAGACTCGCGCGTGCGGAGCTACGCTCGACGCTACGTCTTATTTAGAGTCCGTGGACTATTGCGTGCGGAGTTAGGCTCGACGCTACGTCTTCTTTATAGTCCGGAGACTCGCGCGTGCGGAGCTACGCTCGACGCTACGTCTTATTTAGAGTCCGTGGACTATTGCGTGCGGAGCTGGGCTCGACGCTACGTCTTCTTTAGAGTCCGTGGACTATTGCGTGCGGAGCTAGGCTCGACGCTACGTCTTCTTTATAGTCCGGAGACTTGCGCGCGCGAGGGCGTCCCCCCGGTGCGTATTTTGTTTATAGTCAGTCCCGTCCACCCTGGCGACGGCGAGTGCACACGCGAACGTGCGTCTTTGGTTTATACTCAGTCCCGCCCACCCTGGCAACGGCGAGTGCACACGCGAACGTGCGTCTTTGGTTTATACTCAGTCCCGCCCACCCTGGCGACGGCGAGTGCACACGCGAACGTGCGTCTTTGGTTTATACTCAGTCCCGCCCACCCTGGCAACGGCGAGTGCACACGCGAACGTGCGTCTTTGGTTTATACTCAGTCCCGCCCACCCTGGCAACGGCGAGTGCACACGCGAACGTGCGTCTTTGGTTTATACTCAGTCCCGCCCACCCTGGCAACGGCGAGTGCACACGCGAACGTGCGTCTTTGGTTTATACTGCGGGGGCGCGCGCGCTGGCCAAGCCGGCGCGCGCCCTCACCGCATGCTCGTACGTGACGAAGAAAAATTAACGGCAAACGGCGACCTTCATTATATCCCCGTTTGCACGGGCGAGCGACTACAAGGGGTGAATATACTGACCGTTTACCCTTGACGCCGCCGCAGCCTCTAGTCGCTGGACATCTGCAGGGCCCGCGCAGGCGCCTATGGATGACCCCCCGGACCTCCGCGCTGTGACGTCGGCTCTAAGGGCGTCGCTGGGCCTCGCGGCGCGGGCCTCTGGTGCCTGGCTCGATGCGCCGAGCCATATCCTGGTCGCCTCGGACGGTGATGATGGTCCTGGGGCCCGGGATTTTCATGCACAGATAGCCATGATGTGGTACCGCACCGAAGGAGTTGAGGATTGGGCGCCCCAGAATGGCATTGTAGGGATACGGGAGGTCGACCACGTCGAAGGTGGCCTCTTCGGTCCGGATATTGTCATTTCGACCGAAGGAGACTTGAAGGCCGATCTGGCCCAACGCCCGCAGGGGCTGTCCTCCGAAGCCCTGCAGTGGGATTCCCGAGGGCCCCAGGCGGCTTCGAGGAATCCCCATCTGGTCGAAGGCCGCCGCAAACAATACGTTCGCGGAACTACCCCCGTCCACCAATGCGCGCCCCACGTCGCACCCCGCGATGGTGACCCGGATGACCAGGGGGTCCTGATGAGGGAAGTCCACACCTTGGGCGTCATCAGGTGTGAATGTAACCTCGTGCCGCGCCCATTCCGGCGGTGCTTGCGCTGGATATGCCGCCACGTGATGTAGTCTTCGCGCGTAGGCCTTCTGTTGCCGTGCCGAGGCGAATTCCAGCGCAGAGCCGCCGGATATGACATTAATGACCCTGCGGTAGGTTGCGTCCGGGGCCTGCAACGATAGGAGGCCTTCCCGAGGGTGCTGCACGTGAGCTTGGATCCGCAAGGTGCCTTTTTGGGGTTGCATTCCCTGCGCCTGTACCTGCATCCCCTGCGCCTGTACCTGCATGGGGGCCTCGTATGGGAATTGGACGTGGGCCACCGCAGGCGGGCGCGCCTCCGGGTTCCTGTCCCGAGCGACGCTGTCGCGGAGCGCCGCGATGGAGGTGCAGTTACGGGTATCATGATTGCCGCGGCCGTGGACTAAGCACCACAGCCCCTGATGCTGGTCGTCATAGTCTCCACGACCCTTATCGTCGCGACCCCTGCCACGGCCGCGGCGCCCTCGGCCGCCTCGGCCCGCTGGGGCGCCCTCGTCGGATCCGCCTTCGATGTCGAGGACGTACCGGTTCCGCCTCGACCTTTGTTGGCCGCGCTTGGGCTGATCCGACGACTCCTTATGCGGGTTGTCCCTGCGGTCGGGCGCGTCCCTGGAGGACTCCTTCTTACGCTTTCCTTTCGAAGAGCCGCCCTTCGGTGGATCTTCGGTTTTTGCCGAGGCTCCGGCCTGGTTAGTGTCGGAGTCGTCACCTTGCCTTCGCCGCGCGTCTTCTTCCGCCCTGGCGTATTCTTCCATCTTGTCGAAGAGCTTCGCCACCGTCTTGATTGGCTTCCGCGCATTGTATTCGGCCATCGGGCCCGGACGAAGGCCCTGTATGGCTGCATTGACGATGGTGGTCTCGTTGACGTCCTTCACTTGACATCGAATCTTGGCGAAACGTTTGAAGTAATCCCGGAGTTTCTCCGAGGGTTTTTGCTTCACGGCGAAGAGTTGGTCCGCCTCGACCCGGTCGACGTAGTTTCCCTGGAAGTTGTTGTGGAGGCGGACGCGGAGCTGCTCCCACGCGTAGATGGAGCCCGGCTCTATGGTAAAAAACCAAGAGAGCGCCACTCCTTGTAGCGCAAGAGGGAGTCCCTTAGCCTTCGTGGTGTCGTCCCCGCCCGCGGCTTCGATCGCGGTTTCGTATACGCGCACGAACTCACGGGGGTCCATGTCGCCTTTATACGAGTCGATGGCGCTAGGGAACTTGAAGTCTTCGGGCCATGGCGCCTGCTGCAGCCCCGCCGAGAGCGGGGACTCCGAATCCACGCGCCGCAGCGGCACGCGGCTGGACGTGTGGGCTTCGCGACTGTCCGCCCTCTCCGGCGCGGGCTCAGACGCGATTGCTGGTGCGGCCGGCTGACTCCGAGCCTCTTGTATATCTCTGACGGCTCCACGAAGGTCCCCCAGCTCCCGCTGGAACGCGTTGAGAGCCGCCAGCAGGGCACTTTCCACCGCCGGTGCAGGCGGGGTCGCTGGTACTCCCAGCGGGCGGACCGGCGCGGGGACGACCGCGTCGCGAGGTCCCGAGCTGCCGGTCCGCGTCGCGAGGGTTGCCGCGGGGGCGGCGAGGTCGGCGGCCGTTGCGTCGACGGGGTCGGTTGTCGCCTCACCCGCGTCGACGTCTTCGACCGCGGGGTCGGCCGCGGGGCCCGTCCCCGCGACGCCGGTAGCTGGGCGGGTCGTCGCGGTGCCGGTGCCGGGGATGATCGTCGCGGTGCCGGTGACGAGGTTGGTCGTCGCCGCGCGAACGCCGGCGTCTTCGGCCACCACGCCTGCGTCGACGCCCGCGTCCGCCGCTGCCGATGCCGAAGCCCTGGTGCTCATACGGTGCTCCGGGCCGACCACCTTCTTTCCCTTCGCCGCCGCTGAAGAAGCTTTTTTCGGTGCCATCTTTTTCCTTCGGTCTTCAGGCTTGTCTCCGTCCTCCCCACGGACGGCGCCAACTGTTGTGGCTACAGACCAAACAGAGAGAGAGATGGTAGTGGAGAGTGATGAAGATAAGTGTAATGGCCTGGCTCCTCCCCATGGCTTGTGCTCGTATATATATGCGCATGAGGAGTGCTTTTACAGTTATACCCTTACATCTGGTTATTCCCTCTGGGGCAGTTATGTCATTACACATGGCCTATTCCGGGCCTTATGATCTCTTACCGGGCCTGCTGGGTTTAGGTGGGGGCCATCCCTACGACAATGTATTTTTGAAATTAAAAAGTATTTTAAGTATGAAAATTA
The DNA here is from genome assembly GCA_017311315.1 of Dendrocalamus latiflorus. NCBI lineage: Eukaryota > Viridiplantae > Streptophyta > Magnoliopsida > Poales > Poaceae > Dendrocalamus > Dendrocalamus latiflorus. The sequence goes on from CM029622.1 coordinate 30,133,491, forward strand.
AATACCAACATTTGTTGGAAGTATTTTTATTAAGTCCAAAATATCACCAGGAGCTTCTGTGAATTTTCCGGGAATTTTTGGAAGTATTTTCATATTTTTCTGAGCTTTATTGCAATTTCTCGGGTTTTCTGAAAATCAAGAAATTAAAATTAAAATTCAAAACCCTCTCCCCTCTCCTCCGGCCGCCACGTGGACGGCCGGATTCCACCCACGCCGGCCCGGCCGATTCCGCCTCTCCCCTTCCCCCGCGCACCACCTGGCCGGCCCAGATGGCCCGTACCCCTCGCGCCTGGCCCATCTGGCCGTCCCCGCCTTGCCCCTCTCTCGGCCGCTCGATGCGCGCTTCTGCCACGCGGGTCCATCCTCACCGCCCGCGCCATCTCTTCCCCTCCCTCTCTCTGCGCCTCCGGCCCCACCTGTCGGCGCGCCTTCCCCCGCCTCCGTCTCTCTGCCCGCGAGCCCCGCCCGTCAGCCGCCCGCGCTCCCTCTCTTGCTGCGCCTCGGGCCCACCTGTCGGGTCCTCCTCCTACCTCCGGCCGCGCTCCTCCCGCACCATCCCCGCCGCCATCTCCGCCGCCCCTTGCCCCGCTCGGTTTCTTTCCTTTTCCGTCGCCCGTGCATCCCGCGCCCTTCCCTTCTTCTTCCCCGCGCCCAAATCCCGCCATCCCCGCACCGCTTTCCCCCTAATCCCCCGCAATCGCCGCCGCCCCGCGTCATCTACGGCGAGAAATCCCCGCCGGCTCAGCCCTTCCCGACCCCTATAAAAGCCCCCACCGGCCTCCCCTCTCTCCGCACTACCTCCCCCTCCACTCCTCTCTCCCTCTCGGCAACTCCACCGCCGCCGCGCCGAAGCGCCCGAGCGCCGCCGCCGCCCACCTCGCCGCCGGCCTCTTCCCGGCCGCCTCCGGTAAGGTCGCGCCCACCCCCGGCTTCCCCTCGGCCCCTCTTCCCTTTGCTGCCCTCGCCGTTCGCCGCCGGCCACCAGAGCTCCGGCGGGCGCGCCGTCCCCGAGCCCCTCCCTCACCGGCCGGCCACGTCAGCATGGCCATGCCTACGTGGCAGCTGGCGTGGTGCCACAGCTCGGCCACCTCAGCACCACCTCCCCCCGCTTGTGCCCCGTCAGCGCCACACCCCCACCCCGCCACCTCAGCGTCTCCCCTCGGCCGTAGACCCGGTCTATAGACCCGGGGCCCACCTGTCAGCCTTTGCCCGAAGGTGCTGATGTCATGCTGACGCAGTAAATTGATTTTCCAGTTGAAAAACAATTCGGCTGGAAAAGAAATTCCTCACTGACGCAATGCTGACGTCATAAATCCTTTTTCAGTAGAAAAATAATCCCAGAAATTCTCCTTTTCCATTTTCTCTCTTTTCAAACTTCCCGGAGCCCGTTCTCCTTCGTCCTAACTTTGATTGAGCCCATTCAAATTTCTAAATTCATAAAAAATTCCCCTCTATCCATTTCTAGACTCAATTCAAATAGTTGAAGTCAATTTGAATTTAATTTGAATATATTTGAATTTGGTGGGTTATTTTCACGTGTAGACTTCGACGATTCAGGAAATTTCTTCGACGAAGATTCAAACCAAGTTCAAGGGCAAGGCAAGTCACACTCCTTGATCATGTTGATCCCAGTTTTCAAAATAAAATTATGTTGTTTTAAATTATTCTGCATGCATATTTTTATTCAACGTATTTCAATTCAGTTTTAAATATAGTTAATACCTACTTGTTAAATTCCTCCATTGATATTGAATTCCTCATACCTTGTCACCCTAGATTAAAACTCTAGTTAGTACACTAGTATTGGCTAGAGAATATTATATCCTCCGGCGGGGGAGCGGCGGCGCGGCGTGGGGCGGCGCTGGGCGGCGCGGCGCCGCCGGCGATGGAGCGGCCGCAGCGGGCAGGGGAGGGAGGAGGGGCAAAAGCGACATTTCGCGTGGAGAAAAATGGCTGAAAATGGAAATGAAAATAAAATTGGAAAAATACCATATTTTCAAGAAGTTGATCAACTCGGTCCTATATTTACAAGCGCAAATAACTCGGTCCTATTTTAAAAAAGCACTCTCAACTCGGTCCTATATATTCAATTTTCCCCTCCCTCTGTTCCCCTTCCACCCCTTCTCTCTCCGTTACCCTCTCCCCCTTCTCCTCCACCACACAGGCACACTCGTGCACTTGGCTCCTCATTTTCCCCTTCTCCCTCGATTACAGTGCCTACTCACACCTTGTCGGGGCCCTCACTCCGATGCCATGTATCCTGCCAGAGCCTTTACCTTCGGTGACACCATACGTCCCACCGGAGCCTTCGCTCCACTAGTGCCATACGTTCCGCTAGGGCCTTCACCTTCGCCGATGCCTCACGTCTCAGGGTTGCATGTTGTCGATGCCTTGCATCTCCCCTCCCCTCTGATTACAACACTGCCAACCTCACATCCTCGTCAGTTATGATGTCTCATGTCCCAGTGGGTCCCCCTCCAGCTATAACGGCTCCATCCTTTCTCCCCTACATCTTCTACACTTTCCTTCTAAGCTTTTGGGGGCATTACTATTTTGGTTTCATTATGCTTTCAATTTTGTTCTTAGTTGATGCCCATGGGCTTGCTTAGGCTTTGTGTGGAATGGGGGTGTTCTTGGAGGAATACTCGCAACATGGGTGAGCAATCATGACGGGGCTCGGGGATCCTTGCATGCACAGGGGAGCATGCTAGAGATCTTTAGGAGCACATGGATGGCTACCCTGGGGTCTTTCTTCCTAATGTTGTGAGCCGGTGATGGCATGTCGTAGTGGCTCTAGCCTGCCGTAAGCTCACTGCTTCTAAAGAATGAGTAAAGATGGAATGGTAGGGATATGGGGAGCTACCTTGACGGTGATATCGGGCTCAATTTGGGATGCTTAGTGAGTGGTCCTACTCTCATGTGTTTGCGGTGCTTCCATTTTGGTCTCTTGCTAGATGCGAATCGGTAGCTCATAGGTGTTGCCCTTCTTGTGGCGGTTCCCTCCTTCTTGTGGCCTTCAGTCTTGGCTCCTTCTTGACTATCAATTGATGCCCAAGGCTTTGGCTAACGACATTCTCCTTTCCCTCTCTTGGTTTTGGTTTCAGCGGCAATGGTGTGGCTTGTGGTGGTCTTACGGTGGTTGCGGGCTTCAGCTCTCTCTCTCTATTGACGAGTTCGCCAGTTCTATTGGTGGTGCAATACCTTTTGCTGTGCTCAGAAGCTTTTTGATAGTGGCTTGGCAGTGTTGTCTTTCCCTCTCTTTTGGTTGACCTTATCTACCTCCCTCTCTCCTTGGGTGCGCTTAAGCAATGATCTGTCGCTTTGGTCGTGTCTTTCAGTTGGGGGTCTAGTCGAAGATTGCTTTATGCTTTATTTAGGTGAGTGGTAAAATGGTAAAAATGGTGAGTAAAAACCGAAACTACTGCCGGATGATGAGAACCCACTAATGTGGGAGGTGCTAATTGGCCCCGGATAGTCTGGTATCTCTATGAGTAATTGCCCTTGTGCAAGTAATCTGATAATGGGTTCTGATAGCAACCTTATTTACTTTACCTTTCTTCTTTTATTTGTTTTCTTTTGCTTCTATTGGTTTTAGTTTTAGATTACATTTAATTTGAAGGTACTCACAATCCTTTGGTTAGTAGTGAAAAGGATATGAGTATGGTTTTATTGTGTTGTAAGCTTGTAATTACATTGTCACTTGTAATTGTAAATTTAGCTTTGGACTTTAGCATTGTAATATATGGATGTATATGTTTTTGGATGTATGTTAATGTGGATATATATTTGGGCATGTTGGTAAAATGAAAGTTAATTCTAAGTTGATTTACTTTAGTCCTTGTGTTGATTTAATCTTTATTTCTTAAGTGCTTGGTTTTGGTTAGTTAAGTTTTGAGGGTTATCACACTTCCCTTAGTTTGTGTTACTTTTCAAGAGAACTCGGTCACCAACCACCCGCTCCAACTCCCCCTTCGTCATATCTGCATAACTCTACTACCAGCCCTCAACCTCTCTACCCACAGTTTGTTGTACCTATGCCGAAAGGAACAACACAAGTTCCTACGCTTAAACACACCTCTGTTCCTTCGCAATATATTACAACTACCATCAGCCTAAACATCCAGGGTACCGAACTTGTACTCCAAAAAACTAAGACATAAAATTACTTTTATATCTAGTACTTAGGCACAAACCCTAACTCTCCTATTGGGTGACTCTTTAATATCAAGGAAATTACCACTTGAAAGCAATAGCCCACAACAACACACCTTTTCAAAATAATAAAGCATTCCTGTAGGATCGATAACGGCAATTAGAGGGGGATGAATGATTGCCTCTGCTTTTTGATACCTGAAAATAAATCTTAACCACACCCTTAACCACCAATAACTACGAACTAGATCATCCACGATATCAATTTCCACGCTCTCCAAAATCAAATTCAAACCACTCAGAAAAGTTGGTCTAACCACCATGCACAGCCGGTCAGACTGCTGGTCAATCAGACACAGGTACTTAAGGTACTCGAAGATTATAAGAATTGTAACGCTCAAAGCCTACGACAACCGACCATGAAGCCTATGCAACCGATCATGAAATCTACGATCACCGATCGTAAAGACTACGACAACTGATTGTGAAGCCTACGACTACATATCACAAAGTCTACGACTACCGATCATGAAGTCTATGGCAACCGAGTATCGACTAGATACTATAGCTACGTCCATCGACAAGGTACTGTAACTACAAGCAATGACTATGCACTGTAGCTACGCCCACCGACAAGGTACTGTAGCATTGATCACCGATCGCGGTCGATGTCTCCAACTATCGACCATGGTCAAATTCTGGCGATCCAACAGCTCAACACAAGGCTACGACTATTGACTGGTTCATTGTTGTTATGACCGGTTCACTGTTACTCAGAACCGATTCATTATTGCTTATGACTGGTGCACTATCACAGTCGTTCAGTGCGTGCTTGACTTGCCGTAGTCAATCCACCATGGTCGTTCTGCCGTGGTTGATTTGCTGTGACCGATCTGCCGTAGTCGATTTATCGTGGTCGTAAACTCTCTTACTTTCGACCGTGATCGAAGTCTACCGATCGAACCACCCAACACAAGGTCGTTCGGACCTTTGACTACCGATCGAATCTAGTTGATCAGACCGTCTAACTTGAATATTCCAGTAATTCCAATTTTTTAAAATAGCATCAACCGAAACTTTCACAGACGCAAATTTTAATGTAACTTAAATATCAATTATTCATCATTACTAAATTCACGACTTATCCATATGGTCTAACAATTCCAAAAGCCCAATAGATTACTTCATAGTTATTTATCCTTTCACATTCACTCCCTGCAAGAGCGTAGAAGCGCTGCTCAACAACTCTCCACAAGTTCTCACATCCAAATTAACCTGGCAGTTGCCCTAGAGGCCTAGATATTCATCACCCAGCAGCAGTGGATTGTTCGCAAAGGCTACAATGGCTAGATGCCTGCAGTACACTACACCAGGCGAGCTAGGAAGGAACCGGAGCAATTTGCATTTGCACCAGCCAGCCATCATGGCAATCCAACAGGGCCATAAAAGCCACGCAGCTAATTTTTGCTGGGGAGAGGCAGATGGGCAGGGGCAATCCGGTAAAACTCCACCGGTTTCGAAGGAGAGAAGGGGTCGAAGCAAAATTTATTTGCACGCCACGGCGGGTGTTGGGCCGCTTTAAATACGAGGCTCTCTTGGCGTCTCAAACTTGGGAGTTGGAGTTATGAGAGGAGGCCAGCGCATTCAATCCGGCCTCAACTGCACACCTCTCCGCCTCCCCTTCCGGCTAGGCTCACCGCGCCGAGCTCTCACCTCCTCCCCTCGAGCCTCGCCCGCGCGGCACGTGTGCCTTGACCTGTGGAGGTAGAAATGGAAGCTTCGGTTACGCTTTTGTAACAGTCGCCAGTCGGGATTACAGGTCGACGGACACCCGTAATTAAGTATGGCTAGGTTTACGCATTCAAGCAGTGCTGACTGGGGCTAGTTTGTTAGGAGTACAATTGAATTTGAATGCAATACTCCTGTTGTGAACAGCTACTGGTATTGCATTGCACATTTACTGCGTTCTCAGGGGCAGAATTAGATACAGCTTTTAAAGCGGCCCAACTGGATGGTACTAGGTCAATCGGTGCAGTAAGTTTCGAATTACTCCTGCAATATCTATACCACTGCTACCTCACCGGCGTGTATCGATTGAAGTATTTGTACGCTGCACCTGCGGAGAGCCTCATTTCCCTTCGGTCTACTGATACTCCTACTCACACAGACTGAGGCCGGCTACTGGTTGATTAATTGCCTCAACCACCTTGCTTCAAAGGAGGGAAAAGAAAGAGTCGAGAACAGGGGGGAAAAAAGGATGAGAGAGCTAGCGCCACCCTGCATGAAGATGAAGGCGGTTTATTAAGATAGGCTACCTCATGATGATCGACAGTATATCCTTGTTTCTTTCCCGCTATACAACTCCCACTCCTACATGATTCTAATCCATTCCCTGCTAATGAATGCGGTCGTCGATCGTGTCGTATCCACAGCCCCGACGCCGCCCTTTAAATCAAGGTTTTTTAACTCGCTTTCGGCCGTAGCATCACCCGCTTAACTCCCCCGGCGGAGAAAGAAATTAAGACTAAGGTCAGTCTCAGTGGAGGTTTTATAGAGTTTTATGGGCATTAAATACGCTGACATGGCACTGTATTGATGAAGAGAGAGATGATAAAAATTTCATGGGAGTAGAGAGAGTTTCATGGGGATGAAACTCTTCTGCACCGTTTCCAAAATATGGGTGTGTTGGAAACTGGGACATGAAACCTCCACTGAGACTGGCCTAACAGCTTTTAGCTTTTGACTTTAGAAGTTAAAAAGTATTTAAAACATGTTAGTTTCTTAATACGGTTTTTCTTTTTTTCCCTCTATTTCCTCTATTTTCTTTTTTCCTTTTCCCTTTAAAGGACCATATGAGAAGATTTAGAATATTATTGTGATGAACCATTGCAATATTTCGGGAGTGGTTATTCGATTTTACAAAAGACTACATTCTGATTGGATTGTTTGCTGGAATATTCAGATTAAGTGATTTGATCGACTTGTTTGGGCGGTCTGATCAGCAGGTTTCGAACACGAACAGTAGTCAGAGGCAAGGACCACGATCGGTAATCGATGGTCCGAACGACCTTGTGTTGGGTGGTCCGATCGGCAGGTCGACTACGACAGAACGACCACAGTAGGTCAATCACGGCAGGTTGACCACAACAGAATCACCACGAATGATCGTAGCTACAGTACATGATCGATGGTCGTAGGTATAGTGACTGATCGATGATCGAAGGCTATAGTACCTAGTATATGGTGGGAAGCTATAGTACCTGATTGATGGTTGAAAGCTATAGTACCTGGTCAGTGATCGGTAGTTGTAGGCTTTATGATTGGTAGTTGTAGGCTTCAAGTGTTCCAATTCATGTTTTCTTCGAGTACCTCGAGTACTTGTGTCAGACCAGCAGCAGTGGTCTGACCTGCTTGTGTATGGTGGTCAAACTGGTTTCTCTCAGTGGTCTGAGGTAGATTTTTGGAAACCATGGAAATTGAGTTATGGATTGAGTTTGGGTGACTTGGGTCGTTGCGTTAAGGTTGTATGATACATGTTATAACTAACGTGGGTCAATTTGTGAAGAACTTATGCCCAGAAATGATTTCTTTGTCTTTTGATGTGCAGGGTCACTTAGAGTCAACTGTGATTAACAGTAAGGATCGGTGCTAGGCTTATAGAGGAGCTAAGGCCCAGAATAATGAAGGATGTCGGGTGAGATGGTGAGCTCAAGCATGACACAAGCAAAGTGGGAAATATTGAAGGCAAGTTCGAACGCCGGGATTGTAATATGTGGCTTGGATGAGCCAAGTGAGCCGTGGTTCAGTGGAATCGGGACGGGAGAGACTTGGTGACGCGTGGCAAGCTAGTGGTGCACCTACACGTGGTAAGCATGGCAATTACTTGCAATGGGAGATGAAGACCAGGTCAAGGAAGGGCATTTTGGTAGTTTGGCAAAAATACTGGAAACTACCTTGGATCAAAACTGCAGTGCACGAGTAGCGCTTAGGAGAGTGGTTTAGGTCAAGGTGGAGCTGGTTTGATTGAAATGGATCAAGACTAAGGATTTAGCGGATACAGACTTATACGCTTTAAAAGGCGTGCATAAATGAACATGTGTGAGTAAAACCCGTGTGTGTGGGGTTAACGGGTTTTCTCCATTATAATAGTGGATAGGATCCACTAAGAGCTAGGTGTGGCTGGTTGTCTACTTATTTAAAGGAGTTAGGATGAAAACATGTGGTTAACCATCCAATCCATCTCTCTGGTACTCTCATATCTAGGGTTAGGGTTTGAGAGTTGAATGCATTGTGTGATCTTTGTCCTCCAAGGTAGAGTGACTATAAAATTTATCTCCTCAAGTAAGCAATACATCAATTTTTGATCAACTCCATAGATCCCTCATGCTTTAATTGATTTGCTCTTAATTTGGTTGGTTTTGATATCTCTTTTTCCTTTTCTTAATCTTGCTGTGTTAAGAACGTGTAAGAGACGGAGACAATCTCTTAGAATCTATCTTCACGCATTTAGCCACTTTGATAGGAAGTTTATCAAGAAAACTCAGTTTTTGCTTAATTTGGCCTAAAAGTGTGATTTCTTATTCTAAGGGGTTTTTAGTGATTTCTTTCTTGTTATTGCTTGCTGGGACATGTGGGAACATATCTAAAGCTCCCACGAGCAAATTGTATTCGTCGATTTTGGTTTTGACTCAGTTTCGGTGCATATTTTCTTCAAACTGAAAAAGGTCTCAATTTTGGCCATGATTTTCATGATTATTTGTTGAAATAGGTTTTTGATATCTTAGAGAAGATTACTGCAAAGTTTCACAATTTTTCGATCATCCAATCAAAAGTTATGTGGATTTGAAATCTCACACTAGTGCTGATTTTTCTATTGATAAGCCCGGTTTCTCTATTCATTTGCTCATTTTCCAGTCAGACCGATTTTTATATGGCGGTTAGACCGCAAATAATACACCGATCAAACCGCCATCTAAATTGAGATCAGACCGCTAGTAATAAGCTTTGGGTAAGATTTGTTTTCTTGAGAGTTTTGATTTGAGTGTTTGGTGACAGTTGTATTCTTTGTAACTTTTAGTTATTGGAGAATAGAAACTAGAACACCTGGGGGGAAATTTTGAGAAGGCACCATTCACCCCCTCTGTTGCCATCCGGTTCTACACCTCTGCATTATCCATAGAGATATAGCGGTGTTTTTGTTTTTTCTTTTCTTTTTTATTTATTTCCCTTTAATTGAATACCTCATAAAAGTTAACATATGTTACAATGCAATGTTAATCAAAAGCCATAGCCACAACACATTTGAATGGGCCTAAACCCTGCTAGCTTAGCTGATGGCCGAGGGAGGATTAATGTGTGGGTTCTTTGGCCTATAGCTTATAACTTTTGCTTTAAAATTTTGAATTTGGTTGTTCGCAAGAGAGAATATAGAGAAAGAGGTGCTTGTGTGTCATTTTGGTCGATATAGATGAAGTCAGGATAATGTCTACTATAATCAATCTATAGAATATATCTTTAAAATATATTCTGTTTAAAAATTAGTTAAGGTAGAAAATCAAATCAGAAGTAAAAAAAAATTACCCAATGGCCCTGATGGTGAAAAGTTAAAATCGACGGGTAACTGCAAAAGCCTATGCAGGGTTCAAGATACGTGTAAGTGACGAGAGCAATGGTCGATCCATTCACAGAGTAATGGTATTTGCATAGGCAGGGAGGTGACCGGAACACTCTTCCCCAGCGGTTAAGGGAGGTGGATAACATGCGTCACGAACGCGAACGGATCGAAATCGAATGCAATGCAATGCAGCCGCAGCAGCAGCGACTGAACCTGCCTACCTGAGCCAAGCCCTGGCCTGACTTGACCAGTAGTAAGTGTGAACATCTCGTGGGCCCGGTCGCAGTTTCCCCTTTAAGATCCGGGCTACCACTTCCGTGCTCTTAAATTTCCGCCCCCCTAAACCCTCCTCCCTATATAAACCCCACCACCCGAATCCAAATCCAACGCCACCCACCTACTACTCCAACTCAACTCAGATAGAATAAGCAGTAGCAGCTCTCCAACTCAAAACTCAGATAGAGTAGGAGCTCTCGACCCGAGGGAGGCAACCAAGTACGCTACTACCATCCCACACCTCACCGGCCGAGGGTGAAAAGCGCAGCGGCAACAGCAGCAGCGGGGAACACATGGTGTCCTTGCAGTCGGCGCTCCTGCCGGAGGCCAAGCTCGTCGACGCCTCCACTGCCACCAGCAAGAAGCGGAAGCGGGACGACGGCAGCGGCGGCGAGGACGGGATCGAGCTCAATTTCGACGCCGCGCCACTGCCCCTCGAGTGGCAACGCTGCCTCGACATCAAGGTACGGAGTGCGTTGCGTATTCGCCGATCGACTAGTCCGCACGTAGTAGCTTGGCAGTGGTCTTAGCCGTGCCGTGCCCATGTGCCGGCACGGAGATATGTGCGTGTGCGACCGTGTGTAACGTGCGTTTTGTGTGTCAAGCAGTCGGGGCAGATCCACTACTACAACACGAGGACGCACAAGAGGACGTCCAAGGATCCGAGAGCGGAGCCGGAGCTGTACTGCGCCGCGGCGCCCGCGGCGGAGGAGCCCGCGAATTGCGCGCCGCCGGGGCTGGACCTGGAGCTCAACCTCACCTTCGAGCCGCGCCGGGTGCTCGTCCAGGAGAAGAAGGCCAAGCCGCCTGCCGAGGCGAAGCCTGCAGAACCTGAGGAGGCGCAGGCCGGCGCGTCCAGGGAGATGGTCGCGGCCGTGTGCATGCGGTGCCACATGCTGGTCATGATGTGCCGCGCGTGCCCGGCCTGCCCCAACTGCAAGTTCTTGCACCCGCCGAGCCGGGGCGCCGCGGCGGCGCCCCCCTCGCCGCCGCCGTCGGAGACGGAGCCGGCGCCGCTCAGGCTCGGGCTCCAGTTGCTCTGCTGCAAGGACTAGCTACGAAGCGCCGGATCAACAGCATTCGAATATTCGACCGATCGTCTAGTGCACCTTGATGTGTGCACGCGAGTGCTATAGCTATATATGACTATGTAACTGCGTACGTACATGTGCAAGAATTAAACGATGACGATAATTAAGAACATTGCTAATGTACGTACTTGATGCTTATTAGGGCCCAGGGACGATTAACACAGGGAATTGAATTTGGAGAGGGGAGTGATCATCATCAAGGAGCTAGCGATTGATCGATCGGTGCCTGTGGTATGAATATATGACGTGGATATAAGTGCATATACAAATGTAGTCCCCAACTTTGGGTTTGTGTCACTTGTCCGTGCATGTATGCGAATTGCGGTAGGGTGCTCTACTATCTTGCGTTGTGGAAAGTTCGTTGGCTGTTGGTGAGCAGAAATTTATTGGTGCGTGCTTATAGTCCTGCTGCTCGGTTGGACTGAAAAGCTATGACTTATGACTGAAAATACATTGTAGCTGGCTGAAATTTCATTATAGCTGAAAGTGACTTATTTAACGTAATTAAATTTTAAAAAATAAAAATAGAAAAAATATGTTAGCTCATCTCGGACAATGCAAACGAATACGGGAAAAAAGAACCGGCAAAAAAAAGCTAAAAAAGCGGAAAAAATCATAAAAAGACGAAATTTATGAACAGTGAAAAATAAGCCAGAAACCAGAAGCTGAAACGAGAGGCTTTGGCAATGCTTGCGGTTTTTGCGAGCAAATAGTATTGCATCACATTAATGGACACCCCTAAGATACGTAGACTCGGCAGAGACTTTTGCAATTATAGCATGTATAATAGTTTATCTTTTAAGATTATTTTTAAGGTTTTCATATCATCTAAAGACAATTAGAGACAACTTCTCTAATAATAAATTATTTCTCTAACTATTGTATACTATTTTTATCGTAACTTTATACCTTATGCTCTTTCACTATTTGCGTTGGTTTGCAAGATCAAATCATCTTTTGCATAAGACACAACATATTATCTCTCCTCGCCTCATCATTTTTTTATATATAATTTTATTCATTTAATATAACTAAGAAACAATTAAAATACCACTATCGGAGATGACCTTAACAAGTGAAGTGTGAACTGAAAAATGTCACATTAAGCAAACGAATGGCCATGCAAAAAAAGTGGAGTATGCGCAGACATCCGATGAGTTTTTTTGCCATATATAGCGCCTTTTCAACGAATATTTACAGAAATAACCGTATAAATAGCACTTCTGTAGTCCGGTCACCGGACGGCAATGCCCAACAGTCAACACGTGACGCCTGTCGTCGCCAGCAGACGGCAGGCGCCTGCCGCCCCACCAGCAGCCAATAGATTTTTAAACAACTTCTGGTTTTTGAAGTCACTTAAAATACGTTAGATTCTTAATTTTAGTTTTTTGTTTTTCTTTTATTCCTTTTATATTGTTCATGATGATATAATTATTTATTATTATTTTTAATTGAATAACTTAAAAAAACTAACAATCGTTACAATGAATTTTTAGCCAAAAAGCCAATAGCCATATCTAGAAGCCGTGGCTTAAAAGCCGTTTAGATATTTGGTGGCCTTTTTCTGTCGAAAAACCGTTCCATTTGGTGCTACTACTGTCGATCAAGTTAGCTAAAAGGTGCACGTCATGAGCTAATCTGGTAATGGATCAAACTGGTTCTAAGGAAATTTTAATGTGCCTCATTTACTAGCTAGATGGCGGATGCAACGGACTGTCCTTTCATGTATTGAAGCGCAATATGTCGTTGCTGTCTTTCTCGTCATGACAATGAATTTGATTAAATTGCCTGTATCCGGCCGGTGTGTCACGAGTTAAACAACCTGGGTACAGTCTATACAAAAACATTAACTACGCACTGCAGAGCTGTTTCTTTCTCTGAAAAAATCGTTCTCATATTTACCCCTAATTTTCAGATCCTGTTGATGAAACTGATTCTAAGAAACAAAATGTACAACTACGATTACAAGTGAGACTGCCGCAGCACAGTCGTCAATACTATATATTGTATCGTAGTAATAATAGTGCAAGAAGTACTATCTGTATCACAGTATGGTCTCCTACTAGCTTATACTACCACTAATCGATGAGCATCTCCTTATCTTTATACTGGACAAGTCGTCATCTCATACGTGAAGGGCTTTGGTTCCTCGTTTTCTTTTCCAAGTACGAACTATGCACGGAGAATGTGGAACAGAGGCAAGGATATAATTAGACGGTTAGGGGCCTTAATTAATTCCATGGGAGGGAGCAAATGACGGGGGGCCATGCATCGTCGCTTGTAGGTGTGGTAGATAAAAATATTTAATGTAAACTTAATTTGGAGCAGCTAGGTAGTAGGAGGCCAATGCTGGCGCTGTTGGCGATCGATCGGCACAGCTGCAATCGCCTTTGTTTTGTTTCAGTTTCAGCTGTCGGACAGAATAAACACTACGAGTAGGAGCCAGAAGGAGTAGATGGAGTATGTAGTAAGTGTAGTACTGCATCACATAAACATCAGGTTCAAGTTCGATAGTCGTCTTTTTTCTATATCGACGTTCCATAAGCAAGAATCTCTCTTTTTCTCCGAATTAAATGGAGAATCCAGGATCAAAGTATAGTGAAGTAGTAGTATAAACTTATCTGTCAAAATCCGTATGCTTTGAGCCTTTGATCGTTGGGATGTGTTGCGTTGTAACTCAGTAGTATCTTATCTGTTCTGTCACTGCTAGCAATTTTTCCTTTTTCTTTTTGTTTGTAACTTTATTGAGAGGATGTTTTTGTTTGTAACTTGTAAGTCCGGACCGGCTGGCATGATACACTGTTAGGCATTTCGGCTGGAATGGATGGCCTTTTCATAATCTAATCCCGGTTCTTCCTTTCTGTTTTCTTGGATTCATGGAACTATGGAAGAGAGATAAGGGGTACGGTGGAGCCTTGATTTCCATCTGGGTGTTGGCAACGCTCACGAAGGGGTTTTTGGACTTCGGCGTCGTCTTTCTCTAGTGATCTCGCAGTTGCTTGTGTATATCTCTGTTTTTTTTATCTAGTACTAGTTGCAACATGCAGAGCTATGCATATTCAGCAATCACAAAAACTTCGTCAGATCCGAGCCAGGTTCCGACTGCGTTAGGGGCGAGCATGTAGTACGATAGCAAGATTTTTAGCTTCTTGTTTTTTAATTTCATCTTTTTTTTTTACTTTTTAGCTTTTCTTTACCATTTTGTACTTCTTTTTTCCTTAACTTTTTTATTATTTATTTATTTATTAAATTTAATTACATTAAAAAACTATCAACAAATACAATATAAAATAAGTTAAAAACTTAGACTCAAAATGCCGAAATGAGCGCTGCCACACGGGCCACCGAAATGGCTGTGCAATTTCCTCAGAAAAGCTCTTATTTAGCGCACTTCAGGAAAGGTTGGCTTGGTCCGAGCCCGCCGCCGGAGGCTGTACGATGCTAGCTAGAAGCTTTTTTTGTGCATACATAGTTACATACATACATGATCGTTCATGCGCGCGGCAGCATCTTCCTATCGGAACCAAGGACGAATCGAGATGAGAATGTTGTTTTGACAACTTGCCAAGTGACACAGGCTGCACTCTCTCTCTTTTTCGTCATATCGGAATCGGATTAGTGATGTACTGATGGATGAGAGAGAGAGAGAGAGAGAGAGAGACGGGAACTGAACGATCGAGAGAACAAGTTCCTGATTCGCAGAAAGAACAAGGTCCCATACGCGTCGAATGGACCGTGTCAGGTTCTTCTCCAACCCTGAGCTAGAAGTAACTCGTCACGGCTAGCATATACGGGCGCCGTGATTCGTGGATATGGCACGCGCCACGTCGGCTTACCATGCCACTGGCCACCTATGGGATTCTCGGCAGATTCCTGTTGCTTGGCACCGAAAATTTTAGAGGGAGAGCACCTCAAGCATGCATCGCCATATATACGCCACAGTTATATTCTATGTTTTTAAGTTTGGAATACGCTCATGGTACACTCTAATTTAAAAGATATGAAAAATTACAAAAAATTATACTGTATTTCATAATTTACTTCACACACACATATATATAATTTTAAATTCAAATTTATTTTATGTTAAGAGCAGCAAAAAAATAAAAAATTCGATAGATTTGAACTCTTAACATTTTAGGTATTTCTCTTTTTTGTTATCATTTACATATAATAAATTTGAATTTAAGATTTTATGTATAGTTAAAATAAATTTAGAAGTATATGTTAAAATCTCAAATCTTGTTGGTGTCTACGTATAGTATGCAGAGAGAATTTCTGCTACACCACCATCTAGTTGGTGTCTTGGTGATGCTGAACTCCACGGAGCCATCTCTCTCTGGTCTGTTCTTTATAGTTATAGCTTCTAGTTTTCAATTTTAGCTGTTTACGACAGAGATTACGGAAAAAGAGATACTCATTTGCGATTTTAGATAGTATAGATATTAGGCTTTTAATATGTGCTATAATTAACCTGTAGATTCTATCTATAAAATACTTTATTTAAAAGTTAGATACTACAGTAAAAACTAAAAGTTAGTTTCAAAAGCAGGAAAGAAAAGGCACAGTCCTGAGAACACCATTTTTGATACGTACACGATTACTCCATGACCCATCAACCACCGTTCCTAGGAAAGTGCTATATTGTGCTAACATCCACTTGAACGAAGGGAGGGGCCAAACAAAAAAGAAGCAAGATATAAAAAAAACAGCATTTTTTTTAAAAAAAATAATCCCACCACGCGCAACCTCGTTCGCAGCTTGTTGGCCTTTCTTGCCTGCGGGCGGCAAGATCCAAGGCGGCCTCTCCGCTTCTTCCCCCCAACTGCCAGCAAATCTCAAATCTCAAGAACAAATCCTCCACTTCCGCATCTACTTGCTCGCCCACCCACCCAAGTAGCAGCTGCGCTTCCCTCCTCTTCTCCACCCTTCCGTGCCGAATCGAAGCGACGGTGTTGTTTTGCTCCATTCCGCCGATAAAAACCGATGCCTCGCCTCGCGGACCCTAGCGGCGGGAGTAGGAGGAGGAGGAGCAGCAGCAGCCTATAGCGTCGTGAGGGTGCGTGCGTGCGTCGACGGCTCGCCGCCATGCCGTGGCTGGAGATGTGGCTGCCTCCCGCGGGCGGCAGCGGGGAGGGGGCGGCGGCGGGGCTGTTCCTCGACGGTGGCGACGCGGCGGCGCACGGGGCGCTCCTCGCGGCGATGCCCGGATGCTCGGCGTCGTTCGGCGTGCGGCAGCGGGGGCGGGGGGCGCCGCCGGGGTTCCTGTCGCTGACGATGTCGGTCAAGGGGGGCAGGGGATTCGTGAGGGGCCCGGTGGGGCTGCTCGCTGGCGGGGAGAAGGGTGGAGAGGAGGAGGCGGAGGGGCTGGTTGTAGGGAGGAGGGCGGCGGCGGAGGAGGTGATGGCGGGGGCGGAGGGGAAGCTGGTGGAGGAGGAGGCTCGTGCCGGAGCGGGCGCGATGAACATGACCAAGCATCTCTGGGCTGGTGCCGTCGCTGCCATGCTCTCTAGGTATAACCGCTTTGTCTTTGGGTGGGACTGGTGAATCTCCACTGCATTTGAAGTTACATAGTTCGGATGTGTAGAGAAGTATTCATACTACTGATGCAGTTAAATTGAGCTGAAATTTGTCGAAAGCACTAATCTCATATTGTTTGTGTAATGTTGTCGCCATTCTGGTTAAATGAATTGAGCTTGCTGCCTTGCTGGGATCAGTTATTGGTAGTGTACTAGAATATTAGTATGAGATTTTGAGTGACATGTAGGACTGTCCTGTTTTAGGGTCGGTGCTTCCATTTCAACGCTTTGGGAGAGAGATGAGAGGTGGGTGTCAGATAGACAGATACCACTGATTTTAAGCCAAGTTGTGTGTTGTAGGCTCAGGTTCAGTTGTATTTAGATAGTATGATGACCGGTCTGGTGAAATGGATTGGACATTATGGTAGCGAGCAATAGCTATTGCTTCTAATTCGGATGTTGGAGGAACAGTTTTTATGCTAACCACTGCTCAAGGTTTTTGTGATAGATGGAGTGTGAGATAAATTGGGTATTTGTGCATCACTGTAATTCAGTTAGTGTAGCTCTGGGTGCATAGAGGATTGACGTTTAAACGCTGCTGATTTGAGTGAAATTGCACCTTGTCAGTCCTAATTACTACTACAAAAGTAGCACTTGGACAGCATAAGTTTTCATAAAACAGGTGGGGTTAAGTACTGAGGTGGTGTACATAGCAAAGTTGGGACATAAAATAAGTTTGAAGTTTGAGGCGACTACAACTCTTAACTTGTTTGGGCCATGTTCCTGTTCCATCTTCTATCATGGGGAAACTGGATCCATGCAAATCACAGTCCATATAGAATCATGAGCCTAGAAACATGAAAGCTAAAAGCATTTAGAGTACTTTATTGTATGTTACTAGGTTGTCTGCCTGGGAATTGTTATTGGCAATTTTGACCTCATTAATAAAAGAGTACTATATTCTGCAGGGAGCAGCAATTTTGTGTAATTCTACCCAAATTTCAAAGTAACTTATCCACATCTAGCTCCCGCAGCCTTTGGAGAAGATTGCATTTAGTTTGGTTCCTGTAGAGCTTGCTGGTTTTGTGACTTCAACAAATAAGATGGGTTCCGTAGCCTGGCCAACCCACTCACCATAAAGAGTAACTGAATGCATTATGTCAGAGATAAATTGGACATTATCACATTTAGTGAAATGAGTTTGTGGTATTACACAATTTAAGATTGCTCAATGGACTTGAAGATGCATGTAGCTCGAAAATACACGATACTGTGGAACTGCATAGTAGTGACAGCAGAAGTTGAGACCATAGCAGCAATTAATTCAACCCATTCTTACCTACACGATAATTCGGAATTGTTTCTTTTAGCTAGACAACATGGAAGCAGTTAATATGGTCAATTTGTGTACCTAGTAATGTCTAGTAGTATTTGCAGCTCTTGAATAAGGAAGTTCGAAGGATGTTTTTCAGGGTTGGAACCAACATACCCCAAGAGCTACCACCATCCACCTCTACCACCACGCGCACACACATGACTTTAGAAAGTTCATTTTTTATGTCCTTGAGATTCTAGAAGAACTGTTACTTTTCTGTTCTGCCTAGAAGAACTGTTACTTTTCTGTTCTGCCCCATGACTTTGCACAAAGTACACAAATGGCCTCCTGTGACAGCAATGTTAACATGTTATAAATTTCTTGAAATATTTCAATATACTCATCTAGTTGTCAAATTTGGTGTCTAATTTTTCATAGCTTTGGTCTCTCCTGAGTATTTGATCTGGATTTGCTACTGGTATTAGATGTTTGGCTTGGTGTAATTGGACTATGCCATCTTTCGTGTTACTGGTCCAAGAAATGACTGGACCTGTACCTACAATTTTAGGGTACTTGATATGACAAGTCCGATGGCAGAAAGGAACTGGTTATGCGACAAGAAAAGCACTGTTCTATCTTGACAGCATATTGGCAAAAGCGGGGAAGGAGCTATCTTATGCAAATACCAAAATACTATACCATTTAATCTCATATGATCTGATGATCCCAGTTGCTGCTTTCGTTATTCAGTAAACTATGGCCTAAGTTGACAACTTTTTGTGCTTAGTAGGTTCAAGCTTGTCAGCTTGTGTATGTTTTAAATAGCTGTTGAAAACAGAGCTGCTTGAGTATACTTTGGTATTGAACCTTTCGAGAATGAAACTAGTGTCACTTGTTCTGGAAGTTTTGATATGTGAATGGCTGCTTTGTGTTTGACTCATTGTGATAGGAATGTTTCGCTTGTATCCATTTGGAATCTTGCCTCTCTTTTTACTGTTGTGGCATCTCCAGACTTTGGATTTTGGATATCAAATTTCTGTGTTCTGCATCTGTTGTTGCTTCTTTTTTTTGGGGGGGGGGGGGTGCTCAAAATTCATTAAGTATAGGTGATTAACTTGGCTTTGAAAAAGTACAAATATGATAAGTAACAAAGTTCAATATCCCATCAGAAACTGCTTCCCGGCAATCGGCACTCTACCGGTATTTCTGTTTCCTGCCAGAATTTAGGTATTTTCTGCCCAGTTTAAACGGATTCTGTATAGGTGATAATTTTTCACATTTTAGAAACATATAAACTTCAAAATGAATACAAACAAAAGGCAAATTTGAAAAGGACAGCCCGAAATTTTTTTTGAACCTGGCCGATTTCCAGTTGGTTACTACCAACCGGACAAGGCTTAGAATTCAGCCTGGTACCAGGAACTTAAAGTCGTGATAAGTAATATGCAAAGTGGGTCTCTGTTGTCTTTCCTTCTACTTAGAAATTTCTTCCCTAATTTTTTTATATCGCGCAGAACAGTTGTTGCTCCTCTTGAGAGGCTAAAGTTGGAGTATATGGTTCGTGGTGAGCAGAGGAATCTCCTTGAGCTTATCCACGCAATTGCAGCAACACAAGGGTTGAAAGGCTTTTGGAAAGGGAACTTTGTCAACGTCCTCCGTACTGCTCCATTCAAGGCAGTCAACTTCTATGCATATGACACTTACAGAAAGCAACTGCTCAAATGGTCTGGTAATGAAGAAACTACAAACTTTGAGAGGTTTATTGCTGGTGCTGCTGCTGGCGTTACAGCAACAATATTGTGCATACCAATGGATACGGTGTGTTTATATAAAGACCTTTTGGGCTTTGCATTGCCTTTTCTTTTTCTTTGGTGCCATTTTTCACTAAATATTGTCTGAATTGAGCTGTTGATTTCAGATTAGGACAAAGATGGTAGCTCCTGGTGGTGAAGCCTTAGGCGGGGTTATTGGTGTTGCCCGCCACATGATTCAGACTGAAGGATTCTTCTCGCTATACAAGGGATTAGTGCCTTCTCTTATCAGCATGGCACCCTCTGGTGCTGTGTTCTACGGTGTGTATGACATATTGAAGATGGCTTATCTACGTTCCCCTGAAGGAAAGAGGAGGGCATCAATAATGAAGCAACAAGGTCAAGAGGCAAATGCATTAGATCAGCTTGAGTTGGGTACTGTTAGGACCTTACTCTATGGGGCTATTGCTGGTTGCTGTGCTGAAGCAGCCACCTACCCTTTTGAAGTAGTTAGGAGGCAGCTACAGTTGCAAGTCAAGGCAACAAGGATGAATGCTTTTGCAACGTGCCTTAAAATTGTTGATCAAGGTGGAGTACCGGCACTCTACGCTGGCCTGATCCCCAGCTTGCTACAGGTACATTTTTCTTCCAGAAGAGAATCCACTTGCACATATCGTTAGGGGCTAGTTCTATGAATGCATCCATGTGATTTACACATGTAGTGATCAGGCTTGGGCTTTAGTAGCCCATGTGAAGTGAGGAGATATCTCAGGGAAAATTTTTTGATGGATAATAATAATATTGTTATGGTATTCCTACAATAGTTCTGGTTTCTCTAAGGATGCAATGAGATTAGTGCAAGCCTAGCGCGTGCCAGGTTAAATGGCAACTAGAGACCTGTATACATCAGTTGATCCGATACTTTGTATTACTGAATAGTGTTTGCTAGTTTGTTTCAGATTATCTGATGTAACTGGTTTTCTTTCTCCTCTTCTTCAGGTTCTGCCGTCGGCTTCTATCAGCTATTTTGTATACGAGTTAATGAAGATAGTCCTGAAAGTGGAATGAGTGCAAATTAATTCTTGAGCCTATGCAGCAAGTTCAAGAGGCTCAGCTCACATTTTAGCATCTATTCTTCTGGTAGGCTTACTTCACGAAAGCTTCACAGGCTGTGAGAGTAGCTTCATTTTGGTCAAAGCATTATGCATCTGAAGCTTTGAACCACAGGATTACATTGTACACGATGAGCTCTTACACCTCCGATTCAATCGCTTATCTATAGCATATTGTTCTGTTGCCTTAGTGAAAACATGTGGGCCTCCTTGCCCTTCAAATTGTTGCAAATTATGCAGTATAAGCATATATTTAGATTTAATTCTAGCAAAATGAAGCATAATCAAACAACATTCAAGCAGTATATAAATGACATAAATTGCATATAAACATATAATTATACCATGTCATTTATACAAGAGCATAATCTTAATTCATGAAACATAGTAAATGCTAAAAGGAGTATATTACCCATGTTCATGACAAAAGAATAAATTATAACAGCCTAAAGCTCAATTATAATTGATGTCATGCTCTCTGAAGTAGAGTTGCTCAAGTCTTAATACTTGGCCTTTTCAATACTATGTCAATACTCTTCCTCAAGTGATAAGACAACTAGAGATTAAATTTGAGCTCTAATCAATGCATTCTCTGTCACGAAAGTTTGCATATACAAATGATACCAACTTCTAAATTTTGGTATGACAAAAGATCTAAATCAAAGGCTATAAGGCAGCAACCTGACAATAGCTTAAGATGATCAGTTAATAGATAACATAATCACAAATACTCAATAATTCAAAGGTGAAAAACTCCTATTCAGATCTGAGTTCATAATACTAGCTGTTGCATGCTAGATAATCGCAGAGCAATAAGATCTAACTAATTGACCGAACTAAGAACTCAGAGCAATGTGATAGACAATCGAAAGCATCACAGATTGAGCTCAATTTAAACCTAGGTGTACAAATCGCTTTTAGTATTTGACAAATTTCATTATCGAGCTTTTAAATTGAGCCACATGCAAACAATGTCTTCCGGTACTTGAACTTATACCAGCTATTATAAAACAAGCATAGTCCACAATGTTTGCAAACAAAAGAACTGAAATACTCATAGTGCAGACGGCACTCAAAGCTGTCCTAAAGTGAATCAAGCCGGTGGAAGCGAAATCACCAACAAGAACCGGACAAGGCACACCCGTAGGTGCTGACCCAGAAAACCTAGCGCCCCTCTGTACCACCGCGAGATAGGAGTGTGGTTGACGGAGATACAATGCCCACCTTTGCCGTTCGGGAATCACCAAGCCGACAAAGCCGAGGTGAAGGAGACGTCGCACATGAACAAGAGAAGCATCGGCCAAGTGCGTCTCTCCGCCGAGCACCAGGGACCTCAAACCACCACCAAGATCGGCAGTTGCCAGAGAAGATGAGGTCCCAAAGACCAAAACTAGAGCCAAATCTGGAAGAAGAAGAAGAAGAAAGAATGGAAGAGATAGTGCTCACGTTTTTCCGATGCATCTTACGGATGAAGACAACCTCCTTAAATAGCCGAAAGCAGAAGGGGAAGGGGAGATCGTTGGCGTCCAATGGCTGGAGCCGAGGCTTCCAGGCCGCAAGCGCCGCTAGCACCTCTCACTTTCTGCCGAAGCTGTCGCCGCCACCCCTCCTGGGAGATCGGATCTAGCGAGAGAACCGCATATCGCCGAAGTCGCCGCCGCTCCCCACGGAGAGCGGATATGGCGAAAGGCGTCGCTCGGGAGGAGACGCAGTCTCGTCCCCTTATCTCTTCCATTTGGCCCACCGACAGGTGGGCCCCATATTCCCCCTTTTTTCTCAATTGGAAAATTACCGAAATGCTCCTGAAATTACAACACAAATTTCAATTAACAAGTTTTCAAACTTCAATTTTTGATGCATTGACTGCAATCCAAAATGATTTTGTTCCTTGCTACAACCCCTTCGGAAGTCCCTTTTGCGAATATAAAATATGGCCCTATGTTTTTTGACTTTTAGTTTTTTAAAAAATCGAAACAAACAAAAAATAAAAACATGTGCGTTGTGGCTGTCATTCATTATTGTCTTGAAAAATGAATAAAAGCTATTAGCAGCAGTATAAAAGAAAAGGGGTATTACTTGGTTTGCATTTGCGTCCAGAATGGTTGGTTTGCGGCTGTTTCAGTAATTATTCTGGTCCATCATTACCCGAAAATACGTTACAGTGCTTCAGTGCTATTGTTTCGCCGTTGTCAAGGCATTACTTTCCCGAACAAATTTGTTATGCGCGTGTGTTCTGTCCACTGGGCAGTGGCCGTGGGTGGAGTTAAAACTTGTACATCAGCTGAGCTCCGATATTCTTGAGGTCAGCAGCTTTTGGTAGTTTCTGGTTCTTTCTCTACCCCTTTGCCTGGACAGATTTCCTGCGGTCACATATTTTCTGATGCACAGTTGGACACATACAAGTACAGAAGTGCGAGATGCAAATTCGGTGTTTAATCATAAACAGGGTTACCGATTGTAATCGCGCATGGTGCATTGACGCACATAGGACGACGACCTGCAGTTTAGTGATCTTGACCGCTGCACGTCGCACATCACACAGTTGGGCAGCGTCAGCATGCCTATGGTCGGGGTGATCGGCTCCGCTGAAAAGCTCGTGGCTTACAGCTGAAAACACTATAGCTGGCTGAAAAAAGCACGGTAGCTGACTGAGTCTTATTTAGCATAATTAAATTTAAAAAAAATTTAAAAATACAAAAAATATGTTAGCCCATTACGTATAATACAAACACATACGGAAAAAAAGAACCGGCAAAAAAGCTCAATAAAAAGCTAAAATTTTAGAATAAGACGAAACTTATGAATAGTACCAAATAAACCCGCAGCACTGTAGCGCAGCGCGCCCTGCCGAGACGTGTCGGTGAACGCTCGAAAAGCTGCTGCTGATCGCACCGTTGCCCGACGGGTGGCGAACAGATTTACAGCTAGATAGCACGGCGTGCATGCAACTATATGCAACATCACCGTGCGCTTGGTTGCATGGACACCTGGGAAGCACTGCACAGGCAAACAGTGCTTACTCTGCGCACGACTGCTGCATGGTGAGGTATATCTTACGTGAGCACCGCTATGTTAGTGTTGAACTGGGTGACCCACCCAGCGAGTGCTCGAAATCAGTAGGCTTTGGACATGTGTTCGCGGCAAGTTTGCAGAAACTTTTTCGTGAGAAGTCACCTGTTCCTGCATCTCACGCCTACTAATTACTGAAACGATGGCCGGTGGATCTACGGTCTGCATGACTTTCCAGCGATCCGAGATTAACATTCTAATCGGGTGGTTATTGAAATGCATAATGGGCAGGAAAGTGATTAACAAAGGTGTTGTGGTAACATTGGTTACTAGAGTTTCGGTAAACCCAGGGGAGATATCAGGAGCTTAAAATTCAAGAGAGAAGAGAGGGTGTAAAGTGGGTATATCTTGTTATTTAATCTCGGCTCGAATCTATATTTTATACCAAATATTCTCTCTCTTCCATGATGTTTTAGGGATAATATTTATAGGCATAAAAGAAGTTGTTTATACCAATACCCCTTAAAACCTTTACTAGTTAGTTAGGACAAATGTATACTTTCATTGGTATAACCTTAGTAAGTCTACTTCTAATTACACATATAATGAATCTTTGCTTAGCAGGCCGATTGAGGACAGGTGAAGCCACTTCCCAACACAAGGCATCTTAGCTGAAAAGCTGGGGTGATTAGGTGCAAAGTCACTGTAAGACGTCCACACATCTAGATGCTACCCTACTGCAGCATGATGCTTACCTTTTCCTCCCGCTAATTTTTTTAAGACGCGATCTAGAGAAGCTGGATGGTGCTTAGTGGTTGCAAAATGCAATCATGTGTGTGCCGATCCACGAGCTCGTCCAGGCCCCGCCGATCAGTCACCGGGATGAGGCGATCACATTAATTATCCCAGTGGAGCCTATCCCCTTGTGCTTCTGAAGACTAATAACTTCGTAACCAGCCCGGCCGGTGTTGGTGTTACATCGGACTGTTAATCGAGAGGCCTCACCGTCTCGAGTCAAACTTCCAACAGAGGAAAACACTGTGTCCAATGTGTGACCGGCAATTGTCGCCGTACGTGACGCAGCTGCTCTTGCTTTTCTCCTTTCCAACTTTCACGGCCTGGAAGGAAAACAGGTGACGATCAAGAGATGGCGGATAGATCAGCAGTGGGTGGCCGAGTATAGAATACTACTCCCATATGTTGGGCTGTGACTGGTCAGTTAAACAAGGGTGACCAGTGATGCTAGTGATAAACAATCGTAAGGAAGACGGCGAGAGTGCGTGTGGTGCGCGCCCACGCCCCACGAGGTGAGAGAGAGAGAGAGAGAGAGAGAGAGAGAGAGAGAGAGAGAGAGCTTCGACGAATGAGCGCGACTGCACGAGGGCGGCAGATAACGACGGAATCGTGCGGCCCTTCCCCACTACCCGCCAAGGAGAGCGCGGCGCGACCCTCCGCACGAAATGCTCCGCGGGGGCGACAAACCGGACCATCCCGAACATTATTCGCTCAAAATCTTTCTAGGACCCTGCTAATCTGTGTGCATTTAATGAACTGCTACTCTCATCTCCTGTTATTCAGAAGATATTTTTCTCTTAATATTTGACGTCAGAAATCGCTGACGTCTTCTTGCCTAGAACATAAAGCATAGATATGCCAGTGTACTAAAATACACAAAATAAATGAACACAGAAAAAATAGAAAAATATGTATTTTATCCATTCATTTGAGAATATCAAAACTACAAGTTCCCTTTATATGAGTACACTCCGTAGCCTGCTTAGCATAGCAGATCTGACATAGACGATGTGGTATCTTGATTCCCGAGGGCTTAGAAGGCTCCCAGTTAATTATATCCGCCGGATAAACCCATAGAAAACCTCCAATTAAACTGCACATTGGTCGTCGTCTTCAGTTTTCACTTTATGTTCTTCATGCATGAGATGAATGATTAATGAAGGTGTGAGCATGGCATTATCCATAGCCTTGTCAGTCTATGGGACCATTGACAGCGTGATCGTTACACTGAACGCTCTCGCCCATGCCGTTCGACCTCGTCGGTATCGAACAAACACACAATGGAAGTGATTTGAAGTGTGCATAATTAACATCTAGCATGATCGGTTTAACGATAATGGCAGCAAGAATAGGTGTCTTGAACATATTAGTAGTCAAGGGTCATGTGGTTGAAATCCATCAGACGTCGTCCGTGGTCCAAATCCATCATGATTGAAACCCATCGAGAAATGTATGTGATTGAAATCCACCATGGTCGAAATCCATCGGACGATGCCTGTGGCCGAAATCCATTTTGGTCGAAGCCCATCAGAAGCGCTTAGTGGTCGAAAGTCACTGTGGTCGAACTCATCGGGAGATGTCCGTGGTCGAAAGTCACAGTAGTCGAAACCCATCAAAAGTCCTTCGTGGTCATGGTCGAGCCCACTGGAAGATGTTCGAGGTCGAAAGCCATCGTGGTCGAAGCCCAACAGAAGTCTTTTGTGGTTGAAAGTCACCGTAGTCGAACCCATCGGAAGATGCCCACGGTTGAAAGTCACCATGGTCGAACCCATCAAAAGATGCATGGGGTCGAAAGTCACCGTGATCGAACCCATCAGAAGATGCCCGTGGTCAAACCCATCAAAAGATGTCTGGAGTCGAAAGTCACCATGGTCAAACCCATTGGAAGATGCCCAGGGTCAAAAGTCACCATGGTCGAACTCATTGGAAGATGCCTAGGGTCGAAAGTCACCGTGGTCAAACTCATCGGAAGATGCCCGTGGTCAAAAGTCATAGTGGTCGAAACCCATCAAAAGTCCTTCGTGGTCGAAAGTCACAATGGTCGAAACCATCGGGAGATGCTCATGGTCAAAAGCCACCGTAGTCAAAGCCCATCCAAAGTCCTTCATGGTTGAAAGTCACCGTGGTCGAAACCATCAGAAGTCCTTCGTGGTCAAAAGTCACTATGGTCGAAACCCATCAAAAGTCCTTTTGTAGTTGAACCCATCAGAAGATGTTCGTGGTCAAAATCCACTGTGGTCGAACCCTATCGAAAGATGTCTATGGTCGAAATCCACCGTGGTCGAAACCCATCGGACGAGCATTGTAGTAATTGGTTGAGGGGAGTACTCGTTGGAGTACTGGAGCTATCGACCTCCGACCATGGTTGTAAGGCGTACTTGTAAAAGTACTGTAGCACACTGGTCGAGGGGAGTACTTGTTGGAGTACTAGAGCTATCGATCTTCGATCATGGTCGTAAGGCGTACTCGTAAAAGTACTGTAGCACACTGGTCGAGGGGAGTACTTGTTGGAGTACTAGAGCTATCGATCTTCGATCATGGTCGTAAGGCGTACTCGTAAAAGTATTGTAGCACATTGGTCGAGGGGAGTACTCGTAGAGGTACTGGAGCTATCAACAACCGATCGTGGTCACAAGGCGTATTGTAGCACACTGGTCGAGGGGATTGTTATGTCGTGGTCGTAAGGCGTACTGATTAGAGTACTGAGGCACCGTGACCGAAGGTCTTTAGACAAAGAGGTACGAGTACAATGGGTGGTCAGAAGCGCTCGAGCATCAAGGGCGGTTGACGTTGTTCGAGTACGATGAGTGGTCGAAGGTACTTGACTTCGGTAAAGGGTCGGAGGCATCCATCTTCGACAAACAGTCGAAGGCTCTCGACTTTGACAAGCTGTCGGAGATGCCCGTCTTCGAGAAGTGTTCGATGAGGCCCGTCTTTGGGAAGCAATCGGAGGTGCTCAACTGCAACAAGTGATCGTAGGCATCCGTCTGTATGAAGCAGTTGGAGAGGCACAACTCGAACTAGCTATCGTAGGCGTCCATCTGTGTGAAGTGGTCGGAGAGACCCGTCTTGGGAAGCGGTTGGAGACACTCGACTCTAGCAAGCGGTCGTAGGCATCCGTCTGTGTAAAGCGGTCGGAGAGACTCAACTCAAACAAGTGGTCGTAGGCGTCTGTTTGTGTGAAGCGGTTGGAGAGACCCGTCTTGGGAAGCAGTCGGAGGCGCTCACTTCACCAAGCGGTTGTAGGCGTCCATCTGTGCGAAGCGGTCGGAGAGGCACGTCTTTGGGAAGTGGTCAGAGGCGCTCGACTCAAGCAAGCGGTCGTAGGCGTCCGTCTGTGTGAAGTGGTCGGAGAGACTCGACTCGAGCAAGCAGTCGTAGGAGTTCGTCTCCATCAAGCGGTTGTAGGCGTCCGTCTGCGCAAAGAGGACGAAGAGGCTCAACTCAAACAAGTGGTCATAGGCATCCGACTCCAGCGAGCGGTTGTAGGCGTCTGTCTGTGTGAAGTGGTCAGAGAGGCCCATCTTTGGAAAGCGCTCGGAGGCGCTCGACTCCAGCAAGTGGTCGTAGGCATCCATCTGCGCGAAGCGGTCGGAGAGGCCTATTTTTGGGAAGTGGTCGGAGACACTCGACTCCAGCAAGCGGTCATAGGCATCCGTCTGTGTGAAACGGTCGGAGAGGACCATCTTTGGGAAGCGGTCGGAGGTGCTCAACTCCAGCAAGCGTTTGTAGAACACCTAAACATCATAGGTGGTCAAAAGCGCCTAAGTACAACGAGTGATCGAAAGCACATGTGTTCCTCACATAGCAGATTGTCACGGGCGCTCAGCTTGGCTAGGGCACTCACCACGTACAGGAGTGGAGGAACTTCACATCTCAACCTTGGTGAGTCGAAAAGCGAACAATAATCTCAACGGTTCCAGCATCAGATGTTGTGGACTGCATTTCGGTGAGCCCTAGAACACCTAATTGGTGGCACTACTAGTAGCAGTCGTAGTCGCTTGGCGACATTGCCATCGTAGCCACCATTCATCATAAGCAGACTAATTAGATGCAAAAGAAAGAGGAGAGAATATTTTTTACCGTTCTAAGCATAGGATGCCATAGCCTGGGCTTATATGGATCGTTGCCTCGAGTCTCTCTGACTTCTCCTTGCTTCTTCTTTCTCTCTGCCTTTATTTCTATGTCTGTGGAACTGCGTCTCCGTCTACCTGTGTCCCTCTACGTGAGCTGATGTGCTCCTTCTTTTATAGGCATGGGCAAGGGCCGTAGGCATCGTACACGGCTCCAATGCGATGCTGATCATGCCATTAATTTGAGATCAAAGTCCCAATCGACTATGGATTACTTACCTTTCAGAACACTGCTTTCTGTATCAAAAGATTTGTTAAGAATTACTTCCATCAGATGGGGACACGATGTGATCATCTTTCCATTGTGAGGATAATGCATCCCGAATCAATCTTTCCTTTTCATCCCTGGGCATAGATTTCCGTAAATTAGCCATGCGCCTTGTAATCGGCCGAGAACATGCGGTCGTATGAGGAATAACACCACAACAGTTGCACCGGATCGTAAAGTATATTTGGAGGTAAATTTGTGGTTGACGGTAGTTGCATGTCGAGTACCTGTGAGCTTACAACATCATGGTCGGAAGACCGGGATAGAGGTATTGTGGTCAAAGCAAATGATTGACACAACGTGGTCGTATTAGCCAGTTAACACAGTGTAATCGATACAACATACTCGTAACAGCCAGTCGATACAGTGTAGTTGATACAATGTGGTCGTAACAGCCTGTCGACACAGTGTAGTCGATATAACGTGATCGTAACAGCCGGTCGACGCAACGTGGTCGAAGAATGTGCTCGACACCCCATGTGATCGAAGACGTGGTCATACAATGTGGTTGTATCGGCCTGATTGACACAACGTAGTCATAGCTGAAGACTTACAGGCTCGTGATGATCATGGCGCATACGCCTAGCGATTGATCAGTGGCACGCAACCATATGAGGCGCGACACATTATCCACTTGATGGTTTTGTTTCCTGTGCAACTTCATGACTCTGACTATACAAAAGCTCTTACCCCACGTATACCTTCTTATTTGGCTTGTCTGGACATCTTTGCACAAAACTCATCAAACACTTAACTAGATGTGAGCAAACATGGCTTAGAGCTGGTTTGGAACACGACAACGCTGGAGAAAATAGGACAGTTTATTCATAATTCTTGTCAAATTTTTATGTTCTAAATTAATAGGTCTTTGAACCGCTGGATGGACCAGGGCTATGTTTCTTTGCCCATAAGCAATCAATATAGCACATATTGTTTTTCAGCTTATGGCTTTACCACCGTTATTTCAAAATGGTTTATTGCAACAGTCTTTTCAAAATAATTTATTGGTATTCGATTCATTCGTTTCGAAATAATTTTTAATATTTGATTTATTCGTATAGATGTTTATACTAGAACTAAAAATTATTAACCATAATTATAAATCATCAGCTGTAGTTAAAGACTGCATCATAACCATTACACGAATCACATCTAGTTCTCTGTCAGACTAAAAAACGCGAAGGAGAGAGAACATGGACTCGCAAGGCTGATCGATCGGCCGAACGCTTGGCGCCTCCACCTACCGCCCACGTTCTGCGGCCGCAGTGGCCCACCAACCAAAACGGAAGGCCGTCCGGCCACAATTCCCCACGATCAAGACATTAACGCGGGGCCAAAACGGCCATTTCACCCCTCACAAAATCCCCCTCCATATAATAGTTACCTCGCCAATGGTTTTCAGTTGTTTCCCCGCTTCACCAATTCCGCCGGCTAAAAACACCACCACCTGCCATCTCTCGCGCTGCCCCGAACCCCCCAGAACCCTACGAAAATTCATCTGAATCGCCAGGAGAGGCAGAGCCCTCGGAGACTGTTCGGTGCGGAAGGTTTGGTGAAATCGTGGTGGTGCCTGGTTGCCACGGCGGCCCGTCTCTGGCGATGGCCGAGGGGCGGCGCTACGCGATCGCGCCGCAGCTAGGTGAGGGCACAGGCCTCCCGAGGCGCCGCTCGCTTCGGGTTTTAGGCTTTCTGTTCGTTGTGATCTTCCTGTGGGCTGCGGTTGGTCGGGGAATTTTGGGTGGCTTGCTGGCTTTGGTCAACGCCTCGGTCTTTGTTTTGATTTGTTTCCCCCCCTCCTCCGTTTTGGGAATTGGAATTGTGGCGCGGAAGCTGGTGGAACTGGAGGTGGTTGCGTTGCTGGGAGTCGTCGGTCGTGTTCTCGGTTCCCGCGGGATTTGGAGGGTATGGTTGCGTGGGTTGGTGTAAACTTCGGAGTTCGTGAGAATTTCGCGTTTCTGTGACGGAACTGTATGGGATTTTTGTGGTTGGAGGTTGTGGGAATGGATGTGAGGTGATGATCAAAGTGGAGATTTCGGTCGAGCGCGAGAGGCCTGGGAGTGGAATCATCGGAAGCTGTAGCAGCTATTCGAAAGTATTGGGAATATTTGTGGACAGTGTCAGTGTTCTGGAGACGGATTTCTGGTACCCTGCGTTTCTAGGACTTGTAGATTTATCTGTGTGAACAACTGAACATACCCCTTGTATAGCCTGTCTATGTTTCGGTTTGGATCAAATCTAGTTTCTACGCAAGGAAGTTGGACTTTTTAGTACTAGAAGCTAGAAATTAGGTGTTCAAGTAGGAATTTCTAGGTGTTTCGAGGGCTTTTCTGTGAGAATTTTCTGTTCCATGGTTAGGTTGGACTAAAAGGTTCAGATGTGGGATGCATCCCGAAGGTCGTGGAGTAGGTTCTGTTTCGAATCAATCATTTCTAGTTTTCTACTGATGGTTGGTATGCGATCATTGTGTTAGGGTTGGATTTTGTTCTATCCTCCTCTTCCTTCTGATTTTTTTGGAGGTGTGGTTTGTTATCACGACAAGATTAGGTTTTCCTTGGATGTGTGATCTGGAGTCTGGACTAACATATTGGAATGTTTTCCCTTGCCCGTGATAGTATTTGTTGGCAAGGGAGACTTTATTTGTGAATTGTTATAGAGAGATGTCAGTTGTGTCGAACTTTGACACTGGTAGTAAACTAATAATAATCCAGGTGAGCTGATATTGTGTGATCTTGGTTGGTATGTGTTAGGTTTGGTCAAGTGGTGGACTTGGTGATACTAGTTGGCATCGGACTTAAAGCGGGTTTTCAGTTGTTAGCTTAGCTTCTCTTTTTTTCCCTTCCTTTTTTTTGGCCATGGACACATATTGTGCTGTCAAATTGAGCTTCCTAGCTGGGCGCGCATATATTTCAACTTAAGTTTGTATTAAGATTTCTGTTAATTTTTGGATGTCAGTACCCCTTGCTTATGCAAACGAATATTTTTTGAGCTAAGGTTAAGCTTTTAGGTTGATGGCTTGAAGGTAGAGTGTGGAAACGTGTTTGGGTTTTACAAGATAGTGTTGTTTTCGCCTTCAGCAAGATCTGGAAATCTGGGACTCTCAATGTTCTTCTTTAGTATCGGAATGTATTTCGTTGAGGAAGTTGAATTTGCCAATTTTGGAGTTTTGAATGGTTTAACTTGTACTTTTTAAAGAGATTTGAGTTTTGGAACTTTGGTTCTATGTATTGTGGTTTAGACCACCCTTTTTCTCTCTTGAAGTTATATTTGGTGACCATATAGTCAGAAGAGTCGTGCCTTCTGGAAATTCAGTTGGTTTATTCACGAAAGGATCCCCAGTATGAAATTGAATTGTGCAAGTGAGATTATGATCATGAGACATGTTACATTTTGTGAAGCTGGGAAGCAACTCTGATGACAACTCTTTGAATATTTTTAAAATCCACTTTTGTCCGACTCATTTGCAGTTATGTTAAGTTGTCTAACTCTACATTTCAATGACTTCTGAACAGATATTGAGCAGATACTGAAGGAGGCTCAACAACGATGGTTACGCCCTTCTGAGATTTGTGAAATACTTAAGAATTACAGAAATTTCCGTATAGCTCCAGAACCACCAGATAGGCCTGCAAGTATGACCTCCATTTTTTTGTTGAACACTGTTGTCATTTGATGATTTGTTTTCAAAAGGCAGTAGCTTCTTATTTTTCAACAATTGACTTAGCTTTGGAGCAGACATTTACCAAAGTAACCAAACCATGTTGTTTAACTTGGCAATTGGCATTAATTTGGTAACTTGTACAACATTTTTTGAGAACAGAAAACAGGGTTTTATGATTTTTTTTTATCGTGTTAGTTTAGCCAAATATTGATGTTAGGTGTAAACTTAGCACGGCTTGGTAGCCTGCCAGCTTTGCAATACTGTGTTAGAGACAAAATGTTATGATGTGATCTTTACTGTATGTAGTTTGATCCCCACATGGTTAAGCCTCTGGATCCACTGTTATTGTTGCTGGACCTTGGACAATTGTGCCGGACATTGCCAAGATCATTCTTTGATAATTACAACTAGTCAGTCTCAAACCATATATAAACACCCACTCTTACAGATCCATGCTGCCTTCGGCAATATACTTACATTAATATATGCCCGACTGATCCTCTACTGGTGCAGGATTAAATGATTGCTATGTGATCGATACACCTTCTCATGCTATGGGCCGTGTTTTGTGCTCTCTTGCATCGGCATCCTTTAAGCTTTCATTTACACCATGTTATATTCCTTAATGAATGCCACTTTGCCTCTCTATCAGCTATGACTACGTGGTTTGCACATTCGATTTACTAGTTTCTCCACACCTGCAATGGCATGTAGATTTTAGACCATGTAGTCCCAATTAAATATGCGCAGGAGTTGATAAAGTGTCTCTAAATGATCACTTTGAGGTTCAATTGTATCTTACTGATATTTTGTATCTCTGGCTTTAGGTGGTTCGCTTTTCTTGTTTGATCGAAAGGTATTGAGATATTTCAGGAAGGATGGCCATAATTGGAGAAAGAAGAGGGATGGAAAGACTGTCAAAGAAGCCCATGAAAGGTTAAAAGTAAGTCAAATTGAGTATTATAATTTGTTTCTGTGATTTATTGCAGCATTTCTTTTAAGAGTTTCTATACTGGTCTCCAGTATTGTTTGTATATTGAGGCAATAAAACTGATAATTCTTTATAAATTTAGTCTGGAAGCATTGATGTGCTTCACTGCTATTATGCTCATGGGGAAGAGAATATAAACTTCCAGAGGAGGAGTTATTGGATGTTGGAGGAGTAAGTGAAATAATTTTGGTCATCCATTCTGCTTTTGTAATATTATAGCTTCGTATTAGCTGCTTGAAGGCACACTAACAGCTCATGGCATGTGCATTGTGTATGGAGCCTACATGCATGCATGGGGAGTTACAAATACTACAACTCATTGATATTAAACGTTCCTTTCTTTGGTTTTGCAGGGATTTTATGCACATTGTCCTTGTACATTATCTTGAAGTCAAGGTTACACCTAACCCTGCTATGGTTGCAATGTAGTTAGCTACTTGTTTATCTTATATTTAGATTTGACCATTCTATATATATAGCTCTGTAGGAACTAGGAACTGTTAAGTACATTGCTTTCATGCATTATTGGTTCTGATATATCGCTTCTTGTGATAGTAATCACTCTTTTTTTCCTTTTAGATTATTAATGGATATTAGTCCTAGTTTTGGGAGAGCTGAGTTTGATGCTATACAGAGTTGTTACTGATTTGAATTTCACCGAACCCAGGTGTTTGATGAGCTTGATTATTATGTTAAACCAGTAATTAGGCAATTAAACAAAAACTGCTTTGGCATTGTGATAAGCTAAGTGATGGATCCTTTATTAAGTGGCCGCGTCACATATTATTATTTATTAATAATGCAATTGATAACAGGATGGAAATGTAAAACAATAGCAGGTTCTTGGAATAAAATTAACTGAAGAGATTTAGAAATGGGGCTGCATATTTTCTAATAATATTGTACATATATGCTTGTATTCGTCCCAGGAGGGCATCGTATGAAAACTATCATCTTATAATAAACTGTTTAATCTGATCATTTTACATTGATTGGTCTCAAACATATAGAAAGTAGAAACTATTATGGAAACCCTCTGCTTGTTTGAGTAGTCAATTTGGTGTTCGTTCTTACCTTTTCGCTTTGGCTACTTAATTTTTTTAATTGTCTTGGGTTCAAACTCTGAATTAAAACCACCATGGCCATATTTATTGTGAAGAAAAGCATTTCTTTCTGAAACTATGTTGCTCAAAGTTTCATTTTACCCCTTTGAATGTGGATATGACCATCAGGCTGGCAAATCAAGTTCTCGTAGTAGGGGACATGATGACATGCTGCAAGCTGCTTGTGTGGATAGCCCTTTAAGTCAGTTGCCTTCACAAACTACAGAATGTGAAAGCTCACTTAGCGGACAAGCCTTCGAATATGAGGAAACAGAATCAGGTAGAGCTGTTCGGTCATCTTCTTCTGTTCTGCGTAAAGTCCATTAAAATAGTTTCACTGATACATATTCCAATTATGCACAGCGTATCTAAAGCAAAATTCGGTGCAGCAGATATTTATTCGGGAGGAGCCGGATACCACTCTTTCTCTCGGATGCAGCAGCATGAAAATGGAGGTGGACCTATGATTGATGCTTCTATTTTCAGCTCCTACGTTCCTGCATCATCTGTAGGCAAGTGGAATTAAAAGTAATTTCTTCTGGTTATGGACCTAAGTTGAATGGATTTGTAACCTTTCATTTGCTAAAAAAATGTTTAGGTGATCATCATGGATTACAGGCTACAGAACCTAATACAGGTTACTATTCTCATGGCCAAGATAACTTACCTGTGGTTCTTAATGAGGCAGATCTTGGAATTGCTTTCAATGGGCCTAATAGTCATTTTGATCTGCTGTCATGGAATGAAGTGATGAAACCTGATAAAGGGATCCAGCAAATGGCTCCATACCAAGCTCCTGTTCCCTCTGAAGAGTCTCCTTTTACAGAAGGCACTGGAATTGAATCTTTCACATTTGATGAAATATATAACAATGGACTGAGTATCAAGGATATAAGTGATGCAGGCACTGATGGAGAACCACTATGGCAGGTATCATGAAACTCATTTCTGTATGGCAATACACACACACACACACACACACACACACACACACACACAGAGAGAGAGAGAGAGAGAGAGAGAGAGAGAGAGAGAGAGAGAGAGAGAGAGAGAGAGAGAGATCTTATAGTAAAAAGCGTAGCCATATCTGTGGACGTTGTTCCCTAATACAAGAATTGATAATGGTAGGCAGCCGTTGTTCAGTGAGCACACGCTAGGTAACAAATAAATGAGATAAACCATTTGAAATTGCATGCTGTTGATAGGTGCCCCATAACAAATAAGAAAAAGGAGAATTGTGGACAGTTTTAATGTCACTTCTTCTTTTTTTAAAAAAAAATCTCCTAGCATAGGGATGTGTTTATTTGGTTATGTCAACTTCTACTTCCAGAACCTGAGTTGCTACAGAAATTTGTGAAATGGAATCTATCATTGCTAAACTAATTCCACGAGGGAAAAATTAGAAAATGGAATCATAGGCAAAAGTGCTAAGCTATAGAGAAAGTGCTAAACTATAGAGTTGAAGTGATATTGCAGTGGTAATAGAGCATAGCCAGGTCTAAGACGTTTGTTTGTCCAGTCTTTCAGTTACCTAGTGCTGTCAAAGCATGGATCTATGGTATTGTCCATTCTATACAAATCAATAGTTCCGAATCTTATGGTGATGGTCTTCTGAATGGCAAGAGGAATACATTTTTTTTAACACTCATAGAAGTATTGTTTTGTATTGCATTGTTTACAAGATGAGTGCCTGGTTTTGGTTTCCGTAGATAGAACTACTTTTTTTTTGGCCTTGCTGGCTCTTGCGATCCCATCAAATTTATATTGTAGGTTATATTGCATTCTGTGTGTAATTACATCTGCTTGAGTTGCATGCTACTAGTGGTATGCTATTATTGTCGGGCTTCAATTTGGTTATGGCACTTAATTGTGAGGCTACTGAATTTCAGCTTCCAAGTGCTATTGGTGGTTCATTTGCTACAGTGGACAGTTTCCGACAAAATGATAGATCTTTGGAGGAAGCCATCAATTACCCTATCTTGAAAACTCAATCATCTAATCTTTCTGATATCCTAAAGGACAGCTTTAAGAAAAGTGATAGTTTTACTAGATGGATGAGCAAAGAACTTGCTGAAGTAGATGATTCCCAAATTAAGTCCAGTTCCGGAGTGTACTGGAACAGCGAAGAGGCTGACAATATCATTGAAGCATCAAACCGCGATCAGTTGGATCAATTTACTCTTGGCCCAGTGCTTGCACAAGACCAGCTGTTTAGCATAGTTGATTTTTCTCCAAGCTGGACATATGCAGGTTCAAAGACTAAGGTATGTCTTTTAAAACTTATCATTCATGCTTTCTAAGCTTGAAAGTCATGGGAATGTCATAAGATTGTCCTGGTGGCTCAGGGTGAATTTAATGTTCTTTAACTGCTTATGGAATTTCTTGTATCCTGCAGGTTCTTGTTACCGGTAGATTCTTAAATTCTGATGAAGTTAAAAGATTTAAGTGGTCATGTATGTTTGGAGAAGTCGAAGTTCCAGTGGAGATTTTAGCAGATGGGACACTCAGATGTTATTCTCCCTCACACAAAGCTGGCAGGGTCCCTTTCTACGTGACATGCTCCAACAGGTTGGCATGCAGTGAAGTACGGGAGTTTGAATTTCGACCAAGTCCACATGGCGCTACAAACAAAACATATCTCCAGATGCGTCTTGACAAACTATTGTCTTTGGGGCAAGATGAGTGCCAGGCAATTCTATCTAACCCCACAATGGAGATGATTGATTTTAGCAAGAAAAGTTTATTGATGATGAACGATGATGCCTGGTCTGAGTTGCTAAAGTTGGCTGATGGTAATGAGGTTGCCACTGATGGCAAGGACCAGTATCTTGAAAACTGCATTAAGGAAAAACTGCATATCTGGCTTGTCCATAAAGTAGGGGATGGTGGCAAAGGTCCCAGTGTGTTAGATGAGGAGGGGCAGGGTGTGCTTCATCTGGCAGCTGCCCTAGGATATGATTGGGCAATAAGACCAACAATAACTGCTGGTGTGAATATAAATTTTAGAGATGCTCATGGATGGACTGCACTCCACTGGGCTGCATTTTGTGGCAGGTAAGTGCTTCAGAGGGTGATTTTTTAATTTACACGTCTTTATATGTATTGAACTTGTTTGGCCTATTATGCAGAGAGCGGACAGTTGTTGCACTTATAGCACTAGGTGCAGCTCCTGGAGCTTTGACAGATCCAACGCCTGATTTCCCTTCAGGAAGCACACCAGCTGATCTTGCATCAGCTAATGGACACAAGGGAATTTCTGGTTTCCTGGCAGAGTCTTCATTAACAAGTCATCTTCAGACCCTCAATGTAAAGGAAGCCATGGGGGGCAATGCAACAGAAATATCTGGTCTACCTGGTATTGGAGATGTTACCGAAAGAAGTGCCTCACCATTGGCAGGTGAAGGTCTTCAAGCTGGGTCGATGGGAGATTCACTAGGTGCTGTCCGAAATGCTGCCCAAGCTGCTGCAAGGATATATCAAGTTTTCAGGGTGCAATCCTTCCAGAGAAAGCAAGCAGTTCAGTACGAGGATGACATTTCTGCGATGTCAGATGAACGCGCCCTGTCACTCTTGTCTGTTAAACCATCTAAACCAGGGAAGCTTGATCCCCTGCATGCTGCTGCAACTCGAATACAAAATAAATTTCGTGGATGGAAGGGAAGAAAGGAATTTCTGCTTATTAGACAGCGGGTTGTCAAGATCCAGGTATGGATGTTGATTGTATGAATAATAACCCAGTGAATTTTTATTAGTATTCTGAATGCTCAACATTTATATTTATTTATTGATCTTGTTGCAATTCGTTCAAGATGACTACGGCAAAAAACTTCCAGATTTTCTGCTACAAAATTTTCAATGAACTGTGCAATGCTGAAATATTTCAACTATGACCATATCATTTACGAATTGAGTGCTACGCTATACCGTTCGGATCGATCCGAATGATATAGCCAATCAGTGCAGCTCCTCCTCCGTGGCTCCGCCTTCTTCTTCGCCGCTTCCCTCTCCTTCCTCTCTCTTCTCAGCGCCACCCTCCTCGCCTTCTTCTCCGGCGTTGGCCCAGCTCCGCGCTCCTCCGCTGCCTTCCCCCGCCCCCTCCACCACCACCCGTGGCCAGCGGCGCCGACTCCTCCCTGACGTGCCGTCCCGCCCAACTTAACTGCCACCGCCCTCCTACCCTGCCCATCGCCCCCGCTGCTATCCACCGCCGGGCCGCCGCCACCCCTTGACCTCCTCCTATGTCCAGGGGGAAGGGTAAACCCGTAGCGGGGGAGCTGGATCCAACGGCGGAGGAGAGTGAGGGGATGACGGCGGTGAGAAGGGAGGGAGCGAGAGGGAGCACAAGACGGAGGGAGCGGCGGCGTGTGCTTAGGAGATTGTGAGGCGGAGTAATGGCGAGATGCCGTTCTATGCGTGAGAACAATATGCCGTTCGGTAGTTTTTCTCTTATAAATTATATAGTAGTGGCCTACTTGAGAAGCCTCATTTTGTAGTGTTGGATATGGATCACACCATGATCTAACAATTAACATGCTTTGTGACTGCAGTATCTCTTGTTCTTGATGCTATTGTTATAACTAATGATTTGCTCAACCTCGTTATTGTATACTGGCTAGGCTCATGTGCGAGGTCACCAAGTGAGAAAGCATTATCGCAAAATAATTTGGTCTGTTGGGATAGTGGAGAAGGTTATATTACGCTGGAGACGACGAGGGGCTGGGCTACGTGGATTTCGGTCTACAGAAGGTGCAGCAGAGAGCACTAGCAGCAGTAGTAGCGATGTGATCCAAAATAAACCCGCCAAGGATGATTATGATTTCTTGCAAGAAGGACGGAAGCAGACCGAAGAAAGGCTGCAGAAAGCTCTTGCCAGAGTGAAGTCCATGGTTCAGTACCCAGATGCTCGGGACCAGTATCAGAGGATTCTGACTGTTGTAACAAAAATTCAGGAATCCCAGGTAGTATTATGTTTTTTCCATTCTTCCACACCAAGCGTGTTAAGTTTCAGGGCGACTACTGACTCTTAACAATTATTAGACATGTTTTTTGTGGAAATCTTACTCAATTGTTCACTGCTAATATAACAGGCTATGCAAGAAAAGATGCTTCAGGAGTCGACAGAGATGGATGAAGGCTTTTTGATGAGTGAATTCAAAGAGCTATGGGATGACGCCATGCCAATGTCTGGCTATTTCTAGGTCCTAACAACTGGGGTGTGAGCTTGTAAATTGCCTTCCTGCTTTGATTGTTAGCGTTACCAAACTGATAACCCTTAGCTGCATTGCTAAATTACAATGCAGTATGCGTTGGTTGGTCTTTTTTCTAGCTCTAGCTTTTTGTACAGTATATCTGCAGGTAAATGTATTTAAATGTTGAAATTGATGTAAAGCGTTCAACTTGTTGGCTTAAGCAAAGGCTGAATGTGCATGAAATTTGCCGAACACTCTGGGCTCCTTCAATTTTTGAAGCCGGGGCAAAGAGGTGCCGGATGTGTATCTGTAATCTGTGTGGGAAAGTTGGGAGCTACCTCTGGGAAGCTTCACCGGCTCCAAGCTTGTACTCGAACTAGCCAATCGAGAGCCAGAGTTTGGCCAAAAAAGTAAACAACCTTAGTTGTTCAGTGGCGGGGACCTTGCTTCAAGTGGTCGTGGTACACTCCCAATATGAAGAGGGACTGCAGCTTCCGGACGAAATTACATGGAGGGACTAGTCTGCTGATTTGGGCTGGAAAAATATGATTTATGGCTGAAATCGTATTGTAGCTGATTAAAATTATACTGTAACTGATAGTGACTTATTTGACGTAATTAAATTTAAAAAAGTTTAAAAATAGAAAAAATATGTTAGCCTATTACAGATAATACAAATGAATGTTAAAAAAGAACTAATAAAAAATAAATCAGAAATTATAAGTTAAAGTTAAAATGAGCAAGGCTAGATGAGCTCGCAATGCTGGGCAGGGAGTTCTAAGTTCAGGAGTACGGGACATCACCAATTGCCTGGGTACCGATGAGTTCTCTGCCTTTTACGCCACACGCGTTCTTTTTTATCCTCTTCGTTTAAGCAGAGGATCCAACGGACTTTGACGTTGGAATTCTAAATCCGTGGTCTTTGCAATTCATATCGAGTAATATTTCCCAGATATATTCTTCTTTCATCTGAAACAAAGAGTAAAGTATGCCATAGATCCCATGAACTTGCGCGAGCGTCACTTGGGTCTCAGAACTTGAGAATCGTACAGTTTGGTCTCTAAATTTGCGTAAGGGTGCCAACGGAAGTTCAAACCGCAATTAACTAGCAACTAATGATCAAGTGGCACTTTGATCCTATTTAAGCCCAGTTTGACCATTAGGACATGTCTAATATAAAATGTTTATATATAAGTGATTAAAGAGAGAATATAGCTATACCATCAAGCACACATGTAAAATGCATTTCCTCCTGTGCAAACATTTTTTTATAGATGCTTAGTCTATTGATTAGATATAGTTATATGTATGAGCATCCGTTAAACACTGGTGTCTACGTAAACATAGATGTTACAAAATAAGAATCTTATCTGTCTATGTGATAAAAAACAGTTTTAATTTGCTAAACACGTGTATTGTATATGCCCTAAGATTGCTAACCATGATCATTCATAAGTTCGTAAAAGTTATCCAATGACCTGTAGAAGCTTCACACAAATCCAAAAAATACTAATTCTCCAATTGTTTCAACTGGTGACCACGTGGTCAAATTGTTATTTAAATTGAGCTAAGGTATCATGTGATATCTAATTACCAATACCTAAACTATTGCCTTTTTTAGCCACTTCGCATAATTATTATGCAGAAGAAAATATTCAATCTGGAGGGTTCTTCGATTCGAAGCCGGGCTGAGAAACGAAACCGACGCTCATTCTTTGGCCAGTCTATTTTTTTAGCTGAGACTTATGATCTATAAC
The DNA here is from genome assembly GCA_017311315.1 of Dendrocalamus latiflorus. NCBI lineage: Eukaryota > Viridiplantae > Streptophyta > Magnoliopsida > Poales > Poaceae > Dendrocalamus > Dendrocalamus latiflorus. The sequence continues at coordinate 30,175,224 of CM029622.1, forward strand.
TGTAGTTTTTAAATTTGATCTGTTTGTAATAAGTAATACACAGAAAATAGTAACATATGATTTTGATCGGTACAGCTGAACTCAGTATATTTTTTATTATAATTAGTCTTTAGACACCGACTTTAAAACGCACCTTTTTATAATCACTGTAGCTACAGTGATAAGCCGTAAGCCGGCGGCACATTCGAACCCAGCCATATTCTTGGCCCAGTCCGTTTGAGAGAAGGAAAACAAAGTGCAGTCTAATAGCGTCCAACCCAACTCGTCCCGCCCCGCCGGACTAAGACGAGGCCGAAGCCACCCCCGGAGGCGCATCCTCGACACATTGCCGGACCCCAACTTGTGCGGGAAGGGCGCTCAAGCCTTGCCTTGACGAGCACCAATCGCCAGGTGGAGGTATCCTTCCGGCGCGTCAACCCGCCGGGCGTCTCCCGCTTCGTCGTCCGATGCCCCGACCGGCGGGATGGCTTGGCCCGAAGTGCGGGATCGGAGTCATCAGCGCGGAGGGCGACCTCCTCCTCCGCATCTCCTTGGCGCGTACGTTCGGGGGATTATTTCGTCCACAGGGTCGGCCAGGGGAATCAGTCTCTTGAGGTGCTGCCCCTCGATGCCGGGCATCTTGCCCCGTGGCGATGGCGGCGGTCAGGGCTACGTCGTGCTGCCATCCAATCGAATTTCGACGGTGTTTGGAGCTTCACCCTCTGCCTCTACTCATCCGAGACCAAGAAGTGGAGCCCTATCGTGGCCCCGCTTGAATTGGACCGCCTCACGCAAGATAGACTGGAGTAATGTGGTGTTCAATAGCACCGACAAGGTGATCGCGGACGGAGGAGACTCATTGGGCTAGGTCGATCTTTGGCTGGGCATGTGCGAAGTGCTCAACGAGGAGGATCCCGTGGTGCATTTCATCCAACTTGCCTGATCCTTGTTCCGCTCCCACCCTGAGCATGGATGATGATGTTGTTTACAATGATGTCCACTCTGAACCCCAGGGACCCAGCGGCATGGGTGGCGGCCCAAACGATGTCATTCCCTAGTCCGACCTATCGTCCCTGTGCCTTCTCCAAGTACCAACCCTACTGAGCGTCCCTGTGTTAAGCCGCCGTCGTGTTCACTGGTATGCCTATGCTTGAGGAGTCGACAGAGATGGATGAAGGCTTTCTGATGAGTGGATTCAAAGAGCTATGGGATGACGATATGCCAATGGCTGGGTATCTCTAGGTCCTAACAATTGGTGTTTGTGCTTGTAAATTACCTCCCTAGTTACTGGCCAATTCGACCGGTTAGCGGCGGTAACCAGATTTACCGATGGGTACCGAGAAACAATTTACCGACCGGATTTATTTAAATTCAAATTTGAATTTTTGAGTGTAAAAATTAGATTCCGCTTACATTGTTTAACACTAATTCAATGTATTAGGATCTCTTGTGCTTGACTTGATGCTTTTTGCTATGAATGCATTAGGAATTTTCAATTGTTAATTATCCATAACTGGTTTTTAGCAGTTTTCTCTAGTTTTTTTGGGGTAACCGTTCAGTTTTTCCAGTTACCGGTTTCAAACACAGTCTAAATTCAAAATTTTGCTATTCGAACTTTGCCCGGTTGGTTTAGGATTTTTTTTGTACTAGATTACCTATTGTATAAACTAAATATGTATAAATATGCTAGCTCCAATATTTTGTGCTATGTTTTCTTTGGTTTTTAGTGATTTTCCCAGTTTTTAAGCGATTTTCCAGTTTTTTTGGTAACCGAAACGGTTACCAGTTTTAAAACTACCCAAATTCAAAAGTTGATATCTGAATTTTATTTGTTTTTTCCAGTAACTTGCTGGTTACCGTTACCACCCGTCGGCTGGGTTTTTTTACCGGTACCGAGATTTCTATCCCTGGTTGGTATCATGCTGTCCCATATGATTGGGTCACATTCATATTATACTTAGAAGTTTAACCTATCAAGCATGCAATCCAAAGGGTCAGTTTTACAGTTGAACAGTTTTGCCATGAGATAACTGTTCCTAGCTAAATTGTTGCCTTTTTTTAATTTCCATGCCTTCTGTTAATCTGGAATTTCCGTGATCTAATCTCTTCTCTCTTTAATCCAGATTGTGCATGGTAGTCAATCATGTTCAGGACATATTTTTTTCATTCTTGTTACAAGCATATGGAAGAGCAGTTCCTGTTTATGTGTTCATCAGCAGGATCTCTTGAAAAGGTATACAATAATACCATGTGCACTTACATGTTTGGTTTCTAATATTTGGGGAAAAAATTTTGACGCCAAAACGCATCCATACCCTGCATTAATTGAGCCTGATGCCCCGAGGGCAATCATGCTTGATATAAGAATTAAAGCATTTAAAAAGTATGTCCTATTTAGGTTGAAAAAAATGAGTGTCGTTCATAATGTAAATTCTATCTATCTACGTGAGCTGTAATGCTCCTACTCCAGTTTTTGCATCAGGTTGCAGTTTCTCTAAATGTGTCACATCCCTCACAACATGCAGGCCTTACACAGTGTTAGGGAAGTCTTCTAGGAACAGCGAGATCTAGCCTGTTCCTCTCAGTGCATTGCGCATTTGCATGGTGAGTTTGCAATTTTTTTTATTTCAACTCCTATCATCTCATGGTAGGCATGTGGATGTGTCTCCAATCTTTCTTGTTGGGACGGTAATTCATGGTGTTTCCTTCTCTATTTTCAGGGCTTGGAGATGCCTGCTTTTTAGAATCTTCCGGAGTTGCCATGCTCCAGTTGTTGTACTTGGCACGGTAAGCAAAGGCTGAAATTTTACCTCGTGAATTCAGTATCTATTGAGTCCTGCATCTTTGAGATACTAAACTGTTTTTTCTAAGACAGTTCCTAACGGGTCTGGCATTGCTTATCGAGAAGAGCAGGAGAATCGAGATATCCCTGTACTGCCTTGCCAGAACCATTGAAAGCTTTTTCACATGCATGACCGATGCAGGACTCTGCCCTCCAATACTGCGGATAAAATCGAGCCGATGTAGCGGTATTCAGTATGGCTACTTCAATCATCATGAACTGCTATGCACAGGAAAGAGAAGATACAAGTAAGAAATATTCTCAACCCGATGATGAAACTAAGAAATATTGAGTAACATGCTGGCCTGTAGAGAGTGATCTTAGTCCAAGAGTAGATAGGCACATTAGAGGAGCCTTGTACAGGAGGTTCCTTCCAACAAGCGGAATTTTTATTCAATTGATTTATCAGGGCACAATGCCTAGGTCGTATGAAATGACCATATTTAGGACGTGTGCTACTATTGTACTTCCATGTTTTGCCTGAGTTGGAGCTCTAATCAATTCAATTGTGCTATGCGGTTTACCTCTCCTTTAGACCACATGAAGCACTTCATATTTCTTATGAGCCGGTTTAAACTAAGAGATATGTGATCGTGTTGACGTCTAAAACAATGAAAGAACAATCCTACTATCAATGCTTAAAACTAACGAAGTTAGTACTTAATGACAAGCTCCCTAAATATTTTTTTTTAGAAAAATAACACGGTGGTCTAGTTTAACAGCCAGTGGCATCCTATCAAAAGCAAGACTGCTCTTAGTTTGATCTACATCGTCGAATTAAGATAGGCATGACGAAATAGGTCGGTTGCAGACATCGCACACCAGACACAGCAAATGTCGTCCACTTGCAGGGATTTGACTCCCCTGGCGATGCGCCTTTATTAGGCCCATTTCTTCGCTTCCCCCAACCAACCATCGACCCCTCCTTTCCTCGTCCCCCTCCCCTGTTCCAACTCCCAACCTCCAATCAATCCCGACAAGGTAGCCACGCCAATTCATACAGCGATACTACTCGCCTCGCATCGCACACCGCGAACCGGCAGTGACGAGCACTCGCGCCGATCCGTCGCTGTGGGCCGGCGGGCAATGGGATTTGGGCGCGGGCGGTGATGGGCGCGGCGAGCTCGAGGCTGGAGAAGGCGCTGGGCGAGCAGTTCCCCGAGGGCGAGCGCTATTTCGGCCTCGAGAACTTCGGCAACACCTGCTACTGCAACAGCGTCCTGCAGGTACGCCGGAACCGGAACCGTTGAGCCGCCCTCGCCCCTTCGGAGGCGGTGCCTTTGCGTGGGATTTGTGGTGTCTCCCGTGTGGGACGACGATTAGGAGGGGTGTGATTTTCGCGGGACCGTGGCGCGATGAATGTGATCTTGTGATGGTGACATCGATGATCGCGGCTTTGCGGCAGATTTGTGTACGAGATGGTGAGCGGGGAGCGGGGAGGTCTGTGAGGTCATGGTTCGAGAGTTGAGTAGCCTCTTTTCCTCTTAATTTTGCATTTTTTTGTGTTAACTTTTTTTTGTGATGGTCTGATCATGATTTGTTGTTCCTGTTTCGATTATTGTAATATCATTGTGATGTGTGTTTGAGCCGAATGATTGCATTTGTGGCTTCACAATGGGGGATTGGGGGGAACTCTTGGTTTCTGCGTTTGTCGACATGAGTGTAAAATATCACGGTCAGCTATTTGGTTCAGATGTAGGACTTTTGCTTTGGATGGAAGATCTTTTGATTACAACATTGCGAGAAGGGAGCTGAGAATATGTTTCCTTTATTAATATATGTATTCCATATGGCACGGGCTTAATTGTTATTTACTTTTATTGCAGGCACTTTATTTTTGTGTTCCTTTTCGTGAGCAATTACTGGAGTACTATGCAAACAATAAAAGCGCCGGTGATGGTGAAGAGAACATGTTAACGTGCTTAGCTGACCTGTTCTCTCAGGTACCGCTGCAGCTATTGATTGTTGTAATTGTTGTGCTGTCCTCACTTTTCTGTATATGCTACATTGTGTAGAAATCACATATTAACACATTGAATCTTAACTGGTAGTTTATGACATGTATCTTTAGCACCATGGGATTACCTTCAACAACGTTGCTGGTTCATTTTAGAGAGTTTCTTATGAGAAACTTGCAGTATACTTTGTATGTTCCTTGAACAAGTTGGCATCTGTCAGTAACCTCTTTGAGCGGTGGTTGCATCAAAATAAACAATTTGGACTATGCAGAACTGTCCAAAAGTCTGTGTAACAGAATAAACCGAGACAAGATCATGAGAACAATGCCTGTTAAATGGGAAATTTCCATGGGCAGAATATATATGATATCTCTGTAGTGGGAGGATATATATGATATGGGTGTTATACAATTGCTTTTTGATGCTCCATATTATCTGTTAGTCAGAAAACCAACGTTCATTAGGTAGTTCATTTTACCTGGAGGCCTATTACTTGTTTAAGACGCTATGATTTGATAAAAGTGACTATGTTGGTGTACACTGAAGAAAGAATGGATATTGCATTGCAACAAAATAACTATTCTGTTATTTGCTCACACAGATCAGCAACCAGAAGAAGAAAACAGGTGTTATTGCTCCTAAGCGTTTTATACAACGACTGAAGAAACAGAATGAGCTTTTCCGCAGCTATATGCACCAGGTAATACATTTGGTGAATGCTGCATTTATCAATATATATTACCTAGTTTTGAGCAAATATATGTTCACATTATGTCGTCTTAATCATCCTTTAAAATACTGTGCTCTGGCCCTCTGGATTAAGCTGGTGGACCGTAGAAGGGTTTTCTGTATGATTTGTTGTGAAATACTGAATTTTGTCCTGTGCATTATTCTTCCAAGTTGTTTCTATGCTAGATGTGTAGTGCTAAATTCATGTATCTATATTTAATTACTTACAACAAGCTGATTACTCCAGATTGACTAAATGTTCAATAAGTAGGGGGAGTATCTATTGCAAACCTATCTCTAGGTGCTATCTGCAAACTCATAATATGAATCGTTGAATGCGATTTGCATGGACTAGATTTAAATGCACTTGATGGTCACATGAATGAACATTTGCAATAACCCCCTCACATATTGAAAAATCATGTATGAGGGATCCCACCATGGCTGCCACCTTAGGGTGTGTTTGGTTTGTGCCCAGTAGGAGCCAAAGGAGGCCAAGCCAAATTTTGGTCTCCATCATGGTTGTCACGGCGTCGCCTAGGCGACGCCAAGTCGTCCCGGCGGCCGGAGGGGGACGCCGAGGCTGGTCGCCTCGCCTTGTCTCGCTGTTGATGCCGATCTTTGGCCTGCTCTCGCCGCCGGCGTCGATCTCCAGCCTGCTTCCGCCGCCGGCGTCGATCTCCAGCGGCGCGGGGTGGGGAGGCGGCGGGGAGAGCTCGGGCGTGGGGAAAGGAGGCGGCGGGGAGAGCTCGAGCGCGGGGAGAGGAGGATGCGGCGGACTGGCTCGCGGCGGCTAGGGTTAGGAGATCCGGCGCGGGGAGCTGGAGGCGGTGGGGAAGGAGGCGAGGAGAGAAGGCGCCGGGGAGAGGCGGCGGCGGGGAGAGGAGTCGGCATCGGAGCGACTGAGCGAGACTGCGAGAGGAAGTCGGGAGTCGGGACTCGGAAGTGAGTCGAGACGGGAGGGGAGTATTGAGTCGGGAGTCGAGACAGACGGGAGTGGACCACTTTTATGCGGAGAGAGGGAGAGATGTATGTTGCGTACCGTATCATATACTTCGTTTGGCTTCGTTGGCTGGATATGGCGCTCGCCTAGGCGTCGCCTGGACGTCGCCTAGGCGTCCAGGCGCCGCTCACTCGCCGTGGTCGCCGACTTCGCCGTGACAACCATGGTCTCCATTCACCAGATTTGGCCTCCGTTTGGTTCGATGCAAAATTTTGGTAAGATTCTATTCACATTAGCTCTCTAGTTCATTTTATGAGCCAATCTTCGGCCAAAACATGGGCAGCCAATTTGGTGACCAAATTTTGGCTAGACCAAACTTTCTAAGGCTCGTGGGGTGAAATTTGTCGTCAAACCAAACAGGCCCTAAATGCCACCCAGTGGCCCACGTGTAGGGGTGGAAAAAAAGCTCGTTAGTGGGGCTTGTTGGCTCGGTTCAAAATTGCTTCAATTATACTTGTTAATTGGTTAAACATTAAAATAAGTTGATTTCAAATGAATTTGAATTTTGCTCTAGCTCGGCTCGGCTCGGCTCGTTAGCTCGTTTCTAAAAATACTTTTAAATTACGCGTAAAATGATACTAAATCAAACTATGTCAATTTTAGGAAAAGCTCGATAAGACGAGGAGTTGGCTCGATATCCACCCCTACCCACGTGTGAGTTTGCAAGATAGCAAAGAGATGGGTTTACATTAGATACTCTATATAGAAAAATGTTAATGGTTTAGAATTGGTCCCGGACTTACTGTTGGCAGAGGCCATCTCTGTTTTGGCTACTTGTCAATGAGAAACTGAGAATCCTGGGCTGATGAGATACGAGAGTATGCTTCACCATTGTAGAACACCTAGAATAGATATGGGCTTCATTGTTGCAAAGAAATTTTCAGTTCAATTTCAAGCTTATGCCATTTATATGATATTTCCTTATTATGTTAGTGTAAGTTTGGGGATATTGTCTTTTTTGTACATGTTCATTGGAAGATCTACCTGGGAATTGACTATTGACTGAAACACTACTGTATTTTACAGGATGCTCATGAATTTCTGAATTTTTTGCTGAATGAGCTAGTTGACATTCTTGAGAAAGAGTCTAATGCTGTTAGAGAACCTCTTCAAAATTCCTCTTTGGAAAAGAATTCAAATGGCCCTATTAATGGTCAACCCAATGGTAGTCATAAAGAACCAGTTGCTACATTGGTCCACAAATGCTTCCAGGTGAGTTTTCATCCATATCTGCCAACATGCTTTTTTGTGCACACTTGTGTGCACTCCAATTGCTGCCCTTACTACAGTCTGGGAGATGAGCCTGTTACTCTTGTATTTTTGTAGGGAATATTGACTAATGAAACTAGATGTCTAAGATGTGAAACTGTCACTGATAGAGATGAAACATTTTTTGACCTGAGCCTGGATATCGAACAGAATAGTTCAATCACCAGCTGTCTTAAAAACTTCAGCTCAACAGAGACTTTGAATGCTGAGGATAAGTTCTTCTGTGACAAATGCTGCAGGTATGTTATTCATGTTCCTTTGATTGCCTGTTGTTTCCTCATGTGATATCCAATATCTCTATCTCCTCCTGGTTTACATTCTGTAACAAGTCTACACTCAGTGGCACACATAATGTTTCAATAGAGCAGCATCAGAGGCTTCTGGTCATGTTAGTTATTACCTCTGCTTGTTTTGCTTGATTCTATGTGTTTAAAGCTTCTGATAAACCATGCAGTAGCGCATGGAACTTATGAGCTGTTTACTTCGCAAAGTTGTGTATTTTTAGAGTTAGCAGACACTTCATTTTCCTTTTGTCTGTAATATTTTGCCCTGATATTCTAACATCAAAATTGTTGCATCACTTGTGCATTTTCATATATTTGGATTATTTGTAATTATCTTGGATTGATGGAAATTGTTCTTAATTTCAGTTTACAAGAAGCACAGAAAAGGATGAAGATAAAGAAACCACCAAACATCCTGGTAATTCATCTCAAGCGCTTCAAGTACATTGAGCAGCTTGGGCGCTACAAAAAGCTATCATACCGAGTTGTTTTCCCCCTCGAGCTTAAACTCATCAACACTGTTGACAACTCGGACTTGGAATATTCCCTTTTTGCTGTGGTAGTTCATGTCGGAAGTGGGCCAAATCACGGCCACTATATCAGCTTGGTAAAGAGCCACAATCACTGGTTGTTCTTTGATGACGAGAATGTTGAGGTGACTGATGAGTCCATGGTGCAGACATTCTTTGGCTCAACACAAGAGTTCAGTGGTAACACTGATAACGGCTATATACTCTTCTATGAAAGCCTTGCTAAAAGAAGCTGATGCCTTTCTGATACCTTGCGATTAGTTATACAGTTTTCCTTTTATCACTACACTTCCTGCTCCTGACAACATAGAAGATTCGGTAAATTAGAATAAGTTGAATGCAAGACCATTCAACTTTAGATGTTATGGTGGAATGGCATTTAGCAATAAAAAAACTGTGAGGAGTTTCGTGGAGGGTGCTATAGCTGCAGAAGTCCACAGGTTTCTTCTTCTTCTTTTTTTCTTTTTTTGTTATTTGGTTCACAGGTTGTATCGATCCTGGAATAATGTTTGATAAAAACCTTTATCATCTAAAGATATTGCTTGTATCTTGGAAGCCTTTTGGCTTTTAAGTAAAATTTTGGATGATGTAATTATCAGCTTTACGGCTTTAATTCCTTCTATATTGTTCCTCTGATTTGGGTGTTGAGGTGTAGTGCAGACTTGCTACCTACAGGTAGCTACCCTTTTACAGAAAGTACATGATATACTGTTTCAAAAACTATGAAAAAAAATCAGAGATGTACTGCATATGTAGTGTACACCTGCAAAATTTTCAGAGCAAATCTATCCTCCTTGCAATTTCTTAACTAAAATTGAATTTGATCTTGGAATTCTTTGGGTACATTTGCATTAATAGCAGTGCATCCAATAGAAGTGTCAATCTGATTTGGATTATTCATTTTATTAAGAATTAAAGATTATCAATTATATCTTTATTATCCGTTTTATTTGTCATCCGTATCCGGACTATTCGATTCGCAATTGTAAGTCATAGCTGTAGTCTGTATTCGTGATGTACTGTAGCATTCGGTGCTCAGAGAAGTACTATAGCAGTAGTCATATGTCGACAGTATTCGTAGCACAGTAGTCGTACTACAGTGATTGTAGCACAGTAGTTGTGCCACAGTGGTCGTAGCTATATAGTTGTCGATGGTCGGTACTTGTAAGCTACAGTACCGGTAGTACTGTCTGTGCGAGCGATACTACCAGACATTTTGGTTGACAAGCCGTGGTCGGTGAAGCGGTCGATGAAGCCATGGTCGAAGATATGGTCGACAAGCCATGATTGGTGAAGTGGTCAAAGGCACCGTGGTCGAAGACACTGTGGTCAAAAGCAGCCATGGTTGTGAACAGGGTTCGGCTTACCGGCGGTTACCGGCCGGTAAACGGTTCTCCCGGCTGGGTCCGAGAGAAAAAATATCGGCCGGGTCTACATTTACTTTGTATTCATTTCCTTAGGTTCCATTTGCTAATGCCACAACCATTTGGTTTCATATGCATGGCCAGTTTGTTAAAAAAAGTTCATTTTCCCTGACCACATCGCATCGTGGATTTTATTATTCAACACACAACTAGGATTATACCTACTTCTGCTTGTTGGGCTCATAAATATGTCATTCGTTATCTGTAGTCCCTACACCCTAGTCATCATGGCAGCAGTAGCAGCGGCAGAGCAGTAGCGAGCTGCAGCCAGCGGCGGCGGCAGCCAGCAGCAGTAGCGGTAGCCAGCAGCAGCAGTGGCAAATGTTAGAAAATTACCTTCAAATTCTTCATTCCACCGGTTTTTTCGGTAACCGGCCGGTTACCGGTCTCCTCCCGCCCCACCCAAAAAATTCATTTGGCAAATTTTATCCGGTTTAAATCCAGGAATTCCGGTAACCGGGCGGTAACCGCCCGACGGCCGGGATTTGCCTCGGTTCCGGATTTCCGATCCTTGGTTGTGAGGCATGGTCGAGGCACCGTGGTCGACAAGATATGGTCAAAGGACTCAATACAGGACTTGAAGGAGAACCCGAAGAAGGTCAGGTCTGTGTGCGCTTGTAGACTTGATCCGGTAGCAGTTAGTCTGCACATAACTGGTCGTGTCTATTAAACCAAGTGTGTTGGTTAGTAAAGCAAATCGTTCGGGTAGTGCGAGTTGTGGAGATCGTGCCAAAAGACTAAGGCAGATTATTAGACTGTATACATGTAATCTATGAGTATAAATAAGAAGTAAAAGTGATAAGCCGTATTGAGTTGACGCAGTAAAAACTCCTGTATGCCTTAAGTTGAATAGAAGTGTTTCGTGTATTTTTAACCACTGTGTATGTACGTCTGATCCGTTCCTGGGCCAACAGGAAGTACATAATTAGCCAGGAGGCCCTTCAGTTGTGGTAACCGAGGTTCCCATCGGTGAGCTGGTCCACCCACTCACCCACTGCCCCTTTATGACCTCATTTCTGTCCGTCCTTCATGAGGAGCTGTCCTTGTTTGTTGCTAACAATGCAAAATATGATCCTGCCAGACTTTCACAAAACATGTTTGGACTTGGAATACATGCTAGATGACCAGAATTTACACTTGTCAATGTACTGCAAATCTGCAATCAATGCGAATCAAAACAGCTGACCAATGTGCGTTTTCGCTTCCTGAATTCAGGCCCGTCGAACTGCACGGCGATCAGGGAGCCCTACCTCGCCGCCGCCGGCAACAAGATCAGCGACGTCGAGGGGCTCCACCGCCTGCTGAAGCTCGCGGTCCTGGACCTGAGCTTCAACAAGATCACTACAACCAAGGCCCTCGGCCAGCTTGTGGCCAACTACAACTCTCTGAGGACTATCAACCTCCTCGGGAACCCTGTCCAGTGTCCAGACCAACATCGGCGGCGACACCCTCCGCAAGGCGGTGTCAGGCCTCCTCCCGCGGCTGGAGTACCTGAACAAGCAGCCTGTGAAGCCGCAGCGCGCGCGGGAGGTGGCCAAGGACAATGTCGCCAAGGCGGCCCTCGGGAACAGCGGGTGGAGCTCACGCAGGCTCGTCGGCGAAGGGCCGGGAAGGGAAGGGAGCAGCAGCCACAGGGGCAGCAGGAGCAGGTCCAAGGCCAGGCCTCAGAGCTCGAGCCTCACAAGGAGGTGAGACAATCAGGAAATTAACCGTGTCATATTGGCACTGGTGGGTGTTATTGAATTGGACGAAAATGCGACGTATTTAAACTGCCATGTTGTGAGATGAATAATACACATTCCTCGTGGTTATTCGATTTGAAAGGATCTTGCAAAACAAGTGTATTTCGAGCGTTTCCTGAATATTTTGGAATTATTCAGGAAAGCAGAGACGTGCAATTAATATTTTGGCATCCGGAATGATTCAAGAAAGCAGAGACGTGCAATTAGGAGATACATGCATTTTGGCGATCCAAAAATGTATGTTGCGAGCTTGACGATGTAAATGATTATCTTGATTTGGGAGACAAGGACGAAAACATGGTTTTCGTTTTTCTTTAACTTTTTCGCATCCATTATTAAGCTAGCAGTGAGTATAGTTTATCTTCTTACCATCCTATGATTTTGGCACTACAATGCTGAAATTGCTGATTTCTATAAATGTATCCTTCACCTCTGGAAACATATCGCCGAATATCGATCATATCAAAGATGCAAAATAGCATTGTACATTTGGTCATCTAAAAGCGAACTTTTGTTGTAACATATACCAATGCTGAACATTTTCATGTAATCTTGTTTTCGACTGCTACCGTTCAATAGTGCTTTTTTTCCTGAAAACAAATGGATAGCAGAGCCAAAGGAAAGATCAAAACATTTTGAAATGGTTCGAATTCAACTGAGTAGCACAAGAGAAAAGAAGTGATCAAACAATTACGGAACATTGGAGGTAATCGATGAAACTTTGCAAAAAGATGAAAACAAAAAAATAGGAAACAAATTCCGACCTGCCGGATTCGAACCAGCGACTGATCAAACAATTACGGAACATTGGAGGTAATCGATGAAACTTTGCAAAAAGATGAAAACAAAAAAATAGGAAACAAATTCCGACCTGCCGGATTCGAACCAGCGACCTAAGGATTACCTGCAACGACTACAGTCCTCCGCTCTACCAACTGAGCTAAGGTCGGTTTGTGTTAATTGAAAAAACAAAATAATAATAAATAATACCTATTACACACCAAGAAACAAATTAATTATAAAGAATACCGCTTCGGCTTCATGCCGCTCGGTGGTTCTGCGGCCCACACGGCACTCGTCGGCACTACGCGCACCGCCCAGCGGAATAGCAGCAAAGGCCAGGTTGCCGCGCAGTCCGCAGACTCCGCACACGCACTAGTAATGGAAACAAGCCGAGCCGAGCCAGGCTCGGCCGAGCTCGTACGGTTTTATAACTCAGCCCGGTTCGGCTCGGCTCGTTAAGAAATCGAGCCAGAATGGACGCTCAGCTCGGCGCATGGCTCGAGCCGGCTCGCGGGGGCTCGCAAGCCGAGCTACCAGAACACAATTCCTGTATTATTCAGAACCTTGCCTTTGCGAGCCAAGCCTCCATTCTGGTAGCTCTAGCTTTGTGGGTACTATATAGTCTATATCCTTAGGAGACAATGCAATACCAAGCCATTCTCCAGCGTTTATCAAAGAAAAGCTAAATGACATCAGTTTCTCTCAAGAGTATATATTGAATAAATAGGTCTAAGTTCCAAAGCCTAGTTAATAAAATAGCGTTAATTGTTTCAGAAACATATACAAACTGCCAAATCATCTTGCAGAGGGGAACGAAGCAGCACTATGATATCTGCATCATGGACTGAGAAAAGCATCAACCATGAACCCTTCAAGCTAGCAAGAAAAAGCACCAAATCAAATCTTCTCCCTACTAGTACTTTTAAGTTATTAACTTACTTTGCCCTGACAAAAGCCTAGCCATTTCCCAGTAGTTCTACTCCATCGGTAGCATCGGCAACGACAAGGGATTTGGCTCACCAGGGCTGGAGCAGGAGTGGTTGTCGAGGAGGTTGAGAAGGACGACAACGAAGCCGCAGACGGTCATGATCAGCAACAGCCACAGCCAGGGCCGAGGGGGAGCACGAGACAGGGAGGACGGCATGCGCAGGCATGGTGGACGGGTCTGCGCTCGGGAGGATGGGTGGGGGACAGCCCAGTGGGGGAGGACGGAATGTGGAGGACCGCGCGCTTGGGAGGACGAGCGGTAGCAGCCAAACGTCGCCGAGAGAGAGAGAGAAGGAATGACGATTGGGGAATGGAGATCGGATCGGGATGGAAAGGATAGGGATAGATGGGAGGCATACATACAGACAGAGTACAGGGATCAATATTTCTCAATATACTCTGATCGGATGGGATGGAAAGGATCGGGATGGCCCGCCACTGATCAATGGGCCTTTGTAGGCCGCACGAACTAACGAGCCCACATCACGGCCGCACGAACTAACGAGCGACACGAGCGGCTCGCAAGCAGCTCAAAGCTCGGCTCTTTTTCTTTGCGAGCTGGACACCAGGCTTGGCTCAGCTCGAAAAGTCACGAGCTCGAGCCGAGCCGGCTCACAAGCTTCGAGCTATTTTTCCACCCCTAACATGCACCCACGCGTTGGTAGCTCTAGCCTCTAGCTCCTCGCCTCAACGTCACAACGTGCAGGATCCCCCAACCCCGCAGCTTCTATGCGGCGGAGTGGTCAACACGCGATCGCAAAATGGCTGCTCCTCCATGCGATGGCACGGGGCCGCGGCCGGCGGGCGCATGGTACAACAACCCTGCTGCACGCGCCTTCATACCCACACGACGACTCCATGGGTTCTTTTGATTGCGACTTATTGTTTATATCTATAATTTATGATTTTTAAATTTAGCGTCGTAGCATGCACTTTTGTATAAATAAATTAAATATCAATAAATCATTTAAAAAAACGTTTTGATAAATCATATCGAAAACAACAATAGAAAAATCATCATATTTATTTATTCAAGAAAAATCATGAGCTGAAAAAACCCCACCCTAGCTAGCATTCTCGCATGTTGGTGTATTTCTTAACATTCAAAAACTGGCTGTGTAATTAAAGTGATTAGAAGAAAGAAGTACGTCTACACTCTTTTACATATGATTAAAGAAGTCCAAACTCCAAAGAGTAACCAGGTACCATTGCCCTGGTTCCTGTTTTTGCATCCATAATTCAATTATCACAGGGGCAATTTCGTCTTTACATGTAGAAGTCCAATACTACTGTCAGTCTGTCACCAAGCTCCCCGGCTACCCGTTACTCCGTAGTCAAGACAACTGTCGTCTCCTGGCTTTTCAAAAAAAAAAGACAACTGTCGTCTCCTGGCTTTTCAAATCATAAATCTGCGGCACATTCCATTCCAGTATCCCACTTCCACTTCACTCCATTGCCGTCCCACTGCTCCCTTTTCTCTTCCGCGACTCCCGGACCCGGAGCCGAAGGAGAGCACCACCGCCGGTAGCGACGGATGGCGGGGGGCGCGGAGAAGGTGGACTACGTGTTCAAGGTGGTGCTCATCGGCGACTCGGCGGTGGGAAAGTCGCAGATCCTGGCCCGCTTCGCCCGCAACGAGTTCAGCCTCGACTCCAAGGCTACCATCGGTGTCGAGTTCCAGACTCGGACCCTCGTCATCGACCACAGGAGCGTCAAGGCCCAGATCTGGGACACCGCCGGCCAGGAAAGGTATGCACCATTCACCTCGATCCCACTCGGCTCCGTGCCCTCCTCTTCGTCCATTAGTCTCATTCAAAATATATGTTTCGTTCTGTTTCTCTTCGAGCTTGTTTAGATCTCCAGGAACTACCACTATAGTTGTAGCAAAAGCGTTGGGTCGTAGATCTCCGCAGCGGAAATTCTCTCCTTTTGGCGTGTTTACACCTACCCCCAACTCATCTAGTACACCATAATGCGACGTAGATCTGGCATGCCAACTATGCATGGTTTAATTAGTTTAATTGATGAGGCAGAACGAATCCAACCATTTTTGTGATATAATACTTATGCTGTAATATTACAAACCATAATTGAGAAATTCTCTCGGTTCAACCATTTTAGCGCAGGTATGTCATAGAGTACTCCCCTTCTGCGTAGATAGACGATGGTTGACAAGCGAAGCTTCAGTAAATGGGAAGAATGTCATTGGAATTCTGACTTGTTCTTAGTTACTGAGTACTTGGTGCATCTGCTGTCTGACACCTGAAGGTCTTAAATGCATGACTGGACAATAGCTTTAAATTTCCTGGGAATCCTGTGGTACAACAAAGGAATAGGCTTGCAAAATGTACTATGAAAAGGTCCGCGAGAATTTACTCCCTGAAAGACAAATTACTTGGTTGCAAAATCTCCAAGACGGCAAGCCTGTCATGTTATAAGTTGTAACACCATATTGGGTTGAATTTGTGCTCTTGAAACTGCTTGTGCATTTTAGATAAGATATGGTTTCTTGTTGTGAAACTCATGCCATGCATTTTGATTTAGGTGGCATGCTGTGACTTTGCAACAGATATGTCATATGAGCGTGAACCTGTAAGACAGTAGTCGATCCTTTTGATAACACTGATGAATATAGTTTCCAAGTGTTTGGCATGTAGGGCCTGTTTGGTTGGTGCCTAAGCTTGCCATGCCTAAGCTTAGGCAATGTGTGGCTGCCACAGAAAGTGTGGCTAACAAAATCGAAGCCACACTTGTGGCAAAGTTTGGCAAGAAACTGAGTCTATGACGTGTGGGGCCGGGTGCTAAGAAAGTGTGGTATGCCACAGTTGCGTCAGTGAACCAAACAGCTACCTAAAAACTGTGGCACGCCTAACTTGTGGCTAGACAACTTCTGGTCATGAACCAAACAGAATCTCTTAAAATCCAGCTGTAATCCAGCAGCCGTAATGCTCTGGAACTGATAGGTTAGTTGTGAACTCGACAGACGGTCTCACTACCAATGGGTGGTGATGGAAAAAAAAAGGAATATAGTTTCCAAGTTGCAAATTGCATGCGGCATATGCCCAAGTTATTGATTTCTGTGGAGTTTATCCTTGCTTTAGATGAGAAGTCTTATGATATGCTTGTTTGATCTCTTGAGGTATTCTGCTTGTTAGACTGTGTACTTGTTTTTTTCTGAATACTATAGGGTCTATATGCTATACACAATGATGAACTTCTATTTTGCATTTTTGAAGAAATACCTAGACAGAGTTAAGAATGTAATTTTTAATTATTTTCTTTTTGGCCCCTGCATCTTATCTCTATATTAAAAGGTTATGAATATGATGTGTCGTACCAACGTCGCATCAACCATCAATACAATATATAATTGAGGTACCAAGAATGACAGGATATGAAAACGTTGTAAGATCACTTCTGGAGACACTAACTATTCATGCACTAGAAATTTGTATTCATGGAAAATATATTTTTATATTGGATTCTGATTTATGCCTATAACGTAAGAGCTGGCATCTTTAGTACAAATGAAGAATGGGATTGCCTTCTTTCTACTGATATTTGAGATGTCTACTGATCTTTAGTGTTGTTGTGACATTCTTGCACTTACCTTCCATCATTTATTTTGTAGCCTTTGCGCCCAACTTCTCATGCTGGCTGCTCCCAACTACTGCAGGTACAGAGCTGTGACCAGTGCTTATTACAGAGGTGCACTGGGAGCTTTGCTGGTCTATGACATCACCAGGCGCCAGAGCTTTGATCACATACCTCGCTGGCTGGACGAACTCCGTGCCCATGCTGACAAGAACATTGTGATAATGCTAGTCGGCAACAAAAGTGACCTTGAGGAGCAGCGAGCCGTGAGTACTGAGGACGCCAAGGAGTTTGCTGAGAAGGAAAACCTCTTCTTCCTGGAGGCCTCTGCACTCCAGGCCACAAATGTAGAGAATGCTTTCCAAACTGTGTTGACGGAGATCTTCAAAATCCACAGCAAGAAGAACATGGTGTCTGAGCCAAGGAGCAACGGGGCTATGCCAGCAATGGCAGGGAAGATGGTCCTTGTCCCAGGTCCGGAGCAGGAAATTCCGAAAAGCAAGTGCTGTAGTTCCATGTAATCATTTATTCCTTTAATAGGTTGGGTTTGGATGTGTTGAAAATGTTGTGTTATCCACGCAATGTTGTTTTTGGTTGTAATCCTTGCCGAAATAGTCCATTTTTCAGAGGATTGGTCTATGAAGAACTGATGTATACGATTGGTGTTGTAGATTTGTCACAGTTGTGACATAAGGAAAGGCAGGATGCGGCCTTGTTCTAATTGTTACATTTTTTCGGAGAAGCGTGTAAGTATCAAGCCTGTGTTTTGACTGTTCGCTGATTGCTTTGAGATACTGATTGGTATTCTCTGATGCGGCAATTAATGCTAGGTGGTGTTTGCCATGTTAAAAAAAACTGTAGCATATGATTACTCAAATCAACTAACTCGTATGCAAACATAAGATGTGAGGCTGGTATGCAAAATTAGAGCCTGTGGTTGGGAATTTTTTTCCTGCCCATGAAAATTTGACCAACAACTCAGAACGTTAGGTGCTGAAAATTTTTAAGAGGCATGGTTAAAAGCAACCGGCCAGGACCAAAACAACTTTAAAAAAGATGGTGGTCTGTTGCAGTAGACCCTGGAGCGGGCCCATGGTACAGCGGCCTGTTATCCTTCCACAGTTGGAAGCGGGCAGTGATCGCTGCTCTGTGAAGCCAGCCTCACACGCTGTGCCTGCCACTTCAGGGCCCTCTAGGCCAAGGCCTTCGCCAAAGCCCCTCCGCCCACTACTCAATTTGGAACGGGCAGTCCAGCAAGGATGCACACGGGCCCAGATCCATATAGTGCCTTACTGAACATCCTCACCACCTTACTGCCCCCACATGGGTTACAAGCCCTCGTGACTAAGCTCGACGAGACAGTGCGGTTCGGTTGGGTATTTAAGTTGATGTTTCGCAGCGTGAACAAGCGAGATGGTACTAAAAAGGAGTCGAAGAACCACACTGAATGAACCTAGTGCTTCCGGTGATTTTTTTTTCTTATCATGGATTGGAACTTTGTTTATGAGACCAGTGGATTTCTCTTGGAATCTGTGGCTGCTCAACAGAGCTGCAACGTCATTTGGGCTGTAACGATGGTGCACAATGGTGTTCAAAGATTGTTTTGTTCAACCATCCGATCAAGATTATCAAAATGACGTCAATGCACATAATTTGGCCAAAAGTTAATCTGTGATAATTTAGGCCATGGTTTGACACAAAATATGCTTGCCTCGCCGAATTTATGATTTGGTGTACAATACTGCTTTGTTTTTATTTGTGACTCCATAGATGATTTATTTCTGCAGTGTGTAAATGTTCGGGTGTATTAGTTTTTGAGTCTTGACTGTTACAGAAATTGCCACGATCTAAAACACAATTGTTGCGTTTTTATCACTGACCAATGTTTGTTCATTGGGAACAAATAAGATGTAAAGATTCAGTTACCTTCTATCCATCTTCCTAAGATCGTATGTCCGAAGAAACTGCATTCTTTAAGTAGGCCTCTTAATATTCATACCACAACAAAAACTTCATGTGAGGTAAGCAAAACTTGAATCGAGTGAACTAGTGGTTTCTTATTGTAGCCTAGCACAGCCCATAGAGGGCGGCGGGCTCCGGTACTTAGACGGCCTGTTGCCAACCACCGCCACCCGCCAGTCCGCCACCTACACAATTTGGCACCGGGCCGGCCGCGAAGGCAGCCCTTTACAGCTACTGGCCGAGCAGGCCTGTACAAGAACGGCAACGCGGCCCACGCCACTGCTCGGTTTCTGCGGCAGGCGCACGTCTACCCAGTGCGCACCCGTTTCCGCGACTTGGGACGCGCCGGACGCGCGCACTTGCTGCGGGTGGACGGATGGACATGGGCCATCACTCATCAGCCAGTGCCAAAACGCGCGCGCGGAGCACTGCCGCGGTGCGGGCCGCCACAGACCACGGCACAGCATGACACGGGCAGACGGGCTACACAATCAAACGCCGCCTGGTTCGGCGCGACGTGGAGGAGCGACTAGGCGCCTATACGGTGCCGCTACTGCGAGAGAGTTCACGGAGCTGTCTCGACTCGGCGCAGCTCTTCGCGGCATTTGAGCGCGTCGCCTGTGCCGCTGCGCAGACAAAAGTTACGCGAGAGTATGGGTAAAAATGGCGTATTGCATTAGTGGCGGACCTAGTAAACTCAAAGGCTAATAGTTTTTACTATGATGGCTGAAATTATAGATAAACTGTTTTCTTGGAACCACTAACATGTATCAAAGTTCAAATCTGAATAATTCTACAATAGAGTTATACAATCACAACAGGATGCTTTAATCAAGTGAAAAGTCAATTCTCTTTGTCAGATTTTTGTGTTCAGCAAACAGATGTTCAAAAGTATTTTTTATCATGAACATGCTTTGTAAAACGATTTCTAGCTAAACAACTTAAGCAATATTACCTAAACTGCTAAACAAAACATGGATTGGACAGCCAGACACTAAAGGGGGATCGAATTATCCAAGTGTCCAACACATTAAGCTACAAGAAAGACTTAACAACACTTGCATAGTTCTAAATAGTTGATACATCAGCCATCAGAATATAATCAACTATTATACAAAAACTTTAGAATCATTATAGATGCCTCACTTCTTTTAAGAAAATACAACTCACGTCTTTATTTAGACACATAATTTTGCTTCAAATCGGAGATCGTCAAGGGAGGAGAAGGAGATAGAGGATTAACGGATTAGAGATATGGGGCCATGCTGCACTGCCATGGGGTCACCGAGTCAGGGAGGACGAACTTGCGCAGTTGCACTGTGCCGACAAGCGACGACAACAAGATAACTTGTGATTTGTGAGACGGCCGCTCCAGTGCTCCTGCACAGCCTCCTGAGTCCTGCCTCTAGAAGTCCAGGGTCTAGAAGACTAGAAGCTTCCTGTGCCGCCAAATAGAGAGAGCTAGAGAGGAGAGACTTAAGTGAGATGAGAGACTAAGTGAGACCTAGAGTTCCTACCGTATGTTGTGTGAATCACAAAGTGGGCTAGTGTCCGGCTCTAATTTGGGCCTGGGAGAGGGAAATGGGCCAAAGGATCTTGCATCAATTTAGATTAACTAGGTATAAATATGACGAATTTGGTCCAACTACTAATATACGTATGTATTATACCTTGTATATAGTAGATTTTTTGCCATAAATTTTGAGTATTCAACTGAATACCCTTAAATTATGGTGTGACCGTTCGTGATGTCAATGGTGCTAGTGGATGGTTGTCCAGTAGCTAGCGCTGTCATGTATTTTATGCTTGCGCTGTACTGATTGGATACAGCATGCATATTGATACGGATACAGACATCTTAATAATTTTCAATTAAATATATTATTTGACTAGAAAGAATTCTTGAGCCGCATTAAAATATTGACAAGTGACCTCTAATTTTATTGGGTATTTAATTATTATACTTAGAAATATAGAGCTACTACTATTTTATTTAATTATATGCAGGCACATACTCGATCTGTACAAGCCTAAAGTGAAGATAAGCATGTCAGGGAAATTTGAAAAGCAAATGTCAAAAACAATTTATAACATTAACAGTGACAGATTAACACAAGCATGTAGATAAATTCGGAAAGCAGACCAAGGGGGTACACTACTCTTGGTTTCTGCTATGTCATCAAGCAAATAGTACACAATAACTTAGCATGTATTGCCAAGTTCATATTACGACCATAAGCAAATTTGGGATGCGCAAAATATTCTTCACTAGCATCTTCCCAAATACTACATGTCCAAGCAATAACATGTGAATAAATTCAAAAAAAAAAAGCAATCTAGGTGGTTTTGCCAAGCAATCTATAGTTTTATTGACAAGCAGTTCACATTATGTCCATAAGCAAAAAAATGTGTTAAACAACACCTGCTACAATAGCATCCTCCTAATCACTGCATATCATAGCAATACATGTGATATATTCAAAATAAGCAATGTACAGTTGGTTTTGCTAGACAAATCTATTGATACCATATTGTCACAACCCTTCTAGAGTCCTATTGATTTCTCAACGATTCAATGGCTAGATACAGGTTCTAGTAGCAAACTGAGGAGCAATCAGAGATTGGGAAGAGAGAAGAAAGGGGTTGGGAAACCAGAGGAGGGAATTGGAGAAAAGGGAAACAACAAGGGAAAAGGAAGAGCCTGGGGAAAGCGCTAGATTGGAAGAAGCAAGGGTTGGGGGAACTCAGAGAATAAGGATTAGGAGAAGAGGAGTAGTAGGGGATGAGGAGCCAAGGCAAAGATGTTGTTCTGTTCTTCGATATCCCTCTGTACTGTTGCTGCCCTGCTTCTTGTAGCATCTCCTCCCCAATCGAGTGGGCCAAGAGCTAGCCAATCCCTATTTTTTTTTCAGCTTTTGGCTTCTGCTTTTGACTTTTCTACAATAACTAGCTTTTAAACAGAGTGCTTTTTCAAGATAGGATCTACTAATTAATTATAGTATATACTGTACCAACTTTATTTATATCGGTAAAAACCGCACGTGGGTTTCTGTTACTCTGTAATCTCTCACATGAACAGCTCAAAAGCCACAAGCCACATCCAAAATCCATAAGACTCAGTCAAAAAGAACAGGTCCGTGACACACTTACCTGTGGGTAACTGGGTTGTGGACTATGTGATGAAAAATCACGAGGTAAGTCTGTCTTCTCACTCCCCCCTTTTCTGAAAAACCGTTGGTTTTGCAGTAACAGTGGTTGAATTTTCCATCTGCAGGACAACACCATGATTTTATGGCAAAATGTTACTGCGTGAGGTTGCATGCGCTGTTTGGGATGGCACTGGCTTCTGGTTTGATCTTGGCTAGAAATGGTATACTAGTCTGACTGATGACCAACCTTGACAAGTTGACAACCTTGAGAGGATCCAGAGCAGTGCATCTTGCAGTTTCAGATCGAGTAAATGCACGGAAGAACAGCTTGAGCAAGGAATATATAATGGCATTGCATGCACTTGTGCAGTAGTGCCAACGGAATGGAGTGTTGAAAATCTAGTTAAGTTTCGGCATATTTTAATCTAGAAATTCATCATATAAAATATGACATACAAAAGCATGAGTGATTCAACAATGATGTATTTATATTCGCTAACGAACAAACTAACAGCAGCGCCTATTAACATATTCATAGCGCACAGAAACAAATACACCAGAGAAGTTTTCAGATTATACCCGCGGGCGGGGCCAGTGTCAGAGACACCGGATGCGCCGTTACCATCAGTCGACATGGTGGCCTATTTGATGTAGTCGATCGAGGCGTGATGCAGGACGATGTTCGCAGTGCAGTCTCGCGAACAGTTCACCACCAGGAAGTAGACGACGTATGTCACAGATTGAGTAGTCGCGCCAAAGCGCTACCCGTGCAGGTACGCAAACGGACGGAGTTTCGGATGCCTACTCGCCCATAACCCTTTGCGCGTAAGGTTCTGGACCGGAGATTGCAGAGAACAGCCACAAAAACAGAACCAGGCGAGCGAGCGAGAGAGCGCGCGTGTATTGGCTCTCTCCAATTCCACAAGAGGGTTACCACATTCCACCTTTTAAAGTGGTGTAACTCCCATTCAATTCTTCATATAGGACTAAACAGTTTTCCATATGAGACTAATAATAGTGGGCCTATGAATTTTATTTGATTAATTGCTAAATTAAAATGGACCAAGCTCAATTAATCCAACATGGAGATAGCAGATTGGGTAAGTAGAGCGAATCAGCGAAGCTCCGGTTTAGAAACACTGTCGAGAAACTGGGCCGTAGAGGATGGTGAATCGCCTCGCTGTTGGCATGAATGAAGAGGTTGGTTGGCTCCAGCCTCCCAGAGTCCCAGCCATTGAAGTTCTTTTTCTCCACAGAGAACCCAGCTTGGCATACTCGTCGCAGTTAGATTGCCGTTAGACAGGAGGTTCCCAGTATGAATTGATTTCCAGGACAGGACAGGACAGGACAAGTCATGTTCTACAATTAGTTCCTTCTACCACGTACCGACTGCTCATGGTACACCACGCAGTGCAATTTCACATGCTTGTTTTTACGTTTCTCCTGTCCTGGTTAGTGTTCGTTTGCCATGCCCTTTCATTGGTTTTCGGAGATTAACACAATGCACTGGCTACAATGTCAGGGTTTGTAATTGTATTGTCTAGTTTTTATCTCTTTGTCCAGGCAAGTGATGATTTCAGATTGGAGTAACCAAGCAAATACGATTAGCTAGAGAGAACAGTGTTTCGGTCACTTTGCCAGTGTGAACCTTGTGAAGTTTTATATTGTTACACATAGTCAGGCCACGCTAAGATAACGTGATGTGCAGAAACCACGTAACCTGATGCTTCCAGAAGGGGAAAATACAACCTGGACAGCAAACTCTGGACGGGACCCGCAGCTGGGGCAAAAAAGCATGTCGCAAATGAAATATTAAGCCTTTCTTTTTAGTTTATAGTCTATAACTTTCTTTAAACAAATAAAACTGATGGTTTTTTCGTTGACTTTTTGAAACGGCTAATCGAGCCTTTCCAAAGCAGCTTATCAACATTCGATTTATTCGCACAATAATTCATATTAGTACTAAAAGCTATCAGCCACAGCCAAAAAAAAGACCTACTACTAACTTATACAACACACACAAACAAGGAAAATACATCAGGAAATAATATTGTGACCATACAAGCGCGAGCTAGATAGAGGAAAAGAACAAATAAAACTATTGAGTTGCGAGCCATAACACTGGCATCTTCTCAATATATCACTTTCCCGATGGACTTCAAATAACTATTTTCCTGCCGTAAATCGATGACAGAAATGGACGTCTGTGCTTTCCAGTTCGTGCTTTCCAATCAACTTGACACAGTAAAATTCCCTTAAGCTCATTATCTCACCCCCACCCATTTGACCTCAGCTAAACCAGTGTGCAAAGGATGCGTGTAACCTCATTCAACTCGAATATGCTCCCTCCACATTCATCGGTGAACCAAAGTAGCACTTTTGTTGCAGTGTCGACAGCTTGAGACTTAAGCACAAATTCACTGTAAGTCAAAAGCTTCTGGAAGTAAAAAATGCGAAAAGGTGGGAATTACCACTATTGCCAGTCATCCACTGGCCATCAAATCTGCTGCTTATCGAAGCATCAACTAGATAACTGACATTTCTTTACTCAAGTTTTACTATTCAGCCCATTTTTTTAGTTGGCCAAATTACAAAAGGGAGATTGACAATGTGCTCAAGTAGATAGCAACACATGCATGAATTGTGTATCACTTACATCACTGAAAGCAGGAAATACAAGGGGGTTTGTATCAGGCTTGCAGTTAATAGTTCATGCAATTTCTAGTGTGTGCAACCTGCAAAGCCTAGACTAGTCACGATAAACAAATAAAGCTCATCATTAACAAAAGAAAAGGTCAAGCCAAACGGCGATGTATCACCAAACACCCTTTACACCCCATGTGAGCATAATTAGACGACCCATAGTACACCACAAAACAAAACAAGTCCATATCACACCAGAAACCGAAGCCTAATTGCAATCGCCCACTGAACAAAATATATTCACATGTGCACCAAGCTTAGATTAGATCAGCTTTTAAGTTCTAACCTTGGCCGCACAAACAATTTAAGCTAGTACAAAACATTTCCAAGACGAGCCAGGCAGAATTGATGAATACCTTTAAACATCATATCATAATCATCATCCATAAAGATCTACTAAAGAAATTTTGCATATAAAGTTTCGGGTTTCTCCACTACATATTGCATCTTACGCTTGTTACAAAAATTAGCCAAACATGATCAATTCATCGGTTGCCGACACGCCGCATGTCCCATATACACCAACAAAATATTAAGGTAGGTAGAAGACGCTAAAAAAGAATTTTGAGCTAAGATTTTAAGGTGAAGCTAACACATTGTAATTGTATTGCTCCTTCCTCCTCTTTCCTCGCCGCCGCCTCGCCAGATCTCTCCTACACCAGCCATATCTACACATCGGAAGCAGCAGCAGCAGCAACGGTTGGTTGTTGGTCACGGGTCGCGGACGCGGGGGCTGGTGGCCGGCATGGCCACGCCGGGCGACGGCGGCGTCCGCGGCGAGGGAAGGCACCCGAACCCGAGCGGCGACGTCGGCACGTGGATCGGCGACGGCATCCCGCGGAGCCGGCGCATGTAGGCCGAGATGGGGGACTCCGCCGTCATGCAGACGGCCGGGAGAGGAGGAAGCGGGGAGAGCGCCGGAAGGGCCGGCTGCAGGATGGGCGGCGGGCGGGGCGGGGCCAGCGGCGGCGGCCGGATGCGGTGGAGGCGGGACGGAATGGCCGACGGCGGGGGTAAAGGCGGAGGGGCCATGATGGAAGGCGGCGGGGGTGGGGCGGCGGCGGGGGACGGTTGCTGAGGCGGGAGGAGGTGGCAGGGGGAGCCGGTGAGCTTCTGGACGACGTCGCGGAAGTCGGACTTGTCGATGTTATAGACGGGGGGCTGGGGAGGTGGGTGGTCCACGGCAGCGGAAGATGCCGAAGGAGGCGGAGGCGGAAGTGGAGGAGAAGGGCGGGGAGGAGGCGGCGGCGGTGGAGGCGCTTTCATGGAAGAGGAGGAAGATGAGGACTGCTTGGAGATCTTGTAGGACGACTTGTTGAGGGATTTGATGGAGGAGGAGGCGGAGGCGGAGGAGGTGGAGGCGGGAGGCGGTGGGAGGCTGGACTTGTCCATGACCATGGCGGAAGGGGGAGAGGAGGGAGAGTGAGGTGGGAGTAGAAGGAGATTGGGATTTGGGGACTGAGGGAGGGAGCGGACGACGGCCGACGGGCTCTTCTGGCCTAGGCGAAGCAAAGCAAAAGAGATCTTTTAAAATAATACATTTGTTTATTAATATTATATAAATATATCATCACTAAAAATAGCATAAAATAATATTTTATTGCCATGTAAATTTGGGATAGAGTTTCTGTTGCTATTTAATGAATGGACGATAGATTGTTACATCGACACCACGGCATATATCGCCATTTCAATTGGTGATAGAAAAACAAATCATCAATTAAAATGGCAATAGAAACCTCTTGCAGCTTCGATTGTCATTTGAAAATAGTGACAGAGGCCCCCACACTCTTTATCGCTATTTGAAATGGCAACAGAAGATAGCCCTATATATAAGGCTTGGAAAACCAGCCGAAATTCAAGGGGAGGAGAAGAGGAGAAAAGAGGAGAGAATAGAGGAAGAGGAGAAGACAGTGGAAGAAGTAGATTCCTGCATCCTAGAAGTGGGTTTTCTGTTTTCTTGTAGATTTCATTTTGAAACTATAGTGGGTTAGTAAATGAAATGATTAGATGTGTAGTTGTATTGGGTAGTGGGTAGATGTGTAAATGGTACGGTTGTAGTTATATAGTTCTTTAGAGTGGTTTATATATAATAAATTCTTGTAGATTTCTATATAATAAATTATTGTAGAACTATTAATTTCTTATAGTCTTTAGTTGTAGTGCACGATTAGTGTTATAATATTAGATATGCTAATTAGGTATATTCGAAACATGGAGAGTAGAATATGTGTAGGATCCATTATTAACTATGTGCGCTGTGTAGATAAAGCATGCATGGTAATTTTGATTTTTACAAAACATATACGATTGCTTGTCTTTTTTAGGGTGTTGCACATTAGGCAAATCCTTTCCTATACAAGTTTATTAGTAACGAGTGGATTTGTTATTAGGTCCATTTCACATTTATTTAATCGAATAAGTAACTGTCATTAATATTAAATTAGTTATCGAAACGATCGACAGGTATGACTGAATAAATACATTTCAAAATACACTATAGAGAAGGGGTTTCACAGATGGGTGCAGAAAGAGTCGATTTGCATGATTTTTCATCTGTGATGGCTAGTCTGACAAATACAGAGAATCGTCCATAGGACACTGTTATGATAGGGTTGTACTAGTTATTCTTGATCGATCATGTGTTGCACAACCTAAAGTTACAAGGCATTACTACCCTGGCACGACAATGCACGTACTAACAGTTAGTGAAACTGAAGGGGCAAAATTCATGAAGCTCACATGTGAGATTGACAAAAGAGCGTGGTTGGTCGCTAGTCTTGTTGGTCCAAGTTTTTGAGGAAGCCCCTTCGGCTTATATGACGTAGGAAAATACCATTGGTGGTTATGTTGAAGAAGTTGGGCAGTCCATCCAAAGTGTGCCACACTGTTTGAGCCAAGAAGAGGAAGGTGGTACCGACTTAATTGAAACTGAGGTTCCTATGGCCGAGGTGGAGGAACCCATGGGATTGCATACGAAGGTAAGCATATCGAAGCCTTAGTGAAACGAATAGAGCTTGAAGACTATGACTATGAGGCAATGTCGGCTGATGAAGGTTTGGATGGCAAGCAAGGTAGAGGTGATCAGACTATTATATCAGAGTGGAACACATAATTCAACAAAAAAGTAGTGAGAGTGAGGGGCTGTCTTGGGAATACCAGCAAATTGAGGTCAGGTAAGGAGTGTTTTACAAAAGTAAAGAGGATGTGTAGGAAGCAGTCAAGTTCTGAGTAATGGCATTGAGGTGGACATTAAAGATAGTGAAGTCCATTCCGCGTGTGTATGATAGAAGTGTGAGATAGAGGGATGCCTTTGGCGAGTCCATGCATATCAATCTATGTGGGATACCATTTGAAAGAGAGATTGGAAAGAGGTGGATGGGAGAGAGAGATAAACGGGGGAGAGAGATACATGGGAGAGAGATGAATATATTAGAGATAGGAGAGGGAGATTAGGGATAGATTTATTTTTTTAGGGTGCTACAGGTTCGGTCCACATGGATTTCACTTCCTCTTCGCTTGACGTGTGTGCATGCGTTCTCGGTGCTCATGATTAGCGGTTAATGGGCCGTAGGCTTGATTTCCAGGCGATGCGTGCTAGCCATCTGGTTCTTGCTCT
This sequence comes from Dendrocalamus latiflorus, assembly GCA_017311315.1. Classification (NCBI taxonomy): domain Eukaryota; kingdom Viridiplantae; phylum Streptophyta; class Magnoliopsida; order Poales; family Poaceae; genus Dendrocalamus; species Dendrocalamus latiflorus. The sequence continues at coordinate 30,203,781 of CM029622.1, forward strand.
CACTTGGCCTATGTCTACATCCTAGCCGCCCAGCCAGTTTGGCTACCAGAGGAGTGGTCAGGCTGCAGGTCCAACTGGGGGCCAGAAGCGATATTTTGATAGAAAAGAAGTAATGCCTGGTAACTATGTGCACACTACTCCCCATGCAGCTAGCGTCGCGTGGCACCGCGCTTTCGCGGCTACTATCTCTGACAAGACATAGGAACAATTGAAATATCACATATCAAAATCTGATAATTTTGTTAACTAAATAACTGTCACGATGTGTATTCTCAACAGATGTTGAATTGTTGAGAACATTCTCTCTTCTTCATCGCAAGCTGTTGAACTCATTTAGAACAAGCCATACCATGCTTTTGGCACATTTGTAATTAGGAATTTCATACAAAACAATTTAGGTGATGTTCAGTTTAGCGATAGATTATGACTATCTTTCACTATAGTGGACTTATTTTTACTATAACTGATAGTGGTTTATTTAACGTAATTAAATTTAAAAAATTTAAAAATAGAAAAAACATGTTAACCTATCACAGATAATGCAAAGAAATACGGAAAAAAGAAAAGAAAATACCAAAAAATTTAAAAAGCCACACAAAGATAAAATAAAAATAGTAAATTAAAAATCAGAAGCTGTAACAGAAACAATTTTTTTAAACCAAAAAAAAATTTGTGCTCCAAACGAATCCTTGTGCCTGCTCGTTCCGTCTTTTCCGAGTGGCTTCGGCCTGAAAAAGCCGGAAGCCACATGGAACGAAATGACTTCGCAATAGGGGGAATGGGGCTTCCCTGTCCCCCACTCCCTATTCCCTTCCCTATTCTCTCAATCTAGACCACTCACTAATGATCCAATGGCCAGTTTTTTTTATATTTTCACCATTTACCCATCCATCATAAATAATAAAAATAAATAATAAAAAATACAGATTGAGGGATAGTTTCTGTACAAAAATTATAATAAAAATACAGAAAAAATAAATTTTATTTTTTGTATTTTTTATTATTTATGATGGATAGGTAAATGGTGAAAATATAAAAAAAACTGGCCATTGAATTATTAGTGAGTGGTCTAGATTGAGGGAATAGGGAGTGGGAGACAGGTAAGCCCCATTCCAATAGGGGGTACAAACCGGAATTTTTTGTACGGGTAATCCATTTTTTATTCGAAATTACAGAAATATACCCGCGGGAAAATCTTTTACAAAAATAGGCTCCAGTCGCCCAACCTTGGGCGACTGGAGCCTTTCGCCCAACCCAGTAGCGACAACTGGAAAAATCTCCCAACCGTTGGGCGATTAATTGCAGTCGCCCCACCGTTGGACGACTTTCATCTAGTCGCTCTCCCATTGGGCAACTGCATGAAAGTCGCCCAATGGTTGGGCGACTGCACTCAGGTCCCTGAGAGAAAAAAGAGAGGAAAGAGTCCATTTTGCCGAAATTTGAAAAGTGCATCAAACTTTCGCCAAAAATAGTGAAAATTGGTGGAGCTGTTTTTCATACATCCAAAAGCGTCCAGAAAAAAATTTGAGCAATTTCGGCCATAGGATCAAAAGTTATAGCAGTTTCAATTGAGGCCGAAACGAATTCGAGTCCGTTTCCGACACACCTTCAGTAAAACGGGCATAACTTTTGCATACGGTGTCCGTTTTCGACGTTCTTGTACTCATTGGAAAGCTAACGACGAGCCCGATCCAAAAATAACATCCAGCTTGCGCCCGTCGCCCTCCAAGACCCTGAAAATCGGCTATCTTTGGACCTAAACCTGCGTCACAAGTTTTTTCTTTCTGTTTTTGCCCTTTTTCTTGTTCTTCCCTTCGGAATTTGGATTTTTCTTCAACTGAAAAGTTGTAGATCTCGTCGAAACCTTTCAAATGAATATATATAATCCATATAGAACTTTACTATTTTATCTTTTCAGACTAGTTGTTTATATTGCATCGGTATATAAAACGATCGGTACATACGGTTTTGTCGGCACCTGAGTGTAGTCGCCCAACCATTGGGCGACTGCATGAAAGTCGCCCAATGGAAGGGCGACTGCATGAAAGTCGCCCAACGTGAGGCGACTAGATGCAGTCGCCCGAGGGTAGAGCGACAGCTATTGTGTCGTCCGCTGGTTGGGCGAAAGGCTCCAGTCGCTCAACCATTGGGCGACTGGAGCCTATTTTTGTAAAAAAATTTCCCACGGATATATTTATATAATTTTGAATAAAAAATAGATTATTTGTACCAAAAATTCGTACAAACCGCGCACCATCCCACTGACACCGACACCAGCTGAGGCCCTCATCTCGCCCGTGGCTCGGCGGCGGCTGGGATGCGCCTCCGTAGCCCTCCTCCGGGCCGAGCACCGCCGCGGGAGATCCCAATGGCGCATGACTGATCGGTGTGTGGTTTCCTTTTTCTTTTTCTGTGGTGAATTTTTCCCGTGGTTTCTTGAGGTTCTTTGTGCTTCCGATAGGCCCATGAGCACTGGCGGAGCTAGATGGTGGTCCGGGTGGTCCCCGGACCACCATGCGGCCGGCGCCGGATACAATTATACAAATACGATTATACGCCGGCCTGCGCCCCTTCGTATCCTTGCTGTGTTGCGAATACGATTATACGAGCAGCGGCAGTCTGCAGGTACGTCTCAAAAGTCAAGTTACAGAGAAAAATATCCAGGCATGCGCACTCTGAAGCGATGGAATTCGTAATCTCCACAATGCATTCATATATAATCAGTTAGTACTTAGTAGAGTAACTCGTTCCTAACTGAAATTGCATCAAGATACATAAAAACAGATACAAACATGAGCAGAGCAGCAGACACAGAGTAAGATAGTGGTAGCTTTTGTGCATGCATTTACAATGTACAGACCGTAATATCTACTCAAGCTCTACGATATGACCATATCTGATATCTCATATGAAAACAACGAAGTAGACCAAACTCTCTTGCACTAACTCCTTTTAGATTCTTTTGCACTGATTTTTTTATGCGAAAGCGGTGAAAACAGGTACGAGTTACGAGTAATAGGATCTAAAATCATATGCACAAATCTTCGTCCAATTAGCCTGCTCGTTTAGTCATGTTTCCTTTTTTTTCTCTCAATCTCTCCCTAGAGCTAGAGACTAAGCAAATAAGCCCTAACTCGAGCAGAGGGATAATGTTTATCATTGGGTCTATTTACTTATCAAATTGGTATTGCTTCTACCGGTAGCTACCGCAAGTGTTGAAAGAATATTTTCTGCAATGACCTTTATCAAGAATAAGTTGAGAAATAAGATGGGTGATAGCCTTCTGGATGATTGTCTAGTGACTTTTATTGAGCGGGATATTTTCTTACAATTGAATGAAAAGAGATCATCAACACTTTCATGGCTATTAGAAGGCGCAAGCCTGACAAGAAGAAGTAGTGACATATTGTTCTTCAACTATTATGGGTATGTAATATTTCAATTCTATGTTAAGAAAGCTATACTCGTCTATTTTATGAACTCTGTATGTCCTTTTTTTTCTTAATTGCATTTTGTAATTCATATACTTGTGTACCGACATATTAAATTTATAGCGGTTAAAAAAATTTTAGACAATGGACCACCATAGCTACAAATCCTAGCTACGCCACTGCCCATGAGGACAATGCCGGATCTTGGGCGAGGTTGGATCTTGGGCGGTGGAATGCACGTGAGGCGAGGTGGCAAGGTCAGTTTCTCTTGGCTCCTTTCTTTCCCAATTCGAGATCTGTTTCCTTGATAGCGTCCGTTCTTGATTGCTTTGGGGGTAAAGGATCAATTATAGTCCGTGATTTGTTGGTTTCTTGGGAGCAGGGAGATTTTGGTTTTGTATTTGATGCAAGAATTAGGTCATGTGGATCTTGTACCTGAAACGCTCGTTGTCATTTACGGTTTTTTCTTCCTTGCTTTGATCGTTATGTGCTCTCTCGTCGCAGATTGGATCCTTAATTTAGAGAAAAGAAAGAAGGGGAGTTTGCAAGAGCTATCCTATTGGTTTCCTTGTAGCTGCTAGAAGATCCATCCAGCCTTTAGGTTTGGTGCTGGTGAGGATTTTGAAGGCTGCTTTGGTCATGTTGGGGGACTAGCGAATCATATTCTAGCTCAGATGTTGACAATCTTCTTGGCATTATTACATTCCTCCCTAATTCAGCTTAATCGGTAAAAAAATAATAATCCAACAGCCAAAAGAACACTAAACCTGCTTCTCACGGACCGTTACTATTCATCAGTCATACCTAAAAGTTACTAGAAGCCATCTGCCGAACAGAAAAACAGGCCCAAGCTTATTTCTCAATCTACGTACCGATCAAACGTAGTTACATATTCACTCGATTGCTCCACGGTGAAAACATTTTCGGCACAAGCACCTCCACAAAAGCAAACAGCAGCAACAAGGGACCGTACGGCCACCCAACTACGCGCTGGACCACAGACTGAAGCGGGAGTGAAAAGCCGCAGAACAAGGAACAGGAAGCAATCCAGTAGCATAACCTATCCTACACTCCACCATGGAAATGAAAAGATGTGTTCAAAAGGGGGGGGACGCGAGGCGTAAATACGAGTCCCAAGAGATATCGCGAGGGGGATTAGAGGCCATGTGGAGCCGTAAGTAATCGGGTGGATCTTTTCCTGTACTCCGATCGCTTTCGAGCTTTTTAAATGACGACAGCACACGCGGGAAACTGCTTTGACCGAAAGCTTGTCTTTGACCGGAGAAAGGGTAGGATGGGAAACGAACACGAAGAAAACGACGCACCAGCCAAAGAAATGGTGTTTGTCATCGCAATTAAAACTGGATTGACTAACATGGGATTTCGGTCTCGTGGGTGTAGTGCTGTGCCGTTCTTAAGAACGACGATTCTTCTTACCCTGGAGAGAGACACGCAAACGATAGCTAGAGTTTCTGAAGCAGAGTCTTCGTCAATCACGCCTGTAAGATGTGACGGCTAATCCAGTTTAGTCGTCGCAAACGAGATGAATTGGGGAGCGCAACTCGAACGTGTTCAGATTGAGAGAGGTGCTGGTCGAGTGCACCAGCTATGTGAAGTTGTAAAACCATTTGGAAAAGCATGACCAGTAACGATGCTTCCCATGGACTAAGACGTGGCCCAAAGTACTGCGGCCCGCTCTGCCCATCTTAGCCCAACCCATTTTGTTAGCGTCCTAGCTTGTCTCAACAGGCTCCATAGGCTCGGATTGGAGCCTGACCCAGCCTAACGTCTCGTCACAGGTTCAATTTCCTACAGGCTGTGCCACCAAGCCCAAGGCAGATATCACAGTGCCGACCTGTGGTATAAATGTACTTACCATCTGCTACTTCTTAGAGCAAGTACAATAGTATAACCAACTAGTGACTATAAGAGCAAGTTTAATAAGGCTGACTGTGCTAGCTACAAGGGAATCCATGTCAGCATAGTCCTATGTGGAGGGGAGAGAAAAGAAGAGAGAGAGCCAAGCCGACTCCTATGCAAGAGTCAGGCTATAGCATAGGAAAAGATGCATTATCCATGCATGTACCCATAGAACTAATTGCTATACCCATGTATGTATTAAATTATCAATACCCATGTATGTATTAAATGATTGAGAGCTCTTGTGGAGACAACTTATAGCCAGCTTATTGTATGAGTTGACTGCATCATTATCTTTTGATGACATGAAAATATATTGGAGGTAGCAGCTATCTGTACTATTAAGAGCAGGTACAATAAGGCTTAGTCAGCAGGCTATAGCAAATATAATATCAACAAAATCTTACATGGCAGAGAGAGAAAAGAAGAGAGAGAAGTAAGTTGGCTACTAAATTACAGCTAGCTATAGCACGTAAAAATATGCATTTCACTCTCTTACACGTGGGACCAAATAATTATTGTAATAGCTACCTTATTGTATGAACTATTTTTTTGAAGGCTATAGATGAAATGGACAAATATTATAGCCACTAGTTGGCTATACTATTGTACTTGCTCTAAACTTGCTCTAATACTTGTCCATTTCATCTATAGTCTTAAAAAATAGTTCATACAATAAGGTAGCTATTACAATAACTATTTGGCCCCACGTGTAAGAGAATGAAATGCATATTTTTACGTGCTATAGCTAGCTGTAATTTAGTAGCCAGCTTCCTTCTCTCTCTTCTTTTCTCTCTCTGTCACGTAAAATTTGGTTGATATTATATTTGCTATAACCTGCTGACTAAGCCTTATTGTACCTGCTTTTATGTACCGAGACTGCAGAACTGAGCTGTAGCACATCAGACAAACTGGGGCCATCTATGGGACCAGGGAATCGACCTGTTACACGAGTATAGCAGCCACACAGTAAGACGCCAACAGTAAAACGCCATTTGCTTCCATCTCACAGTTCACGGTGATACACTAGATGCAGTAGACGAGATATTTCTCGCAGGCCCATGCCTTTCTCTGGCAGCCGATAGCGCCGCCTGCGGCAGTCGTGTCCACACTTGCGTTATCGAGCACATGCGTGCATGTCGCACACGATGGGCAGCGCCTCTGGGTCAGCATGGCAACCAATAGCGCCGCCTGCGGCAGTCGTGTCCACACTTGCATTATCGAGCACATGCGTGCATGTCGCACACGATGGGCAGCGCCTCTGGGTCAGCAGTTGCATAACTTTTTTTGGTAATAAATTTTTTAGTTACGGTTGATATTTTTTATTATGTTTTTAAGACGACAGTAAATGGTAAATATACCGATATGGACAACGCATATGATTTAGGGTCGGTTAGTGGCAAAGTTAGGAATAAAATTAAGGGTGAGCTGAATTATTTATAGGATTAAACTAAATTGATATAAATATAGTCTTTTACTCTTATAGAATTTCAAATTCATACAGAAATTACACAATTGGAGACGAACAATAAAAAAAACAGAGAAATACAAAGTAGATATTTCGATGATAGAAAGCATATACACAAAATATATAATTATTATTGAAATCGTTGCAAAGACCCTTACAATATGGTAGAAACTGTTTGTACCACTAACATGTTTATTAAAAGTATATAAATCAATTTTCCAACGAGAGAACCCAACTTTTATAAATACAACACTTCCAAATGTATTGAGTTATGCCAGTTTCTAGAAAAGAAAACAATAAAAACAAAAATGAACGCGACACTTTGCAATCCAATGTCTGTAAAAATGAATTTCCAATTACTAGAGTATGACCATTCAATAAATATACCCTTCTCACTTGATCTCTAATTTTGTTATCATAATCTTCAATTGATATGCATAGCGCCGGATCGGTAATAATTTCATTTGGATTAAATTCTAGTCGAAGCTTCTTTGGTTGAGTTATACTCTCATCTGTTGGACAAGAACTACTTGAATTGCTTGCGAAATAGTTACACAAAGTTCGTTTCTCTATTATAGCAAAATATATAAACAAATTATTAATTTTTGTCAATACAAAGCTATAAATCTATGAATAAATTACAAGTACTAAACTATCTATATACACTGAAAGTTTTAAGTCTCAATTCTAAAATACTAAATCGAGAGGGAAGTAAAGAACTAAGGAAGAATACCTTGGTCAGTCCAGTCCAGGTTTAGGCTCACTTGCTCAGCTCTCCTATCCTAAATCCTAATATCCTCGCTTCAAGTGTCTGAGTTCACTCTCAAATCTCACTCTCAATCACTCTCTCAAGTCTCAAACTCCACTTCACAGTCTTCACTTCCTCTCCTCCAGCGCAGGGTGTGGCCGCGCAGATTTGGCAAGGGCCCGTGGGAAACCCTGTTGCATGGAGTGATTTTGAGAAATCCTGAGGGGCTTTTTGCAAAACCGTTGACATGGATGGCTTAGGAGGGCCGGTATTTGTTCGCCTTTAAGAATTGTGTGATTTCCACATTTCAAAAAGATCTCTAGATAATCAGGCATGTATGGGTAGCAGGGCCAAAGGGAAAATTAGGCCCCGCTCTAACTGGTTTACGTCTTAAGCTTCTAAGTGTGGCTTTTGGCTTATGACTGAATTGAACTGTAACAACTGCTAGCTTTTTCTGAGAAAAGTAATTTTTTAAAAAAATCCGTTATATTATCACCGACAATGCAAAGGAATAAGGGGGAAAAAGACAAAAAAAATGAAAAAAACCAAAAACTAAACTAAAACAAAATTGAAAGACAACGTGTTCTAAGTGGTTTCTAACTCAAATAAGGCCCTGTTTGTTTCCACTTAAGATTATTATAATCTAGCATATAAATCATAAGTGGAAACAAACAGCCCAGATTATAAGGTAACTTATTATAATCTAATAGCCCAGATTATTGTAATCTAATAAGCTAAAAAAAGAAGCTTATTTCAGCTTATAGATCCACATTTTATCTTAATGACCATAAAACTTTAGGAATATTACCCACCTTTGTCATTCATCCAACCCCCAACTCCCGTGCCTCTCTCCCCCAGGGCATTGTAGTCTTTAAACATTCGAATACAATAATCCATAACTCTGATAATCCAGGCTGCCAAACACCTGACAGCTTATTTCCCACCAACTTATTATAATCTAGCTTATATAATCCCCACTTATAAGCTAGATTATAATAATCTTAAGTGGAAACAAACATGGTCTAAGTTGATAGCCAAAATAAGCCAGCAGCTGAAGCTGTTTTAAGCCGGCAATATTTATCCAATCGTTGGGAGTTGGCTGCTCAATATATTACTCGGGGGTTTAGCCGCCAATATTATTTGGGACTTGACTACTCAATATATTACTCGGGGGGGTTAGCCGCCAATATTATTTGGGAATTGACAGCTCTATATATTACTCGGGGGTTTAGCCGCCAATATTAATTGGGAGTTGACTGCTCTGTATATTACTCGGGGGTTTGCGGTTGTGACTTGGGAATCAGAGCCCTCTCCATACTTCTCCAAGAGAGTATCGTGTACGTACATACTACTACTTGCCATCCTCTCCGGCCAGTCGCCATGGAGGATCAGAGCCTCAGGCCCATCCGTTGCAAAGGTAAACCAGAGATACATATTAGCACTAGCTAGTGTCTAACATTCTATCTACTACTCTTCGTGCATGAGCTAGCTATATTTGATGTTTAATTGTTTACTATACTGTTTAACACGTATCTAACTACTGACGTCGTCGACGACCATGATGACGAGCAGCGGCGGTGTGTAGAGTCTCTGGAGAGCCGCTCACCATCGAGGAGATCGTCGTGGATCCACCCAAAGCCTACGAGATTCGCATCAAGATCACCTGCACCTCCCTCTGCCACACCGACATCACCTTTTGGCGTGTCAAGGTACACGTTCGCGTCAAAACGTCGGAAAAATTCAGAAGAACGTAGCTGCTGCTTCCATGTGCGTACTTGCTAACTCGATTTCTTTTGATTTCGTAGGAAGACTTTGCCATACCGCCAGTATTCCCAAGAATCTTAGGCCACGAGGCTTACGGGTAAGTTTCTGTTCTTCTCAGTTCTTCATTAATTACTGGACTGCCGAATGCTGACGACGACGAAGATGATGAGCAAGAAGAAGAAGATACTCTCTTCGAATCTTTTTTGTTGATTGAACGGTGCTCTGCCTGTAGGGTGGTGGAGAGCGTGGGGGAACACGTGGAGGGCTTCGCCGTGGGCGACACGGTGGTGCCCACGTTCCTGGGGCAGTGCAGCACATGCTCCAGCTGCGCGTCGGACGAGAACAACATGTGCACCACGGTGCCGTTCTCCATCGGCCCGGGGATGCGGCGCGACGGCACCACCCGGTTCAGGGACAGCCAGGGCGCCCCGCTGCACGACTTGCTCGCCGTGTCCAGCTTCAGCCAGTACACCGTCGTCGACATGAACCAGGTCGTCAAGGTCGACCCTTCCGTGCCGCCCAAACTCGCCTGCGTCCTCGGCTGCGGCGGCGGCACCGGTGAGCCTAGATCGCCGCGTCCCGAACGAAACGGGGCCTCCAATGTCACGTGCCTTGCACCGTAGAATTACACATATAGCTGCTCGACTAGTCGAGTTTACGATTTTAATTGGTGTTTTATTGATCAAGGAAAGTACTACACTGATATCAGTGCATCGTGCGATCAAATGTCAGGGGTAGGAGCTGCATGGAGGTTGGCCAAGGTGGAGCCTGGATCGTCAGTGGCTATCTTTGGACTGGGATCGATCGGATTGTCGGTAGGCCGGTGTCGTTGCTTGTCCTGATACATGGCCGCTGAATTTTAAACTCTGCTTAAAAGTGATGCATAGCACTCTGGTTAACACGAAGAACTCCAGTTGATTGGTATTGAACTTGCAGTGATAAGCTTTTCATTATTCAGGTGGCACAAGGTGCAAAAATGTGTGGAGCATCGAAGATTATTGGTGTCGATTTGAACCCTGCCAAACAGGAAGCTGGCAAGTCCCATTTTATTTCTGCAGTAACAAGTCACGAAAAATCCTTTTGGTAGAATTCAAAACTGAAGAGAAGATTGTGCACTCCTATTGCAGGGGAAAAGTTCGGCGTGACAGATTTCATCAACCCATCAGAACTCGGCAATAGATCAGTTAGCGAGGTAAGGACCAAGCCAAGTAGCCAACGCCGACCCAAGTAGTCCAGTTAGAGGGCTGGCCTGTTCTTTTTGACTGGGGCTTAGATTTTTGGCTGTTCGTGTGAGAGATTACAGAGTAACAGAAACTCACGTGTGGTTTTTACGGTTATAAATGAAGTTGGTACAGTATGTACTACAATTAACTAGTAAACCATATCTTAAAAAGACACTTCGTTTAGAGGTTATTGTAGAAAAGTAAAAAACAGAAGCTAAAAGCGGAAAAAGAACATGCTAGAATTTGGCACACAAGGACAGTATAAACGAAATCATATCCTACAAGTATAGATCATAATCCATTGATGCGTGTTCTTAATTGTGCTTAATTTAGGTTATCAACGAGATGACAGGCGGCGGCGCCGACTACAGCTTTGAGTGCATTGGTGTCGCGTCGGTGATGACTGATGCATTCAGAAGCACTAAACCGGTCCTGACCTTACCACCACAACTTGATCACTTCGAGATGAAAATGCAGTGAGAATAACTCCATTCTTGTGTCCGCTGCAGGGAAAGGGCAAGACGGTCATTCTGGGACTTGAGAAGGACGGCAAGCCGCTCTGCCTGCCGTCCATCGAGATCCTGTTCGGCAAGTGCGTCATGGGATCGCTCTTCGGGGGCATCAAACCCAAGACTGACATCCCAATCCTCGCCGAGAAATGCATGAACAAGGTCATACATATTACTGGTTTCAGATGAATTTTCACGGTACTAAACGCTTCAGCATATGAATCGACAGTTTGTGCAACTGTGCTCATGTGTTCGTGTAAATGCAGGAGCTGGAGTTGGAGAAGCTGATCACGCATGAAGTAGGCCTGCAGGACATCAACACAGCGTTCGATCTGCTCGTGAAGGGGAAGAGCCTGAGATGCATCATATGGATGGACAAGTGAAAAAAAAAGAAGGCGAAATTTGGATTCAGAATTGGCTGATGGAGCGATCGAATAAAGTTGGTGCTTATTTTGGTCAGTGTGGCTGAAAACGGAAGCCGTCGTGTAGCCATGAATCATCACAAATCGTTCACTTGCGTTGTACAATTGTATGGGCTGTTCGCACTATCGTTTCGTACAGGAACTGAAATTGATGCTGTCTTAATAATGTATCTACATCGAATACATGATATTACTGTTCTTTAGCGATACGGATCTGACACAACTCTTTAGAGGTATGTGAATCCATGGCCGGCCAATGTCCAGAACATAACGACTGAACGGTGCACGATATGTTGCCGGTCTGTAGACATCAATTTGGAGTTCCACTCGAATTCGAATAATTGGCCGCAATGCACGGTCTATAGACATGGGGATATGCTGTGTCCTACAGTTTGTTTCTTTCTCCTATTGTTCAAACCGGAAATAACTCATGCGAGCGACACACTTGGAAAACCGTAGGGCAGCAGCCAGCACCCAGAAATTAGTGATCACTCCACTCTAATTGCAAGTGACGCTCCACTTTTCAGACGTGCCAATCACGATCTTTTTTTTTTGTGTGTGTGGAGTGGATGCAAATCACGAGCCTGGTAGGCGCTAGGTCTAAGGCCATGTTCTTTTCAGCTTCTAAAAGCTGCTTTTCGATTTTTCTATAGTAACTAACTTTTAAACGGAGTATTTTTTTCAATATAGGGTCTACTAGTTAATTGTAGCACATACTTTACTGAATTCATTTATGTTGGCAAAAACCGCACGTGAATTTATGTTACTCTGTAATCTCTCGTATAAACAGTCAAAAAGTCACAAGCCGCAGCCAAAAGCCACAAGCCGCAGCCAAAAAGAACAGACCCTAATTATAGTCCTGGGCTAGGGGCTGCTGCGCTATGGGCCAAAATCTGGGCTTGTGCCATTTTCTTAAAAAAAAAGGGTTAGGCCAGTTCTAGTACAACTGTTGAAGCGCCCATGACTTCTGTTTCTATTTAGAAAATTTCAAGAGCATCTATTTTTTTTCGAAGTAGCTTCTCCATTCTTCTTGCTACCATCTCGTCCAAAGATAAGACATAGGGTCACAGGTGTATTACACACCCCAATCCTATTGTTCCCGTCACGCATGTGTATCTCTCCTTCACTTTTTCACCGCTCACCTCTCCTTTTAATAGCCATTTCTTTCAATTATTACTATTTATCTATTTTCAACCAAAAACTATAACTAAAAACACAACAAAAACCAATTCAAACGCTTCAAAATGTAGGACTAACAAAGTACATTTGACTTCCCCTCTTTTCCCAAAAATAAGATATGGCTTTTTTTGAGTGATTTATGGCTGAAAAGCACTGTAGCTGGCTGAAAAAACACTGTAGATGACAGAGGCTTATTTAGCATAATTAAATTTAAAATTTAAAAATAGAAAAAACATATTAGCCCATCACGTATAATGCAAATAAATACGGAAAAAAGAACAGGCAAAAAAGCTCAAAAAAGTTAAAAGTTCAGAAAAAGACGAAATTTATAAAAAAAAATAAAAAATAAATCAGAAACTGAAGCCGAAACGAGCGGTCCAGAGAACACAGCCACCAATCTCTCTAAAAAAAAGTACAGTACTCCTCTCATCAGTCATCTCCCTAAGCAAAAAGAGTAGTACTATTTCAGTACATCCTGGTGTAAATCCCGAGGAAATTTCAATAAATACTTGCCAATTGCCACGACGAAGACGGCCGGGCGAGAGTATCTTCGCAGGTAAACGTCAAAGCTTGTCGACCATAGAAAACTACGGGTCTACGGTTACTAGCGGCAGATTTCCTGCTTGGCGCTTTCATCGAAGAAAGACAAGCAGCAGGTTCGTGTATAAGAGCAAGTCTTATAATACAGCTTTCAGCTGACTGTATAAATACTTATAGTTCACTTATCAGCCTACTCATATAGTAATTACAGCCAGCTGAAGGCTGTCTGATCTACCGCTTGCTCTCACAAAATTTCTTGGTTCTTGTGCTTCAGCTGGCTGTAAGCTTAGGGCAAGTAGAATAGAAGAGGTGGCTGCCACCTCTAGGACTAGCCACATAAGCAAAAAGACTACATGTGGCTCATGTGGAGGTAGCTAATACAATGAGTAGAGTAGAGGTTATCTCTACTAAAGCACTCAAACATTTAATACTTACATAAATATATCAGGGGTCACCTCTTGCATGAGGGGTAGTTTATCTCTCTCTCCTCGTATAATGTGCTAGAGGTCACCTCTTGTATGAGGAGCAGCTTGTTTCTCTCTCTTCTTTTCTCTCTCTTCCACTTAGGATTGTGCTGATGTGGATTTCACTAGAGGCAACCTAGTCAGCACCATTGTACTTACTCTTACAGCCCACCTCTCTTCTCTCTCCTTCTCTCTCTCCTCCACCTCAGCATACAGCCAGCTTACAGCCTCTTATAATACTTGCTCTAAAGGACGATTGGACAGTTGTACGCCGAGTAAAGAAAAAAGAAACGCACGTAAAGAAAGATCAAACTGCACAGCCAGTCCAGCAAAAACCAAGACCTGAAAACTTCAACTTCAATTACAATCACGGAATTTGAAATGGTAAGCAAGAAGGTCATTTGGACAGTTGTAATAGCTCCTAAAGACATTTGAAGAGAAACACACCTAATAGCTCCTCTTTAGTCCTGGACAGTCATAAGCAAGCTTTTGAGAAGAAATGAACAGAGATGTTCCTTTTCCTCTCCTGCACATACACGAATACACAATTGAGTAGATGCGTGTACTGATTTTCTTTCAATTTCTCCAGTCACAAACTACAATAGTAATCCTATCCACACGTGTACTGATTTTCTTTTAATTGTTTTTCTCTTGGATAGTTCTTTGTTCATACCCAATCCTTGTACTTATTCTATGAACCTAAACAACACGGCAGTGACTGTTTCAGCAACCGGATATGCCAAAAAAAGAAGAAGAAAGAAACGAAACAAGACAATAGGTAGGTAACCTATTTGCACATCTGAAATTACATAATGATTGTAGGTTCACAGATCTAGAAGTGTCCAGTAGTTGGTGGTCCACAAATAGTACGCACATACAACAACAATATGCAAAGGGAACATGGAAGGCGGGGAACGTGAGAGCTGTACAGGAGTTGATTGACAGCACATCGCCGAGCAGAGGTGTTGAACCGTTGACGCTGACGCACTGTCTCCGGTCCCGGTCGTCCACCACCATGGCTGATTATGCTCAACTGCATATGTAAAAACTAAAAAAACTTTTTTTAGCATAAGTTCTTCACAACTTAACCAACATAGCACATACAGTTGCCGTGGTCGAAATCAGACGTAGTCGAAATGTCGTGGTCATTCAAATATGGTTGAAGTAGGTCGTGGTCAAAATTGAACGTGGTTGTAAAGCTGAGCTTTGTTACAGTATTTTTTCGAGTACCAGATGAATCACTATTCACCTCCGAGCACTGTTCTTTCAACCGTACAGTTTTGACCAGATCACTACAGCTTCGGCTGTACAAAAAACATATAGCTTTGATCAGTCCATCATCTGAATCTTTGATCACGCCACTCGAAGTCTGTCCAATCTTCTGGTGCCACTTGAACACTATCCGATCCTCTTGTGGCACTCGAACACCATCCGATACTACTCAAAGCCGATCGGACTGGTCCGAAACTACTTGATGCAGACCAAAACCGCTCGGAATAAATCAAAACCACTCGAAACTGACTGAAACCACTCGGAGCCGACTGAAACCACTCTGAGCCGACTGAAACCACTACGAGCAACTCAGAATTGAACGAGATCACTCAGATTCAAAACTCTTGACTGTGATCGATCGAAACTTTCGTAAACACAAATTTCAAAACAATCCAAATGTTAATTATTCGTCGTCGCTTTTAATCACGACCACCATGGACGAAGGACAATTGCTTCCAAATGTCACGGCTGATGTCGGAGAATTTTGAGGGGTCGGTGTACGACATCTTTGGCTCGATGGACGACCCGAAGGGCGAGCTAGGCGTGTTCTCGACGATGCCGAGGTTGCCTAGCCGGCGGCGGGAGGTCATGCGCAAGGTCGGCAGCTTGTTCCGGTGGAAGAGCTTAACAAATAGCTGCTACGAATCGGGGAGCGGCATGGCGCACTTTGTGTGCATGTGCATTCCGGTTTTGATAGATCAATTGGTGCCTTCTGTTGGGCTCGCCAGGTTTGGCTGCCTGCTGATGAGTTGCCCTTGGCTAAGTGTATATATGTACGCCGCTGAAGTTTCGCAGTGTAGATCGACTATGTAATGTTGACGAGAGCTTGGATGAGGCGGCGAAAATTTGTACAGTCGAACTGATGACAATCAAGTGTATACTACTTAATACACCAACAACATTGGTATATCAATCTGAACAATAATAATCCAATAAGTGCTTTAATACTTAATTAAAGCCTGAAGGCTCATGTGCTTGTAAACCTCCAAAAGCATTTACCGAAGTACCCTTTGGTCAGAGGCATACTATATATTTTACCTGACCAATAACTACTCAAAGATCTCATGAACTGATGTAAGGGCTTGGCTCTAGGCAATTCTCCCCCCTGCGATGGATAGAGCATGTGCTTTATCCACTCTCAACTGCACGATGATTCAGCCTTATGTCACTAACAATAACACCCTACAGTTGTCTCTGAGATTCTCTTCCACTAACAATAATCAAATATCAGTTATTGTTAAATCTCTCGAACGGGACGATTCAACAAAGCGTCTACTCATGTGGATAATCGACACATCTTTAGCACTATTTAAAAATTAACGAGAGAAGACACAAAAAAAGGACAGCGGGAATTTCAACAACAACAACAGGCAAGATAATAAAGATCTTTCAACCAATGGAAATATTATGGAAACTAGGGGTAGTTATATCCTTCTGTAATCTCTTAGTCAGAGCATCTTATAACCAGTTCAGAGCAATAGAAAAAATATCTATTTTTCTCCTAAATCTTTTCGAGAGACTTAGTGTTTTCTCATAATTCATAAGATCGGCAACTTAATCGTTGAGAACTAGTTAGGGCTTCACCAAAGTTCAGAAAAAAAGCTAGCGCTTTTACCAAACTTGATGTAACACTTCCTAGGCTTATTAGTAGCTTCAAGCTGTGAAACACCTTGAAAATTTCAAAATTTTTGAGCCTTTTTCCTGATTTTTTGAGTGAATTTTGACAACTTTCCTTTTTCGGAAAGTTTCCCCGTTTTCCGCTTTCCTCTCTCGGCTTGGCGCTTTCACCTTTCGTTGGCGCTATCCTTCCTCTCCGCTTTCCTCGCTTGATTAGGCTCAAGCCGGACTTATTTGTTTTGCGTGTTTGCGCTAGATTTGAAGTTCTCGAAGGTGACGGTGCAAGGTCAGGGCCAAGCTTCCGAAGATTCCAAAGTCACCGAGTTCGTCGAAGACAAGTCACAAATCCTTGACCATGTTGAAATCCCATGCCATTTAAATTATGTTATTATGCTATTTGCATTATGCTAGTTGTAAATGCTAGTTCAAAGTAAAACAAAATGTTTAGAATGACATGCTATGTAGATAAATTCTACCACCGATAAATGCCATGTTAAACTTGTAGCCATACCTTTGTAACCCTAGAAGTAATTACTTGATAATCTAAATAACTGTAGGTTACTTATTATCACACAAAGTCTTTACACTAATAAGTTTGTGGCTGCGGGTCAATAGAATTAGGAAAACCCAACTCTAGGGTAGGGTGGTATGGGACACCGTGCCCTAGGGCGAAGAGTGCCGGCGTACACAAGGTAGGGTAAGGGTGTTGGGGAAGGAGCCGCGAGATGGTCCTTGCCCATCTCTTACCCTAGGATTGGAGTTGGGGTAAGGGTGTTGTGGGGAACCGCGAGATGGTCAGCGCCCACCGCTTACCCTAGGTTGGAGGTCGCGGGCCTGGCGAGGTTGCGGATCCCTGAAAATGTAAGGACTAGACCCTTACGCCGAGCAAATGACATAGTGATCGCCGGTTTAGTAGCTGCTCAACTCGATTGAAACTCTACAGGTGTTAAGAAGATAGGGTTTTGAGAAGTAAGGTTAGGTAGGCCGTGCTACGGGTGCCTAACAACGGTAGGGTCCACTCGAAGCGGACGGGAGTTTTCATGTGCCAGACCCGAGTGGATTCTACTGGGTAGAGCCTATATAAAGAGATGAGCAGTGAAACGACCTGGCTTCCTTAACTCAGTCATGAGGGTTAAGGAATCGTGTGGGTAAAGTTGGGCAACTCTGCAGATTCAATTAAATGGTATTCGAATACGTCGTGCTCCCGGTTAATGGAGCTGTGTCACTTGGGTGATTCCAGCAGCAAGGCTTGAGTAGTTTTCATAAGTATTTTAAATTGACTAGCTGGTTAATCAACTTTATGAGAAAACCCCTGAGATCCTAAGGAGTAGTTTTTGGTTCTGGTTTTTCAAAATGTTTGCGAAATAAAGTGCATCCACAAAAATTAATAAAACAAATATATACCCCTCCTTTGGCAATCCGTGCAAATAGTTAAAGTAGGGTTTCCCTTGTGACTTGCTGAGTACGGGGTTGGAGTACTCAGGCTTGCATAATTTCCCCCCACAGATACCAGAAGAAAAGAAGACATTTCAAGTTATCGTGTTAGGGTTGCGACCGCACTCAGGCTTTCCTGTGGTGCTTTTGCGGTTCTTCTGCAATGTAAGTATATTTGGGCTTGCACGCCCGTTTTGTAAAATTTGACCATTAGGTCTTATTTCAATCAAACTAACTCTTCTTAAATGTTCGTAAGCAGGCATAATACTTGTTCGGTCCGTAACCAAACTCCTGAGTGGTTGTGGAATAGTGACGCTCCTGTTTCTCCCAGAAACGGGGGCGTTACAAGCTGTAGGCCATTAGGCCCAAAAGGATGGAGCGATGGTGATCATTTGGGCTTATTTTTGGTGGCTTATGGCTGAAAAGTACTGTAGCTGGCTGAAAAAAAACTATAGCTGACAGAGGCTTATTTAGCATAATTAAATTTAAAAAAATTAAAAAATATATAAAAAATATGTTAGCCCATTACATATAATACAAACAAATACGGGAAAAAAGAACCGGCAAAAAAGCTCAACAAAAAGTCAAAAGTTCAAAAAAGACGAAATTTATGAATAGTGAAAAATAAGCCGAAAGCTAAAAGCTGAAGCCCAACCGATCACCCCTAAATAGTTTCAGCTTTTGATTTGCCAATTTCATCTTTTTTTGTTTTTTTGGTCCTTTCAGCTTTTTTATTTTTATTCTTTTGTATTGTATATGATGATATACTATTATTTTAAAATTTAATTAATTAGAAAAGGCTAATAACTGTTATAGTGAAAAAAGTTAGAAGCCACGGTTTATAAGCAGTAGGGCCTTAAGCTAAGGGCCTGTTTGGCACAGCTTCACCAACAGCTTCATGAGCTGTTGTGAGCTGTTTTTTGCCAAACACCCTTTTTGCAAATAGCTTCACCCATGAAGCTCCTTTTTTTGTGCTCTCACAAAGGAATAGGGAGAGGTGAAGCTGAAAAAAGTAGCTTTTCACAGCTCTCTCCCTCAGGCCCATATTCTAAGGAAGCGAATGCCCCTCTAGTTCACAAAAATTTACACGTATTTGCCACTCTCTCCCTCAGGCGTACGCACCGCTCAGTTCACAAAAATCTCGTTCACTTTTTTCTTTCGCGTACGCACCGCTCTCTCCCGTTCACATATTTTATTTTTTTTATTTTTTTATTTTAATTTTTTAATTCATACTCATTCAAATATATTATTTTTTAATTCATATGACCATATACAAATATACAACTCCAAATGTTAGAACAAGTCAGGTAGACAGGGGCATCTTGGACATTTGACCTCTCTCAGCCATGCATGAAGCTGTTGGTGAAGCTGTTTTGCCAAACAGTTTTCTAAAACAACTTTAGCTTCACCGGTGAAGCTGCTCGTGAAGCTGAATCTAAAAAAACAGCTTCACTAGTGAAGCTGAGCTGTGCCAAACGGGGCCTAAATAGGCCAAAGTAGGCCTTATTTTGCGCCGTACCACGTTTGCCTCTTCCGATGCCGGTTGTCACGGTCCGAATAGCCCCATCTTCCGATGCCGATTGTCACGGTCCGAATAGCCCCAAAAGCAACTGATCTGGCCCTAACAGCGATCCGCGTGGTCGGCCAGCTACCCGTTTTCCTCAAGGCCGCAAGCCCCACAACCCGCTTCCCGCACGGCGACAAGGTGAGCCAGCGACCTCCCTCTCCGCGCTCCCTCCTCTCCCCCACGGCACAGCACCTCAGCCGCGTCCCTCCGCACGCCGCGCTTTGACCAACTTTTGCCGTGTGCGAAAGCAGAGTCGTATCGCAGAAAATTACCTACTGCACTAGCGAGAACACCCAAAAAGCGGTGCGGTTTTTCGAGGGGATGGGCACCCGTGCGCTGTTGGGCTCCTCGGCTTTTAATTTCCTTGTCAACAGAAGGAATCGTCAGGTCGCTCCTGGGTCCACATCCATCGGTCGCAGCTAGAGTCTGGTACACCACCCCGTGGAAAACCTCTTCGTTACAGGTCCCAACGGATTCTGTGTTGCCTTGTACAATCGAGCTAGTCGGCACGATTGATAAGGATACTAGCTGACGCCACGCTAGCTATTACGTGGACCAAAGTAAAAGTTAATAATTCATAGAAGAGCTTTTATGAAAAATCAAGAACCTATACATATTTTAAAGAAAGTGAATAGTTTTTTTTATGAAAAAGCAAAGAACACATACGTAATTCTGAAAAAAAACGTGGGGCTTAATCACGTAAAAAAAGATCTCCCTCAAAAAATTGAGGGTCTATACTTGAAAAATCGAGAACTTATACGTAGTTTCAGGAAGAATGAAGGGCCTTTTGCAAAAGCACTGGCTGGGCGGGGGCTTTTCTCCAAAAAAACAAGAATCCATATATAATTTTGAAAAATTAAAAGGTCTTTTCGTATAATTGCTAAGGTGCCAACGCAGGCAACGCTCCCGGGACGCAATCCACAAGGAAATAATAGCGAACCATTCTGGTTATCTGGCCCAATCGGATGTGATCATTCAATCTGATATAGGGTACGATCAACGGATTTTTCTATGATCTGCTCGTTCTTAGAGGCTTACACGAAGGATTAGTACTCCCTCCAAGATTGCCATTTTGTTTATTGTTTTTTGACCTTCGTGGTTTTGTTACAGTCATACACGTTTATATGAGCATTCCTTGTTATTTTTGTCGTGCCCGTAGATGCAAGTTCTGCGTATATAAACCATCGTTCATCGAATTTTGACTCTGGCTATTTAGAAATTCAAATTCCATCCTTGATTAATTTGAGCTCCACTACTTCGATCCATATATATTAGCTAGTTCTTATATATGTCCAGTTAGACAAGCCTCTCTGCATGTCACAAGGAACCTAACAAATGTATAGTTGGACAAACATGACGGAAACATTTTGCTATCTCGCATATTGGCAAATTCATTTCATGCGCCCCATGATGGAGGGTTATCTTTTCGTGCATGGAATCTTGATATCGTGCCAGTTCTTTATAGCTGCAGTTTATGATTTTTAGCTACAAATTATGACGTTTAGACTGTTCGTAAAAGAGATTATGGAGTAACAGAAACTCATATACTGTTTTTGCCGATATAAATAAAGTCGCTACAGTATGTACTACAATTAACTAGACCCTGTATTAACAAGACACTCTGTTTGAAAACTAGTTAATGTAGAAAAGTTAAAAACTGAAAGCCAAAAGCTGTAAAGAACATGCTCGATGTCATCTTCTTTTTAATTAGTTACTTGTACAAATTATTTATGGGGGCAACCCAATGACTGGTTTTGGTAGCTCTTAATGTAGCTTCTGGCTAAATAGACACTATTCGCTTTTTCAAAATAATTAAATTTAAAAAATAAAAAATAAAAAGGGTTTGTAATAAAGGAGGGAAAACTAAAAAAATAAAAAAAGATGAAATTAAGTAGCCGATATATTCCAAAAGTCATAAACAAATGTGGTTTGAAGCGGATTATTTGCTTTGGCCCTGTTTGTTTCCACTTAAGATTATTATAATCCAGCTTATAATCATAAGTGGAAACAAACAGCCTAGATTATAAGATAACTTATTATAATCTAATAGCCCAGATTATTGTAATCCAATAAGCTCAAAAAAGGAGCTTATTTCAGCTTATTTCTCACCCTTTATCTTAATGACCATAAAACTTTACAACAATTACCCACCTTTGCCATTCAGATATATCCCGAACGCATAACTTCCCCACCCCTCCCAGCAGCTCCCCTCGCAGCGCCTCCCCTCCCAGCGCCTCTCTCAGACGCACCTCCCCTCCCAGCGCCGACGCGCCTCCCCTCCCAGCGCCTCCCCTCGCAGCGCCTCTGTACGCCTCCCTCCCAGCGAATCCCTTCCCACCGCCTCTCCCAGACGCGCCGCCCCTCCCAGCGCCTCTCTACGCCTCCCCTCCCAGTGAATCCCCTCCCAGCGCCTCTCTCTCCCTCTCGTGCGCCTCCTTCCTCTCCTCTTCCCCAAGATGGATCCCCAAGATTTTGATGATGCGGAGACCGGACTTGCCCGTGCGCTTGCCTACCGGGATTCCGTTGCGCGAATCCTTGCGGAAACATGTCATAAAAGAATAAATAAGTCACCAAAAAAGGTCAAGGGCATTGTAGTCTTTAAACATTCGAATACAACAATCCATAACTCTGATAATCCAGACTGCCAAACACCTGACAGTTTATTCCCACCAACTTATTATAATCTAGCTTATATAATCCCCCACCTATAAGCTGGATTATAATAATCTTAAGTGGAAACAAACAGTGCCTTTGTTGACCTGCCCTGCCCAACCAAGCAGTACGGACCGACGGAGTTGGCGAAAATGAAATCAAATCGGATCAGGACAACCAACTTCACGTCAAAACGAGAGAACACCAGCAAAAAGATTAAAAGCAAACGACAGACAGGAAAGAGGATTCAGGCCGCTAAAACAAAAGCACGAAGAAAAGCAAAAGGTATAAGATTGACAATCTTAGAATATAAAAATTGGAGTAGCAAATAAACATTTCGAAAAGAAATTAGTTATTGTATCAGTGCATACGTGACCTTTTGAGTTTGTACCGTACAAACATTCCCTTTTCTTTCCTTTCATTTTGCCTACTCGATCCATATGTTGTATTTGTGTCTTATGTGCCGTTAGTCAAGACAACTGATAATGAGTACTACGTAGGCAAAGATATATAAAGTGAGCTAGGCGGAGGACGTCTGCACCGGACAGAGATCCTCCTCCTGGCAAATCACAAGATATATAGTGGTGCTCTAACTAATTTTTCTTTAAATTTATAATTATGTTTTTAGATTTTATCTGAAATTGTATTATAGTAGTTGTTATTTTTCTGAGAAAAATTAGAAAAAAATTGAAGAAAACCGTTATATGGACAATGAAAAAAATATGAGAAAAAAGATTAAAAAAGTAAAATTAGAAGTCAACCTATTATAAATAATTTCTAGCTTAAATAAATCGGAAACAAAAAGTCATAAAACTAAAACGGTTTAGAGCGAGATTAGACAAAACAGTATGGAGCAAACTAAACAAACCTGTCAGATGATAAGTGAATTCCGAAGATCATTCATTTAGTACAAACTATACAATATACTGTACAAACACGTTGTTTTACGTCCATATACACATTTGTCTTCAATTCTTAAGCTTTCCAGCTTTACAGAATATTATAAGCATATGCAATTTCCCCCCTTATGCTTCTCCTTATGGTTAAGCACAAAATCACCACCAGGTTAATTACTTGATCTCGTTTACACGACCTCAAAAATCTTCGGAAAAAAATTCAAAATCAAGCACAGGAATATTTATAAAAAAATAGAGGGAGTGTAGAACAATACGAAGGAACCTAGAAAACGCAAACCATAGTTTGCATGCGTGGTATGGCGCCGTCTGATCAGAAGAATACCCACTTGGACGACGTCTTCTCCTTCATGGTCTTGGAATGGAAGAGCTCGCCGCTGTCGCCGTCCCCTGTTTGCCGCCGCTTCTCCGCTCCGACGAGCCTCGACAGGAACCTCCCTATCTTCTTCTTCTTGCCGCTCTTCTTCTTCTTCACCTCCTCCTTCCCCTTCCCAGCCTCCCTACCGCTGGCCTCTTCTTGCCTCCCTGGTTTCTTAACCGATGTCCGCATAAGCGGCTGCGAGAAGGCCGCGACGTTGACGAAGGAGGATCCGCCGCCGACTACGTGGACGGCACTGACGTCGGCTGAGAGGGCCGCGTGATGGGGCGGAGGGGAGCCGACAGAGGAGTAGGGTGAGGTACCGGCCGAGGAGGAGGCCCGCGTGGTGGTGTTGGCGGAGGAGGAGGAAGAGAGGTGGGCGAGGCGGTCGCGGAGGCAGTACGGGCACACGCCCTTGGACAGCCGGTGCTCCGGGTGCCGCTTGCACCGGTCCTCCCAGTCCGACCGCCGCATGGCCGAAGCTTCTTAGCTCGATATGCGTGCTCGTTCCTGAGTATGTGTCCTGCGTGTTGGCTGTTTAGGGTTTACGAACGTGTTTGTGTTCGGAGACGGCGGCCGTGGCGGTGCTGGTTGCGGTGTTGGTGCATGGGGGGAGGGGGAGGGGGAGGAGAGAGACAGAGCCAGAGAGGAGATAAGAGGAAGAGAAGAGACTCGAAGAAGGGAAGGGGAAAGGGTGTTTGGCTTTGTTGCAAAACGTGGGGTTGCATTGTGCTACTGCTAGTACTCTCTCTTTTTTAAAATTTTGGTGCTTCTTTTAAAAAAACTTTATCTTTTTTCTATCTGCCTAAATGTATTCTTCATGATTCATTTTTGTTCCTGTGTATAATATTTTTTTGAGTGGAGGACGGTGCAATTTTGTTGTTGGAATTGTACTCTAGAAGCATTACCTGGATAGAATCCCTTGATCTTTGCGGTGGAACATGAGTTGCTACTCTCAATCATAAATACACATCATTTTGAAATACATATAGTTTGACTTTTGAAATTTTTACGATTGATATCCTTTTAAATATTTAGATTAGATAGATAAAAGTTATATATGAGATTTGTTTTAGAAAATATTCTTATAATATTATTATATTTTATAAATATATTATAATAAAAATTAGAGTTCAAAGTCATGCTTTGGATACTGTATCAACGTACAAAAACGTTTATTTGGTCAGTACATCGTAGTGAAAGCCAACATCATTATGATCCCTCAATAAAGAAGGAATGTATTTCTTCCGGATGACTAAAGACATATGTTCGCATTTATCTCCGGCAGTACAACTAGTATGATTTTGTTTTGTTTTGTTCATAATTCAGTGCCAATTCTAGTAAAATATATAGTGGTTCTTTAGAAAAAACCAATTATGTTTTGGGTCCAGCAACACCACACAAAATGATAAGAAACCCATATAGTCGGCTAAAAATTATAGATGGGGTTTTTTAACTATGATTTATAGTTTTTTGCTTTAATTTTTTTAAATTCTAGTTGCTTGTGAGAGAGAGTATGGAGACAAGTATATTTATATACGATTTTGATTGGTATAGACGAAGTCACAACAATATCGTCTTAAAAAATCCATCCGTAAACTGGGAACCTAACAATTTGTCGTGACGGCAATGCTGAAAATAAAACTTACTGTGAACTTCCACGACGATTGTGAGATGAAAATTGGTCATCCATCTGGACGCTATTTCGTACCAGTTCTCACTGTCCATTCTATCATTAATTCTTTTCGTCACCACACGCGTTTGCGGAAACAGCGATTCTATAGGTCTGGCCCTGGGCACGAAAACGCAAAAAGAAGGATTGAAACGAGAAACCGATAAGACCCGCCCACGCATCCACGATGGCCAAAAGAAGCCAGCCTCCTCTCCTCCTTCAGTCGCACGTCTCCTCCAGTGGGATTTGGTCGTGACCGGCTTCTTCTACTTCCACAACGAAGTATTTTACACATCAAAAAAGCAGGAAAAGAGAAAAGGATAATAGGGTCGAGCTCTTGTGGGAGACAATGGCCATGGCCCACGAAAGCAAAACCGCGGGCCCACGCGGCCTCGTTAATGGACAGGGGACGCTAGTAGGCCATGGCGTGAATTAACGAGTGGCACCACGAGCCACCGTTCGCGGGGAGACTGGTCAACGTGCTTTCATTGCGCTGTGACTGTGATGTGCACGCTCGCGCGTCGCCCGCCTGTTGCACCGCGTCTGGCTCGCGTGCGGCGTGCGTGCGCGTGCCGTGCGTTTCCAGGCAAGCTTCGATTAGATTGGAGGATGCACGGCGCGACGTACGTGCGTGTTTGTTGAGTCGGTCGTTCGCTCGTGCTCTGATGGGTTCAGACCGTCGGTTTGACCGTTCATATGGTTCTTATGGAACGCACGAATTGACAGACATAGATATACATAAAACGTAGGAATTAGATATCATGCTACATTAAGGCACT
Organism: Dendrocalamus latiflorus; assembly: GCA_017311315.1. NCBI lineage: Eukaryota > Viridiplantae > Streptophyta > Magnoliopsida > Poales > Poaceae > Dendrocalamus > Dendrocalamus latiflorus. The sequence continues at coordinate 30,229,714 of CM029622.1, forward strand.
GATCAATTCGGCTTCGGCTTCTGACTTCTGACTTATTTTTCATTATTCATAAGTTTCATCTTTTTCTGAACTTTTGGCTTTTCGTTGAGCTTTTTTGCCGGTTCTTTTTTCCCGTATTTGTTTGTATTATATGTAATGGTCTAACATATTTTTTATTTTTAAATTTTTTTAAATTTAATTATGCTAAATAAGCCTCTGTCAGCTACAGTGCTTTTTTCAGCCAGCTACAGTGTTTTCAGCCATAAGCCACGAGCTTTTCAGCCGAACCGATCACCACCTAAATTCTACTAGCTGCATAAGCACGACATCACGCCACGCTAGCTATCACATAGACTAAAAAAGAGTAGAAAATTCGTAAAGAGGCTTTTCTATAAAAATAAGGAACAAAGGGTTTTCTGGAAATATTAAGGGCCTATATGTAATTTTGAGAAAATACGAGGCTTTATTCCGTAAAAGGAGGACTTCTCAAAAAAAATCGGGGCCATACGTAATTGAAAAAAGCAGAGGTTTTCATGAAAATGTTGAGTGGCAGGGTCTTGTTGGAAAAGTCGAGGACCTGTATGTAATTTTGAAACATTGAAGAGTCTTTTTACAAATATGATGGTGTGGTGTAGAGACGGCTGGGAATTCCTCGGCTAATAATGGGGGAGTATAGGAATTGAAAACATAAGAATGTGCAATAAATACTATTTCTTTGAACCACGGAAAACATAAGAATTTTGATGTTCTTTTCGGCTGCGGCTTATGGCTTTTGGCTGAAATTTTTGAATTTTGGCTGTTTACGGTACAGATTACGGAGAGATAGATACTCACTTGCGATTTTGGCTGATACAGATGTTGGGTTTTTAACGTGTAGATTGTTTAACTTGTAGACCCCGTTTTAAGAAAATACTCCGTTTGAAAGTTAGGTACTGTAGCAGAAGCCAAAAGCCGATTTCAAAAGCCCAAAAGAACAGGCCCATAGTCTCAAAGGAAAATTTCGAAGAGATTTGAGTGGATGTTCTTTCCCTCTAAAATATCTATACAAGTACATCATTCTATAAAAAATTCAAAGGAATTCTCGTAACGTTGAACCAACCATCCTACATAGGATTTTTTTCCCATAGGAATATATTCTCACAAAATTTCTTTATTGTTTCTTCAAACCGAAGAGGCCCATATGTTGTACGAACTACGAAGCCGTGGCTGCCATGCCTGGGATGGGGCTTCCCTATCCCCCTCTTCCTATTCCCCTCCCTAATCCCTCAATCTAAGAGCAACTCTAAAAGATTAGCCAAAAGAAATATCCAAATTTAGTGATTTAGCTATTCTCTAAAATGAATCTCACCTAAAAAACAAGACTACTCCAACAGGCTATCTAAACTAGAGGGCGCGCGGTGGGTCGCGTACGCGCGGGAATGGGGCGCAGCGTGCGGGAAGGAAACGCCGACCGCGCCAAGAGGCTGGATGGTGAGCGAGGTAGGCTATCCAAAAATAGAGAGCGAAGGAGGAGGGATGGAGAGCTACTAAATTTGGAGAGTCATTTACAGAGTCTATTGGAGATGTTTTTTCTCCAATAATAGCCAAATTTACCTTTAGAAAATGATTTAGCTCTTCTGTTGGAGTTGCTCTAAACCACTCACATTTCATCCAATGGCTAGTTTTTTTATATTTTCATCATTTACCCATCCATCATAAATAATAAAAAAAACACAGAAAAATAAAATTTATTTTTTTATTATAATTTTTTACAGAAAAAATATAATTTCTGTAAAAAAATTATAATAAAAAATAAATTTTATTTTTTCTGTATTTTTTATTATTTATGATGAATAGACAAATGGTGAAAATATATAAAAAGGCTAGCCATTGGAAAAGATTTGAGTGGTTTAGATTGAGAGAATAGGGAGGGGAGTAGGGAGAGGGGATAGGGAAGCCCCATTCCCATGCCTGGATGTGCTGTCTTTTCTTTTTCCTTTTGAAGGCATGTGGTTGCGTCCGTTGGATAGCAAATCTAGGTCCTGTTATTTTCAGCTTCTAAAAATTGATTTTTGATTTTTTTACAGTAATTATCTTTTAAACGGAGTATTTTTTTATGATAGGGTCTATTAGTAAATTATAGTACATACTTTACTGACTTTATTTATATAGGCAAAAGCCGTACGTGAGTTTCTGTTACTCTGTAATCTCTCATACAAATAGCCCAAAAGCCACAAGTCGCAGCTAAAAGTCACACATCGCAGCAAAAAAAACAGCCCCTAGGCAGCGACGCGTGTGCTTGGCAGGGGCGGACCCAAAGAGGGGGGAGTGAGGGCCCAGGCCGCCACTCAATTCGCAGGAACTCAGGTATATAGCCCAAGATTTAATGCTAGTGCCCCCACTCAGCCCAACTAAAAGGCCCTCACTCATGCTAAAATTATGAACGAGAATAATTCAGCATACTATGTGTATTGTTGTGCCCCCTCTCAGATTTTGTCCTGAGTCCGCCCCTGGTGCTTGGAATGTAGCATCACGCAGTCGAGCGGCACTACGGCAGCACGAGTAGCCTCCTGTGTGTTGCCGACCATGCGAGAATTGCTGTTCTCTGTCACAAGAAAGGGGTTTTGACGAAATTTGCGCTCTGCAATCCTGTGAGAAATTGCACAGTTGGCTTGGTCGGTGAACCAGTTGCTTCCCCTAGACATTGACGTGCATTCATGTTGTTGCCTTAAAGAATCGAAGTGATTCTACAGGGTTTTTTTTTGGGTTTGCCATTGGTAAATGCTCAGTTCTGTTGGGTTGATCTCGGCTAACAAACTTCCGAGATTTCAGGGAGGAGCCCCCTCCACTCGCGCTTTGATTAGAGGCGGTTACCAACAAAATTGATCCCGGTCCCGGTCACCCAGCGCAACATAAAAACGAGAGGGTTTCGGCGGAGCTTGGCTACACACGAGTTGTTCAAGCCTCTAAGAACCCTAACACTACCCGATCTATTGATGGCGCTAAGGTAAACGAAAACCGTACCACCTCCGACCCCGTCCATGGCTCCGACGACCTCACTGCCGCCGGCCGACCACCTCAACTTCTCCTTCACTGACCGCACCTCTACTTCACCCTCATGGCCTCTCCGACTTCGGGTATGTATTGATGCTTCCGCTCTAAAGTTCTTATAGCTAAGTGTTCATGCTTGATCTAGAATTAAGGTTTTTAATTTATGTTTAGACTTAGACTAAAGTATACAAGTTCGTCTAAGTGCTTGTACTTGCTGGGCAGGTAGTGCCGGAATGATTTGATTGGGGTAATCGCAGTGAAAAAACGCAATCATCAGTGGGATTGGTACAAAGTTTGGTGTATTTTTTGCGAGGGAATACCAAGTTTGTGTGAGTGGAAAACCAAATGCTATATGTCTGGACTCTGGACTGTCTACAGGCCAATAGGCCGGAAGTCGTCAGCAAGATAGTAAGGGCTGAAATGCTACGAATTGTTAATTGTAACATACTGGCCAAACCTCCAGCCACCCTCTCACCTATAAGCATTTAGAGCTCTAATTTGTTGATTACATGGTTTTGATAATTAATGACCCCTAAATCATCAAAAGTAACCATGACTTGAGTGTGGTTAAGATGACTGAGGTTTTAGTGATGGATATGGGTTGTTTTATGACTTTCATGGATACCTATAAGTGCAAATAACAGCAAAGCATGATTTTTATGAAGATTAAGGATCTTGTGGTTAAAAATGATCTAAAGAGTTGAGTATGAATTATTTTAGTTGATAGGTTTTTGTGTTTGATTTGGTCGTACTGTTAAGGGAGGTTCAAGGCTAATGCTTGAGCTTGGTTAGGTTGAGTAACTAGTTAAGGTGCACATTAAGTATTTTTAACTCAATTCTAATCGGAGAGTGCCAAGAATCAAGTTATGGTTGAGAGTATCTCAAAGCTTAGATCAAATTCACCTAAGTCAGAAAAATCAATAAAGTCGAATTATCCAGGTCAAACATACCATCAGTTCAGAGAAAGTGTTTTATGTGTTTTCGGCAGTTTACACAGAAACAGATAATTCAGCTTAACCTGTACCGTTAGTCCAAAGATATCCGGGATAAGATGTACCATTAAGGCGTATCAGCTATCCAGATAGAGTGTTTTTGGATAAGTTGAGAGACGGACGATATGGCTTGAGGCATCCTGTTGGTCTGGAAAGGTTCAATTTGAACGAAGCGTTGAGGTGAATGATCTAGGTCAAGGTGAACCGTTGACCCGTACCAATGTTTCAGAGAGGTTCTACCGAGTGATTTCACTAAGGTAGATGATACGTCTCGGGCGGATGATACAAGTCACACATAATATTCGGGTCAAGGCGTATGATCCATGTTGATATAATGGCTAGTTTTTGAACCGTTTGAACTGAGAAAATTTGAATTGAGACAGATGAGTTGGGTCAAGACAAATGATCTACATATGCAGACATTTTTCAAAAAATGTGTCAAATGGGTAGTTTTTGAATGGAGAGGCTATATAGGTGAATCATGGGTGTTGAAATTAGCACTCTTATGACTCCAAAATAGTGTCTTGCATATTGAGGAATTCAAGGACACTCAATAGCTTCAGGTTAAGATTTTTAGAGTGTCAGAGAGTAGATTAAGCCTTAGTATGCATCACTCTTAGTTGCTTGATCTTGATGAGTTCAAGTTACATCCTTGAGCTTATTACTCTTAGAATTTGGTGATTCCTACAAAGCTTGGAGGTGTGTTCTTGGTGACTGTCGATGTTTTAACACCGATCTTACATATAATTTATTGAATTCAGGGAATCTCTTAGAAGTCTGGATTTACAATCATGCAGAGTAGAGACATGGGGATTTTTATACAGATTTAAGTTTTCTCCTAGGAGAGTAATAACCCTACTTCCTATATAGCTATTGCTCAGAAAATTGATTACAATTGAGAAAGTAATGCGAATTGTCTTGCACTATATCTAACTTGGACTATGTCTGATCTGATCTCCTCCCGCGTCCACTTTTTGACATCTGCCTTTATATAGCTGGCAAAACAACGGTCATTGTCCCATACCAAAAGACACCTTAATACTTCGGGTGGTAACCGTCCGACGGGAGTTATTGTTAGAGAGACATGATGGCCTGTTTGTCGTATGGCAGTTGTTATCAGAGAAAGATCATGTGCGGTTACCAAGAATAAGCGCATGTTCTAACCACCTTATCAGGCAAACCCATTATGTAGTAGATTTTCATAGACAAGCCAGTCAAAGATAGACTGGTCGTAGGAAAGTCCTGTGACCACGAGATGATCGCAGGACAACTCACGACTGGGTAGTCGTGGAAGGATTTATGACCATATGGCCGTGGAAGAACTTATGACCATGTGGTCGTGGAAAAACTCACGACTAGGGAGTGGTCATGGAAGAACTCACGACTAAGTAGTAGTCGTAGAAAGACTACGACCGAGGAGTAGTCATAGAAAAACTTATGAATAAGGCGTAGTCATAGAAAGACTTACGATTGTCCCGTGAAACCTCTCCCTTATCGATAAGGGGTATACTCAAGAAATATAATGACATAATAATTTAACGATTATTTTATCCTCGTCAGTGACCTTTAAAGGATGAGCTTGTAGAAGGCACCGGAAGGGTTGTCAAGGTTTGGAGGCCACCTATCTAGATAAGAGGACTACTATGAGTTAATTGCTTGGATCCTTGTGCGGGTTCAAGTAGAAGCCACCTATCTAGATAGGAGGACTACTATGAGTCAATTTATGAGTCTCTTTTGTGCTGTAATATGAATTTTTGCTGAATTCTGCAATTTCAAGGCTTATTCGCTAATTTTCAATTCTGAGAAAATTGTCTGCGTAATTTTCTAGTTTCTCGAGGGCCTATTTGCAAAATTTTAGGCGACAAGCCCCACCTTTTTTTTACTTTTCCTTTTCTTTCATCGGCCAAAGTCAGCCTATTCAAATGCGCGAGAGGGGGGAATAGGGTTTCTCGACCCTATTCCCCAAGCAAGGTGGCGGTGTGTGGGCTCGTGGGGTGGCGGTGGTGCGCGGCGCACGATGACCAGGCGACGCATACGAGCGGCATGGCGGCCCGGTGGCGCATGTAGGCCACGCGGCGCTTGTCGGCTTAGCACATGGTGGTCCAGTGGCGCATATGTGCGAGCGACGACAGTGCACGGTGGTCCGGCGGTGCATGCGGGCGACGTGGACCGTGCTGGGCTGGCGTCGGTGCGCAAGGTGCGTGGTGGTGGTCGGAGCGCTGCGGACGGCGGCCGTGCTGAGCTATGCAGTGGCTCCAGGCCGGTGGCGACGATCCGTGCTGGGCCAGCAGCGCGGCCAAGCGGAGTCGGCGACACGGTGCGCTCGAGGCGACAACCCATATGGCGGTTGGTCGTGGGCGGCCGGTGCTCGTGCGGACCAACACTGTGCGGCGACCGGCTACTCACGCGTCAGCGTAGCTCCAGATCTGTCGCGGTCGAACGGTAGCGCGACTCCATGCCAATGGTAGCCAAACGATGGCATGGCTCCATGCCGGTGGCAGTCGAATGGCGGCGTGACGCAGTGGGCAATGTGGCCGCGTGTAGGCGGCGGCTCGTCGATTCAATTTTTTCCTTTTTTTAATCAGTCTACATTACAGTCAACATATGCTCTTTTTTCATGCAATTTATCGATCGACATTGTGCTAGCGACTTCCAGTCTGCTCACAGTAGATTTGAGCGGATTTGCACTGTTGAAATATCTAGAAAGCGAAATTTACAAAATTTGAAGTGATCTAGATAGGCAATCAATCTACGAGTGCTTTGATAATTACCTTTCAATCCATGTAGCATTTCGTGCTGATAACGTGTTGAGGAACCGTCGCTAGCGAGTCCAATCTAATCAATTCCTCCTATGCAAAAGTGGTGAATCAAACACAGAATAATACAATAGAACAATAGATTGAACACAAGAGATGAGAGGAGAGCTTCTTATTTATTGTTTTCCCTTTTTATAAGATATACATAATGATAATTATGACCCTCTATTTATAGACTAAGTAGAGAATATTCAGTAATAGACTGGATTTCCGAACAACAATAACAACCACGGAAGTAAAAACGACCCAAAATCTAGTTAGGCCGAGCCTACAGCGGAAAGACGAAAACAGGCCGCTAAGTGGACTGAAAATCTGGCGGGAGTCCCGATCGCGTAACAGGCCTAGGCCACAAACAAGTCCAAGTAGAGAGAGAGCGCGCGCGGTGCAGAAAATCACATGAGGCTGTCGCCGATCAACAATAACAAAACGTTCCGATCCAACAGTCGGACGGCCGGGCGACACGGTCGCCGTCGGACGCGTGACCGCCGTACGCGACCGCAACGTTGGAGCTTTGCGGCCGGAGATAGGAGCGACTCAGCAACCGCCCAGGGAAACCGCAGCGACCTTGTTATTTTCCTGGGACAAAGATGTCGCGTGTCTGGACCTGTCACTGCGATCTCCACGACACATCCATCAATTGATCGTGGCATTAGGAGATAAATATCGGCAATAACTATCACGTACAAGTTTGTCGTGCCTGTGCGTGGCAAACTTACATACCTGTGGGACTGGGAGAGCCGTCGCAGCAGAGGGAACGAAGAAATGTGAAGATTTTTGTAAGTTGGCCGACTCCATTGTGCTGTTCAGAAAAAAAAATTGAGCTCAGTGCTCTTCAGCAAATTTGCAGTCCATGATGGAGTGGCCGTTTCCAGCAAAGATACTCCTACTCTATGATAGTAGTGTACCAGGTCTGATTTAAGAATAGTAGGAGGCGTATAAAACTGGCCACATGACCAGGGGTGTGAATGTATAGAGCTATAAAAAAACTCGAAATTTGTGAGCTACTCAAGCTCATCTCGATTTAGACTCGAGCCCCAAAAGAGTTGAGCTCGCACCTGACCTCAAGCTCACAGGTCTGGATGAGCCAAGCTCGAATAGTTTCTTTGTGCTCGCTACTTTCATAGCTCACCTTCAATTTCAGCTTTCAGCACCACTCCAAACTTCCCTCGGCCTAAATTAAAAATCAATCCACGCCAGCAGCCAAGCCAACCAAGTCTCTCTCAACCTTATCCTTTTATTCCACCCAATCCATTCCCAATCCCCTTCCCTACCCTAACCCTGCCTAACACTAGCACCATGTCACCCACCTCTCCACATCTCTAATCTCCTCCCGACTCTCAGCCTTCCTGTAGCACCCCGCATATTGAAAATACGGTACTACGTATAACATCATCGTACTCGATCAAAGAAACACAAGATATAAAATTCAACGGAAATAACATTAGGATCTATAAATGGTTCACAAATAAATAAATAATTCAATAGCAACAATGTCACTAGCGGAAGCAAATGGGAATAAATAATTTGACACACTGGACCGGTTCAAACCCTTTTATTTGTAAGGAAATAATAATCAAAGTAAACATAGCAAGCCACAGTGCTGATAAATCGTGTGCCATTCATGCCCATGCTCTCATACAAATATACTTCACTGATTTTTTACCTGGAACAGAAAAACAAATGTGATATTAGAAAATCTCAGTAAGTAACCCAATATCGACAAGTGAAATGATAAATCAGGAGGAATACAATGAAAGTCATAAGAGTTTCTAGACAGCCACACACCTAATACGACTACAATAAGGATGGTATAAAGACATGTGTTACGTGTAACAATGGGAATATGTAAGTAATAAAGAGATGCGGCAATAGATGAAAATCACATAATCTTATTTAGAAGGTAATTACAATGTCGATTTTAATAAATCACATACCAAGGTATACGAGAATAATCAGGCATACACCTCAACTGTATACCTGTAGTGGGGTGTTATTTTCTCAACAACGAGATTGTACGGCCCACCCGTACGTTGTGGGATGGGTGTTGTTATTATCTCTATATGTGACACTACATTGTATAATTGAGATATGTAAGGAGGGTAATTGGAAATTGATTAGCGAGATAGATTGTCATGATACACAGTTAAGGATTGATATTGACTAACACAATATATCGTTAAGTGATAGAGATAACATTTGGTATGTAACGGAAGATCAACTTTTGACCTTTAATATGATAATAACAATAGTGATACAAGCTCTAAAACACTAAGGCTTGGAATTAACAACCCAAAGTACCACTATGCTTGCTAATGCAAATAAAAAATGATGATTCTATGTTCCCATAAAAAAAACTCCAGAATTGAACAATGACTATATCCAAATTAATCATCTATGCACCCCCGGGGGGGGGGGGGGCAGTACATGAATCAATGCTAGATATCCAATAATCCATGTATTAGTAATTCTCAGGTTGTGCATCATCAATCCAAATGATAATTAATTGTCAAGCTGTCAACACAGACAATCCATGCTAATAAATCATTGGTAACATCCCTTGCCACTAGATTTTGAATTACAGGCTAGTTGGATTAATCAACCAGAGGCCATGCACGTATAGAAAATTAATTGTTGAAAAGATAGATACTGAAGGATTGTCGAGGGTTCTTGCCTACTCGGCCAACTGACAGCGCGAAGAATTGGAAATACGAAGACGTCGTCCAAGGATCCTCTCTATTCCCACGTTGAACCTATAGCCAGGCAAGGTGATTAAGGCATAAAGATTAGGGAAGGGATTAAGGAGATAAATAGGTAGAAGCATGCACGTAGCCATCCCTTCAGCTCGGCTGGCTCCAGGCGTGCGGCTGCCCGAGCCACGCACGCACGGTGAGGACGCGCTGGCGGCCGGCCGGCGACGAGCAAGGTTAGCCACGGAGCATGCGACAGGAGTGGCGGCAGCCTCCAGAACCCATCTAGGGTCTAGGAAGAAGAGAGACAATGAGAGGTATTTACTTTACCTTTGGAAAACTAGTGGAAAGTGATTAGGCTAACAAAATGTTTGGGATAAATAGGCAAGGAAATAGGTCCTATTTTTCTGAAAGTTTTAATTGGTATTTTTTATTTTCCATTTTTTTCAGAATTGGAGGTGTTACACTTCCACCCCGCCTCACACCAAGCAACCAATCATGGCGGACCCTCAGCTGGCCTCTCCTCCTCCTTAGCCTCAAAGGTCGAAGCGACGATGCATGCACATGGGCACGTGGGGCTCGCCAAGCTACGACGTTGGTCCTTCCTCCTTCCCCGCCAAGCATCGAAAGCCTGACCCCCCCCCCCCCCCCCCCCACATCTTCCTCGCGTCGACACCCCGCTCCTCCTCCCATGCCAAGCGTCGACGCCCCTCTCCTATGCTGCGAACCGTCGACAAGATATGAAGCATATCTGACGTCCTGTGCTGTCACAACTTTCAAATAGGTGCAGATTGATGCTTCAATAGTACAGCTTGATTGGGTTTATGTTAAATTTAGATGTTTGTTTGAAGAAAGTTTTTATGATGTGAACTTTTGGTAGTTTTTTTCTGTTTCGTTTGTTGAAAATCGGTGCATGTGAAAGGCCTGAAATCTTCACATTTTAGGCTGGCTCGAACAAAGTTCAAGTTTTGGTCGAGCTGAGATCAAGCCTATGTTCTAGTGGTTCGCTCGAACTTAGCTTAAATCTGTATCAAACTCAAGTCTAGATAAACAGATTCGCTTGAGTTTGGCTCATTTATAGACCTATAGACCTAGTGATGTGATCTGTGTCATCCTTCTTTATTTCGTGACGTCTCACCGTATGATAATATCACCACTACGGGTGCTAACATTGATTATTTTCTTATTTGCGATGCTTATGCCCTACAAGCGAAAACGACGCGTACCAAACCTTGGCATAATCAATTCCTGGTCATCGTGGAGATGACTTGACACGATTGCAAAACCACCCAACCACTTTTTAAATTGGAACTAAACTTTTTTTTGTTTCTTGCAAATGACACCTGCAAAGAGGAATTTTATAAAGTTTTCCTAAAATGGAAAGCAAGCATCTTGTTTTTCTCAGTTCAGTCGCTAGCTCAGCTTAGATTGCTTCTGTAGTAAAATCCCTGCAAGCTCACCGTTGACACGAATTCATCCCATAATCGTATCCACCCCAACGCCGAAACAATTCTTGATGATATTTGATCACTACTACTGTAGTCCTCCTGTGATTCTGCCCACATTGCCTCTACACACGACACGACAGATGGCCGGCCGGCCAACAGAATTGCCTTTAATATATGGAGTATTTCTTTGGTGATATGCTAATTCTCAAGGAAAGTTGCCTTTTATGACTCGCTTTTGATCTCCTCTAAAGTAGTCCTTTCGCATCCGCTACTGGCTTATTTTCTTCCCCTGTTTTTTAAGAGGATATGTTACCTGTACGGTGGAAGGGGAACACGCCACCATGCTAGCCAGCCAGTGGTCTTCGGCTCTTAGCTGCCTCACATGCCATGAATTTTGGGCAACTTTGCCATCAATAGATTAACAAAACTAGACGATTTTCTTAGGCCACCTTGATTTTTCTGGCAACAAAGCTGTTGGTCCTTGCCATAAACACTGGGGGAAATATGCACATTATCATGCATTAGAATCTCTGTTATTTAATGAAACGCACTAAAAGATATGAAACCCGTTTTGCCCCTCTCGAGTTCCAAAAATACGAGAGATTAACTGCTTAACCCTACGACAACCCTTAACCTGACATTTCACAAAAGTCTAATTTATCAGAGTGATCAGACAACTCTGAAGAGGGAGTCCCCATAGAAAGAACTCTAAGAGCAACTCCAAGAGAAGAGCTAAATCATTTTCTAAAGGTAAATTTGGCTATTATTGGAGAAAAAATGTCTCCAATAGACTCTGTAAATGACTCTCCAAATTTAGTAGCTCTCCATCCCTCCTCCTTCGCTCTCTATTTTTGGATAGCCTACCTCGCTCACCATCCAGCCTCTTGGCGCGGTCGGCGTTTCCTTCCCGCACGCTGCGCCCCATTCCCGCGCGTACGCGACCCACCGCGCGCCCTCTAGTTTAGATAGCATGTTGGAGTAGTCTTGTTTTTTTGGGTGAGATTCATTTTAGAGAATAGCTAAATCACTAAATTTAGATACTTTTTTTGGCTAATCTCTTGGAGTTGCTCTAAGGATGTGTTTGGTTGGAGGGATGGGATGGGATAAGGATGGAATGAGATAGTTCCACAAAAAAAGTAGAACCACATGGTCCAGCATCTAACAAGAATATTCTCTAAATTTGCACAGGCTCATCCCACTTTGGACCATTCCATCCCACCTCATCCCTCCAACCAAACACACAGATATGCTTGGTCAAAGGAACCATCCCATCCTATCTCATCCCATTCCTCCAACCAAACACATCCTAAGTTGCCGCCCCGGCAATGCTTGCCTCGCCCACCGTGGTAGCGACGGGACCGTTGTTACTTCAACGCCGGAACCGATCCTCCTCTATTCTCTTCCTTTGCGCTCATCAATTCTCTTCCTTTGCCCGACTGGTCCTGTTTTTTTCACTTATAATTTATAGTTTTTTCTGAATAAATAAATAGAACAGCTTCTCTATTATCATTTTGAAGCGAGTTATAAGAACAACCTATGTAATTTAGTTTATCGATATTTAATTTATTTGTATAACTACTCATGTTAAAACCAAAATAAATCATTAACTATAGCTATGGCTATAAGTTATAAGCAACTGCCAGTGGCGAACCCAGAACCAAAATTTAGGGGGGGCTAGCGGGACAAAATGTACAAAAGATAAACACACTAAACATAAAGCGAACTATATTTTGCAATCCAAAATCACACATAATTAAAATAGAGACATAATAAAAATAAAAAATACAATAAAGATTGTACCTCGGTAATAGATAATGTGCCTTCCAATGCCCATAAATATATGTAAGCAGTTATCTGCACACCAAAATTAGCAAACTTAGTAATGAAACCAGAAATTGTATTTGTGAATAGTTATAAAGATTGAAAAAAGAATGAAATATACCAGTAACTAGGATTGAGTAGTAGCAGTATCAGTACACACCTAATCTTATCCACTGACACTTGTCGGCAGTCGGCAAGAATTGAAATTGAAGACTGGTATTAAACAACGCAGTCGGCCGCACCGCAGAAGATAACGCCCAGTCGCCCCACTCGCCCGTGCCTCGGGCCCTCTCGTCCGCTAACAGCTCGCCCTCTTGGCCTCTCCCTCCGACCCTCCGCCAGTCCGTCCTCCGACCGACCGCGGTCCCTATCTCTCCTCCCACTCTCCCAGAGTCCCAGCCTCGGAATCGCACGCTCCCATCCAGGCTCCGGGCTCTGGCCTCCCTCCGGGCTCCGGTCGGCTGCTCCTCCACGCCTCCTGCGGCCGCAGCTCTCCAGATCTGGCGGAGTGGCGGGGAGGCGGCTGCAGGCCCGCAGCTCTCCAGATCTGGCTCCTAATCGGCGTCGGCGAGATCTGGCGGCCTGGCGCGGCGGCTGCGGCGCTCCACGCGACCACGCCTCCTGGCTCCTGCGAGATCTGGCGCGGCGGCTGCGTCCCCGCCACCAACGCCGCCCGTTGCGCCCGTGCGGCCGTGTCCCCGTCCGCGCCGCCAACCACAAGGAAGCCGAAAGGGGAATAGGGCAATAGGGGATGAAATTATGAAATCGCTTGTTGATTTGTTATTGCAGTGTTGCCGTGGTGTGTGCGAATTGGATTTGGGTGGGCTTCTTGGTGGGCTTACCGAATTGGATCTCAATGCTGTTTTTGGCCCAAATCGGTAGTTGTATACTTGTATTGCTGATTTGCTGATGTTGGCTTTACCTTTCGTCGGCCTCACCCTCACCGGCTCATCGAGAGACAGGCCAGAGGCCGCTGCTATGGGCGCCCCAGCCGGAGGTAGGGGGGCTAGAGGGGTACCCAGGCTTCGGCCGGAGGTAGGGTGGGCACCAGCCCCCCCTGACCCACCGGTCGGTCCGCCACTGGCGACTGCATCCATGCTGTACTGCCCCACTATAACCTTTACCGCGGTAGAAGATGACGACCATATGACGACCGGAATGACGGCAGTTTATTACTGCAGCGAGTACAAGTTACCGTTACATCCCCTTCGCTCCGTTCATAAGCTTACATTTTTCTTTCCGGAATTCAGATACTTGTGTGTGCATAGTATTATTTTGATAGAGAAATGGTTTATTTTATACGATATCTTGAATCCTGAATTGCAAGTTTTCCAACCTGCTTATCTTCCTCCGTTACCATGTACAAGTAGTCGGCAAGTGCTGTTACACGCCAAAAGATTTGACTGGCCGGAGGATGTAGGCACGGCTGTCTGTAACATTTACATCCTCCATTAATCTTTCTCAAATTCCCCCATCCTATTCTTGTCTGCTTGCCTTTATTGTCCGCTAGCTAGCCAGTAAAAAGTACTCACTACTACAGTACTACTAGTTGGAAGTTAAAACCATCATGCATGCATGTACAGTGCCAGCTTTTACTTTCTACACTAACCCTGGAGATCAAAACCCTCGGTGCCACTCCCACACCAATCAAAGTTGAAGCTGGAGGCGTGTTCTTCGGAGAAGAAGCCGGCGCCGTCGTTGCCGATCGCGTCAGAGCCGGCGAGCCATTCCTCCGTGAAGCCATAGCCAACGCTCTTGTAAGAGTCGTATGAGTATGTGCCGTGCCACTTGGTGCCCAGCATGGGCAGAGATGAGCAGCCCGTCGTAGCCGCCGACGAGTCCAAGAACGACGCATCGAATCCCACGAAGCCAGGCTGATCGAGGACCGCGCCGGAGTATGGCGAGGCCTCGTCGTTGAAGACCGCGCTCGAGTCGCTGTCCGAGGAGCCGTCCTTGTAGATCGCCGCGGCCGACGGACCGACCGTCGCCTGCCGCTCCTCCGCGGCGTCATTGCCGGCCTCCACCTTCACCGCCGTCTCAGACTTGGGCAGCTTTTCCCTCAGCTCTCGTATCTGATCAGCGAGCGTCACAGAGATACACGAGTAAAATAAGCACACCTCTGAATATGATGCGAGAGTACCAAGTTACGTAACGGCGCGTGTCAAACAATCAAGTACCTCGGCGGCGAGGGCGTCCTTGTCGCGGCGGAGGGCGTCGCAGTCGGCGCGGAGAGCTTCGTGGCGGGCGCGGAGCGCGGCGAAGTCGCGCTCGATCTGCTTCGTCTTCCACCTGGCGCGGCGGTTCTGGAACCAGACGGCGACCTGGCGCGGCTGCAGGCCGAGGTCGCGCGCGATGCGGGCCTTGCGATCCGGATCCAGCTTGTTGTCCTTCTCAAAGCTGCGCTCCAACGCGCGCACCTGTTCTAGCGCCAGCCGCCGCTTCTTCTCGCCCAGCCAGCACGACGAGGACGGCGCTCCGCGCCCGCCGGACAGCTCGTCGTCGTCGTCCACCTCCTCCAGCTCCGCCTCGTCTTGCTCCATGTACGGCGCGAGCAGGCTGTCTTTGTCAGCGAACGCCAGCTTCTCTCCTGCAATATGTGCACATGCCAACATGGTTAACCGTTGTACTGGTAGTATATATCTCTTGTTTCTTTTCCACATCATCTTAACAAAAAACAATTACTCTTCTACTCCGTAAACGCTTAGATTTCCAAAATGCGAAGTGCGTGCATGCTGTTGGAGTACTAGATTGGGAAAGTTCATGCTAAGTACTATTGCTCAACGCAAACGGGAATATGGGGATACAGATGCATGTATAGCCCTGTATGTCAAAAGGGCACAAACTTTGTACTAAGAATTAAGCTTAAAAGCGATGTTGGTATTTTGTTACATCACCATGCAAGAAGTACACGAACGGAGGAGATCTGGCAGCAATCGTACCTTGTTCCGAGGATTCTTGGCTGCTGGTGGGCCTCTTGATTTGCCTCTGCATTTGCAATTAGCAGCTGAGGAAATGGAGAATTGGAGATGACACTGATTATGAGGTGGGGGATAGAGTGTGTTGGGAGTTGCAACTTGCAAGCACACAAGACTACACCTTTCCCCTTTTGTTTGTCGGCGGCAATGGCCTTGCCCTGCTTCGGAAGTCGTGATCGTAAATATGAACTGAACGGGAGCAGTAGAGCACCACTTCGTCCTTAGGGCATCTCCAATGGTTATAGCTAGCAACTAACTATAAGATTTCCACATCATCTATATAGTACACACTAAAGTTAGCATTCTAAAGAATTATCTATAAGGATAGCTATTTGATGCTTACATGCACACACAGAATTTATGGAGGCTGCCTCGTTTGGCGCTATAGACTATCTCTAGAGCTGTAGAGAGCTGCGTTCTCTTTCTTCATTTAATATCTTCCACGTAGGACAGTTGATGACATGGACTCTCTTGTAGATAGCTGCTATAGACCCATTGTGAGGAAGAGAGGAGGAGGGAGAGGCGAGGTCACTCCTAGGGGCAAACAACTGATGCAAGAACCCATGGGTCGCGTATAAATAAAAAGCTGGCAGCAAGCCTGGCCGGGCACTCGGGTTGGACAGCGCCGAGATGTCATGTGGCAAAGATTTTTGTATGATTCATGTGTTAGCACTTTTCAGAGAGAACACGACAGACACAATTCTCACCGCTACATATCCCTACCACACGTTTAGAATTTCTGTGAAGACAGCGTCTTACAAAGCGTTGACATATATTTTCTCGTTGAACACGCACCTTACTCCATCATTTACAATGGATCTTACCTATGTTAATTTTTCACGTAAAGATCTCTAAATATAAGTACAAATTTTTGCAATATCCAACAAGTTTTTTTCCATATGTGCTTGGTGCATAATGGTTAGGATTTTTGCGGCAAAAACTGGCATTGCATTATATCATTTTTACAGACAATATAATTTCAATGACTTTCTCCTAAACAAATTGCAACAACAACATAGGTGTTAGAGTAGTGGTCTCGTTGGAAACAGATCGAATACGAATTAAATAGTATTATTATCACATTCGTATTTTATAAACAAAAATAAATACAAAAATATCTACTCAATTTAGTTGGATCCAGATATACTTGTAACTTATGTAGTATGAAGATATTAATGATATTTAATACTCGTACAATCACGTTTAATCATTCTAATTCATTTACTTTATCCAAAGAAACACGAGTTCACATTGAATTAAAAAATTTGTCAAACTAATTAGTCATATTGTAATAAAATATGTATATTGCTTCGTTGAATACGAATAAGACCGGATAAAATAACACTTCGAATGGTAAAAGTCCGTACCATATTCACGTCAATATTTTTTATATGAATTCTAATTCGAATGTGAATAGGAGAGAAATTGTTAATCAGGTGGAAAAATCTATACCGTATTTATATCCTATCGATGCGTTAGCCAAACAATATGGATAATTTGTTTCCATTTCATACCCCTAGCATTGCCGACAAATGACCACATGAAAAGTAAAAGACACGGGAAATTGTCCCGATAGCCTCTCTCTCTTTGTTGATGGGTGGATACGAGATCTGTAGGTATGTACAATGAGCAGCTTCTGCCCTCGTTATTTTGGGGGAGGAGACATGCTCTCTCAATGGAATAACCAATATGGGACTACACTATAGACAGCTATGCCCTCATGGGTCTTAGGTCTTGTTCCAAAATCCTGTGGCTTTTGACTAAAATAGTACTATAGTGGATGTTAGTTTTTTTTGATATATTCAATTAAAACAAAATAAAGAAAAAAAATAAAAATATCGTTATATTTCCATGGATAATGCAAAAGAAAAAAAAGAAAAAAACTACGTGCAGAAGTTAATACGATCGAAACAACTTTTGATTTCTAAAAATCAGAAATCATCACTATTTGAAATGGGACTTAACAAGCTATAACCACTAATGTACCATGTTTAAATAAAGCGTCTATGTAATCGGACCTGCGTGGCCGATATTAGAACGCTAGGAGCCTAGGAGTATATGTGATAACACAAAATGTCTCCAGTTGGTTAACCTCACATTCGCACGCACGCCATGTATCCACAAAGTATCATGGGGGGCCAAATAGTCCAACCATCGTTAAGATGGCTGTGGTTTAGCTTACATGCAATTGAGCCCAAAACCAAATATTTTAACATTTCTGCCAATTTTTTTTACACAAAATTAGTATTTTTTTAGTTCAGGGTCGTTGTCCTTTCAAGCAAGTAATGTCGCACAAAAGCCTGTCAATTATACCAACTGGCACGTACTTATGATATAAGGAACGTAGACTTACACATGTGAACTCAAGCTACAATAGTCTACGAGAGGTTGCTTTTGCACGTCATACTAAATTTCCCACAAAATTAATCAAACGCCGTTCTTCGTACGTAAGCTTCCTACGTACAATCCTCGAAAATACGACGTAGTTGTGAACTTGAGTTTTTGCCATATATAACACTTTTTCTACGCAAAGAAATAACCATATGTGAGTGGTATTGATAAAAATAGTATTTCTACCATTTGATCATCGAATGACAGCGCCCAACAGTTGACACGTGATGCCTGTCGTCTGATCAACAGACGGTAGACGCCTATTGCCCGACCAGCAGATGGTAAGTGGCCTACCATCTGCCCTCAAAAATTAAGCCGACTAATTAGGCAGCTTAATCACTTACTATTTTGTGGGCAGATGGTAGACCACCTGCCATCTGTTGGCCAGACAGCAGGCACCTGCCATCTGCTGGACAGACGGTGGACAGCACGTGTCGACTGTTGGGCGCTGCCGTTCGGTGACTGAACGGTAGAAATGTTATTTTTGTTAATACCATTCATATACAGCTATTTCTATATTCTATAAATATGTGTTGAAAAGGTGCCATAACAAAAACTCGTGAACTTCTGATACAAGAAACGATCTGCTCGAGCGATGCATGCATGGCATCTAAAACACCAGCTAATTCGTGGTCCGTTCAACTACAACTGTATAGCCGTGATGCATGTGCCGTAGTTCTCAAATTAAGCTCGCGTATCTAAAAAAAGGAGGTTTGTTGCATTGTTTACCATTTGCTTTGGTGGCGAAACGTGGCAGCGACTTTGTTGGGGAAAACACCACCACTAAGCCGGCACTCCAACTCACAACTGAGCTTTAGGACCAGCACGGGGCCCACGGACATATTAAACAAGGAAAAACTTTGAGGTCCTAAAGTGAGACTAGCGACGTCGCAGCTTGCCAAAAGGCTACCAAGCTCGCTTTAGGAGCATTTGTATTGGTTTCTACGAGACACATTTTTAGCCAGTATTATTTATGTTAAGCAAAAAGTTATCAGGTGCAGTGAATATGAATATCACATTAAAGGTTTGGTTCAATACTAATTCGTGATGCTTCGCCATGCATGTGTCACCCAGACGTCCTAGATCCTTTCTCTGAACGTGTTGATCTTTGCTGCTGAAGCCAAAAATATCACCAAGAGTTCAACAGTGGCGTGTCATCTTTAATCTGATAGGCTTTACCCACGTTTTCTTGTCATGGCCGCGCTTAATTTGCTTAATCTCTGTTTTGTTAGTCAGATCAACATCATAGCTCAAGCACTCAACTAGTAGAGAGATCAACATCATACTTCTGACGCTGCTTGCATTCATGTACGCACGTTTTTGTGTAAACTCGAGACTAAGATTCGCTCCAAATAGTTTTAGCTTTTAATTTATTTTGGCTTTTAGCTTATTTAAAACAGAAGCCACTGAAACATATCGGCTTCTAATTTCAGCTTATTTTATCTTTTTTTCCTCCTTATTCTTTTGTATGCCTGTGACGATATAACATTTTTTTCATTTTCCTTCTTTTTTTCTATTTTTCTTAGAAAAATTTAACATCAGCTACAACATAGCTGCAATTATAAACTAAAAGTCACAACTAGAAACTTAAGATATGAGTCAGTTGAAGCGGGCTAGCTTTGGGTTTAGGGAGGCCACGAGGAAGCAATCTTAGGGATCGTGTCCATGAACAAGGGCCGACACAAAGTGGTGGATCCAGAATCAAAATTTAGGGGGACTGACCTGTGGTGCATCTGCGTCTGTCTTCTATCATCATCGAGCGGTTAAACGTGTGTTCCTATATATATATATATATATATATATATATATATATATATATATATATATATATATATATATATATATATATATATATATATATATATATATATATATAAAGCCTATTTTCTACTCCTGGGTGTAATTACACTCTATGTCGTATCTCACAATGTAGGGAGTATCTCACGTAGCGAGGGGTATGTACATGTAGTATACGAGTATTTTTACTCCCGGGTGTAATTACACCCACATCTAATATACCACCTAAACAAACTTGAAATACTCCTTTATCACTTTAGGTATACTCATATACTAATTATAAGATACTCCAATGTGAACCACACGAAAAAATTGCAAAGAAGTCCATAGTTTTTAGCGTATTTTATAAATACCTTTATATACGTACATAAAAAGGAGTATGTCAAAAAATATACATACCACCTCTGAAAATTATTCATACCACCTATATAGTCTTAAATACTCGTATACTACACGTACATACTCTCCGTTACGCGAGATACTACCTATGTTGTGAGATATGACATAGGGTGTAATTACACCCGGGAGTATATATATATGAGGGAGAATACAACGACGAAATTCCTTTCTAACGTGCACTAGTGGAGCTCGGCTTTGTAGTCTTCCAAGTACTTTTATTCTTTCACGCAGTTGATCTATTATGTTTTTTCTTGATGATGAGTGTCGTGTTTGCGGTCCAGGGTACTTTTGACGTGGACGATCAGGCTACTGGGTGCTAGTACATGATGTTAATACAGTGCCCATCACTTGATGGTACGTTTCCCAGTTTAGACGTCAGGCACATTTAAAATGACGTAGCTGTATGACAAAATTGGCAAAATCGCCTAAGATAGGTGTCGTTGAAGCTGCGGGTTGTCAAATATCTCAAGTTCTTGAACGGTTTTTTTTTTTTTTGCAACGAGGTGCTACTACTATTTATTCCATGCAAATCCTATCTTATTTTGTCAGAGTTAAGTATTTATCTCCGCACTATGAATGTATAGGAAGCTAGTAACCACATAAAGAAATGAACCAAACCATACAGGCGCACAAGTCGCTGAAGCAAAGCAGGCAAGACCAACCTAACCTGAGCGTACACCCACCCCTCATTTTCCAGCGCCTCAAAATGGGGGAGCTGGGAATCTATTCCAGAGCTCCCAAAGCAGGGCGGAGAAGCAACCTCTCCTTTGGCCCAGAAAGTCGCAGGCACAGGCGCTTGATTGATGGGTGCATCAAACATGCCCACACGCACTGGCGCCAGGACCATCCGTGTTGTGCTAGGACAGCGACTTGCTTGGCGTGTTTTTCGACGTCTTTGAAGCCGACGTGCCCCGTTGGCCGCGACGGAATCCCCCTCCAATCCAATCCCACGGCAGAGCGTAGAGAAAAACGGAAAGCGAGGCGTGCATGGCAGAGCTGCGGCCGGGAAAGCTGAGGCGAGGCGACGGGTGCGAGCGACAGAAAGTGATGTGCCTGCCTGCCCGCCCGCCCGCCCGCCTTCACAAGGAAAGGGGCGGCCTTTTTGATCTCGTGCACGTAAACAATGGTCGCGGCTTCTGTTCCCACAAAGATTAAAAGGCGAGGCGGCGACGAGATTGCATGCCGCCTTCGCCGAGCAATGTGGCCGTAGCACACCAGCGAAGATATTTGTTGAATCGATGGGCGGACGATTTGGTTCTACACTTGTACGGCACATGCCGAACTATGCGCCGTCTCAAGTAGCCAACAAGGACACGAATCCGTTGTAGTACTTGTCGGAGCCGGAGATAGGGTAAATTGAAGTCTTCTAACAGCTTTGTGCTGTACATATTGTATTCGGTTGGCGATTTATAGATGATGTTGGAAGCTAGCGTTAGGTGATATGACGGTTGGGGTTGATGGGCTGTATTGCACACTGTTAGGGTCAAATCCCGTCCTGGCTCCACCATTATCGAACCATAAAAACTGGAAAGGACATCCCGTGTAACACCAAAGAACTGACTGTTGAGTCGACAAGTCACGTGTATACATTGGATGGTCAACACGTTGTTACAAAGAACTCACTGTTGAGTCGACAAGTCACGAGTATAGCATTTGATGATCAATCGTTCTTTTCGGCTTGTCTTACGGAGTGTGCTACTGTAGCTAACTTTAAGCAAAGTGTATTTTTAAATCAGTTATTGTAGTGGACACTATACTGATTTTAGTTAAATTAGTCAAAATCGTATGTAAGTATCTCTCCGTATTCTCTCTCGCGAATAGATAATTCAAAATTTTCAAACATAAGTTAAAGCCCAAAAGAACGACCCTACCGTGTTAGAGCCGATTATAAAAATAATTGTATCACTTTTTATATTTATGAATTTTAAATAATATATTATTTTACCTCTTGAATAAATATGTTTTGTTCAATAACTATATGACTTGTCTATGGAACTCTTTATCAATGTTTTGATGTTATTCTAAATTATTTCTGATATTATATCATTTACGTGGGATAATTATGATCTATAGATCAACACATGTATTGATCAATGATCATATTTTACGGATATATGGATATCAAATCAATAATGTAGACACACGTTAGTGAATATTGTATTGGATTGACTCATCTTAAGACATTGCAGAGATTGTTATGTTTTTATGTTTGTTGGTTGGCCTCAAACAACGATAATGTATAATTCTTGTACTTGAGATCAACACAGTTTTGCATTTAAGGGTTATCAAATGTTACTTTGTAACTGAGTAGTTATAAATGTAGCTTTTAGGCATACTATGAACATGCAGAGAAATGTAACTGGTTAGATATAGGATTTGCCTCTCTTACATAATATTCCCTATGTTATTGTTTGCTTAACATTTTTTATATTTTACGGTCTTCGGGATGCGACTTTGACAACTATTTTTATAACTTTACGCTAAGATATGCTAGTAAAATTATAATATTATGACATATTTTTAACGACAAATCTAATGATGTAACTTTCGTATAGCCAATCTAGATAGTTTTGAATCTATTAGCGGTCAAACTTTAAAAGGTTTGATGTTATGTATTCTATGAAGTCAAGTAAAAAATAATGGAGGGAATGCCCCGCACGTTTGGGCTTCAGTTTTTAACTTCTAACTTTTAGTTTCTTATTTTTCATCTTTTTGGCTTTTTTGGGGCTTTTTTCCCTTTTTCCCCTGTATTTCATTTGTATTATCCGTGATGAGCTAACCTTTTTTATTTTTAATTTTTTAAATTTAATTACGCCAAAAAAAGCCACCAGTAGCTATAGTGTAAAATAAGCAAGCTATATAGCCAAACAGTAAAAAATAAGCCACATAAGCTACCAAAAAACCCAAACGAGTAGTGCAAAGAGATATCTCTAGAACCTCAATATAGTCGGATAAAAGAAGTGCATGTCTATACCATGAGTAATCGAAGAATCAACTATATGAAGTAATTTATCACAAAATCAGAAGAATATTGAACGGTCCTGGGATGACACATATCTCATCTGGAGTTCGATTAAGCATCATGAAGCAAAAGAGAATATGCAAACAGGTCATTTAGTTTGACCAGATTTGGACTAGGTGTGTGGGTATACTGATTGGTCATGAGTTGGTCAGACATATCACAAACTGGCCATATGGGGATACGAACTGGTCGTAAGGAGTTATAAACTGATCGTGAGTGACTAAGACTTGGTTACCAATAATATTGTATAAGGTTCATCCAATTTGATTTTTGTGTATATTTAGGGATCAATATTTCCTACTAAGGACCGCTATCGACCAGTGATTAGAAAGTTATTTCTGAGTTACAACCAAGTATTCATGAATCTACAGGGTTATACACTTGATGGGTTGAAATAATAAGGGTACAGATGATAGACTTCAAGTGAGATACAATCTCTACTCAGTGCATTGGGTTATCAAAAATAGAGAGAGATCGCATCACTCACTAAAAACCCTAGCTGCCTCTTTCCAAAGGCTATGCTATACATGTTGGTGTTAGCACACCAGTGCACGATGTTCCTTCCTTAGACGTGTGGAATTCGGTAGAGGCGCTGTTGTGATTGTAGTGTTGAACGAGACATCAAAGGAGAAGACAATCGGCTCGTGGAGATCAATTACTGCTGTTGGACAATCGATTGCTTTCACTACACCGACACGTGATATGTTGAACTGGACTACTTAAACTCTTTCTTCGTTGCACTATACGTCTAATATTATGAACTATAATCTTTTATTTGTATGATTTTCTAATTTATGTGATAAAAGTTTTTAATTTGTTTTAACGTAGGCTATCCTTATCATAAAACAACATGGGCAGGCAGCTTTCCCGACAGAGCTTTGTTGAGCGGCTCTGATGCTCAGGCTCAGTAGCGGTCTTATCATCACTAGAGGTTGATCAATTTCGGCGTGAAAAATTCTATGCATCCAACCGTTCTTTACAGTGCTTTCAACACCACTCACGCGAGTACGCGACAATTCGTGGCTTTGTAGAGTTACTGAGTTGAAGGTCCTATCCAGCCCATTGGCGCACGCCTGACGTTTGTGGGAGCAGTCAGCACACAGGAAAGCGTTGAGCACGGCATGCATGCAAATTCTTCCATCCAACCCACGCAGTGCTTCGGTTGATTTATGGCCACCAGCTGCACGACCACGGCACAATACAACAAAATTAAGCGGCAGTGACCGTGCAGCTCAGCCGGACGCTGCGACCGCCGCACCGTGTGGGCCGTGTGGCCGCCCGGTAGACGTCAACACTGGCGGCTCTCGCGCCGACGCCGACGGGGCACGCGGCACGGCCGTCCCGTCCTACGTCCACCCACGGAGGAGGGAGACAAGCCGAGCAGTCGAGCAGAACAGCGGCGCAGTGAATCGCGCCGCAGACTGGAGGGTTTCTGCACGCGTCGCTTTCGGCGAGACTGCACGGTGCGACCGGCCAGTGAGGACGCGTCTTGGGCCGCCCCAAACGCCTCGGTTTTGGTTTTTTTCTTGCTTCTATTCGGACATAAAAGCTTTAGCTCATGATTTATTTTATACTATAATTATTAAAAATATATTATAGTTGCTGGTTATTTTTAGTATAATTAAATTTAAAAATTATATCATCACGGAAAATGAAAAGGAATAAGACAAAAAAAACCCTCAAAAATCATATCACAAAAAAAAGATGAAAGTAAGAAGTTAGAAGTCACAAGCCAGAAATAGAAACTCTAATGAGCAGGGTCTAGCCAGAAGTTACTTAGAACATATGGACTTCTAATTTTAATTATTTAGGACTTTTTTGTTTTTGTTTTTCTTTTTTTATTGTCCGTAGAGATATAATATTGTTTTTGGTTCTAGGATTAGGATCAGTAATTTGGGTACATAGTTTTTGCACTGTGCATTGTATGATAAATTGCATAAATTGATGACCTTTGTGTATTGTGCAGTGCTACGCAACAATTTACTTGTTGGTGTTAGTTGCAGGACTTCGGAGCTAGGTTATGGTGAGGCGTAAGTGGACCGGTACTAGGCACAGTGTGGTGCTGAGGTCCAGAACAGTCAAGGAGACACTGAAGATGACCAAGGCTTGCGGGGTGGTTTCAAGTTGGAAGCCTGGAACGATGAGAAAACGGTGCGGGAGCTACCGGCGGTGGACATGACGAGCAACGGCAAGGTGGACCGGGACTAGGCTCAGGGAGGAGCCAAGGTCCTGTGCGGTCAAGAATGCCAGGTGCCGTCATGCGTGAGGAGAAGCACGTGCTGCACCAAGTGACTTGGGTCATTTGCAAGCGAGGATGGTTTGGTGGGATCCGAACGAGTGAGAAGCTTGACGACATATCATTGGGGCCATATGGAAAATTGTGAAGCATGTGCGATGTTTCATGGCAAAGAAAGCGAGAAGCTTCGAGGAAGGCGATAGAGGGGCAATTTGATAAATTGCTCAATATGGGAAAAATGGTGGTGTGTGAAACCACAATATTGGCCTAAGTGGTTTAGGTCTTGTATGCGCTAAAAATGTGAAGTAGATCAAGTGTTGATTCACTAATGGGTTAATAGTTGTAAGCCGCTTTGAGAAGCGTACGCGAGAGTAAAACTCGTATTAGGTGTGATTCATTGGGTTTTGGTTTAGATTGTGGGCATATATAAGGGGGAGGCAAGAGCTAGGATTTGAGAATGTTGGCTAGGCCTTTTAGTCACTACTCGCTAGCTCCTTCTCCCTCCCATGAGAGTTAAGTTAGAGAGTGGGTGTGTGTGTGTTATAGTTTTAAAGCTCTATCCTCCTGAGGGGAGTGGCTATAAAACCAATCATCTTAAGTGAGCAATACATCAATCTTCGGTCTAGTTTTTGTGTATCTCTTGTCTGATTAAGTTTGCTCTACTTTGGTTTAGTTCTTCCTCTGTTCTTTTCGGTTCTGCTTCTCGGCTCTGTTCATTTCACTTCTTGATTTGAGAGATTGTTCATGTTTGATCTTATTGATGATATAACTTGCTGTATTTTGTGGGATCGTACTCAAAGCCATCTTGGTTATTCTCTTCCCACAAGCATGGTCTGTTCATCGTTTCGATCTCAGGTCTTTGTTTTGTGCGCCTTTGATCAAATCGCAAAAAGGTCTTAACTTTGTTATTGAGTTTTCAATCCATGGTTGGATTAGTTTCCTGAGACCTTAAGTATGTTGTGTACAAATTTTCACAGCCATTTGTTCTCTTAATCAAAAGATTTGAGGATTTTAGATATGATAGTCGTGCGTCTCCTCTGATACTTCTAATCGTTTATAACCGTCTAATTTCGATCGCTCAATGATCTTACATCTTTTGGCCGTGCATCTCCACTATATTTCTGAGTTGCATACGACTGCATCTGGTTACGATTGCTTACTGGTCTTTGACCATATGTGTTTTCTGACCACACTCTGGACATCGACTACGGAGGTGTTGACCATTCATTGGTCCTCGATCACGAAGGGTACGATCACATCGGTCTTATCCGCGTTGGTGTTTGACTACTCATTGGTCCTTGATCACCTGGACTTTCGATAGCATATTGGACATCGACCATGTCGGTTTTTGACAACGTTGGTTTCGACCACACGGGGTTCGACCACGCTGGTTTTGATCACGCTAGTTTCAACCTTATTGGTTTTGACTATGTTGGTTTCAACCAAGCTGGTTTCGACAACGTCGGTTTCGACCACATTGGTTTCTGACTACGTTGGTATCCAATTGGCATTCGATCTTTGACCACGATGATTTCCGTCCGACAGTTGAGCTTTGACTATATACGTTGGCTTCCGTCTGATACGACCATGTTGTTTTTCTGTCGAGTGGTCGTAACTCGACCACGTAGTGCTCTGATCTGGTCGTACTGAGCTTTATATTCCTCTGTTTTTCAAATAGACCTCATGTCATAATCTTCATAGCTTTGTAGCTATTAGAGTAAATGATTTGTGAATATTTTGGGGGGGGGGGGGATTTATAGGCACTATTCACTCCGTTCTGTTGTCTATTCGGACCTACAGTAATCAAATTGAAGAAATAGAGTATTCAAAATTATGTATATCGATTTGTCATTATGTACAACCGATTTGAGTCAAATATGATTGGGCTAGTGCAAAATGAAATTTCATTTATTCTACTTTAGTGCAAAATAAAAGTATAGGTTAACTCTGCAAAAATGAAATTTTATTTAGCCTGCTTTCGTTTAAAGCCAAAATATAGTTTAACTCTGATGTAAAGTAAAATAGCTGATAAGTTACCTGATATCTAGTGTGAGTTACTCTATTTTCTCTTTTGCGTAGTAGGTTTGGTCGAAAGGGGTACACAACGCAAGGCCCACTGCATCCAGCCATGTGCGGCCTAAAGGGGGCGTTTGGATAATAGGTTATGAGGGGGTGAGAATAGGATTAGGTTATAAATTGCGATGAATCTAGTCTTTTCTCTCGATCCAACAGCTGCATTTCGCCGTTTCGTGCTTCATAAACGTGCATGGTCTTGAGTGCAGGCAGGCGCTAGCCAGTAGCCACAAGCAGAAAAGGTTCGGCGACCGATACATTAGCACACCACGTTTTGTCCTTTTTGATAAGTGATAACCACTTCGCTGTCCCTAGCATCTGAGCTTCGAGCACGACATCTAAAGAGGCAATGTCATAAGCAATACTGTGGAATTGCTTTTGCCGATGAGTTGTAGTTTTCTTAGAGGGCCATGAGTTGATAAGGGGACACTGATAGCTTACTTCTATACCATGTCGTTATCTACAAACAGTGCACGCCCAACCATAGGATCGGGATTGGATCCCATATGGACCATCTCTGCAAGCAAGGTGCCTGCCAGTTACGCCCTTTCAGTCACATAAGAAAGCAAGGTCACATAAGAATGACGTGCTATAACATGTGCAGTTAAAATAAAATAATTTTGATCAAAGATATTATCTATAATGTATAGTTTAAATATATAAAAATAATACCAGTAAATTTGTCCTAATAACACATTCCTACTATACCACTTTAATAACTTTTTTTGGAATATATATTGATAAAACAAAATGATCGAAGTGATATCTTATCGATTTTAAAAAGTAAAATACGTTGCCCTTTTCTGATGAGAAATAATGACATTATGGTATTTTATTAACTTTAAAAAGTCAAAAACATTGCTCTTTCTGAATGGAGAAAATAGGAACATTAAACACTGAACAAGTACTCCATCTTTTCTTCCTACTTACATAACGTACGATGCGTGTTCAAATGTCCTGTAACTAGCACTAGAGTTGGACATAAGTTCAACACCCGTCAAGGATCTACCAGCCTACGGGCTTAGCTTACGGATAGGCGTGTTAATGAGTTAGGTTCAAACGGGTAGCTCCGCTCGTTTCGACTTTAGTTTCTAGTTTCTGATTTATTTTTTATTATTTATAGTTTTATCTTTTTCTGAACTTTTAGCTTTTTTTGAGCTTTGTTGCCAGTTCTTTTTTTCTCGTATTCGTTTGTGTTGTCCGTGATGAGCTAGCATATTTTTTTTATTTTAAAATTTTTTAAATTTAATTACGCTAAATAGTCTTCAGCTACAGTGAAACTTCAGCCGCTACAGTGCAATTTCAGCCATAAGTCATATCTTTTTAGCCCAACCGAGCGGGGCCTAAGGGAGAGTTTTTAATTAGATTGGCTTTGGATAGGTGAAAATGGGTGAAAGTGCAAACGGGTTGGATTGGGTTCAATTACCTCATAAAAAGAGTTGGATTAAGATGGAGTGGGTTTAACAGTTTCGGGTTGAGATCGGCTTGTGGACTGGTTCAACCTGTGGCATGGTCTACTGGAGTGCACTGGATTGTCTATAGGCTTAGACTACCATATTCAGTTATAGTTTTTTTATAAAAGCATGTGAGAACCACATGTGCACATGTGCCTATTAATTTGTACAGAGTAGCTCCATACATATAGAATCATTTGCAACAAACTTCAACCAATTTTGCAAAATTTTTGTTATGTGAACGCGATGTTAAATTCTAAATACCAAAGTTTTACTAAAACTTCCTATAAAAACATGTAGGGCCTATGTGTACCCCTAATTTTGTCAATCTGTATAGAGTAGCTCCCTTACACGTAGAATCATATCTAATAAATTTTAATTGATTTTGAGAAAATTTTATGCTATGAATGTGAAGTTGAAATTCTAAATACCGAAGTTTTATGAAAACTTACTATAAAAAGTATGTAGAGCCCACATGTGCGTCTACCTGCAATTTGCACAGAGTAACTTCCCTTCATGCATAATCATTTGTAACAAATTTCAATCGATTTTGTAAAACTTTTGTAGCATAAACACGATGTTGAAATTTCAAATACAGAAGTTTTACGAAAGCTTATTATAAAAACATGTGAGGCCCACACGTGCACCTAACCCTACCAATGTGCATAAATTAGCTCCCCTATACGCAGAATCATCTCTAATAAATTTTAATTGATTTCAAAAAAAATTTATGGCGTAAACCCGAGGTTGAAATTTCAAATACTAAAGTTTTACGAAAGCTTTCTATGAAAGCATGTGGGGACACGTGTGCATCTAGTCTTGCCAATTTACACAGAGTAGCTCCCCTGCACGTGTGCATCTAGCATTGTCAATTGGCCATGTGGGGCCAATTTACACAGAATCATTTGTAAAAAATTTTAATTGATTTCGTAAAAATTTTATAATGTAAACGCGAGGTCAAAATGTTAAATACCAAAGTTTTATGAATAAGTGAGTTGGGAAGTAGGTTGAACCCATGAGTTTGGGGTTGGGTTAGGTTTAAGTGAAAGGTGGTTTAGGTTAGATTTAAGTGAAAGGTGATTTGTCTCATATAAGTTAGGTTAATTTTAGATTATGTTTAAATCTATTAGCAGAGATATTGAGTGATTACGAGACAATTCAATCACCGAAAGCTTTGGAGTCTAGCGTAGACTGCAGAGGCTAGCTCGAGAGGTGTTATGTTCCTCAAACGTGGTCCAGTGAAACAGTGTACCGATAGTACAATCATCGTGGTTCATCTTATCTGCTCTAGTGGAGGTTGAGGTTGTCCGACGTGTAAAAGCCACTTCATTCTTTTTACCTTATAAGCTATTTGTATTTGTTTCGTTCGTGCAAACACTCGCTCTAAAAACAAGAATCATCATCTACAGACATAAGCCATCAATCGTAACTGAAAAGAGCATGCCTATGTCTAACCAGGGGCGGTTCTGCAATGATTCGAGTGTATTCAGCTGAATACCCAAATATTTAAGTAAAAAAACTAGTATATACAAAATATAATACATACATACATACATACATACATATATATATATATATATATATATATATATATATATATATATATATATATATATATATATATATATATATATATATATATACACACACATTTAGTTGGACCAAATTTATTATTTTTAGACCTAGTTAGCCCAAATATATTTAGAAACTGAATGGGTATTCAACTGAAACTGAATTTAGAAGTTCTCTCTAAGTCTCCAAGCTGAAACTGAAACTGAAACTGAATGGGTATTTAGAAGCTCTCTCTAAGTCTCCAAGCTGGCAAGCCCGAGGTGAGCTCTCATCTCTCGACTTGGCTCAATTTGGTGTCGATTGCATTGGATATTTGGATGGTCAAATTGCCTGTAGCTGCAGAGACTTAGAGCAACAATTATTGATATTATGAAGCCTGGATTGGGAGATCTAGATTCAAAATTACCACATCCTTAGGAGTTAGAAAAGTTTTTTAGATTGGGCATCTTCGGATCTTCCTAATCCCATGCTATATAATTGGCAATCCACAGAAATTCTATGTTTTCTCCTTGTAGAAACTTATGATCTCATTTTTACTTAGCCTGTATCTTCATAATTTAAATTCAGCATTGCTTGTTTGGGCTTCTATTTTCAACCAAGTTAGGTTATGCTTTTGGTTGCATGCTCTTCAATATTTGGTCATGTACCAATTGCCCAACAATGGTTACTCGTTACCCACGAATTCTCTAGGTTTTGTTTTATGCAACTGTAGCTTTTGAGTTTGTTGTACTGGCCCTTTCTTTGCAACCAACCCTTAAACATTAGTGTATGCTCTGACAAGTATAGATAATATATTGATGCATCATGCATACAATATTTTTGTTTGGCCTCTCTAAATCATTATTGACATTTGATAGGTTATCTTTGAGCTTTGAAAAATGAAGAAGCTGCAGATTTGAAATATTTATGGGAGAGATTTGGAAAGAGCAAAAAAGAGCAGGATCAACAAGGTATGCAATTGTCATTAATTTCTATAATTTGCTATTTAATTTATGTCATTATGCTAGCTTTATGTCGCTCATTTTCTCGTAAGAAATCATTCATTTCTATATTTTTGTATTTTATTGTATCTATATATACATATCGTTGTATCAGTGTTTTGGGAAATGGTGAGTCGCGGCATCGACGTATTCGAGCAATCTAGCTTAAAGTCCGAATACCCATCTTAAAAATTCTGGATCCGCCACTGTGTCTAACCAGTGCCTCTTCTTTTGGCATTTTGTATTTATCCATCTATGTGCTTGATTTCCTGAAATTATCACTATCATATTATCAAAAGGATGGTTTTGATATGAAAAAGAACATAATGCAGATTTGCAACATGTAGATTTATGACTTGTTGGTACCATAAATGATAATCAGGCGTACCATCATGCAACCCAAGACCTAGAAACGACATTAAAGTTGTCTGGTCAGAATTACATTTCCCGTATGCAGGAAAGGAATTTTGGGGGAGTGCAAGGTTTACCTGACCGGCTATTGCAAAATGCAGTAATGCTGCCCGTTCGTTTGCAATTCGATGGCCCTATCTTATCTTTACATCGAATGGCCTTGAAGGCCCTGGATGCCGTGCTTTTGTGCCTTTGTGGACGTAAGTGGGACTTTGCATGGCTTCCTGAGCCGTCCATAGATCGTATTGTCAAATTGGGCTTTTAGTGTCTTCTTGGTTGGGTTTGGTGTAAAGGATGGGCCTCTGGGTCACTCAGCCTCAAATAAGGCTCGTTCGTGTGGTTCGAATGGTGCCGTTTCTCGGCCTAGGCTGCCCTTTGACGTCTTTCTAAAGAAAGCATACGGCCGATCACTTGGCTAGCTATTGCGATGTCTGGCGTTGAGTTGTGCGGTATGCATGTGTGCAATTGTACACATATGGACATTATCATTAGACATAAATGCACGGCGCAGTATTGTCATGGTTTGTCCTCTCCAGCTAGTTTTCTCCATTTCCCGGAAGACGGTGTACGTACACGCGAACACATTACACACACGTAGAAATGAAACGCGGTTGCTTGGAGACAGCTCCTTCGTTGATGCATTGCCAGTTCGTCGCTGCCTCGCTGGATCTGAGAGGTTTCACACTCTCACAGCTCATGTCAAACCCCACACGTCCTACTTCCCAGGCAGGCCTTGACAAAGTTTGCTTTCCCTTCTCGTCAGCCGCAAATGCTTGCTAGTTCTGCGTAGTTACTTGTACTGTTCGCACACCCCCAGAGAACAAGTCCGTGTACTATTCTCCAGCTTTGAATGACTTTGCATACTATCTGTACGCCGGAGTCGAACGGTCGATCGCACGGCGGATGAGCTACAGTAATATTCGCGAATCGTCGCGCCTCCCGATGCTGCGCTCCATATAATAACGCTGGCATCGTCAGGACAGCTGCTATCGAGTCGCCCGTTAGGTAAACAATCCGAACCGGCCACAACGGCTAGTCGGCCTTTCGCCTGGCCGGCCCACCACGCAAGGGGTCACATTGTTCTAGAAAGCGCGGATCCATCTCCCGCGTCCGTGCGTGGCCGCACGGTGTAGGATCCACCACGTGCCCCCGGAACTAGTCGTTAGACCACGTCCTGCTCCGCCGCGCGACGCGGTGCCGTTGCCTCGAGGGTCAACTTGGCCGGCGCCGCTCCGCGAAGTGGTCCGCCACACACGCTGACGGTCTGGTCCCACGCGGTGTTCCCCTTCATGACAGGCTTGAACGTTGCAGCCGTTGCTTAACCGACATAAGGGGTGCTTTTCCGGCTACATATACCCGCGCCTCCCCTCGCACCCACTTCACATCTCGCAGCACACAACAGCTTAAGCATCCACCAACTCTTCTCCCAAGCTTAGCCCAGTCTCCCTCACCAACACCGACGCAATGGCTCGCTTCGCCGTGGTCGCCGCCATCGTCGCCCTCCTCGTCGTCACTGCCGCCGCGCAAGCCCCGGGCGCGGCCCCCATCCCGGCGCCGAAGCCGGCACCCACCACCCCGCCCAAGATGGCCCCGCTGCCCCCACCCCCGGCGAGGTCCCCGGCCACAGCCCCGGTCGCCACCCCGCCCGCCGCCTTTGCGCCGTCCCCCAAGGCCTCTGCCCCGGCCACTGACGCCCCCACCGCCTCCGCTCCCTCCGCGATTACCCCCTCAACCGTCTCCGACGCCCCGACCGGCGTCCCCACCGGCACCCCCGCGAGCTCCGCCGTGTACACATCCGCCGTCAGCTTCGTCGCCGTCGCCGGCGCGGTCGCCGCCGCCGTTGTATTCTAGATGGCGCGAGGAGGATCATGTGATTGATCATAGATCGCCCGTCGTGGGGCTCTGTTTTACTGTTGTTTATACTCCGAGATTCTTTCAGTGATTCTTTTTTAGAGACCGGGGACAGAGTGATGTTTGGGACATTGTTGTTATCTTGTTACACATGCATGAGATGATTATTAATGGAATTCTTTCATTTGTCACCTTATCTCCTCTCATGGATGTATGTATCTCTTCTCAGCTCATTTTGATATAAAGTACCTACAAGTCACAATACTGTGTATTCTCTACTACTCCAACTTGCTCTGTTAGGCCGTGTGTTGTTGAGCCCTGTTAGGCCGAATGAATCTTTAAAACTAGACCATACCTATTTATACTTAGTAAATGATATCATTACACATATGTTCTAGTATATAAAACAATGTTTCACAAGTTAATTCCCAATATTCCATAAGTTCAAGGTAATGTTGTAGTGCACAGCTTTTGAATTTGGCTCGGAGGAATAAAACCAATATGTGTTAGATGTTTCAGTATGTAAAATAGAGCCATTTGGATGCAATGTTCTATATATTCCTCAATGAGAGAAATTTCGATATTTGACACTGAATACGTGCGCCTCTCAACTTTTAACCCCCAATTCGCACGTCTTTGGAAATTTAACCATGTCACTGCGAATTTTTTGATTCAAGGGATTCTCTTCATTTTCGCAGTGACAAGTGTCAAAATAGAAAAGGAGAGAAAATGAGGAGAATTCCTTGAATCAAAAGAATTCGCAGTGACAGGGTTAAATTTCCAAAGGCGTGCGAATTGGGGGTTAAAAGTTGAGAGGCGCACGTATTCAGTATCAAATATCGAAATTTCTCCCTCAATGATGTTCTACATATTAAGTTATAACGAGGATGAATCAATGTTTCACGTGTTTGAAACCAATATTCTAACAGTTCATTAACGATATTCTACCTATTAAAGTTACGACGAGTGATGGATCAAAGTTCGCTGTATTTGGTTTCAATGTTTCAATAGTTCATCGACGGTGTTCAAAAGTTTTATCGACGGTGTTCCACGTATTAAGTAATAACGAGCAATAGGTAAATGTTCCACACTTTTATTTTTAATGTTCCAAATGATTTGACGATATTCTAAAAATTCATCGATAATGTTCAAAATAAATATAATAATATTAGTGGAACAAAACAAATGCACTTGCTGAACAAATTGTTGGACAAATCGTAGTAAATGCTGTAGAATACATAAAAAATATTAGTAAAATAAATCAAGGCAAATTGTTGGACAAAAAATATTAATAAAACAACTGATGGGAAAAATGACACGAGAAAAAAACCTACTACAACATCGGGCAAGAAAAATGCTGCAACTAAATGAAAAAAGAAAAAGAAGAAAAAAAAGAGAAAGAACGAAGCCTGCGTGCGCTGTTATTTCTTGGGTGGAGCTATCGAGGCCATGTTGCAGAATTGCCAAGCAGGCCACGCGTGTGTGGCTGGATGGCTGCGTTGGGCTGCGTTTGCGTGGCTTGCTACGTGGGATGTGGGCCGGGGTGGGCGGCGCGTTGATGGGCCTGATTGTTTTGGCTGCGGTTTGCGATTTTTGGTTGTGCCTTTTAGCTTTTGGGTTGTTTGTATAAGAGATTATAGAGTAACAGAAACTCATGTGTGATTTTTGTTAATATAAATGAAGTCAGTAAAGTATGAACTACAATTAACTAGTAGATTCTATCTTAAAAAATACTCCGTTTAAAAGTTAGTTACTGTAGAAAAGCCGAAAACATGTTTTAGAAACTGAAAAGAACAGAGCGGATATATGCCAGGCTCGCGGCATATAGGGGGTGTTTGGTTGCCAGCCACACTTTGCCACAGGTTGCCACGCCTAAGGTTAGGTAAGTTTGACCAACTTGGCAGCTGTTTGGTTGCAGCCACAGTTGTGGCAAGATTCCCTTCCAGCAAACTAGGTCCCACGCGTCAGTGACTCAAAAAAGTATGGCAAGATTCCCTTAGGCTTGCTAAGGTGTGGTAAAGAATTTGAATACCTCAACTTAGGCAAGTGTGGTAATTTTTATTGGCAAATGGTGGCAAAGTATGGCTAACAACCAAACAGCCCCATAGTATTTGCCCTCCGCAATCCACACCCCAACGATCTTAGGTTTGGTTCCCTGGCCTCGTGCGCCTGGCCAATGCGGCAGCCGGGAAATCGGCAGGCGGTGATTTGGTTGCCATTCTGGGTGGCTCTCCTAGGCCCAGGCGAGCAAAATAGATCGTTTGACAGGCTGGCCTGGCAGTCAACTGATTTACTTGGTTTTTTCGATGTAGGTATATGTTTCTAACCAAATATTATATCTTAGATTTGTCTAGTCAGATAAAAAATTATTAAAATATCAAACTACCTTCAGACATTACTTTTTTTAAGACATGAAGTCCAGAGCACCAACTAAACAAGCCCTTAAAAAGACTTGGGACAGTACTTTCCTGTGAGCCCATAGCCAGCCCAATTTTCTTTTAGAACATAGCTAGATAACTTGATAAACGTCAAAACCGACAAAAGAAGAGGGAGATCGAATATTCCTCCAACATATAAAAATTCGGACCTCCTCTCCCCCCAACTAACACGCGAACCCTTTTTTAAAAAGGTCACATACAATCAATTAAGTGAATTACTAAACAATACTAGAGTGTTTTTTACTCGGCACTTAGCTTTTTTCTCATGTATGTAATATTTTTCGCTCGTATTTACAATATTTTTCTACGTATGTAATATTTCTCGGCTATAAAATATTACATACATAGAAAAAATATTGCATATATAGAAGAAAAAAAATTTGCATATGTGGGTGAAAAATATTGCAAACATACATAAAAATATTGCATATATACAAAAAAATATGAGTGCTCTGAATTACAAAAAATATTCGGGTCGAGGTGTTGAAATGCTGACATGCTACCACAGTGTAAACTTTGGAATTGAGTCATTTCATGTTTCTATACTCGCAATTTGCTCAGGGGGTGGTTGACAATGCGCACAAGAAAGCCCTCTTCATTCGATCGATGGAACTGAAGTGGTGCTAGCTTTCAAGGCATCGATGCATCAGCTGAGCACGGAAGTTGTTAGTTGATGTGCGTGTCAATCTGCTGGAATATGAAAGCAGAAACCGATGAAATGAATCGATCGATGTACTACTAATTGAGCCTTGCAAGAAATAAGGAGTAACCCCAGCTCAATGCCTTGGTGAACTTGTGCACATCTCGCGCTGCACATAGCAACAAATCTATGGGCCAAATGGGTAATGGAGTCATGCGTTGAATGATGATATCCCCTCCGTTATTTGGATGCTACAAAGCTTATCTACAAAATCATGTCATCTAATTATCTAAACAGGGTCTCTTGCCTTTCGCATCACCATTAGGCCCCAGATCCTGGCATAGCATGGCCAGAGTGGGGCATGAACTGTCTATACTCTATACAAATAATACTGCAGTTATTTTTCTATTTAAATTTAATTTTAAATATCTGTTTTTTTACAAATTTAGTTCCCTCTTCGGACCTGCCGAGCACCCGATAGGTAATTAATGCCCATGGTTAGCTTTAATTAAAGTTTATGGTTAGTGCTAATTAAATATGATAATGATGACCTGCTGAACTACTGTAGCTCGATAAGTCTAAAAAGAGGAATAGATTTATAAAAACAAATATCTAAAAAGCAAAATTAAAAAATAAATATAACGCTATTTATGTGAATAGTCCAGTGGGGCATCAAGTGCTCACTCTGCGCGGATGTTCCCATGTCAGAAAACATACATGATGTGGCCGCGCAGCAGTCACGTTCATACGATTCCTAACTTTCAGAAATGATTTCTTTACACGACTCCTTAACCCTTATCCGCTCACGTGGTCTCTCTGAACCATTCATTGTTGATTTCTTTGTAATTTCCTTGCAAGCATTTTGTTTGATAAAACCGTAATATAAACAAGAGAGCAAACGTGATGAGGTACAAGCAGTACGGGCCGGAATCAATTAAATACCCGGAGGAGATAACCAGGAGAGATTACAATTCAATCTATACATTCCAAATACAGGAGATTAGATGCTATCTCTAACGGATGGCATACTATCTCTAACACCCCCCGCAGTCACAACGGGAGGTTCGCGAACGCAGAGACTGGATCGAAAATCCTCGAAGAGCTGAACAGGTAACCCTTTGGTCATGATGTCGGCGAACTGGTGTGAGGAAGGCACGTGTAGAACGCGGACTTGGCCAAGAGCCACCTTTTCACGAACAAAGTGAATGTCGATCTCAATATGTTTCGTACGCTTGTGTTGCATGGGATTGGTTGAGAGGTAGACGGCACTGACGTTGTCGCAGAAGACTACCGTCGCGGAGGCAAGGGGAGCGTGGAGCTCTCCAAGGAGTTGACGAAGCCAGCACGACTCGGCGACGGCATGAGTAATAGCTCGGTATTCCGCCTCAGCGCTAGAGCGGGAGACGGTGGCCTGGCGCTTGGAGGACCAAGAGACTAGGTTGTCGCCAAAGAAGACACAGTAGCCAGAAGTGGAACGTCTGGAGTCCGGGCATCCCGCCCAGTCCGCATCGGTGTAGGCAGTGAGCGAGGAGGACGGAGAGGCATGAAGAAACAGACCATGGTCCAGTGAGCCCTTGACGTAACGCAAGATGCGTCGAATCAATGCCATATGAACATCCCTTGGCGCGTGCATATGGAGGCACACCTGCTGGACGGCATAAGAGAGATCCGGTCTGGTGAGGGTGAGGTACTGCAGTGCTCCAGCAAGGCTACGGTACTCGGTCGCCTCGGTGTCGCGGAGAGGAACGCCATCGGTAGCGGACAACTTTGACTTGGTGTCGACCGGTGTAGCCGTTGGATGGCATTCGGTCATGCCGGTGCGTTGAAGAAGGTCAACTGCATACTGTCGTTGGGAAAGGTGAAGACCAGCAGCGGTGCACTTGACGGAGATGCCGAGGAAGTAGTGAAGGTCGCCCAAGTCGGTCATGGCAAATTCAGCATGAAGTCGCGTCGTAAGGTGGCGAAGGAGACGCGAGGAGGAGGCCGTCAGGATGATGTCATTGACGTAGAGGAGAAGGTATGCCATGTCGGAGCCGTTGCGGTAGATGAACAGCGACGTGTCTGTCATGGATGGAGCGAAGCCGATGGAGCGGGCGTAGGTAGTGAAGCGATGATACCATGCACGTGGAGCTTGCTTGAGGCTGTAAAGAGACTTGTGGAGATGACAAACGTAGTCGGGGTGGTCGGGGTCGATGAAGCCGGATGGTTGTTGACAGTAGACAGTCTCGTCGAGGGTGCCATGAAGAAAGGCGTTCTTCACGTCGAGCTGGTGGATAGGCCAGGACTTGCCGGCGGCGATGGTGAGGACAACCCGAATGGTTGCTCGCTTGACGACGGGGCTAAAGGTCTCATCATAGTCGATGTCTGGTTGCTGGGAATAGCCGCGGACGACCCAGCGAGCCTTGTGACGGGCGAGAGAGCCGTCGGCGTGGAACTTGTGCTTGTAGACCCACTTGCAGGAGACGATGTTTGCACCGGGGGGACGAGGTACAAGGGTCCATGTTTTATTATGAACGAGAGCCTCGTATTTGTCACGCATGGCGTGGAGCCACTGGGGATCCTGAAGAGCCATCCGGTACGTCTTTGGAAGTGGTGAAGCAGCTGGACAACAAGACGCAGACAGACTGAGACGGTTAATTGGTTTCACTATACCAGCCTTGGCGCGGGTCATCATGGGGTGGAGACTGGGTGCTGGACGGGAGACCGGCGAGGCGTGGCGCTGGGGAAGTGTCGCCGTTGCCTCTGGGAACTCGGGCGAGTCCGGACCAGAGGAGGGTTCCGCGTGTAAGGCCGGCACAGATGGGACTGGTACAGCGTCGCTCGGCCGCCAAATCTCACAGGCCCCCGCAGGTGGAGACGGAGTCGAGGTAGCGGGCCCATCGTGTAGCCCAGACAGAGGAGGCGCTGGCAAGCCATGCGGTCCAGCATGGAGCTCGTCCGGAGAGAAGGCACAGTCGAGTGCGCACGACTGGTTCGTGCGTGACGGGCGGTGCAGTCCCTGGAGAGGCGCGTGTGACGGGCGCTGGCAACTCGACGTCGTCAAGAAGGAAGTCGAAATCGGAGGAGACCGTCACCGATTCATCTGTAGAAAAGGGGAAAACCGTTTGGTCGAAAACAACATGATGAGAAGTGATGACTCGGTTAGAGCGGCGATCGAGACACCGATAGCCTTTTTGGGAAGTGGGGTAACCGTGAAAAACACAGGCGGTGGAGCGAGGAGCGAGCTTATGGGATGCGGTGGCTGAAAGGTTAGGGTAGCACAAACAACCGAAGACACGAAGGTGAGACAAATCGGCGGTGGTGCCAAAGAGCTTTTCAAAAGGAGTGAGGAAACCAAGAGGTTGGGAAGGCCGACGGTTGAGGAGGTATGTGGCAGCGGAAAGAGCCTCCGCCCAGTAGGAGGGAGGCATAAAAGCCTGAAGGAGAAGACATCGTATGACATCGTTGGTGGTACGAATGGATCGTTCGGCTTTGCCGTTTTGTTGCGAGGTGTAAGGACAAGATGTGCGAAGGAGAATGCCGTGAGTATTGAAGAAGGAGAGGACATCGGAGTTAACAAGCTCGCGTCCATTGTCGGCTTGAAAGCATTTGAGAGGAAGTTGGAACTGTGTGTGAACATACGGAATGAAAGTCTGGAAAATAGAAAACACATCGGATTTCTGGCGGAGAGGGAATGTCCAAAAGTAATGCGAGTAGTCGTCAACAATAATAAGGTAATAGCGAAAACCAGAATTGCTCAAAACGGGAGATGTCCATAAATCACAGTGTAACAACTGAAAGGGCGCAGTGGAGATACTACGGGAGCGGGCGAAAGGAAGCTTAGCAAGTTTGCCTAAACGACATGCGTGACAATTTGAAGTGGAAGCAGTGCTAGGTATAGTAAATCTTTTCTGGAGATGGTAGATGACATCCCGGCCAGGATGACCCAAACGGCGGTGCCACACAGCTGGAAGAGTTGTTGTTGACAAGAAGGCATGTGGACGTGTAGACGTGAAGGCGGCTGGGATGGTATAGAGATCTCCAGAGCTATTGAAGCGAAGAATCACGGTCCCCGAACGCGGATCCTTAATAGAGAAACCAAAGGAGTCAAATTCAATGGAACAAAAGTTGTCACGAGTAAATTGACGAACGGAAAGAAGGTTTTGTATGAGCAATGGAACAATAAGGACATTGTTGATGGCATAAGAAGAGGATGGAGTAGAGAGAGTAGTATGACCAATACGAGAAACTGGAATTGAGGAGCCGTTACCGACGGTAACAGACATGGGTGAGGTGGGTGCTCGGGAAGAATAAAGGATACCGTCGGATGAAGCCATATGGGAGGTGGCGCCGGTGTCCAATACCCAGCCGTCGCTGGGCTGGCCCTGCATGTGCAGGTTATTGAGTGCAGCAACGAGACCAGCTTGGTCCCAATTGGGCTGAAGCGGCACTTCTGATTCAGCAGCCGAAGATTGGGGAGGCTGCTGCATGTGGAATGCCTGCTGCACCGGAAGATTGGGTCGCGGTCCAAGGAGTCCGGGGCCACCAGCAGGCTTCCAGGAAGCAGACCACGGCTGTGGATCGGCCCACGGCGCAGAAGACCACGGGGCCATCAGCACCCATGGACCAGGCGGCGGAGGCGTCGTCTGCTTTGAGCCACCGGAACGATTGCTACCACGGCTAGCGCCAGCACCAGTGCGGTCGTTGCCACCGTTGCCTCCGGTCCTCCCCTTGCCTCCTTTGCCCTTGCTGGTCCTGCCTTTGTTGTGGGAGGTGGACTGATTGGAAGGGGCGGCGGCGAAGAGAGCAGCGTCGTTGTCGACTGTGATGCCATTGGCGGGGTGGCGCATCTCCGCCAGGAGAAGGGACGAACGAGCGCTGGCGAAGGTCGGGAAGGGAACTTGAAGGGGCAGCAGCTCCGCCTGGGTGGCGAAGCGAGAGCTGAGGCCGCGGATGAGGTTGAGGACGAGGGTGCGGTCGGAGACGGGTTCGCCGAGGTCCCGGAGAGAGTCAGCGAGGTTCTTGAGACGCCGGCAGTAGTCAGTTACCGGCAGTAGTCAGTTACCGACACGTCGCCTTGACGAAGACTACGGAACTCCGTTTCCAGATAGATGATCCTCGTCTCGCGGTTGTCGTGGAAGACGTTCTTGGTGGCGACCCACAGAGCACGAGCAGTCTGTGTCGGTTCCATGACGATGCCGAGGACGTCGTGAGCGATGGAGCAGTAGAGAGCGGTGAGAACGGCGAAGTCCTCCTGCGCCCAAGTGCCGGTGGCGTCGACCGGAGGAGGAGGATTGAGAATATGACCGAGCAGGCCAAATTTGCCGAGGAAGGCGACGAAGAAGGTCCGCCACTTGGTGTAGTTCGGATTCTTCATGTCGAGGGTGACGGGCACATGCGTTTTGACACTAGGTATGCTGAGGGCGCCGGCCGTCGAAGGACAGGACGCGGGTGCTGCGCCGGCGAGCGCGACGTTCGGCGCATGCGTCGGGATCACCATGGCCGTGGAGAGAGCTGGTGACGGTGTGGAGGCTGATGCCGTGAGAACATCTTGGGCCGCCTGCGCAGTAGCTAGAGCAGCCAGGAGATCCTGGTTGTTGCCGGCGGCAGCCGCGGCATGGGCGGCAGCAAGTGCCGCGGCGAGGTTGGCGGCAGCATCCTAGGGTGATGGTGGAGGTGGTGGTGGTGGAGGAATAGTGGAGCCGGTGGGAAGCTGAGAGGAAAGATTCTCCATGGGTGCAGCGGAAGAGAGACAAGAACCGGCGAGATCTGTTTCGCTCTGATACCAAGCAAACGTGATGAGGAAGAGAAGGAGATTGGCTCAGCACACGTACAAGCAGTACGGGCCGGAATCAATTAAATACCCGGAGGAGATAACCGGGAGAGATTACAATTCAATCTATACATTCTAAATACAGGAGATTAGATGCTATCTCTAACGGATGGCATACTATCTCTAACAAAGAGCGGTCACAAATCATGCACCCAAATTTTCGCTTGATCTTTCTCTTTTTGGGAAAGCACCGAAAGCAAACTGACACATTTATGAAATCTGCGTTTTGGGACATAGGTACATAGCACGACGTCGTCCTTGGGACATCTAGAGAGACATACACGAAAATACAACTGCAAGCAGCTAGGGCTGATGCTGTGATGCATACACGGCAGTAACTATTTCTCGGTCAATGGAATTAGTTCTCTAGTCTCTACCACATATCACTCATGCTGTCTGTGTACGCGAGTGCACCCGAGCGCATGTTTTCTCTGAAGAACATTATTCACGTACGACCCACCCACCCATAGAACCAAGCTGATATAAGCAGGAAGGAGCATTATTGTCCACGAGAGAAACAAACGAACTCATCACATCATCGGGCAATCATTCTGGCTGCCTGCCCAGCTCACTGTTCATCCAGACGTATCTGTCGACATATGTGCCGCAGTGAAACAGGGGTGCGTGAATGAATTCGAGATAGCTGCATTGCATGCATATAAATGCGTGAATCAACAAGTACGTTACTCCAAAAAGAAGTGATCAGAGCAGAGCTAGCGCCAATGTTGATATTTTTTTCTGGCCCTGGACAGGATTGCACGCAGGGTACAATCACATTCACGATTTCACATATAAAGCTAGGATGGATTCCATTTCCAGGACGGACGGGCACTGGCAGGCACACGGCATGCAGTTGCAGATGCTTCACATGCATGACGGTCTCCTCGGTGCCGTCAGGCATCAGCTGCTAGCCGAGGCTGAGCTGAGGCCGGCCTCGTCCTGCCGCTGAATGCTGCCCAGGATCTCATGCACAGCGCTGGCAATATCTTCCACAGAGCCCAGCTTGGAATCATCCTCCACCTACCATCCACACGAAAGCGAACGATGCCATCACCGGCGTTGTTATATACTTATATTGAAATGGAAACCAATCGTCGCCTGTGCCACGGCGCTCTAATTGCTCGATTTGTCTCCATCAGCTTAAACTAAGTAGTTAGAAAAAGGAAGTTACCTTTAGGCTGAAGGAGTACAAGACCATGGCGTCGACGGTGGTCATGTTGAGATGCAGCGGCGGGATGCGCACCTGCTGCAGCCCCGCGACCAGCTTCAGCAGCTGCTTCGGCCGCCGCCGGGCGAGCACCTTGAGGCTGGCGTGGCCTTCCACCATGGTCACCTCGATGTCGGCGACGGCCGCCGGTCGGCCGCTCTCCGCAGAGCCGGCCGACTCGCTCTTGGTGTTGCTCGCGTTGCCAGAGCTGGCTGCGCCGCAGCTACCGTTAGACGAGGTGGAGTACTGCGGGAAGCTGAAGAAGCCGGCGAAAGGGGAGTGGCCAGCGTCCGTCCGGCCGGCGCGGTTCTTGAGGCTCTTTTGTACTTGGAGCGATTGGAGGTGCTGCTCGAGCTCCTTAACGTAGTTGATCGCCCCACCAACAATGGATGCTTGGTCACCCTAACAAAATAGCAAAATGACACAATACGCATCTGTCATTTACATTAGCCGCACATGTATAGTTAATCAGTAATTTGTCATTTGAAAAAGGCAGAACGAAACTTATTAGGACGAACGGGTGAACTTGAGATGCTAAAATCGATAAAAGCTCAGTAGTAGTACGCACCCTTTGAGCGTAGGAGGGCGGCATGAGGGAGCGGAGCACGGCGAGGTACTCGTTCATCTGGCGGCGGCGGTTGCGCTCGACGGCAATGTGGGTCATCCGCTGGCTCTCGATCTCCTCCTTGTTTTTGACGACCTTGGTGCGCCTCCGCTTCCTCCTCCCCGCGGCCGCCGTCGGCTCGGGCGCCGCCTTGCCATCCGTGGAAGCATCCGACTGGTCCCTGGAGACCGCCTCCCACTCCTCCGCACTGGGC
Organism: Dendrocalamus latiflorus; assembly: GCA_017311315.1. Taxonomy (NCBI): domain Eukaryota; kingdom Viridiplantae; phylum Streptophyta; class Magnoliopsida; order Poales; family Poaceae; genus Dendrocalamus; species Dendrocalamus latiflorus. The sequence continues at coordinate 30,274,563 of CM029622.1, forward strand.
AGCACAACGGAGGAGGCCAGCTGGTGATCCCAATAATCCCCGCAAAACTCACCGAAACCACTGCCGCCCACGTCGCACCACGGCGCCAGCGTGTAGGGCGAGTCCCCGCACAGCCCGTAGCACAAATGGCCTCGGGCGAACACCACAGCCTCCAACGCCATGCACAGTGTCAAATGGCCTCCCTGCCCGTGGTGGACGGACGGCCGGAAAACGATAGGCTGCCACAAACACAAGGACTGCAAGGTAGCTAGTGGCTAGCGGACACGACACAAGTATGAGACCTGACCGGCGTGTGGAGGGAGGCGGGGGCGCGTTTTATGAGGGGGAGGCGCCGAGGTGGGGCGAGCGGAACACGTACGCGCGCGGGGAGGGGCCACGTGAGGTGGTGGTGTTTCGTGCTCAGGGGAGGAGGGGACTAACGGAGACGCAACGCGGTGGTTTAAGGAGAAGCTAGCAGGCATCGGGCAAGCAAGAGAGGGGACGGGTGGTTTTGGGCTGCTCGGTTGATAGCCAAAATAAGTAACTCAAAGTTTTGGTATAGCTAAAACTTAAATACAATTAAATATTAACAAAATGAACGTGTTTGAACTGTGGCCATGCCAAATTTTAGAGTTACTAAAATTTTGACAAGTGATTTCCTCGTCCTTAGAATTGCTCGTGTATGATATAAGTTCTAGAGTTACCAAAATTTTGTGAGCGATTTTTTCGTTTTTGGATTATCTGTGTGTGGTATTTGATTTCATTATTCTTACTAAATTTCCGTGAACACTACTAAATTTGGGTAGCAAATCAAATAATATCTAATTTTTATTGGTGTTACCGATATTTGATTCGGTTTACATGGCAGCAAACCAAACGAGCCCAACGTTCGTTGCAGAAACAGGGGCTCCTCCTCCTCCAGGAGCGGCGGCAACTTGCCAACTGGCGAACGGCACAGGCACAGAATACTGTGCCGCCTGGGCAGCACGGACAACATCGGAAATTTACAGGCTAGGTGTATTTGCAAATTGGGCTGTACGGCCGCGCCTTTTTTTTTTAGTTTTGGGGGAGTAGTCAAAGCGTGCGCGCGGATCGAGACATTCTGCACGGTGACCGGAGGGGCGTGACAACATGCAGCGCCAGGTTTGCATACGCCGATACGCGCTGGACAACATGCAGCGCTTGCTGTCTGACTAGCTTATTTTGACCATGGTTTAGTGCCGTCGAAATGTACACTTAAGCAAACGCTAAAACTCCAAATTGGTACCAATCGTCTGCCTTCGCGTAAATTGTATTTAAGTATTTCAAAAGATATTATAGCTCAAATACATTAGACAGCTCTTCCACACAAAAGAAGAAACATCAGGGTATCAGACAGGTAGAATGAAAAAAGGACATAGTGGCAACTTGTACTATGTGGCCTATACTTGTACCGTCCTCCTTGTGCAGTCCTCTAAAATTTCGAGGCAGTTTATATTGTCTTTTAAATTTAGTTTATGAATCGTAATAATTTATAAAGAAGTTTTTATAGAGAGATTCATGTACGATTTTGATCGATACAAATAAATCGTTACACTGTGTACTATAATCAATTAGTAAACCTCGTCTTAAAAAGATATTTCGTTTGAAAGTTAAGTACTATAAAAAAAGCTATTTACCATAAAAACAGCTTTTAAAAATTAATATAAACAGTATCTTGGACTGGATAGCATGTGTGCTGATTTTACCATTCATGCACCTCCTCCTCCTTGGCCTGCAGTGCGGAATGAACTCTCTACTGGAGCTCATGTGATCTTACACAGCAAGGTGTTGCATGTGTCTTTCACTAGCCTACTATAGGCAATCTTGCTTGATCTACTGTCTTGTATTATTTTTCAAACCTATCCAAGTTTATGATTACCCTCTAGCACAAACATCTCTCTATCTATTTATATAATCTTTTTTCCCCTTCGACGGAACGTTTCACTGTGCAAGGACTGGAACAACGTACATAAACGCATGATATATTTCAAGTGGGTTTCTTGTCATTGTGCAAGATCGGAACACTTGCGTAGCAATTGTTCGTTGGGAGTTCAACTTACTAATGCCTTAATGCGTGCAATCAATCGATATCTACGGGTTTCCAACGGATGATTTGATCGAAGCCCGTGCTCGGCTGCTCGCGTCGCGCAAGTCATGTAAACTTTCATTCCATTGCCACCTGTGTATCTATCTCACACTTTGGCGTCGCCACAACATGATCCATTGCCACGTGTTTCTCGATCTAGCGTTGTCATCATAAGATGAACGAAACACAAATGACTCGCCCCGATGCTATGTATCATTAGTTCGAGACACGGTAGGTAATAGGGAGCTACAGGTACGTAAGGTGAAAACAGCCACGCACGGCTCTCAACGCCCCCATCATCTGAAACATGAACAAAAATAGCATGTTAGCAACAAGGGAAGGAAAGCGAAAGGTGCATGCATAAAGTCTCTCGAACAGTCGAACTGCGATCGAATCTGGGTGTCGTTTTCGTTCTATTGCTAGCTTTTCGTTTTTTGTCTAATGGAAGTTGGAAAATTTTGCTGTTCTGTTTCGTTACATTTCAAGGACATTGAGGCCCAGCACACCTGTGAAATGCTGTTCCATTGAAATCCCTTTAAGTTCCATTGAAATGCTCGGCCCAATGCGCATTTTTGGATGATTAAAATTGCGCTTTTTAGAAGAAAAAAAAGTGTCAGGACCAAACTAAGGTTTAACACTGAAGAACTCTTTCTTTGCATAAAAAAAATACAAGAACGTGTACTTGACGGCGCCTAAGTTCCATTGGAATTCCCCCAAGAAAATTACAGACAAGTTTTTTTTTCTTGGAAGCGAGAAAATTACAGAAGCTGACAAGGTATGTTTTCTCACATATGCTTGAGAATAAGAACAAATGTACGTTTCTCGCAATTTGTAAATTATTGGCCTGCACACGTTAGATCATGTTGGAGCTGATATAGCAATTAGAGGGGGTAAATGACACATTCAAATTCAACCTTTTAAAAAGGTATCTTAAAACTTCCACTTCACTAGCTATAGAAGTTAGGAAGATCCGATTTGGTCGCCAACAAAAAACCCATAAAAGCTCGAAACAAACGGAGTTCAACTCTCTGGACCGGTCAAATCATTATCAGAAAGCGGTTGGATTGGTTGAGTGGTCTGACCACCCGCGATGACCAGTTAGGCTGGCCTTCGGTCAGACTGCAAGCCTCGGGGCAGTTGAACTGCACTTCTGTTCCTAGAACTAGAAATCATCCCAAGCCAAAATAAAAAATGGTATAATCTCCAAAATACATATTCAAAATGATTTAGAACTTTACACACACCTTGCTAATGATCTCAGGATCCCAATCCATCCAAGGATCAAATAGATCTTGGCTAAAGTTTTAACTTTTCCTCAAGACAAGGAAGTTTACACTAAAATCAGGCAAACTCAAGAACTTAAGATATGACTTGCTCGTGGGTTGAAAATAACCAAGATGGCTTTAGATGAGTTTTCACATGTCACAATAAGCAAGAGCACCAAAAAAATTAAGGTCAAAACCTTAGGAACGATATCACTAGAAAGGCTCCAAATCGAGCAACTTTCAAGATTTTGCTATAACTAGTCCATAAATAGATAAAATATGATCCTCATAAGGCATATCTATCACTTACACATCCTTTAAATCCAGCAAGATCAAGAGAAAAGGAGAGAGGGGGGGGGGGGAGAGGGCAAAACACTTATTAAAACAAGTGCATAATCAACAAGAGCAAGAACACACCATGTAGGACAAACAAGATTGATCTGTTATAACTTGTAGAGGATGGTTTACAACCACTCCAACATACATAGCAAAACTCTCACAAGAGCACTCCTTTAAAGCTTTCACCATAAGGAAACCTTAATGAATGGATGGTTGTTGGTCTTCTTCACCTTTTCCACATGCCTTTAACCGTTCCCAGTCATATATAGATGGAACAATTAGCCCACATCTAACCTAATAGACAGTATCCATTAGCACAACCAAGAAAACTAAATAACCCCCACACCGGATTTTACACTCATACATAACTTATGCACACTTCTCAAAGCGCATTAGCCCAAACCCGCTAGGAGCAAACTTTCCATCCACTTGGCCTCCTCAACATCTCCTTGATCGATGAAAACTCTGGTGGCACGGGTGCATCTTGCAAGAATTGTCAGGGTATGATCACTTCTTCTTGGCCACCCACTTTCATTTGGGAAGCATCTCTCCGTACGACATCCCTACTAGCGGCATAATGATGTATTGTACCTGTCCTCTCTTCTCCCTCTCCTCTTTCCCGATTTTTGAGATCAGCTCGATCGAGGTCTTAGATCCAGTCGTGGTGGGCTGGCAAGATTTTACAGGTAGTTGGTGCGCACTGTTTGGGAGTAAACTTGTACGTGTTGTCATTTCACTGCGAAAAGCTGGTACGTGCTATCAACTCGAAGTGAAAAGCGGGTATGTGCTATCAACTGACTACGAAAAGCTGGTACGTGTTGTCCACTCGTTGCGAAAAGCTGATACATGTCATCAAACCACTAGGGAAAACTGGTGCATGCTGTGAACTAGCTAAATAAAGTTGCTACATGTTATCGAATCACTGGGAAAGCTGGTGTATGAAGTGAACTCGCTGAGAGAAGCTAGTACATATTGTCAAATCACTGGAGAAAACTAGTGTGTGCTAAACTCACTGAGAAAAGCTAGTATATATTGCCAAAATATATGGAAACACTAATGCGTGTTGTCAAATTGTTGAGAGAACCTTGGCATTGTAGAATTGAACTACACTTATCGACAAATTCCATTTCAGACTGCTACAATGGGGACAAAGCATTAACGAGTACATATTTAAGTTCGACACTTGGGGCACAAACCTAGAGTATATGGAACAAATTTTTGACCTGCTCGGTAATACCGGGTCAAGGGTTGTCTGCTGCCCACTTCCTCTGGCGGTAAAGCTGATCCTAAGGAAAGGTCAGCCTGTCTAGGGAGCATCGTATGTCTTGCAAGTTGTATTGCGGTGATGGCCGAGTAGAATCGGTGCACCGAACAATTGACTGGGCCCAATCTCTTGAGCATTAAACATCTGTTGCACCCAGTCCTCTGTGTAATTACTGGCGTCCTGTGAAGGAAAACACGTTTCGTTAGGCTGACATAAGGTAGAACAGCAATGAAACTCGTAATTGTAAACACCGGTGTCACGTGTTGCGCGGACAATGAATCTCCCAGGTACTTTGGTCCACGGTAGTCCACTGTAGTGAAGCCTGATGCCATGTAGTCCATGCCATACTAGTGGACCATGTAGCAGCCATATGTCCGATCGTACCATTCGTCACACTGTCGGAGATGCGGCTGGTTCGCTGGTGCATACGTGCCATATTGCACCCCGCAATCTCGAATAAAGGAGTCGATGTTGCTGCTTAGGGTGTCGTGTTTGTTGAGCTATCTTTGTGACGAGAGCATAAGTAGAGTGATACCTCATCCCCTGCCCCCAGCGAGGGGGGTCTAGGGTCGGGTTGCCCCGTGACGAAGATGGAAGTAGAGTAGTGTAGACGCTAAAATCTTGAATGAAGATGACATATATGAAGAACAATGAAAAAAGGTATCGTGCGGATTGCAGCAAAATATGATATTTCTCAAACCTGAGAAGTGTGTTGCACAGATTGGAAATGACCGAGGCTAGGGCGGTTGATGCTGTGGCTCATCGCCCCCGGGATAAACACATTACTACCACGGCAGCAGCAGTGTATTTGGCATCCTCGTATGTATTGCGAATGGACCGCAGCAGTCGTTCGATTGTGCTCGACCGTCCGTAGAGCAGTATGGCTCCACTTTCAGCCACGATGCAGTGCAGCCGGTCGACCTGCAACGATAGGCGAAACATGTTAGACGTGTATGCTCGAACAGTAAGATACCAATATGAAATTTAAATCTTTTACCACTTCATCATGCCGTACCACATGGTGTTAGTGCAAACCGAGTGCTAGCTTGTCGGCCTGCATGGCCTGTGTGTGTGGGGGGGGGGTGGCACAAGGAGACGCGTCAGCCTGCAATGGGTTTGCGCCATGTACTACTCCAAGTACGCGGGGTATGTGTCTGGGTTGTACGATCATCGCTCCTACTTGACCTCTGTCGTCATCGACTGCTCCCAAGCCTGTGTGTCTCTCCAATTGTCACTCTTTTGTCCCTTCTTCGTTTGACTATGAAAAGGTGAGAAAATTAAGTAGGCACGAATGGTACATAATGAACTGTACAAAATGAGCTAACAGATAAATTTACTTACAGGTGAACATGGCCGGGTAGTGATTGACATGGTGTTGGTAGTACCTATTGGTGAAGCCCAAACTACCTCATGACTCGTTGAGGGCGTACGGCTCCACCATATGGGAGAAAGAGAGGTGATAGGTCATGAGCCAGTAGTCCATGCCCTGCTCACATTACTCTGACAATCCAAAAGGCATTATCTCGAAGATGAATTCCATGGTCCACACCATCCACATGACGCTACTCTCGTCCAAGTTCTCAAACGTGTTGTGTAAATCTAGGTGAACTCGTTGTGGCCTCTCCTTGGACCATGTTACCTCACTGGCAGCCTAATGAGTACCCATAGTAGGTTTGTCCACTGGGTCGTCTCCATCAACATCACCATAGAACCGTGCCTCCAACTAGTATGGGTGCACCTGTACCCAAAAGTACAGTCGACCAATAGGAGACCAATAGGAAAGTGCTCCCATGATCACAGCTACAACAAGATGTAGCAGATAGTGAGGTTTGGCTTGCTAGTGGCATGCTATGAGCCATCGCACAAGCCCCTGTAGGCTGTAGGTCATGCCCAGAACAGTTGAGCCCAGCTATACAAACAGACCTCGTCAAGTTCAGCGTTGACCAGGGACTCATCGATGTGGATGTAACTGGGGTATACCCAGTCTCCCCGAGTCATAAAACATAACCCGCCTAAACACGAAGAGCAAGTAACTATGTGGGACCTCACAACCTATATAGATGTGTCTGCTGGGCATTGCTTGTATCGCCGCAGCCACGAATGTGGCACTATGAATCTTATCCAGAATAGGATGACCAAACTGGTGCAATAGATGTACCTTCTAGTCAAGTGATCTGGAGGTGGAACCACAGGACGATCCCGTACTGGCAGACCGGTGAGGTACGCAACGTCCTGCAAGGTGATGGTCATCTCCCCCCATCGAAAAGTGAAATATGTGGGTCTCCAGCCTGCATCGGTCAACGAGTGTCGACAGAAGTAGTGCGTCCAGCGTAAACGACCACCCCATGTACACGTACACACTACAACTAACAGTGCGCACCAAACCATCATTTTCTACAACTTTTTGTAATCACACGAAAGCAATAATATATACGTGCGGACATACATAAAAATATTTTATATTTTTTGGCCAGTATTTTTACAGCTATTTACAATAAATAATCATTCTCACCACTAGTACGTCCCAGACATGGCTAATTATAGAAACACATTCGTCAACTAAATATGACTACTTAGCTCATTACACATTACAAAACCATAGTTACACTAATAAAACGTTGACGATATATTAAACGTGTTACTCGTATACAAATGAAGCAATGCTTCTAACTGCAAAGGATCGTAAATCATAGCTAAACCACCTCAAAATTATATTACAAACTCATCTTTCAGTCTCTATTTTCTTCCCCTCCCTCGCTGCTCTCTCGCTCGGCAGGAAAGAAATTGAGCCCGGTTTGGTTGAGAGGGCAGACCAAGGCCTCTCATTTTATTCATGCGGTCCCACGTGAGTGCATGTAGGAGCGATCGGCAGCAGAATTCCTAGGCGAATAAAATTGGAATCAAACATCGCATTATGTCGTCGCCCACACGAGACGAAATCTCTTCACGCCAGCAACCAAGCCGACCAACAAACTTGCCAACCTTCTCGTTGCTTGTGCCCTAGCTCGCCTGCCCTGGCCACCTACCGAGCAAGGGCTGCTCGGCAGCGCCTTATTGAGAAGGGGTGGCTCGGAAGGCAGCTAGAGCTCGGCAACACACGGGCCCTCATGCTGCCTCACCTGCGTCGTCACCTCCAGTGCTCACTCCTCCTGCCGCAGGAGCTAGCTCCTTAGACGTGACAGGTGACAAGTGTTGCTTGTCGTGTCTTCCGAGCTCGGGGCGGGACTATTTTGCAAAAAAAAAAGTGTTCAAAGGTTAAATTTTAAAAATGGCTACAGTGCCAAATGGACGAACAATTCAAAGAAATGGCTATAAATTAACAATTCATCGTACTGTTCCACTTGACATGTTACGCTCATCGTGTGCTGGTTGTGAATGCGGAAAAATATTGACGAGTATACATCTGGAACATGTTCATTGCTCCATATAGGATTGTTCTTTTCCTCCGAAGCTGGTGACTTTTAGCTTTTGCTACAGTACCTAACTTTCAAACGGAGTATTTTCTTAATGCGGGGTCTACAAGTTAAACGATCTACATGTTAAAAGCCCAACATCTGTACCAGCCAAAATTGCAAATAAATATCTATTTCTCTGTAATCTATACTGTAAACAGCCAAAAGTCATAAGCTACAGCCATTGCCAAACATGCCCATATTATTGTATCAGCAAAACAACGCCTTTGCTTCTTCAAAAGCACTGCCAAATCTCCATCATGTTTCTTCTCCCTGTAATTGTGCGTGTACCATCACGAAAGGTCGAAAGGATTGCTAGACAAGCAGCGAGAAGACAATTATGCACACCTTGTTGTTTGGCACGTACAAAAGGTCAATTCGATCGTGCGTCTCCTACGATGTAGGTACTATTCTATCCTGAACATAATTCTCGGCAATCTTGTTCCATTATGCTCATACCATACTCTGTACCAAACCATATGGCAAAACAAAGTTGCAATATGCTCCTGATATAGCATTATTGTTTCTCCATTTCAAGGCCAAAACCATAGACCTGTGCCGCATTGCCGGGGGGCAGAACGACGTGCGCAAACAGAACTGTGCACAAAAATATCACTGTAAAACTTTTTTTAAATTGGTTCTCAAACGTTTGTTTTTATAAATCTAGAAATCTAGCTATCTTCATAGACCTATCGAGTACGACAGGCACTTACTGAGCTATATGTCTGCCGAGCTCCTCTAGCACGACAGATCACCTGCCGAGCCGCCCCTCCACGGCATGTACGCACAGTCGTCGTCCATTTTAATTAGCAATATGATTAGCACTTTGATTAGCAAGAACTAATTACTTCAATTCAGTGGCGTAACTAGGATCAGAAACCCTATGAGGTCAATCCATTTAAAATATCTAAAATTATATAAATTTCTATAAAATTATCAATAGAAATAGATGCATTTTGCAAAAAACCTGTGTGGTCAATTGACCTCATAGGAAAAGCTTCCCTCCACCACTGCCGCACAGTGGTGGCTCGGCAGCAACCTACCTGTTGAGCTCTCCTGGCTCGATAGGTATCTGTTGAGCTCGATAAGTCTATGGAGGAAGTTAGATTTGTAAAAACAGATGTTTGGAGACTTTTTTTAAAAAAAAAGTTGCCACATTACTATTTGTGTGAATAGTTCGTGCAAACAAGATACTATTAATCAGTGAAAATCTTGGAGAGATCTCGTGTGGGGATTAATTTGGATGCACAGGTAGGTAAGGGAGGATTTGATTTGATGATGGTTTTTCAAGTATGAAATGCAAAGTTTGGAAGCATTGCTAACCTCTGCCGTCTCCGGTCAGTGTCCTCCTGCCGGGTCCTATGTGCATTAAACAAATGGATTTGGTGCTCATCGTTTGGAAAGTCCCTAGCTAGTTTATTGGAACCTTTCGTTTTACCACAAGTTTATTGCAACTTGTTAGAAAATTGTTTTGCCGTACTTGCTCATTTCAAAGATTCTTCCTATAGCCTTCAGCAGGAGGACCCCTGGTATATTGTTATGCCAACTCCCCAGACTGACATGATTCTTGCAAAAAGTATGTCCAGTAACAAATTACATACATGTGAAGTTCTGAAACAAGAGAATGCACTATATTATGGTTGTATTATACTCATAGTGTGACCAGCTTGCAGCCTTAAGCTAGCTGGACAAAAGTGGTGTACCTAGCCGCATATATAGCTGGTGCACTTAGGTCTTGTTTGGAGCACTAGAATTTTATATGTTTTCTGTATGAATTATGTTGTTTCATGTGAAAACATTGTGCTCATAATTAACATTATGCAGGGCTGGTGTGGCAACATAGTGGGGTGAATAGCGCTTTTAATTTTTTCCCTAAGTATTCGCCGATCCTTTATTCCAATAGCTACTGAGATATGAAGATCAGGATTAGAAGCCAACACCAAGGCAAGTAATTCAAGAAACCGAAATCTAAAGAGCTCAGGGCTCTCTGGCTATCAGATCGGCTATCAGGGGCAGTTTGGCCGGTGCCTGTCAGTCTGACCACCGGCTAGACGACAATTTGACTGTCCTCTGACAGTTTGACTGGAGTGAGGGCGGTCTAATCGCTCCCCTAGTCTAGAACTGAAAATCAGATCGGACCGATGCAACTTTTGGTACAACTTTAAAAATCTAAATCTAATATGAAATTTTACATACACCTTGCTTAAGGTTGTCAAGAACATATTCCAATCAAGGATCACAAGAATCCACATCAAAGTTCAAACCTTTTTCAAGAACAAGTAACGTTGCATCAAAATCCGGCAAAAACTAGAAATGAGGAATACGACTTGCTTGTGGGTGGAGAATGGCTAAGATGGATCTAGATAAATTCTCACATGTCATAGTAAGTAAGAACTCCTAAAGATTTGAGACAAACTCTTCGAATATGAAATCTTAAGTTGAGGTCAAATCCAAGTAAAATTGGGTAACTTCAAGAACTTACCAAACTTGATGCCTAGATAGATGGGGATTGATCTTCATGAGTCATCTCTATCACTAACACATTCTTGACATCTACCAAGATCAAGAAGGAGAGAGAGAAGATCAACACCAACAAGATCAATAGCAAATCAACAAAAAACAAGAGGGTTCAAAGAGAGATGAACAAAGGTGATGTATTACTATTTGGGGATAAAAGTTTTACAATCACTCTACCCGAAGGATAAGAGAACACACCACAACACTCACACTTTTCAAATCCTAACCCTAGAACACTTGGCTTTAATGAGAAAAACTAGGATGGTTGGATGGTTCACTAGAAAGTTTTCATCCTGACCCGTTAAATAGATAGAGCAACCAACATTTATCTAATTCTAATGAATACTATCTATTAGCACAAATGAAAAAAAATATGTTAACCCCACACAACATGAGTTTTTACTCACACACTACATTCATGCATGTTTTCAAAGCACATGAGTTTGAATCCACTAAGTTTTTAGCTTTGATCCAACTTAATATTCTCAGCTTCTCTTTGACCTAAGCCATTTTCCAAAACATCGCTCAAGCGTCGCAGTTTTTATCCAAGATAGTTTCTGGTTTTTTTGTTAACTTACCAAAATACCCTTTTTTGACCCGGTCTTCATCTTTCTTTTCAAGCAATCATCATGCTTGCCATATGTAGGTGCACCATTGCATTACCACGCGTCGGTAAGTTTCTCCCATTTCAGTTCTACTGAACCACGCCTCACTTGGACCGATCAAGCCACATGGTGCAACTCGTCGCTTAAACCTTTCTTTAATATTTTTCGTCTTTCTCGTGCCATGCTTAAGCTCAGCCATCTCACCCAACAACTTTGATCATTCTGGGCATCGGTTCCTCCATAAGCGTAGCCCGATTCTCACCGTTGACTATAGTTGACTTCAAGCCTCTTTGCAAGTTCAAAGATAAAGAAATCATTTTGGGGCATAAGTTCTTTATAATCTAACTCACGTTAGCTAAAACATGCATCATGCAACACATAAACACTGACATAGGTCAAACCAAAAAAAATCTACAACCAAAATTCGCAAAATTCCAAAATTTTAGCCAAGACACTCTAGTTTGCTAGTCAAACGGCCAGCCTTGGCTGATCTGACCGCTGTTGGCTGCCAATCAGACCGCTGATGCCAGCTGGTCTGGCCGCCTCCTCAGGCCGATCAGACCATCATGTCTGCAATCTGCCTAGAAACTATAAATTTGTAAAATCCAAATTTTAACTCCTCTAAAATAGCAATGGTTCATCATAATAAAATCATAAACCTTTTCACATGGTCATTCACATAACCTTGAATGGAAATATCAAAATTTTAATGAGGCAAAATCAATCTATTACTCGGGAAGCTACCTAGTATTTTCGTTCCCCGTCAACAAAATTCCAACGGCAATAATACTATCTTGTGTAAGGTTCTAAGCCAAAAAAGATTGAGCAGAACCACTATCGTAGATGTAAGTGGGGCAGTGCTAAAAGCAAAATGGTTAACTGATGAAAATTTTTTCTAGAAAAAATCACGCTGTGGGGTACGTCTTGGTTTAGTAAGTTACAAAGCATCAGACCGACGGTACTATAGGTAGAGAAAACTGCCATGACATGCCAGCTAACCATTCTAAACCATCCCATGAAGTCGTGCAATAGACAAGCGAAGCTAGTTCAATTTTCATAGAGCAGGAAGCTAAACTGAACAAGACTACTTTGTTAACTAGAATCGATATCAGCACGGGAATCCTGTTATAATCTATAGCTCGGCCTGCACACATGCAAACATCAAGAGAATTTTGTCTTCAACAAAGAGGACTGAGTTGACATCAGGGAACCCAACGTAATGCTTGTATGACAGGAGCACTAAGTTAGACGCAGCTCAAATACCCATCTTTGAAAGAATCTAGCTCAACGTGACAAGCAGTGCCCCACAGAATTGTTCTGCCGGGTCTGCCCGTGCCGTACACGGAGCACTTCCGAGCCACAAAACGCTCTTGATCGTAACCTGACCTACCAGTGGTCACGTTCGCAGCCGCGTCGGGCCCAAGTCTTTCGCCCCTCTGCGCCGTGGAGTCGCGTCGTGTCTGCCCGCGCGCGCTCGGCTCCAGCCCCGCACTATGCGCCACATGACCCCGATTGAGCTGATGGGCAGATCGATTGGATTCCCGCGGCCGGACGCCGTACGCGTGCCAGATTGCGATTTAGCGACGCCGTGCTGTGCTACCTGCGCGGTGGGGCTGGCTGAGCTCCGGGAATCGTTTCGACCGGACGGCACCGTACGTACGACGCGGGTGCCCGCCCGGCATGCCGAACATGCGCCCGCGCCGTCGGCCAGGCCCCGCCACCCCGCGGCGCGTACGCCGCGAAAACCACTTTTCCGCCTCCTGGTTTCGTGTCCGCGGGTTTTGGTTGTACGTGCGCCGCTGCGGATGCCAAACGAGGAAGGTGAAGTCCGTCTCGTGCCTGCATGCATGCGCCGTCCGATCGTCTCGGTTTACGGCCCGGAGCACGCCGGGTTTCAGGAATGTTCTAGATTCCTAGCTAGTACGTGCAGGATGATAGACCGAAGGAAGGGCGATAAAGAATTAAAGCAACTGTTGCGGCAAATGTAACATGGGGACCTAAGAGCATGTATAATGCTGTAATAGCTCTATTTTTAGAAACAGAGTTGTCGTACGTCTTGTAACAGGTTAAGAGTTCAGTTACAGACAAAATAATTATCATGCTTGCGCATAAACATTTAAAAGGGTTAATTTGATTAAAATATGCCATAGTGGTCAACTTTAGAAGCTATAAGGGTGTCTAAACTTAAAACTTAACTTACATTCAGAAGAATTGAAGAAAATTTTCATAGGAACACTTCAATGCGGTCCTAGCCCTAACATGAAAACTTATAACATCATTTCTTTCTTCTGGTATCTGTTGTGGTGGAAAATATAGTAAGACTGAGTACAACTAATCATACTCGACAAGTTATATGAGAAAACACTATTTAATTACATGACACGATTCCCAAGAAATTAGTGTATATCGGTTCTATTATTGTCTGTGAATGCAATTTTTGCTTTGCAAATATTTTGTAATATAAAATAACAAAGCATAAACTTCTTAATGAATTTGGGGTTTCAATATCTTGTTTACCAAACTTTAACAAATCCAAGTATACTTATGTGTTGCTGTTGGAATCACCCACTAAACACTAAACACAGCTTCATTTATCGGAAGAATGGCGTATTTAAATACCATTAAATTATGACTCTGCAGAGTTGCCCAGCTTTACTCACAAGATCTCTTAACCCTCATAACTGAGTTAAGAAAATAAGACTTTTCACTGCTCAATTCTTTATATTGTCTCTACCTGGGAGAGCACTAAACAAATTTGGGTATCGATTTTTTTGGAACCCTTCGGCCCAACTTTGTGTGGACCTACCATTGTTTAAGTATGGTTTTACCGTTTCCATACCACACCCCATTCACTCCTTCTTTCTTGTAGATATTCAATCGATTTAAGCAGCTACTAGACCAGGTTTGATGAATCAAAGCTTGTGGTTGAGCGATTAATCAAAGCAACTACATGTGACTTGCCTCTTTGTCCATAGTCTCAAATTACTGTAGTATTTAGGTTGGATACTAACTTCTTTAGTTGCTCTTGTAGCTCTTCTGTTCACCAACTCACAGGGTCTAAATACTAGCAAGTAAAATGAATGCAAATAAGTTTCTACTTTGCAGAATGCAAGCTGGGAACAAAATACAATAAAATAACAAAAAAAGAAAATAGGTTTTGATGGTCAGGATTTAAGTGGTACGTGGTTGGCTAAACGGAGTTGAAATTGGGTTAGTTGGGTCCGAGACGGTCGAAATAGTTATATATGTGTTATTGGGTTTTAGATGAATAGGAATGGCCGAAACAGTATTGAGCCTGGGTTTGAAATATGATCTTGGCTAGTTAGGGTTTCATCGGAGTATATTCAGTCTAACTAGAGTTGAGAATTGATTTCATGCCTCAAAATGGTCAAGATAGGTATATATACGTCTAATAGGTTTCAATGAATAATAAAGGCTTAGACTGTATTGGTTTTAGGGTTTAGAATGGTGTTTAGGTGGCCTAAAGTTTTATCAGTGTCTAATTTGGCCAAACGGAGTTGAAAAAGGGCTTCGTGGGGGTCAAAACAGATATAATTATGCTATTGGGCTTTTTGGTGAACAGTAATGGATTTACTATTCATTACAGATTGGTCTGCTACAATAATGGTCAGCTACTATTCCTTGGCGGATCAGGTGCTATAGTATCGAATCCTAGTGAATAGTAATGAACAAAAAATTGGCTTAGCTTGAATTGGTTTAAATGGTTGGGCTTTCATTGTTCGGCCCATGGCCCAAATGAACAGGTGTCTTATTCATCCTTCGATCAGTACTGTAGCGAACGAAACAGGGTTTTCCTTTGGTGACAAATCCCAGCGCGGCAGTGGTCTTTGAGGGCAACCAAAGATACGAGTGGGTTCTTGGGATAGTGGGGAGTCCATTTTAAGGTTTGGTGAGCTTCGGGGATCACTATGGGTGGCCGACGGTGAGGTGATTCTCTCGATGGTTGTTCATGGCACAGTGGTCATCGGAGGGCTATTCGACAAAGATGGGGTGGTTTGAGCATCACTGGGGCATGAGGGAGACTGTGGCAATGTTGGCTGGGGTTGCGAAGGTCCGTAGCAGGCTGTCCACGGTGATGGCATTCGACCGTATGGTGGTGATAGGTGCTGGCGAGGCAAAGGGTAGGGGAGGCTATGGCTAAGCTCAGGTTCGGTTCACGATGGCTCAAGGAGGCTAAAGATAGAAGTAATTGAGAAATGATAAAGAAAATAACATGAATTGAATTTTGGGGCATACCGGAGTCTTACAGGGCGACGGTGAAGCAACGGCCAACGAGGGAGAATTTCAGGGTGTCTAGAGCTACCTTGACGCCCATGCCAGTGAATGGAGGGGCTCAGGGACTTTTATAGCCAAGTTATGGCAGTGGGAGCAGTGGCATTGTCGTTCAGTTGATTGGCGTGTGGAGGTGTGGGAGGCTTCAGCCGATGATGGCTTGGGGCGAGGGTGTTAGAGCTTCCTCGGGTATTGCAGTGTTGTGGTCGCGCAATGCGGCGCTGTTAGGTCGGCCATGGGTGCCGTGAGAGCAGAGGTGCGGTGAGTGAGCAGGGCAAGTGGTAGGGGGTGAGGTGGCCATGGGGTGCATTCAGGGGAAAGGCGGGCGCATACGGAGACAAGCAGGATTAGGCGTGGCAGTCAAAAGTTGCAGCTTGGGGAGGTCGGCCGTGAGAGGGTGGGAAGGTGACGGTGGTAAACTGGGCTTTGGCCACTCCAGCGTGCAGGGCAGGGCGACAAGACGTGCATTGAGTGTAGGTTGTCACAAGTTGTACATTAGTTTGATGAAGATGGCATAGGCGAGGAGATGATGGCAGTAGCGAATGGGGAGGAGCCGTGGCGGGAGGAAAACAGGGGAGGCAACGAATGGGGTACTTCAATTGTCGGTGGGGGCAGTTTGTGGATTGCACTGGTGAATGGAGGAGGTGTCAAGGCCAGAGAGAAAGGCGGAAGAGTTGGGAAAGATGTCAGATTGGGTCAGAACTCAAGTCCAAACCAAATTCATGAAAATTCAACTAAATTAAGATTTTGAAAATCTTGTTTTGTTTCGGTATAGACAGCGGTAGTCTATAATATATCTTCATGCCATCTATAGACATGACTAAAGACAATGCATACAATGTGTTATCTATATAATTATCTGTAATAAACTCATACAATTAATGCGTTATCTATATAGTTATATATACAATAGTATAGACAGTAAAAGGCTGTCTATAAGACTGTTAAATAATAGACAACATCTTTCTCTTTTTCTTTTCTATATCACCTAAAATTTTATATGATATATATATTTATAAACAGCTGCCATGTATTATTATACATACCGTGAGCTGGATAGAGGAAGTTACAGGGAAGCGACGGCCCATGCGATTCTACCGCTCGCAGTTACGATCACTCGCTAAGCAGGACGTACGCCGCTACAATTTCCCAGGGCCTGCAGCTGCAGGGTGGCACTGGCAGCGTCAAATTATTCGGGCTATCCGAATCATGGGGCTACGGAATAATAAGCCAGTCATGTTTCGCAGCGTGGCATCACCCACCTGCGTGCATTGCATTTTACAGGCAAGAATCCGTCCGTTCATGCAAGCAGTGCGGTTCTTCTCGCTGTGGAGGTTCATTGATGGACTGACGGAACCGATCGCACAAGCTGGCCCAGCCAGATCATGTCAAAGAAAGGAAAAAACGCACGTTGAGCCAGTTCAATTTCACGTAATGACTAATGATGTTCCTACGTTCAGGGCTCCGTGCCAGTCGCGTCAAACATGCGCCTATCTGATATCACCATTGGCTACGGCAGAGCCTCATCGATGATCGGTCGGCGCCGTTGGAACCTGAGCTAGGGCTTTATGATTCGATCTTTGTCATGATGCATGAAGGGAAGATGGTCTCACGGCGGCAATCACGGACGGAACTAGAGGTGGGACATGGCCGTGCCATGCCGTGTCCTGGCCTGCTTATCTCTTGTCAGATTTAGACACAGCTCAAAACCCATCGTACCGATCCTAGCTAGCTCTAAGTAATTATAGATGGTGAAGACGACGGCCGCGAAATACATATTTGCTTAGCATGTTCTTCATTATCTAGCAGCTCAAAGAGTTCTGTAAGCATTAGTTTCCTTTGATCATATAGGTCTCACGCCACCACGCCACCGCCCACCAGGAAGGACTTTCTTCCTGCTACTTGATGTGATCAAAGCCCTGAAATAACCATTACCCAAGCTGTCAGCATAGTTTTCCTATAGTGATCAAATTAAGAAATTCCAGGAAAATTAGATGCGCTAAACTTGTAAAACACAATTAGGACATAGTTCATACACCAATCAGGACAAAATGGTAGGATGTGACCAAATACAGCAAAAGAAAGGACTAGGCAAAAGTTCTTGCTTTGTTTCCTGTTGCAGATTTTCAGAACTACTGAACCGAGAATGGTCGTTTCATGTATCATGTCGACAACATGACAAATCAAAACTAAAATTCTTGATGAGTGCATGAGGAGGAGAACAAAAAGGAGACCTTTTCTTCGCAGGTGACCTCCCTAGAGAGCTCCTCCACCTGCCTCTTCACCTTAAGCGTGTAGGCGTCCAGTCACGCCGGTGAAGAAGCGGCTTAGCAGCCAGATTGTGACGTCTCCATACTACTAATAACAAGGGATTACAAAAAAGTTCAGAACTAAGACAGAGATGTTTCCTGAAGTAGATATAATCAACTCAAGAAAGATGATTGCTTATGTAATATCAAATTGAATTTGTGTGGAATTTCCCCTAAACCCACATCAAGAATCAGCTTATTCTAATAAGCCAACAGGTTATTTGTCCAGGGCATTTTAATGCATGCCTTAAGTCACCTTGGCATTCCAACAAACACCCTAAACGCACCCCAAAAAACCATACTATTGCATCATTTTGGGCTAGACAAAGTAGTCTGTACATATCAGACCGACAAATTTAGGCATATCATACACAACAAACTCAGGAGCTCAAGAAGCTCACCTCGTGTAGCATCTACTGGGGTTGGGGTAGGAATGCCCTCAAAATTGCAAACACCGCCGCCATTGACCTGTACAATTCAAGCACAATTTGTTTTTTTTGGAAAAGCCACAACCAGTTAGGTATTTGGATTACTAGCGATTTAAAACCTTCTACTACACCAATTTGATATAGAACCGTAACCAAAAGCTACACCAATTCAACACACAACATTGGAGAAAAGGACAACAAGAAATCAGCTTCACTGATTGAGAAGAGGATAGTAGAGTGCTCACGAACCAGGACGAGGGGATTGGCTCGGGGTCAGCGGCACCGTGCACTGGGTCAACATCGATAGGACTAGGAGATGGAGGTGGCATATCTGAGCAAGATGGCGGCAGTCTTGAGGACGCGGGGAGACCGACCAGTGGAGGTCGGGCTAGGAGACGGCGCAGATCCTCCTTTCCCAGTGCCGTCGCCGTGCCTGTCATGCCGGCCGAGTCCGCCGTGGCAGGCCGGCCCGAGTATGGCACGTTATGTTGGGCTAGGACGGGCCAGAAGATAGACCAGTTATTTGGTGGGCTCAAGCTGTGCTTGAGCTGTACTAGGTTGATCGGGCCTCAGTCTGGTCCAAAAAGCTTGGCCCAACTTCGACCTCTAGGCAGAACAACTCATGGGAATTTTTTAAAGTAAGGATTAGTACATTCAGCTCATGTATGAACCTTTCAGTCTAAGCTCAGTGCACTTGGTTTTTCTTTGAAGCCTAACGAAGGAAACACTAGTGACACAATTTTCCAGTAGCTAGTAGCAGTCCACGATGGGCCTCTGCTTCCCTCCGCCCATAAGACAATTACAGCAGGGGCGAGCTTGCCCTTGAGCCAGCCTAAGGAGAATGACCGTAACAGACCACGCTGTTCATTTGATCGATTCCGAAAAGTGTCAGCTCGTAGCAGTTATTGACATTTGTTTGTTTCGCATGGTCAGGATAGGAGATAGCACCACGTCGGTCGCACAGCCGCACCTAGTCAGGCAGCGACCGGTCGTCGGAGAATGTGAAAAATCGGTGCCACCAATCGTCCTCACCTGCCATCTCACCGTGGCGTCGCCTGGTCCCTGTTGTCTCACACCCTCGCCGGTCGAAGGAAGCTTAAGTCTATCTGATCAGTATATAATTTGCTATAAATTTCTCTTTTTTTTAATTTGTTTCAAGAATATAGACTAAATTTGTGAGTTAGGGTTACAATATGATGATTGTTGATTGATTTTTGTTGAATTGTAGTGTTAAGACTTAATGTTTCAAATTTGATTTTTGGAATACCGATCTTGCTCGTTGCAAACCAGAGGCAAAATTGTAATATTTGACCACAATATCAAGTAAGCCATTAGACGTATTTCTCTATTATATTATTCTTGAACAATTGAAAATACAAATATCTAGTTGACTTTTTCAATTAATTGATGATGATTTTATGAATGATATACTAACAAGAATTGACAAAAATTATCAATAATGTTATGGTTCATCACTTTTGTTTGATGAGTTTTTGTATAAATATTTTAAGTTAAAGCAAGTACTAAGGTGTATATTTGGGAAGGAAGTTTCAATACGTGCGTGTGCTGTCCAAGATTCAAATTCCTTAAGTTCAGGTCATGAAATGACGCATGACCTGGTCCCCAAGCTATCGGTGTATGGTTGACGCATCGCGCCTCATATGGCTGTAAGTCTAGGGCCGACCATGAAACATATGTGCCAAGATCATTCCAAGTTTGTAGGTCTTTGACTATGTGTGTCGGCCATGCTGTGACGATCATGCTGATATGACCATGTTTTGATGGCCACACAGTATTCTATGTGTGCTCCGCTCGACCATGGCCCATTGACTGCTCGACCATGGCTCATCGATCACAGGGTACAATACGGCACATTTTGCGACCATGTTTTGATGGCCACATAGTGTTCTACGTGTTCTCTGCTCGACCATGGCTCATCGACCACATGGTACAATATGGCACGCTTTATGACCATGTTTGTGCGACCACGTCTTCGACCACACGGGTGTCGAACTCGTTCTTCAACAACGACCACACTGTGCTGATTGGCTGATACAACCACATTGTGTCACACGGTGTTGACCAGTTGTTACGACCACGCCTGCTCGAGCATCCACTACGACCACGTTCTTGCGACCATGTCTTCGACCACCTGGGTGTCGAGCACGTACTTCGATTACGACTACTTTGTGTCGATCAGACTGATACGACCACGTTTAGCCGGTACAACCACATTTGCGATCACTTGGGGTATCGAGTACTGTTTCCGATCACGTGTGTCGACCATGTTACGTTGATCAGACCAGTTCAACCACGTTGTGCAGTCGTTTGGGGTTACCTCAATACGGACTAGGGGAGACCGGCAAGTCTCCGAACACCACGGTAAAAAAGAACCCATGTCTTTGTGGTTTATTTCATTGTACTCAATTTACATTCAAGTAATTTATATTCATAGAATTAAATTAATTGTTTGTCTTTCTAGAATTGCAAACCTTGATATAGCCTTAGGGTGCTGGTGCACTTAGGTGAACATACTTAATTTAGGCGTTAATTGTGGTAAACCAAATTGAGTTAAGTTTCCACACTATAAACTTGGTTTTAGCCAAATAGAATTAGAAATATTTAAGAAAGATTTTTAAGACCACATATTTACCCTCCTCTTTAATCGGCCTCCTCGATCTTACATACTTGACTTATGGCTGCTACAATACTTGAACATATACACTGGTCGTAAAGCTTGCCGTGGTCGTAGGACTGGTTGTGGACTCAACCAGACCTGAAGACAACTAAATTAACTTTATCAATAGCTACTCACCAATTGAAGAACCATCATACAGCCATGAAAGGAATGTATCAGTGTCAACATTCTTTGGATCAAACTTCCCAACAAACGCTCGGCCATCAAGGATTGGCGTCGATTAATCAGGATCTACTATAACCTTCTTTAGGGGAAAATTTATTTATTTGCCACCCTTACGACTCGGGTGGCAACAGATTTGCCACCTGGGCTTATTGTCAGTGACTCAGGTGACCCCACATGTAAGTGACAGAGTCTCGGTGTCAATCTTAAGAGTGGCAAAAAATTGAATCCCCCGGTGATCAGTTGGGCTTAAAAGCTCATGACTTATGGCTGAAAACACTGTAGCTGACAGAGACTTATTTAGCATAATTAAATTTAAAAAAAATTAAAAATATAAAAAATATGTTAGCACAATATGTATAATACAAACGAATACGGGAAAAAAAGAACCGGCAAAAAATCTCAACAAAAAGCCAAAAGTTCAGAAAAAGACGAAAAAAACGAAATTTATGAATAGTAAAAAATAAGCCAGAAACTCAAGCCGAACCGATCAGGGTAAGTCCACAGGACTGCGTTAGATTTTGCGAGAACTTGAGCACCTTCAAGAAGCAAACACAGAGCGGTGACTCATCCAGCGAGTGGTTATGTAGTAGCAACCCAGAAGGCATCCTCTTGGGGTCCGTAGCAAGTGGCACATAGGGATCAACTGAAGCTCATCATCCCTAGCACCGCCGCCAAGGGTCTTGACCCACGTGCAGATGGATGCTAGGTTGGCCTTCTGGATTAGGGAGTAGAGCTCGGATTGGACTTGCTCAATGTCAAGGGTGAGCGGTTTTAGGGAGTGGGGCACCACGTCGCCGGGGGGGGGGGGGGGGGCGGGGTCGATGCCGAGCTCATGCTCGCACTCGGTGATGATGTCCTCGTAGCCGCGGGCGTTGGAGGTAGCATTGTAAAGTAGCATGGCGTGGAAGTGGGTGAGCTCGAGGGAGTCCGACGTGAGCTCGACGGCGCGGTGGGCGGCCTGGAGCACTACTTGGTGGTGGTGTGCACAGGCAGCGGGGTCATCGTGGAGCGCAGTGGTATGGGCGTGCACGGTGCCATGCACATGGAGTGGCGAGCCCTCCCTGTGGAGTGCGATGGCATCCTTCATGAGCCGTAGCGCCCTCGCGTAGCTGCCGTGCTAGAGATAGGCGAGGGCCTTGTCATACTTAGCGCGCACGCTGGCGCTAGAGAGAGTTGGTGACGGGTACATGAGTTGGGATTTGGGAATGAGGCAAGGATATGGTTATGGTGGGGAGGAGGTGGGGGATATATGGTTGGTGGCATGATCTAGGCACGTGTGTGTGGGTGTGCAGGTTCAACTGGTAGTTTTCTGGTTCTTTTAGGAGAGTTTTTCCTCTCTTTTTTTTAAGGTGGTGGAAGGTTTGTTGGAGGAAAGGAGGGGGACGCGAGATATTAATAGAGATATTGCTGGATTGTTGACTCCGTGATCAACATATTTGTACAAAAAAAGCTCTGACCAAATGCAGGCGCACTGTGCACATGTCACCAGCCATCCAGCAGCTGAGTCAGCGACACCGCCACCTCGCCCTCAACCAATGCCCCCGAGCTCCACGTCGCGCCCCGCTCGTACGTCCCCAGTCCCTGACCGGTGGCCCAACTCTCCACACGTACATCGCTATCGTTTGTACGTTACACATTGCTCCTGGAGTAATTAACATCTTATTACATCTCCCATTCCTTCAAACCCCCCCTCTCTCTCTACCCACACATCGCGTGCAAATCTCCCCGGCCGCCGGCGGTTCACCCCTGGCCGGAGATGGCGATGGCTCGTGGCCAGATCACATCCCTCCTCCTGCAGCTGCTGCTCTTAGCAGCCGCAGGGCCGTCTCTGGCTCAACAGAGCAACAGCTCGCGTCACCACTCCAGCACCGCCGGCGGGTTCACTCCGACCACCGTCATCGTGCTTGTCATCCTCATCACCGCCTTCGTTCTCCTCACGCTCTTCTCCATCTACATCAACCGCTGCGCCCAGGCGCGCGGTCCCCCGCGCCGGGCGTTCCGCCTCCCCGCCCCCCAGAACGTCGACGGCGCTGCCCGCTCGGACCACCGCCTCCCACGCGGCCTCGACAGGGAGCTCGTGGAGGCCTTCCCCACGGCCGTATACGGCGACGTGAAGACGCGCATGGCGGCCAAGTCGGGACCGCTCGAGTGCGCCGTGTGCCTCTCCGAGTTCGCGGACTGCGATGAGCTCCGTGTCCTCCCGGCGTGCTGCCACGTATTCCACCCGGACTGCATCGACCCGTGGCTCGCCGGCGCGATCACGTGCCCGCTCTGCCGCGCCGACCTCACAGGCCCCCCCGCGCTCCCGGCAGCGGACAGCTGCGACCTGACGGCGCCCGAGGAGGCGGTGCAAGAGGAGTCCGAGGAGCTCGACGTGACGTGCCTGGTGGGTTCTTTCACGCCGGAATCGCCCATCAGCTTCGGTGCATCACGGGGGCATGACATCCTGGGCGCCGGGTACTACCGCTACCGGAGGACGCAGTCGGCCATGGGCGCGCCGGACCAGTACACGCTGAGGCTGCCAGACCACGTCATGAAGGAGCTCGCCGCCGTCCGGAGGCACCGGCGGGCCGCGAGCCTCGCCGGGTACCCGGACGGCATGGAGAGGACGCCGAGGTGGCTGACGTCGTTCTGGCGGTCCATGTCGTGGCAGCGGCAGAGCCGGGCGGATTCGGACGCCGGGGAGGAACACGGCGGCAGCAAACGGGTTTTTCCGGTGGCCGGAGCTCCGGTTGAAAGACCCGGGTCCGTTGGGGACGAGAAGGAGCACTCCGATGTTGACGCGTTAAACAGGGTTTGACTGTTCTTTCTTGCATGTATTCTTCGTCTTAGTTGTGCAACTGCGTGGTACAAATACAACATAAACCACGCACATTACTAGTAAGGGAATAGATAGAAAAACTTTAGATCTGATGTTTCATATCGGTCTCGAAGCTTTGTAATTAGTTTGGCCGTTAGTGGTTGATTTTTTAGTCGGACAATGTGCCTTCTAGTACTACTATGTTTAAAAGTAACACAACTTTTAGATACAATGATACTGGAGCGACAGTTATTTTTTAAAATATTTAATTAATTAAATAAATAATGGAAAAGTATAACTCCATAAAAATACAAAGAGAAAAATAAAGAAAAAGCAGTTCAAAAGGCCAACACGCAGACAGTTAGGTTGTTTGTGTCGTGAAACGTTGGCCCACAAGTAAGATGTAAATGAGTTGAACTCGAGCGAGAGCTTGATCTTTCAGGCTCGAGCTCGATAGAAGTTTAAGCCAAACTCGAACCGAGCTTGAGTTAGGATCCGAGTTTAGATTTGGCCTCGATCTCGACTCGGCCTAAGTTCGAGTAGGCTCGAGATCGGCTCGTTGAAACTCGATAACAATTAAAATAATTTATTATGCATTATTTTTCAATAATAAGAAAATTTTGAGTTCGAGTTCGGCTTTAGTAAGCTCGATAACAATCAAAATAATTCAAATATACACTAATTTTCAACAATAAGAAAAGTTCGAGTTCGACTTGAGTACACTCGGTAAGAGTTAATATGTATCACTATTTAAGCTCGAATTGAGACTCGTTAACTATTCGAGCTCGGCTCGGTGAAGCTCGTGAGTTTGAGATCAACCTCGAGTTCGGTTCATTTAAAGTTCGAGCCAAACTTAAATCAAGCCTAGAACGAATCGAACTTAAGTAGTTCATGAGTTTCGAGTTTTTTTTACAGTCTTACCCCGTGAGTAGGCTGCACTCGTCTAAAAATGTGTGTCGATGGTGGTCAACTGTTGACGGTAACATGCTAAGAGTATCTCTAATGTATGGAATCTAGGTTCAAAACTATAGAACTCTAAATGGTGGAAGGTTTCCGAGCTCCTCGTTCATTCCGTCCCTTCTACGGTGTTCCTCCCGTTTGCTTTGCCCTAGGCTGATGTGGGCTGCGTCACCGGTCATTGCGGTCATTCGGCCCAGCTGCTTGCGTGTGCCTTCATAGCGACTCGCGTCGCGGGGTGTCTGGTGTGTCTGCGTCTCGCGTGCTGCTGCAGCTATCTGACTGGCACTGTAGCAGTAGTCTGACCGTGATTACTGTAACTTTGCATGATTTTACTGTTCATAGCGATCAGACCGCCCGGAGAGGGAGTCAAACCGTCTCCTTCATGAAGGTCAGACCACTGAGTGTTGTTTAAATGTGTTTTGCTCGATTTTGATCGGATCTTTTCGTTGTAATTATTTATCTCTCATCTTCATAGCTTCCATAGCTACTGGAGTGAAGAGTTTTATTTCCGCTCAAAGAAAAAGATTTCAAAAAGACTCAAAATTAATTTAGATTTTTATTCATCTCTCTTTAGCCACTATACTCGACCCTACATATATAGATAAACATTATACGTTCCTGTGCCAATGTCAACCCTATCTCCACTTAAACCTATCCAACGGCCTAAGGACGAGGCATATAGTAACTATAATCGCTATGCGGATTACTACGCCAGTCTTGTGAGCCCGTTACCACTTACCAGGCTACCCTTGCCGGCACTACCCCTACAAAAAAAAGCGATCAACGGACTCTCGTGCACACCTCGATAAAACATCGGCTACATCTGCTGAGTGGGCCTCAAGATACTGATTCCGTGCGGTTCGTCAGCATGTCGAATCGTATGCTGCGAAGTGTCCGTATCAGATTGATCGTCTCCAATCTTCTCAACATGCACCTGGAAAAGTCCTCTGGGGTAATCTGTCGGCATATAATCTAATTCGCCCCGATCAATTAAAAAGGCCAAATATAACGGCAAAAGCATATGGAGAAGAAAAAAAAAGACTCAAACGAAATTAAAAGAACAATTTGGGAACCATCGACGTCGACAGTAGTTGCATCTAGCTTACCATCCTGAACGTACAAGATAGAATGAATTTATGCCTTTGCGGTGTGCCCCGATCTCAGGAAAATGATGGAAATGCAATCATTGTTCACAAAAAATGGAAATGCAATATAGTGCCTAGAAGTAATAGATACTATGATCCATGAATATTACATGCTAATAGAGTATTGTCTACTTAAGAAATGAAATGTCAAAATCATGTGATATCTGCAAATTTCTAGAGATACATCCATTATGAAAAAAATAACTATACATAACCATAAAGAAAATAATAGCAGCAACTTACTGCAAATATTAATGTCTCACCCTAGAGGTTTGCACAAAGGAAGTAACTTCACAGGCAAGGGTTTTGGACCAAAAAGCTAAATAGGAAGCACCATAAATTTGGCACAATTAAACACGAAGCTCAACAGTTTAAATAAGAAACAACAAGAAGATCAAAATTACAGAATGGCACGCAAGGAAACCAACAAGCCACCATGAGCCAAATCGAGCGAAGCCTCTCCCACGTTCAGGCTGGCCATGATCCAGCCATCCTGTCCTTCCACGTGGCAAATTCCGGTGATGAGCCCGGATGCATGCAAACACGCACACGACCGATGCTCTTGTGTACACCAAACGCCGGGTCAGTTGTTCTCCCATCAGGCCAGTTTCAGTGAGGATTTTATAGAGTTTTATGGGCATTAAATATGCTGACATGGCACTGTATTGACGAAGAAAGAGATGATAAAAGTTTCATGGGAGTAGAGAGAGTTTCATGAGGATAAAACTCTTCTGCACTGTTTCCAAAATATAAGTGTTTTGAAAACTGGAACATGAAATCTCCACTGAGACTGACCTCACCGGACTTCCGACCACTTGTCCATGCGCGTGCTTGCGATCATGGCCTGCCAATGACACCCCAGTGACAAACATATCAGTGCTACTAGCTCTCAATGACGAGCAAAAACATCATAACTTATTAGCTGCATAGAATGGTTCACGGTGTGTTTGGTTTGAGAAACCAAATGGTGAATGATCATCCAATCATAGCTCCTAAGGTAACTCACTTGTTTGATTTGAGAAATGGAATGAATACGTCTATCACTATTTCATCCCTCATAAGCATAAGATTAGTATAAGATGAGGGACAGTATCATCCCACCAAAATTTATGGAATGATTCGAGGGTGGCCTACCTAACCCATCTTGGATGAGGTGATCCTCGAACCAAACATTACAGCAGAGTTGGTCGTATGAAAAGCCGGCTCACCTCCTTCTCCCAGTCGCAGCGAATGGTTATGATGGCCAGAATTAGCGTCTGGACGGCGGTTCCGCCGACCATTCCCGCCCAGATTCCCTGCGAAAGTTTCGCACAAAAATGTTAATTAATTAGGCGGCGCAAAGTGAGAGACGGCAAAGTAAATAGACGTACTCAAGTCAAGCGAGGGAAACGTGTACGTACCAATACGCCAAGGTTGAAAAGCCATCCGAGAAGGATGCCCATGGGTATGCCGATGAGGTAGTAGCTGCCGATGTTGACGTAGGCCACCATGGATTGCCAACCAGACCCAACGGCCACACCTGCATTCGACAAGACGACCATGGTTAGCACTAGCTGCTTATGGGCCCCTTGGGTCTCTCGTGGGAAGGCCAAACAAGAAAAACTGGGCCCAACCGGCAGAGGAGACCGAACTGGGTTCGTACCTGAGAGCACGGGCTGGATGCTGTTGAGGAGGATGGTGAAGGCAAGCAGGACGGAGAGGCTGTCCACGGCGGCGAGCACGACGTCGCTGGAGGTGAAGATGAGCGCGAACTTGTCGTGGAGGCCCACGATGAGCGCCCAGAAGAAGAGCCCGATCACCAACGAGGTCGCCGATGACACCATCGTCGCGAACCTCGCGCCCTTCCCGTTGCCGGCGCCCAGCTCGTTCGCCACCCGCACTCTGCAAACACACAACCGCGTCCCTATTATATATATATATATATATATATATATATATATATATATATATATATATATATATATATATATATATATATATATATATATATATATATATATATATATATATATATATATATATATATATATATATATATATATATATATATATATATATATATATATAGTATAAATAACAGGGGCACCTAGGTGTCTGGACACCTAGTCTCCTTACCTTTGGATTGCTTTTAGATGCGTGCTAGTGTGATTGAGACTTTCCATCCATGATTAAGACTTTCCTTCCATGATTGATTTAGCATGCCTAATATATTACATACCATACATACCATTGCTCTAGCACGTATCTAAAAGCAATCTAACGGCAGGGAGCCTAGGTGTCTGGGCATCTAGGTGTTCCATTTCAGCGTCCTATATATATATATATATATATATATATATAAGCAACAAGGAAAATAGGCGCTTAAGCAAAATGTATTAGAATGCTAATTTACTTATTCAAATGCTAATATATGACAATTTAATGCTAAAATTCTGGTCACTATTTAATGGATTTGAATAGTAATATTCCACTTGTGACTAGTATTGTGAATAGTATTTGTGCACTATGATGGTATGGTGGGTATACTATTCAGTTACTATTCAGATTACTATTTACTGAAATGAATGTTTCGTGTACGATGCTTATGATTAATTTTAAACAGTAATTTTTTTCAGAATATGATTAACGTTGAACAGTAATTTTTTCAGGATCTTGCGGGTTGGCGAAACCAACAAGACAGCCGAAGTGCTTTCAGTGGTGTAAAAATCCTACTCGGTACTCACCTACTTCTCGCTAATTTGCTTCAGGAGTAGCTAGACCGTTTCCTTGAAATTTAAAGTCAAGATCATATGAGACAATTTTTTATCGTCTCCCCAGGCAGTTCCACCCAAAGGGAACACTTCTCTAAGGCCTCAACATTCTCCTTAGCCAAACTCAGTTTCAGCAGAGAATTGCCAAAGAGGTTTCTCCTATAGGGTCCCTAGCATAAAACCTTGCGCCATATGATCAGACTTAGAACAACCAAGGAACTGAAGAAGAACTACTTCATTTCCACAAACAAGCTTACATATGGTTTTCCCTTTCGGGAACCCCGAAAGTTACTTACACAAAGATAGAAAATATACCTTACACAGCAGTATTACAACACACTTCTGATGGATATTTTATAGTGGATATGCTAGAACTAAAATATTACAAAGCTGGAGCTCTCGAAGACTATGAGGCTGAGTGTTGCTCTCCGTTTCTTCGATGCCTCTCTTCTGCTGAATGCCCCTCTATTTATAGCTGAAGGATATGACTTCTTAATTGAGCCTAGGGCCTTAGAGTAGCCCTTTATAACATGCACACCATCTATTACACACCTTTTCTTTCCTTATTCAACACTTTTGGCAGGATGCTTCAGAAGACTTCACGAGCTTCACTCCTTTTATCATTCGTGACTCATATAATTGGAGGACCTTCCTGTGTTTTCCTGTGTTGGTAACTCAAGCTTTTGTCTTCTCTGTATATTCGAGTTTATCTGAGATATTCGCGCATATCTGAACTGTCCTTTAGTATATTTTATTTTCTGCGCCTCAATTATTGATAGTATTCTATCAATATTAGCATCCTTTATAGGGGTTACTCTAGATATTCTTTTGCCTTTTTAAGATTCTTTCTATTTGTGGACATGCTGATTCATCATACCTTTTTATTTTATATTTTGCCCATGTCCGGCAATATCCATTATATCATCGTCGGATAGCGATATGTCAAATTTTTCATCATATTCCTTTTTCATGGCTTCAAATTTGTTATTAATTTCTATTCTTAACTCTTTTAAAATCTCTTCTTTTATATCATTTTTCAATTGAGGAGTTATGGATTCGATCTTTTCATCTATTTTCCAGTCTAGATATGACCCATCCAATGGGTCTACTCCTTTTATTAAGCATTCTTTATAGGTAGGTTTCTTTTGAGTTTCTTCTTCTTCTTTTGTATTAGTAGAGGATGATGCTACTGGAGCCTTCTTATTTTTTTGTTTTTTAAATTTTTGAATGTATTCTTTTGCAGCTGGTTCCATATAATAATTAACTCCTAGTATTTTTCTTGCCTGTGTTAAGGCTTCTTCTATATTTACATATTTTTTCCAAGATATTCCTCCAGCTAATTTGGAGTCTATTTTTTGAGATATAATTTCTTCAAATGATATGTATATTCCTGGTACTTTACCTTCAAACACCACATATAATGGTTTGGGTTCTATGAATTCAGGGTTATCTGATATAGGCATTAATTCATTCATCATGTGGAAATATTCGGCAAGGCTATTTAATATTGACAGCATATATCCCTTTTCTTCTCTTTTATTATTATACTGATACCAGAAATTATCTAATATGCATTCCTGAACCTCATCAATAATTATATGATCCTTCGGCTTGAATTTATATGAATTTGGTGGGAATATTTTTAGCTTATTTTCTGTTCCAAAACTGAAGAATTCGCTCCCATTATAATTCATGGATCTCTTCATTCCTGCAAAATAGAAGACCGAGACAATAAATCAGGTAATTTATTATCCTTTCCTTTTATATGCTCAAATATAACTTTGTAACCATTTCCTGTAATAATATCTTCAAATAGAACCCATCTTCTAGTAGAACTTTTCTTACTATTTATTTGATTGTGATATCTGCATATGGCCTCACAGTCTGTTCTTACTGTGAATTCTTTAAACACTAAATATAGTCTGAAAGAATTTATTGCATTGATTATTGCTAAAATTTCTCTATCAGTATTGTTTACTGTTTTTAGTTTATAACTTCCTGAAGCATATCGGCATATTTTTTCTTCTGTTTTTGAAGAATACTTATTGGGTTTTTGTTTTAATATAGCTCCCCATCCTATCTGAGAAGCATCAGTTTCAATGATAAAATAATTATCATCTAATGGCAATTCTAGTGGTTTTAATTCTCTGACTTTCTCTTTTATTATTCTGACTAATTTAACATCTTCAGAATTAAAGTATTTTTGACCATTCTTTCTTAATTTAGCATATAATGGTCCAGCTAATTTTGCTAAGTTCTCTATATAATTTCGTGCATAGTTTACAATACCAAGGAATTGTTGTAGTGTCTTTTTATCGTTCATAGTATCAGGGAATTGTAGAATCTTTTTTGCTATATGATCTTGTAAATATATTTTCCCTTCTCCTATTTCATGTCCTAATTTTTTCTTTACAGATTTCCATTTTTCTTTTGGATAATATTAACCCATTTTGCTCTACCTTTCTGAAAAATATTTCTAAATGAGCAATATGTTCTTTATATGTTTTTGAAAATATCAATAGATCATCTATGTAAACTAATATGAATTCTTGATTTTCATTAAATATGTTTTGCATTTTTCTTTGAAATAATGCTGGTGCATTTTTTAGTCCTAAAGGCATTACCAGCCATTCAAAATGACCTTGTGGACAAGTAAAAGCTGTCCATTCTATAGATTCTTCTGCCATTTTAACTTGCCAAAATCCGGCTTTTAAATCAAATTTAGAAAAATACCTGCTTCCTTGTATTCTGTTGATCCATTCTTGTTTATTGGGAATGTTGTAGGCATCTTCTATGGTATTATCATTTAGTCTTTTATAATTAATTACCATCCTTGACTTTCCTCTAGCAATTTCAGCGTGATTTCTTACTATAAAAGCGGTTGATCTATGAGGGCTTCTACTTTCTCTTATAGCTTTTAGTTTTAGTAATTCCTCTATATGCATTTTGAACTCTTCTATATCTTTAGGAGTGGCTTCTATTGGGCATGTCTTTATTATGTATTCAGGGTTTATTATATTTAATTTACATACAATAGAGTTTTTATCCCAATGTTTCATAGGGATTTCTCCAATGATTTGAATATCTTCTAACCTTTGAACAATTCTTTCTATATCTTTTTTAGATTTTATATCTCTATACCAATTTGGTGCAAATGATTGCAGCCCTATACATTCTATACAAGAATTTGATATATAATATTCTTCTATGTTCTTACTAAGTTCATCTATTTTTGTTTCAGGGTATGTAATGACATCTTGTGCATCAAGATTTGAAATTTTTCGGGTAGTCCCACCACGCTTTCGTACTTCTGAGATATAAGGAACATTATCTTGATATGGAATAAATGTAATACCAAGTTCATGTATAATTGTGGTCTGTACTGATTGTTGTAAGAATCTGAGACCAATTATCATTTCGTCATTTATCATGGATAAATCTCGTATTGTAATTTCATCTATTATATATTTTGTACCATTTATGTACATTTCAATATTATATGCTAGTTGATTATGGATCTTTTTTATTCCTGACATATCTGTAGATATTTCTGCCTTGCTATCTTCTATTGTGTGGACTATCTCAGGACATTTTATAAAATATTTATCATGGATAATATTCTTAGTGCATCCTGTATCTACTAATGCTAATATTTTATAAGAGATGTTTGGTTTTAATTTTATCTTTACTGGAATTCTTATCCCTAAAATTTCTTTGAAAGGTAGCTTGACTATATATTTATTTCCGAAACTAGTTATAGCTTCTTTTAACTGAATTAACTTAGTCCCTTTACTTTCTTTTGAGGTTATAGCTTGTACCATAAACTCAGTATTTTCTATGTCTTTGTCTTTTATGACTTTATCTTCTTGAGGCTCTTTAGAATCTAATTGATATTTAAGTTCTTCTAATTCTACCTCTAGCTTATTCATCCTATTTTCTAATGTTCTAATTCTACTAGATAATATCCTTTCTTCTGGTTCAAATTCTATTTCCTTTCGCCAACTATGGCCTTTGGCCTTTAAGCATTCTGAACAGGCTTGCTTTAGACATAAATTGCAGGTGGCTCTATTTTCTTGGCTTGGGTAATATATACAGAATGTGCATTTTATATTATAATCACCCTTTCCTCTAATCCAATCATGTTCACATATTGTTTGATTCATCATTTCAATTTTTAGACCAGCTAACTCATCTATTAAGTCTATCTCATCATTACTTGATTCATATTCATCTTCAATATTATCAACTTCTTCTGTTTCTATAATAGAATATATTGATTCGTCATCTTTTATTTCATCATCGCATACAAGTATATTATCATTTATACTGTCTATTATTAAGACTCTTTCTTGTTCTTCATATTTGCTTGAGTACCTTTTCTGATCTTTATTAGGACACGTCTTACTTAAATGATCTGGTGAATTGCATATGAAACACCTACATGTTTTATCATAATTTTTTCTAGGATTATAACGCCTTACATTTCTTTTATGTAAATAGGGGACTTTGTTATCAGATCTCCTAAGGAAATATCTCCTCTTTGTTCTAAAGTGATTATTGTTATTCCCTTTATTTTGAGGCTTATAAGGCTTCCTACCTTTTGGTCTGTCATCTCCATATGTCAAAGGTATTTGGACTATCTTGTTACAGAAATTATAATCATATTTCATAGATCTCTGAGCCTGTATACTTGTGCATATTTTTCTTAATTGTTTAAATACAAAAGTTATAGCTTGAGATATATTAACTACCATCCCTACTGATTCTTTTTTATATTCTTCATATATCATGCTACCTAAAGGATCAGGTAATTTATTAAAATACCTTTCTACAACGCTTATATTGTATCCTTGTTTAGCCGTAGTGGCATTGTATAAGTAATGTTGAGAAAATTCTTTTATTCCTTTCCAACTTGTCAATGTTAACTTTTCTATTTCTTTTAACCTTTCATTCTGCAGTGTTGTATATCCAAGTTCTGGATCTTCTGCTATAACAATATTTGATATTATATTTGCAAAGTTGTTAGGGTTACTTCCGGCTCTTTTTAATTCTTCATACAAATTAGGATAACTTTCTACCCATTGTTCCCATAGCATTTTCACAGATTCCCCTAGAAATGTTTCTAGATATGTTATCATATCTTCAACTTTATTTCCGATATTATGTTGATTTTGTATATATTTTTGTACTATTAGACCTTTCCATATGCTTAATATATTTGGCCAATCTATAGGATCATGAGCAGCTAAGTTTAATATAGCCCCATCACTGTGTTGATTCTGAAATCTTATAGTCTTTTCAAACTCCCTTCTCTTTGATCCCATATATCTATATTGTCCAGGAATATAATTGTATGAACAACCTTCTTTTTCTGGAGGCCATCTTCCTGCTGCTCTAGAGGGTCTCTCCCTTTCTCCCTCATTTTTTACCCCAGAACTTTCTCCATATCTTCTTTTCTTTCCTCCTCCTAGGTCTACTTCCATTGCTTCCATTGCATTGTCTAGATTATATAAACCTATTTCATCTAAAGAGTCTATGAAATCATTATATTGTGTCGCATTGTCTATAACATCTTCTTCATTACATAATAACTCTAGTTCTTCTTCATAACTTTCTGATAATAATTTTTCATTTTCTTCCCACTGTGCTTCTTCACTTGTGATTTGTTTTTCTTTAATATTTTTGTTTTCTATTTTATCTTTATTCTCAGGCTGTGTCAATTTCTCTTCTTGTATCTTTGGATTCTTTATAGCCAAATCTTTGTCCTTTTTTAGTTTTCTTAATCTAAATAACTCTCTGTGAAAATATATTTCTTTATCTCTTAATATAGGCCATTCACTTTTCATAACAGTATTGTATTCTTTAGATATTTCTATTAACTTGGTTTCACAATGTTTTATTTCACTATCCAATTCTGATTTTTCCATAAATTCAGAGATACTATGCCTTCTATTATCTTCAATATCTTTTTCTGATATGACCGAATCTAGATCTTCTAATGCTCTTGATTTATAATTTATAAATCTGATGCTCGTGTTTCCTTTGCTATTTTCATAACTAATATAGTCTTCAGGTTGCTTTAGAACTTTGTCTTCTATCAAATTACTTATGTTCCATTCTTCTCCTGCTCTTTCTTCAGCACTTATCTTCAGAGGACTCATGAATTTGATTCCTTTTGATTGCATGCTTTCTATTACATCATTTACATTTACTTTGTATTTAGTTCTACTTTTGTTAGTAAGCCTTCCTATGAATTCTATACTTATTAATAAATTTGTTCCTTTAAATTCTTCATAACCTTTAGTTTGAAACCCAAAACTCATTTTCTCTATAAATTCCCTTATTGGCATAATTAAATCTGGAGCTATGTATGTTATTAGGTTATTTTCATTCATATCTCCTTCTAAGAATCCTAATGCTGCTTTATTTATTGTATCCCATCTTTTGTCTAATAAGGTTATTAAGACCTTTGTCCCTAACTTCTTTCTGGTCATTCCTTTAACTCCTATAATATACATTCCTTGATGAATATATTTGTAACCTGAATATTTTAATCCATTTTCAAATTGTTTACTTACAATTCTTAATTCTACTGGTTGTGTCAAAACGCTTAGTTCCACTTCTCTGGATATTCTATATAGTCCTGTTTTGCTTTCAAACATACCCATATGATATATTTGTTGGGGTTTTAATTTTCTTAAAGTATCCTTTTGATATCTTTCTAAGTCTCTTTCTAAGTCTATGACTTCTTCTAAATTATCGATATCTTCACTCTTACCTTTTAGTTTATCCATTAAAGTTAAGGGTCTATTGTCTGTATTGACTAACTGGAGTCCCTTATCTCTTCTAGTGAAGCTTTTAGATAGGTCCATTTTTCTGAGTTTATAGATCTAGTAGAAGTGACTATGCCTGATGAAGCTAATACTATTTCTTTGCTTTTGTCTTCTGAATCAATTTTATTCAGGATCTGAACTAACAGTTGAAGGATGGTATTATTTTGTCTTATTATTACTTTCGAGTCTTCCTTAGATGATTCGTAGTTAGAAAAACCAACAGGATGATCAAGATATTTTTCTGTTTCTTTTAGTGCTTTATTATATTCTGACATATAATTATGAAATAACCAAGGTTTTAATTTCTTCTACTAACTTTCGAGTCTTACTAATTTTTGTGTCTTTTAGTGCTTTATTATATTCTGACATATAATTATGAAATAACCAAGGTTTTAATTTCTTCTACTAATTTCTTCTACTAAATAAAGACATGCCCAAAAGAAACAGAAAAATATCTTGATCATCCTGTTGGTTTTTCTAACTACGAATCATCTAAGGAAGACTCGAAAGTAATAATAAGACAAAATAATACCATCCTTCAACTGTTAGTTCAGATCCTGAATAAAATTGATTCAGAAGACAAAAGCAAAGAAATAGTATTAGCTTCATCAAGCATAGTCACTTCTACTAGATCTATAAACTCAGAAAAATGGACCTATCTAAAAGCTTCACTAGAAGAGATAAGGGACTCCAGTTAGTCAATACAGACAATAGACCCTTAACTTTAATGGATAAACTAAAAGGTAAGAGTGAAGATATCGATAATTTAGAAGAAGTCATAGACTTAGAAAGAGACTTAGAAAGATATCAAAAGGATACTTTAAGAAAATTAAAACCCCAACAAATATATCATATGGGTATGTTTGAAAGCAAAACAGGACTATATAGAATATCCAGAGAAGTGGAACTAAGCGTTTTGACACAACCAGTAGAATTAAGAATTGTAAGTAAACAATTTGAAAATGGATTAAAATATTCAGGTTACAAATATATTCATCAAGGAATGTATATTATAGGAGTTAAAGGAATGACCAGAAAGAAGTTAGGGACAAAGGTCTTAATAACCTTATTAGACAAAAGATGGGATACAATAAATAAAGCAGCATTAGGATTCTTAGAAGGAGATATGAATGAAAATAACCTAATAACATACATAGCTCCAGATTTAATTATGCCAATAAGGGAATTTATAGAGAAAATGAGTTTTGGGTTTCAAACTAAAGGTTATGAAGAATTTAAAGGAACAAATTTATTAATAAGTATAGAATTCATAGGAAGGCTTACTAACAAAAGTAGAACTAAATACAAAGTAAATGTAAATGATGTAATAGAAAGCATGCAATCAAAAGGAATCAAATTCATGAGTCCTCTGAAGATAAGTGCTGAAGAAAGAGCAGGAGAAGAATGGAACATAAGTAATTTGATAGAAGACAAAGTTCTAAAGCAACCTGAAGACTATATTAGTTATGAAAATAGCAAAGGAAACACGAGCATCAGATTTATAAATTATAAATCAAGAGCATTAGAAGATCTAGATTCGGTCATATCAGAAAAAGATATTGAAGATAATAGAAGGCATAGTATCTCTGAATTTATGGAAAAATCAGAATTGGATAGTGAAATAAAACATTGTGAAACCAAGTTAATAGAAATATCTAAAGAATACAATACTGTTATGAAAAGTGAATGGCCTATATTAAGAGATAAAGAAATATATTTTCACAGAGAGTTATTTAGATTAAGAAAACTAAAAAAGGACAAAGATTTGGCTATAAAGAATCCAAAGATACAAGAAGAGAAATTGACACAGCCTGAGAATAAAGATAAAATAGAAAACAAAAATATTAAAGAAAAACAAATCACAAGTGAAGAAGCACAGTGGGAAGAAAATGAAAAATTATTATCAGAAAGTTATGAAGAAGAACTAGAGTTATTATGTAATGAAGAAGATGTTATAGACAATGCGACACAATATAATGATTTCATAGACTCTTTAGATGAAATAGGTTTATATAATCTAGACAATGCAATGGAAGCAATGGAAGTAGACCTAGGAGGAGGAAAGAAAAGAAGATATGGAGAAAGTTCTGGGGTAAAAAATGAGGGAGAAAGGGAGAGACCCTCTAGAGCAGCAGGAAGATGGCCTCCAGAAAAAGAAGGTTGTTCATACAATTATATTCCTGGACAATATAGATATATGGGATCAAAGAGAAGGGAGTTTGAAAAGACTATAAGATTTCAGAATCAACACAGTGATGGGGCTATATTAAACTTAGCTGCTCATGATCCTATAGATTGGCCAAATATATTAAGCATATGGAAAGGTCTAATAGTACAAAAATATATACAAAATCAACATAATATCGGAAATAAAGTTGAAGATATGATAACATATCTAGAAACATTTCTAGGGGAATCTGTGAAAATGCTATGGGAACAATGGGTAGAAAGTTATCCTAATTTGTATGAAGAATTAAAAAGAGCCGGAAGTAACCCTAACAACTTTGCAAATATAATATCAAATATTGTTATAGCAGAAGATCCAGAACTTGGATATACAACACTGCAGAATGAAAGGTTAAAAGAAATAGAAAAGTTAACATTGACAAGTTGGAAAGGAATAAAAGAATTTTCTCAACATTACTTATACAATGCCACTACGGCTAAACAAGGATACAATATAAGCGTTGTAGAAAGGTATTTTAATAAATTACCTGATCCTTTAGGTAGCATGATATATGAAGAATATAAAAAAGAATCAGTAGGGATGGTAGTTAATATATCTCAAGCTATAACTTTTGTATTTAAACAATTAAGAAAAATATGCACAAGTATATAGGCTCAGAGATCTATGAAATATGATTATAATTTCTGTAACAAGATAGTCCAAATACCTTTGACATATGGAGATGACAGACCAAAAGGTAGGAAGCCTTATAAGCCTCAAAATAAAGGGAATAACAATAATCACTTTAGAACAAAGAGGAGATATTTCCTTAGGAGATCTGATAACAAAGTCCCCTATTTACATAAAAGAAATGTAAGGCGTTATAATCCTAGAAAAAATTATGATAAAACATGTAGGTGTTTCATATGCAATTCACCAGATCATTTAAGTAAGACGTGTCCTAATAAAGATCAGAAAAGGTACTCAAGCAAATATGAAGAACAAGAAAGAGTCTTAATAATAGACAGTATAAATGATAATATACTTGTATGCGATGATGAAATAAAAGATGACGAATCAATATATTCTATTATAGAAACAGAAGAAGTTGATAATATTGAAGATGAATATGAATCAAGTAATGATGAGATAGACTTAATAGATGAGTTAGCTGGTCTAAAAATTGAAATGATGAATCAAACAATATGTGAACATGATTGGATTAGAGGAAAGGGTGATTATAATATAAAATGCACATTCTGTATATATTACCCAAGCCAAGAAAATAGAGCCACCTGCAATTTATGTCTAAAGCAAGCCTGTTCAGAATGCTTAAAGGCCAAAGGCCATAGTTGGCGAAAGGAAATAGAATTTGAACCAGAAGAAAGGATATTATCTAGTAGAATTAGAACATTAGAAAATAGGATGAATAAGCTAGAGGTAGAATTAGAAGAACTTAAATATCAATTAGATTCTAAAGAGCCTCAAGAAGATAAAGTCATAAAAGACAAAGACATAGAAAATACTGAGTTTATGGTACAAGCTATAACCTCAAAAGAAAGTAAAGGGACTAAGTTAATTCAGTTAAAAGAAGCTATAACTAGTTTCGGAAATAAATATATAGTCAAGCTACCTTTCAAAGAAATTTTAGGGATAAGAATTCCAGTAAAGATAAAATTAAAACCAAACATCTCTTATAAAATATTAGCATTAGTAGATACAGGATGCATTAAGAATATTATCCATGATAAATATTTTATAAAATGTCCTGAGATAGTCCACACAATAGAAGATAGCAAGGCAGAAATATCTACAGATATGTCAGGAATAAAAAAGATCCATAATCAACTAGCATATAATATTGAAATGTACATAAATGGTACAAAATATATAATAGATGAAATTACAATACGAGATTTATCCATGATAAATGACGAAATGATAATTGGTCTCAGATTCTTACAACAATCAGTACAGACCACAATTATACATGAACTTGGTATTACATTTATTCCATATCAAGATAATGTTCCTTATATCTCAGAAGTACGAAAGCGTGGTGGGACTACCCGAAAAATTTCAAATCTTGATGCACAAGATGTCATTACATACCCTGAAACAAAAATAGATGAACTTAGTAAGAACATAGAAGAATATTATATATCAAATTCTTGTATAGAATGTATAGGGCTGCAATCATTTGCACCAAATTGGTATAGAGATATAAAATCTAAAAAAGATATAGAAAGAATTGTTCAAAGGTTAGAAGATATTCAAATCATTGGAGAAATCCCTATGAAACATTGGGATAAAAACTCTATTGTATGTAAATTAAATATAATAAACCCTGAATACATAATAAAGACATGCCCAATAGAAGCCACTCCTAAAGATATAGAAGAGTTCAAAATGCATATAGAGGAATTACTAAAACTAAAAGCTATAAGAGAAAGTAGAAGCCCTCATAGATCAACCGCTTTTATAGTAAGAAATCACGCTGAAATTGCTAGAGGAAAGTCAAGGATGGTAATTAATTATAAAAGACTAAATGATAATACCATAGAAGATGCCTACAACATTCCCAATAAACAAGAATGGATCAACAGAATACAAGGAAGCAGGTATTTTTCTAAATTTGATTTAAAAGCCGGATTTTGGCAAGTTAAAATGGCAGAAGAATCTATAGAATGGACAGCTTTTACTTGTCCACAAGGTCATTTTGAATGGCTGGTAATGCCTTTAGGACTAAAAAATGCACCAGCATTATTTCAAAGAAAAATGCAAAACATATTTAATGAAAATCAAGAATTCATATTAGTTTACATAGATGATCTATTGATATTTTCAAAAACATATAAAGAACATATTGCTCATTTAGAAATATTTTTCAGAAAGGTAGAGCAAAATGGGTTAATATTATCCAAAAGAAAAATGGAAATCTGTAAAGAAAAAATTAATTTCTTAGGAGAAGGGAAAATATATTTACAAGATCATATAGCAAAAAAGATTCTACAATTCCCTGATACTATGAACGATAAAAAGACACTACAACAATTCCTTGGTATTGTAAACTATGCACGAAATTATATAGAGAACTTAGCAAAATTAGCTGGACCATTATATGCTAAATTAAGAAAGAATGGTCAAAAATACTTTAATTCTGAAGATGTTAAATTAGTCAGAATAATAAAAGAGAAAGTCAGAGAATTAAAACCACTAGAATTGCCATTAGATGATAATTATTTTATCATTGAAACTGATGCTTCTCAGATAGGATGGGGAGCTATATTAAAACAAAAACCCAATAAGTATTCTTCAAAAACAGAAGAAAAAATATGCCGACATGCTTCAGGAAGTTATAAACTAAAAACAGTAAACAATACTGATAGAGAAATTTTAGCAATAATCAATGCAATAAATTCTTTCAGACTATATTTAGGGTTTAAAGAATTCACAGTAAGAACAGACTGTGAGGCCATATGCAGATATCACAATCAAATAAATAGTAAGAAAAGTTCTACTAGAAGATGGGTTCTATTTGAAGATATTATTACAGGAAATGGTTACAAAGTTATATTTGAGCATATAAAAGGAAAGGATAATAAATTACCTGATTTATTGTCTCGGTCTTCTATTTTGCAGGAATGAAGAGATCCATGAATTATAATGGGAGCGAATTCTTCAGTTTTGGAACAGAAAATAAGCTAAAAATATTCCCACCAAATTCATATAAATTCAAGCCGAAGGATCATATAATTATTGATGAGGTTCAGGAATGCATATTAGATAATTTCTGGTATCAGTATAATAATAAAAGAGAAGAAAAGGGATATATGCTGTCAATATTAAATAGCCTTGCCGAATATTTCCACATGATGAATGAATTAATGCCTATATCAGATAACCCTGAATTCATAGAACCCAAACCATTATATGTGGTGTTTGAAGGTAAAGTACCAGGAATATACATATCATTTGAAGAAATTATATCTCAAAAAATAGACTCCAAATTAGCTGGAGGAATATCTTGGAAAAAATATGTAAATATAGAAGAAGCCTTAACACAGGCAAGAAAAATACTAGGAGTTAATTATTATATGGAACCAGCTGCAAAAGAATACATTCAAAAATTTAAAAAACAAAAAAAATAAGAAGGCTCCAGTAGCATCATCCTCTACTAATACAAAAGAAGAAGAAGAAACTCAAAAGAAACCTACCTATAAAGAATGCTTAATAAAAGGAGTAGACCCATTGGATGGGTCATATCTAGACTGGAAAATAGATGAAAAGATCGAATCCATAACTCCTCAATTGAAAAATGATATAAAAGAAGAGATTTTAAAAGAGTTAAGAATAGAAATTAATAACAAATTTGAAGCCATGAAAAAGGAATATGATGAAAAATTCGACATATCGCTATCCGACGATGATATAATGGATATTGCCGGACATGGGCAAAATATAAAATAAAAAGGTATGATGAATCAGCATGTCCACAAATAGAAAGAATCTTAAAAAGGCAAAAGAATATCTAGAGTAACCCCTATAAAGGATGCTAATATTGATAGAATACTATCAATAATTGAGGCGCAGAAGATAAAATATACTAAAGGACAGTTCAGATATGCGCGAATATCTCAGATAAACTCGAATATACAGAGAAGACAAAAGCTTGAGTTACCAACACAGGAAAACACAGGAAGGTCCTCCAATTATATGAGTCACGAATGATAAAAGGAGTGAAGCTCGTGAAGTCTTCTGAAGCATCCTGCCAAAAGTGTTGAATAAGGAAAGAAAAGGTGTGTAATAGATGGTGTGCATGTTATAAAGGGCTACTCTAAGGCCCTAGGCTCAATTAAGAAGTCATATCCTTCAGCTATAAATAGAGGGGCATTCAGCAGAAGAGAGGCATCGAAGAAACGGAGAGCAACACTCAGCCTCATAGTCTTCGAGAGCTCCAGCTTTGTAATATTTTAGTTCTAGCATATCCACTATAAAATATCCATCAGAAGTGTGTTGTAATACTGCTGTGTAAGGTATATTTTCTATCTTTGTGTAAGTAACTTTCGGGGTTCCCGAAAGGGAAAACCATATGTAAGCTTGTTTGTGGAAATGAAGTAGTTCTTCTTCAGTTCCTTGGTTGTTCTAAGTCTGATCATATGGCGCAAGGTTTTATGCTAGGGACCCTATAGGAGAAACCTCTTTGGCAATTCTCTGCTGAAACTGAGTTTGGCTAAGGAGAATGTTGAGGCCTTAGAGAAGTGTTCCCTTTGGGTGGAACTGTCTGGGGAGACGATAAAAAATTGTCTCATATGATCTTGACTTTAAATTTCAAGGAAACGGTCTAGCTACTCCTGAAGCAAATTAGCGAGAAGTATGGTGAGTACCGAGTAGGATTTTTACACCACTGAAAGCACTTCGGCTGTCTTGTTGGTTTCGCCAACCCGCAAGATCCTGAAAAAATTACTGTTCAACGTTAATCATATTCTGAAAAAAATTACTGTTTAAAATTAATCATAAGCATCGTACACGAAAC
Source organism: Dendrocalamus latiflorus (assembly GCA_017311315.1). Classification (NCBI taxonomy): domain Eukaryota; kingdom Viridiplantae; phylum Streptophyta; class Magnoliopsida; order Poales; family Poaceae; genus Dendrocalamus; species Dendrocalamus latiflorus. The sequence goes on from CM029622.1 coordinate 30,318,175, forward strand.
ATTCATTTCAGTAAATAGTAATCTGAATAGTAACTGAATAGTATACCCACCATACCATCATAGTGCACAAATACTATTCACAATACTAGTCACAAGTGGAATATTACTATTCAAATCCATTAAATAGTGACCAGAATTTTAGCATTAAATTGTCATATATTAGCATTTGAATAAGTATATATATATATATATATATATATATATATGTATATATATATATGCGGCGGTGCCGCACTACGCAGCTCGTGCGACACCGCCTGTGCTGCCGCCGCGTGTCCGATCTCAGCCGATTCCAACGAGCAGTCTACGCGGGCGCGCGACGTGGTGTTACAGGCAAGCAGTCGTTTCTTTCACTGTTATAGGCAAGCGAATTTGAACCGTCGCTCAATAGAACTCTGTCGCTTCGTTTAACAAACAATCCATTGCCTTGTCAACGAGGAGCAAAACAAACACAGAACAGAACCATTTGGATGGCGACGAGGAGCGGATGGATCGCGCCGCCGTGTCGCTCGACGAGCTCGCCCAGAAGGTACGCGCGCCTCCGATCCGTCCGCGCTAGTTTGGGCGTGTCGTGTGGGGTGGGGTTTCGCCGGCTGGGCGCCCGAATTCTGCCCAGCTCGGCCGCAATTTGTTCAGGGGAGCGGATGGATTTATTCTCAGATGCCCCAGAGATCGATCCACATACATCATATTTTCTTGATGACTTCTCTAAAAGTATGGACAAATTCGCCGTGCAGTCGGTCGACGACATAGGCAACAGGACTTCATTGAATCCCCTGCTGCTGTCAACCCTAACACCAGGGTCAGATGTCATCGCTGAGATCTCAACGCGAGAGCGGTGCTCCACTGATGAAGTCGCCTTCTCTTCATCCTCAATCCCTACCGTTGAGCCGATGGCGGATGCTACGATGGGTTCGGCAACATCGCATCCATCATTGTTCTCTACACCAACATCCACAATGCTGCCAACAGAGGTAATCCACCCAAACAACAGAGGTAATCTTCATATTGTGGTTGTAATTCGTTTAGAATTTCTCTCATTATATTGTAGATGGATAATAAGAATGCTCAATCTGCAATTGTACCTCAAGTTGGAATGTCTTTCAAATCAGAGACCGATGCATATGATATGTACAATTCATATGCTGCAAATATTGGTTTTAGTATTAGAAAGAGCACCACAAGGCTGAGACCCGACAAAACTATATATCAGAAGCATATAGTTTGCAGCAACCAAGGAGAACGAGGCAGGCACTCATCACATGAAACTCCAAAAGAAAATGCTACTACAAGGACGTGTTGCAATGCTCGTGTTCAATTCAGCATAAGTCGTGAGGGAATTTGGACAGTGCAAAAGGTTGTGCTTGAACACAATCACTATCTTGCTAGTCCAAATAAGGCACACATGTTAAGGTCTCAACGGCGCATTATAGAGGCAGATAAACATCTAATTGGTCAAATAGGAGAAGCTGGAATACAACCAGCCCAAGTGTATGAGTTTTTCAACCAGTGGTATGGAGGAGCTGAGAATGTACCATTCTCGCGGATGGATTGCAATAATTTGATTGGTCGTGAGCGTAAGAAATATTTGCCATCCAATGATACGCAGACGCTATTGGAGTACTTGAAGAACAAGCAATTACATGACCCTACCTTTTTTTATGCCATACAAGTAGATGAGGAGGATGGTAGGATAACTAATTTCTTTTGGGCAGATGGTCAAGCTATCATGGATTATGCATGCTTTGGTGATGCTATATCTTTTGACACCACATTTCAGACTAACAAGTTTGAAATGCCTTTTGCTCCCCTCCTTGGAACCAACCATCATAAGCAGACAATTATGTTTGGAGCTGCACTATTATATAGTGAAACCATTGAATCATTTGTTTGGCTTTTTAACACATTTGTAACAGCAATGTCAGGCAAGCATCCTAGCACAATTTTCACAGATCAATGTGCTGCCATGGCAGCAGCAATACGGATTGCATTTCCAAACACAAGGCACCGTCTTTGTTTATGGCACATTTATCAGAATGCTGCTAAACATCTTAGTCATGTAATTGCTAATCATCCTCGGTTTCTTGCCGACTTTAAGAGTTGCGTCTATGAAGAAAGGTCTGTGGCATGCTTTGACAAGAAATGGCATGAGTTGTTGAGTAGTTATAAACTTGAGGGGAATTCATGGTTGCAAAACCTATATGAGTTGCGGGTTCATTGGGCTGCTGTCTTCCGTGATTCTTTTACTGCTGATATGACATCGACTCAAAGAAGTGAATGTATGAATAATGTTTTTAAGAAAAGGTTTCGTAGAAAGCTTTCTCTGTCTGAACTCCTAGAAGAATGTGACAAGTGTGCCACGAGTCTTCATGAAAATGAGTTGGATGCAGACTACATATCACGACACTCTACCCCGATCACTTGTATCCGAGATTTACCAATGTTGAAGACTGCAGCTGAATCGTATACAAGGAGGCTTTATTCAGAATTTGAGGAACAATTTAAAGAGCAATTTTCTTTCTCATGCAAATTCTTAAATTCTGAAGGGTCAATCCTGACTTATAAGGTGATGCCTATGGAATTTCAAGATGAAGCAATAGTTGTTTTCAACTCCGAGGATAAGACAATAACATGTTCTTGTCATAAGTATGAATGCATTGGTATGTATGAACAGTTTAAACTTGTACTAGTTCACAATATATTTTGCTAAAGTATATGTACATGTCTAACAGGTATATTGTGCAAGCATGCTCTCCGAGTCTTTAATATCAATGAGGTTTTTATCTTGCCAACTCAGTACATACTAAATAGGTGGACAAACCATGCAAAAAGAGGGTTTTACTTTCAGAAGAAACAAAGAAGTGACAGTGAAACTTTGAGAACACATGCGGCGCGTATCTCTCGAAAGGCGACATCTGTTGCATTGAAGTGCTCAGTTTCAAAAGAACTTCTTGATGATTTGGAAAATGCTATAGATAAGTTGGACCTAGAAGCAGATAATTCACTGAGCAAAATAAAATTCAAAGCTTATGAGGTTTCTCAAAGTTCTAATGAATGTGTTGGAGACATATTAAACGGTAAAGTATCAATTAGAGTTCCTCCGATCATAAAAGGTCCAAAGAATAAAAGATCAAAAACTGTACTTGAAAAGAAGAAAGGGAAGACTGCAAATGCTGCTAAGAAAAAAGGTAGTGCTGCTCATTTAAAAATGGCTTTCTTACATATTAATTTTAGCCAGTAATATTGCTTTCCTTTTATATGTGAAATCTAAAGGAGAAGATCCAAAGAAATCAGCAGGCAATGGAGAAATGGGACAAGCTCCAGATGAATTGATTGTAAGACTAATGACATTGGCTCATTAATCTCTTTCAATAATTCATTTAGCTGCACCTGGTCTGAATAATTTCATTTTTTTAATAGGGCTCTTTTGATGCAAATGTTGGTGCTGATATGCATGGGGATTTTTCTGCCATGGTTGCTCCTTCGATCCATGGAGAATATACAAGTCTTTTACTTGGACTTGATCAAGATGCCTCAGCTGCTCGAAAATTACATTTTTAAGGAGTAGTAGTGCTTTCATAATTGTTTATTGACATGAGACTGTAATTTACCATTTCCATTGTTTTGGAGATTTAAGAAACAGATATGTTTCAGATGTTGGACTTATTTCTGTTGTGAGCCGCTGAAGCAAAGTCTGAAGAAGTATCAGCAGTTTGGCGTCTGAAGAAGTGTCAGCAGTTGCACGAAGTCTATTTCCCATTTTTAGTGGATCTGTGATCCGAGTTATGTGCTAGTGTATTTAGCATTCTGTTGCAGTCTTGCATGTATTCTGAAGGTATTCGGAAACTTTAGTTGAGACATTCAGTAAGACAATCGGGAGAATTTGTTCTCTGAACTTTCCACCAAAATTCAGTACTTTGCCGTAAAACCAATAGTGTCGCTCGGTTCAGATTCTGGGCGTCCTCGTTCGGTTTTCTGAATTCTTGCGTGCTCTGTTGTTCTGAAATTCTGGGCACTATCCTCCTGTTCTCTGTTTACATCAGAAGCAGTGGTTCAGAGCGAGACCCTGTTCGTCTACAGATGGTCTGTTTCTTGCGCAAGGGCAGTCCTGAGCACTAGCGTTACGTTTTCACTCGTAAACTATTAGAGTCCTGACCACGACGTAACAGTGAAAGAAACAACTGCTTACCTGTAACACCACGCCGTGCGCCCGCGTAGACTGCTCGTTGAAATCGGCTGAGATCGGACACGTAGCGGCAGCACAGGCGGTATCGCACGAGTTGCGTAGTGCGGCACCGCCGCATAGAATTTTTTTCCTATCCGAAGGCCCACCCCCGGGATGCTGGCACCGGAGGCTACCACGGTCGAGAGTTTTTTGCTATTTTAGTACCCTCTAAAGCGGGCTTCTCTAAAATAGTACCGATACCGTGGGCTTCTCTAAAACGGTACTGTTAATGATCTATCTACTCCATAATAGTACTCCACTTTATTTTCTTGTTCTTTTCTGATTTTTACTCCCTAAACTACCTAAAGTACCCCTCCTAATTTGATTTCGATCTAATCAAATTGTTTCAAACGATTCACTTTGATTCTGTTCGAAGGAGCCCCGAAGCAGTCGTCCATGATTTACGATTCTGATGCAAACAGAAAGACGCAATGCAGAGTGGAGAGAGAAGCAACCGCTCAGTTCCAGAGGGATCTAATCGTGTTCAAGGCATAAGCAAGTGAACAACTCGTCAATCAAAGAGGCAATAGACTATTAGCAGTTTAACAGAGGAAAGGTAAGCTAGATTACGAGCTTTCTCTGTTGCCCCAAGTATGATGAAGAATCTAAGATACAGCAGCAGACTGAAACAAGCGGTGTCAATAGTCAAAAGGCAACTAGGGAAGAAACACAAGACACATCACATTGGCTAAGCCTGGCAATGGAAACAACTGGGAAATCAAGTCCCAGGGAGCCAAACAGAAACATCCATACAACAGCTACTATCTGTAGGAATAGATTATTCTCCTTTCGACAACATAAATATCTCGGGAAGCAAACAAGGACTCGTCCATGATCTACAGGTCTGACACAAACTCAGAATGCAAAGCAGAGCAGAAGAGAAGCGACCACCAGTGGGCGACTGCTTCGAGGCTCCTTCGAACAAAATCAAAGTGAATCGTTTGAAATGATTTGATTAGATCGAAATCAAATTAGGAGGGGTACTTTAGGTAGTTTAGGGAGTAAAAATCAGAAAAGAAAAAGAAAATAAAGTGGAGTACTATTATGGAGTAGATAGATCATTAACAGTACCGTTTTAGAGAAGCCCACGGTATCAGTACTATTTTAGAGAAACCCGCTTTCGAGAGTACTAAAATAGCAAAAAACTCCACGGTCGGTCTACTTCCGATGCCCATGGGCGCCAGACCGCCACCGGTGGGCCCCTCTTTTTTCCATCAAGAAGCTGCCCATGCCCCACTAGTCCACGCACCGCACCAGAGCAGGATTCCCGCAGCTCACGGCTCAAGGCACCTACAGTTTGAGGATCTCCATCGAATTAAACAAGAGATCTTTCTCTAGTCTTCTACGGCGAGATCGAAATTGAAAGTGCTTCTTGCTAACATCAGGTCCGTGGTGGATTTCTCCTCCGACTATATTTAGTTTAGTTTAGTAATTCCCGCTCTTGGCTCCCATGCCTACTTGCAGGGCCGATCCTGGAATTTTAGGGGCCCGGGGCGAAACTAGAAATAGAGGCCCTAGTATAAATATCTAAATATAAATCTACACACACGCGTGCGCGCGCGCACACACACACACACACACACACACACACACACATATATATATATATATATATATATATATATATATATATATATATATATATATATATATATATATATATATATATAATTTTACCAACAAACACTTAAAATACGTTATGTATTAAAGAAAATTCATATCAAAGAGTTTATAGATATTACCTTAAAATTTTCTTCTAACATTTCTAGATGCGAAGTCATTGATGATGGTATTGATATCAATCTCATCCAATATTTTTTTCTCAATACATAAAGTTGCCAATCTCATCCAATCTCATCATGTACCTCTCCATTGCTCATTTTTCTAGAGTAATAACTGTACGAAAAATGTCTTGAGTTGTCATCCAAAGGAAATTCAATATTTTCTTCTCTTATAGGCCCCTTCTCCACTAATATGTCTCTTGCTTTGTTATCAAGATTATCCCAATTTATCGGATCATAAATATTTGTAGTAAATACTGGTTCATCAAAACTAGCAGATTTTAAAATTTGTCAATGGATCCCCTCTGTGATTCTATCAACTCATCTATTCGTTTCCTCTTTTTTTTTTCACTGCCGGATGCATATTTCCTAGATGACATGGTACTAAAAATTTAAAGAACAATAGTATAATTAGTAACTACAAAGCACTAATTATTGATTAAAGTTAAAGAACAATAGTATATGCAGACAAACGTGTGATTTTAAACATGTATAGAATCACAGGAACCAGTTTTGCAAGTTAGTAGATTGTAGACATCGGGACTTGATTAAGTAATGTTGGAACGTTTCTTACAGCCACTGGAACAAACTATCAATCAAACAATCAAAGCCACTAATTTGGTATTATAGCCAAACATGAAACATCGTAGAATTGTCACATACGTACGTACTTGTTAGATTGATGACTGATGAACTGATCAGCGCACTTGTTGCCCGTCCAGGAGCGTGGGCAAGCGCCAAGCGGCCGATGCGATGGCGACGCCACGATGCAGGTGTACAGGCGATGGTAGAAATTTTTCCGGGGCTGGCAGATTAGCAGAAGCCCAGGCTGCCCGGCGGGAGGCGGCGCCGCCCTAGACGAAGAGAAGACGAGAAGTCTGTGCGGATGCTGTGCTCTAATATTTTTTCTGTACGTGGGCTTGGGCCGTCCATAACGCGAGAAATACCGCAGCATGGCCTGCATGGGGAGAAAAGCGAGATGTATACCTATACTCTACATAGCATATACATGTATATGGGACCCCGACACTTTGGGAGCCCGGGGCGGCCGCCCCTCTCGTCCTCCCCCAGGGCCGGCACTGCCTACTTGTATCCTTAATCTACTTAATGAATGAAACACACATCTCCTGTGTTTTCGAGAAAAGAAAAACTACACGAAGAATAATAGTTACCAGATGGAGAGCGCATCCACCGCAATAGCCGCGTTCTTGAGGTTTCCGGTCAGCAAGATGAGTATTCTGTAGTACAAGTTCTCCAAGCTGTGTACAAACCAGTTAAGTCATTACAAATGAAACGTTATATACAGAGCAATTTCAACGCTCGCCTCTGCTGCTATCTGTGAAATGCTTAGGGCATCTTCAATGGTTATAGCTAGCAACTAACTATAAAACTTCCACATCATTTATATAGTACACACTAAAACTAGCATTCTAAAGAACTATCTATAAGGATAGCTATTTGATGCTTACATGCACACACAGAAAAGGACTATCATTTATAGAGGCTGTCTCGTTTTGCGTTATAGACTAGTGCTTAGGGCATCTCCAATGGGTCTATAGCAGCTATCTACAAGAGAGTCCATGTCATCAACTGTCCTACGTGGAAGATATTAAATGAAGAAAGAGAACGCAGCTCTCTACAGCTCTAGAGATAGTCTATAGCGCCAAACGAGGCAGCCTCCATAAATTCTGTGTGTGCATGTAAGCATCAAATAGCTATCCTTATAGATAGTTCTTTAAAATGCTAACTTTAGTGTGTACTATATAGATGATGTGGAAGTCTTATAGTTAGTTGCTAGCTATAACCATTGGAGATGCCCTAAAGGAAGAGCTGACTCAGTTTTTTTTTGCATACTCTCTTTCCTCCACATAGAATATATGCTGATGTGTACATGTATATAGCTAGCTGACTCAGACCATTGGAGATGCTCTTATGCGTATGGCAATCTGACGCCCTATGGTTCGCTTTCGAGAAGGCCGGCACAGCAATAATGGAATCAAAGCAGAAATCACATGCAAACCAGCATATGCCACTAGATGACCTTGACTTTACCAACACAGCTGCACTTTCATGGACAGTTTTAAAAAAGACTTTTGTACGCATTGTACGGAGTACGTAAAAAAATTTACGTACCATAGCATGACGCCTGACGCGGTGGAGAGCTTGACGAACTCCCATAAGCCGGCGAACGCCTCGAGGGAGAAGCCGTGCCACGTCTGCGGGCAGCCGCCGCAGGCGACGTAGGCGAAGAGCACGCCGGCGGTGGCCCACCACGAGAAGTTGAGCGTGAGCGCGATGCCGACGAGCCCGAACTGGAACCTGGAGACGAAGAGCCAGCTGACGAGGATGTGGATGCAGAGCGCGGCGGCGGAGGCGGCGGCGTTGGCGAAGTTCTTCATCTGGCACTGCAGGAACCGCTGCAGCGGGAAGAGGAAGGCGAAGGAGAAGTGCAGCGGGATGAACCACACGGAGACCCGCCCCACCATCTCCGACAGCTCCGGCGACTGCCCCGTCAGCAGCAGCACGCCCTCCGCGAAGAAGTACATGGGCAGCAGCAGCACGGCGCACGCCAGCAGCACGATCCACGACCGCTGCATGTACACCCCCATCATGTGGTACTTCTTCGCGCCGAATGCCTGCCCGCACAGCGTCTCCAGCGCGCTCGCCATGCCAAGCTGCACGCAGCCATCACGCCAAAGCCACGAGCAATTATTGCAGCTAGTGCAGTGTCAGATACAATGGTTAATTGCATTTGCATTTTCGGACGTGGCGTGGCAATGAGCAGATCATATACTAGCAGAGTAGCAGTTACACATAGATTCACAGTAAATTATCAGGTTGAGCACGTAATTCAGGAAAAGATAATTTAGTTTTTTTTACTTGTCCATGTATGTGCAGATGCAATGATAAGTACTCTGTACTTGTTGTTTTAGAATCTATACTATCAAATTTTTTAATATTTGATAAATTTAAAATTATTTATATTGACTATACAAATATTATATTATTATTATATTTATCGTTAAAAATATTTTTATAATAGTATAGTTTTATAAGTATATTTTAATGTAACATTATAAAAATAACATAAAAGTCATATCTTGAAGATCATAAAAAATTTAAGTAAAAAAGAACTGAAGGGTCTCGAGCACACTGTTCGCAGTTGATGCAAATGTCCACAAGTGGAATGGAGGCATTTATTTGAAGTTGCAAGAAGAAGGAAAGGAAAATCCTTCTTTTTAGTTTATAATTTATTACTTATAATTTTTTTAAACAAATAAATAGAATAACCTTTTATTATCTTTTCAAAACGGCTTATCGGGATAGTTTTTTGAAGTGACTTATTGGTATTCGATTTATTCGCACAAAAACTCGCGTTACGAAGAAGCAAAGGAAAACCCTACTTTTTAGTTTATAATAATTTACAGTTCACGCTAGAGCTATAAATCATTAGCTGCAGTTAAAAAGGATGGAGACGAAGTTAGAAATCCATAGCTCCAGCGTCCATTCTTTCACTTTTCAAGAAGAAATTGAGAGCTCTTTCTGGTGTCTTCTCAGTTCTCACATGTACCCCGACGAAAAAAATTATGTGAACAAAGCAGCTTTGTCCTACGTCCGATTGAGACTAGAAGAGTTGAGGGGACCTCCAGTGTTTGTGCACAGAGACCATCATGCATGCCAATCGATTCTGCGTTGCACTCTGGAGGAACATTTATATGCTTCCAGATGTTTCCACCAATAAAATAATAAAATCATCAAAGGGGAAAGCTTCATAATCGGAGCTAATTTGTTTTTTTTTATCCCCATTACCCCCAAATCTCTATCGCAGCCAAATCACGCAAATCAGCATCTAGTCCGTGGGGCCCAAAGTTCAGGAATGAAGACGAGGAGGCGACTCAGTGGATGCTAATCCAAGACAGGGACGACACGAATGCCTCAGGCCACTGAAATACACATTACTTCTGCATAGAAAATTCGAAGGCATCGCCCTTTCGATCATTTTTTGAAGGAGCCCCATTTCGATCTCTTGACAAAAAGAAAAGGAAAGAGGACGCACTACGAGTGGAAAAATTAGTAGGCGGCCGGGAGACCAACCATGTTTCTTAGTCGAAGGAGTTGATCACTCATTCTTCGGTTTGGCATTATGTTTCCACCTGGAGCTATCAGCACGTACGTTACGTATCTGGTGTATTTCGAGCCAGCGTGAGGTTTAAAGAACACGGGTGTTCTCAGCCGTCGCATCGCAAAAACCGGTCACAAATTTCTGGATGAGTATTTTCGACCAGCTGTTGTATTGAGAAACCAATGCCCTTGTGCACATGCGACAAAAACTAGCTGGTCCCTACTACAATGCAGCAATACGTACGTGCGCAAAGTTAACTACGTTCCACGGCAATCCATGCCACTCTGTGGCGAAGTTGCTCGCTGGCTTAGCTCTTACGTTCCACTTCCATGGCAGTCCATGCCACTCTGTAGCAACGTATTGCCCCAGAGTTAACTATGGTAGTATGGTGATCGAACGCCAGCTCAGAAAAAGCTTTCTTTCTTGGCGATCACAATTACAGTACCAATTTACAGCACATTTTCTTGAAAATGTTTAATGTTTTACTTTTCAGCCGTTCTGTACAAACAAAAGAAAATCTTAACCATATCAGGAGGCTGTGTCAGACTTAGCTAAATGGGCCGTCTGACACTACATAACACCGGTCTAGATAAGACACGATCCGATTAGGCTGGCCCAAATAAGTTACCATGCCAGCCTACGTGATTACCCTTTGACCCATGCATGGCACGGAGAAGGGTCGAGCCGTGCCAGGCCAACTCGGACACACTTAGCCAAACGTGTCACCGATGACTTGTTAATTTTTACTACCAATTACAAGTAATTTTACTATCAGTCACAGGTAATTTTATTGATAGTCATAAGTAATTTTACTGCTAAATCACCCGTCCATACAAAGAAGAGTATAATAACCATAACATAAGTAAATTTATTGCTAACCAAAAGTAATTTTATTGTAATATCATAAAAGAGTTACTGTATGTACCAATCAGATTGGCGTAAATACGACACCCGATTGAGCTAAACTAGCACTATCCATTTGCTATTTGTACTATGCTGTCTCTGGACAAGACCAACAGTACCATATCTTGAACTGGCACAGTTAGCCTGGATGCCACGTCTAGCTACGCCCAAAGATAGCACGAACGCAACGGACCAACGAAACCATCTATTTGATTCTCCACACAGTACGTGGTTAAGGAGCAAAGGTGAACGTGCGTGCGTGCGTACCATGAGGCCGAAGTTGAAGCCGACGACGACAGTGTTGGCGATGGAGATGGAGGCGAGCTCAAGGTCGCCGAGGTGGCCGGCGAAGGCCTGCGTGATGACGTTCATGCTGTAGGTGGCGACGCGGCTGAAGATGGCTGGCGCCACGATGACCCACAGCTTTTTGGACTCCTCCCATACCCTCCTCCCGAGCTTGGATTTGTTCCCCTCCTCGCCCTGACCGCCGCCGTTGGCCACCACCTGCCAGTCCTCCTTCGTTGCGTCGCCGTTCAGCAGCCCAACGCGGCACTCCCCCTCGTCCCCTCGCCGTCCCCCCTCTGATCATCCATGGCCAAATAATCGATCGAAGCTTCTCGATGTCTTTTTGTTCCTCTCTAGATGCGCCCTGCCGTGCCGTTCCTCTTGTTATGTATGCCTGGTTTCTGACGAGACAGAGCTGACGGGGCAGGCTACGGCCTTTAATAGGGAGAGGTGGCGGAGGGGGTTGGGGGTTGCGTGGTAGTGTTGGCTGGTCCAAGCCCGGGCAAACAAACGAAGAAAGAAGCAGGCAATTGTGCGCGTGCTGTATACTGATTGCTATGATTCGGATCGAGTCGGCACACGGCGTCGCTGTTCGGGCACGCACGTTGTTGTCTGGTGTCACTAACCCTCCCGTGCCTTGGGAGACGCCGCCCGCCTACTCGATCGCGCGGCGCTAGCCCACCCGGCCGTCGCTTCGTCGTTCTTTCTTTCTTTCCAAGACGATCGGCCGGGCCTATCCGGCTGCGTGCATGCCGGCTCGATCACACTAAGTCCCTGCTTATTTCGGCTTGAGCTTCTAGCTTATTTTTCACTATTCAATAATTTTATCTTTTTTATGTTTTTGGTTTTTTGAGCTTTTTTATTGGTTTTATTTTTTTCTGTATTCGTTTGTACGATTCGTGACGGGCTAACCTATTTTTTCTATTTTATTTTTTTAAAATTTAATTATGTCAAGTAAGCCACCGTCAGCTACAATATTTTTTCAGCCAGCTGCAATAATTTTTAGTCAAAAATCACTTAAAATAAGTCCTTTTGAGCAGGGCCTAATAAATCCCCGAGTTTTATATAAGTCCTCACGTGCAAACAGGAATCTAGATATCAATTAACGCCAGCGTGTGAAACCAGTACCCGAATGACACTACCACTACCAACTTCGTTGCGAGTATTTTCAACATCGTCGAATTAAAGCAGTGTGGCAACACATGGACAAGAAGACTAAATACTATGTATATTACTAACATCCGGACAAGAAGACTAAGGGCCTGTTTTTTTGTTGAGGTTTATGGCTTTTGGCTATAATTTTTGACTTTTGAGCTGTTCGTGCAAAAGATTATAGAGTAACAGAAACTCATATGTGGTTTTTACCGATATAAATGAAGTCGGTACAGTATGTACTATAATTAACTAGTAGATTACGTCTTGAAAAGACACTTCGTTTAGTATGAGTCGTTGTCAAAGAATTCTTCCGGATCGTCACAGTCTACACGTGAAAATACGCAAGCAAACTCAAATAAAATCTAAATAAACTTCAAATAATTAAAAATAAGTGCAAAAATGGATACATTGGAATTTTTTCGATGAATTTAGAAATTTGAATGGACTCAATCGGAGTTAGAATAAAGAAGAACGGGCTTCCGGAAGATTGAAATAAGAGAAAAAGAATAAAAGGAATTTCTGGAATTATTTTTCTATTGGAAATTAAAATTATGACGTCAACCCTGGGATTTTATTTTTGGCCAAATTATTTTTATAAAGGAAAATCAGGTATATGACATCAGCATGACATTAGCCCTGATTTGATTTTTCGGACCAGAGGCTGACAGTGGGCCCGGTCTACCATGGACCAAAGGGTGGCTGAGGTGGCAGGGAGGGTGACATGGTGATGACATGGCGGGTGACAGGCTTGTTTTGCTGATGTGGCATGCTAGTTGTCGACACGTGGCCGCCACGCTAGCCGAGGGAGAGGTGTGGCTGCTGATTGGGCTGGCGGTGCTGGGTGGCGTCTGCGTGGCCGAGGTGGCGCGCCACTGGGCACCATGTGGCATCCACGTCGCCCTGGGTGCTGACATGGCTCACCGATCGATGGCCGTGCTCGGGGACCGAGGCTCGCCGGAGCTCCGACGCACGGCGGTGGCCAGCGAACGACACAAAATGGAGAGGAGAGCGAGGGAAACTCGGGGGTGGGTGCGGGCTTTACAAGACAGCCGGAGGTGGGTCGGCGACGAGGAATGCGGCGGTGGCGCTGGGGCCTCTGGCGAAGTCGGCGTTCTGGCGGCGCTTTGAGACGGAGGAGGGGCGGAGAGGCTTCGCACGAGCACAATGGATGGAATGACGATGTCGGCAGGGCGGGAGGGGGCTCGGGTCGCACTCCAGAAAAACCAGATAAAAACCAAATAAATTAAATAATTAATTTGAAATAGTATTTTTACAGAAAAATCAAAATATCCTTTTATTTAATAATATTTTTAGATTTTTACTTAAATTACTTTTCAAATCCAGCTTTTTTAAAAGCATAAAATCAGGGTAAAACAAAACTAAAACTCAAGCAACCAAAACACTTATTTTTATTTTAAATTATTATTTTTATTATTTTTTTAATAAAACCTGGGCTGTTACAGTGGCGCCGACTGGGTGGAGGCGGAGCTCATAACGGTGTCATCAGGGCGGAGGTGTAGCGACTGTTAGCTTTTTCTGATATATTCAATTAAAAAATAAAAATATGAAAAATAAAAAAGTACCATTATATATCTACGGATAATGCAAAGGAGAAAAAAGAAAAAAGCCACGCTAAGAAGCCAACGTATTCTAAACGGCTTTTGGCTTTTTCAAGCTAAAAGCCATCGCTGTTTGGAATAGAGTATAAAATTAGAATCCACCAATTTAAGGGTCAAATGTTTTTCTTTCTTGTAAGAATTTCTAACATATTTCTCTTTTTTTAAGTAGCTGTAAAAGACTTGCCATCTATTTTTAACGTATAATAATAGAGAATTTTTAGCATATTTTTTCTTAGCACCTGTAAAAAGCTTGCCGTAACTTCTAATATATAACATACTCCCCAAAGTAAACGGGAGATGGACGCAGACAGAAGATGCTTATGCCCCTTCACGGCGTGGTTCGTTCTGCTCCACGTATTATCCACACGACTAACTAATATAACAGTAGTACAAAACATTAACAAACGAATTAATTGGTGCGTATGTACTCGCTCAGTTGCTTCTATCTCGAAGATTCGCATATAAAGCACGTTTATGTGGGCCGTGGGCACGGTGACGAGACATGTGGTAAGCAAATGCGTTAACTGGGGCCGCCAGTGAGGAAAATTAGAAAGCAAATATCTATCACAGTTAAAGGAACCGATTCCTCTGACGTCTTGAGCAGTTGTGGAACAGATGCGCTATTGGAAATTTGGATTTGAATGCTGGAATCAGGCACCATAAAGCGAGATATTTGGAGTGTCACGCTCGCATCCCATCTCAGCCTACGTCGAGCGCAAACCTGGATCAAGGTTAGATTAAACATCTTCTGTTTATGCCATTTGAACTTGGATAAAATATTTTTCGGTTTGTGCCATTTCAACAGCTTCAAGGAGTTAGTACTAATTGACAAGTATTTCCTGTGGTAAAGGAAAACGGAAAAACGGCTAGACAGAGACAGGCCACATCCAGAAGAGGACGGGGAAAAGGAAACATGGTACAGTGCCACAGTAGGGACTGGGGACTGACAGTGAGTGCACATTCACTCGGAGAGTTTATGTGCATACATAACCCACACGCACACACGTATACAGATTGAGGTATGCTAATATACGGTGTAGTTACTACTACTTGTTGGAGTCTATCTTAGGATCACTAGGAGTAGATCTGGTAGGGTAGACTATCTATTTGGTATGAACAAAGGTAATGCGTCTAGATCTAAAGGAACAGAGAGTAAAGAGAGGGGTTTTAGGGTTACCGACCATCCGTGGTCTTGCTTGCTGGTGCAGAGGCGTCCGCCATGGAGTCGGTGGAGTCGGGAGACGTCGGTGGTGAAGTCCGGTGGCGGCGCCGTCCAGGAGCGGCGTGGCAGTGGCGCTTCCCGTCACTGGCTGCGCTCCCCCTCGAGATCGGGTTAGGGTTTTGTCGGTGGGGTGTACGGCTCAGTCGAACCTCGTGATCTGAGCCGCCGGCCCCCACCTGTATTTATAGCGCAGTGTGACAGGGGCCCACCAACCATTAGGGTTGGGCGCCCCCGATCAGGGCGCGAGCTCAAGGCCCAGTTGGCCGTTGGGCCAAACCTGGATTGGAGATCATCCTAACATTCTCCCCCTTGATCTCAACTTATACTTAAAGTCTATACTTGTCACTCATTGCTTTTCTCATTCCATCACAGATCAGTGCATAGAGCGTGCCTCATCGTCACGGTCTTATGCCATTAGATTGAACAGCCACAATGCACTTCTCTGTTTTGAAATGTACTCTCAACTGGGCCCTTATTGTCCAGGAATCATAGGCTTTCCCGTAAACCCATGCCGGCTAAGTGTTCTCTGAACACATTGGGCGGTAAGCCTTTTGTGAGCGGATCCGCGAGCATCTTTTCTATCCTTATATGCTCAAGACTGATTATATGATCCCGGACTTTATATTTCACAACATAATACTTTATGTCAATGTGTTTGGCAGCACCACTTGACTTATTGTTGTGAGCATAACATACTGCTGGTTCATTATCGCAGTATAACTTTAGTGGCTTATGTATGTCATCTACCACTTTCAACCCGGGTATGAATTTCTTTAGCCAATTCACCTGCCCCGTGGCCTCATAACATGCTACAAACTCGGCATACATTGTGGATGATGTAGTGACGGTTTGTTTTGAGCTTTTCCACGATATAGCTCCTCCTGCGAGAGTAAATACATATCCGGATGTCGACTTTCTATCATCTCCCGCATAATCAGAATCTGTATACCCCACTATATGGAGTGAATCTGATCTTCTGTATGTCATCATGAGGCCTTTTGTTCCTTGCAAATAACGCAAGACTTTCTTTACTAATTTCCAATGTTCTATTCCAGGATTGCTCTGGAATCTGCCAAGTAACCCGGTAACAAACGCTAAGTCAGGACGCGTACACACTTGAGCATACTGCAAGCTTCCGACAGCTGAAGCATATGGAACCGCTTTCATTTGATCGATCTCATATTGGTTCCTGGGGCATTGAAATTCCCCATACCTGTCGCCCTTGACTATAGGAGCAGATGAAGGCTTACAATTTTGCATACTATATTTCTTTAGAATCTTTTCTAAGTATGCCTTTTGTGATAAACCTAAAAACCCCTTAGTTCTATCTCGGTGAATCTCTATTCCCAGTACGAACGAAGCTTCACCAAGATCCTTCATATCAAAATTCGAGGACAAGAACTTCTTTGTCTCCAGTAATAGGCTAACATCACTACTAGCAAGTAAGATGTCATCCACATACAGGATTAGGAAAATGTATTTCCCATTCTTAAACTTTGCATAAACGCAATTGTCCTCTACATTCTCCTTGAACCCAAAAGTTCTTATTGTACTATCAAACTTCAAGTACCACTGCCTTGATGCTTGTTTCAATCCGTAAATGGATTTCTTCAGCCGGCATCCCATACGTTCTTTTCCTTCCACAACAAAACCTTTCGGTTGTGCCATGTAAACATTTTTCCTCCAAATCCCCATTTAGGAACGCCGTCTTTACATCCATCTGATGCAATTCTAAATCATAATGAGCTACAAGCGCCATTATTATTCTAAAAGAATCTTTACACGAGACTGGAGAAAATGTCTCATTGTAATCTATGCCTTCTCTTTGCGTAAAGCCCTTTGCCACAAGTCGCGCTTTAAATCTTTCTATATTCCCTCTAGAGTCATGTTTTGTTTTGTAGACCCATTTACAGCCTACTGTCTTGGCTCCTTTAGGAATAGTTTCTAAGTCCCAAACACCGTTGGTGCTCATTGACTTCATTTCATCTTGCATAGCTTCAAGCCACTTGGATGAATGAGCGCTTCTCATGGCTTCTTCAAAAGAGGTGGGATCACCCTCCATTTGAAAATCCTCAGTTTCATAGACTTCGTAATCATTAGGGATAGCTGATCTTCTGACTCTTTGAGACCTTCTGAGTCCCTTGCTATTTGATGCTTGTTCTGTGTGAGGCTGTTGTTGCTCTTCCTCTTGGGTTACAATGGGTTCTATGGGATCCTGAAGGACAGGTTCCTCATGTTCACTCATCGTTTCCACAGGAGAACTAACAACAGGTGCTGTCACTACAGTGTCTGGCACTGTTGGTGTAGCAACAACAGGTAGCGTGAAAAATGGTTCCTGAACCATCGGAATGGGCACATGTACCCGCTTTTCCTCTAGGTTAATTTCTCGCGCTACTCTGCTCCCCCTGATCATCTTTTCCTCCAAGAAGACAGCATGTCTTGTTTCTACAAACTTCGTATGTCTGTCAGGACAATAGAAGCGATAACCCTTCGATTTTTCTGGATAGCCAATAAAATGGCAGCTGACTGTCTTGGGATCTAGCTTCCCTATGTTTGGGTTAAAAACTTTAGCCTCAGCAGGACAACCCCACACACGTAAATAGTTAAGTGA
Source organism: Dendrocalamus latiflorus (assembly GCA_017311315.1). Classification (NCBI taxonomy): domain Eukaryota; kingdom Viridiplantae; phylum Streptophyta; class Magnoliopsida; order Poales; family Poaceae; genus Dendrocalamus; species Dendrocalamus latiflorus. The sequence goes on from CM029622.1 coordinate 30,336,099, forward strand.
GGGTTCTCTTCCTGTCCACAACTCATACGGTGTTTTGGGTACCGACTTACTTGGTACTCGATTAAGAATATGAATGGCGGTTTTTAACGCCTCCATCCATAAACTTATCGGTAGCGTGGAGTAACTTATCATACTTCTCACCATATCCATTAAGGTACGGTTGCGTCTTTCAGCCACTCCATTCTGCTGAGGTTCGCCCGGTGTAGAGTACTGGGCAACTATGCCATTGTCCTGTAAGAACCTTGCAAAAGGTCCAGGAACTTGGCCATACGGGGTGTGCCGACCGTAGTACTCCCCCCCACGGTCGGATCTTACTATCTTAATCTTTAAATTGTGCTGATTTTCTACTTCAGTCTTAAATATCTTAAATTTATCCAATGCTTCTGTTCTTTCTTTAATTGGATAAATATAGCCATAACGCGAATAGTCCTCTGTGAATGTTATAAATGAATCATAATCATCCACACTTTTCACAGGAAATGGACCACAGATATCTGTGTGAATTATTTCTAAATTTCCTGCGCTTCGTTTGGCGTCTTTCTTTATTTTCTTAACATATTTTCCTTTTATGCAATCAATACATTGTTCTAAATCTGAAAATTCTAATGCCGGAAGAAGTGTTTTCTTAATCAATCGTTCTATTCTCCCCCTCGAAATATGGCCTAAACGACAATGCCATAATTTCGACGATACATCATGATTTATCTTCCGCTTTTTACTTACATTCATAGACGAAGAGGTATTCTCATTCTCAATAGACACATGATTCACATTCTCAGAAAGTGATAATAAATAAAGCTTGTCTTGTCGGAAGGCAAGACCAACACATTTATTATTAAACACAAGTCTGCATTTGCCATTACCAAAATGGCAATCATAACCATCATCATCTAATTTCGACACACTTATTAAGTTTCTGCGCAAAGAGGGCACATAAAGAACGTCTGAAAGCCTAAGTACAAAACCATCATGAAATTCTAAAGAGAGATCTCCAATGGCCTCGACTTCGGCTTCAATTCCATTCGCAACTTTAATTGTTCTTTCTCCTCTTTGTAGGGTCCTCCTCGTATGGAATCTCTGTAATGAATTAGCAACATGAATAGTTGCACCTGAGTCAATCCACCAAGTAGATTTTTCATAACTTAAATACAAGGATTCATCTATAAATGTAATGACATCCTTACCATTCTTCAACAGATGCTTCAGGAACTCTGAGCAATCCCTCTGATAGTGCCCCGCCTTCTTCTTACAAAATTTACAGGTGTCTTTGTCTACTGTAAATTGGTTGGGCTTATGAAACTGGGGAACCTTTCCCTGTGACTTAGAAGAGGAGCTACTATCCCACTGAGGTTTCCCTTGTGGTTTGGCATTAAAGTTCTTTCTTTTGTTGTTCTTCACAAGGTTTGCAAAGTCACCCTGTGAGGTTTTAATCCTCTCCTCTTCTTGCACACACATTGCAATGAGCTTTTCTATGTCCCATTTGTCGGGCTGCATGTTGTAATTAACAACAAAAGTGTCAAATTCTTTTGGCAGAGAAGCAAAGATCAAATGAATTAGAAACTCATCCTTGAGCCCCATATCCATTGAATTTAGCTTAGCTGCCGTTGTGCTCATCTTTAGTATATGCTCTCTTATTCCACCACTAGAGTATCTCTCATTCACTAGTTTCTTAATCAGCGTGCTTGCTGTGGCCTTTGAAGAACCAGTAAACTGATTCTTCACTTTCTGTAGATACTCTGTGGCAGTGTCACAGTCTGGGATGGATCCCCTTATTGGATCTGCAATGGTGGCCTTAGCCACCATCAGGCACTTGCGATTCGAGATGTCCCATTTCTTTTTCTCAAGATCATATTTCATTCTGACTTCTGCATGATCACGCTTTCGGGCAGTGAAATCAGCATCAGTCTCATTTTCTGCCCTCACCGGGTCCTCTGGCTCAGTAGGACACGGAGAGGTGAGGGCTAAGTCATTCTCGGACAGCGCAAGTGCCAGATCATACTTTTCTCGCCAGACCCGATAATTGTTCCCATCAAGTGCCGGGATGTGCGAGATGTATGCCATTGGGTTGAGTCCTGAAACAGTATCAGAAAAAATGAGGAAACATAATAATATAATAATTGCATGCTTTGATTTAACGTTGGTCAAAATTAAAACATGCAAAAATTCTTGTACATTAATTCTACATCACCGTTGGGCAGAAGATAGAATTAATGCATAAATTCATGAATAAATCAATTTATAATATTGCTATCATCAACTTTGGTCAGAAAATAGCAAAATTATAAACCTGAACTGTAAATAAATGTAACTATTCCTCTAATTTTATTTTTCCCGTTGGTTCCAATTAAAATTAGAGAAAACTTAAAATTTCTGCTCATCAAAATTAAATTCTCCCGTTGGTTCGAATTTAATAAGAAGATAATAAACTTTAGCTCGCAGCGGAAAAATTCTGGTCTTAGATCAAAATTGAACAGAAATTTGATCTCAAACTTAACAAAAATCATCAAATGAATGGTTCTGGAAAAAGAATAAAATCAATTTTTCTTAATTTACTGTGCAAACCGGCCATTTGGCCCGGCCTGCGCAACCGCGGCCCACGGCGCACGGCGGCCTAGCCCGCGCGGCCGAGCGCGCACGGCCTGCCTCGCGCACGAGCGGCCCACGGGGCCGCGCCACACGCGCGCGCGCCCGCGGCCTCATGCGCGGCCCGCTCGGCCGTCCTCTCTCGCGCTCCTCACGCGCCCACGCGCGCCGCACGCGCCCTTCACGCGCCCACGCTCGCCTCACGCGCCCACGCTCGCGCGGACGTCGCGCCGCCCCGCGCCCGGCCACAACCTGGGCCTGGGCCGGGATTTCTCTCGCCCGCTTGGGCCGAAAGCCAGCCCGACGCGCTCGGCGCCCTCGCAGCCGTTCATCGCCATCGGACGGCTGAGCGGCGATATCGCCCGAACAAAAATCGCGCGGCGGACGCCCCCCGAAAACCCTAATCATTCGGCCCTCTCCCCTCTCCTCTCCGCACCCGAGCGAGCGAAGCGACGGCGGCGGCGATTTCATCCACGCCGCCGGAGAAGAAGAAGAAGCCGGCGCCGCCGCTGGCCCTCTCGCCGGCGTGCGCGCTCCCCTGAGAGGGAGCGCGCCGCCGTCGAGCGGCTCAGTGTCGGTGCCCTTCCGAGCGCGCACGTTCGGATCTGACGCCGGCGCCGACGGTGGCCTGTACGTGGAGCGCCGGCGAGCCCAAGGCTCGGCCGATCTCCCGCACGCCAGCAACGACGACGACGGCCCCGGTAAGTCCCGGTCTTTTCTTTTCTAGGGTTAGGGTTCGTCGGTGGGGTGTACGGCTCAGTCGAACCTCGTGATCTGAGCCGCCGGCCCCCACCTGTATTTATAGCGCAGTGTGACAGGGGCCCACCAACCATTAGGGTTGGGCGCCCCCGATCAGGGCGCGAGCTCAAGGCCCAGTTGGCCGTTGGGCCAAACCTGGATTGGAGATCATCCTAACACTACTTTCAAGGAGAACGTAGGAGTACATGCTTTGGAACTGTAATACTTCTCCGCTTGTGTTTTGTAATCCTTTTTTAGTACAGTAATCCATTTTTGTTAAAAAATACAGTAATCTATTCAAACAGCAATTTCTGTCCTGATCAACATGCCGTGCAGGGATGTAGATGTAGAACTGTAATACTTCTCCGCTTGTGTTTTCTAATCCTTTTTTAGTACAGTAATCCATTTTTGTTAAAAAAAAATACAGTAATCTATTCAAAACAGCAATTTCTGTCCTGATCAACATGCCGTGCAGGGGATGTTGATGTAGCTTAAGCCGTGCAGGGGATGTAGATGTAGCTTAACTCCCAGACTCTCGTTGACCATCGCCGTATCTATCCAATAGGGTGAAGACACTGTTTTCCTTGACACGATCAATGCTGTAAGTAGATGATAGCATTGACGCGGTTGATTGCTAACCAGTATCCACCATGCCGATGCTACTACATGATTAGTTTTTCGCCCGCGTGCGATCCCCATGAGCTTCTATTTTATTAGTGCAGTTTGGGTCGTCCGCCCACACCATTGCAGCATCGAAGCACTCCTTACGTCAAGTTATAACCGTGCCTTCCTTCCAGCCGGAGCTTGTGAAGCAGAGCATCGCACACGTCCAGACGGGGACTAAAGTTGTGTGTATAGTTCAGTCGTTGGTGTGCTTTTTTTTTTCCTCCGGTCGTTCTAGCTGATGTTAGAATTGTATAGAAATGAGCTTAAAAATATGTGAATTTTTTTAAGGACCATCCCGACAGAGTGCCCTTGATTGTGTAGTTTTTTTTCATAATTTTATCCATTCTAAATTTTACTGAAAAATTCATTCAAATATACTGTTTATAAGAATTTTTTATATAGAAAATTCGCTAAAAAATTATTAATTTTTAAAGGATCCTTACAAAGTGGACTTGATTGTGTAATTTTTTAGAGTTTTTTATTTTGTTAAATTGCCATATGATTAGTCATGTTAATTCATACTGATTTATTTGTAGTTAGCAACATGCGGTGCTCATTTAATTCCTCTTTTAATTCTCTCGGACTCTCTTTCTCAAGGTGAAGCCAAATCCGCTTGTGGGGCAACATTTCCCACACAAAGACTACCGCCAAGCAAGCTATCGTTAGTTTTGTAGTGCAGATCAATCGGACTTGTCGAGTTTACATGTGAGTTTAGACATTATTTACTGTAATTTCAACTATCTACAGTTAGTCGTATTGACCATTATCTATCTTTTATTAGGGATGCAAAAAGACCATTTTGCCCTCATGAAATGCCTGTTTGCTGTTGCAAAAGAAGTGGCTATTTGGCGGCAAAGGAGTCGGTAGTTGAGGCTATAAATGTGGCCATTTCTTAGGCACTTCCCCTGCATTTTCTCCTTCTCATGCATTTCTTCCCGTTCTCTCTGTGTTGGCCTTGTTTCTCGCTTCCCTAGGCATCGAGATAAGCTAAGTGAGTGCCTTTTCATTGGCACCCGTAGTGTTTTGCCAAAAATGCAACACGCTTATGAAACGGAAGACCTTAGGGACGACCAAGAATCCTGCATGCCACTACTACAATTGCCCCTGTTACTTGGTGAGTTAGTTTGGTTTGGGTTACTTCCAATCGTTCTCCAAATGTTACAAAACCTTTTTGGTTGATTGAATTGCAGGATGGTCTAGGCGGTTGCCGATTCTGGATGTGGGAAGATGAAATGAGTACTAGGCATGGCATTGTTCTGGAAGAGGAAGCTGTGATAGGGAGTAGAAAAATGGTGGAGATGAGGCATCGTTTTGATATACTGGAGAGCAAGATGAACTTAATGTTGTGTGTTATTTTTTTTCTTATATCGGTCGTTATTTGGAAGGTGTAGTGCTGTGATTTTTGTTGTGATTCGTGTGTTGGAATGCAATGTAGTTGGGTTTGTATCCCCTGCCAGAAACACTAGCAAAAATTCACAAAGTACTCTGTTTGAACTTTTCACAGGTTTTACATATGGCAAAGAATATTTTCACAGGTTAGAAGAACACTTTCTCGCTGTAATTTTTTTGACATCACTACTACAATGGTACACAACGACGCAAGCACCCGAATGTGCTCCTCCTCACAATGGTACACAACGACGCAAACACCCGAATGTGCTCCTCCTCACAATAGTACACAAGCGCCCGCACGTCTCAGAAGCTATAGTACGAGTGCTGTGTGGGAGGTGAGGCTGCGGAAAACTCACTGTACGTTTCTGAGCGAGGCCTGAGCATGTCATCCGCGGAGGCCGTTGCCCTCTCGCCCCATAGATGCATCCATGGTTGCTATGCCTGCCTCCAATCATCGCTTCTCCACTCTCTCTCCTAGTCTGCGTGGAAGTAAACCCTAGGTGCCATAGTTCAAACCTTGGCGCGGTGTACTGCTCTCTGGCAAGAGCTGGGAGGCCCGTATCCTCATCAGTGGATGTAAACTGGCCATCACCCCTACGGACAACTGAAGGTTGCAAGACAGAATAATGTTAGTCAAAATAAATACCCCAGATGTAAATTGAGAACCTCGTATCTCTTGGATGTGCAGTGCAGATGATGATACAAATGATGCATCCTGATGTAAACTAATTACGACCGATTAATTTACGAACAAGAAAAATCGATAGAGATAAAAATTACCTACTAATATGTCTTATAATGATGGCAGTTAATAACGCTAAAATTCCAAAATACTTAAATAGTACGCCTACAAAATGACAACTAATTAAGTACGAAACAAAATACTACAACTGATTGGCTACCAACCTAGTTAATAAAAAATTTACAGACAAGGACAAAATTACCTGCTAATATAGCTTCAAATGACAGTGGTAAGTAACGCTAAAACGTCCCTGAATATAAAATCGACAGAGAACCAAGACCGAGAGAGAGTGAGCGAGTGAGACGGCGAAACTTAATCGCTCTCGCTCTCTATTAATAGCACCTGCGCGGCTGGTGTTTCTCTCTCGCATGCATGAATGCATGCACATGCAGGAGACAACAATTAGACGGGACCGATGGAGGTGATGAGAGGAGGTGACCTGTTTTTCGGTGGAAAAGTAGCCATCCAAGGGTGAGCTGGTCTGATGCAATTTCACAAAATAAAAAATTCTTGAAAAATTACACAAGAAAATCCAGTGTGTAAGGATCGTTCAATTTTTTTTTATAATTTTTAGAGCTCATTTTCTATAGTAAAAATTCTTACAAATAGTATATTTAAATAGATTTTTGAGTAAAATTAAGAATAGATAAAATTATAGAAAAATGGAACAATCAAGTACACTCTATCGGAAGGCTCCACAAAAATTTTATACATTTTTGAGCTCGTTTGCCATATTTAACAATTTCTACAAGCAATACACCTAAATGAATTCGCTAATCATCATTACTATTATAAAAGAACGAGTTTGTGGTCGTCGGTCCCTTCTTCTCTAACCGCTTCATTCTCAACTTCTCATCACTTTCCACTTTTCAACTGATCAGAGTAGTCCTCTTCCATAGCATGATTATCTATATATCTAATAAATTTCGTTGCAATGCATGAGCAGATAACTAGTTATGAATTAATTAACACTAATTCACTCACCTAATTGCCCACCGCTCGGTGGCCGTGCGGGAGAGGGCACGCCGTGTGGTACCCTACGTATTGCCTCCATATCGATTCTGTGCGGTGGCTATACAGTGGAGGTGCTAATTCTGTAATTTTCAAGTGTCGGGTGCTTGGAAAAACCGCTGAAAAACGTGACCGGCGCGGATGAAATGGTTGTGCCGGTTCGTCCGTTCGTGCGTCCCAGCCCAGCCCTACGGTTGGTTGGTTGTTTGGATTCTTCGGCGGAAACCGAGTCAGCCCAGCCCAAGCTTTTTTATAGGTTGGCTGCCCAGTGATTTAGCCGCCGCTTTTGTTCTCGCGCTGGTCCCGCCATGTCTGCGGGTTTCACCGCGGCCCTTATGTCACATCGACTAAGGGGCTGTTTGGTTGCTTGTATGTGCTTATGCACCACGTTTCTCCTCAGCCTGGCTCCAGTTGATTTTTTGCATCCACTTGTGCAGGCTTCCCCCCATGCAGGCAACCAAACATCATCTCCCTGCATGCGCTGGTGCGAGCCACCCCCATGCAGGGGCGGACCCACAGGGTATGCCGGGTGGGCCACGGCATACCTGGGGCCCAGCCGGTTCAACTGCCGCACGCCACGCCGCTTATTTGGCTATTTGCCTTCCAGTCTTCGCGTGGACCATGCATGCATGCAGATCGCATCGTCTTCTGGACGTCTGGTCATCCGAGTGCAACCGCGTGGTGAACAACGCGTCGTGGGGCGCCTGCGGCCTCGTCGCCTTCGGCGCCCAGAACGCCGTTGCCCTCTTCTCCCCCTCGGTCTGTCGTTCTTGATCTTCCCTCTCCTTTCTCGGTTTTTCATTTTCTTGTTTGGTGTTTGTTTGATCCAATTGGTTTCCGGCTCGTGTTTGTGTGGGGGGACAGAGGGGAGATCGTGACGACGCTCCCGGAAAACAAGGCATCGGTGAACTGCACGCTGTGGCTGCCAACCAAGAAGGATGTGCTCCAAGGTGTGCCTCCTTTTCGCACCATTTTTTTTATGTCTCTTAACTCTCTTTTTAATGTATCTAGACCGAAATGCTTAGCTTGGAGAATTAGGCTGAAACAATGCCATGTTCTTCCAGCGTTATGGTTGAACTGGGCTACATTTTGAGGCAAAGTTGTATTTTTCCGCTGTGGAAGTGTTCAATCTGCTTATTAATTGTTGTGAGTACTTGCGAGCAGTTAGCTGTAGCCTGTTTGGTAGTTCTGTTTCGTTAATTATTTGAGGTGGTATAAGCTATAGGTAATATGTACCACTGGTTTAGATCAAAGAAAAGAAGTTCTTAAAAAAAATTGGTCTGGTTTTGAGGTCCTAAGTGCTGGACTGTTGACTGTTGTTCTGTTTGATTTGCACTTTTGTAGCTCGCCGTAGAGAGACACATTATCTATTCTCCGGAAGTTCTGATGGTGCTATTATGGCATGGAAGATTGGTTTTGGAAAAGGAGAGGTGAATTTCTTCTGTTTCATCATAGTGTAGATTGTCCTTCAACTTCTATTTGAGTCCTTCACTGCAAGATCTGGACACTAGAATGTTTCCATTGGTTTTGTTGTCATGTGCTTGCTGGGAAAGTGTTTCTCTGTTTATCTCAAGAAAGTCGATCTGAGTTGTTTCTACTAGATGCTAACTGTTTGATTTTGCTGTTGATGCATTCTTTGCAGTGGTCTCATGCATTGCAACTGCCAGGGATGCATAAGAAAGGTGTTACCTGTCTTGCTGGAAGGATGGTGTCGAATAATGTTGCAATTTTTGCTTCCACCTCCTCAGATGGAACTGTGGTTATTTGGGAAATGGCAGTTGAGCCCACTGCTGGTGGTAAGATGATTTACTAGTGCATTGTGATACTTTGTATGTGGATCCTAATTTTTATGGATTGTATCTTGAAGAGTTGCATTGATCTTTAGCCAGTATCTAAAATATGCAGTATTAGTCAAATTCTATTAGCTTTTATAACCTTAGAGCTTTAGACATGTGTATTATTCCACTTTAAGTCAGACAAGTGGATGAAGATGATATAATCGAGACTTTCATGTCCTTTAAAAAGCGTAGGCTAAAAAAGTCAGATAAGTAGTGTAAGTCTCTTTTATATATATATTTGAGACTATTAGTATGATGTTTGAACTATCTATATTGTAATTTGTGCAAGTTTCTAACTTAATCATTGAATTTAAGACTTATCATATTATTTAGTGCCTGTATACCAAATTACGGTGCAAATTTTACAATTATTTACCGAATTGGCAAATGGTTTTACCGAATTGCATATAAAAATTTTGGTGCGGCATACCCTTTGGTAAAATCCTGGGTCCGCCACTACCTCCATGCAGACAACCAAATAGACCCTAACTGATCCGTCCGTGGAATGAATTTTTAAAGCGGGCCACTCCCTGATTTTAGTCCAGTATATGTTTACACGGCTAAAATACGACGATTGCTGGCAATATGATAGGACGTGTTATAAACATCAATTCGTTCTACAAGCATGGAAACCAACTTGTGTCTTGGAGTTCAGCTGGGGAGAACGGACATATATTTGTGAGCACCTATGATGCACGGACACGAATACGTCGACGCGACACGACACGACACCGACACGGGAATTCGCCGTTTTCCCAAAAATACCGATACGGCGACACGGCTATATATATTTAAATAATAAATAAATTATATATATGTATTATTTTCTATGTTTCCACATGCTTATTAAGCTGAAATAATGTAAATTGTAAACTTGTAATTTGTAAAGTGTAATTTCCTCTCTAGCACTAGAATTAGCGGCTTCCATTTTTCTAGAATGATGAAACAAGCAATTAAGCACAAGTTTGCTAAATGCCTAAATATATATTGCTGGCTAACTGCAGTCTGCATCTCAACCCTAAATGCTAAAACAGAGAAGCAGGCAGATGATACCTCGGTGGCGCGGGGACGCCGGCGGCGCGCGGGAGAAAGCCGATGGGCGGTGGTGCGTGGGAGAAAGCCGACGGGCTGTGGCGAGGTGCAGGAGTGGGCAGTGGGAGAAAGCCGACGGGCGGCGGTGAGGTGCAGGAGCCGGCGGGCGGCGGCAAGGTGTGGGAGCCGGTGGGAGCGGGCGGTGGCGAGGTGCGGGAGCGGGCGGCGGTGAGGTGCGGGAGCGGGTGGCGGCGAGATGCGGGAGCCAGCGGGAGCGGGCAGCAGCGCGAGCGGCCGATGCGGAGAAGCGCGAGCGTGCGAGCGCGATGGGAATGAGGTGCTCGGTATCCGGGGCGGGAGGTTAGGGTTAGGGCAACGCCCGTGCGTGTGTTATGGGCTGGCCTGGGCCGGCCGTGTCTTGGGCCATTCCTGGGCCGGCTGTGTCCAGACCGTGTCCGACTCGTATATTTAATGTGTCCAACACGTGTCGAGAATTTTAATAATTAAAATTAATTCTGAAATCAGCCGATACATCATCGACACGTGTCCAAGACGTGTCTGTGTCGTGTCCGTGTCCGACACGGTGTCGGACACGAATACGGCGGTTTTGGGGCGTGTCCGTGCTACATAGGTGAGCACTTGACACCAATGAATACGATCCATCCTCTTACCATGTATGCTACTTGATTAATTGTATCTAGCCGTTTCATACCAGTTTTCCTCATAGTTCTTTTTTCTTTCTTCTCTTTTTTAATTTTCCTGATCATCCTTCTCGTTATTAGTTACTACCTAACACAAGTTGTTTTCCCACTCTCCATCATGATTGACTACTGACCTAGTTAGCCCTTCTATGTTTGCTGTAGAAATGCAGAACAGCCATGATGTCACCTGAGACCCACCGTATTGGTTTTGCTTTAATTGACACATTAATTTGACCGTTTCTACTATCTACGTAGCAATAGCTAATTTCTGCATAAGCATGACAGGCATGTAGGCGATTCAGTCAATGTTATAGGTTGTTGCTGTAAACAAATGATACTGTAGCTAAACTAGCCTGTTTAAGCATAAGCCAGCATTTAGGGGGAGGTCGAGATTAATCATATCAAAAGAGATAAAAACGACTAGAATAGCGGATGAACTTGCAAACTATGTTAGAACTATGAAACAAACTCCCAACTTTGTTTTCGTAGTTAATGGGTGGGTTTTTTTCGACTGCGGTTTATAGTTTATAGCCTTAGTTTATGATTTTTGATCTTAGGCCCTGATCAACTCGGCTTCGGCTTCTAGCTTCTGGCTTATTTTTCACTATTCATAAGTTTCGTCTTTTTCTGAACTTTTGGCTTTTTGTTGAGCTTTTTTGCCGGTTCTTTTTTCCCGTATTTGTTTGTATTATACGTAATGGGCTAACATATTTTTTATATTTTTAAATTTTTTTAAATTTAATTTTGCTAAATAAGCCTCTATAAGCTACAGTGTTTTTTTCAGCCAGCTACAGTGTTTTCAGCCATAAGCCATGAGCTTTTCAGCCGAACCGATCACCACCTTAGTGTGAGCGTTTATGTAAATAAACAAAATGCCAATAAGCCATTTTAAAAAAGCTATCTAGATAAGCTGTTTTGAAATAGCGGCGGAGAAGCCGTCTTGTTTGTTTGAGGAAAGACATAATTTATAAGACATAAATCGAAAAGAATTAGGCCAATCTGCGATGATGACTGTACTGAAATCCCAGTTTTGATCGATTAATCAATCAATTCTCACATTTTTCTCAGAAAAAGAAAGTTTTCTGTACACATCCTCTCTTAAGCAATCGAGTTCAATGTGTTTGAACTTACACATGAATGCTTCAAAATTTCTAACAAAGGTTTGCCGCAGTCTCCCCGTTTTTCTTTTTTCTTTTTATAACAGGACCACCCAGCTTTTATTGAAAGCTAATAAGAAGTTCATACATCTAAGACGAGTCTGCTTGCTGGGAACACCAGCTTACAAGCAGTACTAGATTCTACACCGACTAGCCAAAGTTAAAAGGAGCAACAAACTTCACCCCCTAGTTACAAACTGGTACCGAAACGAGACATCAATCACCCAGCTCCTCTACTTCTGAAGTCTCTTAGCCACGTTAGCAGGGTTTTCATCACCTTGTCGCATCTATCCCGATCCCTCTCCTTGAGCAGAGCTCGCCACCGCTGCGTGTAAAAAGAAACTTGAACAGTAACTTCCCTTTGCTGTTAAGGGAAGCGTTTATCAATAGCCATTTTGTTCCGATTTTGCCAGACAGCCTAGGAAAGTGCTGCAAAACTGAATAACATACAAGAGTAATTAGAGTTACCCATACACACACAATGGGAAGCCTCCTTTATGCAGATCCACAAAAATATGGCAAAGATGCAAGAGAAGAATATGTGGTCTCCTTTATGTGATGAGTATTTTACTTTGATTTTCAAGTTTTATTGAAGTTTGACTTTGGTTTTGGAGCTTTTCAGTTTTTAGAGCTGCTGTCAGGTTTTACCTGGTTTGATCGGCCTGCCAATGGCGGTCAAACTACCCCTGGTCATTTCTTCAAACTTTGTGAAGAGCAATCTGACTGATGGTTATGGAGCGGTCAGACTGGCTATATGGTCATGTGGGAATTGGACACCAAATACTTGTGTAGGTGTGTTGGGGGTATGTTTGCACTAGGTGTCACTCAAATGGAAGTTCTGAGATAAAACTGGATAGAGATTAACTAAAATTCTAGAGATGGTATTTTCTAGTGCTCTTAAGCAGTCAGACCGGCGTTGGGTCAGCGGTTAGGCCGGTTCCCTGTTATTGGAGTGAGGCTAAGAGGAGTTGGGCAGTCTAACCGGTCTGTGGTTGGCAGTCAGATCGGCCCTATAGGTTCAAAGCATGATACTGTATTCGACTGAATTAAGTACATATTCAATTTGAATTCGTATCTGTTACAACATTTGATTCGTATTCAAGAATATTCAAATTCATATTTGTATTCATTTTAAAAATATGGATTCATATTCATATTTGAAATTATTCGATCACATCCGATCCGTTTCCATCCCTACCTACAAGTGGTATCAGAGCGCAGTTGTAACATCTCTAGCCCAATTGATACTAGTATGTAAATGTCCAATGGACCGTGACCCTGAGGGACCATCGATATACGGTGAAGGGGATGAGGAGGAGATTATTGGAATAGTGTCATATTGGTTCTAGAAGGGCAATGGATTTAACTTAAAGTGGGGAGTCCCTCACCTCACAAGCTAGCATTTAAGATTGAGAAGACCCTTACAATCCTACAAGAAATTGTGAGACTATGTACAAGGTCTAATATATATTTATGATAAATAATTGACATTTTGGTTGAGTTGAATTTGAATTTTACAATAGTTTGAGAAAATTCAGATTTTAGAGTTGTTGTCAGTGTTGCCCATGGGACCGATCGAACCGCTGGGAGGAAGTGGTCGGACCAGCTTGTGAACGGCGGTCTGGTGTGACTGGATGTTGGCTGGTGGTTCGACTGCGGGGTGGTATGATCGATTTTTAGTTGGTAGTTGCTTTTTTCCAGAGTACATGTTTTGTAGTTGGGATTATGTGTTCCGATCGGGCGTTATGAGCGGTCCAACCAGATGTGAGTGGTTGGTGTGATCAGCATTGAAAATGTGGTCACACCAGATGGCCAATCAAACCGACTAATGGCTAGCGATTGGTGGCTACGGGTTGAGAACAGGTTGAGTTGAGCTGAGTTTGTTTGAGGTTGGTTCATGGATTAGGAGCTATGAGAGTTTGTGTTGCATTGCATGATGCATGTTTTTGACTAACGTGAGTCAAGTGCAGGGAACTTATGCTCAATATATTTGCTTGGTCTTTGAATGTGCAAGTGGTTTCGAGGACGTAGCAGTCGATGACAATAGACTAAGACTAGGCGAGGGAGCTGAGGTCCGAGCAGTTGTATAAGTCTGGGTGAGGTTGCATGGCTTAAGTGGAAAGCACATAAAAGACAAGGATCATGAAGATACGAGTTGGTTCATCTGGTGCACCAAATGACGAGACTGATACACGTAAAGATAGTTCGGGGGAGTCCGAATGTGAAGATGCAATGGCTAGTCATTGGACATTACGGCCTGCGTGTTAAAGTATGTGGAGATGGTTTGAGGTGAAGGTGAATATGGAGTCAAGGGAAGGTTCTTGGAATTGGTCAAATACTAGGTTGATTTCTTGATCAAAACCATGGTATGGAGAGGCGCAAAGGATAAGAGATTAATTCCCTGCACTCTTTCCCCTCTCGAGCCTAAGAACTTTGTGGTTCTTGATTAATTTAGGTTCTTAGTGCCTTGAGCAAGTCTCATGCAAAACTTGAAATATTTGGATTACAATTGAGCAAGTTCTTAAAATTTGATCTTTTGACCTGAGAGGTTTTTATGTCTAGAAACAGAAGACCGGTTAGACTGCCTCTAGACTTGTGATCAGACTGGCTTGCCAGTGTGATCGGTCATAGAAACAAGGGCCAACAGATTGGTGTTTCTAGCTTTCGGAGCGCTTTGAATGAGCCACTTTGAAAAGTGTGTGTGCGTGTAAAACAAAGCAAGAATTGTACATTGGAAGGTTGCTCAAACAAGAATTTGTGAGAATTAGTTTCCCTCCAGAGGAAAGACATTTCCCTTTCCAAGGATCCAACCTTTTTGTCAATTTAACCACCAATTTCTCAAAAATAGACACCCCTAAAACATTATCACTGATTGGTAATCCCAAGTAAACAATGGCTGAAGTCCCCAGCCTAGAATTTAACATACTAGTCATCAACCCGTACACGTACATGGACTACGTAATCCGAATAATTTATTTTTAATGTTGATAAATCTCAATTACAATATTTGGGAAAGAATGGATAGAGCATAGTCTTAGCTTGAAATTACAATCCAAATGATCTTGCATTTTTTATTATGAATTTGTATTTATTTGGAGACTACTTTGTTAGAATCTTTGTAACGCCCTCATTTCTAGGGTAGTTAGAAATCCCCGCAACTGCCTAGGACTGTTCATCTGCAGAGTACTATAAAAGAGTGTGCATCATATCAATATATGCTTACAACATAAGAACTAAACTTTATTATAAAAGTTCAGCATAACAGCCAGGTTTTTACTACAGTGGGGCGTTCAGGCCCAAAGTTATATTACATTACAAAAGAACTCCACAGAAGTGCCTAAGCGTGGATGAGACTCAGAACCACTGATCATCTACACTGTAAGATTCTTCAAGTTCTTCATCATCGGGTTCCTCAATATCATCCTAAGGCTCTAGTGTTATTTGTTTAGTAAGTAATAAGTACAACCACACCTAGTAAATCACAAGGGGAAACCTTATTTAACTATTTGCCATGACTCTCAAGGGATGGGAATATATTGGTTTATTAATGTGTTTGTGGATGCAGTTTCATTTGTAACCATTTTTTAGCATAAAACTAATAAGCATTAACTTCTTAAAGAAAATGGGGTTTCAACATGTTAACATGCTACTTATGCCCTGCTATTAGAATCATCTATTAAACATAGATTTATTTACTGAAATCTATTAAACATAGCTCCATTTATTGGAATCTATCTCCCGGTATATATTTTTATAATTTTTGGATTTAATTTGGATTTTATGTTAATTTAGTTTGTTCTGGCTTTTTATGTGTAGATTGCTATTTTTCCAAAGAGTGTGACTTCATCGACAATTATCACCATCAATCCGCTGAGCAATGCAAGTTACACATCCTTGATTGTTGATCCCAGTTTGCAAATAAAATTATATTGCATGCTTAATTTCTATTCCCAGTATTTCAATTCAGTTTTAAAACTTAGTTATTGCCTACTTATTAATACCTCCTTTGATATTAATTCTTAGATACCTTGTCACCTTAGAATAAAACTCTGGCTAGTACACTAGCATGGACTAGAGAATTTTATAGTAAATGCTTAGACATGCATAAATGTAACTTTAGGTTTAGGATATCCTTTTAATATAAAATGATGAACTTTTGAAAAGTATTCTGGACTTCGGTGAGTCAAGAAAGACTATGGAATATTTCAAAATAAAACATAAAAGTTGATTTAGACTTAGGCAAATGGTTAGGTGGTGGTGCTTACTAGCACAAGTTGTTGTTCGGTGGCACAATGTTGATGTCAATTAAGGATCGGTCTGTAAGATACCACTACAAAGCTCTTTTGTACTACTACAAGGCTGGTATAGGACAGTCCTGGCTGACTAATTTGTGGGTCCCAATCTGAGTCTCGCTATAGGTTAAATGTGAGCGTGGCGTAGGCCATGACAAGTCTCACATGAAAAAAGAGGGGGGCCCCAATCTGATGTATTGCTTATTCAGGTGAAACCTTAGTGGAGACGTGACCAGGTTGATAGCTTAGATTTGTAAAGACCTTGTTATGATTACTCGGTCATACGCCTACGAAAGCGTGTAGTGGCTGACATAACGAGTTAATCATATCTTATGAGTAAAGTTGTACAACCTCTGCAGAGTGTATAAACTATCATAAATAGCTATACCCACGGTCATAGGCATGCTTAGTAAAGTTTTTTTAAAGATTAGACTTCGTTTTTCAAAATAGTTTATCAAATACTTATGGATGGATGGAATCCATATGAATTTTTTTGGAAAAGATAGTTCGGGTGAGATGCCTGTGATTAGATTGGTGTCAAGTCAGTGCCTACACTATCAATATTATTTTGCTTAAATTATTGTCTTTACTTAATGTATTAAATTCAACAATTTTTAATGTATTTATTGTATTTTCTTAAATGCTTCTTTACACTCAAATAACCCTATATGCCTTCCTTTATTATTTTTATCATTATATTGCATTCTTCCGTATGATTTACGAAGTATAAGTTTGTACTCACCCTTGCTATCTCATCTTAGAGGAGGACAACTTCGACTATGGTGAAGACTTAGATGAGTAGGCCGCGTTTTACTGTCGTTTGCCTGTGGGTAGGCTCAGTAGGTTTCTTCTACTTCGGTGTTTTTCTTCCGCTGCTATTATTTAAATTTGGCCTATGGGCCATGGATGTAAACTATGGTCATCAGACCCATATTTAGTTGATTTATAAATGTCATTATGGTTGATAATTATCTTTGTTGTTCATTGTGTGCACTAGCTAATTCTTAACTAGTGTGATTTACACAGAGAATCTAGAAGTTGTTGCTTCGGGGTCCGGCAACAGGGGAGACTGACAGTGGTGATGCGATGTAGTTGTGGTTGAGAGCGTAGTTCAATGGTGCAATTAGAAGTAGTGTGGTGCTTCACAGCAAACTAGCTTTGCTTTATAACGGTCGAAAGGCGGTGGAAGCAATAGAGCACACTTGGTGGCATTGGCGTGTGGCTGCACGGTGGCGATCGAGAGGGTTCGGTGAGGAGAGGTGGCGCAGCGAGTACTACGGCCCTAGTGCGGTGGCATGGGCTAATGGAGGTGCTAAAGCACAGGCACATGCATTGGCCGCACGGCGTGCCGAATTGTGGCGGAGCTCGATCAAGGCGCGGCGTGTGAAGCAAGGGCAACGTTGAGGTGTTAGCTAATTAATGTGCGGTCTACGCCGGCAGAGCCAAGAAAAAGGTGTGAACACCGAGGAGGTGTTGGCTGGCAATGGTGGCACAAGCAAGCGACCAGTTGGCTCGGCTCACAAGAGGAGATGGGTTTTTGTAAAGAAGAAAACATGGATGGTCGAGAAAGGAAAGCGGTTTTCCAAGTAAACTTACCAAATTGATAAAGTTTAGGAAAATAAGCAAATTCAAACAAAAAATTCAAAAGTTTTGATTTTTTAGGATGTTTCGATTTTAATTTTAAACTTTCATATATTCGATACAATATCTGATTATATCCCCTTGTTTGAACTTTCGTACATATTCAAATTTAATTCGGTCAGAGGATTTTCGTAATGTTTTTTTTACCTTAATGACTGCATGACTTGAAACGCGAACTACATTAACGGGCTCCACACGATTGGTTATTGAGTAATTCAAGTCCTTATTTTACTAGGTTTCCTTATTGTAATTCGGATTAATTGCTCTAGCCCCGTTATTTACCAAGTCCTGTAATCAAGGAAGCACCATCTGTATACAGGCAGCACAAGTTTGATTATGACACGCCACGTTGGACAATCTTATTTTCCATCCATTCATGTTCTGTTTCTTTCTATGGAATTTTAATCCAAGCCGTAAGTTGAGTTGACTTGAAAAATTGACGATCAAGATCTTTTGTTTTTTCTGATTAACGTGTGAATTTATGGCTTTTTTCTTTTTCTCTCATTAATGTAGAAATTTCTTGCCTTTTAGGATTAACATGAGGCTCTTGGAGGAGTCTCTTATTAGTAAACATATAGAAAAATCGGCTACTCTCCTAGCCGCCTCCTCTTCCACCCCTATCACATAAACTTCACTTTTTGTGATTTGTGATAATTGATCCTAGGACCAGACATCCATTCAAAATAATAGAGCAAAACTTTCAGGTGGAGTAAATACTGATCATTTAGCTCCACCATCAAAACTGTATCGTCTGTATATTGTAGTTGAGAGCCGCCCGGGGCCCCCAGACCAGCCTCCCCCAGTTTTTCTTATAGTAGGTGAATGCGCTTCAACGTTGATCTTTGAAAAGCCATCCTAACTCATGCTTATATCTGCTATTCATACGAGAATGACTCAGCTGATGAGCAAAAAATCATCTCTGTACCGACTTCCCTTTTTCTAAGAGAAATAAGCACCTAACTACCTGGCTTCAGTGCTGCACCATCGATTACCCTGAGAGAATGTTCAAAGTTGAGTACTTGAGGGCACGATCGAGTGATCGACCGAGTCGATTTCTCGCAGTAGGTGAATGCGTTTTCAACACTTGGATCGTTGAGAATCCAACCAACGCACACCGAAAAGTAAAATCGCAGCACTTCTTCGCACGACAAGAGAACACCAACAAGAATAAATTTCCACAAGAAAGAGAACCGCTTTCCATGGGAGAGAACAGGGAAGCGTTCCTACTTCAACCATCGTTTTAGGAACTTACCGCTGCCAACTTTTTACTGCATGCGGTCATCTACTCACCATCGTCAATACTTGCTCAACGACGGTCGTCAGGCTCTGAAACCTTCCGTGGTAAGAGTTCACTTGTAGTGTAGCTAGTGTTGTAGCAAGTATGTACGACATATTGCGGTGTCACACGCACGTTGAGCTGAAATTACAGAGCACAGTCTCGAGAAAATAGAGGCACAATTTTGATCTGCCTGTCTACAAGCGTGTACATATTGCACAAGGTTGTGGGTCTGTTCTTTTCGGCTGCGGCTTATGGCTGAAAAGTCATAAGCCGCAGCCGAAAAGAATAGGCCCACAATATGCTGCTGATGAAATATTGGAATTCACAGTTAGATGTTTGGTTGCCTGAATTACCTTTTACCGTAGAGGCCAGTTGAGGGATCGTACGAGAAGGTTCAGGATATTGTGTAATAAAGTATTGTCAAATTTGTGGAGTTGGAAATCATATTTTGCATTGTTTGTATTTTTCAGAGATTTTTGTCAAAAAAAACCGGTCTAACCGCTGGGCAGTATGACCGGGGTTTTAAGGGCGGTTGCATTTTTCAGAGAGGAATGTTTTGCACTGGGCTCGATCGGTCTGACCAGCCCCTAATTGACGGTCAGACCAGCCATGAGGACTGTGCCTCAGATTTTGGGAAATAGGTTTTGAGTTGAATTAAATTATGTTTGGTCACTATATTTATGTTGCATGAAGTATATTTTGACTAATATGGGTCAAGTTGTAAAGAAGTTGTACCAAAAATAATTTCTTTGTCTTTGATGTGCAAAAAAGTTTAGAATCAATCATGGTCAATGGTAAGGATTGGGGCTAGCTCTTGAGGAACCGAGGCCCAAAATAATCAACAATACTGGGTGAGGTGATTGAGCTCAAGAAGCATAAGAAAGATAAAAAATATTGAGGAAAAGGTTCGAGCGATGGGTTGCACTGAGTAGCTTAGTCAATCCAAATGAGACGTGGTTCAGTGGAACCAGAATGAAACAGGCCTACCGATGCGTAGCAAGCCATTGATACACCTACATATAGCAAGCATGGTAATTGCTTGCAAGCTAAAGAAGTAACTTGGTCACAGAAGGGTATATTAGTAAGGAGGCCAAATACCAAAAACCATGTGGATCAAATTGTGGCGCTTGGGAGAGCGGTTTAGGTTAAGCAAATGCTGAATAGATCAAGTAGATCAAAGATGCTTAACTTAATGGATTCGGGCTCATGTGATTTGAGAAGCGTGCATGCATTAAGGGTGCGAGTAAAACTCGTGTTGTGTAGGGTTAACAGGTTTTCCCTAGTTGTGCTAGTGCATAATATTCATTAGGTTAGATGTGGGCTAATTGCCTCATCTATTTAACAGATTGGGGATGAAAGCTTCAAAAGAAGTTATTCCAATCATGTCAACCTTGAGTTCTAGGGTTAAGATTAGAGAAGAGTGAGTGCTACGATGTACTCTCTTGTTCTTCATATGGAGTGGCTATAAAATATTTACCTTCAAGTAACCATAGATCAACTTTGTTCATTGTCCATAATTTATTCTTGTTTTAGTTGATTTGCTCTTGTTCTTATTAGCTTTAAACTCTTCTCTCCCCTTCTTGATTTTGCTGTATGCTAAGAACATGTAAGTGATAAAGATAACTTATAAAGATCAAATCTCATCCATCTAGTCACTAAGTCTTGCAAGATTTCGAAGTTTCTCGATTTTGTTTGGATTTAACCCCATCTTGAGGTTTCTTATCTCAGGGTTTCTACTTTAAATCTTTGGGAGAAATAGCTTGTTAAGACATGTGCGAACTCATCTAGAGTCATCTTAGCTATTCTCTATCTACGAGCAAGTCATATTCCAATATTTTGAAATTTGTCTGGTTTTGGTGCAATCTTACGTTTCCTTGGAAAAGGTTGGAACTTTGACAAGGATACGTGTGATTTTTTTTTTGATGAAATAGGTTCCTGAGTGCGTAAGCAAAGTGTGTGCAAAATTTTATCTCTTTTAGTTGAGAATTTTGGGAGTTGCACCATTCTTAGTCTTGGCTCGGATTGATTTTCTATTCTGTTAACAGAGGAGCGGTCAGACCACTCCAAAGCTCAATCAAATCTGCCACCAGTCAGACCGCCGGATGCACACCGGTCAAACTGCCCACCAGTCGGACCGCACCCCCTGTGACGGTTAGACCGGCGAGTTGCTGATTGTTACTTTCTTCTAGGTTTTTAATTTTGATCTGCATAGCTCTGTAACTATTAGAATGAAGAATTTACAGATACTTAGGAGAAATTTATGGGGCATCATTTATCCTCTGTGTTGTCATTGCCGGTTATACCCAGCTAGCCTTTATTTAAATCTAGGCCCGAGCTAAACTACAGAATGTCAGTCTGAATCAAACAGTAGAATGGAACTAACGAAGCAGCCAATCTCTTACATTAATTTGAACAGAAAAAGAAGCCAAATTGTCAGGTTAGGGCAACGCACATGTGTTAATTACTCGGTCTCGGCAGCCATGTACACCAAACAGAAACTGCACTTTCTCCGTAGGCGCTTCTCGTTGTTTTGTCTCGCTAAACAATGATCAAGCCTATGTGGACCGTGGACGCATGTGTGAATTATTGGAGAAGTGTTTGTTTTAGCTAAGCCCAATGCTAGCTTTACTAGTGTCGACGCGGACAACTCTTGATACGTCAGCTATTCCTGTGGAGCTGGTGGTTGGTTATGGATCCACACTGCTTACCACACACGGTTAAACGCAGCACAAGTCCAACCTCATGGAACGCTGACCGTTTTGCTCACATGTTGCTGGACTCGGTCATGACATAAAAGGACATAATTTGTTGAAATTATAAGGAAACATATTATTTTTATTCTAAAAATTTTATTTATTTATTTTTAGACGCTGTACAAATACAAAACCAAAGGCAACATGAACAAAAAATCGCAGAGAAAGTGCTTCTATATATGCCTTAATATTTAGAAGGAAAAATGCATATATACAACGAGAATTTGAGATTTGCAACAAATGTTTGCACGAGGTACTTCCACTTTGGAAATACAGAATTGTCACATGTACATTTCGTCCAAAAATTAGGGTCGTTATGTTTGTGTACCATTTTGTATCAAAATACGTGGTCGTTGCATGCAAGTAATGGAGTTCCTAGTCGTCGCATGAGCATTAACATTTGTGTTGACTCACCAACTTTGTTTACTTCATTTCTCCGACGTTGTGTTTAGGAGCTTCATGCCTTCACATCTTCCCACCTCTATATAAACCCTACAAACTTGTCATGCAACACACAAGCAGATTAAGCTGATAACAGGATTGTACTACAGATAGCATCAATAGACTCCGTACTTGCAATTCAATTCATATATACCTCATGGCAACCATAACTGCTAGTGCCAGTCCAGGCGCCATGCAAGAAACCAAGGCGCCTAGCGCCTCGCCGCCGCCTCGCTACCGGCCGTCGCCGCTGGTCATATTCAGCGCCTGCCTCGTCCTCCTCGGCGCCGGCGGGCCGCTTCTCCTCCGCGTCTACTTTGTCCACGGGGGGCGCCGCCTCTGGCTGTCCGCCATGATCCAGCTCTCCGGCTGGCCCCTCCTCCTCCCGCCTCTATGCGTGTCTCTCTACCGCAGCCGCAGACACGGCATCGCCAACCTCCTCCTCCCGCCGCGCCTCGTCGGGGCCGCGGCCGTCCTCGGCGGGTTCTTCGCCGTGTCGTGCTTCGTCTACGCGCTGGGGTCGCAGGCTCTGCCGCTGTCCACGTCGTCGCTGCTGCTGGCGACGCAGCTCGCCTTCACAGCCGTGTTCGCGTTCCTGTTCGTCGGGCTCCGGTTTACACCGTTCTCGGCAAACGCCGTCGTGCTGCTCACCATCGGCCCGGCGGTGCTCGGTGTCGGGCCATCGTCCGGAAAGCCGGCGGGCGAGGCCTCCAGAACGTACTGGACCGGGTTCTGCGAGGCCATCGCTGCGGCCGCGCTTGCGGGGCTCGTGCTGCCGCTCGTGGAGGTCGCCATGGAGCGGTACGGGCGCCGGACCGGACCCGCTGCTAGGGTGCCTCCCCCGTACGCCACGGTGATGCAGATGCAGGCCGTGATGGGCGCCGCCGGCACGATAGTGTGCCTGCTCGGCATGGCCATCAAGGGCGACTTCCAGGCGATGCCCACGGAGGCAGCGGAGTTCGGGCTCGGCAAGACCAACTACTACCTGGTGCTCATCTGGGACGCCGTGTCATGGCAGCTGCTTAACCTGGGGGTCATGGGGCTCATCACCTGCGCCTCGTCGCTCCTCGCCGGCATCATGATCGCCGTCCTCCTGCCGCTCTCGGAGGTGCTCGCCGTCATCTTCCTCCACGAGAAGTTCGACGGGACAAAGGGCATTGCCCTCGTGCTCTCCCTCTGGGGCTTCGCCTCCTACCTCTACGGCGAGAAGGCGCAGAAGAAACTGGAGGCTCAGAAGAGTGAGCAGCAGCAGGTGGCAAATAAAACCGGAGACCTGGAGTCGGCTGCCCCTTGAAGAGTGGCAAATTTGTGCGTCTAGTGTTTATGCGCATACATATACAGGTGTAGTAAACGTTGTTTTTCTTAAAGGAGTGTCACAGTAACATACACGACATTGTTTCATTTTAAGGTAGCACAGACAATTTAAGTGCTACGATTGTATGATTTGTATCGATAAAACCTAGTATGCGAAACTCAGTTTCTCATGTCCACGCGTATAGTCTCTCAAGTAACAATCCTCCAATCCTTCAGTGATGCTTCTTGAAACGTGCAAGTGTAATTACTGTTTTTCTTGACGCTGATGTGACCTGGTGACAGGAATTTGAAATTAATTCGAATCAGTTTTTCTTGACGCTGATGTGACCTGGTGACAGGAATTTGAAATCAATTCGAATCAGCTTGCTTGCAATACCATTCGCGGAAGTGGAAGGGGGCCCAGATCGAGCAACGGCAATGGATCGGACGCCAGGATTGGCCAAGCTCCTTCGAGCGGGAAACCAATTGGTCAAATTGTGAGTCAAAAGGTGACAGCGTCAAGAGTAGTTGAGCAGGATAACGAAATTGCTCACTGTAATATCAAAAAGAGAGAGAGATGATGGAGTTTTGGGCCGGCTCCATCTCCAGCCCTACCCAACCCAGCCAAGCGCCCTATTAAAAGAGAGGCAGGCGAGCTGCCCTAGCCAAGCTATCGTCTCACCTCGCCCCTCACTGGCCGCCCAGTCACGCGCCCCTAGTCATCACTCGTTGGTGTGGCCGCCCTCCCTCCAAACCACCTAGCCCTTGTGCCACCCTTGCCGCCACCCTAGTTGCGTGCTACTACCACCCAGCCCATGCGTTGTCCACTTGCGCTGCTCCCAGCTGTGCGCCAGCCGGCTACTCCCTCTGCCAGTGGTGCTGCCCTCCGGTCGTGCCTCCGTCGGCGCTGCTGCCCCCTATGCTCGGCTTAGCTATAAAGAAGTAGGAAGGAGGAAGGGGAGAAGGAAGAGGAAGCCCGCCTGAGAAGGAGAGGGAGGAAGGAGATTGGTCGAGGGAAAGAGAGGAGAGGAAGAAAGAAGGAAAGAAGAAGAAAGGGGGAGGCCAAACTGGTGCCAGATCTGGCTAAGAAAAGGAAGAAGGCTTCCCAATTTAGTTGTTTGTTTCTAGGGTAACACATCAAATCCCTTTTCTAATGCTGGTTAATTGATATATGTAAAGGTTAGAGTAGGTTCCAATAGGGGATTTTGAGCTTCGAATTTAGGAGAGATTATTTCGTATGTATTCATTGCTATACTGTATTGAGAATGGATGATACTTGTTCAGGTAGAGATTTGAGTTTGGTGCCATTCACGCATCATCCACAAGATCAAACAGGCAAGTGTGTGATAGACAGTAGACGGTGGTTGTTCTTAACACTTATGCTTGTGTGAAATTTGTCCTCCTATTTATGATATCTATGACGACATTATGATGATGACTAAGTCATGGTCTCAGTTAAATGAAATTAGTGCAGTATGGTAAGAAATGGTAGTTACATGATGATTGTTGGGTAATGATGATGGTATGTGGTACAGTTATGTGATACATGGATGATCGTTAATGGTTAACAACATATGGTAATTGCATAAAAGAAGCTGTTACCTTACGATGCATATCATGAAAATAGATAGCCTGAGTAGTATCTATGGTCTACTTGGTGTGGATCTCCCACGGGAATAGGAAGTGTAAAACCTACTTCGTTAGGTACTCCACGGGAGTAGAGGATAGGGTCTCCATGTGAAAAAGGGTGGGCTATTAAGGTCCCTGTATGAAAGAACGAGCTATTGAGGTTCCCGTCTGAAAAAGGACGGACATGGGTGAGCATTGACAGGTGCTCACTCTGCTATATCAATATAAGATAAAGAAAAAAAAAGAGACATGTACGTGAACATTGCATTAGATCCATGAAAGAAAAGTTCGTAAATGCTTATTGTTTTGTCATATGAGTAATGTGAAGGATAGAAATGTGTGTATTACGTTAATGGAGAGAAAGTAATCATGATAAGATTTGTGAAAAAATGATATGGTTATATTTATACTTATGGTGTTAATGCTTACTGTTCTGCTGTGTACTTGCTGAGTCTTGAACTCAGGTTTGTTTTGTTGTTGTTTTTAGGAGGCCGTTGCTGCGTCATGCATCGGAAATAGAAGTAGCACATCTACACCACTTCCAATAATAATGATATAGAACATCGCTTTTGTTTTTCTTAAGATTGTCTTAATAAAATAGATTGCTAATATGAATTTAGTCAATAAAGCCCTCGTAAACTGATGAATAATGTCAGAGAACTTCTCCGGTAATGTATATTTCTCAGTAGTGTTATATTTGCAAGTTTAAGTATGCTCCTGGACGCATAGTTTTGAGCGTTCTTGGGCGCGAGGTTCGAAGCATTCTCAGGCATGTGGTCCTAAGTGTTCTTGAGCGCTTTGTCTCGAGCATTCTTGGGCGCAAGTGCCCCAAGTTTCACTTGTGATGTGTCTACTCTTGTTTATGGTATATTTGTTTTAATGCTTATTGTTAAATGTATATTAATTACTGTTTCATTGGGATATAAATAGAGGAGATACTGTTGAAATCTAGTAGTGATAGCAGTGAGTTAAAAGAGGTAGTGAGTAGTGATAGCATTCCGGACTCAGAGGTTGAGCTAGGGTATTACACTCATAGAGTTGGTGGAGCACGGGTGCTCTAGGATTAGAACTATTCACACATATGACACTATAGCCAGTTTTTAAAATTTAACTTCCAAACACCTTTTTTTTTGCAAATCTAGCTCACTCTTTGAACTCAACATGCACTTGTCTAGCTAGGGGAGCTCAACAGGACGCCAGCCACCAATTAGTGCTACACTTAATTAGTGTTAATTATATTTAATTAGTGCTAATCGTATTTAATTAGTGGTAATCATATTTAATTACTACTAATCTAGTGGCCTAATTACATGCTGATTTAGGGTCAGGAGCTCGGTTGATGAATGAGTGCAGTAATACAAGCCCATTCGAATCAAATTCAGAAATTGACTCAAACGAGCGTAGCACAGCACCAAAATTTGGCACATTCACAAAACCTTAAATTCTTGTACTATGTACAGGATACAGAAGAACAAACCCCTTGTCCATCGACTATCAACATCTTCTGCCATTCTTCACCAAAAAAAAAATCAACACCTTCTGCCATACTACCGTAATATGAGCCGACAAATACTGTTGCTGCAACAGACACAGCTACAGAAGGTGCTAATACTCGATTCGTTCACTTTTTTCTTGACACCATCAGGTCATGCTACTTCATCTCCGGGAGAATTTTGACGACATACACTAGAAAGCAGCATCCAAGAGCGAAGAGGACAACATGAACAAGACGGTTCGAACCATTCTGTATGATTTTCTTGTTTATTCTCCTCATGTTGTTCTTGACCCCTGCCTGGGCCTTTGTCAGAGTCATGCTGCATAGAAGCGCAATAAGTACATTAGAGAGACTAGCAGAGGGGCATAATTCCAAGTTTCCATCACAAGAAAACGTAGCACGTTATTGATTCTTCACATGTTTTCAACAGACGGGAAGGAATATGTTAGATATGTGGTTTTGGCTTCTCTAAGACATTAAATTACTGACCAAACAAGATGAAAAATGGAGAATTGATATTTACATTTAGGAACAAACATCTTGCTAAGCGCGAATAAATGGTGACATTTCTACTGTACGTTAAGTACAAATGTGTTGGATTTTTAAAACAGAAAATATTCAGGTCCAAATCATCAAGTCAACTGAAATGAACCAACACTAACATCAACACCCAAAGAATTAAACAGCAGAGTAAATCCAAAGCACACCTTTATTTGTTAAAACACTAAAAATTCAAAGAAAAACAAATAATGAGCACCACAAGGATTGTGATTGAACATACCCACAACACTAAAAATATGCTCCTTCAGTTCAACCTTTTGTTTTTACTTATAATTAGAAACAATCATCTTGTGAAATTTTAATGTAGCCGTTGAATCTCTAATTTATTGTTAGGAAAAAAATATCCAGATAAAACCTAGACAATATATGGTCCAACATAGGAAGTGGGAAGAAATTGTGGACCACAAAGAATGCCCAAATAATAGAAAGTACATTCTTGGGAAGTCGACGACAGTCTGAGCATACCATTCAATCATTAAACAGAAGCAAACCGCGAGAACACAGATTCGTTATTAACAATAATTAGAAGAACTGAGAGCAATCCTTCACGACCCGAAACAGATATAACAGACGATAGTAGTACTTGAGGGGGGGGGGGGGGGGGACTTTGGAATCAGAGAAGGTAGACATTTGGACAGCATTAGATCATGTTCGTCGAAGATAAAACACAACCAAACTCCAAGATTTGGGCTAAAAATCGGGGAAACAAGAAAAACACCGAATTGATGTTCAGGATAGGTGGGCCGGAAGAGATATAGAGAGAAGATGCAAAACAGCAGTAACATAACAAAACTTCATGTAGTGCTGCAAGGAAAACAGCGCAAGAACACAGATGGGAAAAGACCTGGCCCAACTTCGTTAACAACAAGAGACCGCAAGGGACCAAATCGGGAATTCGCTTGCTAGGATCTTGGGCAACAGCATGATCTTGCTAGGAGATTCTGGCTCGCGTGCGGTCGTCATATAATGAGCAAACCGAGAACGTGGCAGATCGGACGGCTGACGATTCACGAGTGACGTCGCTCTACTAGATCGCGTTGCTGAAGGGAGCGGTGAGGTAGTAGAAGCGTGTGCTTTCCTGTCAGGTTCGTGTTTCGGTTTGCGTGTTTTTAGTGTTGGTGTTTTAATACTGATCTTACGTATGATTTGTTTGGATTCTAGAATTTTCTTAGAAGACTCCACTAGTATCTTACAGAAAATGGACACGAAAATTTGTATCCCGGTTTAGGCCTTCTTCTGAGAGAATAATAACCCTACGTTCTACGTGATTACTAATCACAAGAAATTGTTACAACTGTGTAATGCGAAAAAGAGTCTACACTATCTCCTGCTTGGATCAGGCCTCTCCCTCTTCCCTCTCCAACGTCAACCTTTATATAGCTAGTAAAGCGATGGCTGTTGTCTCACGCTAAAAGACGTCTTAACACTTTGGGTGATAACTATCTAACAAAAGTTATTGTCAGAGAAACGTAGTGGTCGTTCACCTTGTGGCGTTTGTTGTCAGAGAGATATTGTGTGTTGTCATTGGATAAATGCACGTTATAATCGTCTTATCAGATGAATTGACGATGTAGTTGGTCGTCGTAGAAAAGTTGGTCGAAGATAGGTTAGTCGCAGGAAGGTCCACGACCATAAGAAGGTTGAATGATAGCTTTCGACTATGTGGTCGTAGGAGAACTTACGACCATGTAGTCGTAGCAAGACTGACGACTATATGGTCGTATAAGAGCTTACGACTATACGGTCGTAGTAAGATTTACGACCATACGGTCGTAGCAGAGATTACGATTGTGTAGTTGTAGTAAGACTTACGACCATACAGTCGTAGTAAGATTTACGACCATACGGTCGCAACAGAGCTTACGACTGTGCAGTCGTAGAAGAACTTACGATTGTGTAGTCGTAGAAGAACTTGTGACTGTGCAGTCGTAGTAAGACTTACGACCATGTGATCGTAGTATGACTTATGACCATACGGTTGTAGCAGAGCTTACGACTACGTGGTCATAGAAAAGCTTACGGCCAAAGTGTGGTCGTAAAAGAGCTTATGACCATACGGTCGTAGAAGAGCTTACGACTATTCTGTGAAACTTTTTTCTTATCGGCAAGAGGTATATTCAAGGAATATGATGATGTAATAATTTGAGAATTATTTTATCCTCAACACTTAGCATCCACGTAGGCTCGCGTGTAGGGATGGAAATGGTAGAATACGCATCGAATAACGTTCTTATCATATTTATATTTGTATTTTATAAATATATATGAATTCAAATATTCTTGAATATGAATACGAATCGAATATTGTAACAAATACGAATCGAATATCTATTCAATTCGATCGGATCAGGATATCTTCATAAATTAGGTACTATAAAGATATTAATGACATTTTATCCTCGTACAATCACATTTAATCATTCTAATTCATTTACTTCACATAAAGAAACACGAATTAAC
The DNA here is from genome assembly GCA_017311315.1 of Dendrocalamus latiflorus. NCBI lineage: Eukaryota > Viridiplantae > Streptophyta > Magnoliopsida > Poales > Poaceae > Dendrocalamus > Dendrocalamus latiflorus. The sequence goes on from CM029622.1 coordinate 30,365,803, forward strand.
ATACAATTAAAAAAACTTGTCCAACTAATTAGTTGTATTGCAATAAAATATGTATATTGTTTTGTCAATATGGATATGAATATAAATAATCCGGATAAAATAACATTTCGGATGTTAAAAGTCTATACCATATTCGTATTTATATTTTTATGCGAATTTAAATACAAATACAAATAGGAGAGAAATTGTTAATTGGATAAAAAAATCTATAACATATTTGTACTCTATCAGATACGATAACTAGATAATTCAGATAATTCGTATCCATTTCTCTCCCCTACTCACGTGGCAAATGAAAATTTCGCAATTCGAGCAAGCAATATTCTTTCCATATGATTTTCTATAGAAACAATTCGTTTCGCATCAGCTTTCCTGTTGCATCACGAGGAATGATCAACGCATATAACAGAATATTGGTGGCCCCCGTTCAAACAAAAAAGAATATTGGTGGCATATTTCAAACACGGGACGATTGGAGTGGCAATGTAGCAGATATCCAATTATGCCTAGAATATGGGCATGCTCCAGTAAAAAAAAAGTACCATCAAGGATGTTCAGATATGAGAGAACAATTTGTATGGCTGCAAGCAGGGTGCTGCATCAGTAAAGTAAGAGCGGGCATGACCAGGAATCATGGATGACCTATTCATCCCATGTAGTAGAACGGGATTTCTTCGGAGACAATAGCTTTCTATTCACCGGTTCAAATTGTGTCCATTGCATTGTAGTCAGTCTGATTTGTACTAGCATTGAACCTCAGAACAGACACTCCACAGCTATTGCAGAAAGCAACATGGACTCCAATAATAGGCAGCAGAGAGCAAACATGACAGGATGCATACGATGTCACATATCAAAAACTCGTTAAAGCCGGTACAAATCACAACAAATGCCAATGCCTATCCAACTCAACAGGGACAACTACCAATTTGTCGAAACACAAAGTATACCACAACCGTAAAGTATAAGACATGCCAGTTCCAAACTATAGACATCACGGGGCTCGTAAATTCTGAGCCTCCAGAAGTGCTTCCTGCAGATTCTTTATGGCACTATCGTGGTACACGAAGCCCATGAACCAAAACTCATGATTATCAACAGAGACCACCTGAATGTATTTCTCAGCTGCATTTGTTCTGCTTGTCGAAGGATTAACAGACCTCAGTTGGGTGAGGGGAATGACAACCTATTAGTTCAGACAGAGAACAATGGTAACTTACACAATTTTACAGAATGACTCCTATAAACTACAATGTTCGGAAATTACTAGCTAATATCAGCAAATGATATTGCTAAATTGTGTTTTGTGCACCACAATGCTCACTGCTCAGACCAAAAGGGAAACGAAGGAACTACTATGACTGATTCCATGAAAGCGAAGTATAAGGGAAAAGCAGATTAAACAATTAACTAGTTCACTCGGCATACAGTATATTACAGCAAGATTCTTGTTTCAGGAGAAATTTGTTAGCCTGATTATCATACTAAAATAACCTTTAGCATCAATTGTATTTTGTAAAACAGACTTCATACTTCCTAGACTATACCAAAATCTCAGAATATGAGAAAGAAAACACATAGAGCAAATCAAAAGAAAGTACCTTGTAATAGCTCCACTCGGTTTTATCTCCAACCTCGTAAGCAAGTGGATTATCGCTACAGAATGCTAGCTTTGCATTGGACAGGTAGAGCACACCCATAACAGGACCAGCAGAGGTTGACAGATAACATGCGTATGGCTTCTTAAGTTTTTCGTCAGGGAGGACATCAAAAGTTTGATGAAAAATTTTATCATATCCACCTTCTGCTATGACTTTGGTGACCTGGGAGATCCTGCCCATGGCTGCATCAGCAATGCTTGGTCCAGTTTTCACTGTTACAAGACAATTAAGATTACTTATATCATTCCATACTGTCACAAGACCATTAATATTATTCTATCATATCATAGTGAGAGCCCTGCACTATGATAATCTAATCAACAAAGGAAGCTCAATTCATGAATACAACACAAAATCAATGAATTCAAAAAATGAGTGAGAGCTGACAGTCGACACTTTTACTACAACTCAACCATCATAGTTGATCAACATTATAAAAACATCATGATGATTTAAGTGCCTTTTAGCTTCTTTATATTGTAAGAACTTGAGAAAACATAGCCATAATTTACCTAATCAACTACGCATCAACAATTCGCATGGAATAATTCACTACGCCTAGTACATTTAAATACCTCACAAAAAACTTTACTCTCGTCAACACCAACTCCACATCAATATAATCACATAAGCTAAAAAGGCCGGATCATAATACATCCCCGACTATTCCCAGTGAGCCCAATTCAAACATGTGGTGAAGGACTTGGACTAAACATCGAAGAAGAAATTAGGCAAGAGCATCTTAATTCAGCACGAATATAACACACAATGCTCAACACAATCTCCAATCAAGCACTAACGAAATCCAGTGGAACAAGACTAAACTAAACCAACTAAACTACCCGCCTCTATTTTTGTCTAACGCTGTAACCCTATCAACATGAATTCTCCTCGCCAATTCATCAGCGCTAGCCACCAACGCTACCCATCCAGCTAAATTCTATACTAGCATAGTTCCATAACAAAGATAACATGCACAAACACTAAGCATTGACAATTTGATGCAAAACACACAGCAAAAAAAAATTGAAATTGAAGCTCACAGTGCTGCCAGAAGTTGCCGGTGATGTTCTCCGTCTTGCGGGCGGCCTCGCCAAACCTCTTCCCCATCTTCCCAAGGACGTCCTTCACCGTGTCCATTGTATCTGAAAAAGAAAGAGAGAGAATCCGAGATAGTAAGAAAATTGCGAAGTTTTCCTCGAATCAGTAGGAAGTAGGGCCAGATTTGGGGTGCAGGGCGCACTCTTCGAGGCGGGCGCGGCGCCGGAGGCGGGGGAGGCGACGTAGGGGTTGCCTGAGAAGGGCGGCGCGGCGGCGGCGGCGGCGGGTGCGGGCGCCGCGGCGTGGTCTCCTCCGGTGGAGGCGGCGGCGGCAGGCGGATCCATGTCGCCGGCGGGGAGGCGGGGTTTACTCGTCAGAGGATACAGGCGGGCGCCGCGTTGGCCTCGATGTTACGATTCCTGGACCCGGGTGCCGCGTACTCTGCTCCGCAGGCTCCCGCGTACTCTGCTCCGCAGGCTTCAGATATCGCTTTTGGTTTTGGGAGCCTTTTTCTTTCGAATTTGAGGAGCCGTCTCTGAGCTCGAAATATATAATAATCCGCTCGTTCAAAATTGCCCTAAACAACGCGGCGAAGTTTATATACAAAAATAAAACAGTGAAGTCGTCTCTAAGCAGTGCTTCGAAGTTCAAACTTGACTTGCCTAGCCAAAATGCTTAGTCACGAAGGTGTTTTGCTTGGCGTAGCATGGACGAAAGAGTATCCGCTATGATCTGGCGTGTGCATTTTCAAACCCGAAATACTACGCCGTGTAACGCCCGTGGTCAGCGTACGCGTTAATATTTCCAAAATGCTTAGCCGCGAAGGTGTTTTGCTTTTTTCTCTAATAAGAGTAGTACTAATTTTAAAGTAATGAAGAGATAAATAATATTTATTAATCATTTATCATACTTTAAAAATTATATAAATTATATTTAAAAAATATATAAACACCTATCACCCATAAAAATTAAAAAAAATTATATAAATTATATTGGAAAAATATTTAATGAAGATGTAAATAATATCTATCACCTATTTATCTATTACTATTATAAAAGAAGGAGTTGGTGGCTGTAGGTTCATTCTCCTCCAACCACTTTATTCACTCAACTTCTCACCATTCTCCACTTTTTAACCCATCAAAGCAACTTTCTTCTATAACATAATTCTCTATATATTCAATGAGTTTCGTTGCAACGCACGAGTATATAACTCGTCATACTATAAAAAATTATACAAATTATATTGAAAAGGTATACAAAGACCTCACTAATATAATATTTATAGGTCCCACATGTGAAGGATCCGTCGTCCAAGCCAATAAAAGCGCTGCTTAGCAACGTCTTATTTCTGCTTTTGGACTCTGACACCTGCCTGCCCATGGATCTTGAAATTTTGAACGCCCCCGCACAGGCCCACAGCACGTGAGTCCTGTCGGCCGAGCGCTCAGCCAGGCCGCTTGCCAGCGGTGGCTCGCCTAGCAAACGGCCCATCCGGTGAGGCAGCTACACGCTTCGCGCCCCGGAACGAGCCACGAAGCCCACCAAGTCGGAATAATGCGTCGAAGCTCGGCCGGGGTCGCCTTGCACTGCATCTCCGAGCCAAATTCTACCACGGCGCACGCGTGAAGCAAGGCTTGGGCGGGGCGGCACGGGGAGCGCACGCAACAGCACGACGGCGTCACGCGCGCGCGCGGCCGAGACAGGGTACGCCGCTGCCTGCCTGCCTCTTTGGTTCATAAGCCGTTTCGATGGGCCGCCGCCGAAGTGCCGATCCATCCGCCCGATCGACACCACGCAAACGCAGCGGGTTCTGCCCTTTTTGCTTTTTTTTTTAGAGAAGCCTTGTTTAACCTTGGATGAGGTTGGGAGCTGGAAACGCAGGTACGGATGCCTACCATTTCAATTGAAAGTTGAGCCCCTGCTGAAGTTGCGACGTACCACCACCGATGGAGAGACTAGAGCCACCTTTGGACGTGCACAAGGGGCCTTGGCAAAACTTGGGCGCCAATTGCTTATCGGCCCCTAGGCCCTACACGGCCACACCACACCTCCCATGAGTTACTACTGTTTTATTAACCTAATTGTGGATGTTTTCGTTACACTACATATCTATTTGCTTCCTTCTTGATTGTTGTGGTTACGAATCAAACAGTAAATGAGAGGCTATGGGTAGCTCCTAGATCTTGTATACACTAGAAGTGGGGTAAATGAATAGGTCTCCTGTCTCCTTCCTCACCTAAGACTATATATGTGGCCTTGAGGCTGGATTACAAGAATGCCTTTGCTATGGCTCACAATACTAAGGTTACAAATGTCTTTTTACACGCTTAATAGGCATCTTGGGCCAACAAGCCAAATGGGCAAATGTGGGAACCACTCTCCTAATAGCAGCCTCTCATGATAAAGAGTTCCACCAACCTATAGGCTGAAACTAGATTGTGTTGCCTTTTAGCCCCCTCTGTTCCTTCAGCCCGTAGGTTGGCAGGCCCGTAGGTTGAGAATGTCATGAATTATCAAAAAGGGAAGATTATAAAATCTAGTCCTTCCATTATGTGTAATGTGTTAATAGTAAAGTTTGGTAATTGATGGCAATTATTTTGTGGACAAATATTTTTCATGAATTGGTTAAATAGGTTAGGTTCCACAAATGAGAAAGACTTGGAATGACATCATGTGTTAAATATCATCAAGTCAAAGATTACTAGTGTTACCGCTAGTCAGTATTACCAGTGTTGTAATTATGGAACTACCATGTCTATTAGTGATCGGAAAATCTGTGTGGTCGAGAACCGACGTGGTTGAAGATCGACGTGGTTGATGACATGTATGGTTGAAGATCGTAGCGGTCCAAACCAATGTAGTTGAGATCTGTGTGATCGAAACCAGTGTTGTCAAAACCGACGTGGTTGAGACTAGTGTGGTCGAAATCAACGTGGTCGAACTGATGTGATTAAGACAACGTGGTCGAAGATCGATGTAGTGGTCGGAGATCTGTGTGATCGGAGACCAACGTGGTCGAATATCGACATGGTCGACGTGGTCGAGACCTGAGTGTCGAAACCAATGTGGTCGTAGACCAGTGTGGTTGGAAATCCGTGTGGTCGATCCGAACAATGTGGTCAGAGACCAGCGTGGTCGTAGATCAGCAAAGTTGGAGACCTATATGGTTGATCCAGACAACGTGGTTAGAGACCAGTGTAGTCGACGATCGGAACTTCTGACTAGCTCTATGTAAGCGGTCTGATCAGCAAGCAGAACTACCGGCTTTGTGTAAGTGGTAATTTCGATTTGTGGAATGTCCGACTTGTGTGGCGGTACATTTTTTCTAGAGAGGCACCTGTGTGGTGGTCTTCTCCTCCCCACAAGAGTGGTAGTTCCGCATGTGGGAGCGGTACTTCCGATGATCAGAACTACAGAATATTGTACAGCGGAATACCGGATATTGTATAGCAGAACTACTGGATTCGACCGATCCTTTGCTTCTAACGGCTAGTTTTTTTACCGTTGCGAGGGAAGCGAAAGTACAGTAGTTTTGCAGCCGGTACTTCTAATAATTCTATTTTTAGGGATTTAGCTCTAACGGCTAGTTTGTTTGTATGGGGTATAAATAACCCCTTATGCCCGATTGGAGATGTTATTGCTCGACCTATTTTTATTCTCTTGAGCTAGTGTGAGGTTCTCCTCTCAATTATGCATGTTTGCACAACCAGCGGATCTTGGTGAGGAAATTCCACTCCTGCGTGCATCCTATACTGTGAATGTAATGTCCGCCTGTGCCCACTTCGGGGGCAGTTGTATGGGGTATGCGGCGATGTGGTGTAGCCGGTGGGTGCAAGCTCTCCGCTGCCTTTCAGAGGAGAACTCCAGCGATGAGCCTCTCATGATGACGTTGATGTCTCAGCAAGGTCTGGCCTCTGGGGGCCTGTATGCAAAAGTGTTAGGGGTGGACTTGAAAAACTGAACATCTCAATGTAGTTACCTTAAAAATTGTTGTGCACCTAGTCCCGGATTTGGTCCCATGTGTATACGGAGCCGGGTGTGATGGTGAAGAACCAGGAGAGCGTGATCCCTAGGAGGGAGAGCGGTAGTCCCTTCATTTTCGTGGAGTCGTCGCTCCCGCTGCCTCAATGGCCATTTTATAGATGCGTAGAAACTTGCGGGGGTCCATATCGCCCTTATATGGTTCTATCGTGGGTATTTTGAAGTCCTCCGGTTAGGCGTATTGCTGTAGGCCACAGGACAAAGGGGACTCTAGGTCCCGTAGGGTGCTGTGAGCAGCAGCATTAGCCTCTCAGCTCTCCATCCTCTTTGTGGCAACCTCCACCACTGTTGTTGCAGGTGTTTGTTGATTCTGTGCTTCTTGCATCCCATGCACAGTGTTTCACAGATCCGCTAACTTGCACTGCAATGTCTCGAGGACCGCCTTCATCTGCCACATCATAATGGCGAGGGAGTCATGCCCTGCCAGAGTCCCAGCACCGGTGTCACTAGGGTTGCCGGGGAGGGCCCCGGTCTGCTACGCGGTAGCGGAAAGGGTGTTAGGGTCGTTGGAGGTGACGTGCGCGAATGCCAGGGTCATTGGACGCACGAGCTTTGTCCTCCGCTCGAAGAGCCTCTCGTGTCGCTACTTGCTTTCCTGCTGGTGAGTGATGTTTGTGGCCGCCGGTCGTGCCAAAGTGTCGTTGCCATGGCAGTGGGGGTTCTTCGACCACCGGCCCTCGCGTCCTTGCCTCGGTTGTCATCGCAGCCATGTTTCTCTTTTGCTTAGTCGCCACTGCTACCTTCTTTGGTGTCATCATCCCCTTAGCTTGTAACTTCTATGCTATTCCTCACGGACGACGCCAACTGTTGTGGCTACAGACCAAATAGTAAATGAGGGGCTATAGGGAGTCCACTAGAGGCTGTCCAAAGCCTTGTATACACTAGAAGTGAGATGAATAAATGAATCTCATGTCTCCTTCTCCTCCTAAGACTATATATGTGGCCTTGAGGTCGGATTACAAGAATGCCCTTAATATGCTTAATGGGCCTCTTGGCCTAGCAAGCCGAATGGGCAAAGGTGGGGGCCAGTCTCTTAACATTGACCCTGTTCTTTTTAGCTTTTTAGCAGTTTTTGAAGTTTGGCTTGCCTCAGCAATAACTATTTATTAAACTAATACGTTGCAACCAAAAGTCATAAGCCACAGTCCAAAAGAACAAGTACTACAATATATCTTGAATTAGAGCAAGCCAATTGAGCAGCATGAGTTGCAAAAGGCAATGGCCTTTCTTTTTTTGTGAGTGGAATAGAATGGAAAAAAGGGAATGGTCTTTCACATGCATGAGAGAACAAGAGATATCATATTCATATCCTATGGTGCAGAGAGCAATCATATATTATTTAAAGGTTGTATGTATACTTAAATTACAATTAGAAATAGGGCTACCACTAGGTGTCTATTACCCTTATTCAAACCCATACCCACACTATTGGGTAGGGTATAGGTAAGAAATATCTATTTAGATTTAGATATGAAGAGGATAATACCCATTTATGTATTTTTACCCATACCTATTCAAGTCTAAGGTTGAGAGTGTACTTAGACAATCTATGAATTTTAGACTACTTATACTCAGTTATAACTTTCCTATAAAAAGTATGTGGGAGCCACCTGTACATTTGTGCCCACCAGTTTGCACAAAGTAACTCCCCTACACAATCATTTCTAACAAAATTTTGGTTGATTTCATAAAATTTTTGTAATGTGAATGTGAGGTTAAAATTTCAAATACTGAAGTTTTACGAAAGTTTCCTATAAAAGCATGTGGGACCCACGTGTACGTCTAGTCCTGCCAATTTACATAGAGTAGCTCCCCTACACGTAGAATCATCTCCAACAAATTTCAGTTGATTTCGGGAAACTTTTATGGTGTAAACATTTGAAATTCTAAATACCAAAATTTTATCAAAGCTTCTTTCATAAGTCCTTTTGATTTAGCCCTCTATTTTCCTTCTCTTTTATCCACTGGGTTATCCAAACCCATTGAATATATCCTTTTTTTATTTGAATATGAGTAATATATATTACTTCAAACAGGTATGAATAAAATTAAATATAGATATGGGAACCAATATTCTACCCAGTCACATCCTTAATCAGAAAGGAGATAAAAAAAAACTAAAAAGGCGATAACATTCGGTATTCAGCGTTCACTTCGTCTGTTCATATCTATTGACAGGCACGTTGGGTCATCCTGTACTGTGCCCTGTCCGTGTGGTTTATTTCTGGATTGCTGTCTTTTCCTTATAGTCTTAACAAACAAATGGGTTCATGGATCATAAAAAAATACTGCTTCCTTTTTTACTACGATTCTTGTTAGCCTGGACCGATCGATGAGTCTGTGACTACTGAATATTAAGGATGCAAACGTTGTTTGTTCAAGAAATCTCTATAAATAAAAAATAACTGATCTAAGATACCTTATTCGTTATAAGGATAAAAAAATCCTGCAATAATTCTAATAAAAATTCTTATGTTAATTGAGAAAAAAAACATATCCACCATCTTTTTTTGGTGAGATTAGATTATAACGGTGTAGATATAATTGTATTTTAATTATAGGCATTAGAGTTATATACCAAAGATAATTATATCACAGTATCTAACCACGCAATTACGTGGGTAAATCCATTAGTTTCTTAGTAACATTGAAGACGAAAACTATTACTTCCGTTTTTAGTTTGAACAAAACAATGATCAGTCCACAAATCCTAGATATCGAGTAGACTTTACAATTTCAAAAGAAGCGTATACTTTAAAGAAGACTATCCTTAGTTTTTGTGCTCGGCCCCGGATATCAAATCAAACGTCATTGTAGCTCCTCCCTGTGTGTCGAATAATAGATGGGCCTGAATGGGGGAGACGAACCATATGTATGATCTTACCTTTTTGCGTCTTCCTTATCTCCATCTCCCTGTCGATTATGGGGATACAATGAATGTAAAAACAAGGCCAGCAAAAGGAAATACCTTTCCATGGCATGCATATACACTTAATCATGCACGCGTTAGGAAGTGCTGTCATGCATTAAGAAGCTTATAATTTGGGGCAACATGAGAAATAGATGCCATAGCAACACAACTAAAAGAGCATTATGCCTAATTAGTTAGCATGAAGGATCTCGAGACACACTGTAGTAGGTGGTTTGATTCGAGCTTCATTGTAAACAAATCATAAAAAGTACAGTGTTTGGTCAGCATTATATAAATAACAATTAACATGGGACAGATCAAAATGTATTCCCACCATGAAATAAAATAGTTTATCATCAGGAAGGACTAAAGAAAATTATTTGCTTTGATGAACAGAAGCTGATATGGAGTCACATGGCACAGTACAGTCTGATTTTTTTTAAAAAAATATTTGAATAGGCTGTGTAAGTTTGTTGGATAAATAAATCAACTACCATCACACGAAGCAGAAAACTTATTGGACAAAATCAGGACTTAGACATCAATAATTTGTATTTTTGTAAGGGGAAAAATCCCTCGCAATAACGTGAGGCCAGTGTCTAGTAAGAGCCCGAGTGGACTGTGGACAATCTAAGTTGTGCCTTTATCATCAGCTTTCAGGAAAGTAATTGACATTGCGTGTACAGACAGAACAAAATCAGGACCGAATATTGCATCATGTACCTCGTCAAAATATCAGTAAAGCAGAATACCTTGAGTGCATGCAGCCCTTGAAACGAATTAAGAGAACTTGTCCTTATGATCTAGCATGGAGACACTGTGGGATAGCAATGCTATGGATCAGAAACAATGTGCTTACGTAGATGCACAGTTCTATGTAAGGTCCACTAATACGCTGGGAGTTTGAGTTGTAAATGATCAGTTCAACCAAAAAAGGAGAAGCAAGATATGCAGGAAGTCCACTGAGAAAAGTGGCCACTTTCGCCTCTAGTTTTTATTTCTCCGTGCGGGTAAAAGCATTATGTTATTGGCAGGTCAAATAATAGTGCATGGCTTTTGGTGTTAGGAGATGGACAACTCATCTGCAATTTAACAAGAAAGAAACCGCAGTGCTCATAACAACACAATCAACGATCGGGTCTTTTGAATCTCATGCTAATAAACAAGGAGCAACGCGTAAAGTAAAACTGCACCAATCCTTAAACAAATATCACAAGTAAACTAACCCGACACCCACCGGCCAATGTGATGTGGCTAAGCATGATGTGATGGCTGTTCTCTGAATAAATCCTACTGCTACATCACATTGCAAAAGATTACCAAATACCAATCAAACATTGCAAAAGATTATATGTGCTATGTGTGTGGTTGTTGCTTTTTCTGAAAGGATGCTGAAGATATGTGTACCTCAGTTGTGTGGTGAACAGCTTGTGACTGAATTTGCCTGGCATATGAAGTCCTGAACAGCAGCAACTCGCAAGACAGAAAGGCAGGGCCTCGAGAGAATCTGAGATGACTGCAAGCACCGAATGCTCATTCTGCGCACTGCTCAAGTGCTACTAGGAGGGGATACATTGTACACATAATGAGTTTCTGGAGCATCAAGTGTACGCGCTTTCGTCTTTGCATGTCATTCAAAAAGGCAAAAGAAAAGCTTGATTTGAAGCTGAGAAAAGTGTTGCTGATCGATCAGGTATAGGAACACGGCCAACCAGCTTCACACGTTGGTTTGGTTTCAATGCTGTCCTGAACTTAGGTTTAGGGTTCTCTCCAAAGTCTTAACATATAAACCGGCCTTTTGAATGAATACAAGCTGCTGCACAGCACAGCGGCCGCTCCATAGATCGATCATATTTGGAGAATATACAAATTCGGGACAGTATGAGCTGTGCTTCTTGTTTTCTGAAAAGAACTGTGTAATTAAACAAGGGTGCTTAATTAAACTATTGGTTGCACTAAGAATCCCAATGCCTTGACTGACAGCAATCCCTGCCTGAAAGGCCGACCAAGCACAATAAAAGATGTGGGAAGAAACAAAAACAAAGAACCTTTCCTTGGCACCTTGGCCTCGCCCTTGCTCTTTACTGTTGCGTTCTAAACAAAAGCCCTGGGAGCATGTGGACGGGGCGAGAGTGGGAATTTGTTTTGGATTTGAACTGCTTTTTCGGGGCACTCTAGCATGTGTATTCTGTTTTCCCCCCTTAATAGAACGAAACGCTCTGGCGTTTTCAAGAAAAAAAAGATTAGGAATGACCGTCATGCTCGTACACATCTAAAAGAACCAAACAAGAAGGGGAAAAAAATACTAAAATTACTAGACATTAAGCTAATGAGATTTAGGAGCTGTACATGGTGTCCTGTTGACGGAGGTCAGCACGGCTACTCGCCACTCGCAAGGGTTTCTTCTCATCAACTTGAGAAATTAGCGATCACTTTACAACGGCGAACAGTCAATATTCTAGCAAGAGCAAGTTTGCTTCCCAATCCCAACCTCCTGCTTCTCTCGAATCAGCAAATACTAGCTCTACCCTAGCTAGCACCTACCCTCTGGCTCTCTTAGGACAAATCCTTGATCTCAACTCAAATGTCTTCAGCGTCGATGAAGAAAAAAGAACCACGCCCAAGTCATTTTCGCCGGTTCTGAATCCTGTTTCGAGGGGAACCATATATAGCACCCTTTAACCGTCTTTGATTTTCTCACGCTCAATATGCACCTTTTGGTAGCTTTTATTCCTTCTTCTTCTTCTTTTGTTAAATCTACTGTTGAGCACAAATATTCTCATTTGCCTCGGTGCAACTCCTGAGCACAGTGATAGCTTTTGCGGCTTGCAGCAAAGTTTCCTCAAGCACGGCGTAATGCGGCAAAACGCCATCACTTGCTTGCGATTTTAAGGTGTGTGTGATAGTTGGTATATCAGTCTTGGCATGTCACCGAAATATAAAGTAAGTTTTGAGTGTGCCGGGGAACTTGGGATGCAAGTGATTTAATTGGTTTTTGCTCAGCCATGTTAAACCTTTATGTAGACAGATAAGGCGACAGCCCAACACCTCTACCCTTCAAATCCATTGTTCTGTTCAGTCTATATATGAATCCATGATACGATAAATAACAGGAGAGGAAAAAATGTAGTAATAATTATACAGTACTGCACACCTGAACTGAAAAGGTACAAATAATGAGATGTACACTAGCTCCCTCGACCGGGCGAGTCCTCCAGTCCAGGCACTCTTAGAGCACTGCCTGCCGGGCGGCCCAGGGAAGTACACCTCGCCTCACAGGGAGACAGAGTCACAGGCTCACAACCACCCGCACCAGCACACCCCCACCACGCAGCCCCGGCCTGCCCCGCCGCGGCAGCAGCCACATCCCTCCGCCGCTCCATCCCTTCTCCTCCTCTTCGCCACCCGCGGACCAATCGTCCGCGCCGCGCGCCATGTCCGAGGAGGACGACGACCAGCCCCCCGCGCCCAAGCGGCCGCGCGCGTCGCCGCCGCCCGACCAGGTGCTGGACATCGTCCTCGAGACGGTGCTCCAGTTCCTCGACGCGCCGCGCGACCGCGGGGCCGCCTCCCTCGTCTGCCACTCCTGGCACCGCGCGGAGTCCGCCACCCGGGCTGACGTCGCCGTCCGCAACATCCTCGCCGCATCCCCCGCCCGCGCCGCGCGCCGCTTCCCCAACGCACGCCACATCCTCCTCAAGGGCCGCCCCCGCTTCGCCGACTTCAACCTCCTGCCCTCCGGATGGGCCGCCTCCGCCTTCCGCCCCTGGGCCGCCGCCCTCGCCTCCGCCGCCTTCCCCTCCCTCAGCTCCCTCTTCCTTAAGCGCATCACCGTCACCGACCCCGACCTCGACCTCCTCGCCCGCTCCCTCCCCGCCTCCTTCCGCGACCTCTCGCTCTTCCTCTGCGACGGCTTCTCCTCCCCCGGCCTCGCCTCCCTCACCTCCCATTGCAGGTAATGCATCTCCTCACCTCACCTCGCCTCCTCTATGCCGTTCCGTTCCATTCCAACTTGCTCTTACGTGGTAATGGCGTATTTGATGCGAGAGATGTATTATTATTGCTCTATTGTTGTTGTGTTGGTTGCCACAGGGGGCTGCGAGTGCTCGACGTGGTGGACTGCGAGATGAACGAGGAGGACGACGACGAGGTGGTGGACTGGGTGGCGGCGTTCCCGCCGGGGCCCACCGACCTGGAGTCGCTCTCCTTCGAGTGCTTCGCGCCGCCGGTGGCCTTCACCGCGCTCGAGGCGCTCGTGGCGCGCTCGCCGCGCCTCAGCCGCCTGGGCGTCAACCAGCACGTGTCACTCGGGCAGCTGCGCTTGCTCATGGCGCTCAGGCCTCGCCTGACGCACCTCGGCACGGGCTCGTTCCGGCCGGGGGAAGGCGGCGAGGACGAGGGGCTCGACTTTGAGCAGATGGCGGCCGCGTTCTCGTCCGCTGGGAGGGCGCACACGCTCGTTTCGTTGTCCGGCTTCCGTGATCTCGCGCCGGAGTACCTGCCCACCATTGTCGCGGTGTCCGCCAATTTAACGAGCCTCGACTTGAGCTACGCGCCGGTCACCCCTGATCAAGTCACGCTCTTCATCGAGCAATGCTGCAGTCTTGAGACGCTATGGGTACTAACTGGTTTGCTTCATCGGCTTGGTTTTACCTGGGCTGTTTGGTTCTGGTTTTCTGATGACGGGTTGTTTGCTAGGTGCTCGACTCGGTGCGCGACGAGGGGCTCCAGGCTGTGGCGATGCACTGCAAGAAGCTCCAGGTTCTCCGTGTGCTCCCATTGAACGCACACGAGGACGCCGATGAGCTGGTGTCGGAGGTTGGGCTTACTGCCATCTCCGAGGGCTGCCGTGGGCTCCGCTCGATACTGTACTTCTGCCAGAGAATGACCAACGCTGCTGTCATCACCATGTCACAAAATTGCCCGGAGCTTAAGGTATTCCGGTTATGCATAATGGGGCGGCACCAGCCCGACCATGTAACCGGGGAGCCTATGGATGAAGGGTTCGGAGCCATTGTTCGGAACTGCAGCAGGCTTACTAGGCTCTCCACATCTGGACGCCTGACTGACCGAGCATTTGAGTACATTGGCAAGTATGGCAAGTCCTTGCGGACGCTTTCTGTGGCGTTCGCTGGAAACAGTGATCTGGCACTGCAACACATCCTCCAGGGGTGCTCGAAGCTAGAGAAGCTTGAGATAAGGGACTGCCCGTTTGGTGATGACGGGCTTCTCTCCGGGCTGCACCATTTCTACAACATGCGGTTCGTATGGATGTCGGGCTGCAACCTGACGCTGCAAGGTTGCAAGGAAGTGGCACGCCGGCTGCCGCGGATGGTGGTGGAGTTGATAAATAGCCAGCCTGCAAAAGAGAAGACCGATGATGTGGACATCTTATACATGTATCGGTCACTTGAGGGGCCAAGGGAGGATGTACCACCATTTGTGAAGATCCTATAAGCTTCTTGTGCAGGGGCACTTGATATGCTCAGTGCTGATCAAAAGCAGCCTATGTAACAATGGACGGTAAGATGCTGGAGTTGCGGATATGGTTTCATTTTTCTACGCTTGACGCCTGGAGGAGTTCCAAGCCATCTATGGGAGCAGTGGAGCGTTCAGTTGTTCTTGTACTAGTAGGGCTCATTGGTATATGCAAAATTTTCTTCCACAAGATCATAAGTGCAGCGGAGCAGGCTTCTTCGAGGGGGCTTCATCATCGCCTCCTCAGTTTTGTTTGCTGCTCTGAGAGCCTTCTGTTTAGAGGACAATCCATCTATGCCGGCAAAACAACCATGGTTTCTCTAATTTTTCGAAGTGAAGCTTGTCATCAGATTTAATTCATTAACACTTTCCTGCTCTTGTCGCATAATTTCCCTTCCATTTTCGTGTTCGTCAGTTGGAACTCTGAAACAGAACCCCCTGGATTAAGCTATGTTAAATTTCAATGTTGCCTGTCTCAAAGTTCTGTGATCTGTGGTGAAAGTTTGAAAAGTCTTTGAGCTTGTCTTTTCGTTATCTCCTCTGAATCCTGAACTTTGGCTGTTGATATCATTACGAGAGGTCCTACGGTCACAACCTGAAAGCTCTATCCATGGGTTCCTAACTAAAAGGTCAGCAAAAGTTAGGCCCTGGTCCATCAAGTGATTATTGCCTGGCGTCGATTTGTCTAGACAGCCCTAGTTTCTAGCCGACGTGTTCGCCTCCCACAGCCGGCGAAAACGACGGCGGTTTAGCCTCCAATCCAACTCTGCAGGTTAGAAACTATACGACGACCTGATGAAGTTTTCCAGTGCAAATCACATGCTGATACTCGTCACTCGTTATACATGCCCACTGTTGGCGTAATAGCCACTACAGCTTTTTTTTTTTTTGGGTTTCCCTACTCTTCTTTCTTACGGCTGCTGTTTCTCTCTGATTGCTCTGCCGGTCACTGTTTCGGCGAAAAAGCTTGAATAGTGACCAATCCTACAAGGAAGCCTGGGGGTGCATCCAATCCAGAGGAGCCTAAAAGATGATAGGGAGATGGCAAATGATGAGGGAGTGATGACTGGTCGATCTTGATGGAGATTGATCGGCCGTTTGACTGATCCCCACTAGTCACTGACTGTCCTGCTCTGAGCGATAACTCAGAAGAGGGTAGATGCCAACTGAGGAGCAAAGGACAGTAAAATCTGTAGGACGTGAGAAGGCTTCCTCAGCAAACTCATTGGCTTCCTTGACCATTTTCACCAAGGAGCAATGGGAACTTGCAAGTGAATTGTTTGTCGTCGTCGATGATCGAAAACACGGTCGAAAATACGAACTAGAGAGAAGAAATGAACTAGAAGTTGTCCCAACAAATGTCTGAACACATTGCGAAGATTTTCCGCTTAAAACAGGAGATCTCTATTGATTTTGATCATCCTAGGCCGAACTGAGCTTTTAGATGATGGTGCACTTGAGGTCTAGAGGTTGGGGCAATCGCCCTTCTCATCTTGAAACATCTTATCAAATAATTGGCCACTATTTCCAACTCCGGCTGAAGAAAAATAAACTGCAGATCTAGTGGATCTCATACCTTAACACGACACAAACCGGCCATGGGAGGAGATGAGGAAGAAAGTGCAGAGAAATGCAGTACTAATGGGCAAGCTCATGACCATCTGATAAGGGAACTGTGACAGATTCACCTCGCAGAAAGCTGCAAGGGCTATACGCCGTATGGTACAACATTTTCATGCGTGTAAACTTTATTGGGTGCTGATAAACATCACCCGAATGTTATCATCCACCGAATGTTATCATCCAGATTTACTGCTTGTCCAATTTGATGTGTGAACAATTCAGGTTCAGACAAGCGTGCGAGAGTTACAGCCAGAAGATAATTCGTGTCAAGATCACAGATAAGATAGATGTCCTTTGGGACGTTTTGATGAGACTATGGTGTGCACTGTGCAGTGCCTTGACACCGGCCGCTCCATTACTGTACGTACAGCAGATCAAGGGTCTGTTGCTAATTCTATCCTTTTCTCAAATTCATCTCGATTGCATTTTTCTTGCACATTGATTGATTATGTTATACATGTATTTGTGATCTGTATTCATGGCCTATGCTTCTTCTCTTGCGATCTAGTTGCAGGTATCATGATCGCTGTGTCTTTGCTCTTCTCAACACGATGTAAAACAAATTACACATTTTTCAGACGCATTATGTTTGGTAAAGGAGAGAAATGATAGTGTTAGAGTTAGTAATCTTGTTTAATTGTATTCAAGTGGGTTTAGCTGTTTAATATGTGTACGAGTCGTGTACGAGTTTGAGTTAGTTTTTAAGTTGGTCTTGGAGTCATAGTTGTCTCCGTGTCGTAGTCGTAGAGTCGAGTATAAAAGAAGAGTAATGTAACGAGAAAAGAGAAAGGAAGCGATCAGGTGATCGAAACGAGAGGGAGAGAAATAAAGAAAGCGGAGTGCTTTGGCTCCTGGAAAATGTCAACTTCGACGATATGCAGACGTGATTGTAAACAAGTTACGACCACAGCGATCGAGCGGAGGTGTCCGCAGGAGCTGAAGACGTGGTCGTAAACGAGTTATGACTACGGTCGTGGAGTAGAAGACGTGGTCGTAAACGAGTTATGACCACGGCAATCAGGTCTTCAACGTGGTCATAAGCTTTACGACTACAGCGATCGAGTCTACAGCGTGGTTGTAATCGAGTTACGACTACGGTGATCGAGCCTACTATGTGGTCAAAGGAGTGCAGCGCAGCGTGAACGTAGTCGTCGTCAGCTGAAGTTACAAGTATGAAGCGTGGTCAAAGCAACACGAAGTGGTCGTAACGTGGTTGGAGCAAACCAGAAGTGGTCATAACTACTCTGTGTGTGGTCGTAACGACTGCTGAAGTGGTCGTAAACTGCAACAAGTGGTATCAGAGTCTGTTGATTTTGGTGATTTATGAAGATCATGGGTGATAAGGCGAAAGCCTAGGGTGGGCTAATTTCCCTCCAGTACCCTCTTCTGACGACTGACAATTATCTGGTGAGCAATAAAGATGAAGGCGAATATGTGTGCATAGAGAGTCTAGGGTGCAGTCAATCCAAAGGGGAAGGATAAGGAGATAGACGACAAGGTGGATTAGGCGGCTTTGGCCATCATCTACCAGGCTGTGCCAGATGCAATGATGCATCAGCTCATTAGCAAAGAGACGACACGGGAGGCGTGGGAGGTGCTGTAGATGATGCACGAGGGCATTGATCATGTGAAGGAGGTGTGGCTCCGGAATTTGCGGAGTGAGTTCGAGAATCTCAAGATGGAAGAGGCCTAGTCGGTGGACGAGTTTGCTGGCAAGCTGACTTCGTTGTACAATCAGATTAACTCTCTTGTCGACAAGATAGAGGAATCTGTGACGGTGAAGAAGTATCTGCACGTGCTTCCGGAGAAGTACATGCCTATTGTCACCACACTTATGTACTCCTCTGATCTGTACAAGAAGAAGATAGAGAAGATCACCGACTCCCTCAAGGTGCATGAGGAGTTACCGAAGGGGTTTTAGTCACGTAACGAGTAGGAATCTCAGACTCACAATGAGCAGGCGTTGCTAGTAAAGGGAGATCCGAGAGACGGTCATGGCTCATTAAACAATCGCGAGAGGTGGCGCGGTCGAGGCGGCCAGAGCGGCTGAGGCGGCAGAGGTGGCCATGGAGACAAGGTTGGACAAGACGGTGGTGATAGATCCCGTGATAAGTCACATGTCAAGTGCTTTGAATGTAGCAAATACGATGTGTCAAGATGCCGCATCCATATAAAATATTTCAACTATAATGAGTATGGGCATTATGCTTCGGATTGTCGAAGCAAGAAGAAGGATGGGGCTGTGAACCTCGTCCAAGACGAAAAAGAAGATGAAGAATCAGGACTACTTCTCTCCTCATATGTTGAAAATGTGCCATTCATGGTGATACTAAATGATGAGAACATAGTTCCAAAACTACGTATGAAGGAAAGTAGCCACGATCACACGGATCAGTGGTACTTGGACAACAGAGTAAGCAACCACATGACGGGAGATCGCTCCATGTTTCATAAGCTTGACGAGATGGTTTGGGGCAAGGTCAAGTTTGGCGACGGCTCCACGGTGGAGATAAGAGGCAAAGGGATGATGATGTCGTAATGTAAGAACGAAGATAAGAAGTTGATAGGGATTTACTTTATACCAAATCTGTACAACAACATACTTAATCTTGGGTAGATGATAGAAAGTGGGTGCAGGGTGGTACTACAGGATGGGTTCTTACGTGTGTACGATAAGAACAAAGATCTGTTGATGAAATTGAAGAGATCCCCAAATTGGTTATATAAGATTTCTTTGAAAACTTGTAAACAAATTTGTGTGAAGAGAGGCACAGATGGACGAGGTGCAAGGGTTGCAGGTAGCAGCTCGAGTGACCATGCACATGCAAGCGCACATGAAGGGAGTAGCGGCTCTAGAGCACATGCAGTTGGCGGAGGCGATGCGAGTCTTACTCCAACGAAATCATACATGCGGGAGGCAGGTGAAAAAGGTGCACAAGGTCCAAGAGGAAGACTTAGAGTACAGATTGGTACAATCTTTTATGGTTTTACAGAGAGAATGTAGGAAGCATTGAAGACAGAAGTTAGGGACGGTGTAGCCTCAGCTGAGACGTATGCCGGAAAGTGGACAAACTTGGTCCAAGAGAGAGGAGTGGGAGGCTCAGGTAACGGTGAAGCCAAGGTGGCTATGGGATCAGGTGCTCCAGCCCAGGCAGGCATATAAGGAAGGACGGGATTAGTCCAAGTGCGAGGCACGGCAAGCGTCGGATTGTGCAATGCTCAGGAAGGTACGTCGCAAGGGAGTGCAGGTAGAAGGAAGAAGTGGAAGCAAGAGAAAAGATTGGTGCGATCAAGATGGAGAAACAAAATTAAGAAAGTTATTGTTAGAGTTAGTAATCTTTTTTAGTCATATTCGAGTAGGTTTAGCTGTTTAATATGTGTACGAGTCGTGTACAAGTTCGAATCAGTTTTTGAGTCGATCTCGGAGTCGTAGTTGTCTCCGTATCGTAGTCATAAAGTCGGGTATAAAAGGAGAGTAATATAACGAGAGAAGAGAGAGGAAGCAATCGGGGTGATCGAAACAAGAGGGAGAGAAATAAAGAAAGCGAAGTACTTTGGCTCCTAGAAAATATTGAGTTTGACGATTTGCAGATGTGGTTGTAAACAAATTACGACCACGGCGATCGAGCAGAAGAGTCCGCAGGAGCTGAAGACGTGGTTGTAAACGAATTACAACCACGGTTGCAGAACAGAAGACGTGGTCGTAAATGAGTTATGACCACAGCGATCAGGTCTTCAATATGGTCGTAAGCTTTACGACCACGACGATCAAATCTACAGCGTGGTCGTAATCGAGTTACGACTACGGTGATCAAGCCTACTACATGATCAAAGGAGCAGAGCGCTGCGTGGACGTGGTCGTTATTAGCTAAAGTTACGAGTACATAGCGTGGTCGGAGCAACACGAAATGGTCATGGCATATCGGAGCAAGCCAAAAGTGGTCATAAGGACTCTGTGTGTGATCGTAACGACAGTTGAAGTGATCGTAAACTGCAACAGATAGCATAAAGTTGATTTATTAACTGCCGCTGCTCACCTATTTCTACCAGCTTAGTGGCTCCAAAATTAGCGAAAGGTAAAGCAACTTCTTTTCTCTGGCCATGAGTACTGCATGCATGGAAACATATATCATTTGGTGTGGCCATCGGGTAATCTCTTCTGAAAGTTGGGCACCATTCAGGCAGGCATGCGTTTCCATATCTGCAGAAACAACATTAGCAGTTTTTAATCAGATCTTGTCAGTCATGGTACAACTGCATGGACTGGGAGGCCCTTCTATCACTAGTTTGGTCAAGAACTTTTGCTTCTGATGATTATTAAACGATCAAGCACAAGTTTAACTGCTAACTACTTCCTCCAATGTGGGCCTAGGGAAATAGGGCTTGCAATCATATGAGTATGCGAACAGTGATAAGATTGGATTTATAGGCTTACTTTATAGTGTGTCAACACCTTAGTTTTATTTTTTTTGTCACATCACCTTTTCTCTCCCTTTGCTGATTGAAGCAGTAGTGTCATGTTCCTAAATATCCAAGATTACATGAACAGCGTGTCCACATGTATATGAAGCCCTAGAAAAAGTGAGGTGCTCCACTAAATCCCAGAAAGCTATTTATTCACCTCATGGCTGGCCTTCTCTCTACCTGATGTTTTGTACTGGGAATCATCTACGGCAAATGTCAAAGTTCTTGATGAAACACTGTAAGCGCATCTTTTGTCGAAACATCAGCAAAGTATATTACTTTATAGGGAAAAAAAAAAGAAAAGCAAAGTGGCTTTGTATTTGTGAAAGCTGGATTGCGAGAACATATTGTATAATCTGAACCATAAGTAATACTTTTGGGGTGGGGGTGGGGGGGGGGGGGGGTATCGGATTTACTGTGGCAATACCTTAGTCAACGATTTCTGGTAGGTGAAATGGTTCTGGATGAAGTGATTTCTGTGACTTTGTCCATAGCTTTCGCTGATTACTTTGAGCATGTTTCAACTCCTGTAGTACAAGTTGCAGGGCGCACATAGCAGTTGCATGCCCATGTTATCTTTCAAAATTTGAGATGATTTAAATGAAAGGACAATGAATAACCGACAATATATACTTGGACGACAGTTCATATGTGATCATGAACATCAGGTTTCTGGTTGTAACAGGGGAGGGATTTTTCTATTGAACCTGCAAAAGACATTCATTCATCTTCTAGCATTAGCTTCCCTTGGCATGAATAGCATGTATGATGGCACGATCTAATCTGAGCCAAGAGTTTGCATCGAAATGTCTGCCTGTCTGTTGAGAAAGCCCCCCTAACAGAGTATTTGAGGACTACTCCCTGAAACCTTGCTAAATATTCTCATTAACTGTAGAATCGAATACCATAATTAGAGAAGGGTGAAAGATTCCCTTCACTTTTTGAAATCTCTTAGTGCTTAATGAAGGCTTCGATCGCTCGGTGCTCAATTGCTCGATCCATTGCTCAGTGTTCAACCGCTCACTCGATTGCTCAGCTTCTTCAGCACCACGAGCAAAACCTCTCGATCACGTGTGCCTTCGAGGAACCAGTGCCTTCAAGTATTTGTCACCTTTGCACGTTATTAAAAGCTTCAATCCAACTGCAATTACCAGCATCTTTTTCGAGCTAATCAAGAACCAGATTGATTCAAGATAATATTTATTGCTGGAATTTCATAGATTTACAAAGTGCCCTCACAATCACCCTAAAAAACCTAGCAAAAACTAAAGCCTCTTCAATCTCTCTGCCCAAAAACCTTGCATTAGCCATTTAGGCTCTCTCTTCTTTTATAGGCTAACACCCCAAACCGTGTTTTCACCAAACATGGACAACAAACTCTATCTGTTTCGAAAATTAAGGGACCCAAACCCCTTCATAACACATGTTTTTTATAATCTATAAACCTTTCAAGTTATGTACTCTATCTGTTTCGAAAATTAAGGGATCCGAAACCCTTCTAAACATAGATTTTTCATAATCTCTCAACCTTCGAAGTTATAGACTCTATCCATTTCGTAACTCCTAACTCATCACATGTCGAAGCCGGTTAGACTGCTGGCCCAACAAGTACTTGAAAATCACGAGTACTCGGAGTATTCGAAGATCACTAGAAGTGAAGCACTTGAAGTCTACGATTACTGACCGTAAAGCATACGGCAACCGATCACAAAAACCTATAACTACCAATCATGAGGTCTACGATAATAGATCATGAAGTCTATGACTACAACAACAAATTGCGAAGTCTACGACTATCGATCACAAAGTCTTTGACTATTGACCAACAAATTCTACGACTACCAATCACAAAGTCTTCGACTACTGACCAGTAAAGTCTAAGACTACCGAGTACCGACCAGGTACTGTAGCTACAATCATAGACTAGTTCACTCTCGCTCACAACCGGTTCGCTGTTGCTCACGACTAGTTCACAGTTGGAGGTCGTAGCCTACCGAGTACCGACAGTGGTCATTCTGCCATGGTCGAAATGTCGTGGTTGTTCTGCCGTGGTCAAAATGTTATGGTTGTTCTGCCGTGGTCGATTTTCCGTGGTCAAAATACCGTTGTTGAAATGTTGTGGTCGATATGCCGTGGTCATAAACTCTCAACACAAGGCCGTTTGGACCACCAACTACCAATCATGGTCGAAACTAGCTGATAAGACCGTACAATACAAGGCAGTTAGACCGCTTAATCTGAGTATTCCAGCAAATCCAGATTTCCAAAAGTGCAACAATCGAAACTTTCACAAACGTAAATTTTAGTGCAACCTAAATGTTAATTATTCATCATTACTAAATCCACGACCTATCCACATGGTCTAATATTAACCAACAAATGCCAAACCGATGACCCAAAGGAAATTTGTTGTGAACTGTTGGATGCAGATTGCAGACACCAAGCATTCAATCTGTGCCATCATGCGTTCTTACGTAAAGAGTTGCTGGAAAAGATTCAAGAGAATTCAGCATTGCACAAGATCTTTGGACCATTGGCCCAATCAAACACTTTGCTGTTCAGCAATTGACTCCTGTGTTCTTTTTTTTTTTGAACGATAACTGACTCCTGTTTCTCTACCCCTTTTTTCATGTGGTGTTTGCAGTGGGGTTAAGTGTGTAACCTGTGGTTTCGCACTGTTGCTGGGACAAGACGATCCACAAGTTGCTGCTCCAGTGACCAACCAAAAGAGAGGACAACTCAAATGGGGGCATCTTTGGATCTGGAACGCTCCAACCAATCCAGTCCTCACGAGGTCCCTCGATGATGAACATGGCAAAGCCATTGTTGCCCTAGCGAAGTGGCAGGTTTGGTTGTGTTAAACAATGGGCCATGCCATTTAATGCCTTACAAACCCTGCAAAAACAATGTGATTGTTCAGAGGCCAGTTGCATGCATGCATGCACGCTGGGACAAGCACATGATTGGGCTCCTAGCTCAGAAAGATTTGTAAAGGCATCAATGTTTGCACTGATCTGATCTACAGCAGAGCGGGGGCTAGCTGCTGCGTGCAATGCATCCCTCTTATACATGCAGGTGACAGCCACTACACAAACCACACAAAAGGTGAGGAGAAGCAAACAAGGAGTCTAGTTAGATATAACACAACAGGACAAGATTGAATCAATTCTTGCTCCCCTCTCCTCACTTTGTTTCAGCTCAAACGCTCTGGCCTCTTGATTGTTTGTATTATCTTTGCACAAGCCTGATTGACAACCAAGCATTTGATATTTTGGGAAGTACTCTATTTTAATCCCAACTATACGCTGATCCCAAGGTTGAAGCAATGCTTGAGCCTTTTTTGCCTTTTTTTTTTCTAATTCTGAAAGTAAGCGAGGGAATCTTCCTCATCATTTCAATCCCAAGAGCCATGGACATTTTGGTAGACGAACCACATCAAATTGTGACAACCATATACTATCACAGAGCTATATGTGAGATGCTCAGTGACACACACCCAGCCAGGTATAGAGAAAAGAGAAAAGGCTGCCTTACACACCAAAGTAGCAACTTGCATTTTGCCTTTCATCCCTACTCACCAGCCCTTGTGAAATTGTTCACCTATTCTGACTCAGCACCGGGTGATATCTTTTTCACTGCTAGCTTTTACTGAGCCCTATTCCACCATCTTCTATATATAAGAAAGACCAAAGATGGTAACAGAAGGGATGTGAATAGTGTTTTGAAATTTTTCTCCAAATATTTATAAATCCTTCACTTCAATAATTACAGAGTTATACAAAATTAGAATGAAAGATTACCACAAAAACCAACGATTAGAAACATTGAAAACCCAAGAAAAGTCAGCGAAAACAGAACTACTGCATTTAATTTGCAGTACTACCGCTACAGTAACTGCGGTACTTCTACTGCTATAGTAAAATCAGGAACAGTGTTTTCAGCATGGTTTCAACAGAAACTTATTCTAACAAACGATTACAAAAATCACAGTCAAAGTTGAGACTTTTTTTAGTCTATTGGAAGGTTGTACCAAAACCCAGCCAAAACTCTAAACGGCGAATATAACTTGCTCGTAGGTAGATGATGGCCAAGATAGCTCTAGATTTATTTTCACATGTCACAGCAAATTAGAACACGAAGAATGCCAGCCAAAAACCCTCGGATCAAGAGATGGACCAAAGAGGCCAAAATAAAGCAAAGCCGGGTTTTCTTGTGAATTTTGTTATCAAAGTGCCTAAATGGGTGGAGATGTATTCTTAAAGATTATCTTCATCTCTTACACATTTTTGGCACATCAAGATCACAAAAGAGAAAGAAGAGGGATCAAAGCCAACTAAAAGTCAAATACATCAATCAAAAATAAGAGAGACACAAGAGATGCAAAATGATTGATGTATTGTTTAATTGAGAAGGTGGGTAGCTAGCCACCTACATCCCTTAATGGATCCTATCCACTATTACAATGGGGGAATTCGTTAACCCCACACAAATGGGTTTTACTCTCACAAGTTCACTTATGCACACTTTTCAAAGCGCATAAGTGTGCATCCGCTACACCCTTAGGCTTGATCCAACCAGCTCCACCTTGACCTAAACTGCTCTCCAACGCATCGCCCATGCGTCGCGGTTTTGATCTAAGATGGTTTCCGGTATTTTGGTCAAACTACCAAAATACCCTTCCTTGACCTGGTCATCACTAACCACTGCAAGTAATTGCCATGCTTGCTACATGTAGGTGCACCACTAGCCTTCCACACGTTGTCAAGTCTCTCCCATCTCAGTTCCACCAAACCAGGCTCACTTAGCCCGTGCAAACTACATGGTGCCATCCCGCCGTTCGAACTCGCCTTCAACATTCCTGTCTTTCTCGTGACATGCTTGAGCTCATCATCTCACCTGGCATTCTCGATCGTTCTAGGCCTCATCTCCTCCATGATCCTAGTCCCGATCCTCACCGTTGACCACGGTAGACTCCAAGCGACCTTGCACATCCAAAGACAAAGAAATCATTTCTAGGCACAATTTCTTCACAACTTGATCTATGTTTGCCAAGACATGTATCATGCACCCTTAATCCAATAACCCAGGTCAAACTAACTTAATCCATGACTCAATTCCCCAAAATCCTATTTTTCTGGGAAGATCGAAAGTAACGCACTTATGGTGCTGGAGCTCTAGGAACATGCTCCAGCCAAGGCAAGTTTACGAACATGTTCATGGTGCCATAAGAATGCTACTAACACAAGCAATTGAATTATAATCAAAGAATGGGGAAGATTGAGTGGAAAGCTCACCGGTGTAGGGAGACAGAGTCGACGGTGATGGTGAGCGAGGGAAAGCAATTGGCTGCTCGAGAAGGTTGTGTGGGGTGTGTACAAGCTTCAGAGCGACTCCAAGGAACTTAAAGGTGATCGAGAGGCGGTGGAAATTGTAGTCCTCCTCAGGTGGCGCCGGCGCGTGGAGGGAAGTGATGACGAAGGGCGTGCTTGGCGAGGAGAGACCATAGGAGAGGTGATTCTGGCTCTGTCAAGGAGTACCACAATGCTATAGGAGTTGGTGAGGGATGACAAGGCCGGTACGGGAGGACGTGTGCGTTGAGCGGGTCTACGGTGATTGGCGGCGAGGAGAGCACGGGTCAACAAGACACGCTGAGCAAGGGGAGGTGAGGCCAGCTGGAGGTAGCGACTGTCCGGATGTGGGGCCACGGCAATAGCTTCGGCGCTGGCGGTGTGAATGCCGGAAAGGCGCAGCCGTAATTGCTGATGCGGGCGTGCAGCCACGTGGATAAAGAAATAGGAGGGAGAGGCGGGTTCTTGAATGGCGCAAGAGGGAGAGGAAAACGGAATAGTCAAAAGGGAAAGGTGAATTTTCAAGGTGGATAGCCAAATTGGGAAGGAAACAAGAATTCAAACAAAACCGAAAAGAAACTCAAATTTTAAATTTTGAGGTCGTTTCAGGGTCACTCATTGCAAAGGCAGAGCAGTGTACTGCCCTAATCCAACCCAATTATTAGTTCAGTGTCTGCTGGGCCAATGCATGCACAACTGAGCGCATCCAAGCTAGGTGATCCAACTTGCTTCCACAGGAAGCTCAAGGTGATGGATGGATCCAACTTGCTTCTGTGGTCTTGGGAAGGCTCGAGTGTTCACAAAAAGGCAACAGATGAGAAAGAGGAAGTGAGGCTGCACAGTGCTGAACAGAGCAAGAAAAGGGGCCCCTCCTCTTTTGTAGATTGCGATGAGGGAGGGAGGCATGCTAGCTTCATCGCCTCAAAAGAATGGGAGCTCATCAGCTCTCCTCTTGCACATCACCTGTGCTGTGGTGGTGCATGGTGGAGGAGGATAAGCAGCACATTGCTGCCGTCCTATCTTTCATCATTGCAATGATGTGCTATGACGAAAGGAGGATGATACAAGACAAAACAGATATATCCTTGCTCTTCTCTTCACTTCGGTTTCATCATCTTCTTTTTTTTTACCTCGCGGCTTTAGTTTGAAACATTCTGGCCCTGGGGGATATCTCAGAAACTTGCAAATTTGTGCCTGGTTATGGTCTCATGGGCATAAACGAACTTATAAACATGTTCTTAACAAGTCAATATAAGTCACATTTAATCGACATATTGAAAGCAGGTACGTGCACATCCTTGCTCTTAGAACTAGTGTATGTTCAATTGTACATTGTTATTCCAGCAGAAATGCTCGTGTCTCTGCACTGCATTGCTCCTAGCAGGACTGGAATTTTTTTTTACGAATAATCTATTTTTATTTAAAAAATAGAAATATACCCTACCAAATTTTTTTTTACAAAGTAAGCTCCAGTCGCCTAACCGTTGGACGACTGGAGCCTATCGCCCAACGGCTAAGCGACACGTAAGCAATCCGCTGGCCGTTGGGCGAATTATTGCAATCGCCAAACAGTCGGGCGACTGCAATTGCTGTCGTCCAACGGTTAGGCTACTGCGCTTCCAGTTGCCCAACCCTTCAGCGACTGGAATTGTAGATAAAAGGAGGGCGCGGCCGAGGCAGTTCGACTGCACTATGAACAGAACCCACAGAAGAACAAAAGAGAGGGCAGAAGAAAAGGAGACGGCGGAGGAGAGGGGAAGGAGAGGAAAGAAAAGAGAGGAGAGAAAAGGAGAGGGAGGGGAGGAGAGGAGAGGAAGGAGGAGAGGGAGGAGAGGAAGAAGTAACCTTAGGTAATTTTTTCTTGTATTTGAAATTTTATATATACAGTAGATATATTATTTACTGTTAGTGTGAGTAGAAAATTGTAGATATAGATAGAAATAGTTCTATTTTGGTATAGAAAATTTAGTCAATGTAGTTTTAGAAAATTAGCAGCCATAGTAACCTATAGTTATATATAATTTAGCGAACATAGTTGTACAAAATTAGCATCGTTAGTAAATTGGCATGCGTACAAAATTGTAGACTGGAACCTATCATCCAAAGGCTTGCAGACAATTTTGTTGTCACTTTTCCGTTAAGCCATAGGCTCCAATCGCCCGACGGTTAGAGACTGGAGCCTATTTCTATAAAAAAATATTGACGTAGATATATTTATGTCATTTCAAATAAAAAATAGATTATTCGTAAAAAAAACAGGAGCAGCAGAGGAAAAAAGCTTCGTTTTAAGGTAGTCTTTTTCTCCCCCTTAATTCACGTTCCAGATCCGCAGCAGGTGCTGCCATGCCATCTGCTTCTCTGCATCTGAATGATCTGCGGGTTGTTGGTGCACATGGTATTGGTATCATCACAACTCACGCACACGTTTAAAAGGGATGCGAGATTTGCGCGGCATTTGGCCGTGCAAGATCTGATTCAGACGTTAAACGACGTGCCAGCTTTGTTTCGGCGTTGGGCAACAAGCGCCACGCAGCAGAAGCATCAAGCATGCGTCGTGCTAACGCTTGATAGAGTTAATCTTGTTTTAATAGGTTTGGTTTATTTTTAAAGAGTTTATTTGGTATTTAGAAAATATACGTATAGGATATGAGAAAGGAAGTAGATGCCGAATCGGTTTCTTAGTCCGTTTTCATGTATAAGTATATAAACAAAGGTCATGTAAGAGTTACATACAAGAGAAAACAAGAGAGAAGAGAAAATACAGAAAAGCAGAGTGCTTTTGTGCTTCAGAATATCGATTTGTACTCTTGACTTGTTTTCGTGTTGTCGCCGCCATACTCGAAGACAAGAAGAGCAGAGGAGTTACGCATTGGAAATACGAGTGCTCGGGGTATCAAATACTCCGTGCACTCAAAGTTATCGAGAACATGAAGTACTCGAAGATAACGAGTACATGAGTGCTCAATCTTGAAGTTCAAGCCAATGCAAAATGGTCGGAAGTTTCGAGCTTGAAGTCGAAGAAGTGTACGAGTGGTATCGGTTGGAAGCCTCGAGCAGAACGGTTGAAATTTCTGAGTACACAGCGGTTGAAGATTTGAGTTCGAGCGCAGAGCGGTCGTAACCCACGTTCGAGCTGAGTGGTCGAAAGCCTTCATCGACTAGGAAGCGTTCGAAGCCATCAACTATGAGGAAGCAGCTGAAGGCTAATTGGTCGAAATCAATAGATCAAAGACCAGTGGGTCATATGAGCGCAGTAAGGGAAAATTCCAACAACGCTTGCAATTGCGTGCGTGCATCTGGTCTGCTCATTCAAACGAAGTCATGGTCCCCTGCTCACGCATCAAAGTCTTCAGGCACAGAAGAAGTCACTCACACCAAACAGGAAAGGGAGAAAGAATCACCATACCGGGGCATCTCGCTTTGTTCATCATCTTATATGCAATGCACTCAATGATGCATGTCCTACAGGGCAGTGTTCTCTTCACAGTGACACGGGAACCAAACCAAAATAGGCAACATATCCAACCAAGTCTGTGCAACATCTAGGGGTGAAAACGGGTCGGGTTAATCCCGACCGATCCGGCACCGAATCCGATTGGTACCGAATCCGACTAGTACCGAATCCGGAGAAAAAAATATGGGTTAGGATATGGTAACAGCAATATCCGTCCGAATCCGAATATCCGTCCGAATCCGATATGTCTTCAAGTTTGATTTCACGTTAGTGCTACTATTTGATGTTTTATTTTCTTTTGCAATGGTAAAATAAAATCTTCCACATCAGCTATGTGCGTCCTACTCCATTTACTGCACTGCATGCATTCCTTATAAACAAGTAGGGGTGCAGACGAATTGGGTTAATCCCGACCGATCCGGCACCGAATCCGATTGGTACCGAATTCGGAGAAAAAATATGGGTTAGGATATGGTAACAGCAATATCCGACCGAATCCGACCCGTTTTCACCCCTAGCAACATCCTGTCAGGTTGTGTATTCAAGAGACCAGAAATAAGGTGACCAACCCATCGGGAAAGATAGGATTCTGCTGTGCTAGTTCAGTGAGTGCCATCCACTTCACAATCTAAGTATTTCTCAAAGTGATGTCATACTCGATGCAGACTCCATGCAAAGGCAGGGAGATGTGCACTGAGCTGAAGTTAGTAAGATGGTCCAAACTTAATTCATTGTCTAACAGCCGAGTGATGAATGGGCGAGGGGACAAACTTTCAATGTGTCACACACACTGGGCTTGCAGATACTTCTCCCAGGGAATACTGCATCATTCTTAAGGGAAACTGGTGAACACTTGAAGTGCTGTAATAACTAAGATTCTGAAAGAAACCGTGGTGTGCAGAATGGTCAAGGGGACTCCTGTAATTCGATGGCAATGGGATCAAGCTAGTTAGTGCAGAATGACATTAAAGCATCAATGAGGACAAGAGAATGTAGCTGCTACTCTAGGCTTGACATATCAGGTTGATCAAGCTCATTAAAATTTTTTATAGTTTACTCGGTGTAGCTTAGGCTGAGGGCCTCCAAAAGAGAGCACTTCCACTTTCTTACAGCATATATGCTCATGTCCTCCCAAAAAGGTAGTAGCAATTGCATATATAGAAGTTGAACTGCTAGTCTGATACTGTGTGCCACTAAACCTGCATCTCTCAAAAGTCAACGTAGGATTTGCAAAACAATTTGTAGCATGCCAAATCAACAACGAGCAGCATCTATCTCCAATGGAAGAGAATTGTAGTGCCAATGGAAGAGAATCATAGTGGTGAAAGATGTCGCATCGGCCAAGTATCAAGATAGGAATCAGGAAGCACCACTAGTAGAGACTACAAATCTATGACATCAGGCACTAAGAACTGAGCACACTGATGGTTCATAGATGAATTGATGTGTGCCACGATAGCTGGTCAACCTGAGTGAGGAACACCTGCCGCTATTGCAAGAAGCTAGCTAACTTCCTCGACAGCGACTGTACAAATGTTTCTCACTGTTGGGTGAGTGGCCCCACCTTGGTCCAGTCGACCTATTGTACCAAAAGGCTCAATAATGTAAGGCCACATGATTGACCCGAGAGGGTTGGTCGCAAGAGAAAAGATAATATTAACCCTGTGATTATAGACTCAGATAAAGATATTTATGTAACAAGTCTCCTCATGGCTACAATATGTGCCTTAAGGCAGCATAGAAAGGGGGCTCTTCTTGATCAGATAAATCTAGATATCATAGACCTCTATCTCCTATCTCTATGGTTTGTAAGGCTCCGGACAGCCCCTTTGTGGCCTCCCCATAGTCCCCTTGTCTACTGTTTGGTCTATAACCACAATAGTCAGCGCTATCTGTGGGGATCGGCATAGAAACGACAAGTTGAGAAAGGAGTGTTCAGACACAATGGCACCAAAAAAGGTGACTACGTCAACTCCTAAGCGAAAGAGAAGCATTGCCATCGAGACTGCTGCATGAGGGTAAGGGAGCCAGCCCGTGAAGGTCCCTTGCCCCCATGGCAGCGACACACCGACGAGATGACGCCTCGACCTGTGACAGGTAACGAGGGTGGCTCCTCAGCAGCCGCGCCAATGATGAAGCGAAGCATCGCCAACGAAGAACCCGATCGTGGCGGGCAATTGAAACATCGAGGTCCGCACCACTCAAGCAGTGGTCTCCGCTGGCATTGACACTGTTGCTAGCTCTGCATGCAAGCGACCCCTCTCTTCCTCGAGAGTGGTGACCTATTGTAGGAAGTTCTGCCACTTCTCTGTGGCACGACTATTAGCCTCGGTGATAGCAACCTCTGCGGCGGTGATAGCCTTTGCACCCTCTAACTCGAGGAAGTGGATACAAGCCTTGCACTCACCAGCATGACCATAGCCTCCTTAGCTTGGTGAGCGATAGCAAGTGTCACCTGAGCATCCTCTATGGCCTTTCGATGTATGGAGGCTTTAGACTGCATAGTGTGTAGCTGATCCTACAGGACCGACAACTCCTGAAGCGTCACTGCCTGGAGCGC
The DNA here is from genome assembly GCA_017311315.1 of Dendrocalamus latiflorus. NCBI lineage: Eukaryota > Viridiplantae > Streptophyta > Magnoliopsida > Poales > Poaceae > Dendrocalamus > Dendrocalamus latiflorus. Next base: position 30,398,387 of record CM029622.1, read on the forward strand.
CCACGCTACAGCAACCATCTGCATAACAAAACAATGGTGTGGCCAGACTCAGAGGAAGAAAAAGGTGGTAGAGTGAGAGGTAATAATAGACAAGAAACAATCATACCCTTGCTTATCTAGTCTCCAAGACCCCAAAGAGGAGCTCTGTCCCATATGAGTGGAGGGCCCTTTAGTTGAGGGTTAGATCTATGCACTCTCAGCACTGTGCAGAGCACGAAGCACCTCTGGTCGAGGGACAAAACCCCCTAGAGAAAGCCATTGTGACTTCACGCCTATTGCCTAAGCTTCCTTTGCGATGTGTCCCCTCGTGCCAAGAGTGGCTTTGAGCCCACGTGTGAGCTCCTACCCAAAAGATTGTGGCTCCGCCGCCGGAGAGTGGGGCCTGCTGACGAGGGTGATAATGTAAGGAGCATAGTGGGGACACTTGCGCAAAGTTCTGAGAACAAAAGAAGGAACTCAAACCTGAAACATGCTGGGTGGAGTCGAACATCAATACATTCTTTTGGCCTCACGCGAGGTCCTCTCTAGGGGGCGTCATCGTGGCAAGGGCCACACCGACCAATGTGATCGAAGGCGTGCTGCCCTTGGAGCAAGACTCCTCATCCAGCACGCTCGTGGCAATCTGAAACTCCATCGTGGGGGCCGGGGCAGGCATCTCCAACCTTGTGTGCTTTGCTGGAAGGTGGGGTGAGGCCGAGGATGAATGTTGCATTGGGGACAGCGAGGCTATCAGCGCAGATAGCGAAGGGTTCACAACACACCCTACGTTTGCCCCATGCTCAAGTGCCCTCAACCCATCTATGGCCCACCCCTTATCTAGGCCCATGGTAGGATCCGCATCGCACGCCGCTTCGCCTCCCTCCACGTTAGAATCAAGCGTGATGGCGATGCAAGGATTGCCATTAGTACCATCGTCGCCATCGCCATTGTTGTTGCCGCTATTGTCGTCATCATCTTCATTGTCACCAGCATCATCACCCGCATCGTCCCCATACTCTGTGCCGAACTCGCTGAGGCCACTGTGTTCCTCCACACTGGAGTTAGGTGCCGTAGGGGTGGGAGGGGCCGAAGAAAGGGGCACGGTCGCAATGGTCAGCATCGAACCCTTGCAAGCATCTGCGTCTTCACGGCCTCCATCGTCTTCATTGTCCTGTCTGCCAGCACTGCAAGATTGGCCTCCGCTCGTAGTAGGGATGAGACACTTAGGCGCGGCGAGGCCCAAAGCTTCCTACACGTGATTAATGTTAGGATTAGCCTTTTGGGATCTCCTAGGTTAGATCTAGCGGGGTTTCATTTACGGGTTTGAGTTCTTGAGGCAATACCGAGAGGGAGAGAGAGGACTAACCGTCCGACGCGGAGGAGGAGGAGTTGGCCATCGCGGGGACGCTCGGTGAAGTCTGCGCACGGGCAGCGACGATCGGGGAAGAGGTACGGGGCTCCTCGGCGGCGGCGTGTCCCGGGCGGCGGCGACCTCCCTGGCGGCGGCGATCTGGCGGTGGTGCTTCCCGTCGCTGGAGCGCCTCCTCTTAGATCGGGTCTAGGGTTTGTCGGTGGGGATGGCGGCGGCACGGTGAACCTTGGTGTGCGTGCTGCCCCGGCCCCCACCTCTATTTATGTGGCGCTGGCGACAGGGGCCCACCAGCCTATTGGGCTGGGCGCCCCCGATCAGGGCGCGGTCAAGGAGAGAGGGGGGCATTTGGCCGTTGGGCCAAATGCCCTGAGATCACATTCTAACATTCTCCCCCTTGATCTCAATCTATGTTTTATCTTTAATTACTTTTTCCTTTACACATTCCATCACAGATTAGTGCATAGAACATGTCTCATCGTCACGGTCAATCGCCGATAGATTCAACAGCTACAATACACCTCTCTGTTCTGAAATAGTTACTTTAATCTTTTGGGCCATCTTTTAGTCCAGGAATCATAGGCTTTCCCTTAAACCCATGCCGGCTATATGTTCTCTGAACACGTTGGGTGGTAAGCCTTTAGTAAGCGGATCCGCTAACATCTTTGCGGTACTTATATGCTCAAGACTTATAATTTGATCCCGAACTTTATCTTTCACAACATAGTACTTTATGTCAATGTGTTTGGCAGCACCACTTGACTTATTGTTGTGGGCATACGTTACTGCGGGTTCATTATCGCAGTACAACTTAAGTGGTCTATTGATGTCGTCAACCACTTTCAAACCGGGTATGAACTTCTTTAGCCAGTTCACCTGCCCCGTAGCCTCATAACATGCTACAAACTCGGCATACATTGTGGACGATGTAGTGACGGTTTGCTTTGAGCTTTTCCACGATATAGCTCCTCCAGCGAGAGTGAACACATATCCGGATGTAGACTTTCTATCATCTCCCGCAAAATCAGAATCTGTATACCCCACTATATAGAGTAAATCTGATCTTCTGTATGTCATCATGAGGCCTTTTGTTCCTTGCAAATAACGCAAGACTTTCTTTATCAATTTCCAATGTTCTATTCCAGGATTGCTCTGGAATCTGCCAAGTAACCCGGTAACAAATGCTAAGTCAGGGCGTGTGCACACTTGAGCATACTGTAAGCTTCCGACAGCTATGGAACTGCTTTCATTTGATCGATCTCATACTGGTTCCTGGGGCATTGAAAATCCCCATATCTGTCGCCCTTGACTATAGGTGCAGGTGAAGGACTACATTTATGCATCCCAAATTTCTTTAAGACTTTCTCTATGTATGTCTTTTGTAACAGTCCCAATGTCCCCTTGTTTCTATCCCGGTGAATTTCGATCCCTAGAACGAACGAAGCTTCACCAAGATCTTTCATATCAAAGTTTGAGGACAAAAACTTCTTTGTCTCCAGTAGCAGACTGACATCACTACTAGCTAGTAGGATATCATCCACATACAGGATTAGGAAGATAAACTTCCCATCTTTAAACTTTGCATAAACACAGTTGCCCTCTACATTCTCTTTAAATCCAAATTTTCTTATTGTACTGTCAAACTTCAAGTACCACTGTCTTGAAGCTTGCTTTAACCCATAAATCGATTTCTTTAGGCGGCATCCCATTCTTTCATTTCCATCCACGACAAAACCTTTCGGTTGTGCCATGTAAACATTTTCCTCCAAGTCCCCATTAAGAAATGCCGTCTTTACATCCATCTGATGTAACTCTAAATCATAATGTGCTACTAATGCCATTATGATTCTGAAGAAATCTTTACATGAGACTGGAGAAAAGGTCTCATTGTAATCAATCCCTTCTCTTTGCGTAAATCCTTCTTACTCTTTGATAAATCTGATAATCATCAGAAATAGCTCATCTTCTTACTCTTTGAGACCTCCTCGGGGCCTCCTCATTTGGCACATCTTCTGTTTGAGACTGCTGTTGCTCCCCCTCATCTGTGGCAATGGGTTCTATAGGATCCTGAAGAACAGGTTCCTCATTCTCATTCATTGTTGCCACAGGAGGAACAATAACAGGTGCTGGCACCACAGTGTCTTGCACCGTCAGTGCAGCGACAACAGGTAGTGTGAAGATTGGCTCTTGAATCATCGGAGTGGGCGCATACACCCGCTTCTCTTCAAGATCAATCTCACGAGCTACCATACTTCCTCTTATCATTTCATCCTCTAAGAAGACAGCGTGTCTCGTTTCTACAAACTTTGTATATCTGTCTGGACAGTAGAAACGAAAACCTTTTGACTTTTCAGGGTAGCCAATGAAATGGCAACTTACTGTTTTGGGATCAAGCTTCCCAAGGTTTGGGTTAAATACTTTAGCCTCAGCAGGACTCCCCCATACACGTAAGTGGTTTAGTGAGGGAACTCTTCCTGTCCACAACTCGTACGGTGTTTTGGGCACCGACTTACTAGGCACTCTGTTGAGAATATGAATGGCGGTTTTCAACGCCTCCATCCATAAACTCAATGGCAGTGTGGAGTAGCTCATCATGCTTCGCACCATATCCATCAGGGTACGGTTGCGTCTTTCAGCTACTCCATTTTGCTGAGGTTCGCCCGGTGTAGAATACTGGGCCACTATTCCATTTTCCTGTAAATACCTTGCAAAAGGTCCAGGAACTTGTCCATATGGGGTATGTCGACCGTAGTACTCCCCCCCCCCCCCACGATCAGATCGGACTATCTTAATCTTTAAATCGTGTTGGTTTTCAATTTCAGCCTTAAATATCTTGAATTTATCCAAGGCTTCATTTCTTTCTTTGATTGGATAAATATATCCATAACGGGAGTAATCATCCGTGAATGTTATGAACGAGTCATATCCATCCACACTTTTCACAGGAAAAGGACCACAATTATCTGTGTGAATAATTTGTAGAACTCCTGTGCTTCTTTTAGCGTCTTTTTTAATTTTCTTTACATATTTTCCTTTAATGCATTCTCTGCATTGTTCTAAGTCTGAGAACTCTAATAGAGGAAGAATTTCATTCTTAACAAGTCTTTCTATTCTCCCCCTCGAAATATGGCCTAAACGACAGTGCCATAATTTCGACGATTCATTATGAGTTCTCTTTCGTTTTCTGTTCGCATTCACAGGCGAGGATATACGCTCATTCACATCACATACGGAATTCACATTTTCACGAAGTGACAACAAATAAAGCTCATTCTGTAAGATGGCAAGACCAACACATTCTTTATTAAACATTATTTCACACTTGCCATTTCCAAAATTACAATCATAACCATCTTTGTCCAAATTTGAAACACTAATCAAATTCCTCTGTAAAGAGGGAACAAAAAGGACATCTCTAAGTAAAAGATTGGAGCCATTAGCTAACTCTAATGAAAGATCGCCAACGGCTTCAACTTCAGCTTGGACTCCATTTGCAACTTTAATGCATCTTTCGTTTCTTTGCGTAGTCCTCGTCGAACGGAATCCCTGTAAAGAATTAGCAACATGAATAGTTGCTCCCGAGTCAATCCACCAAGTGGATTTCGAATATTGCACATACAGGGATTCATTTATAAAGGTAATAATGTTCTCACCTTTCTTTGCCATTATCATCTTTAAATAATCAGGACAGTTCTTCTTGTAGTGTCCCGTCTTCTTGCAGTGAAGACACAAATCTTTGTCTACAGCAAATTTATTCTGTTGAGGCTGATGGACAGAGGCTTTTCCCTTGTTCTTTGAGAAGAAGGTACTGTTGAAGTTCTTTTTCTTGTTATCCTTCACATAGTTGATAGATCCACCATGTGAGGATTTAATTCTTTCCTCCTCTTGCACACACATAGCTATGCACTTTTCCAAGTCTCATTTCTCGGGCTGCATGTTATAGTTGACAACAAAAGTGTCAAACTCTTTAGGCAAGAAAGCAAAAACCAAATGAATAAGGAACTCATCCTTGAGAGCCAAATCCATTGGTTTAAGCTTGGATGCCAAGTTGCTCATCCTCAGTATGTGCTCTCTTATGCCACTGCCACCACCAGAGTACCTCTCTGTCACAAGCTGTTTAATAAGCTGTGTAGCATAAGTCTTTGAAGAGCCAGTAAACTAACTCTTTATTCTCTCAAGGTACTCTGTGACAGTGTCACACTCTGCAATTGAGCCTACAATTGCAGGCTCAATTGTGTTCTTTATCACAGCCATACATTTCTTGTTGGTTGTGGTTCATTTCTTATGATCAAGATCATAAGACATCTGTAAGAGAGCATGATCCCTCTGTCTTTTCTGCCAAGCAGTATCATTTTCATTTTGATCCCTCACTGGTGCCATAGGCTCAGTGGGACGTGCTGTAGTGAGGACCCAGTCCACCTCAGCCAAGATAAACGCCAAGTCTATCTTTTTCTTCCACTCCCCATAATTATCTCCTTTAAGAGTGGGGATCTCTCTGATACAACTCATTAAGTTGTATCCGCCTGAAAAATATTTCAAATAAAGTGAGAACATAACAGGAAAATTATATGCCTTATTTCCAACGTTGGTCAAAAATACGACATACAATTTAACACAATTTTATCTATACATTAAATCTACATCACCATTGGGCAGAAAGAGAAATAATGCATAAATCATCAATTAAAAAATTATAATATTGTTATTATCAACGTTGGTCAGAAAATAACAATATCATAATTATTTGGAATTTATCTCTATTTTTCCAAAATTAAATTCTCCCGTTGGTTCGAATTTAATAATGAAAATCATCAACATTAACTTTTGCAGCGGAAACTGTAATTATTCTAAAAATAATTCATTATACAGAAGTATTATACTGTACACATTTAATCTTTGAAAAAATTAACACGTTGGGCAAAAAATTACAGAGATTTTGGATCAAATTTCATTGAAATTCATCAAAAAATACTTCTGAAAATCATTAAATCCATTTTCGGGATTTTACTGTTCATACGGCCATTTCGGCCTATTCGGCCCGGCCACGGCCCACGGCGGCCTGCCCGCGCGGCCTGGCGCTCGCGGCCTGCCTCGCCCACGTGCGGCCCAACCAGCCGGCGCCGCACGCGCGCTCTCCCTTGGCCCATCCCGCGCGGCCGCAGCGCAGCCAGCCTCACGCGCGCGCGCGCTCGGCCTCACGCGTTGCTCTGCGCCCCGTCAGCCGTCGGATTCGCATCCGACGGCTCTCGCTCCTCGTGGCGGCGCGCTCTCGCCCGCCTGGGCCGTGATTCTCTCGCCCGCCTGGGCCGAAAGGGAGCCCGACGCGCTCGGCGCCATCTGTACCGTCCGTCGCCATCCGACGGCTGCGAGCGAAAATCGCCCGAACAAAACCGCCGCGACGGACGCCCCCGAAAACCCTAGGTCATTTCTGCCTCTCCCCTCTCTCTCTCCGCACCCGAGCGAGCGAAGCGACGGTGGCGGCGGCGACTTCGTCCACGCCGCCGGAGAAGGGGAAGAAGAACCGGCGCCGCCATGGGCCCTCTCGCCGGCGTGCGCGCTCCCCTGAGAGGGAGCGCGCCGCCGTCGAGCGGCTCTGTGTCGGCGCCCCTCCGAGCGCGCGCGCTCGGATCTGTCCTGTGCGTCGACGGTGGCCCGTACGTGGAGCACCGGCGAGCCCACGGCCCGATCGGTCTCCCGCACGCCAGCGACGACGACGACAGCCAGGCGACGACGGCCAGGTAAGCCCAGCCGTTTCTTTTCTAGTGTTAGGGTTCGGGTTAGGGTTAGGGTTCGTCCTTCCCCTCTTTTCTTTCTTTTCTTTTCGCCATCTAAATCTACGCCTAGGTGCTCTGATACCATTGTTAGGATTAGCTTTTTGGGATCTCCTAGGTTAGATCTAGCGGGGTTTCATTTACGGGTTCGAGTTCTTGAGGCAATACCGAGAGGGAGAGAGAGGACTAACCGTCCGACGCGGAGGAGGAGGAGTTGGCCATCGCGGGGACGCTCGGTGAAGTCTGCGCACGGGCAGCGATGGTCGGGGAAGAGGTGCGGGGCTCCTCGGCGGCGGCGTGTCCCGGGCGGCGGCGATCTGACGGTGGTGCTTCCCGTCGCTGGAGCGCCCCCTCTTAGATCGGGTCTAGGGTTTGTCGGTGGGGATGGCGGCGGCACGGTGAACCTTGGTGTGCGTGCCGCCCCGGCCCCCACCTCTATTTATGTGGCGCTGGCGACAGGGGCCCACCAGCCTATTGGGCTGGGCGCCCCCGATCAGGGCGCGGTCAAGGAGAGAGGGGGGCATTTGGCCGTTGGGCCAAATGCCCTGAGATCACATTCTAACAATTAATGCATGGACCGCCGAACATAGTTGATGAGTGCAGGTTGTGCTCCTTTAGAATATTGCATCCTACGAACACAGCTGCCATGCGCTCTGCCTCTGCCAATGGAAGAACCACAAGACCTTGCATTTAGCCAGCAAAAAACTGACCACCAACATCGAAACATGTAGCGAAGGGCGGAAGCTTACCCGGACCCGTCAGGTATAGAAAATGATGGTAGTACTAGATAGCTCTCAAATTAAGCCGCCTATTTTTTTAATTAAGCAACAACGTAACTAGGACTAATCATTATACGCAAGCTTAGTTACAATCAATCATTCTCAGCTTGCTTCCTTGACAAGATTAAGAATTTTTCTGACATCATTGATAAGAGTAAGACCAAAAGTTTGAGCTCATAGCTCATGTATTGTTTGATAATCAAGATTATGATAGTTGTATAGATAGTTAGATACACAAGCGAAATCAAGACTTACTAGAAGTTTGCCTTCGTGATCTTGGACTTCAATTTTACTTCTTAAGATAAATACTTTAGTCAACTTGTCCATTTAATTAAAGAGGGTATGCCATCAAATGTCCTGAGAAAATGTAAACAACTGAATCTTAAAATGTTTGGAAAACGTGAGTGTTGAATCTAGTATGAGGAGATTGTGTTGAAGTATGATTGGATAGTCTATTTTTCCTCAATAATTTAAACTTTTTTAAGGAGAATTAATTGGTGCATAGAACTCAATATAGTATTTAAATTTTAGAGTTGAAGGGTAAAAAGTAGCTCCAACAGATTCCCAAATAGACTCCCAAAAATAGAACACACCCAAAAAATGGGCTCTCGCTCTCTACTTATAGAGGATGATCTAGACTCCCAATACTGTTTTTCTGGTTTAGGGTATCTGTTGGAGGGAATGATTATTTTGGGACCTTATATCGTGATTAGGATCTGTAAAAAGAGATATAGGGTGTGAATTTATTGGGCATCTCTTGGAGATGCTCTTAGAGCAACTCCAGCAGGGCCCCTACTTGAGCCCTCAAACCTCATATTTGAGGGCTTGAGGTAAAAATAGAGGTCCAGCAGGGCCCCTACTAGAGCCCTCAAATTTGAGGAGCCCCTCAAATCACCCTCCCACCCCTCATTCCTAGGGGCCCCCCACCCCTCATTTTCCTGTTTTTTCCCGCACCGTGAAACTTCTCCCGCTCTCGGCCAAAATTCCCCGCCCGCCTCTTCCCCTCCCGTCCGCCGAATCCCCCCCCTGCCTGCATCTTTCCCCGCCGCCTCCCTCGCCCGACGCCTCCGCCGCTTCCCCGCCCGCCTCCCTCGCCCGACGCCTCCGCCGCTTCCCCGCCCGCCCGCCCGCCTCCCTCGCCCGACGCCTCCGCCCGTCGCCGACGCCGTCGCCGCCAAAATCCGCCGCTTCCGCTCACCCCCGCCTCGCCCGCCTCCGTCGTCGCCGCCTCCCTCGCCGCCGCTTCCGCTCACCCCCGCGCGCCTCTTTTTCCGCCGCCTCCCTCCCCGCCCGCCTCCTCCGCTTCCCCGCCCGCCCGCCTCCCTCGCCGACGCCTCGCCCGTCGCCGACGCCGTCGCCGCCAAAATCCCCTCGCCAACGCCCGTCGCCCGCCTCCCTCGCCGACGCCTCGCCGACGCCGTCCTTGCCCGAATGGATTTGTCAGGAGTGGGTCCCATGTGTCAGTGTGTGTGGAATGGATTTGAGGGCTTAGATTTGAGGGGTGCTGTTGGAGTAGAAGCAAAAAAATTGGGTCATCAAAAGTAGGTGGAGCCCTCAAATGAAAAGTAGGGGCTCTGTTTTGAGGGCTACTGCTGGAGTTGCTCTTAGAGCTGGAGAGGTCTTCAGTTTGAGAGCTAGCTGGCACAATTTCAAGGAAAACAAATATTTGTGATGGTTGAAGAGTTCGGCAACGAGACTCGAGACCAAGGTAGTCCTAGATGTGGATCTTGTCCTAAGCCATGTTGAGTGCACGTTGTATGCTTGGTTGAGCACTGATGTGTGAAGTGCGAAGTTGAACTATGAGTATATGATTGTGCCAAATGGTAATAACTCTAGTCAACGAATTATTATTTGTTGCGCTTCAACAAATAATAAGCTCACCAGAGTATTGTAGCAAAATAATAATTAGAGACAAAATATAATATTACATAAACATAACCACGTAGATCTAAATTCTTTTACAAAGCCACCAGAGCCTAAATAATATAATAAGAACAATACAATAAGTACAGAAGTAGTTCTAGTCCAGAAGCTAATTATATAAGTACTAGGAAACATAAAACATCGTATTAATTTACATATGCCCTAAGAGTCATGCTCAATCCGCTAGTAATAACTTAGTCGTCATAGGTCCCGTATAAGGCGTCCGTCTCATACGTGTCGTACTCACAACCATCCCCCTCCCACACTGTATTGAACTCCTCTGAATAGATATCCTCCACATCAAGTGGGATCTCAGGCTGGCAAACTTTTAAACAAAGAAAAATAATAGTAAAGGTGAGTACAGAATACCCAGCAAATGTTAATAACAACAGTGCACTTGTATGATCATAAACCATCATCTCTTTGAATCTCTTCTCATATCATAACATCTCAAAAATAAATATTTTTAGGTTGAGAAATAATTTTGGATTTTAATTTAGAAATTTACTGAACACTCGTATAAATATCACCTTTCCAAGGCACCCACTACCCTCCATTTACCTATACTACAGTTCAACTGCTCTCTCTTAGCTAAGACTACTATACCGCTTTCATTTCTTTCACTTAGCATTGATCCAGATTAAACCTCATTTTATTTTTATGCAAGGTGATAATAATTTAGTAGGTAAATACTTATTTTACTTAAGACAATCTAATCATATGTTCAAAAATATGCTTGCTTGAGTATTGATCGAACGTCTCCGGGTCAGGTTCTCTCGGGTGAATTTATCTCTCCGAATCCGGTTCTTTTTCTACTTTAACATGTATGCTATGGTTCAATCTATGAATACAAAAGATAAAATATTCCGATGCGTTCTCGTATGATTCCTTAGGTCAATTTAGTCGATTGTAGATTTTTACAATTTAAATGCAATTTATATCGCCACGCAAATTTAGTCTACTGATGATAATTAGTTCAGTTTAATAATCATGAACAATTATTAATGGATTTATGCAATTTAAATATTACTTACAAAATTAAATGTGTTGCTAAACATATAATAGAGCTATGCACGACAATATGCAAATAAGTACTCTATGTTGAGGAACCGTCGCTGACGACCAGTCCGAGCGATTCCTTTGCTTAGAACAAGAACGAATCAATCACAGAATCACAGAACAATAGATTGAACACAGAGGGATAGAGAGAACTCCTGATCTTTCTTTATTGCTTTCGATTGCATCAGGTGTACATAATGAGGGGGTATGAGTCCCTATTTATAGCCTACGGTGGGGTGCCCAAATATGTCAGGACTCTGGTCGTGGGCCCAGTTTCCTAACACTCCCCCTTGGGCACTCACCCAACATGCTCATGCCTCACTAAAACTCCATAAAAACCCAGTAGAAAAAATTTTGGAAAAAGAGTACATGATACATGCGATGCTGCGATGCACGAATTGCCTCATTAAAAACCTTGATCGAGAAACTTCATGGAAAACTCGTAAGGGAAAAAGAGTACAATTCACCCAAATTCATTTGGTCTGCAGGACTTTATTCTTTGGGTACTTAATCTTCATGATCAAAATTTATTAGCGGGCTTGTGAGAATTCTCCCCCTGAATTCTGCACTTCTCTAAGTCTCATCATTCCAATTCCACGCACACACCTTTCAAAGCTAGATGCGGGGAGTGACTTAGTGAATAAATCTGCGAGATTTTCACATGACTTAGTATGCAGTACTTTAATCTTGTCCATCTTTTGCAATTCATGTGCATAAAAGAACTTGGGGTTGATATGCTTTGTGAGATGACTCTTCACATAGCCCGTTTGCACTTGTGCAACGCAAGCGACATTATCTTCATAGATAATTGTGGGGGTTTGCACAATTTTCATCCCACATGACTGCTGGATGTGGTGAACCATTCGGCGGAGCCAAGCGCACTCTCGTGCGGCTTCATACAGTGCTATGATTTCTGAGTGGTTCGTCGAAGTAGCCACAAGGCTTTGCTTAGACGATTTTCATGAAATTGCAGTTCCACCACACAGAAAAACATAACTTGTTTGTAACTTAGCGGTATGCGGGTCTGACAGATACCCAGCATCTGCATAGCCAATCAAGTTCAGATATTGATTCTTTCTGTAAAACAATCCAAGGTCCTTGCTTCCTTAGAGGTATCGGAAAATGTCATTTATGCCCTGCCAATGCCTTTTGGTGGGCTCTGCACTGTACCTTGCTAACAGGTTCACGGCAAATGCAATGTCGGGTCTAGTACAGTTTGCTAAGTACATGAGTGCTCCCACTGCACTCAAGTATGGGAATTCCGGTCCCATAACTTCCTCCCCCTCTTCCCTAGGTCGGAAAGGATCTTTTCTTGTTGTAAAGACCTCCCGATCATCGGTACTTTCGAGGGAAATGCCTTCTCGAAGCCAAACCTTTCAAGCACCTTCTGGGTGTAGGTCGATTGATGTACCAAGACTCCTTTAGGGACATGCTCAAGCTGCAGGCCTAAGCAAAACTTGGTCTTTCCTAAATCTTTCATTTCAAATTCTGACTCCAAGTAGGAGCTTGCTTCTTTTATGTCTTCAGCTGTCCCGATGATATTCAGATCATCTACATACACAGAGATTATACAGAATCCATTTTGGGATCGCCGTATAAATACACAAGGACAGTCTTCATTGTTCGTGTAGCATTTCTTGCAGGGAAAGTCACTTAAGCGATTATACCACATTCTTCCAGATTGTTTCAGTCCATACAGTGACTTTCTGAGTTTCACACTGTACAGATTTCTATTTGCTCTGTCTTGGTTCGGGAGAGGGATTCCTTCAGGGACTTTCATGTAAATCTCCGAATCCAAGTTGCTGTAAAGGTATGCAGTCACAACATCCATCAATTTCATTTCTAAGTTCAAGTTCACTACCATTGAGATCAAGTATCTAAAGGTAATTCCACTCTTGACTGGGGAGTAGGTTTCTTCATAATCAACTCCAGGACGTTGAGTGAAACCTTGTGCTACCAGCCTTGCTTTGTATCTTACTACTTCATTTCTTTCATTTCTCTTTCGAACAAATACCCACTTGTGCCCAACAGGGTGTATGTGGGGAGGTGTGCGGCATACGGGTCCAAACACCTCTCTTTTGTTCAGAGATAGCAATTCAGTTGCTATTGCCTTTTTCCAGTCTTCCCAATCTGATCTTTTCTTACATTCAGCGAGCGATGCAGGCTCGGGATCAAAATCGATGATTGTGGCAATTTGCTTTGCGAAGTAGATATCGATATTGGCTGTTGTCCTATTCAGGGACTCTCCCGTGTGCACAAAATTTATAGCTATTTCTTCATGAGTTGCTTCTTCTGGAGCGATTGCTTCTGCTGGAGCTTTACCTTGCACATCGCTTCTTTCAATTGCGGTGGCAAGTCCCTTTGGTTTTTCAGCTCCGATGTGTGCGCATACATCTATGCCGATGGGGATATTCAGATCCGGTATACCCTTTTCTGAAGGTGTCATACTTGTGCCAAGTCTCAACTGGTTCCCCTTCTCATTCTGGGGGACTTCAATGATCGGCTATGATAAATCCCTCTTATCCTTTTTCGCCGGGCGTCCCCGGTTACTTTGGACTCGAGGAACCGGAGTTCTCGTCCTTTTATTCTGAGGCCTCTGGACGGGATTAGGGATACCATCAATTTTCTTTGGTATTTCAACCCTCTCTGATGCATTGCGTGCAGGCACATGCGACTTAATCACGCTCTTCAAATCACTAAAGTGATCGGGCAGTTGATTTGCTAATGCTTGCAAGTTGATGATCTTCTGGATCTCTTTTTCAGTTTCACTAGTGCGCGGGTCATGTGCATGAATTCCCGTGGCTTCCCACGTAATTTCCCGATATTTTTCATCAACGGGTTGATTTCCTCCCCCTAATGGCAGGAAATTATCCTAATCAAAAATACAATCAGCGAAGTGGGCAGTATGCAAATCTCCTGTCATGGGTTCCAAATACCTGATTATGGATGCGGTCTTATAACCAACGTATATCCCAATCTTACGGAGAGGGCCCATTGCAGTACGCTGCAGAGGTGGTATCGGTACATAAACCTTGCATCCAAACTTCCTAAGATGAGAAATTTTCGATGGTGACCCTTGCTCTAGTTGCATAGGTGAATGGATGCTGTAGATCGAAGGTCTAAGGTTGATGAGATTTGCTGCATGAAGGACTGCGTGTCCCCAACATGTAGCTGGCAAAATACTTTTATGCAAGAGGGGTCGGGCAATAAATTTAATTCTTTTAATTAAAGCCTCTGCCAAACCGTTCTGAGTGTGGACATGCGGTACCAAATGCTCAACTGCAATTCCCATTGCCATGCAATAATCATCAAATGCCTTTGAAGTAAATTCACCGGCATTGTCCATTCTGATGGACTTAATGTGATGATCAAGAAACATATTTCTGATGCGAATGATCTGCGAGATTAATTTTGCAAAGGCATGGTTTCTTGTGGATAACAAACCCACATACGACCACTTTGATGAAGCATCAATGAACACCATGAAATACTTAAATGGCCCTGAAATGGGCTGAATGAGACCGCAAATGTCCCCCTGGATACGCTCCAGGAATGCAGGGACTTCATCCTTCACTTTCAGAGTGGAGCGTCTAGTAATTAGTTTCTCGGTGGCACATGCAGGGCACACAAAATCTTCATGATTCGGGAAATTCTTCACATTAATATTATGCCCATGCGAGTTATTTATTATGTTTCTCATCATCCTAAGACTTGGGTGGTCTAATCTGTCATGCTAGAGACAGAAGAGTGCAGAGCTTCTAAACACTGTCTTCAGAACAGTGTACGCTGCAGGCACTACACCATGTCCCAAAATTGGTAACAATCAATTTGTCGGCAAAGATACTATAGACCGACAAACGATGTGTCGGTAATTACCTTTCCCGACAGATGATATCTGCCAGGATAAATGCAGTCGGTAAAGACTTTTGCCGACAGATAAACGTTTGCCGACATATAATGTGTTAGTGGTTTGTAACTTTTGCCGACAGATATGATTTCCCGACAGATATGATTTACCGACAGATAGAAACATTACCAACAGATAAACTATCAGTAAATATAGATCTACCGACAGATAATATATCAATAAACTAGACTGACAGGTTCAAAATTTGAAACAACAAATCCTATTATCTGTCAGTAATTCATCAATACAAGATTTGTTATTGATTCCTATATATAGGAGCAGTCCAACAGAAGGATACACATCATAGATGGATCAAATTTCATCAATAATTACTTGTCCACAAGGCAATACATACATGCATCGACATTCAACAAATATATATTTTCATCACTTTCCACAAAGCATAGAACCATTCCAGAATTTCCGTTAATCCACAACATTCCACAAAGTAATACCACAACAACCATTCAAGAATTTGCTACAACCATTCCAGAATTTGCTCAAAAGACCATAGCACCTAAATATGATCCATTTCAGCTAAATAACCCACTGTCCAAAAGCAACAACTCAGAAGGTTTTTCTAAGTAACAATTAGATGTGAGTGTGTCCACAACCTAGCAGCAAAAGTCTGAGTCATCTATCTACCCTTGCTAATTCATCTAACTTTCCTTGTAGTCATTCATCTACCATTGCTTCACAAAAGTTTCACTACCACAAAATAAGCAATTCATCTGGCTACCCTTGCTAATTCCTTCCACTATTGTTGGTAGGGGCTGCAATAACAGTGTTGTTGCCTGAAAAGAAATGAAAACCCATTTAGTGATGCTTCAGCTAGTATTGGATTTAGTGTTGTATATGTTAGTACATGGTCATATTGGATTGTCTATTGAGTGTTACCCTCCAGTAATCACTAGGATTTGAAATAAAACACCACTTTTATATGCAATGGATATGCAATTGACTGAATATTCGAAGCAAGATATGCAATTACTAGTTAGACACCAAAATTCTAACTTTCTTATGCAAAATAGAACTGAAAATTCAAGTACCTGAACGCTGGTGCAACTTAGTTGTCTTCTTCTGTATCTTCATCTAAACATATATAGCAAGTTAGCAGCAGCTAGATGAATGCAAGTAATGACAGAAAATGAAATAATATTTATGATAGAATATTACTTTGACATATGGCCATGCAATGCACATCATGTGAGCATCAGCCATAGTTTCCATGCCATCATATGGGCGAGGTAGCGTTGCATCCCTTTTGATGACAACATCAATAACCACCTCACAATAATTTCTCCCAAGAGGAACTTGTCCCACCAATGTATTTGGGTCAGTTGAAATAATTGTTGCCTTAGCAACAGGACTAAGTGTAAGAAGCCCATAGAGTATCACATCTCTACCAGCCTAAAGAACACAACCCATTCCATAAAGGTTAACAATAGAAATCAGCAATACTTGTCTACTATGTATGAGTATATATAGAGAAAGAAATATTACTTGAAGTTCACAATCATGGCGAGGGTTTGTATTGCTCTCTAGTACAGTTGCATTATTCCGTGCATTAGTCCTTGGGAATGAAACTTGCCTATGGACAACAATGTTTTCATCATCACTTAAGACATGATTTTCAGCTGAGGCAAACTCAACCTCAGTGTTTTCATCTTATTCATTGTCACCAAATTCTTGTTGAAGCCTTGAGTCCTATTAGATATCAAATTGGAGTTAAATGCAATGGAATTATCAACAAAAAATTTCAACACAAGAGCATGGACAACACTTACAAGACGATGAGAATTAGATCCATGCTGTGAATTGGACCCTTGGACAGCAAGCATCAATTTCTTCATCTCATTTAGCTCTTGTTGCATTTGGTCTACACGGCCAGTTAGCAGCTCAACTTTCTGGTCAGCTTGGCGACGAGCTTCAATTTCAATTTGAAGCCTAGTTGATTTGTAGCTTTTAGCTCCAGGTGTGCCAATATCTTGTGGAGTTGGTCCTAGACCGATAACACGAACACGCCCAGCGGGCTCCTTCTCTCCACAAACAGATGAATATAAGTCACCTTCTTCAATAGTTTTGTTCTTCAGTTCTGGGTTGTTCATAGCTGCTGCTTGTAGCTTATTCTGAAAATGAATTCCATGCACAAATTAGTAACTAGATTTTATTGGTAACTACTGCATAGACACACTTACAATAGTTGATCTTGCTTGTTCACAAGGAGTTCCATCTTTATGCATGTGTGTCAAGATATAAATTTCATCTCTACGGGCCTCATACCCAAGTTCTTCAGACTACAACAAGTAATTTAGTTAGCAATAGACTTGGTTCTTAAGCAATATACTAAGTTGTGATTAAAATAGTACTTGACATACCACTTCATATGCAACACAAGCATGACTCTTGCTTCCAGATGTATGAGGTACCAATGATTTTGCACGGTTTTCTTGGGCAACTTTGGAACGAGTCTGCAGTAGAAATAAAACAACCTTGAGCATCAACTATTACAGCAGCCATAAAGTTGAATGTAAAGTGTCTTACTTCAGCTTTAGTAGAATTCCAATGAGAAATAAGCCACCTCCAATCACGGACACTAACTCTTTCATCACATAAGGCCATGATTTCTTCTTCAGTCATGGTCTCCTTATATTTCTGAAAGAATTTCTTCTTCAAATCTGCCTTAAAATCCTTCCATTTCTTTGCAGCTGTTGCCATGACAAATCTAATAGCACCTTCATCCACATCATAATATTCCTAAGCAGCAAATAAATGCAAACATTACAAAAACATAGCAGCAAATAAATGAACATTTGGAGTGAGTAAATAAATTTGTATTGTAATACCTTCAAGTCAGACCATAATTTCATCTTTGATTTGACATCAACAAATCTCCAATCGTCGTGTCCAAGGGAGATTTTCTTACTTTTCACCAATGTTGAAATGAAGTTTTTAAATCCTGCAGCATTGCTACCGACCGGCTGACCATATGCATTGAAAATAACCTTGAGCTTAGGCTCACTACTTCCCCTTGAATATATGGCACGCTTCCGAGTGATACCCCTTCCATCTTTCTTTTCTAGCTGCTGAACACTAGAATGTAGAGCATTCTCTACTTACAAATAGACAGAAATAAAGAATTTTAGATACTTATGTAGGCCTTCTTTTTAATACACAGTAGTGTGGAATGAAATGCTTACCTTCATCATCTGAAACAGATTGGACCTCCAGCTGCTCCTCTTCATTATCTGCACTATTTCTTCTTGAACTTGAGCGCAATATTGGACCTCCAACTTCTGCTTCAGATGTACCAACAGTTCTCTACAAAACATACTCTATGTGAAACAGATTGCATGTATCATATGAAGCTTTTACTTACAAAAATTAGAAATACATAACCTTAGCACTTTTTTTAGGTGGTTTGGATGTGGTAGCTCCATGTTGGCCATTAGCATTCAAGGGACGTAAGTTTAGAGATGCCAAAAATGCTTTGTTTTTTGCAACATTTTCATTTCTTTCAACCTCATATTGATTCTGCATGTTGCAGTTAGCTTTTCCTTTTGCGCTTGCTATCTTTTTTCCTGAAATAAGACACAAATTCATGTATTAAAAAGGATATACAATTTACTATAGATCCTGTATGAACATAACAAGCAAAAAAGCTATAGCAATATATCAACAAATCTTACTTTTTTTACTTGCACCAACAATGATTCCATCAATGTCCATCCTAACACATTCAAAACCTCCACCACCAAGATTTACATTAATATTAGGATGTACCTCAGGTACTGACACAACAATATCAACTTCATTCTCTAGATTTTCAATTTCAGGATTATTCATCTCATACAAGTCCCTTGGTTTTGATTGAACTACAGCATACCAATCAATATCAATTGGATCTTGAACATAGTAAACTTGGGTTGCTTGTGATGCTAAAATGAAAGGCTCATCTGACATTTTCTCCCCTGTATTAAATAAGTGCTTGAAATTTACAGAAGTAATGCCAAATTGATCTGTTTTTACCCATTTATCAGGTATGTGATTATCCACCCAATCACACTTGAAGAGAGCAATTTTTCCTTTCTGGTGATAGTCCAATTCAATTATTTCCTTTATAACACCAAAATATGTCATGTTTCCTATTGTCACAGTGTCATTGTCCCCCCTCTCAAAGCATGAAGTTTGTGCAACCAGAGCTACACCACTACTTTGAACCGGCCTACCCTGATCATAAGAGTGAGTATGAAAGTTGAACCCATTTATAGTGTAGCTACTATATTTTTGTGCAACCATAATTGGCTCCTCAGCTAAAATTTTAATCTCCATTGGAACCGCCTCACCACCCTCAACCAGCTCAGCCACCTGTGATATATTAATACTATTAATCTGAAATGAAAAAATTCAACTAAAATGGCTTCTTATTTTATTTATACAGATACTTACATGCAATCTAAACCATTCATGAAATCTTTCATGTTGCACACGATTGATTTCTCGTTTACTGCGAAGACCAATAGAGGAAAGATATTCTGCATGCTTGCTGTAAAGGTGATATACATCATTTCAGTAAGAATGGATAAACTATAATATGCTAATTAATTTAGATGGCTTACTTCAAGTAAGGTTGTATGTTGGCATAGTTGAACAGGACATATCGGTGTGCTTGAAGCCAGGTTTTGTAGTCTAAATTCACGGAGCACTTGCCAACCAATCCTCGACCAACGTTGTGTACATAAGGAGTAGAGCTACAGATTTCCCTATGCTGACCATCATCATTTCTAACTCGACGAGTAAATCTGGTCTCACCTTATAAATAGCGAGAACAAAACGTAAGACTCTCATCAAACAAATAGCCCTCAGCAATTGATCCCTCGGGATGGCTTCTAGTACGAACATAGCCCTTACACCTCATTAAATACCTAGAATAATAAGAAAGTAGCATACTTTAAAATTTATTTATACCATCAAGTAATAATATTGATGTTAGTATTTTTAGAAAATTACCTTTCTATAGGATACATATTGCGAAAATGCACTGGACCGGCCATTCTTGCTTGGGCAGGAAGGTGTACCATTAAATGTACCATAATATCAAAAAAGGATGGGAGGAATATTGTTTCTAGAAGGCTTAAGGTTTCAGCTATTTCGGCCTCCAGCTTTTGCATATCACTTACGCGAATGACAGGTGAGTACATCCTCTTGAAGAAATTGCTTACACGAATCAGTGCTGCACTTACTTTTTCTGGTAATATCTTTCTCACAGCAAGAGGAAGTAAATGTTGCAGAAGTATATGGTTGTCATGGCTCTTTAAACCAATTATCCTTTTCTCTTTAACGTGGACATTGCGACGTATATCAGATGCATATCCATCAGGAAACTTGACACTCTTTAATACCTCACAAAATAATTTCTTCTCAGCAGAACTCAATGTATAAGGTGCAGGAGGTAAAAAAAACTTATCATCTACTTCCACCGGATGGAGATCCCTCCTAATATCTAGAGCTTGAAGGTCTAAGCGAGAATTCAAATTATCCTTTGATTTCCCATCAATTCCCAGAAGTGTGCTAATTATGTTGTCACAAACATTTTTTTCTATATGCATTACATCAAAGTTGTGCCGAAGCAACAAGTCCTTCCAATATGGCAACTTGAACCAAATGGACCGTCTTTTCCAAACAATCATTTCCTCCCCTTCCCGTCGTTTGCACTTTTTAGGTTTTTTTCCGGATGGGTCCTTCCCAAAAACCGTTTGTAGATTTTCTGTCTGCATCAGAATTTCTTCCCCAGAAAGTGGTTTAGGTGCAGGCCGAAGCTCATTAACACCCTCAAATGAATGGGCATCAATCCTAAATTCATGGTTTGCATGTAAGAACCTACGATGACCCATGTAGCACGTCTTGCTCCCATGTTTCAAAAATAGTGAACAGGTATATGAGTGGCATTCAGGGCATGCTCCTTCACCAGAGGTAGTGCATCCTGCCACATACCCTAGTCCTGGATAATCAGAAATGGTCCATAATATCGCAGCACGTAGCTGGAAGTACTCACCCTTAGAAGAGTCATATGTTCTAGTGCCATTAACAAACATATCTACCATATCATCAACTAGTGGCTCAAGATAGACGTCTATATCATTACCAGGAGCCTCACGGCCAGGTATTAACAATGAGAGGATGAAATTTGGTTGCTTCATACACATCCAAGGTGGGAAATTATATGGAATCAATATAACAGGCCAAATACTGTAGTTGACATTCATGGACCTAAATGGATTAAAACCATCTGTAGCTACAGCAAGTCTAATATTCCGGCTATCCGAAGCAAACTCTGGATGTTTATGGTCAAAATCCTTCCACAAAGGCGAATCTGCCGGATGCCTAAGTAGACCATCTTTTGTCCGTTGCTCATCATGCCACCTTGTCAGAGCTGCTATTTTAGGGTTTACAAACAACCTCTGCAATCTTTTCTTTATTGGAAAATAGCGTAGAACCTTAACAGGAACCTTGTGTACACGTTTCCCATCAACACTCTTACTTTCTGATTTCCATCTAGAAGTATTACATTTTGGACATTTATCAGCATTAGCATGGTTCTTCCGGAAAAGAATGCAATCATTTTTACATGCATGGATGTTAACATACCCAAGTCCTATGCATTTTACCATCTTCTTAGCTTCATGGTAATTTTTAGGTATTGTTGACCCTTCAGGAAAAGCATCATTCAAGAGATCTAACAACATATCAAAACTTCTATCTGTCCAGCCTCCAAGTAATTTAATATGAAGTAGTCTAACTACAAACCGTAGCTTTGAGAAGTTCTTGCACCCTGGGTATAGCTCTTGACTAGAACCCTCTGCTAACTTTTGAATAGCCTCTAAATCATCATCGGTAGGCTCCTCAAAACTATTACCATCTTCAAAATCCCCTCTATCATCTATCCCATATGCCAAGTCCCTAAGCAAATCTGAAATGTCATCATCTTCTTCAAAATTCTCCTCAGCAGCAATCCCACCCTCAACCTCACCACAAGCATGATTGTTGACAAAAGAGGAACTTGTTTCTCCATGAAACATCCATGTTTTATAACCTTGTAAGAATCCCTCACATATCAAGTGCTCACGTACATCACTTTCTTTTCTCCATGATGAGTTCACACATTTTTTACAAGGGCATAATATTTTGTTTCCTTCTGCTGAATTATTGAATGCAAAATCAAGAAATTTCCCCACTCCTTCTATATAGACCCGTGTGTGCCTACATGCAATAAGTTTTGTTTATGTTAAATGAAATGTGCTGCACTTTTATCACCTAATATAATATACATGTATCAAGTTTAGGGTATACCTAGGCTCATCCATCCAACTTTTATCCATTATGCACCTTTACTGATGATATTCAATAGTTAACTACATTCAGTGTAAATATTATAAGTGTCAAAACAAAATGTTACACCAATCAAGTAAACATATTATTTATAGACAGCACATTAATTTGCAAGCATAAACTGCTCGGACTCAAAACAACAGTATAAGCTTCAAACACTCAGGCAGCATCCACTCAGTTTATTTAGTGACCAACACACAAGAATCAGACACGTTGCATTAAGAAGTACTTGAAAAAAAATAGCACAAACATACAACAAGAAGGAAAGGAAGGGAACCTGCCAATGTAGACATTTTCTAGAGAACTCAGCAGCTCCTAGCTAGTACAGTTATGGCCTTGAGTCATATGTTCCACTTGTTGAACACCTTCTCCTATACAGAGCACTAAACATCAGTTTACGCAATGAGGTTTTCGGTTCCACAAAAATTCGACAACATTTTTGAGATTGAACAAAAAATTGAGATTGTACTGGGATATGTGAGATTGTACAGATGCAGAGAAATTAACTCAGCTCGTTGAACTACTGAAAGCACGCTGCTGTTTTCATTTTCAACTATCATAAATCATTGCATAACTTTACTGACTTATCACCAGACTGAAATGAAATGCAACCAACACAGCCACATGTTTAAGGACCATACAAAAACTTAGTAACCGACTCATATTCTAAATTTGCATTATTAAGTACAATCATTAGGCTGTTCCTCACATTACACCTATGAACCAACATAATATTATGGAAGCCAAGAAATGTATATCATAATGGAAAGCAATTGAAATACATACAAAAATAATATGAAAACAATATGCAGTTCTGGAGGAGGAGGAGGGGCGGCGCTCTGGAGGTCTGGAGGAGTGGCGGCGCTCTGGACGTCTGGAGGAGTAGGGGCGGCGCTCTGGAGGTCTGGAGGAGGAGGGGCGGCGCGGTGGTCGGAGGAGGAGGGGCGGCGCAGCCGGTGCTATGGAGGAGGAGAGGCGGAGGAGGATCGACGAGGAGGGGCGGCGCTGGTGGTCAGAGGAGGAGGGGCGGCGCGGTGGTCGGAGGAGGAGGGGCGGCGCAGCCGGTGCTATGGAGGAGGAGGGGCGGAGGAGGATCGACAAGGAGGGGCGGCGCTGGTGGTCGGAGAAGGAGGGGCGGCGCAGCCGGTGCTCTGGAGGAGGAGGGGCGGAGGAGGATCGACGAGGAGGGGCGGCGCTGGTGGTCGGAGGAGGAGGAGGGGCGGCGCGGTGGTCGGAGGAGGAGGGCGGCGGCGCAGCCGGTGCTCTGGAGGAGGAGGGGCGGAGGAGGATCGAGGAGGAGGGGCGGCGCTGGTGGTCGGAGGAGGAGGGGCGGCGCGGTGGTCGGAGGAGGAGGGGCGGCGCAGCCGGTGCTCTGGAGGAGGAGGGGCGGAGGAGGATCGAGGAGGAGGGGCGGCGCTGGTGGTCGGAGGAGGAGGGGCGGCGCGGTGGTCGGAGGAGGAGGGCGGCGGCGCTGGATCGAGGAGGGCGGCGATGGATGGAGGAGGGCACGCGCGTACGAGAGGAGGGGAAAAGAGATCGATTGGCGGCGCTCCCAGGGGAAAAGGAGAGAGAAGAGGGAAGGTTAGGTTAGATTTTAGGTTAGAGATATTTTTTCTTTTAGTGTGTAACTGTGTACCGAAAATTTTGCCGCCATCTTCTCACCTCTTTCCCGCTTCAGGTTTTAATCTATTTTTTTGCCTATACAATGATTTACCGACACATTGTTTGTCAAAAACTATTTGCCGACAGATAATGTGACACAAACCTCTCTTTTGCCGACATATAGGTAGACAGATGTAGTGACATTGAAGTTATAATTACCGACGGATGTTTTGTCACCGATCTTTACCGACAAATGACTTGCCGGTATTCTCGAATTATTGCTGGCAGCTAAGTGTCGGTAAAGCTGTGCCATGGTGTAGTGAGGCGCTTTAATGTTGGTATAATATAGCCCAGTTTCAAGTGAAGGAAGTTTTTCTAATACCCTTTTGTCATTCTCTTCGCGCTTCGTGATGAGCAGGTATTCCTTACCGTACTCTTCGTTAGTCTCAACGTGGAAACCATTGGTGCGAATATCCTTAAAACTTAGGGGAGTTCTAGTCGATTCTGGGTACAATAAGGCTTCTTCAATGACCAAAGTTATGCCCATTGAAAGTATAATTGTGGCTCTTCTGGAACCGATTATACATGCATCGCTTCCGGCGATTGTCGTAAGGCTGCCAATGCTCTTACGGATCGACTGGAAATACTTAGTCTCTCTTAAGATGGTATTCGTTGTGCCGATGTCGGCAAGACATACTTCCTCCATAGGGCGCCACACGTGTTCTCGTTCACCGGAGCGAAGTCGTGCTGATAACGTGTTGAGGAACCGACACTGGCGACCAGTCCGAGCGATTCCTCTGCTTAGAACAAGAACGAATCAATCACAGAATCATAGAACAATAGATTGAACACAGAGGGATAGAGAGAACTCCTTGTCTTTCTTTATTGCTTTCGATTACATCAGGTGTACATAATGAGGGGTATAGATCCCTATTTATAGTCTACGGTAGGGTGCTCAAATATATCAAGACTCTGACCGTGGACCCAGTTTCCTAACACTCTACTCCTCCCCTGTTGGCTCAATCGTCAGCACCACGCCTCGGCCTCCTCTCCCTGCTAGCTTCTCTCCTCTGCGCTCAGCCTCCTCTCCCTCGCGCCTGGCCTCCTCTCCGTCGGCTCGCCCGCCTCCACTCAGCCTGGCCGCCACCGGCTGCTTGGGCTTGCCTCCGGCCGGATCCGGCCCATGGCACCTCAGATCCGCCGTTGGCCGCCGGAATTCGAGCTCCCCCCTCTACTACTAATTTTCCCTTTTTCATTTATTTCTAGTTCATGATTTTTGCTTGCTTTACTTTGTGATTTGATTGATTTTTGAGCATGGACGGGGTGAAGAGCATGGACGGGGAGTGTGGTGGCCGTCGGGTGCGCCTGGTGGCTGGCGTTGGCACGCCACTGCCGTGGTGGTCTCGCCGCTGGTATACTACTTCCCTACTCTCTTCCTTCTCCTCCAGGTTATCTCTATGGATTGCTATGGTTCGGGTGCAATGCTTATGAATGATGATGCACGAGGTGTGGTCCCGTGATAGCGATGGAAAAATAAAAAATGGGATGTGGGGCTATCTTCCTGGTTGCTTGCTTGGTTTGGCTCGGTTGTTGCCTCCTCCTAGCGTTGTGGTTCCCTACGGCTTGCTCCTTCGGTTCCTCTAGCCTTGCTGTCGTGCTTCCCTTCTCCTTCCTCTCGGCTGGATTGGTGGATTTTTTGGGGGAGGGTGGAATGGATCTGTGGGATTGGGGAATGGTGGTGCTTGGTTGTGTTTAGGGGTGAAAACGGGCCGGTTATTTCCCGCCCGCCCGCCCGCCCATATTAAAGCGGGTCAAATTCGGGTCGGAAATTCGGGTACCCGGAAACTTATACGGGTATCGGATCCGAATACGGGGTTTTTTTGACGGATACGGTATCGAGTTTGAGAGGTCAGTATCCGACGGATACGGATTATCCGGTATAAAATTCGGATATTACCCGCTTAACTATTCGGGTATTACCCGGATTACTTGGCCAGTCCGAACTTCCGATTTTCCGAATATCCGGTCCGTCTCCACAGCGCTTTCGGGCGTTCGGGACTTCGTTGCTTCGGGCTTCCTCGGCCGATTCCCCAATCCCCATCTCAATATCTCATTTCCCTTCGGCCGAGTGCCCGACGCGGCGACGCCGACTACCCGAGTGCCCGACGCCGACGGCCGACGCGGCGGCGCCCTTGCCCCTTCGTCTTCCCCTCCCAGCATCGCCTCCGCCCGTCCGCAGATCCACTGGTCGAGGCGGCGTAAGGCAGGCACCGAGCACAGGAGATTCGACCTCGCCGCCGTTGATTCAACCTCGCCGCCACCGGATCTACGCCCGAGTGCCCGGCGGCCGACGCGGCGGCGCCCCTGGTCTTCCCCTCCGTGGACGTCCTCAGGCCGCCATCCCAGCACCGCCTCCGCCCGTCCGCAGATCCACTCGGCGATTCGACCTCACCGCCGTCGATTCGACCTCACCGCCGTCGATTCGACCTCACCGCCACCGGATCTACGCCGCCAAGTCGAGGTACGCCAGATCTGCCTAGAGGGGATGTGTTTAGCACTTTGCTTGAGGGGATTTGCCTAGAGCCTAGAGGGGATTTGCTTAGCAAATAGCAATAAACCAGATGCACTGCTGCCGCAAGTTGCCATTGATATACCCTTACACATGCTTTTGTAAAGTTTTTTGTCATAGGTCATGACTGTGCCGGTGTGCCCACAAATCATTTTCGAGGAATAAGCTAGTGGAGGATATTGTTGGAACTCTAGCTTTCTTGCCATTGATATACCCTTACGAACCTTGGAGATTCAAGCATGACAGACATCATGCCAAGACAAATATGTATGTACATACCTTCCTGCAGTATGTTCCTAAGTTCACAGTATGTTTATCTTTTGCAGAATATTTGCTTCACTATTATTCATGAACTGAATATTGAAGCAGTGCACTCGTTGTAGTTCGTACACAGATTTTGGTGTATTATGGTTTACATTTTAATTGGTGGTTTATCGTTCTCGAGTATACCACTTGTATCCTTGTAGCTAAGGTCTAACCAACTGCTGTATGTATAAAAAGAAGTATTGTGTTTACATCCGGGAATAATACAGACCTTACAGGGAATTTGTGCAACTCTACAAGTCTTTCATGACTCTGGTCAGTTTGGTGTGCATGGCTCTAGTGTTGATGTCCTATACCAACTGATTTTTTCTGAACCCTGGGCTGCTTGAGATTTGGGAAACAAACCTTGAATGAGTGAGTAGATGAAATTTGTTTACTAGCTTATTGGTAGGCAATACATAACAAGAAAAGGTGTTGTTTACTGCTGCTGATGCTCTATAACATAATGTTGTTTCCTCTGATCCTCTGATCTGAATGTGAGGTTATGACTCATGAGGGTGATATTCTTAGTGTTAAAACTACTAATGAGTAATGATGTATGTCCAGTGATGCTACGACTTTAGTACCGATGTATTGTTGCATTATGGATGTATGGAATGGTTGCATACTTGCATTGCTATTGTCTATGTGGTATAAAATGGTTGTTGCATCGACTTGATATCCGAATAAATATTCGTGACCGATAGTGTGCGTATCCGTCTTGGTACGTATTTGTTCCATATTTGTGTCCGACATTATCCGTGTTTGTATTCGTATTCGATACTATCCGTATTCGACCCGAATCCGATTAGAAAATGTGGGTTAGGATATGGGAAAGGTGAGATCCGACCGTATCCGACCCGATTTCACCCCTAGTTGTGTTGAGCCGGCTGCTGCTGGTCGTTGGTGTGAATGGCTCTCTCTCTCTCTCGCGCGCGCTCTTTCTGGCTGTGCTTTCGGCCTTATCCCCACCTGTGCTTCTTTGTGCAGTTGGGATTTTTACTGTGCAAGGAGTGGTTGGATGGTAGTGAAATGGAATTCTAAAATGGATTTGAGTTGGTTTTTAAAGCTGGATGGTGAAATTCTATGGTTGCGAGAGGTGTCAAGTAGCTATGGATTGTCCGGTATCTCAATGAGAGAAATACCCGTTTCGATAACTAAACTAGATTTTTAACGGCAAGCTGGCTTTCAATTTCTTCTTTTGTCTATCCTTTTCGGTATCTTCATATTTACTTTTATAACAATTAACACTGTAGATTGTTTTTAATTTTCGGTTAATTGTAAATGATGTAAGAAATGCCCGCGGTTGTAATTTAAATTCTGTATTCACTGTATGTATGGCGATGGATGTAATAATATTGAATTTTGATATATGTTGCAAATTGTATTACTTCATTTTGTCGTCTTTTATTCCATTGAAATATTGTACAATTTTTTATAATTAGAATGGTTGTGATGACAATGTTAATTACACAGTTAGTTATGGCTAACAACACGGGATTAGTGACTAAGATTAGTTTAAAAACGTGGGTTGATCGTTACAATAATTGTTTGCCATGTCATGATAAATTGAAATTTAGTGTAAATTAAACTGATTGGCGAGTGAAACTCAACATCTATGAACAACAATCCACAGGGAAACATAAGGGGATCATCATGAAATAATGGAAGCCCTCTTTCAATTACTTTGAGATTAACAGTGGTCATTATAGAAAAAGGTTTTATTACCAATTTTGCATACATGCATCCACCCATAGTGAAAACAGATATAAACATATTGTTGAAGTATAAGTAAATTGATTATATTTTATTATCAGGTTAAGCTTTTGAATGAACTGTTTAATACATGTAACTTAATATTGTATCAAAATTTTCAAGGCTAGCTGACGCAATTAAAAAAGTGTATGTCTATACAACATTTGACTGTTTTTTAGGACAAAAACAGTCAAATTGATCTGAGGTGTTAGATCTTCATCCAACGGATCCACCCATACAAGCCCCCCTCCAAAAAAATGACCCCCCTCCAAAAAAAATGATCTAAGGCGTTGAATCTCCATCTAACGGCTCAAAATTTAACTATTTTTGTCCTCAAAAATAGTCGAATGTTATATAGACACTCCCATTAAAAAACTAATTACAGTCCACTTCTATTTTACGTCTTAGATCTGAAAGAGCCTATACGTGAGAAGAGTGTTGAAGTATAAGTGAATTGATCGTTTTTCTTATCAGTTTAAATTTTTTGGTGAATGTTGGTGTATGTAAATTAATACATATTTCTCTCTGTATATAGTGTTTAATTAATTAACCGGCGGTCAAGTGATCGAAACTGTTCACATCCAGGATCGAACTGTTCCGTTAGCAACTCGTCATGTACAGTATACGCACAGGATTAACAACTCATCATCGCAGCTAGACCTCCGTGATCGCCGCACTCGCTGCTGTCTACACGTACATTCCGAAATACATACTCATTTCATCCACGAAACCAAAACCATTTACATACATATAGCTAGCTAGATAGTGCCGATCACCTCTTCCAAGAGCTTGTACCTCCGAACCCTCGGCCTGCCCCGTGCGACGCCGGGCGACGGCGGCGCGTCGTGGTCGGCGTGCACGCGGCTGCCCAGGTCCGACGCCGACCGCCGCAGCAGGAGCCGCCGCTGCTGCTTCTTGATAGGTTTGTTCAGGTTCGCAGCGAAGCAGCGGCGAGCGGCGACCTTCACCGCTGCCGATGATCTGCCGCCGGCAGTGCCGATCGGGTCGTTGTGGGTGGCCGGCCTCCCGGCCGCTTTGACGGTGGATCTCGGCGAGCTAGAGGTGGCGTCGCTTCCTTGGTCTGCTCTCAGGCACCAGTTGCACGTGCCGTACGAATCCGCCTTGGGGTACCGATCCGTGCAGTATCTGATACATGACCATGTGTGAAGATTTAGCTAGGCACATGCAGTGCATATGTGATTATCAGATTATGTAATGGATTTGCGTTATTGCATGTCGGAAAGATCAACGAACTGGTCAACAGTTTAGATGCATGCATATGCTGATGCACTGAATTTCTTGAACATGCATGCACAAGTGGACGTGGGTACAGGTCAGCTTAAATCAACATCGATGGAATATATATGGCGTCGATCGTGCGAAAAGTGGGAATAAATTAGCTGGACGCGCGGGCCGGCCGGGTGGCGATCGAAAAGGATCGGAGCTATGCATATGTGTCAAACGTATCATGCACCAAATATACCAATCGAAAGTATCCTATATATCGATCGATTAATTCAGGGAATAGTATTGAACAGTTCTGGTTCAGATGAACGTGCACGAAACTATTCGATTGCTGGCATGCATTGTGTGGTGGACACGGATTCAAAGCTAGATGCCGATGGAGAACTGAAATAGCCATTACCAAGTTGCATATATACGCATGCATGTTTTTGTGTTATGTCATATGCCACCGATCAGAATAATTTTAATTTCACAAATTAATCTGCCATAGCTAACCTATTCCCATCCAAGAATATCCATGCACATCATCAGATATATGTTCCAAAATCAATACTATAAACCTATATATGCCAACTTTGCCAAGAAAACCTGCAAAAATGAACACGGGCCATCCGATTGTATTGCGATGACAACAAAATATATTCCATAAAAACGCATGAAGCTCCTATGCATGAATACGAACGAACACGAACACGAATCCTATGCATGAATACGAACGAACACGAACACGAATCCTATGTTGCAAGCGTACGCAGGAGGTGTCATCGCATACATGAGCGATAGATGTGCGTATATAGAGATATATGATATGTATACTACATACGTACGTACGTGTGCTGGGAGCGGACGTAGCAGGCGGCGCAGCGGAACAGCTCGGGCAGGAGGCCGTGGTCGCCGCACATGCAGCAGACGGCGGCCGGCGCCTGCGGCGGGCCGCCTGCGCCAGCGGCGGAGGCCGGCTTGTTGCTTCCCATGGATCGATGGATGCCCGGCAATCTCAGATGGATTGGTAAAGTTGCCGCATGAAATCGATCGATGGGATCAGAAGTCAGAAGGCTTTCTTCTGGGTGATGATCGATGCTGTTTTTGGCAAACTTCTAGCTTGTTTGGGAAGAGAAGGAAGGAACTCGAGGGGTGGTGGTGGTGGTGGTAATGCTACATCTCAAGATCTTGCGGAAGCTGCCCTCTCGTCTTCCTCCTCTTCCTGCCATGGCCTGTAAAGATTTTTCTGAATTCTTTATTCGTGAGTTGGCTTTTGCATTTCAGACCCTGACGACTGTGGTTTTGTGTGGATAGGTCTATTGCATGTCAGCTACGTACTTATCGAATTTATATGTTTTCATTTCAAATGTCACCTGAGTATTCTCTTGCATGTATAGTCTTTGTAGTTTGACAACTTCTGTTTTGTTGTTTTCTCGTATAAGAAGATTTTTTTGAAAAACCGTCGGAACATCTGAAAATATTTTTGTTTGGACACTCATTTACAAAAAAAAATATTTATGCACTGAAATTTTACGAGGAGGTTGATATATTGTTCAGAGTCCGTACATAAACATTAAAATAATATTCTATTTGTATTGACCCGTAAAAGATAGTGTTTCCTTGGCATCAATTGAGGATCGAAAGATAGGAACTTAGGATGCAATGCAATACAATGGTCGGCATGTCGGCCAAAGTCTAAAGCACCCTAAATAGCACATCTTACAGGGGCCAGTACACAATAACAACTCAAGAGTAAAGAAATATCAAAACAGCACGTCCTTTTCAGTGGCAAAGCTGTGAATATCGAGGGGCTAATCCTTTTTCTCGGAGGAATAATTATAGTTGGGTGGACGGACTTCGTTGGACAGCCGGGCGAGCCCTCACGATGCACGTACCTACCACGCAACTACTGACATTCAGGACCCACACAACATATGGCCCACCAATCGGTCACGTCTGGGGCTCACTGCCCAGTAGGCCTGGCAAATCCGATGATGGCATCCTGCGTAAATTTGGAGCAAACACGGGGGCTGATGAGGGAGAATGCGGGGTCGGTGTGTTTGACTCTACGTGCTGCGATGGCCAATCGGAGAGAGGAGGCGGGGGTCGGGCCCACCTGGATCCGCCGTGGCGGGTGTAGTGCTTTGGCGCGTTCATGCATGTGATGGAATATCTTTTTTATTTGACTACGATTGTACCACCTTAATTTTAAAATTAGTTTGATACCATATGAAATTATAAATTAGTCTCCGACCGATCATAGAAAAACCCACAAATAACACGTGGCTCCTGCCACGCCACCTAAGTGTGGAAGCAAACAACCACGCAGCTCGAGCACAGAAGTAAGCTCCCAAGCCCCCATTCCACGGTTGCATAGAAACATGGCGTAGAAGCTTGATGCTTGCTTCCGCACTCGGGTGGCACGGTGAGAGGCATGTGTCATCCGTGGGTTCTTATGCGCTCGGCTGAGGACTAGATTTGTAATTTTATGCTGCATAAGATCAATTTTAAAATTAAGATGATATAACAGGATCAAATAAAAAAATAATTCCATGTGATGTGGTTGGGAATACCAGGAGAAGCCAGACGACAGGCACGGCCACACGGGCTAGCGCTTTTACGGTAAAACAAGGAGCGGCTTTTGTTTTCTTTTTCCTTTTTTTTTGGCCTCCGATGCGTGCGTGCATACGTGATATTAGCATACTTGATGTCTTTGACATTTTTTAAACCTCTTGAAGTCTCTGTCAAGATTAGCATATGATGTGGAGACGGCGTCCTGTCGTACGTAGTGCATGTACACGTGAGATTAGCACTTGATCTTCGACGTTTTTAAACGTTATGCGAACATTTTCGTAAGTAGACGTCTCTCACAAAACATAACCCGTTTAGGGGTGGTTCACCGTAAGTATGTTGCAGTGGCGGATCAAGTGGAGCTTTGGGGTGCACATGCATGACACCGAGTCTAATATCGTTTTACCTCATCAAAACCTGTATGTATAGATACGCACGCCGCAGTTTAAGTCTAATAACTCCATGTACATGTGGTGATATGTAATAGAGTCCTCCGATCGATTTCGTTCTGGATGCATCCGTGAAGGTAGTATGTCCATTTCTTTCGCCAGACTCCTGAGAGCAACTCTAGTAGGACCCCTACTTGAGCTCTCATCCTACTTTTGAGGGCCGAGGGGCAAAAAAACTCACTCCAGTAGGACCCCTACTTGAGCCCTCAAAAGTAAGGGGCCCTCAAATCTCCCCCTCGAGCCCTCATTCCTGGGGTCTGGAGGGAGCAGAATTTGACAAAAAGCAGCACTGAAAATACATGGCAAAAAGCAGCACTATGTTGACAAGAACATGTTGAATCACATATAATTTGAATAATCAAACACTGCAATTACATTAAATGAAATTAAAATAGACATTAAAGGGAGAAAATGGCAAAACAAAGGACAAAACACTCAAGTTTGTGGCATAATAACAAAACCACTTTAAGTATATGGCAAATGAGAGGATGGTACTTAAGTTTGTGGCATGAGAGCACCGGTCCTACTCTGGGTCCGCCCCTATAACCCATGTACTTTGACGTATAACTCAAACCCTGCATGTTTGAAATGAAGGGTTTTTCAAATAATTTTAGAGGATTTGTTGTTTTCCCTATAAAATTCGTGCTTCACGCATGTTTCAGATATATAGGTACATATTCATTCTTGACATTCTCATGCATGATGTATAAATAGAGCTTGTCAATTGGTCCTATAAAAAGGAGATGCTCTTTTAAGCTGCGGCTGATAGTTTTTAGCTATGACTAATAGATTTTATCTCCGTTTTTTAAGACGACAGCAAGCGGTAGAATGACACACACGGTATTAGGCATAAAAAGTTATTTGCAGATTCTGCTTTAAGAAGCTGTCCTATTTTATTTCGATTTTTGGAAAAAAACCAAATACCTAAAAGAATAGAGCCAAAGTCTAGCGTCAGCTCATGCGTTAGTTATTTGAAACATTCTATTCTACCAGTTGTCAATGATTAAACCCTCCAGAGAAACCATGGGCTAACCGACTTCAATTCTACTTGCAGCGCGTGGTAGGTGCAACTAGAGAAAACATATCGGGAAGAGGCTTTGTTCCCAAAGAGACTGGCATTATCAAATCCGGCGGCTGGGCCTTGCCGTGCCGACATGCCGACCAGCAGAGGGGGCAGTGGGCCACTGGGCATTCATCCGTTTCTCGGCCTCGTTGCGTCGTCTCCAGGGCAAGTAGGGATGGATATCGCTAGCTCCTTGGGTATTTTTCTAAAATTAATATAGTTTAATTTAATATTATTTTATTGATAGTTCGAAAATATTTTTAGAATCAAGCTAATAAGCTAAGTCGAGTCAAAATAAAATTTAATTTCATCTAAAAGCAACTCATTCAATACTTAATTAATTAACAAATATAATTAAAATAATTTTAAACCGAGGCACAAGCCCCACTGATGACTTTTTTTTCCACCCCTATGTGCAAGCATATCGCTGGAGCATTACTCTTTCGGGAGAATAGGGCATATGCAGCGGATAGACAGGGCATGTAAGGTCAGCAAGCAAACAGCCTTTGGTTACTGGAACAACGAGGACTCTCCGTTCTTTTCTCTCTAAAAAGAAGCGCACAACTTGTTAAACTTCTGTGTTCGTACGTGTAGCTTCTGGACCCGCCTGCAAGCGGCACCCTAATAACCCGCATACTAACTATATTAAATATGGGGATTTCCATCCCCGCATGCCTCCTCATCAGAAATGTGAAAAAACTCTCTACTTCTTTGTAATTATATACAAGTCCATAGTTTTATGTACAGATCTTTACTTTTTACGTACTGATCCTTATTTCTCCAAAAAAAAATGAGTATACCTTAAATATCTTTAGGACTACATAATAAATAGGCATAAACCTCATCACTGTAGCAAGGAGTACCTTGTGCATGCATTGTTTGCTAACATTCGTTTTGGCCACAGATATAAGCTGCTAATACAATAAACTGCTATAGACTAACAAGATTATGAATAGATCCTTATTTTAAATATTTTTTACATATAGATTCTTGCTTTTCTAAAAAACACTTCTTTATCTCGCGCTTGTGTTGGCTGTCCCATCGAGCGGACCACACGATTTAGGACATTCGGTTAGCTCCATGTGTTCTCGCGAATCTTCACGTCACTGTGCCACGTGTGTTCTCGCGAATCTTTATATCGTTTTCATCATGGCGCACCGCAAGCACCTTTTCCGCATCTTCTTCGTGTCGCTTTCGTCGTGGCACACCGCAAGTACCTTTTTTTGCAGCTATGCCCGCATCCTTTGCTCTGTTGCCCTCGCCTGCCATCTCCTACCTCCTCCCCTGCTCCCCGCCCTCGCCCTCACTTCCTCCCTTGCCTAGCTACCGCCACTGCTCCCTCCTCCCCACCTTCATGATGGTCGCCCCGTCTCCCGTCATCGCTTCCGCTGGCAATAAACTCCCCTGTAGCAAGAGGAACGCATCATTAGACACCCTTAGTATATTTACATTAACTTGAGCTATCTTCTTTCTTGAATTCAAGGGAATTCAAATCCACGCAAGAGATTCTGCATAAGTTAATTTTATGCCACATCTAGAATTTAGGATGCAATGTAAAGTCCAGATAACAAAAACTCAACGAG
Source organism: Dendrocalamus latiflorus (assembly GCA_017311315.1). NCBI lineage: Eukaryota > Viridiplantae > Streptophyta > Magnoliopsida > Poales > Poaceae > Dendrocalamus > Dendrocalamus latiflorus. The sequence continues at coordinate 30,433,685 of CM029622.1, forward strand.
GAAATTTAAATTCCGTACTCTTTATTGGTTCAAGACTAGATGTCTAAACATCAAAGGGTATTTGATAATATAGTGGCAAAGTTGCTAACTATGGTGCACAGCTGCACGTCTTACATGAAAGATTAGTGTATCTCTGTTACCACAAAATTCGTAAATGAAAATGCAAGTTGCCAATGGGAGGACTAGCAATTCAAATACAACTAAACATAAATGCAAGAAGGAAGAACCTAACCTTGTTCACCTAGAAAGCTAGCTTGCTTTATATCTGTCCCCACATTGCAGTGTGCAACATATCTTTGTTTCATATCAATGGCAACTTCCAGCTGCATTCCACTAAATACAATAACACAATTTTTGTAGATCAATAACTCAAACTAAAGCTATGCGATGCATCAAACTCTTACCAAATCAATGCTCGGCCGTTGTCCAACACAACAGAAACTTTCTTTACAGACCATCTGCTAGAGAGCGGCCTTGATAGGGATTACTTGTCGTGGCGTCCTTAGAGGTTACTTGAATTGGGAACATACATAGTAACCTTAGAATGTACATTTAACAGATCATTTTTATTCACATTTTCCCATCATTTCTCTTAGTTTCTTGTTTCTACCACTGGCTTAGACCGTAGAGGTCACATGAGCGTCAACGTTCTCTGAGATTCTCAGGCTGCAGATACGCCGTGGTACTTCGAGATGTGGCGACAGCCGACACGAAAACAACTGAAAGTGAACCGACGATAAACAGCTCATTGCTTCTCGTGCCGAACATATTTCAACAGTTGCACTTCGTCCACAGAGATTAAAGAATTAATAGTTGCGTAAGGAACACTACCCACTTCCGTTCGAAACTTCTCTATTTGGTCTCCAGATATGTACAACGTTAATTGACTTTGACACTCACATCAATACAAAAGCGATGTACATAGTGAAACGCCAGGAGGGTAGAGATCTCTCTCGCCGAAATAAACAGACATCTACAGAGGGAACCGCCCCGTCACAGTGCCCATCTCTACCTGCAAAATTGCTGGCGTAAAGCCGCCTCGAATATTATTACCCCTGTTCCATAAGTTAACCTTCGCCTGCTCACGCTGTCACGGACATGTGGAGGTAGTTTTGGTCTCCATCTTTGCATTGCATCGCCCTCCACCGCCGCTGTGATCACTATATGAAATTCAGCAGAACAATCCACAGAATCGTGAGCTTCCTCAGCTTTCCTGTCACTGATGAGTGCCTTTGACTGAATATTCAAGCCACGGATGTGCTTCTACAAAGGCAAGCATAATGCCGAGGTTCCCAACATTTTCAGAGTAGATGCTGAGTGACAGCCTCTGAGATACATTTGCAAATGCACTGCATGATCATCACCAATCATCATTAATACTGCAGTTGGTTGTCAGTTGTCGACGTTTCAATTTACTTTAGGGATAAGATTACTTATAACATCACTCACGTGTTATGAGGGCACAGCAATTACTCATTTGCATAGGCCTCTGCAAAGTCTTTAATTCTTTGCTTCATATTCTGAGGGGAAATAACCAAAAGAATCAGAATGCATATGTTACAAACCCAAGTGAAACAATACACATGGAGGTCAAACGAGAATAGTAGTGAAAGTAACTGAACCAATTGCCTAGTAAACCACCAAAGACATACTCAAAAATCATATCACGCACCTGCAACTCTTCATGAAGCAATACAAAGACCTTCTTCATCAATTTATGCCTCTGCAGGTTATATGTCCACAGTCACAACCAGGATGAGCTTTCGATTAATAATCAGGAATTGTGAAAATAAATAAATTTTCTGAGAATGCTATGTTTTAGATTACTTGTCTCCCTTGTCTAACCGAATGTTAAATTTTGAGAAAAAGAAACTATTGGATTAGGACGCTGGCAGAAATTTCAACACAGGAAATAAGAAATCAGGATGACTTGGCCTACTTTCAGGTTATAAAAAAACTGAAGATAAGTCATGTTTAAGCAATAAGTATATGTAAAGGCAGTCAGAAAGCATACTGTGCCCGATTCATGATACATGTCCCTGAGTCTTTCCATGATGTTATAATACTGATCCTTATCTCTTTCTTTAGCAACATTGAGATCCTCCTGAATCTTTAGGAATTCAGACCTGTATAAAAAAGCGTCAGTTACGGGAGAAAATTACGACATGGACTATGAAGAAGAAGAGAAATGGAGTACAAAGGGAACTAAAAAAGAACAGTTACAGTGTAACACATACCGAGTTTTCTCCATCTGCCTGTTCAAGTAAGAGTAAACCTCGTATTTCTCATTGTACTCCTGCACATAATCTTTGTATCTGGCAAAGAATATAATCAGTTAGTTGTCTGAACCAAAAACAAAAAAACAAAAGAAAAACTTAAAAACTACAACTATGACAGGTACCAACAGTATCTACAAACAGTATGCACAGTGTGATTTTGGACAAATCAATCAAACTTATATGCCATGAACTATCATTAAAAACATATCAGATCTACATAATCGCATTGCTTATTCGCACAACCTATAATATTCCAGATAACACGGACATCAGGACACTGGTCAGCCTACAATCCAAAAGATAATGTAGAATACCTCAACACAAGTTTAAACATTTCTACAGCTCTAAGAGGGAGGGTGACACCATTCTGAAATTTATGGAAACTTTAAAGGAACCTGCTTATATTTTTGCCTAAAACAGAACCTGGTTAGTAAAATTACAAGGCCAGGCCTGTTGATATGATTTGATTAACCTCCCAAAGATAAACTAGACAAAAAGGGAAAAAAGAGAAGAAAGAAAGAAAGTATATCATAAGTTCAAACTCCATTAAATTGGTTTTGGTGATTAATAACAAATCTAAATGAAAGACTAACTTGTTTGCTGAGTATTATATTGTTTAGTCTCGTTTAGATGAAAAGGTAAAAATCATAGAGATATACATTCAACGATATATTCTTATATTTTGTTACATTTCTTATATCCAAAATATATGTTGAACTTCACCAAAAATCTAACTTGAATATGTGCATATGTTTTATTACACATTCTTGTGTGCAAACATTTAGAGAGAGTTCACTTTATGTTTTGCGATTTCATTAGTATTGATCTATATTTTTTATCCACATATATTGAGAATCCCTACTTTGAAACACATCTCTTGAGTATATGAAGCTTTTATAGTTGAAATATACTCATGTTAATTTAAATTCAATTATTTGCAATCAGATTGTCATCAGTCACCAAAAAGGAGGAGATTGAAGGATCTAATCCCTCCATTATATATTGATGGTGTGTTTTGGTGATTGATGACAATTAGATGTGTAGGACTAATATTTCCCATGAATTAGTGAAATAGGTTAAGTCCCATGATGATGAAAACTTTAGATAGCATCATGTGTTGATAGTCATCAAGTCAAGATTTGAGATGATGTATAGCATCATGTGTTGATGATTACCAAGTCAAAATCCCAACATCAAGTGGGTTCATCATATGTTTATGAACAAGATAAGGATCCGAACTTAGAGCGAAGATAATCGTCATCAAGTGAGCAAGGTTGTTACATCCCATTTCACAATTTTAAGTTAGTGCGAGGCTGCGAGCTTCTCCTCTCAATTATGCATGTGCTACACCTTCCAAACAAGAAGAGAGGTCTCTAATTGCATATGTTACACCTAAAGTTGGATTGAGTATCCACTTGTGCATGTGTGACACTTGGTAAGAGTGAAGCAAGGAGCTTAGCTTATTACTCTTAGAGATTGCCGACTCATAGACGGCTTGTAGGTGTGAGAACTGGTGATCTCTTCAAAAAAGTTGTGAAGAGACCCAATATTGGTGTAAAGGCAGCAAGGTTGTCACGGCGTCGCCTTGTCGTCGCCTAGGCGACGCCTTGGCATCCAGGCGCTGGGGAGGAGACGCCAGGGAGGATCGCCTCGCCTTGCCCAGGTACGCCATCCGCCCATGTCTTCTCCGGCCGCGCCGCCTCCCTCCCTCCCGCCGGCGACGGCGGCTAGGGTTAGCAGATCGGGCGCGGGGAGGAGGCGATGGGGGGAGGAGGCGGCGGACGGGGGAGGCGGCGGGGGGGAGAGGATGCGGCGGACGGGGGAGGAGGCGGCGGCGGGGAGAGGAGTCGACGAACGGGGGAGACGGAGGGTCCGAGAGAGCGGAAGTCGCGAGAGTCGGGAGAGACGGAGAGTCCGAGAGAACGGGGGGGGGGAGCGAGGAGTATGACTGAGTCGGGACTCGGGAGATGGGGGCCATTAGACAAGGGAGAGATATATGACTGAGTCGGTCACCCATATACGCAAATGACCCGGAGACCCGTATACACTTCAGGATGGCGCTCGCCATGGCGTCGCCGCGGCGTCGCCGTGGCGTCGCCTAGGCGTCCCGGCGACCCTCACTCGCCGTGCTTGCCGACTCCGCCGTGACAACCATGAAAGACAGTAACCTACCTGAAGTGGAAAAGATCTACCACTAGTGAAATCGAAGTGTTTGGTTTAATTCATGGAATTAGTCTAATTAGTTTGGGTTTATCTCAACATGGACTAGGGGATACCGCCAAGTTTCCGAATACCACGGTAAAAAGAAATCGTGTCATCTTGTGTTGGTTTGCTCTCTTGTGTTTTACCTTGTGCAATTTACATTCTTAGAATTAAATTATTTACTTATCTTAGAATTACAAACCTTAATCTAGACTTAGGTTATTAGTACACTTAGTAAGATTAGTTAATTTAGGCTTTAATTGTGCAAAACTGTTTTGATTTACATTTCCGCATATAAACCTCGATTTTAACCAAAGAGATTTTAAAACCGTCTATTCACCACTCTAGTCGGTCTCCTCGATCTTACATATAATCTAGTCTAATATATAATATATGGTTACTAGCTGAAAAAAACTCTAGGAATATCCCAGATTGGATCAAATAATTTCATGAAAAGACCAAGTCAGTGTAAAGCTTAGCAACGAGAAAACAAATCAAAATGAACTAGCAAAAAATACTTCAAAGGGGCCTAAAAGAACTGCATCAAGAATATTGTCACTTACTGTGAGAAATCTTTTATTGGACCTTTCAGTTCTGGCTCGTCTTTATCATACTTTGAGAAAAATAAATTATCTTCATCCGAAGAACTGTCCCTTCTCTTCCTACCTGACTCAGCCTCAATCAGAGAGTTATCCCTACTTCTTTCCTCATTTTCTGCAGGGGAAATTGATTTCGGTATTCTAGACTCTATGACGTTCCTACTACCATTCTGAGGAAGCTTGGGAGTAGTCTTCTTCTTCGAATCTACATGATCTAGCATTCCACCCTGTGCCATCCTTGTTTCCCTTTTGCCTGTTTTTTCTCCCAACCTATCTGGATATAATATGTTCTCTGAATCTGGATTATCAGTCCTTGGCAATTGCCGACTCTGTGGAACATTTACTCTTTGTTGAGACCTATTATTATCAAAATCATATCCTGGTGTCTTCCTGAGAAATCCTTCCTGATTTATATTACCTCCAATACCAAATTCTTGAGGTGATGGTTTCCTCTGATCATGAAAAGCAGATAGAGCGGCGTTCCTATTATTCATACTGGGGTAGGAGTTATCTACATTAGTCAATTTACCATCAAGCGACTTGGAAGAACTATTTCTCTCAAATTGCTTCCTTGTCCTCCCAATGTCATTTTCCAAAGAAGCCCCACGAAATTCACCCAACTCAAGATCTGAAAGCTCTCTCTGGAGCACCTTTTTCCCATGAGGTGATCTCTCAGTATTATTTCTTTGCAAATTTGATGGCTCGCCATTACTTTCATTGCATTCAGGAAAAGACATGATATCGCCATGGTTAACATTTCCTCTGGCACTTTTGGTTAAATTCATGGAATTTACACCAATATTAGCATCCTTTGAACGCTTGTGCATCTTCTCATCAATAAAAGGTTCCCCATGTCTACCCCTTTTTCTTGTGACAGAATCATCAGAGTCATCAAAATTGGTCTGGTGGCCTTCAGCATGTACATAACCTCTTCCAAAGTTACTGTCCATACTATTCAAAGTTTTCTGTATCTTATCTGACTTTTTCTTAGAACTTGGTTTCTCAATCTTTTGTTGTGTTCTCTCAGAGTGCATTGTTGTGATAGGTACATTTGGGCTCTGATTTATCTTTTGTAAATTTTCAGAACCCAAAGGTCTTCCTTTCGTAGAAGGGCTACTACTATCCTGTGCATGCATATCGTTATGTGCGTCCCAGCCAACATTCCCTGTCTCCTTGCTCGGCCCCTCATTAATATGTTTGTCATGAGGTAAGTTTTGTCTGTGCTCTGAGAAAGAACCTGTAGCTCCTGAACATGCCACGTCAACCTTGGCCTTTTTGGCAATTTCTGGCTTTGCGGTAGTGTTCTCATCACCAGACCACCTTTTCAACTTGGGCTTGGCACCTTTCTCAGTGATCCTTGTCGAGCCATGGTTTGATCCATCCTTTGATGTTGATTTTCTTCTGCTACCATGCTGCTTCGTGAATTGACTAGCTTCTTCCTTGGGTAAGCTCTGACTACTCTGTGCTAAGGAGTCATCAAAAAGGTTGTCCTGATAAGACATTTCGTTTGCAGGATACTTGCCATCAACTATACTAGGATCTATTCTGGTACTAGCCATGTTTTTGCTTCCTGGAATTTCTGATGGCTTGTCTAAGTTGCTTGCACCAAAGCTCTCAATTGCTGCAGCTGTATATGCTGCCTCATCATTGTCAGTATTAAAATTATTCAGATCGATGTGTGATGGTGTACTCTTATACTCCAGATTTGTTCCAATGTCAATTTGCTCATCATCGCCATCCAGTGTTGGCAAATCTCTTGGCGAGGAAGACAACATCAGTTCATCTGCTACTTTTCTTTGTGCTGTATCTGCTTTGTCATCATCACTTGTGATATCCACAAATGCATCAGATCCTTCCTTGCTGCCAGATGAAGCATCACTATCACTGCTGCTGCTGCCACTGCTACTTGCCGCACTTCTGCTTTGGCTCCCACTATCACTTCCACTGCCACTGCTGTCACTATCACTGTCACTATCACTTCCACTGTCACTAGACTTGCCTGCTTTACCATCACTGTCATTATTGACCTTTTTGTCTCCTGCAGCAGAAACTGGGGAGCCCCCAATGTCCCCAAATATATCAGGATCATCTATCTTTAAGCTTGGAGCAGCTTCCTCGATGTTCTCGTCAATAGCCCTGTTAGATATATCAATAGATGGCCATTGAGGTGCTTGTGGGAGAGAGAGAGCAAACATGCAGGAAAATAATTGTATACGAAACTTCGGAAGGAACTTCATGAAAACAATGCCGCTGTGTGACAAGAAAACAAGGGATTGAACTTGTAGAACAAAAATATTGTACCTTACACTGCCAGATGCATACCTTTTAGAGCTTTCCACCTCCAATCCAGGTTTGAGCACATACCTCCCTGGTGCTTGGAAATTTGCAATCTGGAAGAATATTCATATGTCAAGTCTGCATCACAATATATTGCTAATGTTTCCATATTGATAAAAAGGTGGTGCATAATGTTTGTTACTCACATTCTTGATGATACTCTCTATTTTCTTTGACGCATTTGGAATTGCATCTGCAACAGCTTTCTCCATGGCCTGCATATGTTTTAGAACATGTCATGAACAGACCATCAGAATTGCTTGTGAAGTAAACCTAAGTGATTTAGGTAACTAAACAAATTTAAAAAAAACAAAGGCATCTATGATCATAAACCAAAGCATCTGTAGTATATGATCAAGCCAACTATGGATATTACAACACATTATGTGCAAAACTGAAAACCATAAAGTTCAAACATTATGTACAAAACTGAAAACCATAAAGTTCAAAAGGTAAAGAACAGTCATCAGACCACAAGATCAACCATGAATTAAAGTGCCAATTGATGCAAGCAGCAATATACTAACGGATCAATAAAAAAACTTATTTTGTCATAGTGTGAACTATTATGAAACAACTGTCACCATATAAGTTTCTACACCTGTAACTCAGTCTTGCCTTTTACAAAGGAGTACAGAAAAAATATTTATACATTAGCAATTTAGCATGAAAGCATTTTTGTGTCCATAAAACAATTTCCCACTAAGGAATATACTCCCTGTTAGTTCCTCTTAGAAGTTTCAGATTCCTTTTTCATTTGCACATGCTGTGTGTGTGAGAGAGAGTACCTTTAAGTTCATCCCTTTTGGATTTTCCGAGAGTATAGATATCAAGAGGCTTCGCAGTTCAGTTGTATCATCAACACTTGCAGAAACAGCACTTGCCCGGCGATTTATTCCTTGAGACATCCTATTTGGTGTTGCTTTCTCAACTTTACTATTTTCCTCTTTATTCAAATCAAAAGGTATTATGACTTCATTATTTGCATCTGATCCAACAGGAAATGAAGAAATGCTTGGTCCAGGTTGCTCAGGAGAAGGCGCAGGTGAAGTTGAGAAATTTCCTTTGGGAATATTGTTAGACAGCTTCACTTTGGAAACAGATTTGGTTGGCGCAATAACAGCAGCTGGCGTAGGCCCATAAAAAACATATGGAGTTAATTGTGTGCTAATGCAGGGTTCTCTTAGTGGTGGGGCATGTATATACATAAAAAGAAATAAAGTAATATAAAAAGAAAATATCGAACAGGATTAACCTGGATTCTTCCTGTAAAATTCCTTCTTCTGCTTCCAGTTCATCCTCCGCATATTACCTGGAAAAGATAACAGCACTAAATTATACAGTCTAACAAACTTTAGCCACTATACAGTATCTAACAAACTTAGCCAGAGATCAAATTCAGAACTAGTATTACTATTGCACACAGAAAAACTGAGCACATTTACAAACTACTTATCCAATGCAAGTAATTAATCATATACGGATTTATGGCAAACAATTATACAGAATCTTCACACATTTCTACTATGCAAGGTTGTCACGGCGCTCCACCAAGTCGCAGCAAGCCTGGGGCACCAGGACCCCTAGGCATCCGCCATGGCAAGAGTTAGACGATGTGCATTATTCAATGAAAAAATATGGAATATATGTACTGGTATTATACAATACATGCTGGCATGACAATGGCCACAGAAGATCCAGGCTCCCTGCTTGTAAAGACATCCACTCACAACCACATATTATAATATACTACCCACTACCCTTGCCTCCTCAAAAGAAGACAGAAAAAAGTAATAAACAGGATGGTGCAAATGTAGCTTCTACTTCTCCCAATGGAGCAGCCATGGAAGCTCTTTTTCCATCTCTTCGCTAGATCTGCTAAGACGCATCCTCTTCTCCTTCCTCCCCCTCTACTTCCTTGAATCTTTCATTCACAAAACAGGAGTGGGGTGCCGAGAAGAGCAAGAAGGCGCAAGGAAGAAAGAGGACAGCAGAACAAGTGAGCAGCAAGATGAGCGGAGAGAAGTGGCGGATTGAGCTGCATTTGGGCTGATTGGAGCTATGGTGGTGGTGGCTAGTGTTTGCCCACAGCTCCCCTCCCTCCCCACCTAGAAATAATGGACTCATAATTTTTTTACAATGGATTAAGCTTGTATTGCTCAGCCCAAATGGGCCAATATATAGAGTGAATACATGGAAACCCTAGGGCAACAGGAAATGACTCTAATACCCTTAATATCCCCCTCAAATGCAAGACATATGCAATAACATTGCATTTGGAAGGGTTTACACTAAAATAGGGAAAATCCGAAATCCGAATCTTGAAAATGTCATCATAGCGTGTGGCTCTTGGATAATTATGTCAAGTACCAACCATCTGAACTGCAACGGCCTAGAAAGCACAAAGTGCAGTGGTAAGGAAAGTAGAGGTAAGTGGGAGCAAAGTCGACCGCAGCAACACGATGAATAGAATGTGGAAGGTGACACAAATAAAGAGAACTGTCAAATCAAGCCGAAGAGAGAGATAGAAACATAGCGGTGCAGATCGAAGCCCGAGACGATGGTTTGTGGACTCGCACGATTCTGACAAGATGAAAGAGAGGGCAACGGATTTGGATCGACTCAAACAAAAGACTCAAAAGAAAAAGACTAGCAGCTGAACTGGCAGCAGTAGCAAACATCGTTCAACAACCGAACAGCTCCCCCATATCTCCCCTTCCCCATCTCTTCCCTCCCTCACTATTAAGTAGCAAGCAAAGCACCGGGAGGAGACGGCCTGGGGTGGGCGCATTTCAGAGTGCAGAGCCAGCTGGAGGTGGAGCCGGTCTGAGGCGGCCGGGGCGCATCCTTGCTGACCAGGAGGAGGCGGGGCACAGCGGCGGAGGAGGCGGCTCCCCGGGGCTGAGCGCAGTAGAGAAGGCGGCTCCCCGAGGCCAAGCGCGGTGGAGGAGGCGGCTCCCCTAGGCCGGGCGTGGCAGGATCTGGCGGCGACGGCCAGGGGAGCGGCAACGGAAGGATCCAGCGGCAGGGAAGGGCCAGGCTACGAAGGGCGCGCGTGGACGCGGCGGCCTTCCCCCTCGGCTACGTCATGACCGGGGCTCGCCAAGGGGGAGGGCTCCAACACGGCGCCTGGGGCTCCGAGGGGTCAGCGGCACGGGCGTGGCGGCCAGGATGGGACAGCATCGGGCCGGATCCAAGAGCGGCGGCGCGGGCGCGGCGGCCAGGATGAGATAGCGTCGGGCCGGATCCAAGAGCGGCGGCGGATCAGGAACGGGGATGACCAGATCCAGGCTTGACGACGGCCGGGAGGGAGCCCGACGGCGGCGCAGCGCAGAGACGACTGCCCGCGCGGGTGGGCGCCGGCCTGGCGGCGGCGTGGGACGACGGCCACCCCAGGAGTGGGGATTAATTCTCCCGGGGGCAGCAGCAGCGGGCACAAATCGGCCGGTGGCAGCAGTGGCAGTGGGCGGCGGCAGCAACGGAAGAAAATCGAGCTTTAGGGCTCTAATACCATGTTACAATGGATTAAGCTTGTATTGCTCAGCCCAATGGGCCAATATATAGAGTGAATACATGGAAACCCTAGGACAACAGGAAATGACTCTAATACCCTTAACAAATTTATCATGAAAAAGAAACATGATAACATTGTTCAAAATACAAACCTTCTACAGCTGCAGCAGCCATTGACTTGGCCTGACTCTTGACAGATGGATTTGCAGGATCCAGCACAATTGATCTATAACAGACAATTTTACAAGGACGCATTAGTAACATATGAAACTAAATCTGTAATATCATAAAACAGTAAATTTAAGAAAAATATATGCATCAGGATGGCAATTAATCAATGAAAACCAGGAGAATTATGGAACAGGGAAAGCAGACAGACCTTCGAGATTTTGAGGCACGTTCAGCCTCCTCTGAGCGCATTTTCACAAGGTTCTTTGCTGATTCATCCAAAATGCGTTGCACATTCACCTTGCGCCAAGCAGAGCCACATTCCAGAAGCAATCCATTTCCATCCTCTCCACACTGACGTTCTTCATAAATATCACATAATTCACCACGTTCAGATGCCCATGTAAATTTGAATTCTTTACCACCAACATCTATAACCTGGTGCAAGAAAAGAGCCTTCAGTACTCAATTCAACCAATTATATGTACAAGAGTATTTGCCATGTTGAACAGATTTTGTTTGACATAGAAATTTTAGTTGGACTGACCTAGTAAAGTAACTACAAAAAGCATACCACTTCCAAACATTTTAAACATTCTCCACAACAGGGTTCCAAAACTGCTGGGAACTGGAGTGTTCCCACCAGTTTCCAGAAATCCTGGTGGGAGCTGGAAGTGCAATAACAACTGGAATAGGCAAATTTTCTGTTATTACAAGAAAATTGGACATCTGTGATAATTGCGTAGATAGGAAACATAGAAACTTCAAAAGGTAAAAGACAAATCAAATCCAGAAAAATACAGACTGGGAAAATTCCGAAAACCAGCCTGTTTCTGCTAATCGGAGTGGGAGAACTATTTCTTCAAAACCGAGATTCCAAACCCTGCTCCGCTGCACTAAGCTAACTTGGATGCATCATTTACAGCACTAGTAGATAGATACTGCTCTAGTGCACAACAGCACAAGTGCTATGGCACTGGTGTTACTGAGACAACAGAAAACAAGATCAACACATACTTGGATGCCATCATCAATACGAGCCTTACTTTTCCCTTCATATGTACATACAACATGTATCCATTTCGCGAAACACGAATCACATTATGCTGTGCAGAATTAGTTAGCAAATTATTGATCTTTCAGCAACCTTCCAAGCCTAAAATGATCTAAGTATTTTCAAACTAAAAACAAGCCAGCTCCGTACATGATAAAGTAGGGACACTACAAAGTTATAACCAGTAAGCTTATCACTTGTCAAAACATGCATATTACAGTAGATAACAACAGAAAAACTGTGGTGTTTAAGCAACATGTTATTGAAGCGGTTTTTACAAACAACACAAAATAGTAGAACTAGGATTCATAAACATCACCAACCAGGCATAGAAGTAGGGGTTCCCATCACTAGACTGACATGTCATGTAAGCTAGAAAGATTAAAAATCCAAACGGTCTTGACAAGAAGATCCAGCACACCAGCTACCTGTTATTTCCCTTTTCTTTAAAACCAGCTTGCATTGTGCAAAAGTAATTTGAAGATTTGTGCAGTTCACCAGAAAACTAGTTCACATTTTGGATTTTGTGTGTCCTGTTTGAAATTAATGAACCCTAGTGGAACTCGCTACCCATCATTTGTGTGGTTATTTAGCAAAAAACCAAGTGGATGATTTTAAGAAAAAGAAACATATATACCTCCGCACTAGCCTAAAACATTACTGAGTTGCAATACCAAAAAAAAAGGCCCCTAATAAAAGACCCAAATGAGAAAGGCATGAGCATGTTATGCACTAACAATGACAAAAGTGGTGTTAAAACTAAATCATGCGAAAAGACATCAAGAACTTGGAACGTGAGTGCTAAAATGTAAAGTGTGATCTTATTGAGCTGAATTATGTTTGGTTATTATCGGGGAAAACTTTGACCAATCCAAAACAGGATAAGAATCTACTCTCATCCTAACATAACAACATAGAATTAAATAACCAATGCAAGAACTAATTGCACCACCAAAAATAATAAAATTACATGTAGATATCATGAAGCCAAAGTGAAATTTCAACAACTTCAAATCAAATTGTATGCTGCATAGACTATCCAAAAGAATCATCAAACAAGTAATGCACTTGCTCCCATTATACCTAAAGGATAAAGCAAATCATTAGGCAGGACAACAGAAGCATGTAAAAAGTAAAGGATTCATGCACTAAATCACCAAATCCATCCCCAACCAAACAACAGAAGCTTCCAATGCGAATGTAATAGATCATTGCGCTCCAGCATATCAAACTAATGCGAACTACACAATTAAATCCTTAAAATTTGAGCATTCTAATACCAGAGAAAACCACACGAGCAATTTCGAAGCAACAAAAGAGACAGCAATGAACAAATAGCCGCTATGCCCTAACAAAACCAAACTACAACACGAAATGTCACTCAATAATAAGCAGGAAACATTTGAACAAATCCTAAGCCAAATTCGCTACTGAAAGGACCAAACAAGCAATGGAAGAGATCACTGTCCTCTTAAGAGCCAAAGTACCAAGGCTACCGCACTACAAGAAGTGAAAATTGGCGATCCTAACATGACTTAGGCTAACAGATCATTTTGTCCTAACAATTCAAACTATATCGCAAGTATCACGCAGTAAATTTGAGCAATACGAATGCAAATTACACAATGAAGTAACCCAAACTCAGGAACAGTACCACAGAAGAAAAAAAAGAAACTGGCGCTTCCAAGGCTTCCGAGCAAATTAATCTCGAGTTAGGCTATGCCGTAATGGGCAAAATATCGAAATTGGTTAGGTTATAACTTAGAAGGGACTCAAGGGAACAGAACTAAACAACGGAAGAAGAGAGAGAGCTCACGTTCTCCGAGGGGTTGTACATGTTGGAGTTGAACTTGATGCGGGCGCCGCCACCGGCCTCCTCCGCCCGCCGGATCTCGTCAACGAGGTCGGGGGTGAGCCTTATGATTGCCGCGAAGGCAGGCGGTCCGCTGGACTCCAGGCGGAACGCCTCGTCGCGCCCGGCCACCTGCGCTGCCGGCGACGCGGCGGCGACGGCTGCTGCGGCGCCGCGACCCCGGGGAGGCGCAGCCATGCCGCCGATGGAGGAGGCGGCGCCCCGGCCGCGGCCGTGGGGGGGCGGCGGGCGCTTCGCGGCGCCGCCACCGCGCCCGCCGCCACGGCCGCCGAGCTTGTACATCGCCCGCGGCGAGCGGCGGCGCCGGCGGGAGGGTTGGTCTTATTGGGGCTCGCTGGGGGAGAGTAGCAAAGACGCCGAAGAGGACGGCGCAGAAATCCTACAAGTTTTCTTCTTTGTTTGGTTTTTTCTTTTGTATTTGTTGTTTGGGTGGGTTTTCCTTTTCGTTTTCCTTTTCTAAGCGGTAAGTTGTCAAGCGCAAACTCTCTCTTACCGTAAACACGAGCAATTGTCTCACCCCCAGCTCGGTTGGACTGAAAACTGTAGTTTATAGCTAAAATTATATTGTAACGGTTGAAATTTTACTGTAGCTGAAGATGACTTATTTGACGTAATTAAATTTTTAAAAATTTAAAAAATAGAAAAAAATATGATAGCTTATCATGGACAACGCAAACGAATACGAGAAAAAAAGAACCGGCAAAAAAGCAAAAAAATTCAAAAAAAACAAAATTTATGAATAGTGAAAAATAAGCTAAAAATTAGAAGCTAAAGCCGAAATGAGCGGGGTAACATACAGGACCATTACAGGGAAAAGGGGTGCAAAATCAAGTGTAGATCTTCTTCTACTATAACACGTAGAGATTGCTTCATGAAAACTTTAGCACACACCCGGGGAGCAGCGTAGGTATATGAAATCAGATGTGAATCCTTTCTTGCCCTAAACATGTACATTGCCTTTTGAGAAGTTCAGTCCACATAGAGGACGATTATCTTGGTCATTCAAGATAATACTGTAACTATGGCTTTCCTAGAATGATAAATATGATTCATTCATGGGTTGATCACACAGATCACAGTGAAATTTTCAAAATTACATCGAGGAAGTGTTTTACGCCTATATATCCACATAAAATACATGGGGTATGTATGTAGGATGTGGATTTCACGCTACCAAGACGGCCACTCCAAAGTCCAATTATATCGGTTGAGACAAGATAAATGTTCTATAAATTCTGACATGCTGCCACGTCCTGTCTACCTTCCAAATTTCAAGAACATATGGGGCATGTATTTTTTTTATATACCTTTTGGTCTAATTTGTCTTTTGTTATGTCTCACACATGATCATATTTGTCCCCACAAATTTATATATTTGTATACCCTGGCGTGCCTTTGCGACGAGTAAGATTTTTTTTGGAACCTCCGTATTGTCCCAACCAAAATGGGAGTGGTCGCCCCTAGTTGTAGAATTACATTTCATACCGTATGATCTTATTATACCATACTAGCATTAAAGAAGCAATCCATAATTCGAGGTTGCTGTTTTATAACATTCCTAGTGTAAGTGTTGGTTTGAGCACTATCCATGGCTTTTGAACACAGCGTACTTAGAGCATCTCCAACAGTATGAGCTAGTTACTAGCTCTAAGACAACTTCTCCAATAGTACTAACTTTTAGCACATAGCTCATAACATAAATAGCCTCACATGACACTCTCACATAATCTTGGAATGTGTGTATGAGACTAGTTCTTGATCAAGAGATAGCTTTTCTCTCTCTTTCTATTAAAATATGAAATAATATGCTTAGAGCTAGCTCATAAGTCACTATTGGAAATGCTCTAATAAATAAGAAGGTTACATGTGTCTACTATTTGGTATTTTTCACATCCTGCACTCTTAAATTAGTGCTAGTTAATAAAGCATTACTCCTGCTTAGGCTCCACTCCAAACAGTTTCAACCTCTAACTTTTGGCTTATTTAAGCTAAAAGCCACCTGGAACATGCCAGGTTTTAATTTCGGCTTATTTTGGTTCATTTGGTTTTTTGTCTTTTCTTTTTTTTCCCTTCCTTATTCCTTTATATTGTTCGTGACGATATAGCAGTTTTTTCTATTTTTTTCTTTTTTGGAAAAGAGCTACAATGCACTTTCAGCCAAAAGCCACAGCCAAAAGTTTAAACCATGAGCCAGTTAGAGCGGGCCTTAAATAGTTCGACCACTAAAAACACCGGCTTGTTTACCGCATATCTACTTTCATGTGATCCTTTTCATCCAACCACATATGGTGCCACGCAGGGGCGAAGCCACGTTGTGCTTGCCGAGTGCACCGGCACCAGGGAAAAAAGCACCACCCGGCTTGCAGCTTAGCCCATATACGCATTACGCATGGAATATATGGCCCAACAGGCTTATGTGTGCACTCGGGTCCTTCGTGCCCTAGCTTCGCCCCTGGTGCCACGTAAGCTCCCTTACATGCTAAGAACATAGATGTGCTAAGAAATAACGATAATAATTATTCGATGCAATCCACACAACCAATCAACAGACAATTGACAAAGAACAATTAGAGAAGACGCCAAACGAATGAAGTCTTTATTATCATCAGATCTCTTCTCATTGTGCATGGGCTTCTCTATTTATAGTCTAAGCCTCTCAGAAGTAGTTTTGGTAGTTGCCCACAATGTAATATTCTAGGTTCTGTAACACTTCCGCTTAGGCGAATACCACGACATGCACATGCCTCATTAAAAACTCATCCTAAAATCCAGCTGGAAAAAAAGGATGGAGAAAAGAGTACATTGCATCCGTTTCTCATGCGTGCTTGTTGCCTCATTAAAAACCTTCACGTGACAAAACTTCAGGAAAACTCACAAAGAGAAAAGGAGTACAACATTAGATCTCTAAGATCATATAAGTCTTCCAGTCTTAAATAAGGGCTATGGTTCAGGGATTTACTCGCCCTGAACCTTGTAACCAAAGTTATCAATACCATTACATTCCGACCGGTATGCGCTGGTATATACCGTACCGGCACCTAAATCAGTACAAAGTACCCCTACGTTCTGTACCGGCTCATATACCGGTCAATATCGGCTATACCAGCTTTAATATCGACCGGTACCAGTGGAATTGGTAATACTATCCATTAAACTATATGTTATATTCGATAGTACTACTATGTATTTAGAACAATATTACAAATAACATTTGGTGTGCATATAATTAAACAAATATATACTGATAAATATATATATACTTGTGTTATTATATTAAATCCAAAACTACACCAGTATGGACTAGTATCGGAAGATAAGGCGACTTATCGAGTTACAAGCATACTTGTCAATACCATTCCAAAAACCAAACCGGTATGGTCTTTGGAATGGTATTGACAAGTATGCTTGTAACTCGATAAGTCGCCTTATCTCTATGCCTCGTACGCACTTTTCGGAACTCATGAGGATAAAAGACTTTAGGAGCAATATGCTTCGCGATATTACTTTTAACGTAGCCCATTTGCATCTATATCATACAAGCTACATTATCTTCATAGATAATAGTGTGGCTATCAATGGTGTTTATGCTACATGACTTCTTGATATGGCTAATTATTCGCCTGAGCCAAACACATTCTTGTGAGGTTTTATGTCACGATATGCATATGCCCCGTTAAAATCTCCATCCAAAAACCTAGTGGGAAAAAGGAATGGAGAAAAGAGTACACAACACATGTTAAATTGTGTTGCACTTGTTACCTTACTAAAAACCTTTAAGTAAGAAACCCAATAGGAAAAACTTACTAAGGGAAAAAGAGTATAACGCTTATCCTTAGGATTTATAAACTGTCTTCAGGATTTATTATGATCTTCAAAACCTTTATCATGTCTATCGATTAGACTTATATCAATAGGTGGTAAAACCTTCAAGGTAGTTACCATCAAGTCAATACCTTCTAAGTTAGACAAAGTCGAGATTTTCTGAATCTTGTGCATAACTATAAAGGTTTAGTATATGCTCCTTCTGAAGAACACTTTCAGTGAAGTCTTATTATTCTAATACCTTTAATACATTTTAAGAAATGAATACATGCCAGTATATTGTGAGTATATCTACTGGATTACCACACTTTATAGTCTTCTAGACATTTGTCTCACTATACACCTAGATAAAGAATGATAAAACAATTTGGGACCAATATATTTAACTTTCCAAAACACCACTTATCTATATGTGCAACACAAACAAAATTTATCCTAATCAGGATATGGGGGTAATCAATTGCAATGCCCCATTTCTTTAGGATATGGCTTATCAAAACCTTTCAGGGTCTTAATATTTAGCAGCCCTATCTGAGTAGTACTATACGACCAAAAATCTATTCTGCAGAATTAAAAGCATGGTTTTACCACCACATAATCAATTTAACCAATCTTAATTTTGACACTTAGGGGATTAATAAATTTACCATCAGCACCAATGTATATGATACCTTCATGGTAATAAAGGATATTGCCACTCCATCAGCTTCTGGTAGGAGATGCACTTCATATGTGCTTATGTGGCACACTTCTGCTTTTTAGTTTCCTCATTCCATTCCCTCGGGTCTTAGATGGGTCCTTATCCACTTTTAGGGATCGCATAATCGTTGGTGTATTTTCGATCAACTGGTGATTTAATTTCTCTTTAGGGAGATGTTCTCTCTTCTAGAAGATATTTTCTCTTCTAGGAGTCACTCTTTCTTCGAGTAAGAGTTTATCAGGTATGAGTTTTATATACATATATACATGTTGCAATTTACTTTATTGTTGAAACACCGAGTCCTTCATAGATCGTGATTTGAATCCCTTCAGAGATCCCATCATGGATTTTCAGAATTCGATAACTACATATCTTATTCATGTCATCTGCTAGAGTATAACGGAACATTATTTCATTCATAATAGGAGAATATCGATCTCTACCAGAATCCTTGAACCATCACTTTCACCACCTCATTATTTCATAATGACTCATCAAGTCTAAACTAACAAGTTCCAAGACTTTCATTTGCGATTATGGTTTGACCTCAATTGCTTCCTCCCATTTCCCCCCGATATGGACACTTCAAGTGCTCAACCATGAATTTTGGTTCCAGATTTATGTTCTCATATGAGAAACTTTAGTAATTTTAGAGGTAGACTGGTTGTCGATAACTTTTCTCCAAATATCCTCATAATTGAGTGTCTTTCGGTGTTAACCAAATCTTTGTCATTTTCCAAATGAAAGCTTATTGGTCGTTTCGTGTTTCCCAGTATTGTAATATGTACGCAACTAATTACTGGGGTTTTCATCTTCATGATGAGCCTCTTCATGAGGTATTTTACCTTAAAGGTGTGTTCTCTTCTAAAGTATTTAAGAAGTGTTTAATGATTATTTTGACTAGTATCACTAGACCTTAGATCCACATGCGTCCTCGTAGACTTTAGATCACTGACCAATAAGTCAACTTCGTAAAGATGGATATACTATTCAACCTGGGGTATTCCAAACTTAGCAACATATTTACTTCAAGTAAATACTATATAACTCCTCCATGCAATGGAAAAAGAAATCTGGTAGTCTCCCCACTTCTAGCGTATAAGAGTATCAACTAAACTTAAATTTAGCTTGGTTAGTGCGTGAATCTTATGCTAAAGATCTTTCACCAGGAAAATATCACGTCATTGAAAGATTTTGGGCATTTCTTTCCTCCTAATGCCGAGATTTGATCTTGCTTAATAGTATACTTCAAATCCTCTTAGTATGGACATATGCTAGATGGATTTTCAGATCCAATCTGATCCTAGCTACTGTGGTGGCCCAAATGGTGTATGCTACAGTGGTGATATTATATGAGAAATGATTGATTCTTCTAATACGCACTAATTTTTGATTGGGATTTTTTATGCAGTGAGCTAGACATGTAGAGGCATGAAAACTGCACATCTCTGCTACTAGTAGATTATCCCACACTTCTGGTGGGTTATCAATCTATGACAGCAGAAATATACTAGCTTCTTATATATTGCCCAATATTATGATCCAATTGCTCATACTATTTTTAAAATTTGGATAACTCAAACATCAAGTTTTATGTTAATGCAATATGTTTTGACCTAGTCAAGAGTATTATATTTTAATAGCATAATATACATCTATACGATGCTCTCAAGAGCATAAATATAACACTGCAACATAAAACATGATCATCGATTAATTTGTATAGAATATAATATATTCCACTAGAATATAATTCTAGTTTAACCTCCTAGATGGAACAATTATTCGTCAGGAATATATATGATTAATTGGGAGGTAATTTATATGCATGTTATAATTTATGATACCAAATAAGTATGACAGATTGATATCACTCGAGATTATTAAAATCCAATAGGTCATCTAGTATTTTGAGAGTTATATTTTGTTTGGGCAAATGGCTATAGCTTCTAGTGGCATATATGCGACAGCTTCATGCTACCGTGTAATTCCCATGAATGTGGTCGCATGCAGGCGACTAATATATTACTAGGGACAAATCAATTACCTTCAAAGGTTGCAGTGATTTTCGTTTGCCAATAGTGTAGATAGCAGTTTCAATTATCTCTCAAATAAACTAGATTATTTATAGCTTCAAGCTTATTTGCTTCTGGATTTGACATAAGATATGTCACTATGCTTGTCATGACTCTCATGTCTCAAAGGTTTCAATATTCCTCATATGCCCAAATCCCTCCCCCTTTTCATACAACAACAACAAAGCCTTTTATCCCAAACAAGTTGTGGTAGGCTAGGAATGAAACCTTATCAAGATCAAAGAGATGATAGTCTTGAAAAAATCTACAATGCTGAAACCCTAAGCCGTACAACCTGTTATCTGAGCCGAGAGCCTAAAATACTACCCCTAGCTTTCTTATGGTTCCAACGCGTGGATCGCTAACTTCCAAGCGCTCCTATCCAAAGCTAATTCTTTAAATATATTCCAATCCCTCAAGTCTCTTTTAACTGCTTCCTCCCACATCAGTTTTGGTCGACCTCTACCTTTTCTTACGTTTTCAGTACGTCTTAAAATTTCACTACATATCAGTGCCTCTGGAGGCCGTCGTTGGAGATGTCCAAACCATCTCAAGCGATGTTGGACAAGCTTCTCTTCAATTGGTGCTACCCCCACTATATCAAGTATATTATCATTGCGGATGCGATCTCGCCTTGTGTGACCCCCAGATCCACCGCAGCATCCTCATCTCCGCTACACTCATTTTCTGTATTTGTTGTCTTTTAGTCGCCCAACATTCTGCTCCATATAGCATCGCGGGTCTGATCGCCATCCTATAAAACTTATCCTTTAACTTTTGAGGTACTTTTTTTTGTCACATAGGGCACTAGATGCTTGGCGTCATTTCACCCACCCCGCTCTTATCCTGTGGCTCACGTCTTCATCAATCTCACCATCCCACTGTAGCATCAATCTCAAATAATGAAACGTGTCCTTCTTAGGCACTATTTGTCCGTCCAATCTAACATCTCCATCATCTGACCTAGCACCACTAAAATCACACATCATATACTCAGTTTTAATACTACTAAGTCTAAAACCCTTCAATTCTAAGGTCTTCGTCCACAACTTAAGTTTCCTATCAACACATATCTTACTTTCATCAACCAGCACCACATCATTAGCGAAAAGCATACACCAAGAGATATCTCCTTGTATGTCCCGTGTGACCTTTTCATGCCAACTATAAAATTCTAAATGAGAGTGCCTGCTTCTAGCATTTGCTTTGAATTAACCCAGAGTTTTAACAATAAATTGCTATTATATTACTTTAAGAGTAAAATTTTATTGGCGTGAAACCGACATATACTTTGTAATATGGAAGATGGGGTTATATATAGACTTCAAGTCTTTGGGTGTAAGTTATTCCATACTTATTTTAGGTTCATAGTATTTTCTAGTCGTGGTGATCCTTCTAAGATTTAACATTTGACTAAATGTCTTGTGCCTTCAAGAAGGACAATTTCCCTATTGCCATCTGGGCATTAATGCACAAAGAACTAGTGAAATGAGGCATATCTCCCCCTTCAAATGTGAAGCATAATATTTACAAATTTTATTCCATGCATGATTAATTATATTACTGCAGGTAAGATATGCTACTAGCAATGTGTTCTATTAAGCAACTATTCAGCAGGGGTAAAGCTTTAACAGAACAACTTAGACCAAATATATTTATGGCATCTGGAAAAATAATTATCTAATACACAGATTCAGCCTAAAGCAAAAGATAAGAGGAGCTCTTCATGAGCAAGATTAAGCTCGACAGTAGTTGCATTTATACTATTCATGCTATTCGTGTAGGAAAGTGACATCTAAATAAAGCTAAGGGATAACTAGAAGAATGCTACTAGTCTCCATATTGTTCACCGTGGGTATATTCTTACTTATGAATGCACCTATTTATTAGTAACATATGATAACCTAAACTTAGTCTAGAAATAGTATGGTGCAAGGTGGAGTAATACTTGTGTGTGGACTTCTAGTCCTCGAAACATAAATAGATCTTAGCAAGGTGCCTATAGGAACACCAGTATTCTTTCAGAGAAGGCCCTTAGCTCCAACGGATCAATCTAACTCATATAGTCATTCTTTAGGATACAGTAGAGACAATACTTCACAAACTACAAAGATTTTACCTTTCAACAGTATCTGTTGAAAGAATATTTTTAGCAATGAATATTATTAAAATAGATTTGCATAATAAGATAGCCGATGAGTGGCTCAATGACTTGATGGTGTGCTACACTGAGTGAGAGATATTTATAAGCATTGATAATGATAGAATCATAAGGCGCTTTCAAAGCATAAAATTTCATAGAATAAACTTGCCTCATAATTTAAGCTAGCTCTTTAGTGGTATGTTTTGTTTATTTTGAATGTCCATGACCACTCACAATTTGTTTTTTATCGCTAATTTTGCTTTTGTTTTTATACGCAGATAACATACATCTACTCACTGGAATGATACCGAGATGCGCTTTCTATTACGAAGCTACTTTCATTGCATTTCTCTCTCTTTCGTTACAATGGCAAAATTGGGATGAAATGACAGAAGCAAGCTAAACAGAATGCCATGAAGTCTTAAGAGCAACATGATGGATCATATCTCAGTCGCACAGTACATCACAGGTAGGCATTGGTCTCTAGGACAGGCAGACAAACTCGCCCAGATTATGATAAATGCCGTATTTCGAAGGATTGGCATAAGACAGGCAAAACTGTGGGGTTTTATGGAGTTCCTAGTTGCCTCTCCTACCCCGGCCACGCCCACCACGCCCGCCACCTCGTCGTCCTCCTCTACCCCCACCGCCCTTATAGTGGCCGCCAGCCTTCTTGCCATTCGAAGATTTATTGCCAATCTTCATGTCCTCAGGGAGCGGAAGTATGCTGTCAACACACTTGCGGAAGCTGAAATCATCAGCAGATCCATCAACTCTACGAACAAAGAAACAACGGCTTCGCCACACCGGGTGGTTGCGGATCTCAAACGCTTCGATGCCTGGTCCAATCTTCTTATTGGGCTCAGCATGGCCTTTCTTCAGCAAGTCCTCCAACACCATATGCTCATACTGCAAAAGGTAAGACGCAATTCAGCAAACCATGTCTCGCAATACAGATGTTAATGTCGATAATAAAAAGACATCTGGATAAGAAATAGAGTTTGAAGAAGATACGATACAACACAGAGGAATCTCAAAAGGTTAGAACCTTGTCAGTTAATCTTCCTTTGTGAAAAATAAGGTCAGTTCAAGTACTAAGCTAATCATTTTTAACTAAAACAATCCACTGACAAACATTTTTTATCTTCCAAATGTCTACAAAGTCAAAGATGGAGGCTTCATGGAGTTGGATACTAAATTCCCAGCAACCAACATAATCCCAAAAAAATATGATAAAATAAATCAAAATCTTACCATTAGATTATGCAAAATAAAAAACATGCCTTAATGTTCCAAATAACCCACATCGATGTGCTAAATAAAAACGGACACGATTAATGTTAGGTTTAAGTTAGATTAAGCAAAACATAGCAAATTTAAATTGCAATACTGGTAAATTGTTTGATCAAATGTAATGACCAAATATGAGATAATCATGGGCAAATATTGATGAAGAATCAAATGCATGTGTTTTTGTAACTCGTATGTTAGTCTGCCACTTGATATCTCAGAGCAATCAAATCATAAATGCAGTCTTGCTGAATTTTTGATTAAGTTCTACAAAAATAAAAAAAATGCAAATCCCCTGTAATCACCGTAAATTCTAACAAAAGAAATTCCAAATGTAGTAAGTGCAATACTGCAATAAAAACCACAACTCCGACATGCATTATAATATACTTGAAAACAAACATGGGACAATATGAAGATTGTCAACAAAACAAAAGACAAGTCTAATTTCTTCTATCATATCATATCCTACACAAGCTATAAGAGTAACTAGCAAAGTCCCTGGGACTGGAGATTTCTTGAAGGTTAGCAATGTCTGACAAAAAAAAGAGGGACCTCTTTTCCCTCTCTAGTGCCACACAGTCACTAAAATTTTGAAGGAATAAATTAACAATGTTGCTTATTAGGGAACAGTGTTACACATTTTGTCAATAACTCAATATTACAACAAACTCTTCTTACCAAAACACCACAGAACCACTTGGAGGCATCCAACTAATCAAATCCAATCTGCACCCAAAACTATACGAACATTCAAGAAGAAAGAACATGACACTTGCAAATGCTATCCAAGATATGAACTGGATACAAGACATCCGACATAGTGTTACCGTTGACCTGTTAGTTGAATATGTGGGCCTATGGGGCAAGGTGCAGCAAATTAACATCAACCCAAACATTGAGGACGAGATCCTATGGAAGCTAACAATAGATGGAGAATACTCAACGTCCTCAGTCTATCGAGCACCGTTTTTGGGATTAGTTCGAACTCGAACTTCTTATCGCACTATCATTTGAAAAGCTTGGGCACCCTTGCGTTGCAAGTTTTTCGCTCAGTTGGTGCCGCGGGACAGAATATGGACAGTTCAAAGACTGCAGCTTCGAGGATGGCTAAACCAATACTTTTGCCAAATGTGCAACAAAAACCTTGAAACTATAACACACCTCTTCATCAACTGTCCGGCAGTCCAGCAGACATGGACCGAAATAGCTCAATGTCTCCACCTGCCGATGCTCGATCCAACAAAATGGGGCCCGACGACAACGATCGAGCATTGGTGGCTCAAACGGGTGGACTCCCTACTGACTTTCACTAAGGCCGCAGTGTTGTAATGCGGCAATGGTGAAAGGAGAGGAACAGACGTGTCTTCCAAAACAAAATATTGACGCACTGTGAGATCCTAGCACTGATCAAGAAGGTTTGGGAGATGGTAGGAGCAAAACGATTAAAAACGTTAACAACAAGGGCAAACAATGCTTTGTAGCAAACAATACCCAGCTTTTTATCGTCCCCTGTTTCTTCTGTAAAGAGTTGCGTACATTTCTACTTCATCACAATCGTTGCTTGTGTTATCTGTAAAATAACTTGTATTTGTTTCTGCCCTTTCTAATATATGACTCCAGCAATTGCTGGCTTTCAAAAAAAAAATCCAATCTGCAAACTCTATATGACACTTCAAGCCAAACAAAAGAGGTTCAAATTATCAACTGGAGCTCATAGGCACTATGGTAGCAACATTTAAGACAAGTTATTGACATATAGTTGTCGCAGAACACCATAAAATTCAACACATTCGTGATACACCGAAGGCAACAGCAAAACCACCCCAGTTCATCAAACACCACATGTCAAAACTCACATGGACCCAAATAAATCAATAGAAAGCAGCTGAAAGCCCTTATTAGACCACTTATTCCATTTTGGCAATGAAAAAATATCATAAGAAACTAAGAGCAAAACTAAGTAAAAGTGCAATCTTGCTTAAACATTAAATCACTGAAACAAATCAAGGCAAACCAACATGCTGTCACAGACCTAGCAAGACTAAAAGTTCAGAAGACCAAACTGGATTAGAAGTGGAGAACAACATACAAAGGAAAATCCCTAAAACTGCAATCTCTGCAAGCGCAATAACATCTGTAACCGTAATAGATCATATCAAAGAAGCTGTAAGGCCTAAACAAGCAGGTCGTTATATTAGTTTCACAACCCTTTTGTGCAAACTTGGTTTAGTTACAATGTTAACACTCGATTTATCAAGTCTCGATTTATCAAGTCGAATTAGTTAGATATTTGGAGCAAATCGATGTAAAAAAAAGCAACCTTGCCTAATCATCCGGGCACCACGAACTCACTGAAGCTAATCAAATCATCCTACAAGCTTGTAACTGCCGCAGCATGACTAAAATTCTAGCAGACCAAATTAGACTACGAGACGCATCGCAGATCACCATTAAGGAAGCAACCTTTTTGTAACCATAACTGCGCGAGACCGCAATAGACCTAACTCTCACCTTATTGATCTCAAGGTGCGGCGCCCACGAGTGGAGCAGGGCGAAGAAATAGTCGAACATCTCGACGGCCAAGGCGAACTCCTTCGGCCCCAACTTCACCGGCTTCCCCTCACCCCCCTCCTTCGCCCCCTCTTCCTCCCCCTCCCCCTCATCCTTCGCCTCTCCCCCCACCTTCTGCTTCTTAGCCGCTGCTTCCTCCGCCGCCTTACCAGCAGCACCGGCGGCGGAGTCGTTCCCCTCCTCCCGCCCCCTCTTCAGACTAGGGTTCTCCGCAGCCGCCTCCGACGCCTCGGTTTCCATC
Organism: Dendrocalamus latiflorus; assembly: GCA_017311315.1. NCBI lineage: Eukaryota > Viridiplantae > Streptophyta > Magnoliopsida > Poales > Poaceae > Dendrocalamus > Dendrocalamus latiflorus. The sequence goes on from CM029622.1 coordinate 30,460,555, forward strand.
GCCGTGGCTGCGGCGGCCATTGCCTCGGGTTCAGCCATGGCCGGAGAAGCGCGTGGAAGGCTAGCCGGAGCTCGAAGCCTCGGGACTCTCGGAGAGGTGGAGGTTGCGGCGCTTATTCGTAGAATCGTAGTAGGGTTCGGGGGTTTCCACGGTGAGAGTGGGGGTTGTGTAGAGTAGATGCGAGCTGCAGCGCTCGCGAAGGAAGAATAGGAATAGCTTGACGGCGAGCCCAGTGGCCCACGGGGGGAGAGTCCAGGTGGCCCAAGAGCAAAGCGGAGAGGAATCGGGTTCGTAAGGGAGTCCAAGGCAGGGACTTCACCGACGCCTACATAGGCTGCCCCCGGAGAATGCCGCTCCTCCCCGCGCCGTTCCGAGCTCTCTCGCCGCCCTCCTCCGCCGCCGCTCCTCGCCGCGCGACCGCCGGACCGCAGCGGGCGCTGCTCTACGGACGCCGCACTCCGCTCGCCGGGGCGCTCCTGTTCCTCGGCATCGGCGCCGTCAGCGCCGCCGTCGCCTGCAGGACGGGGTGCGCCTTCTCCCACCGCTTCCCCTTCCTCGGGTAACCCCTCTTCCCTCTCGCTCTTAGTTCGTGCTGGTTGATGCGAGGAAGACGCTCGCGTTCGGATGCGTTCCGCGAAATGTTGCTCTCCCGCGGTTTGGATTGGTGTGCGCTTTGTGGAATCACTAACTAGTATTTAGGTTCCCATTTGTGAGGAATCCGCAAAATTCATAAGCGATTATACGTTCGTTGAGGCTTTTGGCTTTGGATTTGAACTGTGGCATCAGGAGAGTAGCTTTTTTAAAAAAAATAGGAGAGTGGCTTATTGGACGAACTTTGTAGGCTCAGTGTTAGGCTGTTAGCTTATTCAATCGCCTATTCTTTTAGTGACATATAGATGCTATTTTTTGCAGGGCAAGAGGTCTCAGCTCTGCTCGGATGGAGTCCGCTTCCACCACCGTGCCCTCCATTGTTGTGTATGTGACAGTTCCAAACAGGGAAGCAGGTAGTTTCTGCCGGGTTTTTCTCCTATTCTAGTGTTGCTGCATTTCCCTCTTGGAATTTGCTAATCAATACATTACCTGTCTCCAAAGTCAGATTGTGTCACAGTTGCTCGTCTATCTTGTGAGCATCCAATATTGTCACTCGATTGATTTTGTCTGTTTCGTTTCGTGCTATTATTATTGCATCAATTTCTGGGTTTTGCTTTGGTAGTCTTAAAAGGATATCTACTGCAGGGAAGAAGCTATCACATAGCATCATCAGCGAGAAGCTTGCTGCTTGTGTCAATATAGTGCCCGGTTTGTCACCTCAGCTCCTCGCTTCCTTTTCATTTTCTATGGATGACATTATGAACAGCACATCATATGCCAATGTGATTCGCTATTTATATTAGGAATTGCTTTTTTTTAATAGAAAAGATCTTTATTACCTTCAAAAGACAACGACAGCACTGAGAAGGTCTACTAGAGATGGCACTATAAACAAACTGAGCTTGAGAAAATTGCACTCCGATCAACTCTGGGAACAGACTCTGCCAGAACTTGCTGAAGTTCAGCATATTTTGCGTTGAACAAAATGGCTCAACTGAATTCATACAATAAATATTTCTTTGCACATCTTGGCTTGGGACAGCCAAGACAGACATAAACTGGATACACCGGATGCACAATTGAAAAAAATAGCAACGTGTAATGCCCGTAAACAAGAGTTGGTGGTTAAATGGCATTTAACCTGTTCCATGCTGTTCATACCTTCCTCTGTGATCTTAGAATATTTTTGGGAACTGCTCCTGTTACTTTTTTAACTTACTGTTTCATGTATTCTCTAGTGGTGAAATGTACTAAAGTCCTTAATCTTTATTTTTCAGGCATTGAATCTGTTTATTGGTGGGAGGGAAAGGTATTGTGCTAATATTTGTTTCAAGACCAAATAATAACTTTGTAATTCTAATTATCTGTTCATCTCAGCAGTTTGTTGAAATCCTTTTGACGATGTATTTTCCCCTGCTTAGCAAAGCTATATATCAATAATATATGCTTTTTCAGGTGCAAACTGATGCTGAAGAGTTACTCATCATCAAGACTAGGGAAACTCTTCTAGATGCGTTGACCGAACATGTCAAAGCCAACCATGAATATGAGTAAGCTTCATTTAGTTTATCGATCTAGTTTAAGCAACGTTGGTCTTGTTGTGGGATTTACTAGTTAGTTGTTCATGCAGTGTTCCTGAAGTTATTGCTTTGCCCATAAGTGGTGGTAACACCAAGTACCTGGAATGGATCAAGAACAGCACTAAGGAAAACTGATCTGGTTTACACCCTGGTATGCGTACTGCAGTTCCAATTGGCCAGCAATATGAAGTGAATGATCAATTCCAGAGGGTTGTGAGAACGACGTTTTCACCGTCAGCCTGTCACCTGTGTATCTCAATGACATTGCTGTATGGAATCTATGTCTTTACCATCTCCTATTGATGAATACCTTGGTGTCTTGTGTGATTGTGTGCATGTACACGAAACCTTATCATATTCATACGTGTACATTGTTACCCTTGATTGGTGTTTGGTATATAGTTTTCTGGCGATGTGTCTCATACTCACAGAGTAGCCGCAGCTGTAGAATTACCCTTTGATCTCTCATGCGCTTTCATCAGAATATCTTACCCCAATCATTTCTTGGTAAGCTCAGATACGGGAGAAGTGCACTATATGAAAATGAAACATACAAAAAAAAGAACTAGTTCTAGTCTGTACTATATACACTACTACAGAAAGTCTAGTACTAGACGGCCAATCACAGACGGTTTGACAAAACCGTCTGTGACCGACACTAACACAAACGGTTTTAATTTGGACACCGTCTGTGTTGGTGGTGTCGGAGAAAACGAGTATCACAGACGGTTTTTATTAAAAAAAATCGTCTGTGATAATCTCAGGATTTTCACAGACAGTTTTTAATAAAAAAAAAACCGTCTGTGATAATGGCGCCAGGCACTTATTGCGCTGCTCAGAACCGCATCTGTCTTCATTTCGATCTAGATCTAGCCGGTGCTGCGCTCTTTCGCTCAGGAGGCAAGCTAGGCGATTTTAGGCCAATTAATTTGGTGGGAGGAGGCAGAGATTGAGTTTTGAAGATTCATACTTTCCTGATTGCTCTAGATATGGTTAGTAATGAAATTTATTTTTTTTTGCATTACAATTTAGATCTAAGTAATTGGTGAGTGTTATTGAAGATGGTTTGCAAAATTGTTGGTTATATAATAGCGGTTATAACAAAACTGTCTGTGGTGATCTACTTATCACAAACGGTTTTTGTTCCAAACCATCTATTCTACATCACAGACGGTTCGAAATGAAAACTACCTGTGATATCTATACTTATCACAAACTATTTTTGTTTCAAATCGTCTGTGATGTAACACAGACGATTCAAAACAAAAACCGTCTGTAATGACCTACTTATCACAGACGGTTTTTTACTAAGAACTGTCCATGATAATATTTCAACTTGCCCGCTCTTGTCGAATTTGAATTTCTTGCTCATATCGCTAGATTTGCTCTTTAAAATAGAATGCTCGGTTGTTCTTCTCCTTATCTCTCTTCTCACTTCTCCACTTCTCGCCAAAATTTCTCTTAAAAATAGAAGGCTCGGCCAACTACCTCTCTGATCTCCTCCGCCTCCGGTTGTGATGCCATGGTTCATTGCATAAGGCACTCTTGTCGTAAGACTGTCTTGTGCAGTGTCACCATCGTGATACAACAGTGACGCTACAGCCGCTGGCCTCTCCTTCATCGCCGGTGATATATCCCCACCCCTTCCCTCTCTTCTTTGATGATTAGTTCTTGTGATGATTGATGGATGGCTAGAGTTTTGGCTCTTATTGAAATTCATGTTTTATTGTAGAATTTGCTGATGTGACGTACATGGCTGCTAACAGACTAGACGTATACGACCACACCTTATGACCACGGCTTACAACCACAGCATACGATCATGGCTTATGACCACACTAATCATAAATATGCCTGCTTTGATTCATCTGTATTCTATGATTGCGTTGTTTTATAACACAATTAGAGAATATTGATAAACTGAAAGAGGCCTATTCATGCTACGCGAGAATGCAATTACAGACGATTCTTAATTAGAATCGTCTATAATAATAGACTATCACATACGGTTTATAATAAGAACCGTCTTTATCATATACAGTTAAAATCGTCTATAATATAGTTAAAATATTACTAACCTATAAACACAAACGGTTTAGGAAACCGTCTATAGTGACGTTTTTGAATTATCTGTGATGAGTTTTTCTGTAGTAGTATTTAAGAGTTTTATGATTGTACGTCTGCACGGCCAGCCTACTTAATTCAAGTCTTGATCGAGCACGGAGTACCTGCAAATTAATCCTTGCAACAGCCAAACAAAAACAAATGCACACACGAGTAAATTCTACTAGGCACGTAATTTCCCTAGCCCTATGGACACATACACGTACAGAACACATGCACCCGTGACAAACTTTTGATGTCACGCGCGTCCCTTATTGCACAGATGGGAAAGCCGCAAATTGACAAGGATGGCCAGCAATGGCCAGCGTTGAGACTGCACTGCACAGGTCCCCGTGCAGTGCGTCTGATGCATGGCTACCGCCGATCAACTTAGTTGCAGGACTGCCGCGCGAAGCCGACGCGCGAGTTGGCGACGTCGAACACGATCCGGAGGTTCTGCTGCTGCAGGTTGGCGATGACGTTGACGACGGCGTTCACGTTCTGCGGCGCCTCGGCCATGGCCAGGCAGGCCAGCGGCGTGGCGCTGCTGTGGATGAGCGTGTTCTCCATTGGCAGCCCCAGGTCCAGTCCGCCGTCCATGTGGATCGTCACTGCGGGCGCGCCGCCGGCCGCCACCTCGTCGGTGTTGAAACACGTGTCGAACGCGCCCAGCGACGTGTACCCGCTCGGCGCGGCCATCTGGCGCCGGAACTCGTCGCGCAGCGCCGCGTACACGGGCGCCGTCCACCGCGTGATCACCGTGCCCGAGTCGATCACCGTGCCGGCGCCGGTGTTGGGGTCGAACGCGAACGACCCGGCGGGCACCTTCACCCAGGCCCGGCCCACGCTGAGCCCGGTCACGTTCACGTAGTACAGCGACGACCGGTGCGGGTTCTTGAGCAGCGGCGTGTACCGGACACCCCTCGGCTGGCCGGCGGAGCCCAGCCGGAGCGAACCGGAGAAGTAGTACGACTTGTAGCTCGGCAGGCAGTAGGAGAAGACGCCATTGTACACGCTCCCAGCTTGGGACAGTAGCGCCATGGGCCCCCGGCCCAGGCCCAGAAGCCCCTGCTTCGGCAAGTTGGACGTCGGCCCGCTCACCGAGCTCACGCACCCGAACGCGAAGTTGGGGATGGCGTCCTTGCCCAGCCGCAGCGAATCACTGGCCAGCGACGCCTGGAAGGAAGCGTCGGCAAACGGCTTCGAGAAGGCGCACGTCGGCAACGGCGCCGAGCTCTGGGACGGGTCCTGGCCGGGGTCCTGGACCGGGCAGGCCTGGCCCTGGAAGAGCGGGCACCACGACGAGGAGCAGGAGAGGGAGGCGTAGGAGGAGGAGTTGGCCGGGACGAACAGGCTGTTGGTGGGGCACGTGCTGCACGGGGAGCAGTGCGCCCAAGTGGCGTCGGCGCTGGTGTCGAGGGCGAGGAGGAGCTGCTGCGCCGGGGAGCCGAGCCCGGCGCGGACGACGTACGAGGGGGGAGCCTGGCCGGAGGCGACGGGGGCGGAGGAGACGCCGGAGGAAGCGGCCTTGGAGGAGAGGAAGAGGAGGCGGGCGTCGTCGTCCCGCGCGAGCGCGATGATCGACTCGAGCGGGGATGGGGACGGAGGGTGCACGTTGTGATACACGGGGAGGTCGGCGGCCGAGGCAACGGTGGCGGCGAGGAGGAGGAGGAGGAGAGGGATGCTGGAGGCCGCCATGGCGAGCAAGGCAAGCTAGCTACTAGGAGAGTGTCAGTGAGAGGGATCGAGTGCGAGGTGGGTTATATAGGGTTTTTGGTGTGGCCATGTTGTAGCATTATTGGGGTTTTAGGATTTTGCCTATTTTATTTTGGGTAAGATTTCTAAATTTTCACAAATCTTCTGTTTTGTTGTCTTATAATTTTAAAAGTAAAACTTGCTAAATTTCGAAAAATAAAATTGAATTTGGCACATGACATCTAGTTTAATTAAGAAAGATTGAATACAAACACGGATCCTTGGAAAGAAGACGCCAAAACCGGCTTCAAAAGGGGAGAACATGCCATCTCTTTGTGCCCATCTTATCATAGTGTTTCCAAATCCATATGGAAAGTGCATTACGTTGAAATGCTGTTCTAGTTCCCGAGTCAAACACCCGAAGAACCAAGAGGAAAAGAACTTGATGTAGTTACCTTTTTTAACGTTACCTGCTCGCTAACTCGCAATTCATCAACTTGATTTTTAAGCTGAAACCGTGAGGAGCGAGGAATTCAGGGAGCTACTCGAGAAGGACTGAGATCCGAAGTGCAAAGATGGGCAAGAATATTGTACTACCTTCTATCAACTTCTGTCTACAGGATGTAATAACGTGAATTCCTGATTCCTGACACGGCCTGAGACAGCTTCTTCACGGGTCAACAAGGACAAGGATCATCACCTCTAGTCGAATCACGAGCAAGGGTGCATACCTACAAAACAAGCCCGAGTCCTATCATCAATCTGTCCCTCCTCACTCAAGTGTAAAATGTTGGCAAGGCTAACTGATGACCATAACCCCTAACCCGGATGCGCAATGTTCGTAGATGCTGTTCAAGGACCGCATGAATTGGCATATATAGTGGCACGTATGCATACGCTGTTAGCTCACACAGTTAACACGAAACAATGCACGCGCGCCGGTGGATTTATAGTGACATATATCACATATTCGCATAGACCATATGAATCTTATCTTCAGTATAGTTTTTCCCCAGTTAGGAGAGCTAGATAAAGTAGCTAGTTGTTGAAGTAATGCGTAGTACGTGCGTCCAAGGAGTTCCTCCATACGAATAGGCCCCTTGTGTTTGTACATGCATGGATGGATGTACATGTACACGGAGGAAGGCACCATCGAGATCGAGTAGCTGCTGCTATATAACGACCCAGTAGTGCTAGCTAATCCCCGTTTCCTCCATGCATGATTCGGCGCGTCCTTTTAATGTGTTGCCTTCTGCTTCACGAGCGGCATCTCCAGCTCGGCAGGCGTGCATAGTGCGTACATATACAGGCCCACGTCACTCGTACGAGCGGATAGCCCGTGTATTTGCTTGAGGTACGGATTAAATTGAGCAGGGCAAATTATTATTTCCTTTCTTTCCTCCCCAATTCCCCATAATGCCAACTTGTGTGAGCACAACCCTCTACGACTGACCAAACGATCTAATATTAGCCCCTGTTCTTTTCAGCTTCTAAAAACTGTTTTTCGGCTTTTCTACAGTAACTAACTTTTAAACGGAATATTTTTTAAGATAGAGTCTACTAGTTAATTGTAGTACATAGTTTACTGACTTCATTTATATCGGCAAAAATCGCACATGAGTTTCTGTTACTTTGTAATCTCTCGTACAAACAGCTTAAAAGCTATAAGCCGTAGCCAAAAGCCACAAGGTGCAGCCAAAAAGAACAGACACTTAGTATTGGCTATCGACGCATGAGCGGTCAACACTGTTATCAAAGACGCAGAACATTCCATGCATGCATATATTGCGCAAGAACTCAGCATTTATTCATGGCAAGCATCGTTCCAGGACTCTGGACAAACTTAACTTTAAGTTACTTACATTCGTAAAGAAGCACAATAGATTTAGAAGATCGATGCATCCATACATACGAGTAAACCCTTGCGATTGTCGGTCGGAGTAAAGCCAAACTATACGCACCTGCTAATCTTCGGGACGTATACGATTCCTCTATCACACTCAGTACAGCCATGGCTTCCCTATACCTCCAAAGCCACCCGGTCACGGGCACCTTGTTCTTTATGGCGATGCAGACAAAATTCGCTACCTTTCACTCTATCTTACCCTGGAGTACTGCTGGGACAAACCTTTGGATCGTTCTAATTCACAGCTAATAATGCAGAGATCGGATCCAATCCCCAAAAAGTTTTGTGAATCGATCGACAAGAATTCTGTTGTCCCGTGCAATGGCTCACGGATTGTTCGATGAACGAACCAGAAAATGCGTCCGAAAGGATCCGGTTATCCAAAGAATATATTTGTTCATTGACATCGCAAATTTTTGCAACGTGGAAAATACCATGGTAAATAAGGTTGAATGAAAAATACCATCGTAAACATAAAAATTATGAAAAATATTGTTGCCATCATATTTTTTCGTTCAAAACAACCGTTAGAGCATTTCTTCAAACGAGAAATTTTAATAAATACCAACAGTCCAACAATATATTTATGTCCTTCCTCCTCCCTCATCTAAGGTCAGACATTTCAAACATATAGCCTCAGAAAATTCTCCAAAGCCCTATTAAAAATCACCTCAACCACTAGATCTAGCCACACAAAAATCCTAGTCCTTGGATCTAGAAAAAAAAATCTTGGGAGTGGGAACTATTTTGCCATTGGGTGAGATCAAGAGAGAGCAAGAGAAGAAGAGTGGGAGTAGAACCAGCTAACCCCTCACGTGGAAATGGTCCACAGGAAAGGGGTGTGGAGGCATGGGAGATGAAAAAATGGTTTGCACCCGATGTAAGGAAACCAATGGTGGTGGTGGTTTGAGAGAGGGGCACCGTAGATAGAAAACGGGCATGGCGACGTCGACGACAGCGTTTTGGCTGCTCAAGGGTGCAATTGATTTGTTATCTAGCATAGGGTTTGAGTGTGTCAAAATGTAGAACGCGACGAGGGGGCACTTGGGTATGGGTGAATTGGTCAGAAACTCATCATAGGCAACGAATGGCAAGGGCGAGACCCGAGTCGAGGTGAGGAAAAACAAACTCAATTTCTGGCTACTGTGGGCAAAATTATCAAATTAAATTTGGGAATAAAGGATTGAGAGGTGGAATACGATATGACATGAATAGATATCGACATGGATTATTGGATTGAGAGATCAACACGGTGGGGTCGTACGGGAGCGATGGGGCCGGAGGAAGCACTTGCCTTGCTTGCTGCAAACTTGACCTCTTGGCGTCCCCTCTTTTTCACGAGGTGAACATCAACAAGCTAATGCTAGCCTCCTCAGCATCTTCTATGCCCCTCCTGTACACAAAAATGGCATCCTCATCCAGGAACATGCCATACTCATGCTAACCTTGTCGATTCCATCTGGATCCACCGCCTACATGTCCACCCCATTCATGCCCTGTAGCCCCGTCACTGTCCTGTTCTAGCCGTCCCTGTCCATCGTTGTGTCGTCGACCGCCTTCCTCAAGTTTGGTCGATTCCGTCTGGATCCACCGCCTACATGTCCACTCCATTCATGCCCTGTAGCCCCGTCACTGTCCTGTTCTAGCCATCCCTGTCCATCGTTGTGTCGTCGACCACCTTCCTCAAGTTTGTCATGCCCCAGGAACATGCTGTGAGCTTATCGTCGTCACCCTCTCTTTCTCGCTCTCTGTCTCAGCCGGGAAGAAGAATAGTGTGCAGAGCATGCTTTGTTGGAGAAAGAGATAGAATAATGTGCAGAGTAGGCTTTGTTGGAGAAAGAGATAGACGCAAGGCAGGATTGTCATTTCGCATGCAACTAATGGGAAAATGGACAATGACGGTATTTTGTAGATTTTTTATCGTTGCAATGACATTTGTAAACTTAGACCCTTTGTGATGGTATTTTCCAAGTCGCGATTCTTTGTGATGGCACAAAACAAATTTTGCCTTATCCAAATGTGTAACATTCCAAATTCTAGGGCATGCAAAAATGAGAAAAATTTTAAACTTTTTGAATGCCTTTTTGTTTCTTGACTCTTTATTAGAGTTTCTTTGAAAAGTTTGAATTTCAAAAATAAAAGTGCATGTAATGCAAATCAAAAATCAAGACCAAGTTATAAAAACTAATAAGATGGTTAAAAGTTGACATGAGAAAACTCATGGTGAAAACCATCCCAAAGAATCCACGAATATAATCTTGGTACTAAAAATAGATATTAAAGTAAGTTATGAAATTATCTAAATCAAATAAGTATATTTAAATCTGACAAGAAGTCTTCTCAGATTTTTCTAGAAAAGATCAAGAGAAGATAAAACTCCGAAAAAATATTTACATGATCATCTGCACTATATCAGGAGTGTTAGTTTCGGCACCGCAGCCTCTAACCGCTGCGTGCCCCGAGATCTCCGACCACTCTTGCTCTCAGAATCTCCGACTACGCCTTGCTCTAATCCTTCGCAATACCTCTCAAACACCGTCCAATGCTTCAACACCACTCGAACACCGTCCGATGTTCTGAAGCCGCTCGAACGTCGTCTGATACTTCGCTGTTACTCGAATGTCGTTCGATCTCTGTTGCTACTTGAACGCCATCCGATTCTCCTTTACTAATCGAACACCATCTGATACTATTTGACTTCTCACTCGAAGTGGAACCTTGACCGTCCACTCGACTTCGTTAGTCGAACTCGAAGCCTTCCGAATTCTCGAGACTCCTCCATTCTTCGAGTACGACGACGACAACCCGATAATAACATAGCAATAGAATAAACAAGATCTTCTGGTGGTACTTCAATTGTCGCACCTTTTCTGGGGTAAACTTCCCTCTATTTATTCTCATGTTTACAACTTAAAGACGGAAAAACATCGCCAATTACAAATTGGACTTGGACTCGATTACTTACTGAAACTAGACTTCGAAACTGAAAACAACTTGAACTCCTAGTTCGATTTCACAACCGGATTGAACCGACTCGTACTTTGCACTCAATGATTGCTAATCAAGTCTACACTAATTCTAACAAGGAGCATTCGCAAATATTTTCATAATCTTTCGAGCTCATCTGATGTGTCTAGCTTTTGCTCAAATATCTCAGCTCTCCTCACCCTTTCTCTCTCTCACTGTCGAGTGTGGCCCACTTGTAGTACCCTTCTTCTACCTCCAGCCTGTATGATCACATGCCACTGGTTTTGGACGCCAAGCTCATCATTTCAAATACCACATCCGTTGTTTCTTCTCTCTGCTAACAACCCATACCCTACGCCACACCTTTCCTCTGTGCATCACGGCCTTGTGCCCAGCTTTTACTCTCGACCGCTAAGTTGGCCCTCAAGAGTTTCGGCTAGCTAGCAAGTTCTGCCACGAGTAATTTACTCTTAACACTGGTATTTACTTGGCCGGTCGGTCATATACTATAAACTTTATTATGCATCGTTTATGTATTCACCCTTTGTCAAAAATTAAATATATACGTTGTGTATGGATATGATTTCAATGTTGTGAGTGTGTATACTAGCTACTGATTATAAAATAATACAGAAGAACACACATGCGATAACCCCGGCCCAAGGTTCTCCCACAAAATTTACAGCGCACCTTTCTTGGCAACTTGTAGTGTAATCTAGTGGAACTAGAGCCCATAGTTTTGAATCTTTTGATGCTTTGATTCTTTGTGGAGGCAAATTCTCTGAATAACTGAACAATTTTATGGGTGCAGTGAAGAGGGAGCAGGCACGTTAACTTGTGATGGGGGCGTTGAGCATAAGAACACTACGGCGATGTTCATATTGGATACGTCCGGTAACTTTTGGCTAAAATAAATAGTAGTGATCGAAAAAAAATGACTTTTAAAATAAAAGAGCAAACGGTGAAAAAATAAAAAATGTGCACACAAGATGAGAGCGATATACATACATAATACACCTATGATTCCTGCTTTATCCTCAGAGCAGTGGCGGATCCAGAAAAAAAATTTGGAGGGGCTGAAGTACCTTCATCTCGACCTCAGCCTCTTCTACATTATACATCCATGACTAAAAATTTAGGGGGGCTCCAAGAGTCCGGTAACAGTAGGGGGGCTCGAGCCCCCCCCCCCCCCCCCCGCCCCACCGCTGGATCCGCCCCTGCCTCAGAGCGAGAGGAATGAAAAATCACTTCGAAAAATCAGATGTTTATATTGACTTTAAATAAGATCTTAGTTTGGTTTCATATGAGACCAACAGAAGCTAGACAAGTTAATGCATAGCATTCTTGTCCGAACACATTGCGTGTTTTGTTAATAACCATTAAAAAATAATTCAATCTGTTCCCATGTCTCCATTACTATGGACAAACACTCAAATACCACAGAGAGTTTATCAGCCATCAAGCAGAAAAAAGCTCTAACAAAACCTTACTGATCCACAGAGCGGGAAGTTGCAGCACGCCATACGTAAAATGTAATGATGCTCATATAGTAAGTCATAACTATACATGCAATCTCAGTTTGATGTTTGACAAGCCCTACAATACTCAGCACTCAAAAACGGGGCCAAGATGACAGACAACAGTAGTGTAGAACGAGAAATAAATGGGATACAACAAAAGTTTCCACGAATCAGTTGTCCAACAAGACAAGACAATTGATCTCAGCGAAGCGAGGTCTTGCCAGCAAGATGGAGCAACGCCTGCTTGTGGTAGGCGGTGCGGAGCTTCTTGTACTTCTGCACAAATGTTGGCAGGTCGATGTCCTTCTCCAGGAACTTCTGATGCAGCTCCTCAGACTCCTCATCCAACTTTGCCATTGACTCTGAACAAGCGCCAAGGTAACGCATGTGCATTTCAGTGATGGGTTTGTGTGAGAAATAACATCACATTGTTAAACTTCAAGTAATGTTTTAGCAACCAAGCAAGGTTTCTGGAACCGGTACATGAGTGAGGTGCATGCATAGCAAACATTCAGATGTTGACGCACGCATAGCAAACATGTGCATGAGTGTGGTGTATTGATGTACATCATATTCAATTACAGATCACAAAGGGAGCAATCTCAAATGGAAGTATTCAACTGATAGGATTTGCAGATGCAATTGTTCAGAGCGCTCACTTTGGAGCTTGTCGAGCAGCGCAGAAGGAGAATAGGACTTCATGATTTCGTCCTTTTGCCTTTCCAAATCAGCCAACCTGTCTTGAGCAGCAGCTAGTTCTGTTGTTCTTATTATGGTGCACTGTACAAATCATAAATGCAATTAGAACGCAAGTGAAAAATTATGAAGTGCAGACAACATTAAAAAAAACTTGTGCAAAGCATCACAGCAATAATTTTGCATAGTTAATTTACAATCTTTATAATGATTGGTTTAAAATAATGAATAGCATAGCTACAGTAGTTGCTGAGATGGAGTCATGAGGTGATAGCACTGAACTTGATTCCTGAGCTCCAAGATCCGTTGCTCCTTTTCCAAATTTTCCCCTGCAATATCATATACCCAATAATATGTCATATATAAACAATAACAAGTTCTTTATATTTTCTTCATAGTTCAGCCAATCCAAATATATTCTTGATTTCGAAACATTGATAAGTCAATTTATAGAAATAAAATGAGTAACTCACTTGCAAGTTGCAATGTCTCCTTTCTAAGCTCATCGCGTAACTGAGCATTAACAAAGAGCCACAGGTGAGAAAATCAACAAAAGGACACTTAAAGAATTTTCTATGTGGGATATATCTTGCCAAGATCTAGCATTCAGATAACCCTTCTATTTTAAATTAACAGTAGTCAGCATTAATATAAAATAATTGTAGAATAATCACCCCTAAACCACTTCAATACCACACACAGGAGATATGCCACAGCCCACAGCCCACAGCCTCACAGATGAGGGGACAGAAAAAAAGAAAAAGAAAAATAGAGCACGTAGTTAGCAACAGGGGTTCACTCCGACCTTCCAAAGCCCCAAGCACACAGTTGACATCTGAACTATTTAACAACAGAGCTCGATCAATTTGTTCTATTTATATGGTAGAAGCAACAAAGCTCACATGAATATCTGCAATACGTAAGCTTCCAATACTTTTGTGCAGTAGGAGATAGCGATAAAATTTTAGGAAATATATCTGGCAGAAAGGAAAATCAATTTGGACTGCTGTGCATCAGTTTGCTAGTCTGACATCTCTAATTAATGGGGGGAAATTCAGAAGTATTATCCATAACTAGACTGGCTTACTAAAAGTCTAAAATGTATGCCTATTTATGCTCAAACAAAAACACAAACTAATAAAAACAAGCGGCGATTCTTAGCAACCCCACTTTACGAACCAATGAAAGAAAAAGATCATTACAAATAGTAGCTATCATGTAGAAAAGCAGTTCAACATTACCATGGTGAAGCAGTTCAACATTACCATGGTGAAGTCAGCAACGCAATTATCAAACAATGGTACATGCAGCAACAAAGCTTACATTGTTCTGGGTTTTAACTTGATCAAGTGAATTGAAAAAAGCATTATATGCCTCTTTGTCTTTCAACAGCCTCTGCAACTCATCAACGCTGCACAAAAACAAAGAGGAGGAAATAGTAACAACAGTATGATACAACATGGTTCAGTTCTGTATTCCAAACAAGTATGCACCATCATGTCTAAAGGAATACCCTGCAAATACACACACTGTAAACATTTGGAAATTAGAAACACAACAGAACCATGCATAACCACTCCTTCCAAAATTATCTAGCATTTATCTACTTCCCTTCAAACTTACACCAATTGCCATGCCTTGTTTAGATTGTTTTCTACACAGCAGTAAGTAATCTATCGTATGTTTTCCCTCCAGAATCATCCTACTCAATTCCTCTACTTGGCTCTGGTCATCTGGCTTGCCTGAAAACACTAAATAGAATGCATCCAAGAATTTTCCATTCTTACACAGGTCAATCTGATCTCTGTGATGCCAATCTGTGATATGATGGCACATGCTGAAGTTAAAAGGTCCATGCGCTACTACAGTGTTCAGATATAAGAATACCGCTATAGCACAGACCATGACACATAACAGAATCATTTTGTCGCTAGCTATCAGAACAGCTCAGCCCTGTTCAGTAATCGTTGACACATTATTTTCTCATTTCTAAAGAGAATAAATAGCATATGCAGAGGTGTTGCTCGCATTGTGAGAAACGGCAACAATTGTACATTTCAGCGTCAGATTTGGTCTTGTTAAGCAACGGTGTTATAATTCTAGCTTCTAATAAGTTCCTAGAGAGATTGCAAGAAAATGCAAGTCTTAAAAGGCAATCATAAGATGCAAATTTGATAGCCTAAGTAGCATGACCAAAGAATTCTAGCTTCTTTCCAAACTTTTCCATATTATATCCAGCATTGCATGAAGTGAAAAGAGTCTTGGACAGTGTTAGATGAAGGTAGTAATCTTCTGCCAAGAATTTCTGTTGTATTAGTTAAAGAGGAAATTGTGGAATAGTACCCATAGTAAGAACTAAGAAATTTTGAAAAGTTTGGAGTTCTTCATTCCTTCCCAATATTGATGGAATAGAAAATACCAACCTTGATATCATTATTGTAGTGAGATACAAACTACTATCAAAATATTACAACATTACTCTAAGTAGCATTAGCTTGCCAAGTCTGAAGTCACTCAGCTCGAGGATAACCAATGAAACACGTGTCATATCTATCAAGGTTATTAAGTCATAAAGTCGAGTCAAGTCGCCAAGGGGGCAACTAATCGACTAGTCGACCAACTAGTCCCCAGAGTCAGATCTACAATTGTCACAGTCATAATAAAGAAGCAAGCTGGAATTATTATACTAATACTACAACCAAAATAGCGTGTGTGGTGTGCAATGAGAATCTAGGGTTATTTAGTCACTAGTATTAAGTCTAGGTCAGGCCGAGCCTCTCTAGTGGGCCTCAAGCTTACTGATCTAGTGGGTCGTCTCCTAGTCGTGCAGCTGGACATGACTGACTAGTCATGACTAGTCGCTGACTAGTTGTCCAGCCACTCGACTAGTCGCTCCAGTTGAGTCGGCCTCCCTAGTCATCCGTCATGTACCGACTGAACGCCTAGTCGTGGATTAGTCGCCGATTAGTCGACGACTTAATAACACGTATCTATTAAGAGTGTTGTACCCTCTCTCTTTCTCCCTCTCTGTCCCATGTGGCCCATGTAGCCCATGTAACAATGTCTATATGTATCTCTCAATTAATGAATAAGCTGCACTGTTGTAAATAGCAAAAAAAACTAGCTTTATTTTTCTCACATGCTATTAGAGCATTCTCCAACCCTAATCCCCTCCCCATAAAAAAAACTTAATCTCATCTCTCCTGGAGGAGGCTGCCGCCGTCGGCTAGCCGGCAGGCTCCTCGCCGTCACCGCCGCCCGAGACGTCTCCTCCATATCTGCACCGCCCACCGCCCGAGCTACCTCGTTGCCTCTCCTCCTCCGGATCTGCACCGCCCGCCACCCGAGCTGCCTCATCACCTCTCCAGATCTGTGCCGCCCACCACCCGAGCTGCCTCGTCGCCTCTCCTCCGGATCTGCGCGACCGCCACCTGAGCTGCCTCATCACCTATACTCCAGATCGGTGTCGCCCGCCACCCAAGCTGCCTCATCGCCTCTCCTCCGGATCTATGCCATCTCTCCTGGATTCACGCAGCCTCTTCTAGATTCGCCCAGATTCACGCCGCCTCTTTCGGATTCGCTGTCGCCCGTGTCTCTGCACCGCCTCTTTTGGATTCACCGTCACCCGTGACTTCTTTGCTCTGTGGTATTATCTCCTATGCAACTGAGTATCTTCTTCGAGCAGTTAAGATTTGTTGATGTGGTATCTGCTCTCCTGTGGTATCTACTTGCTTGCTTGATAGCTGTGCTCTATTTGCTCTGCTTGCTTGATAGCTGTGGTATCTGCTCCGTTTGCTTGCTGCTATGTATTTGCTTGCTCTGTCGTGTAGCTGTGGTATCAAGGCTTGCTGCTATGTGGCTGTGGTCAATCAAGATGGCTAAGTCTGACTCGATGTTTGGGGGTAGTTCATCCCTCGTGTTTACGGACATCAAGCTCGACAGGTTGAACTACTGAGCATGGGCTTTCTCAATCAAGACTACTCTTAGGGGGTTATGGCTTGGCCTCTCATTTGACCAATGATCCTCCTGATCCAAAGAAGGTTGATGTTTTGGCAATAAGGGCTTTGGCAGAAAGAGGGTGATCGTGTCATGACTGGCATTGTTCTTAGTGTTGATGTTTCTTTGAGGATGAGTCTTGAGTATCATACTTCAGCCAAGTAGATGTGGACATACTTTGAGAAGAGATATGTTCAATCTAGTGGTGCTCTTCGCTTCACATTGCTCAAGAACCTTCATAATATTCAACAGTTGCAGGATCAGACAGTGGAGGAATATTACAGTGCTTTCACTCATCACTGGCCCTTTAGAGTCTATGACACCGAAGGCTGCCCCTGCTTGCCAGTCTTATGTCGCCAAAGATGAGTATGCTCAGCAAACGCTCATGTATCAGTTTGTGATGGGGCTTCGATCAGAGTTTGAGTCTATTCGTATTCAGTTGCTCAACTATCCCACTCCACCAACTTTGCCCGAGGTGCTCTCTAGTCTGATTGCAGAGGAGACTCGTCTTCATTCGCTTATGCCTACCTCAGGATCCTCACCACATGCTGTACTGGGCCTCTCACAGCGGTCTGGATCTACCAGAGCTACACCCACCTGAGTGCTGGTATGTTCTCTTTGCAAGAGGACTGGTCATCATGTTGACAAGTGCTTCAGGTTACGTCCAGATCAGCTTGTTGAGTATCGTGCCAGACATCCATCTAATCGTCGTCGTGGAACATCTACTAGGCCTCCCAAGCACTTACTAAAGCAGTCACTGCTGCCACGTCCACATCTACTGTGACTTCTGGATCAGTGTCTGCTATGACCTTAGTTGCATCTTCTGCTCCTAGCGTTGCTCATCCTTAGGTTCTGGACTCAGGTGCCTCCTTTCATACCTTGCTCTATCACCCATCAGGGCATTCTCTCGACGTCTCGTTTCTCTGTTCCTAACGTGTCTTTTGTTCCTCAGCTATCTATGAATCTTCTTTCCGTTGGTCAACTTACTGATATGAACTGTTTCATTGGATTTGATGACTCTTCTTGTTTCATTCAGGATCGTCAGAGCAGAAGAGTGATTGGTTCTGGCCATCGCCGTAGAGGTTCTCCTAGTCTTGGACACCTTACATCTTCCTTCCACTAGTACTTCAAAGGCCTTAGTGTCTGCTGCTATGTCATCATCTCGGTCTCATGTGGATTCTTCCTTCAGCAAGTGGCATCACAGACTTGGTCATCTTTGTGGAGCTCGACTCACCACTCTAGTTTACCAGGGTTTCTTAGGTCATGTCACCATTGAGTCTAGTTTTCATTGTACTGGTTGTAAGCTGGGGAAACGGCTACAACTTCCATATCCTAGTAGTACCTCTATGTCCCCTTGTTCTTTTGATTTGGTGCATTCAGATGTATGGGGTCTATCTCCTTTTACTTTGAAGGGCGGTCATAGTTATTATGTCATATTTGTTAATGATCACTCTCGATATGCTTGGATCTATTTTATGAAACATCGTTCTCAGTTGATTTCCATTTGTCAGTCTTTTGATAAGATGGTTCATACACGGTTTTCTTCTTCCATTCAAGTTTTTCGTTCCGACTCTAGGGGGGGAGTACCTTTCATCAGCCTTTCGTCAGTTCCTTTCTTCTGAGGGTACTCTTCCTTAGCTCTCGTGTCCTGGTGCTCATGCTCAAAATGGTGTTCTGAGCGCAAGCACTGCCACATCATTGAGACTGCTCGTACTCTTCTCATCTCCTCCTTTGTCCCCTCTCACTTATGGGGGGAAGCAGTCTCTACGCAGTCTATCTCATCAACCGTCAACCCTCTTCCAAGCTTCAGGGCAAGTCACCTGGTGAGGTCCTTTATAAAGCACCTTCTCGCTATGCTAATCTTCGTGTCTTTGGTTGTGTTTGCTATGTCCTTCTAGCACCTCATGAGTGCACAAAGCTGAATGCTTAGTCGGTTGAGTGTGTCTTCCTGGATTATAGTCCTAAGCATAACAGCTATCATTGCTATGATCCCTCCGCACGTCGCATTCGCATCTCTCGTGATGTGACTTTTGATTAGGATCGACTTTTTTTATCATCCTTCTACACATCCCACTTCTTCTACAAATTCCACCTGCTTTTTATGTCTACCTCCCATTCCTTCATCAAACTTATCTTCTCCAAATACACCTCCACCAGTTTTACCTTCTCAACATCGCTATGTTCAGTATCTGCTCGCTCGCTCTGGCATGACTGATGCACGCCCTGCTGTCACACCCATGGAGCTTCATCTACAGCTTTGACCTATAGATGGTGTACCACTGACAGGCTCTTCTCGCTATCGTCAGCTCGTTGGGAGCCTTATTTATCTCACTGTCAATAGGCCAGACATTGATCATGTTGTTCATGTGCTCAGCCAGTTTGTAAGCGCTCCCACCTCAGTTCACTATGGTCATGTTCTTCGTGTGCTAAGATACTTGAGGGGGCTGCATCCAGATGTCTGTTCTATGCGAGCTCGAGTCAACTGCAGCTCTATGCTTACTTTGACTCTACTTGGGTGAGTGATCCTGTTGATCGCCGATCTATCACTGGTTATTGTATCTCTCTTGTACTTCGCTCATTACCTGGAAGTTCAAGAAGCAGACTGCGATGTCATGCTCTAGTGCAGAGGCTGAGCTTCGAGCTCTTGCCACTACCACCTTAGAGATCATTTGGCTTCGATGGCTCAATGATTCTACACCTCTCTTTTGTGACAATACAAGTGCTATTCAGATTGCTAATGATCCAGTCAAATATGAGCCAACAAAGTATATTGGTGTTGATGCATCCTTCACACAATCTCATTGTCAGCAGCCGACCATTGCCCTCAAGTATGTTCCTTCAGAGTTTCAAATTGCAGATTTCTTCACTAAAGCTTAGACTCGAGAACAGCATCGGCTTCATTTACTCAAAATCAGTGCATCAGATCCTCCTGATCCACCCTGAGTTTGAAGGGGGGTGTTAAGAGTATTGTACCCTCTCCCTTTCTCCCTCTCTGTCCCATGTGGCCCATGTAGCCCATGTAACAATGTCTATATATATCTCTCAATTAATGAATAAGATGCGCAGTTATGAATAGCAAAAACCCTAGCTTTATTTTTCTCACAATATCATGATAAAAAAAGTAACAGAGCATTTGTGATTTTGTAATTTATAATACAGATCAGGTAAGGTAAGGTAAAAAATATACAAAGGCAATGTTGTATACAAAAGGCTACAAGCAATACTGAAAGAAAAAGGCCAATTGCTTACCTCTTATCCTTCAAACGGGCAATTATCCCTGCAGCCTCAGCTGGAGATGGTTGACCACGCGATGAAGACTGAGGATGATCTGAAGCTCTTTGATGTGGACTAGCACTGGAAGAGCTGGGCGTGGATGGATGTGAAGATGAACCTACCACCGAGGGAGGGTACCAAGATTGCGTAGGGATGTCCTGGAAATTTTGATCAGGTTGCTGCTGCTGAGAGCTGCTGTCAGCATCGGTTCAGTAGAGCCAAAGTCAGAAAGTAAGAGAAGCAAAATTTCAAAGCAAGCTTAAGACACATCATACTAAACCATAGTGTTGATTTGCATAAGGAATGACAGTAGTAACTTTGCATAAGGAATGACAGTAGTAACTGAAAATCCAACCACAAGGAATGATAGTAGTAATTAGGTCAACTCTCTCAGGCTGAAAAATAATCTTTTAGAGCAAAAGTGAGAAAAATTACGTAAGGTTTTACAAGAAACTAAGATTTAGGCACCAGACCAAGCTTGGTGGCTGGCAATGAAAGACAGTCACATGAGCTGACAACTTATTTGCACTATTCCCAATATTTGTTTTTTGAAGAAAAGAGGCAACTCATTTCATACAAGAAAAAGTAAATATTAGCTCTACGAGACTGAAAAATGAATTGCCGGGGCTAAGAAATCAGAAGAAGCACCAACACGAAGATTGCTGTCAATGACATTAACCTACCCAAAAAGAGGAAACCTCCAGCTCATTGTAGAAGAGCAATCTGCATCAAAAGAAATAAAAGGTTATGGATGTCAATCGGTCGGAATTGTAATTGAAATGCTTAAATCCTTATCATTTACGAGGATTGAAGTGAACATCTGAATAAATTCTGATGGCAAATAACATGTCAATGGTAATGGGAGCCGCGGGTGACAGGACACTAGTCGGTTGCATCATAAAAAATTCCTACCGCACTGACTTCCATCCATCATTCAAAATGTCCCGATCGTAAACATATATGGTCATCTGTTCTGTAGGATGTGGCTTCTACTCTCAAACTGCCTAAATGCGCTATACAAACTTGAGATAGCCCATTAACTCTCCAAACCAACTTAATACCTGGTATACAATGCGCTGATCCATCAGGACATAGTGAATCGGCAGCTGGGAGAGTAAAGTTTGCAACCAAAAAAAAACTAAGCACAGAACAACTCCCTATAGGGGATTCACAAGGTTTTGCTTTCCACGAGCGGCGGCTAACACTTCCGCAATTGGTCCATACAGCAAGTAATTGGACGCAAACCTAACTAACCCAACCATCTGATTTGACAGTTCCGCGGGGGATTTTCCCCGCAGAAAATAAACGAAACCACCACAGATCAAACCAAAGCAGGCGGAAGCGGATCAGATACAACCAATCCCACGGGAATAAAAAGGAGGAGAGAGCAGGCTACCTTCTCTCGGCCGCGCGCGAGGGGTCCTGCCGCCTGCACGTTGCGTTGCCTCGCGTGGGAGGAAGAGGGGGGCGTGCGACTGATTGGTGGTCGGCGCAAGTAATTTGGGGGAGACGGGAGGAAGAGGCGAGACGAGCCGGTGAGAGACGCTGCCTGGTCAGTGGTCACAAGGACCAAGCCTGCCTTGCCTGGACGCGAGGTCCCGCACAAGTCTGGGCCGGCCGAGCCGAAGCTTCAGGACTTTTGCTTGGGCCGTGTGCGTATTCGCTTGGAGTTTTTGGGTTTTGTAACGTTGGGCCGCGGGGCTCGGCACTGGGAGATGCGGGGGAAGGCAACGTCACGGGCCGGCACCGTGTGGGATGGATGCGGGACTGCGGGGAGGCGGCTCGGCTCGGCTCGGGAGCGATCGACTGGGTAGGCAGCGCCAGCTCGGCGGCACCCGCGCGCGGGCAGCAGACAGTGCCGCAGTGGCCAGTAGGAGCAAAAGAGGAAGGGGGCATCTGCCCACGCGGCACGCACGGGCGGCGCCTCTCCGCGTGCGCGCGGGCGAGGAGAGAGGCGCACCACCGCTGCGTGCGCCTGCGCGACACGGCGACAGTACTAAGGCGATGGAAGTGCTGCGCCGCCTGCGCGGCGCCGGTGGAGTAAGCCCAAGCGCGCGGACCGGGAGCGGCTGCTTTGGGAGGTCCGGTCCGTCTGTGGTGCCCATGGCCATGGGTTTCCACCGTACGTTTCCGCATGGGGTTCAATTCGGCGTGTAGTGGTTCGGGTGGCGCGTAACGTGACAAGAATAATTCACTAGATAACTAGTTGATGAAGCTACGGATTAAAAAGGATAGGGCTTATCTTTACAACATTCGAGTATTTTTTGAGTAAAATTAGTCAAATTTTACAATCGTTAAATTGAGATCCAATGCACCAAATTTATTCCCATATCATATAAAATAATTTAACTCTAGCCCGACCCCACCGCCAGCCAACTCCACCATGTCAACCCCACCGCCTCGCCCGATCCCGTGGCCCCCTCACCTGTGCCGCCCCCACCTCCTCGTCGATGACAAGGCCGCCACGACACCACCTCCCCCTCTCCTGTCTCCTCCTCCACCGGCCTCCCCCCATGGCCTCCCTTACCTCTCTCGCCGGAGTAGCTCTGCGCGCCTTCCCGTCACCCATCGCTCCCTCCTCCACCACCCGCGCCGACGGCGACCCCGCCATCCTACCCTTCCCGCCGTGCCGCCCCGCCTAACCTAATAGCTAGTACCTTCCACCGCTGCTGCCCTTCAACACCGCCCACCGCCGGGCCACCGCCCCCACCCTCCCTCTATACCCAAGGGGAACGGTGAACTCTAGGTGCGGGAGTGGGATTCTCCCCTCGAACACGCTGGCGAGGAGAAAGAAGGGATCACCGGGAAAAAGCTGGAGGTGGCGGCGCACAAATCTTCACGCACATCTAAAGGTCTGTTCAAGAAGGTAGAGGAGCTCTCCATCCTCTGTGACACCGAGGTCGGCCTCGTCGTCTTCTCCGCCACCGGCAAGCTCTTCCAGTTCGCCAGCTCTAGGTATCTATATACATGCTACCGCCAGCCGCCTACCGGTCTCTTTCCTCGCTCCTCGTATATACGAATTAATCTGGCCTCGATCGGTTCTTGGATCGTAATATATTGTAGTTGGGGTTCTTCCAGGTTTAGGGTTAGATTGATCCGGTTGCTCAATCGATCATCCATCGTTAGGGGTTATTGGTATCTGAAATTCTGAATGCGCTAATTGATTCGGTAACTACATCTTCTTTAATTTGGCGTGCTAATTAATTGCACACGCATATAAGTCCTGATTTGTGTTTCTTGCGTTCTTGAGATCGAGGGTTCTTGTTTTCCAACTTATTCGGGACACTCTTTCTTAGGTACAACAATGATGTGTTGTCTACGGATTTGATATTTGATGGGCCCGGTTGTGGATTGTATTCTTTCTGGCTATTACTCTTTCAATGCTCCCAATAGTTCTGGCAATTGATCATATACCCTCCATTTAGATGGAAATTGAGGATTTACCCTCCTGACCCACGTGTCAGTGACTTATGATGACCCCACATGTCATTGAGATGTGGAGGGTAAATCCTCAATTTCCCAACTAAAGGGAGGGTATATGATCCAATCTCCCCCAATAGTTAGAACAGAGGTGTCGTAGCCTAGCCATGATTTGGTTAGAACATATGTACAGTTCTTTTGTTTATGCTCAGTTTTTTCTGTATCTATAAAGGGATTTGCTATTGTTCATACGTATGGATAAAGGGATAAAAATCAGACGGCTTCCTCATTCTCTCACTCTCTCCTCATTCTCCGCTTTCCTCACTCGAGTCTCTTCCTCTCTCTGATGGTAACCCCGATGCCGGCGCCACCGAATCGGCCTATCGACCTCCACTTTGGCCATCATCGGGCACGGCGCCGCCAGATCTGGCCGCCGCTGTCAACCTCCTCTTTGGCCATCATCGGGCATGGGCACCAACAGATCTGGCCTTCCCCCTTCCCCGGCACCCCATGCACGGCGACAACCACAAGCCCAGCACCCGTCCCCGGCGTCGGCACTGGCGGATCCGACTGCTGCTTGACTTCCTCCTTGGTCGTCATCGGGTGCGGCACCGTCAGATCCAGCATTCCCCCTTCACCGACGACCTAGGAGGTCGGTTGCGTCGGGGGAAAAAGAAGCTGAGGACCTCGACACCGGATCCACACCGCGCCCGCCGCCTACTGTCGCCGCACCCGAGGCCTCACTGCCGCGCTAGAAGTAGGTGTTATTCATTGCAACAATTTTGATTTCATATGTATAGCAATCGTCAACAACTATTGCAATATTCAGATTTTCTGTGTGAAATTTTCGTTGCATACAATGGTTATAATTGTTGCACACACTATGTCCGAATGTTGCATTGGAGCATTGATGGGAATACTCCCATCGGACGTACGGGCGCTAGCAAAACCATCTATAAATGCTTTGACTGTTCGACTCATAGTCTTTTAAGTATAAAAGTATATCTTCTTCTGTGTATTTCTTCATATATATGGAGTATTATCTAGATACCACCCCATTGTTGCAGTCCAACAAGTTTAGATTTTTTTAGACCAAGTTCAGATTTTATTTTTCTTCTGATAAATATGTGTTTCTTTGTTTGATGCGTACCTTTCCTTTGATCCGCCTTGAAGCGTCCATCATATAGATAGATAATTTCAGGTTTAGTTCTTTGTTTTAGTTTGGTGTTTTTTATTTTAATTAATTTCACTACTGTTTTTCCATTAAGACGTGGAAGAGACTATACATAGGGAGGGTTTTCTTTTGGCAGTGCAGCCAGTAAAATTAACATTGTACTATTCTCTTGGAGAAAATCAAAGTTGAACTTGAATGCCTGAAGTGAGACAACTTTTCTACAAGCTGTTTGGACTTCCAAGTCTCTTCTCTAGCTCTCTTTTTGTTGCTGTTGTTCTAGCACGTTCTAACTTTTCTACATTGCTTTTGAGTTTTGACTTCACTATTACTCCAAAGTCGGGCATCCTACATACCTAGCAAATCTTACCCAGCAATGCCTTGGAATGCTCATGTGACCTTCCTTGAGAACCTCATTTCGAACTTGGTTAATTAATTTATAAGATTATCTATATTAATGTCCATTAAGAGGGAACAAGAAGAAGCTAGGACATGTAATTTGGACTTGCAAATGCTGAAATTAATACAACATACAAAAGCAGTAGTGATCATGATATGTACATGCATGATTAATTCTGGGCGCGCGCACAAAGCTAAACACCTTTGGTGTGGAAGAGGTTGGAAACATGAGTTTGTGATTATTAGTTCAAGCATCTAATTGATACTATATAGCATATACTCTAATTCATAAGCTAATTAAACTCGGATGCTGATTCTAGCAGCTGTACATAGTCTGCAAGTCATGGGAAATGAAGTCTTAACTATGTTATGAATTAATCCCATGCAAAATGAACACAACGAAATGCATCTAATAATAACTAGCAGGCAGATATGAAAACATTACCAGGTTGTCAGCGTGACATGTTCGATAAACATGTGGACTTCTGGCTTATTTTTCACTATTCATAAGTTTCGTCTTTTTCTGAACTTTTGGTTTTTTGTTGAGCTTTTTTGCCGGTTCTTTTTTTCCCGTATTTGTTTGTATTATACGTAATGGGCTAACATATTTGTTATATTTTTAAATTTAATTATGCTAAATAAGTCTCTGTCAGCTACAGTGCTTTTTTCAGCCATGAGCTTTTCAGCCGAACCGATCACCACCATATGATGCGTAAACATGTTGGCGGGCCTCGAGCTAGCCCAGAAGACCCGACCTGACTTCTAGGTCTAGGCTGAAGCAACCGGAGCTAGGTTGGTTGGCGCGAGAGGTTGGTGCGCGATAAGCACCTAGCAGCTCCCTAGTCGCATCAATTTTTTTTACTGGTTTCTAACTTTTATTAGTTTTTAGATAAAATTGTACTGCAGCGACTGTTAGTTTTCTTTGAGTCATTCAATTAAAGAAAAAGGAGGAAAAAAATAAAAAACACGTTATATCTCTATAGATAATGCAAATAATAAGTGAGGAGAAAAAGGAAAAAATCGAAATTAAGAAGTCGACAGTTTATTCTGGCTTCTCAAGTCAGAAACTGAAGCTGGTACGAAGACTAGTTGGATTGTCTAGTACTCCAGTTTTCTAGAGTACTTGTCAGCCATGACACGGACAGACACCTAGCTAGCAATGTACTAATCGAAATGGGAAGAAATGGAGTTGGATTACCTAGTACTCCAGTTTTCTAAAGTACTTGTCAGCCATGACATGAACAGACACCTAGCTAGCAATGTACTAATCGAAATGGGAAGAAATGGCACTGCATTTGCTCGTTAAACTTCCACTCGATCCATACCGCTTCTTCGGGACATTATTTAGGTTAAAACAAGACCTCGTGCTGATTGTTCTGTCCACGATTCCGTGGACATACGAGCCATCCTGATCTGGGACTTGAAAACGGCCAATATGTGGTTGGTATCCAGTCTGAAAAGAAAAGTGAGAGATCATGTGGAGGTCATCCTATGTGTATGATGAGTAATTAACATCGCTTTATGAGAGTCGAGTGTGATTTGGGTGGTTTGGATCATGTTGTTGCGTGGTGCAACGGACTCGGTCGGATTTTGGTCAAACTTGGTCCTATGAGATTAGGACGTTGATTCTTTGATTTGACAGGTTTGGACTTCATCTGTAGTAAGTATAATGGTATTTGTGCTTTCATGTATCGAGCGGTGCTATTTGACGTGTTTTCTTGTCTGTGTGGCTGTAGGACGTCGAGTAGAGTCGTGGTGAGACACGGAGGACTGGACTAGGCGCAGGTGGCGCTGAGGTCAGAACAGTCGGGAGGTGTCGAAGACGACATGGACTTGAGGTGGTTGCGAGGCGTGCGAGACAAGGAGCGCGGAAGCTTCCTGGAAGGTGCAGGAGGGGCGAATCGGGAAATTCGCAAGGCTGCACAAGCGGGAGCGGGCTCCGTTGGACGTAGCGGGCGTAACGGGGCGAAGACCCGTTAGCCAAGCGCTATAAAAGGAGAGGAGGGGATGCATGCCCACATGAGCACTTGAATGGATTTTAAGGTTTCCTTTAGTCAAAATAGGTTTTAGAGGTTGTTTTGGCTTTAGGCTTTAGTTGGTGAGAGTGGGTGGAGAGGCAGAGAATGCTCCCTCTGTTGTCCCCTTCGATGGTTTCTAGGTGAGAGTCTGTGTAGTGTTCTTCCTTCTCAAGTATGTATGGTTAAGGGAGAGGAAGAGGATGAGTTGATACTTCATGTAATCTTCCTTGTTCTAATGTCCATGCGTATGGTGACTCCTATGTATTCATTTTGCTTCCATGAATGAGAATCTGAAGTTTTACTCTGTTCATGCTCTCTGTTCTTCGTTGCTCTCTATGTTGGATTTTTGACTTTTTGAGTTTTGAGTTCTTGGTTGCTGGAAGTGTCCAAAATGGGTTGATCTATGATGGGTTAGTGCCTCAAGATCATTTGATCATGTTTCCCTAGAGCCAATTCCATTTAATTTCAGATTTGGATGTTGAGCCTCCCCTGTTCATATTTTGCCTCTTTAGGGTTTTGGTGGAATTCGTGTTTCTCTCAGAAAGATGGCTTGAAATTTGGGATGGAGAGTCTATGGGCTATTAATTAGCTAGTCTCAAATTTTCATGGCCAAAGGATTTATGGTTTGGGAGTAATTTGGTTTTTGAAAGCTTTCTCTGAAGTTTCCCTGAAATTCTAGGGTTTAAGTGCAGCTGTTGTTCCCCTTCTCAAGATGGCATGAAATTGGGCCTGGAGAGTCTCTTGGCTATTGCTAACATATCTGCGAAGTTTCATGTCCATAGGATCTAAGATGAAGGAGCAATTTGATTTTTGTTTCAGTTTGTGCAGAAATTTCAGTTTTGTCATTTTCTGAAATTCTAGCTTTTCTGTTGAAATCTTTGCTATTCTCAAGTCCCAGGGTTATATGGTTCATATTCTTGAGGTTCTAGTCTGAGGAGTTCATGTTCTTTCCTTTCTAATTCTCCTCTTTTCTCTTGTGCTAAGTTAGTCTGAAGTTCTCTGCAGAGGAGCTGTTTTTCGGTTAATATTCAGTCTTCTGTCGGCTGTAGTGTTCAGCACAGTCTCCCAACTAGAGATGGCAACGGGCACAAACCCGCTGGGTTTTGCTATCCCAAACCCGTGCCCATGAAAGTTGGACGTGCCCACTAAAAAACCCATACCCATGACGGGTGCAGATTTTTGCCCAGACCCATGCCCACTGGGTTAACGGGTACCCACGGGTCGCTCGTGGGTTTAGTAATGCGAGCTGCAACAATGGTTAATGGAGAGGAGGAAGAAGTTCACCGGCCATCTTCGTTGGAGCTGGAGGGCAGCGCCATGGCCAAGGGCCTCCTGCTCGATGCGCGTTGGCTGCGGCGTGGGGGCGACGGGCTGAACTGGAAGGCGAGTCGAGGGCGTGCAGGAGGACGAGCGTGCGGCGAGAGTGGCGGGAGCAGGAGCGGGAGCCGCGGGATGGGAGGGCGAGCGTGGAGACTGCCGGAGACCGAGCGCGGAGCGCCAGATGCGCCGCTGCAGCGGCTGTTGAATTGGGGTGGGGACTGGGGAGGTGTGAGTAGTGACCGTGAGTCCGTGACCGAGTGCTAGCTAGGGTTAGCCGTATGGGTAATGGGGCATTGCCACATTGGATTTGGGGGCTTGGGACTAAATGGCTAATGGGCTATGGGGCTGGGCTGGTTTGCCTGGGAGGCTGGGAGCCTGGGTTTATAACTCCTATGGATCGGGTTTATATTACCCATGGGTTTACGGGTTTGGGTACTACAGGAACGAACCCGAACCCGGCAGACCCGATGGGTTGGGCTTTTTGCCCATTAAGAGACCCATGGGTTAGAAAATTGACTCAGACCCATGCCCTAATAGAGTAAAAACCCACCGGGTATCGGGTTTCGGGTACCCATTGCCATCTCTACTCCCAACCTTTACTAGTCTGCAGTATTCCATTGCAGTCCTTTCGGTCAAACTGTTTCTGTGCAACCGGACTGCGGTACTAAAATTGCCTCAACTACATTTGGCTAGCAGGGAGCAGCTACTTTGCCATGCATTGTTCGGCCAAGGGAGCTGCAGTTTTTTTATTACTTCCTGGAGATCTTCTTGTCGAGTGACTATTCTCTTTTCAGTGGGGTTTTCTAGCTACAGTACCTAATGGCATAATGAAAGCATGTAGTAGTTGCTTTTCTTTTATTTCTTTTGTTGATCTTTGACCATTTTGCATGCAGATCAAACGGTATTATTTTCAGCTGAAATTTTTACTGGTTAATCTCTGATTTATGCTGAATTTTTCAGTGTCGCATACGTTTCGGGTTTCAGTAAAATTAATTTTCTGAGTTGCTTTAAAAAATCTATGTACGAATTCTCGGGGACGATTTTGAAGCGAACGACATTCACCCTTCTGTCGCCATTTCGGTCCTACAAAAAGCGAATAATCAAACATCAATGTTATGAACTGACTGATCACCTGAAGCTAAACTGATTTTCTTCTAATTCATTATTCTGATTGCCTCGGCCCCCTCGTCGTGTCCACGTCGCCCCCCTCCCTCGGCCGGCCGGCGCGTGGCGCCCGGTTTTTGGTACGGCCGGGGGAGGCCATTCCCTCCTGGTTTTCCGAAATTACGTAAAGGTCCTTTTTCTTCGCAGAAAGGTCTCTGAATTTTTCAAAAAAGTCCCTGCAGGTTTTTTCCCTAAAAAATTTTTTGGTAGCGCCCCGCGGGTTTCCAAAATTACGTATAGGCCCTTATTTACTTACGTACAGGTCCTTACAAGTCCTCGGTTTTTTACGAAAAAGACCTTTGGTTTTCCCTAAATTACGCATTTGTCCTCAATTTTTTTATTAAACCCTGCGAATTATCGTCTCTTTTGCTTTTGTCTACACGGTAGCTAGCGCGGCGTGCGCCGCGCTTATATGCAGCTAGTAAAGAAAACAAATGAATTTATGATCGAGCTCTACGGCGAATCAGGGCGTGTTATGCCGGTCCAATCAATGATGATCGATCGATTTGGTGAGCATGCGTGCCGCTAAGCTTCCCAGTAAGGATGGCTACATAGAGATTAGTCCAACTGCAAAAGATTACTCGATACCTACTCAGCTTGCTCCGACCTTGACAGGTACTTGCTCCGGCGAAAGCATGGCGTCAGGCGTCGCTGGTCCGTCGCACTCGATTGATAGCCTACCTGTGTATGTTTAGACCTTAGATAATTGCACGATAAATAAATGAATTCGTTAGATAAATAAGGGAAGATTACTTATTATTTGTACCAGTTGGTTAAAAAGCATGGCGTCAGGCGTCGCTGGTCCGTCGCACTTGACAGGTACTTGCTGATTGGGCTGAAAATATATTGTAACTAGTTGAAATTTCACTGTAGCTGAAGATGGCTTATTTAATATAATTAAATTTTAAAAATTAAAAATAGAAAAAATATGTTAGCTTATCTTGGACAACGTAAACGAATACAAAAAAACCGACAAAAAAACTCGAAAAAAACAAAAAAATAAAATTTATAAATAGTAAAAAATAAATCAGAAATCAGAAACTAAAACGAGGGGGCTTATTTTACCTACCGTGAACTGGCATCTTTTCTTGGCCTGTAATCCTTCTTGGGCCAGGTTCTAGTCAAAGCAGTACTCACGCAATGAACGTTTATGCATGTCATGCTTACGCAAATCCACTGGCGAATTAAGATCGAAGATGTCTAGCTGGGGTGGGTGCACTGACTCATCCTGTTCGTGGGAGGAGTCCTTTTTCTAAAAGAAAAACACATAGAAAATGTAATAGTACTATTTATCCGTCCTAACGACTCCACGATCCTAGCTGCGCACAAACTTTGTACTACATAGCTGGCAATGTTGATTGATGCTCCCTCTTTTTTGTACTTGCTTTTTAGAATCTGTACTTTCAAATTTTTTAAATTTTAACTTACAAAAAAGTTTACAACTATCTAGACTTATATCATTATATTTGTTATTAAAAATAATTTTATAGTATTATAATTTTACAAATAATATAAAGTTATAAAAAATAGTCAAAATCATATCTTAAAGATAATAAAAATAAAAATAAATAAAAAAGAACAGAGTACAAGTTCCCACCTCCACGCTACAAAACTTTTGCGATGCCTCTCCCGGCTGCCACATGTAGATATGTATAGGCGCCAAGACCGGCCGACGGATCGATCGTGCAGCGCCATCATTTTCTATTGGAACAATATTCGGGTGCTCAGGGCCTGCGCAATAATGCATGTGCAACTATATATGTGATGGCTACATGCCTCTCGCCGTTCACCAGAGCACACTCCAAGTAAACAGTGGTTGGAGAGTACGTACGTGCGTACTTACGTAGAAATCATGGAGGTCACGAGCAGCACACTGCTGAAGCCGGTCTACTCCACGCCGCATCCGCTCGCCGGCGAGAAGGTCCCGCTGACCGTCTTCGACCGCGCCGCCATCGACATCTTCGTCCCCACCGTGCTCGCTTACCCCGCGCCGACGCCGTCCAACGAAGCGCTCAAGAAGGGCCTCCTCAGGGCCGTCGCGACGTACCCTCACCTGGCGGGGCGCCTCGCCGTCGACCACCAGGGCCGGCGCTTCCTCCACGTCAACAACGAGGGCGTGCTTGTCATTGAGGCCACCGTGCAGGCCAACCTGGCGGACGTGATCGCCAACGGCGGCATGACCACAAACGTCGAAGAGCTGTACCCGACGCTACCGGAGGTAGCTTGATTTTTACCAGTTCTGTCGTGCATGTCGCATCTCGCATGTATGTAACTTTTGGAAACTGCAACTGCTACGTTGTGACGTCGTTGGTATACTGAATTTTGTCAGGAGAACGTTGGGGCGGCACTGCTGCAGATAAAGCTCAACCGCTACAGGTGCGGCGGCCTCGTGGTCGGCATCATCTGCCACCACCACACCG
This sequence comes from Dendrocalamus latiflorus, assembly GCA_017311315.1. Classification (NCBI taxonomy): domain Eukaryota; kingdom Viridiplantae; phylum Streptophyta; class Magnoliopsida; order Poales; family Poaceae; genus Dendrocalamus; species Dendrocalamus latiflorus. Next base: position 30,492,794 of record CM029622.1, read on the forward strand.
CCGACGGCCACTCCATGAGCACCTTCTTCACCACGTGGGCGAGCGCAGTGCGCGAGGGCAAGGGCTTCGCCGTCCCATCTCCTTTCCTCGACCGCGCGACCACCGCCGTGCCCCGCAGCACGCCGACGGCGACGTTCGACCACCAGTCCATCGAGTTTACGGGAGGAGAAGGCAGCAGAAGCTCCACGAAGTCCTACTCCGTCGTCCCCATGGACAAGATCAAGAGCCTCACCGTGCACTTCACGGCCGAGTTCGTCGCCGAACTCAAAGCCCGCGTCGGCTCCCGGTGCAGCAGCTTCCAGTGCCTGCTCGCGCACGTGTGGAAGAAGATCACGGCGGCGCGGGACCTGAAGCCGGAGGAGTTCACGCAGGTGAGGGTGGCCGTGAACTGCAGGGGCAGGGCCAACCCTCCCGTGCCCATGGACTTCTTCGGGAACATGGTGCTGTGGGCGTTCCCGAGGCTTCAGGTTAGGGACCTCCTGAACTCGAGCTACGGCAGCGTGGTCGTCGCCATCCGCGACGCGGTCTCACGCATGGACGACGAGTACATCCAGTCGTTCGTCGACTTCGGGGCGGTGGCAGACGCGAACGGGGAGGAGCTCGTGGCGACGGCGCCGGCTGCCGGCACGATGTTCTGCCCGGACCTGGAGGTGGACAGCTGGCTGGGGTTCAGTTTCCACCAGATGGACCTCGGCACCGGGCCGCCGGCCGCGTTCCTGCCGCCGGACCTGCCCTTTGAGGGGCTGATGATCTTCGTGCCGTCGCGCACGGCGAAGGGCGGCGTCGACCTGTTCATGGCCGTGGCGGAGGATCACGTCGAGGCGTTCGAGCAGATCTGCTACTCCTTGGATTGATCAAGCGGCTCGTGCACGGCCACGGCCCTCGATCGCTTGCATGCATGGATACAAGCAGGCTTGCGTTAATCGTGATTAGCTTCGTCCGTACATAAAACAGTGCTACATTACGTAACTGTGTGGCCGGCGTCGGTCAGCAAGACTTGTACGTTAATTAGGCCGGTCTCGATCGATCGTATATATATGGAGTATGTGTATACGTGTTCTTGTAAATAAATAAAAAAACAAGGAGATCGATCTGTCTACGTAGGTCGATGATTTGGGAATGGAAAATGTTCGTTCAATGTGTACGTAGTTCGATCATTTGAGAGTGGAAACTGTTCGTTCAAGTCATTTTCTATTGATCATGTTGATTGCATTTGAAGACTTCGACTTTACATCGAAGGGGATTTTTACCTCTTAAGGGAACTCATCCGCCATCCAATTTGTCTCTTTTTATCTCGAGATCTATGTATGTGAGTCTTGAGAATAGAGAATACATTAAAAAACAAAATAGTATGAATCTTGAGACAAAATAAGCGACGGATCAGATAGGAGGGTTATAGTATCTCACATACCAATATGAAATACTGCTATGGAATGTCATCACCAAAGTGAAAAAACTAAATAAGAACAACAGTAGAAATCACAAAGAATTTAACACTTTATTAACATTATAATATAGAACCAACAGAAGCTGGAATAAATGATTAAACATGGGACCGGTCCACTTCTAACCAAATAAAGAACAAATGAAACAACAAAACAGTGGCAAACCACAGTGTTGAAAACTCGAGTGCTCCCACCTATATATGATGCTATCACTCCATTGGACTTTTATCTGAGACTGAAAAGAACAAGTGTGAGATTTGAAAATCTCAACAAATACCCAACAACAGTCGCAACACGGGGAATAAAGGACAAGTAATGCAAGCAAGTAATTGACACCGATTAATTGCAATGAAATTAAGTTACCTGGGGACACTGATACCTATTGGGAATGGAGACAACGGAAATGTGGAACAAAAGTAATTGTTGTTTAGCAAATTATGGTAAAGGTGTCGGCGATTGCCTCCCACATACCCGATTATACGAGAATAGTCAGGCACATCCATGTCCTCAACTGTATAACTATAGACGGTGTGTAATATCCTGAGTAACGAGAGTGTACAACCCCTTGTGCGTTACTAGGTGAGTGAAAATCCCCCCTATATATGCACACGCTAATATATGCACATTGGATCCCTCAGTTCCAGGCTCTATACCAATTTTGAGTTCCTCCCCTAGTTTTATACTACTTACCTATTATGGAGATAGTAGCAATAAAAGAGAGTAACATGTTTCTCTTGCCTGAGACGGGAAATATGGTTGATATTGTTTTACGGCTCACTCCAGAATGAAGATTGTTTTCTAGTCCTTATATTCTATCCATATGTAGAGGGTCTCGCTTGCCCCTGAAATTCCTACCAAAGCACCCTCTACCCTTCTTTACTATTTTCTTTTGCAGGCTACTGCTCGTTCAGTGGTTCTGCTCTCTTTCTTTCTTATCATGTTTTCTTTCTTCATGTCACTTCTCCTTTCTTTTAGAAATTAATTTTCTTGATGCAAGGTGATCATATAAAATAATGATATCCAAATAATTTCATGAAACACACCTTGCTAAAATGCCTATTCTACTTGCCTGGCTATAGGGCAGCTGCCTTAGTGGTGGTCTGGTTGGCCTCTTCCCCTTGGGCCAGTTCCTCCCATGTATTATTTGAGATCAAAAAATAACTATTTAGAATTTTTTTATTTTATTTCAGATGAAGCACCAACCCTGGCTAAATATTTTTATACTTGACTTATATATACCTTTTTGACTATTCGGGAAATTATGTTTTGCTTAGCAAGTTTTACAGTTATTTTGTTAGGTTTTTCGGGCATATATTTTTTGTTTTTATGTGAGGGTATCGATTTATTCCTATTTTCCCCCTTTTATCTCCTTATCAGTGCTGGCCCATTGGCCCAATTACTATGCCATGGCCGCATGAAATCGGCCCGACTAGCCCATTACCATGCCATCTCCTCTTTCTATCTCCTCACCTCACCAGCTTATTTCCTTTGCCCGCACCTCCTGCCCGATCTTTCATCTCCTCCCTTCTTCCCCTTTTGGCTCCTCCACCGATCTCAGCCTTGCTGGCCCCCAACGTTGCTGAGGCGCCACCCTTGGGTTCCACCTTGCTTCCCCTCGACTCCCCCTTCCTGACGTTGCTGGATGAGCCTAGTTCTATCCGCTCTTCTTGCCCTCTCCCTTTCACAGTCGATCCCAAATCTGGTCATCACCATGGTGTTTTTGGGGGCTCAACTCCATGGATATGGTCCAAGATAAGTGGATTTGGTGCTCTCGCTACTGGATTCATCGTCGGTCCTTCCCCTCCATGGCTCCATCTGGTCTACCCCGAGGTGTCGTGTCTTGTCGGGTCATTCGACTCCGCCGATGACACACGTCTGGTCATCGCCGCCAACGCCTCCGCCCCACCACCTTGTGCCTTGATGAGGCTAAGGCTCCGCCGGTTCTTCATCACCATCTATGCTATGCGTCACGGCGGCGGTAAGCCACCGATGCATGGCATCCTGGTGGTTACTTGTTGCTAGTGCCGTGCTCTAGTACCCTTTGGCTATTCTCTATCAGCATCGTGCGTCTCGGTGGCCACAAGCTGCCAACGCTATGGCCCTTGCTCCACAGTTCTTCCCAGTTCTTTTTTATTCCCTACTCCTACAATATTGTGTTTTCTCTAGTTCTATTTTATTGTTGATTTTATTTGTGGAATGTGTGGTGTATGGCCATGTGATTACCTGGGGTTGTTTAGGATTTTTTTTCTTTGGGCTTTGTGGTGAGCAACCATATGACGCTTGGGCTTTGGCATGCACTAGGGGGTACTAACCATAGCTCGAATGCTCATTGGATGGCCACTGGTCTCCTCTTCTCTAGTGTGGTAAGCTGGAGGCAGTGCCCCGCCGTGGCTCTAGTGGCTGGGTTATAGTGCTAGTAAAATGGAATGGTATAGTTTGTGATGTTACTTACTGGTGTTGTTGGCTTGAATTAGGGTTTTGGGGATGCTCTTACTCTTACTTAGTTAATTATGCTTTCCTAATTTTGCTAAGATATGTGGAAGCTTGTGGGTGTCATCCTTTGGTCGTGGTACCCTTCTCTTCGGTTGTCCTTCGGTCTTGGCTGCTCTCTTGATTTTTCCTCTTTCGGCTAAGTTAGGGTTCCTGTGGGGGGAGGGGGTTAAATGGGTAGTGCTACCTCCTTTCGGTTGTCTACTTGCCAATGGTGTCTCTGAGTGTTCTATGCCATGGTATGATGGTGTAGTGCAGTGGTACGGTGCCTGTGGTGGTTCTGGTGAGTGGTGATGAGGGATGGTTGTGTCCTGTCTATTAGTTATGACAGTGAGCTTTGTGGTAGTGAGCTTGGCAGTGAGGCAAGCTCACTGGTGGCTATGGACGGTGGCATTGTTGGCTTTCTCCCTTCTCCTCTCTGTTAGCTCTATTTCATGCCCCTGGTGGGCTTCAATGATGACCAGTGGCATGCAACGTAGTTTGTGCATGGAAATGAATTGACTAACTCATCAGGAAGGGTAAATGTAAAAGTTAAAAAAGGTAAGAATGGGGTTTTACTCCTGGATGATGAAAACCCAAACCGATTGGCCCCACACAATCCTGGTATCCCGATAAGTGATTGCCCTCATTTAATATTACTAAAATTTGGGTTCTAACGATAATCTATTCATTAAATTTATTTTAGCTTTTATTTCAATGGTTTTGGATGACATGACTTTGCAGGGGTTTCAAGTTGGGTCTCCCGCAAAGACTTTAATTCATTAGATAGATTTTTATGTAATACATTTGTATAATCTTATTCTTATAATTAAATGAAATTGTATGTTGTAATATTCTATTTTAGGACTTTTATTCTTTTGTAACTTTCGAGATTGTAACTTTTGCATATTGAACATGTGGTATTCTATGCCCGTGTTATTCATTCTTGTAATTAAGACTATAAAATCTGGACTTTTATATAGTGACAATTCCTTTATTTTAATTTCTGTCTTGGCAAGATTATATTTAAATTCTTATGTGGTTGTATTATTTACTTCTTAATTTTCCTGATTTGCTTAATAAATTTTTTATGGTTGTCACAGTTCGCACGTCTTTTCTTTTTGAGATCCATCTCCATTAAAGAATATGCTGCGTAAGTGCCCGTTTAATATTTGTCATCTCCACCGATCATGTCATCTTTTTTTAATTAAAAGGAAGACCGCTGTTTATAACCAGTGTGTTAGGTGCCTTTTTTTCTAATCAGTGTGGTGGTGCCCATTTTTCTACGAACCGACCATCGATTTCTTCTTATCTGTAATCTAAGAACAAAACAAAATTTGGCATCTATGGATGTGATGCTCACGTGACGTGGATGTGATGTGCTCATGTGACGAGCACATGCACGGGTGAAAGCTGTTAGGAAACCTGGACTCTATCCAGAGTTCTGATCTAATTGGGCACCCCACCGTAGACTATAAATAGGGACCTAGACCCCCCTCATTATGTACCCCGATGCAATCTAAAGCAATAAAGAAAGACCAGGAGTTCTCTCTACCTCTCTGTGTTCAATCTATTATTCTGTGATTCTGTGATTGATTCGTTCTTGTTCTAAGCAGAGGAATCGCTCGGACTGGTCTCCAGCGTCGGTTCCTCAACACGTTATCAGCACGACTTCGCTCCGGTGAACGAGGTAATCATCGAAGCACAGATTGAATTTTCTAGATCGCTTTTGAATCTGTATTTTCTTTTCGCGTTCTAGATTGAAATTCTACGGTGCAAATCCGCCCTAATCTACCGCGAGCAGACTTGAAGTCGCCGGCACAATGCCGATCGGTAGATTCTGAAACGGGGTAGATGTTGATTGCACTGTAGAACGATGCAAATCCGCCCTAAATCTACCGCGAGCAGATCTGAAATCGCCGGCACAATGTCGATCGGTAGATTACGAAAAGGGGTAGATGTTGATTGCATCATAGATTGAGAAAAATTTTGCATGATTGTGTTTTGTTTTTGCATTATCATTGTACGAGAAATATTGGCATCATTCTCTATGTTTGATCACTGCATGAAAAACACACACACAATCACAAAGGAAAACGGGCACCGCCGACGCGCCAGCATGCGCGCCGCCGGCAGTCGGCCAGCAGCCGGCCATGGACCCCGAGGCGCCGTCGCACCTGTACGTGCACCGCCGGCCACCGGCCGATGCCGCCGCAGTCCGCCGCTGACTCGCACCCGCACGCGCGAGCGCCGGCCGCCGCCCGGGCTCCTCCCGTCTCCGCCGGCTGGGCCGCTTCCGCCGCCTCGCGCCTCGGCCCGAAGCCGCCTCCTCTCGTGCGCCACCCGCAGCCCGCACGCGCCCGCGCCGCCGGCCCTACCGCGCGCCTGCATGCGCGACCGCGTCGCGCCTCCTCGCAAGGACGCCGCTTCGCACCACCCCGCCGTCGCCTCGGCTTCCCCGCTGCGCCCGCATGCGCGCCGGCCCCGCCGTCATCTCGGTTTCCCCGCGCACCCACACGCGCCGCACCGCCACCGCTCGGGGTAGCTGCGCCCGCACGCGCAAAGCTCTGGCCGGCCGCCTCCGTGCACGCTCCCGCACGAGCCCACTTAGCACCGATGCCGGCCCAAGCTCCGCGCCCGCACGCGCGCCAGGCCCGCCTCCTCGCCTCCCGCGCCGCCCGGGTCGCCGCCTTCGGCCGCCAGCATCAGCCCCTGGCCCCGTGGCCGCACGGCTTCCCGGCCCCTCCGTTGCGCCCCGAACGGCGCCACCAACTGCTGCCTGGCCTCCGGCCTCCGCCCGCCCCGCTCCGGCCCGACCGGACCGCCTCGGCCCCGAGCTTGTCGCCCCGCATGGCCGCCTCGGACCAGGCCCGGAGTCGACTCGCCGCCTGGCCGTCTCCCGCGCGCCACCCGACCGGCCCGGTCGGGCACCGCCGCCACCACAGGTGAAGGGAGTAAAGGGGGAAACCCTAGAATCCCATATGATGCTGGCCGGGCGGGCTTGATGGGCTAGTGACCTGCATGGGCCAAGAATAGGCCGAAAAGAAAAAGAAAAAAAACCGGCTGGACCATGGGCCAGATGGCCCGTGCGTTCGGGAGGACCAATGGGCGAAATACGACCCGGCCGAGATGGGGAGACCGACGGTTTTTGCCAAAGACCCCTGAAGTCACGGATATTACCGAAAGGCCCTTAATTATTTGAATTCAGTCCTGATTTTTGCAGAATAGGCCTCGTAATTCCGAAAATTATGAATAAGCTCTCAAATTTACCAGCGGGTCCAGAATTTTACAGAAAACCCCTCGGTAAATCAGAAAATTGCGTGAATTTTTCTCTGAACTGAAATTTTGCGCATAAACCCCCAGAAAGTGCAGAATTTGCTGAAATTTCATATTCTTGCATAAAAGGGCATCGGGAATCCGAATTTTGCATTAATTTTAGCATTTGAAGCTTATTTATTTATGCCATTATTATTCTCTGTATTTTCTGTATTTATTTACTGTTTTGGTTAATTGTAATTGCTGAAAATTGCTTTTAATCACTGAAATTAGCAGTAAAATTATAGAAAATGCATAGAAAATTATGAAACATTGCGAGAACCTTTTGTACCATTTATTTACTCGCAGTGAATTATTCCGTGCATGTCTACCAGCAGTAGACTTATACACATTTAGATGACTAGCATCACGAACTGGAAGTTCGAGAAGCTGGCACAGCATGGCTAAAATTATCTGACGTAGGCATCCGATGTCGAGATTGTACTTCGAGCCAGGAAGCTCCGCGCGACTATTGGGATTGGCAGACTGAATGACGCCCAACCCACGCCTAAAGAGAATGATCAGCCACTTCTCAGGCACCACTTCTGCCTCACTCTCAAGAATGAGTACATGGTAGAAAATAGCGCGCTAGCACTCTGCACCGCACCCAAGAAGCAGGTTTGAGAGGCTAAAGTACACCATTCTTCCTCAAGCAGAGTAGGAGTGGATCAGATTGAGGTTTGCCGATTTTAAGATGGTCGGGGAATACAATTCTGCCTTGCACAGGATTTGTACCCCAATATAGAAAATTGAGAAAATCCTTCCACCCCAATGTAGCACAATCCGCACGCAACTATCGTCAAGATGGCTATGAGGAATACGCCAAATTGACTGATATGATGCAAGTTGCGAAGGCTCAGGACAAAGTTCTCTGTAAGAACTATGTCACTCAGCCACCTGGGAGCTCCGCTGGCCGTGAAGCCAACGCCGGGAGCTACAAGGTGCGAAAAGCTCTTAATGAGAGAAGGGGAAGGAAGGATAAGGCCGCAGCCCAGAAAGGCAAATCAGATGCTCCACGAGAGAATAAGGCCAGCAAGCCAAAACGGGATGACAAAGGGCAGCATGAAGCCCACTTTGCATCGGCTGAGGGGGAGAGTTCGGAGTAGCTGCCTGCACTGGTGAAGGTTGAAACCATCACGATAGCAGCAACCCCTCTCGACCTAGCAGCAGCCAACGCCATGATTTCTCTTGAATGTCACCCCTGAGAAAATAGCAGAAGAAGTCTAGTGCACTGAATGCATTTTGACTTTAATTGTCATTTATTTTGTGTGGAAGAATATGTTAGAATTTGCATAGATGGTACTTAGGAATTGTTATTTTCTCGTGATGGTTGGATGATATTTGAAGAATTCATTCATTTATTCAGTTTATGATGGCATGATATGTTCTGATATTGGAGTATTTTATCTATGTGTTGATTGCCTTCTCATGCATGTTAATAAAATACCCTATATTAGAACGTGTGTAGCGCCTTATGCAGGAAGTGTGCTTAGCTAGCAGCGGCACAACGCATATCATCTTAAGAGAGACTAAGTTTTCAGTCGATTCGTAAGAGCACTGGCAGCCTTACGACAATCGCTAGAAGCGATGCATGTATAACTTGTTCAGAAAGAGCCTCAAAGGGCACAACTTTGGTCATTGAAGAAGCCTTATTGTACCCAAAATCGACTAGAACTCTCCTAAGTTTTGAGAATATCCGCGCAAATGGTTTCCACGTTGAGACTGAAAAGAGTACGGTAAGGAATACCTGCTCATTACGAAGCGCAAAGAGAACAGAAAATTATATTAGAAAACTTCCTTCACTTGAAACTGGGCTATATTATACCAACATTAAAGCGCCTGCAGCGTACATTGTACTGAAGACAGTGTTTAGAAGCTCTGAACTCTTCTGTCTCTGGCATGACAGATTAGGCCATCCAAGTCTTAGGATGATGAGAAACATAATAAATAACTTGCATGGGCATAATATTAATGTGAAGGATTTCCCGAATCATGAAGATTTTGTGTGCCCTGCATGTGCCACCGGGAAACTAATTACTAGACCCTCCACTCTGAAAGTGAAGGATGAAGTCCCTGCATTCCTGGAACGCATCCAGGGAGACATTTGCGGTCCCATTCAGCCCGTCTCAGGGCCATTTAAGTATTTTATAGTGCTCATTGACGCTTCTTCGAAGTGATCATATGTGGGTTTGTTGTCCACAAGAAACCACGCCTTTGCAAAATTGATCTCGCAGATCATTCGCATCAGAAATGTGTTTCCAGATCATCATATCAAGTCCATTCGAATGGACAACGCCGGAGAATTTACTTCAAAGGCATTTGATGATTATTGCATGGCGATGGGAATTGCAGTTGAGCACTCGGTACCGCATGTCCATACTCAGAATGGTTTGGCAGAGGCTTTAATTAAAAGAATTAAATTTATTGCCCGACCCCTCTTGCATAAAAGTAATTTGCCAGCTACATGTTGGGGACATGCAGTCCTTCATGCAGCGAATCTCATCAACCTTAGACCTTCGGCCTACAACATCCATTCACCTATGCAACTAGCGCAAAGTGTCACCACCGAAAATTTCCCAACATTAGGGGGAGGAAATCAACCCCTTGATGAAGAATGTCGGGAAATTATGTGGCAAGCCTGGGAAATCCATGCAGAAGACCCATGCATTAGTGAAGCAAATAGAGAAGTCCAGAAGACAAGAGAAGTCCAGAAGACAATCGATTTGCAAGAACTAGCAAATCAACTGCTTGATCACTTTAGTGATTTGAAGAGCGTGACTAAGTCGCATGTGCCTGCACGCACTGCACCGGAGAGGGTTGAAATACCAAAGAAACTGAAGGTATCCCTAATCTCGTCCAGAGGCCTCATAAAAATAAAAAAGAGGACGAGAACTCTGGTTCCTTGAATCCTTAGTAACCGGGGACGCCTGGTGAAGAAGGATAAGAGGGATTTACCACATCCGATCATTGAAGTCCCCCAGAATGAGAAGGGGAGCTAGTTGAGACCTGGCACAAGTATGACACCTTCCGAAAAGGGCATACCGGATCTGAATATCCCCATCGGCATGGATGTGTGCGCACACATCGGAGCCGAAGAAACTAAAGGGACTTGCCACCGCAATTGAAAGAAGCGATGCGCAAGGTGAAGCTCCAGCAGAAGCAATCGCTCCAGAAGAAGCAACTCGTGAAGAAATAGCTATAAATTTTGTGCACACGGGAGAGTCCCTGAATAGGACAACAGCTAATATCGATATCTACTTCGCAAAGAAAATTGCCACAATCATCGATCTTGATCCCGAGCCTGCATCGCTCGCTGAATGTAAGAAAAGATCAGATTGGGAAGATTGGAAGAAGGCAATAGCAACTGAATTGCTATCTCTGAATAAAAGAGGTGTTTGGGCCCGTATGCCGCACACCTCCCCACATACACCCCGTTGGGTACAAGTGGGTATTTGTTCGAAAGAGAAATGAAAGAAATGAAGTAGTGAGATACAAAGCAAGGCTGGTAGCCCAAGGTTTCACTCAACGTCCTGGAGTTGATTATGAAGAAACCTACTCCCCAGTCATGAGTGGAATTACCTTTAGATACTTGATCTCAATGGCAGTGAACTTGAATTTAGAAATGAAATTGATGGATGTTGTGACTGCATACCTTTACGGTAACTTGGATTCGGAGATTTACATGAAAGTCCCTGAAGGAATTCCTCTCCCGAACCAAGACAGAGCAAATAGAAATATGTACAGTGTGAAACTCAGAAAGTCACTGTATGGACTGAAACAATCTGGAAGAATGTGGTATAATCGCTTGATCGACTTTCTCTGCAAGAAAGGCTACACGAACAATGAAGACTGTCCTTGTGTATTTATACGGCGATCCCAGAATGGATTCTGTATAATCTCTGTGTATGTAGATGATCTGAATATCATCGGGACAGCCGAAGACATAAAAGAAGCAAGCTCCTACTCGGAGTCAGAATTTGAAATGAAAGATTTGGGCAAGACCAAGTTTTGCTTAGGCCTGCAGCTTGAGCATGTCCCTGAAGGAGTCTTGGTACATCAGTCGACCTGCACCCAGAAGGTGCTTGAAAGATTTGGCTTTGAGAAGGCATTTCCCTCGAAAGTACCGATGATCGGTAGGTCTTTACAGCAAGAAAAAGATCCTTTCCGACCAAGGGAAGAGGGGGAGGAAGTCCTGGGACCGGAATTCCCATACTTGAGTGCAGTGGGAGCACTCATGTATTTAGCAAACTGCACTAGACCGGACATTGCATTTGCCATGAACCTCTTAGCAAGGTATAGTGCAGAGCCCACCAAAAGGCATTGGCAGGGCATAAAGGACATTTTCCGATACCTCCAAGGTAGCAAAGACCTCGGATTGTTTTATAGAAAGAATCAAGATTTGAACTTGATTGGCTATGCAGATGCTGGGTATCTGTCAGACCCGAATACTGCTAAGTCACAAACAGGCTATGTATTTCTGTGTGGTGGAACTGCAATTTCATGGAAATCGTCTAAGCAAAGCCTGGTAGCTACTTCGACGAACCACTCAGAAATTATAGCACTGTATGAAGTCGCACGAGAGTGCGCTTGGCTCCGCCGAATGGTTCGCCACATTCAGCAGTCATGTGGGATGAACATTGTGCAAACCCCCACAATTATCTATGAAGATAATGCCGCTTGCGTTGCACAAGTGCAAACAGGCTATGTGAAGAGTCATCTACAAAGCATATCAACCCCAAGTTCTTCTATGCACATGAATTGCAAACGATGGACGAGATTAAAGTACTGCATACTAAGTCATGTGAAAATCTCGCAGATTTATTCACTAAGTCACTCCCCGCATCTAGCTTTGAAAGGTGCGTGCGTGGAATTGGAATGATGAGACTTAGAGAAGTGCATAATTCAGGGGGAGAATTCTCACAAGCCCGCTAATAAATCTTGATCATGAAGATTAAGTACCCAAAAATAAAGTCTTGCAGACTAAATGAATTTGGGTGAATTGTACTCTTTTTCCCTTGACGAGTTTTCCATGAAGTTTCTCGACCAAGGTTTTTAACGAGGCAATTCGTGCATCGCAGCATCACATGTATCATGTACTCTTTCTCCAAATTTTTCCCACTGGGTTTTTATGGAGTTTTGACGAGGCATGAGCATGTTGGGTGAGTGCCCAAGGGGGAGTGTTAGGAAACCTGGACTCTATCCAGAGTCCTGATCTAATTGGGCACCCCACCGTAGACTATAAATAGGGACCTAGACCCCCCACATTATGTACCCCGATGCAATCTAAAGCAATAAAGAAAGACCAGGAGTTCTCTCTACCTCTCTGTGTTCAATCTATTATTCTGTGATTTCTGTGATTGATTCGTTCTTGTTCTAAGCAGAGGAATCGCTCGGAGTGGTCTCCAGCGTCGGTTCCTCAACAAAAGCAAGCCTTACTTTCGCTTACTGTTTCAAGCCGGGCAACTGGTGCGGGCTGAGACGACTCGGGGCCTTCGGTTAGTCAAAGAACGCGGAAAAGCGACGCTGCAAATGCGAACACACCAAGGCGGACCGTGCCGTGCGTGCTTACCGGTGGCCGCTCTGACCGTGCGTCGGAGGCGGAGCGCGCACCCGTGATCCCGTCCATTGGCTTGTGGGAGTTTAGTAGCATCCCATCGTCGTCCAACGTCTCTTCACCCTGCGCTCTCCTCTCCGGTCATGGTCCTTCGTCATCTCCACCTTGCGCCCTCCTTCCTAGCGTGAGTAAAAACTTTGCGCCGTCTTTCCTCCTGCGTTGCGCGGAGCACTAGCGATGCCGCGCCATCGTTTCTCCTTCGTCGCATGCGTGCAGCACAAGCGACACCATCATTCCTCTTGCGTCGCGCGAGCGACGCTGTGCTGTCCTTTCTCCTTCGTAGCCATAAAATTTGCACATAAAATCTAGCAAAATCAGCCAATAAATTCCCGTAAAACTTGATAAAACCTTGTGAAACAAAACAAAACTTAAATATGAAACTGGTCTGATAAAACTTTGTGAAACAAAACAAATCTTAAATATGAAACTGGTCATGAAACTGTGTGAAACAACATAGAACTAGTCATAAAACTTATAAATGAAATCTAGCCAAATCAGTGAATAAACCATCTTGAAGCTTGATGAAATCTCGTGAAATACAGTAAAACTTACACATGAAACTGTACAAAACAACATTAAACCAGTCATGAAACTTGTACATGAAATCTAGCGAAATCAGGCAATAAACCCCATTAAAACTTAATGAACCCACATAAAACACTATGAAACTGTATGAAACAACATAAAACTAATCATGAAACTTATACATGAAACCTAGCCAAATTAGTGAGTAAACCCTCTTGAAACTTAATGAAACCTTGTTAAACACAATGAAACTTTAACATGAAATTATATGAAACAACATGAAACTAATAAACCCCCTTGAAACTTAATGAAACCTTGTTAAACACAATGAAACTTTAACATGAAATTATATGAAAAACATGAAACTAATCATAAAGTTATACATGAAACCTAGCCAAATTAGGCAATAAACCCCTTTAAAACTTGATGAAACCTTATTAAACACTAGGAAACTTAAATATGAAACTGGTCATAAAACTCTATGAAACAACATGAAACATGAAATGTGTACGTGAAATCTAGCCAAATCAGCGAATAAACACCCTTGAAACTTCATGAAACCTCGTGAAACACAATGAAACTTAAACATAAAACTATATTAAATAACATGAAACTAGAAACTTGTACATGAAACTTAGTCAAATCAGGCAATTAACCACCATTGAAACTTGTTGAAACCTCATAAAACACTATGAAACTTAAATCTGGTCATGAAACTGTATGAAACAGCACGAAACTAGTTATAAAACTTATACATGAAACCTAGCCAAATCAATCAATGAACCCCCTTGGAAGTTGATGAAACCTTATTAAATACAATGACGTTTCAACCGACTATGGTAGCTTTGACTACAAAGAACCTTTTCGATCGACTAGTGTAGTTTTGACCACAAAAAGCTTTTTTGACCAACTATTGTAGCTTCGACCATATAGAGCCTTTCAACTGACTACAGCTGCTTTGACCACATAAATCCTTTCGACCGACTACTGTAGCTTCGATCACATAGAGCCTTTCAACTGACTACTGTAGCTTCGACCACATAAAGCCTTTTGACCGACTACTATAGCTTCAATCACATAGAGCCTTTCGATTGACTCCTGTATCTTCGACCACAAAGAGCCTTTTGATCGACTACTGTAGCTTTGACCATATAGAGCCTTTCGGCCGACTACTATAGCTTCAATCACATACAGCCTTTCGACCAACACTGTAGCTTCGACTACAAAGAGCCTTTCGTGTGACTACTGTAGCTCCGACCACATACAACCTTTCGACCAACTACTGTAGCTTCGGCCACACAGAGCCTTTAGACGACTACTATAGCTTCGACCACATACAACCTTTCAACCGACTACTATAACTTCGACCACATACAGCCTTTCGACCGACTACTGTAGTTTCGACCACATATAGCCTTTCGACCGACTACTGTATCTTCGACCATGAATATCCTTTCGATCGACTACTGTATCTTCGACTATAAATAACCTTTCGACCGACTACTGTATCTTCAACCATAAATAGCCTTTCGACCGACTACTGTAGCGTCGACCACATAGAGTCTTTTGACCAACTACTGTAGCTTTGACCATATAAGGCCTTTCGACCAACTACTATAGCTTCGACCACATAGAGCCTTTTGACTGACTACTGTAGTTTCGACCACAAAATAGCCTTTCGACCAACTACTGTAGCTTTGACCATATAGAGCCTTTCAATCGACTACTGTAGTTTCGATAGTACATGCATTAGGATAGTACGGGTAGAATCATAATGAAGTTGGCTACAGTGGCCGGACAATAGAGCGTCAATGAGTAAGAACGTACCGGCGAGGGGGCTGCATGCACTGGATGTAGTCACCGGGCGGGAGCGCGTTGCTGTCCGTGTGGATGCAGTTGACGGGGAGGAGCACGTCGATGAGGAAGAGTGTTGGTGAGTTAGAGCTCCCAACACAGACGTACTTCGCTCGCATGACTGTGGAGGAGGACATGTAGCGGTGATGAGGAAGGACAGCGCGGCACGGGTAGCCGGAACCCTAGCTCAAAGGTTTCTGTGGAGTGTAGTAGAGTGGCGAGGGGAATGCAGGGTGAATGGAATGGGAATGGAGTGGTGTAGGAAAAAAAAGAATGCGTCGGGCGTGGGAGCAGGGCTTTGAGATTCGTGCGTTCTGACTTCAGATCGAATAATTCTGATCTATATCGTCGTATGGCGTCCAAACAGGATACCATTCTTTAGATTTTTTCTAGTTAAGTAAGCTGCGCTGGATCGACGGGCCGCGCTAAGAAATCGTGTGTGTCGAGTGTTGGAAGTGGACTTGATTCTCCTTGTTTTCTCAGTTTCTTTTCATGTGCTTTGGGCATGCCCGCGTGCGTGGAGAGGTTGGACGCCTCAGACGATCCATGCGTGGGCGAAGAGATGGGCCTCGTGGTGGTGGCACTAGCAGTGGGCGTTGGGGTCGGACTAGGGATGGCAATTCTACTATGGGGACGGGACTGTGGGGATATTCCCCAATGGGGGGGGTGCCCTACGGCCCGTTGGCCCCCACTCCGAAGCGGGATGTGGGTCAGCCTCCTTGCGAGGCCTTTGTGGGGACCTTTTACAGATAAAAATATATTATTTTATTTATATATTATAAATCTTTAGCATGTGATATATACTATTTTTTTTGGATATTCGACTAAAACTTAAATATATACATTAAGATATAACTTTTGAAACTATATTCGAAAGAAATATACCTAAATACTTATAAATTAATTAATAAAGTCGCATAATATATATTTATTTAAACTGTTTTTCCACGGGGTCCCACGAGGGTCGAGGATGTTTGTGTCTTGTTTGACCTAGCGGGGATGGGACGAGGTCCATAACAGGAATCAGGATGGGGCGTGGGCAAGAGGCCGTTTGCCATCCCTAGGCGGACCAGTCGGTGGTTTTAGGTGGCGTTCATATTAGCTTTTACTGATAACTTTTGAAGGTAGTTTATGGCTTTTGGCTAAAAATAAATAGTGATGGCTGAAAGAAGTGGCTTTTAGAAGGAGAAGGCGAGTAATAAAAAAATGAGGAAGAGAAGCGTGTGCGTGACGGGAGCGAGAGGAGTGGGGGTGCGTGATGCACCTGTAACCTCCGTCCTATCTTCGAAGCGAGATGATAGCGAGAGAAGTGAAGAAGTCACTTCAAAAAACCATATATTTGTATTAATTTTTAGTTCTTCTAAACAGAAAATAATACGAACACGACGTTAGAAGTGTATAGAAGTGTAGCAGCTATGCCTACCTCCTGTTCGCATGGAACCAGAACACAATGACTTCCCAGGGAGCGCGCCATGGGCGGTACGCTGTACCTGTTGGTGGCGGTACGAGCTGAGGGGGCCGGCCTATTCCGGTGTGAAGATCGAGCGCGTCGAGCATGTTCGCCGGGCGGGCGGCAGGGACGATGTCGAGGGCCAGCACGCGCTGGCCGGGTCAAGCCACGGCGCACCAATAGGCAACAGCAACAGGGTCGGGCCAGTCGGTTTCGAGTGCATGTAACCATAGTAGTGTGTTGTAGTGCAGTGCGCCGCCGATGTTGCAAATTGTCGCTAGTATTTACTCTCTACCATCCTTTTTACCTGGTATTTTTATTCTTTATGGTCTTCGAGATATGATTTTAACTCTTTTTATAATATTATCTTAAGATATAATACGAAAATTATAGTATTATAAAATTATTTTTAATGATAATCTAATAATATAATTTTATATCATTAATCTAGACAGTTTTAAACATATTGTCGATTAGTTCTTTTTTCCTTCTAAACATGTATAACCTCCTTATGTAGAAGTGTTAGTTAGATGCCAGTAGCTGATTGGGTTGTCATGTGGGCACTTGGTTGCTATAATCTGGGCATTGAAAAAGCAAGGACTCATTTCCCTTGCTTCAAACAGATCTGGAAGAGTTGTGTGCAGCTCAAATGTAATGCAGGGTACTTCAAAATTAATCTCTAGTTTTTTTTAGAGGAAGGGAGCTTTCTGCTTTCCATTAGCTTATAGCAGGAATTCAGTCACGATGCAAAGTTTCTTGCATTGATTCTAGTTGAGTAAGGCTGGTCAGCACTTTCTTTTGAGTTTTGATTGATTCTCTCAAGTTTGTTTCTTGCGAAAATGCACTAAACTGAAGTTCCTATACAATTGTGCAATTCTATTTCTGAAAAGTTGCATTGATAATTGTTCTGTGTGGTCTTTGTGACAAACTTTCTCTTTGATCTTTGGGCTACTAAACTGTAAAAAGAGAACATTCGGAGCGGCTTGCTCAGCAACTGTTTGTGCAATCATTTACATGTACTGGTTAGTTTTTGGTATCTCGCCGTGCTCTTCTTTAGTCAATTGGGGTAGACCTTGTGATGTTTTCAGAGATACTAGTAGTTACAAATGTTTTGATGTGGTCCAAACTTGGTGTTTGGTGTTGTATGTAGAGTGTCTATTGTTAATTTCTTGAACTGGGTCATTATCTAGTGCTCCAACCTTTTCATATATTTGCCATCTAAGACTATAAGCTGCGGTCTCTGGCGTCTCGAAATTGGACCTGAAGCGTATGGTGGATCAACATGTATAGGTAAAGATACTATGTAGTATCAATGTTTTGGTTATAGGCTATACATGGTGTGTCCAACCTAGGATCATATATCAATTTTCTATTAAGTCTAAATTTCACAACCTGCAGGTGTCGAATTGTCGGACTCAGATTTAGCCAATCTAGAATTCTCTGTAAAACTACTGTACTATTCCCTCGATCAGAAGATAGTGCTCACAGATACACCACTGAATCATTTTATATACAACGTAAATCATACCATACATTAATAGTACAAATCAGAGTTTAAATAGATTGCATAAGGTCAAATTTACAATAGAGCCAATTAGACCAAATGGATACATTACATAAAGCAGAAGCGTACATAAAGTAGAAGCGATAGCAAAAGGAGAGATCACATTTTGCCACAGAGAAGAGACTGGTAGGGATAAAAGCCTAGGCTACTAGATACTATCCTAATTTCCTCCAACTTCTTCACTATTAGCTCCTAGGGCGTCGTAGTACGCGTAGTGACTTTGATCCACATGTTCTGAAAGATTTAGCAAGCGAGGGTGAGCACAAATAACCATGCTCCATGAGCTAATAAGAGATAATCAATTTGTTATACTTCACACATTTTCTTGGACATGTGAATTAAAAAATCACTACAAGGTCTTTACAATGCATCATCCAGTGTAAATTACATCTGCTAAGGTTTCATCTTAGTGATGTTATGTCCACTACACTAAGACTCCCTCTTGCGCCATACGGCGGCTCAAATCTAGCAACACGACATATGTCCACTATGGCTTATATCCAGTGACATAACTCGTGGGTCACTATAATAGTGTAACTTGCACTGGTGAATACAAATTATTTAACCATATCATAACAACTATAGACTTGTGGTTTTACTATTTTAAATTGAGAGGTCATCACATGATTTAGTTCTTATAGTTATCTGGGCTATGCATACCACAAACCAAACATTTTCATGCTGCATCCGCACCAACCTTTATACCATCCGTCCAAATATAGTGATAGCAAGTTTTAGAATTTTAAGAAGTATAAAACTAAGTTATCTCAATATATCAGTTATTTCCCTTTAATGACTGTCCAAAACTAGTTTCATGAACAATTTAATGTCTTGGTATTTAAGCAAGACTAACATGACATTTAAGTACAACTTATAGGTAGTAAGGTTACCATTATAGTTTCTAGGGTTATAAAGGTTATGTGATTCAAGTATCTAAAGGATAATATAATAATAATACGATGTCAATTATGCATGTATCTACAACCTTAAATTTAACATACATTTATAGAATAAATAAAGCATATATTTGATAATTTAAACAAACATAATTTATATAGAAATGTAGGTTCAATATGATCAAAGCATTGACTTATCTGGCTCACAAGTGGGTTTGTCTTAAAAATATTGAGTTGTCTTGAACTACGACTCTTCCGTGTCCTCGTAATCTACTCGGATGATCACATCGAAAAACAAATAAACACATAAGTAAAATAAATAAATTCAAATGAAAACTTAAATGAAATTTAAATTGAGAAATTTCACTATTATTAGATAGATCTTAAATTTATATGAATTTAGAAACAAGTTTCATTAAATTTGGAGTTAAAATGAGTGAGAACGAGCTCTTCAAAGTTTAATTTGGATTAAATCCAAAAAAACCAGAGGAGAGAGAATCTCTCTCACTGACAGGTGGGATTCACTAGATTTAATTTATTTTTTAATTATTTACTTAAAGGAAAAGGCTCGGGGCCTGACATGTGGGACTGAGTATTGTGCAAACAATAGAATGGGACCCGCACGTCAATGGCTATTACTGACTTAACCGGTTTTAAAATGGTTTTTAACCAAGCAGGGCCCACATGTCATAGAGACAGAGGCTTAACTTAAAGAGCTGGGCCTATTGGTCAGTGATAATTAACAAAACTAAACACCCATCATTAACTTAAACTAATTACATGCTTAAACTTGATCTTCGGTGAACAGGGTCTTCGTCTTCCCGCTGAGGAGAGACAAGCTCATCGCCGGCGAGAGGAAGCGGGGCGGCTAGAGGGAGGCCAAAAATGGAATACTTTTTCTTGGCCTGCACTCCTAAGAGAGGCAGCAAGACCCAATTCGGCGCATAGAGTGAATGACGGCGAGCTATACAGTGGCGACACACGGGTGCATGGCACCATGGTGGCCGGCGACATTAGAACCCGATTGTGTGATAGGAGAGCAACATGGGGCGGAGGGGGACTCCGGAGGTGGAGGCAGAGCTCGGAGAGGGTGGAGCAACCTAGTAGCGTGGACTCGATCGACGACGAGGGGGTGAAAGCGCACGGTCCGCTGGAGAGGGATGGGGTGGTTGGCGAGGCTCATCTCTGGAATGTCCTTTCAGTGCTCGAGACGCACCGAATCAGATGGAGGCATAGGGAATCATCAACGACGTCGGTGGTGGCGAAGTGGTTGGAGCCGACGAAGAAGAGGTGCGGGGAGGCGTTCGGTGGCAAAGGAGGCCAAGGGGATGCAATTAGGGGCAAGGCACGACGATGCATGGGCTTTATAGCCGAGGGGAGTAGTGAGAGCCGTTGGGCGATATTAAGGCCCGCACGGAAGCCAAGGGTGGCGAAGGTTGGCCCTCAGCGTGGTGCAAAGCAAGGAGGGTAGAATCGGCTGTGTGAGGGAAGTTAAGGTGAGAGGAGGCGCAACAGCTAGTGCGCGTGAAGTCTGGGCAAGCGGGGGCGACACGGAGTGAGAGCGACGGGCACAAGCACGATGTGGCGCGGAGAGGAGGAAGAGGAGGAGGTGGTCCAGGCATGGCAGGGGGTGGCGTAGCACGAGGCTAGCTTGAGGGTGCACAGGGGTAGGCGGCGACACACTGTCGCTGTACAGGAGGGAGGCGATGCGCACAAGGCGTGGCCAGAGCGCGAGCAGCACAAGGGAGGGGCGGCTTGGGTTGGTGTGGGCCACATGGGCTAGGCCAGAGGCCAGCTGGGCCAAAGGGGAGACGGGGAATGGGTTGGACTTGGCCCAAAGGAGGATTTGGGTTTCGTAAATTTTTGAAAACCGGTTTGAAATTTCGGTTTGACTTTGATTTAAAATCAAAATTTGAATTTTTCACTCCAGCACAAAGACTTTTCAAAAATGGGATGTTACACGAATGACGTTTTGAGAATGTAACAGAAGTTCGGTTTTGCCGTGGCTACAAGTTTGATGCTGCTTGTATCCAGGAGGTTTCTTACAATTGTTCATGTTTCAAGGGCTGCTTTTGTGTTAGTGATGTTTTGTAATGTCACACAATCTTAGTGTTATACTAGTAGTCGCCCTTGCGTTGCTTCGGGTCTAATGGTTATTTGACTCGAAAAAACACCAAAGGTCGGCTTGTATGCACTACCAGAACTGAACGATGTCGCAGATAATTTATATTGTCCAGATTGCTATTATAAATTGTGGACATCTTTTTATTGAAATTCAAACCGAACCTGTATTTAGAGAGCATTTGGATTAGTGTATGTTTGGTATGTGTTTACAGAGCTCTTATTATCGGCACTGCATCCTCTAATAATCTATCACATAAAGGGAGTAGGAACGAACCAAAAGAGTAACACTGGCATTAAAGAAACCTTTCATGAGAAAAAGGAAGCAGTACTTGCATGCTCATCTACTCTACTCGGCTATATAAAAGACCCTAACATTTTTTTGGTTGTGTTTGGATGGAAGCGATGGGTGACGCTTGTCCGATCCAAACATGTGTCCATATTCCATAATATAGCGAATGCTATGACGTGCACTGAATTGACGAAAATGATTGATTGTAGAGAAAGAAGATGCATATGAGCAATAATGCACAGAGATGCTGCGATCTGCTATAAGTAACTAGCCTCATAGGCGCGGCGGCACGCCGCGCCAGCCACCGTGTGTACCGAAGTAAAAGAGGTGAAAATTCGTAGCTAAAGGAAAGCGTAGGGTTTTTTCAAAAAAAAGCGAGGGGCTTTTCGCAATAAAAGCAGACCAGAGGGTTTTTTCCGTAAAAATCAGGGGTTGTTTTGAAAGAACCGAGGGCCTGTACGTAATTTTGGAAACTACGGATCGTTATCAACGAAAAATAAATATGCGCAGGGTCCTTTTTGAAAAATCCAGGGACCTTTTTGTGAGGAAAAAGGACCTTTACGTAATTTTCAGAAAATACAGGGAAAATAGCTCCCCTGACCATACGCAAATTTTCTCCGCCACGCGCCGGCCGAGGGAGCGCTGGGGGCGACGTGGCCAGCCTCCCCTCGCGCGAAACCTTCTGGGTTTAATACAGGTATGATTCGCAACATGTTTTAACCTCAGGATTCAGGAACGAGCATGGGGCTGTAGCCCGGTCCTGGTCTAAGGGTGGATTTTTTTTAGGTTGATGGTTTATATTTTATGGTTTAAATATTTGAATTTTGACTGTTCACGAGAGGCAATATACAGAGAGAAATAGTCGCATGTGATTTTAACCGATACAACTAAACTCAGTATATCTTTTACTATAATTTTTTATTAATCATGTCCGGTCCTGGTCTAAGGGTGGATTTTTTTTAGGTTGATGGTTTATATTTTATGGTTTAAATATTTGAATTTTGACTGTTCACGAGAGGCAATATACAGAGAGAAATAGTCGCATGTGATTTTAACCGATACAACTAAACTCAGTATATCTTTTACTATAATTTTTTATTAATCATGTCTTAAAAAATATACCATTTTAAAACTAATTACTATAAACAATATAAATATAACTCAACTTTAAACTAAAAGAATCTGGCCTAAATCAGTGCGAATTTACATATCGGATAGCCCAATAGGCTAGCCCCCGCACAGTGTGGCAGTGGTAAACTGGTAATGCCTCCTGGCGGCTGGCTCTGTGGCGCATACGGCATACTCGCATCGTCGTCAACCCTAGCCTACCCACCGCTCGTTTCCGCCGGGCCAGCCGCTAGCTCTCCGGCCACGCACCCACGCCCTCCGCCACTTGCTCGGCTGCTCCGGCCTCCACCTCGGTGCAACGCCCTCCGGCCTCCGCCAGTCCGCCCGGCGCCGCGGCCACGGTGAGTCCGCCGGTCTCTTTGTTGGTTTGTTCGATTTATTGCCAAGTGGTTTGCAAAGGAAAGTAAATTTTCCAAAAGAAAGGGGGATGATTGTGTTGTATGAAACACTCCTGTCTAGCATATCCACATTCTCAGCAGCATGGCTACATAATCCTTTCTCATTTCTCAACTCCTACGTAAACTGCAGCATGGTTACAAAAATCTTTCATTACTGCATGAATTGCCTGACAAATTCCCTTCATTGGACTGTTCTTACCTATCCCAATTGCAAATTTGTGACCTTCGTAATTAAGATTTGAATCTTCCAATACAAAAATATATTCATCCCTTCGTTGTAGAAACAAATATTCTTAAATCATGACATATTCCTAAATCTAGCAGACACCACGGGCCAAATGTGCTACTATGAGAAGCAGTCATAACCTCAAGCTCTTCATCTCATATATCCCGAAATGCCACCTCCTCAGTCTCAACTGGTTCCTGCACCTTGCCAATCTAAGGATGGATTCACAACACTTGTAACCACAAATGCACAAAGATCCAACTTAATTATATGCGATATATCGGTGTTACTAACTTCAAACATTTTCTAAGCATCAATTTCTGATTTGCAATGTATCCATTCCTTGACAATTGTTTCAAAGCACAGAAGTCACCAAACTAATGACCTACATGTTATAATTAGTTGATATGTTTTGGTGAATTAGCAGTTTTTTCGGGTGCCATTTCACCGGTGTATTGGATTAGAATTTAGAAGTGTGAGGTTGCTTCATTTGCGTTGTCTACTAGTGTAACCGATGTAACCCTTTTTTTTTGGCTTACCTAGCATGCCTGCTTGGTCCTTGCACTGTAGTCTGCATAGTCTTCACTGAGCAAACTTATCAAGCAGCAACCAGGAATCACTTAATTCTGTTTATTTGAATAGAAAAGGAGAACTTGTGCCTTTATGGGTACCCTAATTAAACATCTTTGATATGACAATGTTGCCATCGGAATATGCTGTTTTCTTGGTTTGATACTTATCCAATCCATGTTTTTATTCTGTTATAAGTTAGCCCCTGGGTCATTTCTGTTTCTGCCACTGCTTGCGGCGGTGGTGACGGCGCGGAGGGCAAAATCCAATGGCTCCAAGAGGCGGCCACGCGGCGGTGGCCAGCTCCGGCTCTGAGGACGACAATGAGGAGGCGGGCTTCTCCAGGAGCTACTTCCTGGCCAAGGAGAAGGAGCCCTCCTCTGGCAAGAAGCGCGCCCGCGCCGCCGGCAAGCTCTCCGACCTCAACCTCGTCGATGAGCAGGTCTAGCAATCCACTTCTCCTCCGAACCCTTGAATCGCCTCTTCACTTTCTGCGCCTGTAACTTGTGGGTACTGGGTACACTTGACTGATTTGCGATCTGCGCAGGTGCTGCGAGCATCCCTCGCTGAGATCCCCCCGAAGCACGAGAAAGAGGTGGAGGCTCTGACGACAAGCTACAAGGACCAATACCGCAACTGGCTGTTTGAGCTAAGGTTTTCTTTTTTATATACTCATTTCTAACACATCCTCAGTCAACATTGTAGATTGAAGTGCATAAATAATCGATGTGGTGTTCTGTTGCAGGTGCGGCTTTGGCCTTCTGATGTATGGCTTTGGATCTAAGAAGATGTTGCTCGAGGATTTTGCCTCCACCACCTTGACTGATTTCACTGTCATTGTGATCAATGGCTATCTTCCGTCCATCAACTTGAAGCAAGTATGGCCTTCTGTCCAATATTGACCTCTTGCATGTAGAATGGATTGCTTTGCCCCACCCCTGTTCAAATGCTTTGACATCTGTTAAGCATGTATCATGAATTGCATTGGATGTTCAACCATTATTGAATAAACAGACTAAAAAGTGAAGGCATTGATTCATTATGCAAAGTTGATTATGAAACCATAATTTCCATTAATTGATGCTTGAATTGGCTTTAACCTTTGTTTGCTAATAGGTTTGAGAATCGAAGTAGATGAAAAACTTACATAAAGCAAGTGTGACCGTTGTTTATCTTGGTGTTACATATGGAGCCCCTTGTGTGTCTAATATGATGCCTTGGTCCCAAACATCTGTAACTTGTGTGGTAAATGCATCTGCATTTGAATTGTATGCTTTAGGATTCAGGAACCTTCCATCTCATGCTATTATATTGTGAAGACAACAGATTTCTACATCAAGGCTTTTAAAAGTGCCCGTTACTTGCGTCTTAATCTGTTGCCTTTTCAGGTCATAGCAACAATAGCTGAAGTATTTTGGGAGCAGACAAAACTAAAGCGAAAACGCCAGTCAGGAACAAGGTCCCAATTACCACAACCTTTTGCCTCCCAATCAATAGATGATATCCTCTCATTTCTAAGCAACCAGACATCCAACGACGGAGATGATTACGTGTGCCTTCTTATCCACAATATTGATGGACCTGCCTTGCGTGATGCTGAATCACAGCAGTATCTAGCACAAGTTTCTTGCTGCCCACAAGTCCATGTTGTCGCATCAGTGGATCATGTTAATGCACCTTTATGTAAGTGCCTGGCACCTTTAGCTCCATCCTTCCCTAATGCCTTCATTGTTTAAGGTATTATAAACTGGCAATTATTGTAGTATGGGACAAGAAGATGGTGCACACACAATTCAAGTGGAGCTGGTACCATGTCCCAACATTTGCACCTTACAAAGTCGAAGGTGTGTTCTACCCATTGATACTTGCTAGTGGCGGTCATGCCCAAACCACGAAAACTGCCCTTGTTGTTCTGCAAAGTCTTACACCGAATGCACAAAGTGTTTTTAGAGTTCTTGCTGAATATCAGTTGGCAAATGAAAAGGAGGAAGGCAAGTTTGTTGTAGACTTATTTTCCGGTAAGATTTCCCATGGTTTGCAAACTAAACCTCATTTGCCTTGTTTGTCAGGTATGCCTGTCAGTAGCTTGTACACCAAATGTCGTGAGCGCTTTCTTGTAAGCAGTCAAGTGACATTGAACTCCCACCTGACAGAGTTTAAAGATCATGATCTGGTGAAGATCAGAAAGCACTCCGATGGCCAAGATTGCCTCCACATTCCTCTTGTTTCTGATGCGCTGGAGAAACTGCTGCAAGAATTGGCCTGACCTCCTGGATTTGGACGTTTTCAATTGATCATTTGAGCGAGCAGAGCTCTTTCAAAGGAGAAGTTGTTTGCTACATGTAATCACCATGGAAAGAGCTCAGTTGACTATACCATTCTGTAATTGTACATGGATTATTTATCACTTAGATTTATCAAGTGTCTGCATGTTGCATGAATTGCTCTGCTACACACGTTGTTCTAAGCGTCTTCGGCTCAACATTTTGATCACTGTGATTTGGTATTGCGTAATTTCAGTAGGGAACTGTGTTTGGAAGGCGATGTTTTAGAATTTAGACATAGCATTGAGTGCGCCTAAAGATCTCCTGCATATACCTCTTAAATTCTCCTCTACTGTAGGGTGCATTTGTCAAATTTGAAATCACCTTGTTTTCAATGCAGTGTATGCCTCAATCAACTACTTATGCAATTACAGCTTACATAGAA